>CM046995.1:46950847-48237915 GCA_025698465.1 Gossypium longicalyx
TATTTTATTTTATCTGAAAAGCATGATGTTCTGTTTTCACGTACGTATGCCATGACATATTATTCTCATTGCATGGGACATGGGTTTATATTGATGGAAGAAGCGTTCGCAACCTCGCACGCAACTGCAGCTCTCGCCATATATATATTTGTTCGTGACTTCGTCACAATATCCGCACCTCGCACAGCAATCTGTGGCTTCGCCATATATATAAATATATATATCTGCTTCGGTGGCCTCGCCACAATATCTCAGATCTGTGACTTCGACACAATATCCGCACTCGCACAATTTCGTGGTGTGTAGCGGTTGGGTGGGTCGAGTAGTCTCCCCACATGGTGTAAGGCTGGTACGGGGGTGTTATGGATGGCTCTGGGTTGGGATTTCTGCATTCATGATATATTTGTTCTGTATCTGCTATGGGCCTATGAGTTTCATTCTAATTTCTGTACTGGGCCAAGGCCCAGATAAGTCTGACTCTGAGGTTTGATCTGTTTTGGGCTATGGTTGGGTTATGTTACACACTGAGTTTACCAAACTCACCCTTTTTTTTTCATCTCTGCAGGAAATCCCCAACCATAGTGGGCTTGGAGCTGTGAGGGATTCGGAGTGGCCACATCATCTGCAAAGTTGGTTTTTCTAAGTTAGTTTATTTTTTATTATTTTTATATTCTGATTTAATTTTGGGTTTTAAGTTGTAATAAGGTCGCTATATAAATTTCTCTTTCCGCTATGGTTTTTATTTTCTAATTATATTTATACTATGTCGAAACTGTTAGTGTTAGGCTGCGCGGGTTTTCAAAATTAATGAACATTTTCAAGACTCAACAAGCACGACAAATGGATAGCCTAAAGATTGATAAACTGGCTTTTCATTCAATTGTTGTTTTTACAAAGACCACCTTAATCACTTAAACCAACGAATGCATACTAAGTCGTAAGTCCATGTGACACATCAGATCTGGCCATAACGTCTAGGCCGGGTCTGGGGTGTTACATTTAGTGGTATCAGAGCCAAGTTACAACAACTCGGCTGTGGAACGGGTCTAAAAACAGGAGTTTTAAAGAAACATTGAATAAAGTTTTTTGAAAATCATTTTTTGTAGGAACTTGATTATAAATTGTTTTCAAGAATATTTCCAATATTTTCTCTTTACAAATAGATGATTTTAAAGATTAAAATCAGTTTTCTAAAATTATTTTTTAGAAGGTGGCACACCGAATCTCTGGCCCAAGTCTGTAGGTTTTCTAAGCCTTTCTGGCTGTCTCTAAAATATTTGTTATATGCTTGTACAAAACCTTATCATGGTACTTTAGTTAGGGTAACACTGGAACTATAGAAACTTTGATAAGTAGACTGAGACTGTAGCTAGGCTACCGCGAAAGAAAACAAACTCAAACTCAAATTATCATTATTCATAAGACATCCGTAATAAACATCGAAATATTAAACTGATTCATAAAATTCTTAATCAGATAATACAAAATGAGTAAACGAGCAGCTCGTGGAAGAGGCCGTGGACGTGGCCGAGGTAATGCTCAAGCTGAATCTTCGTCTTCAGGACATGTGCCGGCAGCAGATGCACCGGTACCACCGGCAACGGAAGTAGAGTCTCATGATCGAGGTGTCGGGGACGATGCTCTGTCCCAGGCGATGCTCCAAGTTTTGGAAAGGGTTGCTGGGGCAAGTACGGGAAACAGAATTCGAGGGTCTATTTCTGAGCGACTCCGGGCCAATGGAGCAGAGATATTTAGGGGCGTATCTGGTGTAGCTCCGAATGTGGCTGAGTATTGGTTAGAAGCCACAGAGCGGATTATGGATGATCTAGACTGCTCTGTGGAGCAGAAACTGAAGGGAGCCATATCGTTAGTCAAGGATGAGGCTTATCAGTGGTGGCTCACGGTGAGAGATGGAACTCCTGCTGACAGTGTGACTTGGGAGCTGCTTAAAACAGCCTTCAGAGGAAAGTATGTTCGGGCTAGTTACGTGGACGCTCGTCGAAAAGAATTTCTGAACCTGGTGCAAGGGAGTAAGTTAGTGGCTGAGTGTGAGTCTGAGTTTCTAAGACTGAGCCGGTATGCTTCTGGGATTGTCACTACAGAGTATGAGTGTAGCGTACGTTTCGAGGATGGTCTGAGAGATGAACTTAGGGTGCTGATTGCTCCGTAGAGGGAGCGTAACTTCGCTGTTTTAGTGGAAAAAGCTAAGATAGCTGAGGAAGTGAAGCGTACAGAAAGACAGAATTGTGAGAAAGATCAGAACCATTTTAGGAGAGATTCAGGACTTTCAGGTGGTATGAACAGGAATGTTAAGAGAGCAAGGGTAATGGAGCCAGTTTAAGCAGTACCGATGAATGCTGTTAGACCGTAGGGTTGTATGAGTTGTGGGAAGATACATATGGGCGAGTGTCAGAAACGTTTTGGTGCTTGTTTCCGATGCGGATCTATGGAGCATAGGGTTAAGGACTGTCCCCAGGAACCAGATCAGGTTCAAGTTTTAAAGCAGAGGGTCACTCAACCAATGAGGGGTGGGCCACAGTTTTCAAGAGGTCGTGGGCAAGGCAGAGGTGGTAATGGAAATGGTCAAGAAAGAGGAGCGCCTAGCAGGGGTGTTGGATTTGCTGAGGCTCGTCAGTCGGCATTGGTGTATGCAGCTCGTCACCGAGAGGAGGGTGATGCACCTGACGTCATAACTGGTACGTTTCTGATTTCTAGTATGCCATACACTGCGTTGATAGATGTTGGATCTACCCATTCGTATGTTGCATGTGCTATATCTGGGTCGCTGGGAGTGCGCTCTGAGGTGACCGTGAGTGGGGTATCTGTACTAAGTCCTTTGGGTCACTCGGTTAGGGTAGATAAACTGTATAGAGATGTGCCTATAGAAACTCAAGGAAAAGATTTCTTTAGAGATCTGAGGGAGCTACCTTTCGAAGAATTCGATCTTATTTTGGGAATGGATTGACTTGTTAAGCATAGGGTTACTTTGGATTGTGCTACTAAGCAAATGATGTTAAAGACCACAAAGGATGAGGAGGTTTTGGTGATAGGCGAGCGTAGGGATTATCTGTCTAATGTGGTGTCGACATTGAGAGCCGAAAAGTGGATTCGAAAGGGATGTGAGGCTTATTTGGCATTTGTAAGCTAATCGAAAACTAAGGGTCTAACAGTGGATAAAGTTAGAACCGTCAAGGATTTTTAAGATGTTTTTCCAAAGGAGCTTCCGGGTTTGCCCCCGAACCGAGAGGTTGAGTTTGGAATCGACTTGTTGCCTGGAATGACACCGGTGTCCATTGCACCTTATAGGATGGCACCGAAGGAGTTGGTGGAGCTGAAAGCCCAAATTCAAGAGTTATTGGATAGAGGCTTCATTAGACCAAGTGTGTCTTCGTGGGGAGCACCAGTGTTGTTCGTTAAGAAGAAGGATGGGTCAATACGGATGTGCATCGATTATCGGCAGTTGAACAAACTGACGATTAAGAACAAGTACCCACTGCCAAAAATCGATGATTTATTCGATCAACTTAGAGGAGCTTCAATATTTTCCAAGATTGACCTTCGATCTGGGTATCATCAGTTGAGGGTTAAGGAGGTGGATATTCATAAGACGGCATTCAGAACTCGGTATGGTCACTATGAGTTCTTGGTTATGCCATTTGGGTTGACGAACGCACCTGTGGCATTTATGGATCTGATGAATCAAGTGCTCCAGCCATACTTGGATTGATTCGTAGTCATCTTTATCGACGATATTCTGGTTTATTCTGAAACTGAGGAGAAGCATGATGAGCATCTTCGTATTGTCTTTGCAAGTGTTTGAGGAGAAGGAGCTTTATGCGAAATTCAGTAAGTGTGAGTTCTGGTTGAGAAAGGTAACTTTCTTGGGGCATGTTGTCTCTGCTGAAGGGATCAAGGTGGACCCTTGAAAGATTGAAGCGATTCTGGAATGGAAGCCACTGAGGTCAGTGTTAGAAATTCAAAGTTTTCTGGGATTAGCTGGGTACTATAGAAGGTTTGTGGAAGGATTTTCTGTGATGGCAGCGCCTTTGACAAAGCTTATAAGGAAGGGGGTACCGTTTGTTTGGACTGAGAAACAACAGAAATCTTTTGAGAAGCTGAAGAAAGTTTTGACCGAGGCACCTGTACTGATTCAGCCGGAGTCTGAAAATGATTTTACCGTATGCAGTGATGCATCACATGTAAGTTTGGGCTGTGTGCTGATGCAAGAGGGTAAAGTCGTTGCTTATGTATCGCGATAGCTTAAACCACATGAAGTTAACTATCCTACTCATATCTGGAGTTGGCAGTGGTAATCTTTGCGTTTAAGATTTGGAGACATTACCTGTACGGAGAAAGTTGTATTATATAGACATATCATAAGAGTCTTAAGTACTTGCTGACTCAGAAGGAGCTGAACCTTAGGCAGCGGAGATGGATAGAGTTGCTTAAGGATTATGACTACGCGATTGAGTATCACCCAGGCAAAGCTACTGTGGTGGCTGATGCCCTAAGTCGTAGAACTGTATTTGATCTGAGAGCCATGTTTGCTCATTTGAGTCTGTATGATGACAGTAGTCTGTTAGCAAAACTGCAAGTTAGGCCGACCTGGGTGGATGAGATTAAGGAAAAATAGTCAAGGGATGAGTCCCTGGTTTCTCGATTCCAGCAGGTTAAGAATGGGGATACTTCTGAGTTCGGACTGAATAGTGAGGGAGTTCTGTGTTACCGAGGTAGAGTTTGTATTTCGAAGGACTCTGACTTAAGGCAAGCAATTCTGAAATAAGCTCATGGAGGTCTGTGTGCTATACATCCTGGAGGGAATAAAATGTATCGCGACTTAAAGGAGTTGTATTGGTGGCCTGGATTGAAGCGGGAGGTAACGGAATTTGTGGGAAAATGTCTGACTTGTCAACAAGTGAAAGCTGAACATCAATTACCTTCTAGACTTTTGCAGCCAGTGAAAGTACCACTTTGGAAGTGGGAGAGGGTAACCATGGACTTTGTGAGTGGGTTACCCTTGACTCCGTCGAAGAAGGACTCGATTTGGGTAATTGTGGATAGGTTGACCAAATCTGCTCATTTTATACCTGTCTGCATTGATTATTCACTTTAGAAGTTAGCCAAATTGTATGTGGCAGAAATAGTGCGACTTCATGGAGTGCCAGTGTCAATTATCTCTGATCGAGATCCTAGATTCACATCTCGGTTTTGGCACAAGTTACATGAGGCGTTGGGTACGCGGTTGAACTTTAGTACAGCCTTTCATCCTCAGACTGATGGTCAGTCAGAAAGGGTTATTCAGATTTTGAAAGACATGTTGAGGGGATACGTTATCGACTTTCGAGGCAGTTGGGAGGATTACTTACCGTTGGCAGAGTTTGCATACAACAACAGTTATCAGGCAAGTATTCGAATGGCTCCTTATGAGGCACTATATGGGTGAAGATGCCGTACACCTAGTTGTTGGACCGAGTTGGTTGAACGACAGGTTCTTGGACCTGAATTGGTGGCAGATACTGAGGATAAGGTCAAGTTGATTAGAGACCGATTGAAGAAAGCATCTAATAGATAGAAGTCATATGCAGATTTGAAGCACAAGGGAATTGAGTACTCTGTGGGTGATATGGTCTTCTTGAAGGTTTCACCTTGGAAGAAAATATTAAGGTTTGGGAGGAAAGGCAAGTTAAGTCCGTGGTTCATTGGGCCTTATCAGATTCTTAAGCGAGTGGCTCCAGTGGCTTATCAGTTGGAGCTACCTCTAGAGTTGGATAGGATTCATGATGTCTTT
Source organism: Gossypium longicalyx (assembly GCA_025698465.1). Lineage (NCBI taxonomy): Eukaryota > Viridiplantae > Streptophyta > Magnoliopsida > Malvales > Malvaceae > Gossypium > Gossypium longicalyx. Next base: position 46,956,636 of record CM046995.1, read on the forward strand.
CACATCTCTATGTTAATGTGGTATCGTTCTGACCCTAGTCATGTTGTGTCGGTTGCAGAGATCGAGGTCCAAACAGACTTGACTTCTGAGGAGGAGCCTGTGCAGATTTTGGATCGAGATGTTAAGATTTTGAGGAGGAAATCAGTTCCGCTAGTAAAGGTGCTGTGGCGTAATCATGGCAGAGAGGAAGCTACTTGGGAGCCAGAAGTGGCGATGCGTCAACAATATTTTCATCTGTTTGATTCAGGTAAAATTTTGAGGACGAAATTTCTTTAAGGAGGGTAGAGTTGTAACGCCCAATTTTTGGGTTTTTCGTGTTTCTGTGTTTTTTTTAAATTTGGGTGTGTTCTGGTTGGTTAAAATATATATTTGAGTAGGTTAGTGGGCCTTTGGAAGGCCCAAACTTAAGTTAAATCCGTGGTAGTCTTCGGATTTTGATTTTAAGAACAAGTGATGCAATTGGCGTTTGGGCTTTTAAGAGTAAATGGGTAAAAGATGACACAAAAAGGAGTGTAGTGTAGTGGCAAGGTAGGGCCACTTAGGGGACAAAGAAGTGACGCCATAGAGGAAGCAAGGGGTCCAAGGTTCAAGTCTTGGCTCTTGCAATTTATTTTGGTTTTTCTTTTCAATAAATCTGGAAGCAAGTAGGTGCGCTTTAAAGTTTAATGTGCTGGACTTATGACACAAATGAGTTGATGGCCTAGTGGTGGTGGCGTGATTTGGCATGTGAGAGGACTTTGGATCGAATCCCTTGGCACGAAAAGGTTGATTATTTTGCTATGTCGGGACGGCAAGAGTTAGTGTTGGTTTTAAACTCTGATGATGGAGGGATCCCACATCGGGAAGCTAACATAAGAGTAGATGGAGAGCTGGCTTTAAATAGAGCAAACCATGAGGAGAGTTGGCATACCCTTCTGGGCTGATCCCTTTCGCTTGGTGGCGTGCTTGTTTGGGTTGGGCGTCAGCTAAGAGTGTGGGAGCGCGGATTAACTGCAGTCTCCTAACAGGTGTGTATTTCTCATTACTCTAGCAGTAGGACGGTTATTTTGGATCGCGATGGGCTAAAATGGGCCATGTAGTCCCAATGGGTCCGTAGGCCCAAGTGGATAAGTTGTAGAATTACTAAAATACCCTTGTAGGGTAGGACTACTGATTTACCCCTGGAGGGTAAAATGACTATTTTACCCCTCGTGCGTAAATCACTAACTTGTGTGATGATTGGGTTAGTTGACGTGGATTTATGGTAGTTATCGTTAATTTGTAAGTCTAATGTGTTAGTAATCGATCATAGGATTATCGTGTGGGAGATATCGTCATCAATCGTCATCAACCAGGTGTGTAAAAGACACCCTTCCTTAGACTGAATCGGTAAAAGCCGAAATACCGAAACGTTGGTATTTTGTAAACTCACGAGCGTGCGAGCGCTCGTGAGACAGTTGTTAATGAATATGGTGCATTTGGATGATTAGAGTGCAGAGTGTGCATTTTCGTGCACAACGGTATTCTTGGGCTTAATGGGCCGAAAACGGGCCAATAGGCCAACAGGCCCACTTTGGTAAAAAGACGAGGTAAGTACTTCTGATTACTTGGTAAACGTTAGAATGAGCCTGAAACCCTAGCAATAGGTAATAATTACTGAAATACCCTTATACATGAAAATTATGATTTTGCCCCTAGGGATATTTTATTTTATCCGAAAAGCATGATGTTTTGTTTCGTATGCGTATGCCATGACATATTATTCTCTGCATGGGACATGGGTTTATATTGATGGAGGAAGCGTTACGCGACCTCATTTGCAATTTGGTGGCCTCACCACATATATATCTGTTCTGGTGACTTCGTCACAATATCTGGCAACCTCGCTGCAATCTGGTGGCTTCGCCACATATATAAATATATATATCTGTTCTGGTGGCCTCGCCACAATATTCAGATCTCGTGACTTCGTCACAATATCCGATGACCTCGCCGCAATTTACGTGGTGTGTAGCGGTTGGGTGGGTCGAGTAGTCTCCCCACATGGTGTAAGGCTGGTACGGGGGTGCTATGGATGGCTCTGGGTTGGGATTTCTGCATTCATGATATATTTTTTCTGTATTTGCTATAGGCCTATGAGTTTCATTCTGATTTTTGTACTGGGCCAGGGCCCAGATAAGTCTGACTCTGAGGTTTGATCTGTTTTGGGCTATGGTTGGGTTATGTTACACACTGAGTTTACCAAACTCACCCTTTATTTTCATCTCTGCAAGAAATCCCCAACCATAGTGGGCTTGGAGCTGTGAGGGATTCGGAGTGGCCACATCTTCTGCAAAGTTGGTTTTTCTAAGTTAGTTTATTTTTTATTATTTTTATATTCTGATTTAATTTTGGGTTTTAAGTTGTAATAAGGCCGCTATATAAATTTCTCTTTCTGCTATGGTTTTTATTTTCTGATTATATTTATACTATGTCGAAACTGCTAGTGTTAGGCTGCACGGGTTTTCAAAATTAATGAATGTTTTCAAGACTCAACAAGCACGACAAATGGATAGCCTAAAGATTGATAAATCGGCTTTTCATTCAATTTCTGTTTTTACAAAGACTACCCTAATCACTTAAACCAACGAATGCATACTAAGTCGTAAGTCCATGTGACACGTCAGATCTGGCCATAACGTCTAGGGCGGGTCTGGGGTGTTACAATTTCTTTTCTTTTCAAATTAGCATATGACTTTTGTCTATCCGATGTTGCTTTCAAGCAATCCCGCATCATTTTAACCTTTCTTCAGTTTCCTTGACTAAATCAATCCCAAGAATCGGACTTTCCTTGAGACCTGTCCGATATAGAGGAGTTCGACACTTTCTACCATACAAGGCCTCATAAGGTGCCATTTTCAAACTCGCCTGAAAACTATTATTGTAGGCAAATTCCACCAAGGGTAAGTATTTTTCCCAACTACCCTAAAATTCAAGGACGCAACACCATAACACGTCTTCAAGAATCTGAATCGTCCACTCAGATTGTCCATCAATCTGTGGGTGAAAAGCCGTACTAAAATTCAACTTTCTACCCAAAGATTCTTGTAGCTTTTTCCAAAATATCAAAGCAAATCTCGGGTCTCTATCTAAAATAATTGATAACAGTACCCCGTGTAATCTCACAATTTTGGAGACATACAAGCCGGCCAATTTGTCAAGTGAGTAGTCAGTTCGTATTGGAATAAAGTGAGCCGACTTTGTTAGTCTATCAACCACAACCCAAACAGTATCTTTCTTTTTCGGGGTTAACGGTAATCCCGTCACGAAATTCATAGTAATCCTATCCCACTTCCACTCGGGGACCATCACAGGCTGTAGCAAACCTGAAGGTACTTGATGTTCAGCCTTGACTTGCTGACATATCAAGCATTTCGATACAAATTCAGAGATGTCTCTTTTCATGCCGATCCACCAGTACATTTTTTTCAAATCATTGTACATCTTGGTACTTCTCGAATGAATAGAAAAACTACTATCATGCACCTCATGCAAAATTTTTTGAATAAGCTCGTCGTCTCTTGGTACACAGATCCTATCTCTGAACATCAAGCAACCATCGAGACCAACCCGAAAATCTAATTCAGTGCTTAACTCGTATTGAGTTCTCTTAGCTTGTAAATCACTATCATTGATCTGAGGTACACATATTTCTTGTAGAAACGTTGGTTTGGCTCTTAACTCTGCCAAAATCGAACCATCATCTAACAAGGCCAACTGCGTGTTCAAGGCCCTCAAAGTGAACAAGGATTTTCTGCTTAGTGCATCTGCGACCACATTCACCTTTCCCGGATGGTAGTCAATGATCAGTTCATAATCTTTAATCAACTCTAACCATTTCTGTTGTCTCAGATTCAATTCTTTTTGAGTCATCAAATATTTTGAACTCTTTAGATCAGTGAATACACGGCATGTCTCACCATACAAATGGTGTCTCCAAACCTTCAGGGCAAATACAATGGTTGCTAGCTCCAAGTCATGTGTTGGATAGTTTTTCTCGTGTGTTTTCAATTACCTCGAAGCATAGGCTATCACTTTACCTTCCTACATCAGTACACAACCTAGTCAATTCAAAGACGCAGCACTATAAACCAAAAATTCCTTTCCCAGCTCAGGTTGTACTAGTACTACAGCTTTGGTAAGCAATATCTTCAATCTCTCGAAATTCTGCTAACACTTCTCTGACCATTCGAACTTAACGTCTTTTTGTAACAACCTCAGTTAAGCCCAAGGAGTTGCGAGCATAAAAGATCCTTTCACAAAGCGTTGATAGTAACCGAGTAAGCCTAAGAAGCTTCTAACCTCGGTTATGTTCTTTGGCGGCTTCCACTCTACAATAGTAGAAATCTTATTTGGATCAACTCAGATGCCATCACCCAACACAATATGACCAAGGAATCTGACCTCTCGAAGCCGAAATTCACTTTTGCTGAACTTAGCATATAATTTCTTGTCTTGCAAAGTCTGTAAAATAGTCCTCAGATATTCAGCATGCTCAGACTCATTACGGAAATAGATCAAAATATTGTCAATGAATACCACAACAAACTTGTCCAAGTATGGTCGAAAAATACGATTCATTAAGTCCATAAATGCATCTGAGGCGTTTGTTAGACCAAAAGGCATGACCAGGAACTCGAAATGACCATACCTCGTCCTGAAAGCAGTCTTAGGCATGTCCGACTCTTTAACTCGCAATTGGCAGTAACCAGATCTTAGATCTATTTTAAAAAACACTGTGGCTCCCCTCAGTTGATCAAACAAGTCGTCAATCCTTGGCAAAGGATACTTGTTCTTGATGGTTACCTTGTTAAGTTGTCGGTAGTCTATACATAGCCTCATTGAGCCATCTTTCTTCTTTACAAATAATACTGGAGCACCCCAAGGTGAAAAGCTCGGTCTTGCAAAACCTTTATCCGTTAGTTCTTGCAACTGTGCTTTTAACTCCCTCATCTCGGTTGGTGCCATCCTATACGGAGCAATAAAAATAGGAGGTGTTCGAGGCACCAGTTCAATACCAAACTCTACCTCTCTAACGAGAGGTAATTCGGGTAGCTCTTCCAAAAACACATCTGGATACTCGCATAGTATCAGTACCGATTCCAATTTCAACTCAGATTCTTTAGTATTCAACACAAAAGCAAGGTAAGCTTTATATCCTTTTCTCATATACATTTGAGCTATCATTGAGGTAATCACAACCGGTGAAGTATCCAACTCACTTGAATCAATCTGGAGAATCTCACCATCTGAGCATTTCAATTCAATATACTTGCTACCACAATTTACAATCACATCATGCGCAGCTAACCAATCCATGCCAAGTATTACATCAAACTCATCAAATGGCAATAACATAAGGTTAGCCGAAAAACAATGACTTTGAATTTTCAAGGGACAATTCTTACAGACTTTATCAACTAGGACTTACTTGCCTAGAGGGTTTAACACTTTAATCACAAATTCTGTAGGCTTTACAGACATATCCATGCTAGATACCAATTTCATGCAAATGTACGAATGGGTTGATCCTAGATCAATTAAGGCCATGATATGAGTATTATAAATAGAAAATGTACCCGTAATGACATCGGGAGCAGAGGCCTCCTCTTGAGCACGTATTGCATAAGATTTTGTCGGGCTTGAGCCTCTGATTTTGCAGTAGCATCCTTGGCAATCGTTTGACTGCCACTTGCACTTCTGGGATGTCTTGGAGGTCTACCTCAAGAAATAGGAGCATTCGGCTGCAGAGCTATTTCACCTTCTTTATTAGCTCACTCCGAGCAGTCTCTGAGAAAATGGTCAAGAGACCCACATCTGAAACATGCACCACTCTTCATTCGGCACTCTCTGAAGTGAAATTTTTTGCAGCTTTTACATTTTGTCTTTTGATCATCTACGCTTCCCACACTAGTTACCATAGGGGAAGAAGACTTCGGGTTATGTCACTTGGAGCTTCTTGCTCTACCCGAATATCATACTAATGAAGTGGAGCATTCTTGATGACTCCTCGATTTCTTTGTGGGGAAGGAGTGTGCTCTTCCGCTAGACCTCTTACTCGAAACTTGAGCCTCGAGCCTCTCTCTTAGCTTGCTTTCTTTTATTATTTAGCCCTTCAGCCTTCTTGGCCCGGTTAGCTAATGCGACAAATTCTCGTATCTCAAGTATCCCGATTAGTAATTTAATTCCTTCATTCAAGCCTTCCTCGAAGCGCTTAAACATTTCTACCTCTGAGTGGACCCATTCTGTTCCATACTGACTCAGCCTTACGAATTCTCTTTCATATTCTGATACAGTTTTATTTCCTTGTTCGAGTTCCAGGAACTCCTTTCGCTTCGAGTCTAGAAACCTTTGACTGATGTATTTCTTTTTAAACTCAGCTTGGAAGAACTCTCATGTAACATCTTCCTTTGGTACCACTGAGGATACCGTCTTCCACCAATGGTGCGTTGTATCTTTTAGAAAAAATACAACATACTTCAAGCATTCCTCGGGTGTACATTACAATTCATCCAAAACTCGTATAGTATTCTCAAGCCAGAACTCAACTCGTTCAGCATCACCATTAACCTTAGCTCTAAACTCTTCAGCCCCGTATTTCCTGAGTTTATCCACTAGGGCCTTGTAACACCCCGATTTTGGGCCTAGTCGGAACAGTGGTTTCAGAAACACTATTCTGGGGGGCAAAGAAATTATTTTTAATGATATTTTATGTGTTATAACATGACTATATGAGTGCATGAAAATTTTGGTGAAATAATTTTACTGATTCCATGCTTAATTGCAAAAAAAGACTAAATCGCGTAAAGGGCAAAAGTTTTGTTTTGCTAGCTAAAGCTATCAAATAGTTATAGAACTTTAAATTAGGGTCTTTATTGAGTAAATAGACCATAAGTATGTTAGAGGCTGATCAAGGAGACAAAAAAAGGTTGAAAAGTCAAAGTTGGTGTGCATTAGGTGACTTATTTGGTAATAAAATAAAACAAAAAGAAAAAATGTTGTCATCTTTTCATCTTCTTTCTTCCCCACCGAAAATACCAGCAAAGAGGGGGTTTTAAAAGCTCAAAAATTTTAGCAACTTATATCCTTAACAAGTAAGTGATTTAGATACCCTTTTTTGATAATTTTTGTACTTTTGGAACCCTTATAGCATGAACTAGCTATTGAGGGGACTATTTTGCAAAATGGTTGAGAGTCTAGGATTTTGCCAAGAAAGCATGTGTGGTTTTCACTAAAATTTTATGGAGGAATATGAGTCTTGGTTGTGTAATAAATAACTTTTGTGAAAGGATTTTCATGGAAAACACCTAAAAGGGTCATTTTGTAAAAGTTATAAAATAGGTTGTAATTGTGTGAAATAATGGAAATTTGGGGTTGTAATAAGAGTAATAATTGTTCAGTTAGGCTTGGATAATGAGGAAATTTGATAAAAATTGATTTTCAGGTCTAAGGGTAAAATGGTCATTTGGTGAAAGTCTAGAAGCAAAATAGTCATTTTGCCAAAAATGTGAATTTTGATTGTCTAAATTTATTTAGTAATTAAATGAGTGAATTTCATCATGTTAGATCAAGAAAATCGAGATTTGGGCTTAAATTGAGAAAGTGCATGGTTAAGGACAAAAAGAGAATAATTAGCCGAAATTGCATTTGAGGTAAGTTCGCGTGAATAAATGAGCATGATATTTATCCCATTGTTATTATACTTCAAAATCTATCTTGCCATGATTGTATTAAAATTTATGTTGATGATATTGTATATGAGAAAGTGATGTCAAATGTAAATAACATTTATGTGTTGATTGAATGCTTGGAGATTTAATGGAATATGATAGTCCATTGAAATGAGTAAGTTGTATGTAGATAATACAACTACATTGTTATTATATGTGTTTAAATTAATATAGCATGAATGACTTGGTTGTGGAAATGATTACGTATGATGAATATTGAGATAGTAGAATTCTCGTTTGAACCTTAAGAAACAATTCGGATATTCATGCCATGACATTCGGGTTATTTGTGTGCCAGTGTAAGACCATGTCTGGGACATGGCAACGGTATTGAGATGAGAGCTAGTGTAAGACATGTCTGGGACATTCATTGGCCTCAAGATGTAAGCCAGTGTAAGACATGTCTGGGATATGCATCAGCTAGGAGATGTGTCAGTGTAAGACCATGTCTGGGACATGGCATCGGCACAGATATGTGAGAGCTAGTGTAAGACTATGTCTGGGACATGGCATCGGCCTCAGTTTTGATAGTCAGTGTAAGATCATGTATAGGGCATGGCATTGACTTGATGGATGAGCCAGTGTAAAACCATGTCTAGGACATGGCAACGACATTATACCTTATGTTTGAGGCTTAGTGAATATCCGATAGCTTTTCGAATTGTTCAACTGTGAGAGTTACGATTTAAGCTAAATTAGAAAGGTTATAACCATATTGTTAGTGGTACAGGTACTTACATGAAATTGATGAGATGTGAATTCAATTCATGTTATATGATTTGTAAGGAATGAATATGATCATGTTGAGTAACACAGATATGTATGCCAAGCTCATGAGAAATGATTTCAGTTTATGATGCACATTTGGTGAAGATGTAAATAGGTAATTCATGCCTATGAGAAGGATTTTGTAATAACCTTGTGATTATAAGTCTATACTTATGATGTATGAATATTTAACCTTACAATGTGATAAAAATGAATTAATATGGTGTGATAAACTTAGTATCGTTAAATTACACTAAAATAGTTTTGGACAGCAATCATAGGCCGACTTTGAAAACCCACCAAAAATTGTGGAAATTATTTAGAGGCTGAATAAAATATAAAATTAAATCCTAATGAGTCTAGTTTCACATAGAAGAAATGATGTAAGCAAAAGAGTTTCATATTATGAAATATTTAAATTGTTGTGAGACAGAGTCAGAATGACTTCGAAATCCCCTGTTTTGATTAGATAAAACCATTGAAAATTTTATAAAAAATATTTATGCGTTATAATTTATATGATTAGAATTCTTATTAAGTCTATTTTCAAGAGAAATAGACGGGAACATCATCCGAGTCCCATATTATGAGATAATTAATTTTTAGTGAAGAGGGGTCAGAACTATCAGACAACAAAAAATTAGCAGACATGTGAGTCTAATTGGCTAAACCAAAAATTTTGAAACTTTTACGGTAAGAAGACATGTGAGTCTAGTTTTAGGGAAAATTAGCAGAACTTAATTTGGAGTTCCGTATCTCCAGATATAAATAATTTAGTGACTGTGACTCGAGAAAATAGCTTGACTGGAACATTAGTAAAAATACAAATAGGGTTGTATTATCATGAGAAGCAAGTTGAAAAATTGCTTATTATTTTCATACGGTCTTACAAAGCTATAAAGCTTACTCCCTTCCTTTACTTTCCTTTAGTGTTTCCAGGTTAGCTCGGGGTTGGAGATCGTTAGAGGTAGCATCACACTATCAAGTCGCTACCATTGGAATAATGAAGCATATATTAGAAATTTCAAGTGAGTGTCATGTATAGGAATCTAGTTGATTGACATGTATTATTTTGCTTTGGCCAAATGTGTTGGCTTATATTGAGTTATCTGTATATGGCCATGAGATGTGGCTCATATTGATTATGGCTTGTAAGCCTAGCTATTCATGTCATGTCTAATGTTTATAATGTGATTATGTTTGTTTTCCATACATGGTTAGTAATATGACATGTGTGTTGGATGTATGCTCTATGACCAATTGAAGTGGTCATAGCCATGTAGTAATTGCACGTTATAAACACAACGTGATAATGATTGAACATGAGTGCTTGATGGATAAGTTGGTAATCATAGTATAATGGTAATAGTGGTCATCAAAATGACAAGTCTTATGAACGTAAAATAAGGAATCTAGACTTGGTGTTGCATAAGTAGATGCATTACTTGTAAGAGGACATGTTAATGTTAAGGATATGTCTTAATAAAGAGAGTGTTTAATCACTAAAATGATGCCATGATTTGTGATTTTGATGTGTATAAGGTTGTAAGAGATTATGGGAAACATGAAGGCTTGGGAAATAACCTAAGTGTTAGCCGCACGGGCTGAGACACGACTGTGTGTCTCAATCGTGTGAGGGACACGGCCAAGAGACATGGGCGTGTGGCCCGACCGTGTGGTTCGATGTGCATGCTAACGTCATAAATAAAGAGTTACACGGCCTAAGGGCACGGCTGTGCCAAAGGCACACGGGCGTGTCCCTATGTCCATACGGGCATGTGACCCTATTTCATGGGAAAATTTTTAAGTTTTCTTAAAACTTTTCAAAGTTTTCAGTTTAGTCTTGAATCAGTTCTGTTTTGGGCTTCGTAGACCTAAATAAGGGACGACACGCATGTGTTTGAAAACTTTTGAATTAAAAGAGATTTTATGGCCTGATTTTTGCATGAATATGTATGTTTAAGTTCAGTAATGCCTCGTACCCTGTTCTAGCATCAGACATGGGTAAGGGGTGTTATATTTAGTGGTATCAGAGCATGGTTTAGTCGATTCTCAGACTAACCTAGCACATGTAGGAGTCTAGCTATACATGCCACAAGTTTGTGATAGAGTGATGTCTCCCGGCACGAATCAGAACTATCTTATGTGGGCAAGGTACTCTCCAATTGAGCTACACCCGATCACATAGATAATGATGCTAAAGTATTCAATAGAGTGCAGTTATGAAGAGTTGAAACTCGAAAAGGTATGAACAAGAATTCATGAAATGTATATGTACATATTTGTGATATGAGAAACATGAAATAGAATGTGTACATGGTATAATGAGCTTATCTATGATTGATTGATAATCCCATGGTGTACATGATTGATTTGTTCAAGTGAATACATGTGTTTAGGTAACTTACTAAAAATATAGGTAGAAAGAATGTTCATGTATACTTATTTGAATGAATATGGTTGGCAAATTCACATAGTCTAAGTGTTAAATTGCTCGAATTGATTTACATGTTTGTAATGATATGCATACGATGATGTGCGAAATGAAAGTACAGATTGGAATATACTTATCCATGTTTGTTGGCTCTCGTATGATGTTATGTACATGACTGGTTTGATTAAATGAATGGGATAAGTAAAGTTACTCAGAATTCATAGAGTGCATGTATGAGTATACTTGTCTAAATGAGATAACTGGAAAAATGAATATGAATGTCGGTCTGTCTAAAATGAATGATATGATTTTGATGATGTTGCTATGATGATGAAATTTGTATTATATGTGTATGTATATGAGAGTCGAGTCAGATGCCCTACGACCTCACCCCCTTACCAGAGTGGTGTATTGTAATGGAATTTCACGAGATTTTTTTGCTGAATAAATTCACAAGTATGAAACCAAAGAGTTCAGTGGAGAAATATGTATAAACATGATTAGAGATTGAGAATGAGTTAATAAGTAAGCCCGAGCTATAAAATTATTAGGTTGACATAAAGATTATGTGAAATATGCACTGTCACAGTTGGAGAAGAAATGTACTTTGGTAAATCAAATTACTCAGGTACAAGGTTGAGAAAGTGTGTATGATGCTATGATTCGGTTTCTTCTAATGGTTGGATTGTTCGATATGTATATGGAAAGGTATATTATTCTTGTTGCACCTATCCTTAGTGTTCTGAGTGATGTTTTCTTCTGGATTTCTTTTCTCGGAGGGACCATTGAAATCTTCCATATCTTCTTATAAGCTTTGTTCTCGGTCTTTCGATACGGTATCGTATCTTGAATTTCTCTATCTTGGATCTCTTTATTTTGGATCTCTTTATTTTGAGTTTCTCCATTCTGGATTTCTTTGTCTTGGTTTTCTTACCATCTCTATTACGTAATTTGTCAACTATGCCTCATATCTAAAATATGATCTTCAGTTTGTGATATATATATCAAGCATGATTGTGTTTCTGATTTGATTATGGTAATATGGTGATCTTAGTAATTGGATTTCTCAAATTTCCATATAAGGATTTAATATTGGCAAAGGCTTAAGTGGTAAAATTTTTGTCTCATGAAATTTAATAGCTTAATTCATGATAAGCAAAGTTTGTACAAATGAGAACATTGTTAACTAAAGCCTTTGAACGGGTTTAGTATGCATTGGGCAAAGACTTTTTAATTTTTAGTGATAGTTGATGTATGATCTTTGAGAAGAGCAGAATGCAGTGTCAAACACTTGGGTAGAAAATCAAAAAATTATACAGAAATTTCGTGAATGAAACCCTCGGGAATAGTGTATTAGAGATTGAATTTGGAGCTCGACATTGTTGATTTTTGTGCATGAATTCTAGAAATGTTGAAAGGTTTAAGGATGTATATCAAGTATAATCAGAATTATTTCTGCCTGTGTTAGCACTAGAATGGGGATGAGAAAAAGTTGATTAGGATTTCATGTCTGGATTATTCCTGCCTATGAAAGAGAAAAATGTTATGAGACTTTTCATTAAATGTTTGATGAGATATGTAAATCATGCCGGTATATACTGAATTTTCGTTCATCAGATTCATGGAATTTTGTGTCTTTATGATTGTTGGATTTCTTGGAATTCTAGTCTCCACTAATCAAATTGAGATCCAGGTTTTATATGACGATTTCTTAGGAAAGCTAAAGGAGGCTTTGAAATTTAGAAGCAACTGAGAGTTGAATTGGTAAACAATTGGACTGTGTGAAATTATAGAGAGCATAAGACCAAGATGAACTGACTAGTTTCACTTTTCGAAATTCGAAAAGATTCAAGTAAGAGTGTATATGTAGCATGATGGTATGGATCAGACTTTTGAGTGCATGAACTCTCTGATAGAGGTTAAGGTTTGGTGAAAGCATCGTATAACGAAGAGTTGCTCATGATTCGAATATGAGAAAATAATGAGATAAGTATTAAAGGCACAGACAAGTGAAAGTTCTTTAGCAATGATTGTGAAAAAGAGAAGTTAATGTGAGAAACCAAAACCACTTTTTTTGTAGGATTTTCGGGGACGAATTTCCCTAAGGGGGAGAATTGTAACAGCCCGATTTTGGGCCTAGTCGGAATAGTGGTTTCGTAACCACTATTCTAGGGGCCGAAGAAATTATTTTTAATGACATTTTATGTGTTATAACATGATTATATGAGTGCATGAAAATTTTGGTGAAATAATTTTACCGATTCCATGTTTAATTGCGAAAAAGGACTAAATCACGTAAAGAGAAAAAGTTTTATTTTGCTAGCTAAAGGTGTCAAATAGCTATAGAACATTAAATTGCGGCCTTTAATGAGTAAATAGACCATAAATATGTTAGTGGTTGATCAAGGAGACAAAAAAAGATTAAAAAGTCAAAGTTGGTGTGCATTAGGAGACTTATTTGGTAATAAAATAAAACAAAAAGAAAAAATATTGTCATCTTTTCATCTTCTTTCTTCCCCACCGAAAATACCAGCAAAGAGGGGGTTTTAAAAGCTCAAAAATTTTAGCAACTTATATCCTTAACAAGTAAGTGATTTATATACATTTTTTTGATAGTTTTTGTACTTTTGGAACCCTTGTAGCATGAACTAGCTATTGAGGGGACTATTTTGCAAAATGGTTGAGAGTCTAAGGTTTTGCCAAGAAAGCATGTATGTTTTTCACTAAAATTTTATGGAGGAATATGAGTCTTGGTTGCGTAATAAATAACTTTTGTGAAAGGATTTTCATGGAAAACACCTAAAAGGGTCATTTTGTAAAAGTTATAAAATAGGTTGTAATTGTGTGAAATAGTGGAAATTTGGGGTTTTCATAAGAGTAATAATTGGTCGGTTAAGCTTGGTTAATAAGGAAATTCGATAAAAATCGATTTCTGGGCCTAAGGGTAAAATGGTCATTTTGTGAAAGTTTAGAGGCAAAATGGTCATTTTGCCAAAAATGTGAATTTTGATTGTCCAAATTTATTTAGTGATTAGATGAGTGAATTTCATCATGTTAGATCAAGAAAATCTAGATTTGGGCTTAAATCAAGAAAGTGCGTGGTTAAGGACAAAAAGAGAATAATTAGTCGAAATTGTATTTGAGGTAAGTTTGTGTGAATAAATGAGCATGATATTTATGCCATTGTTATTATACTTCAAAATCTATCTTCCCATGATTGTATTAAAGATTATGTTGATGATATTGTATATGAGAAAGTGATGTCAAATGTAAATAACATTTATGTGTTGATTGAATGCTTGGAGATTTAATGGAATATGATATTCCATTGAAATGAGTAAGTTGTAAGTAAATAATGCAACTACATTGTTATTATATGTGTTTAAATTAATATAGCATGAATGGCTTGGTTGTGGAAATGATTACGTATGATGAATATTGATATATTTGAATTCCCGTTTGAACCTTAAGAAACAATTCAGATATTCATGCCATGACATTTGGGTTATTTGTGTGCCAGTATAAGATCATGTCTGGGACATGGCATTGATATTGAGACGAGAGCTAGTGTAAGACATTTCTAGGACATGCATCGGCCTCAAGATATAAGCCAATGTAAGAAATGTTTAGGACATGCATCGGCTACGACATGTGTCAGTGTAAGACCATGTCTGGGACATGGCATCGGCACAGATATGTGAGAGCTAGTGTAAGACCATGTCTGGGACATGGCGTCGGCCTCGATTTTGATAGTCAATGTAAGACCATGTCTGGGACATGGCATCGACTTTATGGATGAGCCAATGTAAGACCATGTCTAGGACATGACATCGGCATTATACCCTATGTTTGAGGCTTAGTGAATATCCGATAGTTTTCTGAATGGTTCAACGGTGAGAGTTACGATTTAAGCTAAATGAGAAAGGTTATGACCATATTGTGAGTGGTACAGGTACTTACATGAAATGGATGAGATGTGAATTAAATTCATGTTATATGATTTGTAAGGAATGAATATGAGCATGTTGAGTAACACAGGTATGTATGCCAAGCTCATGAGAAATGATTTCAGTTTATGATGCACATTTGGTGAAGATGTAAATAGGTAATTCATGCCTATGAAAAGGATTTTGTAATAACCTTGTGATTATAAGTCTATACTTATGATGTATGAATATGTAACCTTACTAATGTGGTAAAAATGAATTAATAATGTGTGATAAACTTAGTATCGTTAAATTACACTAAAACAGTTTTGGACAGTAGCCATAGTCTGACTTTGAAAATCCACCAAAAATTGTGAAAATTGATTTAGAGGTTGAATAAAATATAAAATTAAATTCTAATGAGTCTAGCTTCACATAGAATAAACGGTGTAAGCAAAAGAGTTTCATATTATGAAATGTTTAAATTGTTGTGAGACAAAGTCAGAATGACTTCAAAATCCCCTGTTCTGATTTGAGAAAATCGTTTAAAATTTTACAAAAAAAAATTTATGGGTTATAATTTATATGATTAGAATTTTTAATGATTTTATTTTCAAGAGAAATAGACGGGAACATCATCTAAGTCCCATATTATGAGATAATTAATTTTTAGTGAAGAGGGGTCAAAACTGTCAGACAGCAAAAAAGGGGTAAATTTAAGGAATAAACTGTACTAATTGGCTGAACCAAAAAATTTGAAACTTTTATGGTTAGAAGAAATATGAGTCTAGTTTCAAGGAAAATTAGCAAAACTTAATTTGGAGTTTCGTAGCTCCAGATATAAATAATTTAGTGACTATGACTCTAGAAAATAGCTTGACTGGAACATTAGTAAAAATACAAATAGGGTTGTATTACCATGAGAAGCAAGTTGATAAATTGCTTATTATTTTCATATGGTCTTACTAAGCTATAAAGCTTACTCCCTTCCTTTCCTTTCTTTTAGTGTTTTCAGGTTAGCTCGGGGTTGGAGAACGTCGAAGGCAGCATCACACTATCAAGTCGCTACCTTTGGAATAATGAAGCATATATTAGAAATTTCAAGTGAGTGGCATGTATAGGGATCAAGTTGATTAACATGTATTATTTTTCTTTGGCCAAATGTGTTGGCTTATATTGAGTTATATGTATATGGCCATGAGATGTGGCTCATATTGATTATGGCTTGTAAGCCTATCTATTCATGTCATGTCTAATGTTTATAATGTGATTATGTTTGTTTGCCATGCATGGTTAGTAATATGACATGTGTGTTGGATGTATGCTCCATGACCAATTGAGGTGGTCATAGCCATGTAGTAATTGCACGTTATAAACACAACATGATAATGATTGAACATGAGTGCTTGATGGATAAGTTGGTAACCATAGTATAATGGTAATAGTGGTCATCAAAATGACAAGTCTTATGAATGTGAAATAAAGAATATAGACCTGGTATTGCATGAGTAGATGCATTACTTGTAAGAGGACATGTTAATGTTAAGGATATGTCTTAATAAAGAGAGTGTTTAATCACTAAAATGATGCCATGATTTGCGATTTTGATATGTATAAGGTTGTAAGAGATTATGGGTAACATGAAGGCTTGGGAAATAGCCTAAGTGTTGGCCATACGGGCTGAGACATGGCCGTGTGTCTCAACCGTGTGAGGGACACGGCCTAGAGACATGGGCGTGTGGCCCGGTCATGTGGTTCGATGTGCATGCTGACGTCATAAATAGAAAGTTACACAGCCTGAGGGCACGGGATTGCCAAAGGCACACGGGCATGTGACCTTGTTTCATGGGAAAATTTTTAAGTTTTCCTGAAACTTTTCAAAGTTCTCAGTTTAGTCTCGAATTAGTTCTGATGAATGCTTTGGGCTTCGTAGACCCAAATAAGGGACGACATGCATGTTTTTGAAAGCTTTTGAATTAAAAGAGATTTTATGGCCCATTTTTTGCATGAATATGTATGTTTAAGTCCGATAATGCCTCGTACCCTGTTCTGGCGTCGAACATGGATAAGAGCTATTACAGGCCCTACCAGTTCTCACGGGCGCTATACCTTGTGGCATTTCTCCCTTAGGTCGAGCAGGAGGCGGAGGAGGTCGTGGTATATTTGGGCTTGAATACACTTACATGTACCAATAAGAGCTTGGAATGGTGATTTTCAATGGGAGAGGACAAATGTAGAATATGAAGCAAGTTTTGTTTTATTTAATCTAGGTTTTAATTTTTCAATTACAATTTTAACCTTTAAAATCTATCACAATTTCAATAAAACCTTATCCATGCATATCCGCTATCTCCTTAAATGGTATATTTACCATTCAAGTCCTTTTACTTTCATTTCCATAGCCATTTGACCCTTTTAACTAATAGAACTCAATTTTTCACCTTTTACAGATTTAGTCCTTTTCACTTAATTAACTATGTAAACTTCAAAATTTCTTAACAAAATTTTAATACGACCTTAATATAATCTCTTAGAAACTAAATAAATAATAAAATAATAATTTACTTGTCGAGCTTGTGGTTCCGAAACCACTGTTTCCAACATCACTGAAATCGGGTTGTTACAAATATGCATATACAAAATGAAAATGGATGATAATTTATCAAGTGATGGATGAAATATAAATGGAATCCATTTCTTAATATATGTTATATCTTATAGATGTATTTTTTACTTACTATCTATTAACCATATGATTTCAATGGAAAGTATGTGTAAAGGATACATGTATGGGTGATGGATTATGGATAAAGCCTAAATATTTATCATGTATATGTCATGCGTTACTTGGGATTTATATGTAATAATATATTTACTAACCTTATGAAGTGATGTGTATAAGAAAGGAAGTTAGCATATGACATGATGAGAGTAGGTTTGGTTGTTTAATTTAATATGTTTGGTAAGTTTAAGTTTTACTTATACGAATTTACTAAGCATTAAATGCTTACGTAATCATTTCCACTGTCTTTGTAGATTATTGAAAAGCTCAGTCAATTGGAATCTCGTCGGAGTATTGTCACACTATCTATTCGACATATTGGTATTTATGGTTATTTTGGTTAATGTTTATAAATGGCATGTAATAGGGTTAAAAGGTTATTCAAGTTAAATTGTTTGTCTTCAGTTGTGTCAAGCTTGTTGTGGTTAATAAGGTAAATGTTGTCATGAATAATAGTTGCAAATATGGGTGAATGAACCCTTATCCATACTCCATAGGTTCTAGATAGTATATGGTATGATGGCATGTTTTGGAATGGTTATTTTGGCATGGTTGGCATAGGGTTAAATTAGATTTTGTGCTTGAGATGTGGCAATATAGCTTTGTTTTGATTGAAGTTTTTTTGGGAGTAAACGCGGTGCCTTTGAATGACATATTGGTTAGGAGAAATAGCTTGATTGAATTGGTATGTTTATATGTATTTGAAGTATGTTTAGATCTATTGAATGTATGCACTAAGGAAGTAGATTTTTGGGAAAGTTTTGGACTTTAAATGACTTGTTTTTAAGGTCAAATTATGGATCACACGGCCTGGGACAAGGGCTATCACACAGCCTAACTACATGACCATGTATCATTTATTATTTCAAGTCAGTGAGTTACACAATCTAGCACACGGCCTACAACACGGCCATGTGTCACAAGTGAGAGAGTTACACGACAGTGTGACCTAACTTAGTGAGTTACACGGTTTAAGACATGGGTTGGGACACGACCATGTGTCCTATTATTTGAATACCTCAAGATCTGGGCTATGTCACACAGCCTGGCTACACGGCCGTGTGACCTCTATTTTCAAAATTTCAACTTTTTCCCAAATTTTTTGATTTGTTTTAATTTAGTCCTGAATTGTTTCCAAAATGATTTTAGGGCCTCAGGGGCTCGATTTAATGCCCAAATGTATATGTTTGATAAGATTTTAATGAGTTTCATTTAATTAATATTAAATGACATTATTGTTATGATTTTTTTACGATAATGCTCTGTAACCCTAATCTGACGACGAAAACGGGTTAGGGGTGTTACAGATTTTTCTTATTTTCGCTCTTTTTGCTCCCAAATGCTCTATCAAGCATAAAAACATGAATTTGAAGGATTAGGAGCATAAAATTGATAATTAACATAGAATAATCATCCAAAAATGCATTAAGAATGAGATTAAAACATGTTACTTTTAGCACTTATCATAGAACCAAATACATAGAAATGAATGAAAATGATTAAGTAAGAGAAATGGGTTCAAAAATGAATGCGTTTTCTCACTGTGTAACCGAATTTTTTTATGAGAGCTTTAGAAGATCTACAAGCATGAATGAAAGAGTTAAAAAATATGTTACAATCATTAGCAAAAAGAAAATGATTAACCGATGAGGCATTTCTATAGATCTTGATACATGGAATGGATCCAATTGCTTCAGCTTTTTGAAGCATGAGTGAGAGGATATTCATGCAAAGGAAAAACAAATGGGGTGAAAAGGGATTACCTTGACGAAGGCCTCTAATCGAGGAGAAACTTTTAGAAAGCGATACATTGACTATAGAATGATGGGATACTATAGAAACACATGGATAGATTAAGTTTATCCATCTCTAATCTAAACCTATTCTTTCTATGAAAATGGTAAAAGAAACCCCAATTGTTCCTGCCAAATGTCACCCATGAGGCTCAATGTTGATCCCTAAGAACAGGGCTCTAGAAGGTTCTTCTAGAGAATTAGTCGGTGAGATTGATTTTCCAAGTAATTATATATGTTTTTAAAAAAGTATATTTTACAATTATTTTTTAATTTATCAAAATTGAAGTGGTAAGTAGCTTCAAACTCAAAATTTATACTAACAATAACTAAAATAGTCTTAATTGTCTTATTCTCTAAATACCAATCCCACATAAACCACATAATGCACAAATCAAGTTTGTACAAAAGTACTCAATCATTAATTTTATGTGAGCTAGAATTTTGGTGATAAAGAAAAGGATTAGACAAACAAAAAGACATGTTATTTCCACTAATATCTTAAACAAGGCAATCCAATGCTTACTACTAGACTTTCGCAACCAGTACAAGCAAAGTAAAGGTTGAATTTTGGCTTCTCAAATTAGGTTTGAGAAATATGAAATTATTATGTGCGATTTTTTAATTTTTACTATATGCAATTGTTGTATGTGGATTTTATCCGGTTATATTTAGATATTCATTCACTTATAGTTTGTATTAATTTTATTTTATTTTATTGTTGCTCAAAGTTGTTTTTGTAATTGTACTGTGCTTATAAACCCTCAAAAAGATTTATATTTAATATATAAATTTATACTTAATGCACACACAAATTATAATTTTATGCAATATCAAAAAACCAAAGGTTACATCATTAGAAATATTAGAAATAAAAATAAGTGCATTGAATTATACATTGACAGTACATCAAATATTATCTCTTAATATATTGTTTGTTAGCATATAAATTTAACCTTAAATCTTAAAAGTTTAATTATTTGTACCTACTTGTAAAGTTTATTATTTATAGGTATATAAATTGGGGAACAATACACTTATATTATTGTAAAACTAAATTAGTTTTAGACATTTTCATAAATCTTTCTACCATTAATAATGGGGTGAGCATTTGGTACACTAACAGTCTACTTTTTTTATTCTACAAGTAGTCTCAAAAAATTGACATGTGTCTATTTTTTTAAAACATTTATTTTTAAATAATTTACTATACCCCTATAGATCACTTGTCAACCTCTTGACCCTGCTTGTACCAAATAATTTACCTTAATATTTTAACAATTTAATTGCTATACATCATATTTAGATTATGCATGCTAAGTTTTTAATAAACTAAAAATGTTTAATAATTTATTCAATATAAAATTTCAGCCATTAAATATATATCAATAATGATGGTTTTTTTTCTAATATGATAGAGATATCAAAATTATTTTGAAATTTTACAAACATGATAAATTAATAAAAACAACCCTCAAACTGTTTAAATATTAATTATACAAAGATAAGGAGAATATATAAGATTACACTAATTTTAAGGTAAATTCATTAATTAATTCAATGAATGGAACTATACAATTCAAGGGAAAAAAAAACAAACACTTGTCGTAGATGGGAAGGACAAACTCTGTCAACACAGTAAAGGCTTTAGCCTCAGTATCAATAGAATATTCTGATACGTTGACAGTTGGCTTTGTCACAACTCAAGCATGACATATCTGGAGTGATTGTAAGCACCTAACACGATAAGATCACACTAATTTGCCGATCCCCGGTAACGGCACCAGAAACTTGTCACATGTGAATATTATATGTGAATTGTGCAAGTATACACATCGGATCAAGTAATAAATTGATAAGTGAGACCATCTCCACAAGGATCGGATTAGGTACAAACATGGTCAAGTTATTATAATGAATTATGAGTAATGCTATGGCAAAACCAAGATAAATATGCAGTGGTAAATTAAAGTAGTAAGGATGTGTGTGAAATGTATACTGACTAATACTGGAAAATGCAAAGACAAGAGTAAAAATACAATGACAATTATGAGAATAATCACTTGAATAAAATGCGAGCGGATAAATAAATAACTACGAATGCTATGGCAAATATACTATGGCAAAGGCTAGAAGGTATATGATGTTGATTTGGAAGGTTGGGGTTACTAAAAATCTGCCCTTACTTTCAGTAATGCCTCAACAAAATTGTACTTAATCTAGTCATCAGAAGAGACCTAAAGTGACCTGATTCTTTCGAGAGCAAGAGCTCAAGTTAATTGGCCTATGTCTACAAGCCTTAGTACAGTACCCTGTAATGTTTTATCTTCATTCAAACGATGCTATATGTCTAGAGTCCGCTGCAAGTATTCGGCCGAATACCTGCTTATATCATTCAACTACGGTTCAACTATTCTAACCTTTTCAGAATTAGGTTTAGTTTATGGGCATACTACGCACTCAACTATTTCTAAATAATGTATGCACACAATTGAGAAATAAAAGCAATTGAATGAAATAGTAGATTAATCGAATATATGCTTCAACCAAGGAAATAAACGTTCATCCTGTAATCTTGGCCCTATGAGATTTAGCTCATGGGTTGGCAATTAAAATTCAAGTTCAAAATAACACCCAACATCGTTTCAATTAGATTAATTCACGGGAGAACATATTAAGAAATAATGGAAGAACTTAGGAAGATGGTTGTCGCCAAACCAACCCACAATCCAGCAATACAGTGTCCTGTGGTGGCTGAGAGGGACTACCTTTGGTTTCCTCTTTCTGTCTCTACTCAACTACTACCCTCTATTATTGCCTCCAGATGTTCACACTTAGGGCTTCCTCCTTTGGCTTTTTATAAGCTTTCCTAGGGTAACTCCAACAGCCAACGATATCTTCTCTTATTTTTTAGGTAGATTTTTCTAGTACAAGTAGAGTTAGGCTGAGATTAGTATGCATTGAGTGTTGACTCGATCATCTTTCTAAAATTGCCATGGCATTCGTGTTGGCAAACTATCCAACCTTTTGCCCTAGCAAACCTTCACTCATTTATTTCTTTCTCCACATCCTACACATGTCAAACCACCAAACACAACCCTTCCACACGCAATTAAAAGTATCTAACATGTAAACACAACCCAAGCTCATAATGCAATGATAAAAATACTAATAAAATGTCCTACAATACCACTAAATGTCCCCAAGTACAAGCAATTAGCTAGGTCTAAAGACATGAAATATAACTCTTTTCAAGAGTTATCACACATCAAACATGGATCAATAATCTAGAAATATTAAACCAAGAATTAAGCACACATAAGTAAGTACAAGATCTAAGTATTTATTGTGTAAAATAAAAATCAAAAGAAAAAATTCATCATAGGGTTCATCTCCCCTAGGTATTTAGAAAATTAGTTCATGCTTGCAAATAAAAACAACCAAGAAACAATATAATAGAAAGAAACAAAGAAACTCATGATAATCTCCTAAGAAATCAGCCAGGACTCTTTAATCTTGAAAGAAACCTACCGCATGGTTGTGTGGCTCACACTGTCATGTGGAAAAGGTTAGCCCGTGTGGCTCCTATAGCCTACTCTGACTTTTTGATTTTCACTTATTTTGCTCCCAAATGCTCTATTAAGAATAAAAATGTGAATTTAAAGGATTGGGAGCATAAAATTCATAATTAACATCGAATAATCATCCAAACATGCATTAAGAATGAGATTAAAACATGTTACTTTTAGCACTTATCATAGAACCAAATAGATAGAAATGAAAGGAAATGATTAAGAAAGAGAAATAGGTGACATTCACAAATGAATGTGTTTTCTCGCTAAGTAACTGAATTTTTTTACAAGAGCTTTAAAAGATCTACAAGCATGACTGGAAGAATTAAAAATTATGTTACAATCATTAGCAAAAAAGAAAATGATTGATCAACAACGGTAAAGAAATCCCAGTTGTTCCTACCAAATGTCACCCGTGAAGCTCAAGGTTGATCCCTAAGAACAAGGCTTCAGAAGGTTCTTTTAGTGAAATAGTCAGTGGGATTAATTTTCCAAGTAATTATATATGTTTTTGAAAACATATATTTACAATTTTTTTAAAATTTATCAAAATTTAAGTGGTAATTAGCTTCAAACTCAAAAGTTATACTAAATAGCTAAAATAGTCCTAATTGTCATTTTTTCTAAATACCAATCCCACATAAATCACATAATGCAAGGTCAAGTTTGTACAAAAGTACTCAATCCTTAATTTTATATGAGTTAGAATTTTGGTGATAAAGAAAAGGATTAGACAAACAAAGAGACGTGTTATTTCCACTAATATCTTAAACAAGGCAATCCAATGCTTACCACTAGACTTTGGCAACCAATGCAAGCAAAGTAAAGGTTAAATTTTGGCTTTTCAAATTAGGTTTGAGAAATATGAAATTATTATGTACGATTTTTTTAATTTTTACTCTATGCAATTGTTGTGTGTGGATTTATCCAGTTATATTTTAGACATTCTTTCACTTATAGTTTGTATTGATTTAATTTTATTTCATTTTTGCTCAAAGTTGTATTTGTAATTGTATTGTACTTGTAAACCCTCAAAAAGATTTATATTTAATATATAAATTTATATTTGATGCACATATGAAATATAATTTTATGCAATATCAAAAAACCAAATATCACATCATTAAAAATATTAAAAATGAAAAATAAGTGCATTGAATTATACATTGACAATACATCAAATATTAGCCCTTAATATATTGTTTGTCAGCATATAAATTTAACCTTAAATCTTAAAAGTTTAATTATTTGTATCTACTTGTAAAGTTGATTATTCATAGGTATATAAAATGGGGAAGAATACACTTATATTATTGTAAAACTAAATTAGTTTTAGACATTTTCATAAATATTTCTACCATTAATAAATGGGTGAGCATTTGGTACATTAACAGTTGATGACGTTACGAACTAACTAAAATACGACAAAGGCAAGCGCACCTATCGAATGGTAGTATAGCTACGGTGAGTCGGGAGTATCGTATCCATGAGTATTAAAAGTACTAGTAATTACTATCTTTTTTATTATCTAGCCTATAAATTAAAGGTTTGTTTTTAATCTAAAATTAAACTAAACAAATTACTAAACGATAGAGAGTAAATTGGGAAAATAATCGAAGAAGACTTATGAGAGAGACAATACCCAGGAAAAAACCCACCTAAACTTCACTTATTATTCTAAATCTGAATTAAACGATTTATTCATTTGACTTGATCCGTAGAAATTCCTAAATTATATTAATATCTCTTTCGAGAGTAAAAATAACTGACTCTAGGTTGATTAATTAAATATCTCTTTCTAATTAAAACCCCTATCATCACATTAACTTGACCTATGGATTCCTCTATTACATTTGACTTTAATCCGGTAGATTTATGTCGTCCTATTTCTAGGATTGCATGCAACTCCACTCAATTATGCCAGATCGACTCTTAAATAGGGACTTTTGCTCCACTGAATAAGCACATCAATCATGAATTAATATCCTGAAAACATTAAACATGAAGGTAAGTAAACATAATTGAGATCAAGAACAAATATTTATCATGTAATTCAAAAAAATCAAATAATAATATCTGTCATAGGTTTCATCTTCCCTAGGTATTTAGGGAATTTAGTTCATAATTGGAAAGGAAAACATCTCAAAAATAGAAAAACAACAAAATATAAAGAAATCCAAAAACTTCTAAAGAAATTGAATGGAGATCTTCAGTCTTGAAGGAGATCCTACTTCTGAGTTGAATCCGTCAGCATTCTTCGAGCAATTTCTATGTTCTACTCTGCATGTTCCCTTAGGTCCTCTTCTAGTATGTATTTATAGAATTTAGAATGCTCAGAAACCCTAAAAATTAGCTTTTTTAGCTTGTTTGGGAAACAGGGAGCGATATCAACATGGGCTATCACATGGAGTGTGGCCAGCCCGTGTGGCTCACACGGGTGTGTGCTTAGCCCGTGTGGAAATAGTCTTGGCCGTGTGGATCTTTAAATCAGCATGTTTTGTCTATTTTTGGCTCGTTTTCTGCTCCTTTTATTCCATTATGCTCACCTAAGTATAGAAACATGAAATTAAAGGATTAGGAGCATCAAATTCACTAAATTATTTAATAAAACATCCAAAAACATGCTAAGCATAGGATTAAAATGTGTTACTTTTATGGTTTATCAAATATCCCCACACTTAAGCATTTGCTTGTCCTCAAGCAAAATCCTCAACTCACAATTAAAATTAAACATTCTCAGTTCATAATACTCATCAATAATGTTTTATCATAATTCACAAATA
The DNA here is from genome assembly GCA_025698465.1 of Gossypium longicalyx. NCBI lineage: Eukaryota > Viridiplantae > Streptophyta > Magnoliopsida > Malvales > Malvaceae > Gossypium > Gossypium longicalyx. Next base: position 46,982,442 of record CM046995.1, read on the forward strand.
ATCACACATTGATAATTCAACTAAAAGAGCACTAAAGATTCAAACAATCCAAGTCAAATATTTTTAAAGCATGAAAACATAGGTATTTTCCCGTATCTAAATAATTACCTTTAATTCAAAACTGACAAGAATTGGCATCCTCACTAAAGATTCACTCAATCACTCAAAGTGTTTAAGGTTCAAAAATTAAGCACTCAAAAGTCAAACATGAAAAGTTATTACCATAGGCTTGCATGAAAATCAAATCTCCAACACTATAAATGAGATGATACACAAATCAAAAGGTCTTTAAAGGGTTGTAATGGGGCTTGGGTTAAAGGTGTGGATAAAGGCTGAAAAAGAAGGTTGAATCGAGATTGAATTGATAAATTACCTAACTAGAAAAATAAACTAATACTGAATAATTACATCAATCGAAATTATTAAATAATAACACGAGTTTCTTCTCAGAATATGAAATTAACTACTTAAGCTCAAACCAAAGAACTAGTGATAATCAACATATATGTATTATATTTTTTTTTGTTTTTTTAGAACAATGGATAATAAGAGAAAATTTAACAACTGAAACAAAAGAACATAGTTAGGTAACTAACCAAATCAAGTCTCGATAAAAAGGGAATCAATAGAATAGGAAAAATTCTCAGTGAACCAAAAAGAATGAGTTATGGGTTAATATTAAGGGTAATTCAAGAATGGTTGTAACAACCCGATTTTGGGCCTAGTTGGAATAGTGGTTTCGGGACCAAAAATCCGACAAGGAAAATTTAATTTTATTATATTTTTATGATCTAAAATTTCACGAAATGATTTTATGAAAATCTCATTTGAAAATTTTGACGGTTGGGCACTCAATTTAGTCAAAAGGACTGAATTGTAAAAAGTGAAAAAGTTGAGTTCTACATGTTAGAGGTGTCCAATTGTTATGAAATTTTAAATTGGAGGTCCTTAAATGGTAATTAGATCATTGGTTAATTTTTTGGACAAAAATAGACATGAGGTGAAATAGAATATTTTTAAGTTTGGGGCATTTTGGTCATTTAGTAATTAAAATGAATTAAAAACAAAATAAAATCCAATTTTTGTCCATCTTCAGCCCCATGGCCGAATTTCAAAAGGGGAAAACATGGCTAGGGTTTTTCAAGCTTTCAATCTCAATTGTAAGTCCGTTCTTACCCCGTTTTTAATGATTTTTACATTTTTGAAATCCTCGTAACAAGATTTACCTATTTCTACCATTTATTTGAGTTATGATGAAAGTATAGGGCTTGACCCATGTTAAAAATTTGTGCATTTTGATGTTTAATGGTAGATTATGCTGGTTTATGGTTGGAGAAACAACTTTTGTTAAGTGATTTTCGATGAAAATGCTTAAAAGGACTAAATTGTAAAAGTTATAAAATACGTAGTAAAAGTGTGTTCCAGTGGAAATTTTGGGCTGTTATAGTTATTAAAATAGTTCGGGTAGGCTTAAAGTACAAAGAAATTGAATGAAAATTATTTTACGAGCCTAGGGGCAAATGTTAAAATATGATAAAGTTTAGAGGCAAAAATGTAATTTTTCGATAATATGATTTTAGGGTCACAATGAATAATGTGACTAATAAATAAGCTAAATGTGATATTTTAGATAAAGGAAAAAGAGGTTTGGACCTAGAACGGAGGAAAAACGCGTATTTGACAGTTAAGTCTTTTTCACCATTTTTGGTATTGAGGTAAGTTTGTATGTTTAATAAGCATTTAATCGTACATGTATAAATGTTTAATTGATATAATTGCGATAAATGTCTTATTATTAAAATGAAATGCGAATGCTATGGAGTACGGTATTACAGAAATGACCATGAGATTTTATGAAACACTATGCAATGATATGATCTAAAATATGTCTATGATACTTGATGACATTATGATGAGCTGTAATTTCATGTTTAAATGTGATTATCTTTATTATTATCACTATGAAGAATTATGTGATTAATCATTGTCATGAGTTATATGATTGGTCCACTGGACAAGTTCAACGAAGACGTGTAATTAAGGAAATCTCGTTTGAACCTTAGGAATAGTTTAGGATACAAGTCACATGTCACTAGGAACAATGTGATCTAAGCTCATGAGTTGTGGTCTAAGTTCATGATATATGTGACGCATGTTATGGCAGTCCAGGTGCTAGTCTTGTATGTTCTACCGGTGCTGCGTAGTCCGACATGTGTTGTGGATACCTGACAACTTGTGTGAGTAGCCTATGTAGCTACATCCTAACCGATAGCTTGTGTGAGCAGACCTGTGAGTAGCTCGAAAGCGAGCAACATGTGATATGTGATATGAGGTAGTGTTGGCTACATATGGGGCACTTAGGTGCATGATTCTGATGTATCCGATGGTATTCCAAGTGTTCAACAGGTAAATTATCGAGTAACTTGACGGAAAACCTGAGGGGTAAGTCAATGAGAAGAATAAGTATATGGTTATGTTATAAGGTAGTACAGTTACGTACTCAAAACTCATGAGCATTAAGTTTGGTATGTGGTAAGAATGCAAATGAATGAGTTATGTCTATGAGAATGATTTTCTACGATGACCTTGTGATTATAAGTTTATATTTATGACGTAAAAATATATGGTGAATTTGATTGAGAATCATGTGTAAGGCTTTTAGGCCAAATTGAATTGAGACATGATGTGCTTATTCTTTAAATGTTGTGATTCAATGAATAATGAAAAGAGAGAAAGACCGACATAAAAGCCTAATAAAAATGGATATGAAAGTATGGATAGCTAAGAGTTTTGGACCATTGGAGGATGTTAAGCTATATGATTTGGGATATATAAATATACATAATTAATACGCACTTTTATTATGAATGCTGAAATGATTTGTCAAATGTTGAAGTGTTTTATTATGAGAGTTTATGTTTGCTTGACTAATGTCAAGACAGGATAAATTTATGTTTGCTTGACTAATGTCAAGACAGGATAAATTTATGTTTATAAATTAAAATATGGGTATTGCAATTGATTAATGTGTACCCACGAGAACATATTGATGAAATTGGTAAATGCATGTAAATGATTCGCTTATTATTTTCATACGGGCTTGCTAAGCTATATAGCTTACTCCCCTTTCCTTCCCCATGTCTAATAGGGTTAATAAGCTAGCTTGAGTTGGAGATCGCTGGAGATGTTATAACACTATCAAGCTATCATCGTGGAGTAAAAGTGAATGCAAACCTCTTAAGTTTATGGCATGTATAGGGACTTAGTCATTTGGTGTATGAGTCATTATGATTTGGCTAAATATATTAGTTTGTGATGGTTAAAGGTTTGATGTAATGTGTAGCCATGTAAATTGGCTTATATTGGCCAATGAATGGCATGTAAATATTTTTTAATTACTAGCTACTGGAATGGCTAGTTATGGTTATGCTTTGGTGTTATGTATGTCTAAATGAAAGTTAATACAAAGAAATCATGAAAGGTTAAAATTAGCATTAAAACAATTTTGGACAGCAGCAGTAGTACAATTTTGAAAAATCACCAAAAATTGTGGAAATAGAATTAGAGGTTGAATAAAATTTAAATTAAAGCTTATTGAGTGTAGTTTTACATAAAAGAAACAGTGTAAGCAAAAGAATTTCATTTTATGAGATATTTGATTTTTTTTTAGACAAGGTCAGAATGATTTTAGGTTCCCCTATTTTGAATTTGAAAAATCATTAAAAATTGTATAAAAATACTTGTGGGTTTAAATTTATATTTTTTTAATTTCTTAATGAGTCTAATTTCAAGAAAAACAAATGGGAACATCATCTGAATCCCGTACTAAGAGATAATTAATCTTTAGTGAAGAAAGGTCAAAACTATCAAACAACAGAATAGGGACAAATTTGAAGAATTAACTGTACTTATTGGTTAAACCATAAATTCTTAAAATTTTACGGTAGGAAGATATTTGAGTTTAGTTTTGTAAAAATCAAGCGGATCTTAGTTTAGAGTTCTGTAGCTGAAGATATAAATAATTTAGTGACTATGACTCAAGTGGATAGTTTTGTTATGAACAATAAATAATTGTTTTGATATGTTTAAGTCTTGATTATGGTTGTATTGGTAGGTTAATTGTGCCATGTTAAGTTCCATTTAAAGTGTGTATATGAGTGTGCAAATGAGGGTAGCAAATGGCTTGGTAAATAGCCATTTCTCTTGCCACACAGGAAGAGACACGGCCGTGTGTCTCAATCGTGCAAAGGACGCGGCCCCGAGACACGAGCTTATGACTTGGCCGTGTGACCCCAAATTGTGCATGACATCATAAATAGAGAGTTACATGGTCTGAGGACACGGGCGTGTCCCAAGCCTCACGGGCATGTGTATGACCACACGGCCTACCCACACGGGCGTGTGACTCTCCAAAGTATGAAAATTTTCTAAGAGTATTAAAAGTTCCAAAAGTTTTCGATTTAGTCCCAAACCACTCCCAACATATGTTTTGAGCCTCATGGGCCCGTATAAGGGACGATATGCATGTGATTGGATGAATTTGATTTGGACCAAATTTTATGGCCTGGTTTGTATGAATGTTTATGTTTAAGTCCAGTAACGCCTCAAACCTTGTCCCGGCGTCGGATACAGGTAAGGAGTGTTACAATGGTGTTTTAGGCTCAAAGGGGTTTACTAAGGGTTAATTATGAAGGTAGGCTTATGGGGTAAGTAAGGTAAAACCTAGGTGCCTTTATCAACTCAGTATATCAAATCAAAGGTGTGGTCTCGACATGTATAATCTAAACAAGTTCTAGAATAACAAACCAATATTGACACACTCATAACCAATAATAAAGTGAGCTAGAAAAGTTTATGCTCTAAAGGCTCAAAATCTCACAAAAATTATGGTTTTTGATGTCAATCTTGCAAATTTCAAACTTCAAGGTAATAATTAAATTTAGGAAAACAACCTAACAAATTTTAATTCTGAAAATAGACTTATCATGCTTGATTCTTTCATGTTTTAAAGTTTAAACAATCAATGCACAATTACCTATGAATTTAATCTAAAACACATCAATGATAATCACAAATTAATAAGAATTCATTCTAATAATAATATGAGAAAATTACTTAAACACAAGGCATAATTCAGGGATTTTCAAATAATCATATAAATAACCTCCCCACACTTAAGATGTACATTGTCCTCAATGTACAAACAAAAATAACCATAGTAGAAATATCATAAGAGAGGGAGATAATTTAAACTGCCTTGAATATTGGATGAAATGCCCAAAATAGTGAAAAGCATAATTGGAAATAAATCTAGGTGTGTGCAAGATTCTGAGCAACTGATAAGAAAATAAACACAATGTTGAAGAGGATTAAAGGGTTCCTCGTTAAGAAACAACCTTAATAAATAAAATGATAGTTTAAACTATAAAAGCGAAAGAAGTTTAATAAAATAAAATAAACAGAAAGATAAAAATAAAAATAAAAATAAAATAAAAACAAAAATAAAGATAAAGATAATAATAAAATAAATGAGATGGACTCAATGGTCCTCATCATTAGACGCGTGAGTCGTCGGCACTGGAGGAGAAATATGAAAATGTTGACAAATCTACTGCAACGTCATATCAATACTGTCGAAACTCTCAGTATAGTATTGACGAAAATTAGTGAATTCCTCGTAGGATACTCCTCGGGAGCTAACAGCAGAAGGAACAGGTCTGTCTATGACTCGAAGGTGGTGGCTAAGGTGGGTCCTCATGATAGGGAGGAACATCATCAGTGAAGTCCTCGAGGTCATCCTGAACATCAGAATGAAACAATTTGTACTGAGGAGGATCTACTCCACGGCGCCGCTCGATCATCCTCATGTGGATCATGCTCGAGATGCCCTGAGGGGACATCTGGCCAACTAGGGTAAGTGTGGAGGAATGCTCCGGTGTGTCAAGAAGACCAAAGTATCGAGCGAGGCGAGTCACATAAGGGCCTAAATAGATTGGGCCCCTCCTGTGGCGGTCAACCTGATGGCAAAATGATAGGGCTATGAAGTACGCCAAGTCAATAACATAGCCGTGGGCCATGCTCCATAAGAAGTATACACCGTGCGTGCTAACAACTCCAATGCTCTCTCTCTGTCCCGTTAAGGTGTGAGCGAGGAGTGTGTGAATATATCATAGGGCTGGAGAGAGAGAAGTTACCTTCGAGCGACTCGCATTGTAAGGTGTCTGGCTAGCTGTCAAGTCGGTCCAACAATGCGATGGCAAGTGATGTATATGTCGATGAAGCCGAAGGAAGTTCTCTGCGGACATGAACTCCTCTGTGTAAAGTCCCATGGCAACACCGAACTCTGGGACGCTCATGTGTCGCACCAACCCAACAAGGCAAAAGGTAATGGTGCCTGGCTTGTCATGGACTATCATGACCTGCTAGACCGAAAATGTAGCACAGAACTTGTAACATCCCTTACTCGTATCCAACGCCAGGACAAGGTACGAGGCATTATCGAACCTAAACTCACGTAATCATACAAAATCGAAACATGAATTTTTGTCCAAATTGAAACCATTCATTATCATGCATATTGTCCCTTATATAGACTCACGAGGCCAAAACATACATTAGGAGCGGTTCAGGACTAAACTGAGAACTTTGAGGATAATTGAAAGACCATGTGGGTAGGTCGTGTGGTCACACACGCCCATGTGGCCTAAGACACGCCCTTGTCCTCAGCCCGTGTAACTCTCTAACTATGACATCATCAGTAGAATAGGGTCACACGGCCAAGTCAGACCCGTGTGCTAGGCCGTGTGGCGAATTATATTCTAAAAATTCAAGTGCAGACTTCACATGGCCTGGGCACATGCCCATGCCCTAAGGTCTTGACCTTCAAACGGCTAAGACACACAGCCGTGACTCTACCCGTGTGTTTACTACTAGGCATTCTATTTTGCATTAATTAGGGTGTAGGGGACACACGGCCAGACCACACGCCCATGGGGTAGACCGTGTGTCACACACAGCCTAAACACACGTCTGTGTGTCTACCCATATGTTTACTACTGGGCATTCTGTTTTGCATTAATTAGGGTGCAGGGGACACACGGCCAGACCACACGCCCATGGGGTAGACCATGTGTCACACACGGCCCAAACACATAAATGGTTTCAATGATGCTTAAACATTCATAAACATAGCTTATGCATGACAACTTCTCCTCACATCATACTTGTTTAAGACTCCCTATTATGACCAATCAAATCTTACCAACACACATATATAAATAAGCAATACTTCTAGACTTGCATGCATACATTTTCATACCATCTTATATACACACATGACATTCATCAACATTCAATCATCAATAACCATAGGCCAACACTTTTGGCTAGACCAATATGACATATAACAAAAAGACCAAGTCCCTACACATGCCATACTCAAAATGTTGAGACTAACTATACCCAAATAATTCAATCGATAGTTTGAACATGCCTCCAACGTACTTTGATCTCTGAGCTAGCTTGGCGATACTATAAGAAAATGGAAAAGAGAGGGAGTAAGCATAAAGCTTAGTAAGCTTGCATGTAATTAATAAGCAATAAGAGTATGCACTTTCACACACATACACAACATAACTTAAATTATCTCATTCTCAATTATCATTGTAGCCTTATCTTATCTCATTCAATTTACATAATGTTCAATAGAACTTAATATCATAATTCCTTCATTTTCATCTTACTGAAGTCTTATCATTTCGTAATCTTAATAACTACAAGCTTGGCGTACATACCTGTACCCTTTCAACGTGATCATACCACGTCATTTCTTTGACAAATCTTTGGACTACCCGTTGAACCACTTGGAATACTAAGGATACTTGGGATTATCATACACACATTAAGATACCAATGCCATGTCCTAAATGCGGTCTTACATGGGATCTCACATCGATGCCATATCCCAGATATGGTCTTATACAAAATCTCATTTCGATGCCATGTCTCAGTCGTGGTCTTACATGAAATCTCACATCAACGCCATATCCCAGATAAGGTCTTACATGATAACACGTAACGATGCTGATGCCATATCCCAGATATGGTCTTATACGGGATCTCATCAACCCAAATGTCCTAATATTGGTAGCTTAAGTATTCCTAAGGTTCAACTGCCTTTCATCACCTTAATTCTTTGTCGAACAACATCAATAATATTCACAAAGACAAATATATAATTCATGCAACGTTAAATGTTAAATGCATAATAAAATGTTGTATCAATTACACACAAACTTACCTCAGTACAAAAGTATGGTCAATTTATTCGATTTAGTCTAAGATCTTACTCTTTCCCCGGTCTAGGCCCGGAATCCATTTTTCTTTATCTATAATAGTAAATTTCACTTATTTAATTACCACGTTATTCAAAACAGCCCATAAATCATATTTTTGAAAAATTACATTTTTGCCCTTAAACTTTAACATAATTATAATTTAGCCCCGATGCTCGTAAAATGAAATACGGCTAATTTATTTGTTACTAAAGCCTAGCCAATTAATATTCCCTCTTATAACAACCCACATTTTTCATCAAATCACATTTTTTAAGACATATTTTTATATGTTTTACAAACAAGTCCTTTTAATTGTTTTCACGAAAAAAATCACTTAAAAAAAGATGTTCATCTATCACCAAACTTCTACATTCCTCCATTAATCATCAAAATAAATGCATGACACACATGGGTAAATTTTTAACATAAACCCTAGCTCAAAATAATGGTAAAAATATCTATATCATGCTTCAAGGATCTCAAAAACATCAAAAATATCAAAAACTAACACCAAAATGACTTACATGTAGAGGGTTTCTCTTTGTCAGAGTTTCAAGCTCACAAATGGCTATTCTTGTTGTAATTTTCGGTGCATGAGAGAGTGAAGAAGATGACCATTTTATTTTTATTTTATTTAATCTATCTTAAGTCATCAAAATACCAACCCCTACCAACTTTGACTTTTCATTTATTACACTCCATGTGTATCCACTCATCCATATTGTGGTCTAATTACTCAATAAGGACCTCAAATTTTAAGTTCTATAGCTATTTATCACATTTAAATAATAGGACACAACTTTAGCACTTTATGCGATTTAGTCCTTTTTCACAAATTAAGCATCCAAACGATAAAATTCTTAACAAAATTTTTACACAATCATATTTTCATGTTGTAGACCTTAAAAGAATTTTAAAATAAATTTTATGACCTCGAATTTGTGGTCCCGAAACCATTATTTTGACAAGGCCCGAAAACGGGATGTTACAACTCTTCCCCCTTTAGGGATTTTCGTCCCAGAAAATCTTACCGGTAAAGAGGTTTGGGTATTGTACTCTCATTATTTCTTCGGGTTCCCATGTGGCCTCTTCAACCCTATGTCGTTGCCATAACATTTTTACAAGGGCAATACTTTTATTTCTTAATTGTTTGACCTCCCGAGCTAAAATTCTAACCGGTTCCTCACCATAAGTCATATTCGATCGTATCTCCACCTCTGTAGGTGAAATCGCGTGTGAAAGGTTCGAATGGTAATGGCGTAACATAGATACATAGAACACATCATGGATCTTTTCCAATTCAGAAGGCAAAGCCAACCGATATGCTACTGACCCTATCTTTTTAGTAATATCGTATGGTCCAATAAAATGTAGACTCAACTTGCCTTTATGGCCAAATCTAAGAACTTTCTTCCACGAAGATGCTTTCAAGAATACCTTATCGCCGACTTGAAACTCAATCTCTTTTCATTTCAATTCCGCGTAGGATTTCTGTCTATTCGAAGCCGCTTTCAAGCAATCTCAAATCACCTTTATTTTCTCTTTGGTTTCTTTGACTGAGTCGACCCCATGAATCTGATTCTCTCTGAGCTCAGTCCAATATAATGGTGTTCGGCACTTACGCCCATACAATGCCTCATAAGGTGCCATTTTCAAGCTTGATTGAAAACTGTTATTATAAGCAAATTCCACCAACAGCAAGTACTTTTCCCAACTGCCTTGAAATTCAAGAACACAACACCGGAGCATGTCTTCAAGTATCTGTATTACTCTCTCTGACTAATCATCGGTTTGCAGATGGAAAGCGGTACTAAAATTCAAATTTATACCTAATGCTTCTTGTAGCTTTTTCCAAAACCTCGATGTGAATCTCGGATCCCTATCTGAAATAATCGACAAAAGTACTCTATGAAGTCTCACAATTTCAGAAACATACAACTCGACTAGCTTATCGAGTGAGTAGTAGGTACGTACTGGACTAAAGTGAGCTGATTTCGTTAATCAATCGACTACGACCCATACAATATCTTTTTTCTCAGTGACAACGGTAATCCCATCACAAAATCCATAGTAATTTGGTCTCATTTGCACTCGGGAACCATCACAGGTTGAAGTAAACCCGAAGGTACTTGGTGCTTGGCTTTCACTTGCTGAAATATTAAGCATTTCGACACAAACTCTGAGATTTATCTATTCATACTCAACCACCAATACAATCTCTTCAAGTCGTTATACATCTTGGTACTACCCGGATGGATTAACATACAACTACTATGTGCCTCGTGAAGAGTTTTCCTAATAAGCTTGCCATCTCTAGGTACACAGACCCTATCTTGGAACATCAAACAACCATTGGAACAAATTCAAAAATATGATTTAATGCCTGACTCACATTGAACTCTCTTGGTTTGAAAATCAATGTCACCTTTCTGAGCTTCACAGATCTCTAGAAGAAATGTCGGTTTGGCTCTCAATTCTGCTAGTATCAAACCATTATCAGACACAGTCAACTGAGTATTCATAGCCCTCAAGGCAAATAAGGATTTCCTACTCAAGGCAACGGCGACAACGTTCGCCTTTCCCGGGTGATGGTCAATCACTAGCTCATAATCTTTAATCAACTCTAGCCATCTCTTTTGCCTTAGGTTCAAATCCTTTTGAGTCATCAAGTACTTTAAACTTTTAAGGTCGGTGAATACCTGACATTTCTCACCATACAAATAATGTCTCCAAATCTTCAACGCAAATACAATGGCGACCAATTCCAAATCATGTGTCGGATAAATCTTCTCATGTGGTTTCAGCTGCCTCGAGGCATAAGCTATTACCTTGCCTTCTTGCATAACTACACAACCTAATCCATTTAAGGATGCATCACTATAAATCACAAATTTCATTCCCGTCGGGTTGCACTAACACTGAAGCCTCAGTCAACAATGCTTTTAATTTCTCAAAACTCGGTTGGCACTTTTCTGACCATTCGAACTTGACATCTTTCAGTAACAACTTTGTCATTGGAGTAGCAATCATGGAGAATCCTTTAACAAACTGTCTGTAATAGCCGGCTAAGCTTAAAAAGCTTCTAACCTCAGATATGTTCCTCGACTGCTTCCAATCAACAATGGCTGAAATTTTACTTGGATCCCATCACTCGACATAATATGCCCCAAAAATCTGACTTTTCTAAGCCAAAACTCACTTTTGCTAAACTTAGCATACAACTGCTTATCTCTCAAAATTTGCAAAATAGTTCTTAAGTGATCGGCATGTTTAGACTTATCACGAGAATAAATCAAGATATCAACAATAAACAGTACAACAAATCTATCCAAATAAGGTCGAAAAATTCAGTTCATTAAATCCATGAAAACCGCAGAAGCATTCGTTAGGCCAAAAGGCATTAGCGAAAATTCATAGTGACCATACCTCGTCCGAAATGCGGTTTTCAACATGTCTGAGTCCTTAACTCTTAACTGATAATAACTATACCTCAAATCTATCTTAGAAAATAATGTGGCTCCCTTCAGTTGATCAAATAAATCATCTATCCTCGGTAAGGGGCGTTTATTCTTTATCGCCACCTTGTTGAGTTTTCGGTAATCAATACATAGCCTCATCGAACCATCTTTCTTTTTCACAAATAAAACTGGTGCACCCCACAGTGAAAAACTAGGTCTCGCGAAACCTTTATCCGTCAATTCTTGGAATTGGGTTTTCAACTTCTTTAACTTAGTCGAAGTCATCCTATACGGAGCAATAGAAATGGGTGTCGTACCCGAAACTAGATCAATACCAAATTCAACTTCCCTAGTTTGAGGTAATCCGGGCAACTTCTCCAGAAACACGTACAGATACTAACAAATTACCGACACTGACTCAACCTCCAACTCAAGCAAGATAAGCTTCGTAACCCTTCCTTATACACTTCTGAGTGGACATAGAAGAAATCACTACAGGAAAGCTATCTGATTCATCTAATTCAACCTGAAGAACATCACCATTTACACATTTTAGTTCAATAAATTTTCTCCCACAATTTACTACTACATCATGAGCAAACTAATCCATACCAAGAATTACGTCAAACTCATCAAACGGCAAAAGCATAAGGTTAGCTGGAAAGCAGTGACCTCTAATCATCAAATGACAATTCTTACATACTTTATCGACTAACACGTATTTGCCTAATAGGTTTGACATTTTTATCACAAATTCATTTGATTCAACAAGCATGCTCATACTAGACACCAATTTCATACAAATATAGGAATGGGTAGATCTCAGATCAATCAAAGCAATAACAGTAGCATCATAGATAGAAAATGTACCCGTAATTACATCAGAGGATGAAGCCTATTCACGGGCACAAATGGCATACGTCCTTGCAGGAGCTCTGCCCTCAGGTCTCACAGCAAACTCTTTAGTGGCATTCTTATTACTCGCTCCATTACTCAGATTTTTCTACGGTCTATCTCGACTAGTAGTGTCACCCAATCTTGCACTTTAATATCTCTCCTTATCTGCCATCTCAGGGCACTCTCTAATAAAGTGGTCTGGGGAACCACACTTGAAATAGGTCCTATCACTCCCTCGACACTCACCAGGGTGACGTCTACCGTATTAGGGACATTCCGGTCTACTTGGTTGAGTATTACCAGCACTAGCAATTGAGGTGGTCTGGGCCTTAGTACCCGAATATTGTTTACCTCTATTTCTATTTGAAAACTCAACAGAAGCATTGGAACGAGAATAGAAGTCCCTCGACTTCTTTGATGTGGACTAAAATGACTTGCCCATAGATCTTTTCTTTGAATCTCTAACCTCGGCCTTTCTCTTCTCTTTGGCCAATTCCTCGGCCTTACAAGCTCTTCCAACGAGTATAACAAACTCCTTTAGCTCAAGCATACCAACAAATATCTAAATGCCTTCATTTAATCCGTCCTCAAACCTCTTGCACATAATGGCTTCGGTTGACACACATTCCCGAGCATATTTGCTAAGTCTCACAAACTCACGCTCGTATTCAGTTACAGTCATTCTACCTTGCTTCAACTCAAGGAACTATTTTCCTTTTCGATCCATAAATCTCTGACTAATGTACTTTTTCTGAAACTCCTCTTGGAAAAATTCCCATGTTACCCTCTCTCTCAGTACAATCGAGACAAGTTTCTTCCACCAGTGGTTAGCTGAATCCCTAAGCAGTGATACAACATATTTCATGCATTCTTCCGGCGTGCATGATAATTCCTCAAAAACCCGGATGGTATTTTCGAGCCAAAACTCTATTCGTTCTGGATCATCATCAATGCTAGCTCAGAACTCTTCAGCTCCTTGCTTTCGAATTTTATCCACCGGAGGTCAATTCGGTCTTATAAAATCCATACCACGGGGTGCCACTAGGACAGGCTGCGAATAAGTGGGGGTGGAGGGGGTTGAGCATTCGAGTTCATCCGAACGAACTCCATGTACCAGGCATCCATCATACGGAGAAAGGCTTCTCGAGCCCTTTCTTCTCCTCTCTGACTAACTGTAGGAGGTCTACTCTCTTGCGGCACTGTCCCTTCAGCGGGAGCATGCGCGCTACTTTCTACGTCATCGGCTTCAGCTCGATTAGGATCTATTACTATATAAAAAAACACAATTTAAAAAGGTTAGGAGTTGCCACACTATCATAATGTATCTATGGCATGTATAGCTAGACTTGTACAAAAGCTACGTTAGTCCGAGAATTGACTAAACCATAGCTCTAATACCACTAAATGTAACACCTCTTACCCGTATCCAACGTCTGGACAGGGAACTAGGCATTACTGGACCTAAACTCACGTAATCGTACAAAATCAAGACATGAATTTTTGTCCAAATTAAAACCATTCATTATCATGCATATTGTCCCTTATATGGACTCAAGAGGCCTAAAACATACATTAGGAGCGGTTCAAGACTAAACCGAGAACTTTGAGGATATTTGGAAGACTTAGATAATTTTCTTGTTTTAGAGAGTCACGCGTCCGTGTGGATACGCATATGGTCACACACGCCCGTGTGGCCTGGGACACGTTGTGTCCTCAGCCTGTGTAACTCTCTGATTATGATGTCATCAGCAAAATAGGGTTACACAGCAAAGTCACACGCCCGTGTACTAAGCTGTGTGGGGAATTAAATTCTAAAAATTTAGGTGCAGACTTCACACGGCCTGGGCACACGCCCATGTCCTAAGGTTGTGTCCTCCACACGGCTTGGACAGACGGCCGTGTCTCTGCCCGTGTGTTTACTACTGGGCATTCTGTTTTGCATTAATTAGGGTGCAGGGGACACACAGCCAGATCACATGCCCATAGGGTAGATCGTGTGTCACACACGGTCTAGACACATGCCCGTGCATCTACTAGTGTGGACAACTTTAAGGCTATTTTCCAAGCCAATTGCCAACCTTATTTGTTCAAACACATATATGGTTTCAATGATGCTTAAACACTCATAAACATATCTTATGCATGACAATTTCTCCTCACATCATACTTGTTTAAGACTCCCTATTATGACCAATCAAATCTTACCAACACACATATATAAATAAGCAATATTTCTTACACTTGCATGCATGCATTTTCATACCATCTTATACACACACATGACATACATCAACATTCAATCATCAATAACCATAGGCAATATCATAATGGAATTGGCACATACATACATAGATGAATAGATTTACAACCCAATATTCATTATGAGCTATATCTCATGGCCATACACAAAATGAATCAACTATCATTATAAGCCAACACATTTGGCTAGACCAATATGACATATAACAAAAAGACCAAGTCCCTACACATGCCATACTCAAAATGTTGAGACTAACTATACCCAAATAATTCAATCGATAGTTTGAACATGCCTCCAACGTACTTTGATCCCTGAGCTAGCTTGGCGATACTATAAGAAAATGGAAAAGAGAGGGAGTAAGCATAAAGCTTAGTAAGCTTGCATGTAATTAATAAGCAATAAGAGTATGCACTTTCATACACATACACAACATAACTTAAATTATCTCATTCTCAATTATCATTGTAGCCTTATCTTATCTCATTCAATTTACATAATGTTCAATAGAACTTAAGATCATAATTCCTTCATTTTCATCTTACTGAAGTCTTATCATTTCGAAATCTCAATAACTACGAGCTTGGCGTACATACCTGTACCCTTTCAACACGATCATACCACGTCATTTCTTTGACAAATCCTTGGACTACCCGTTGAAGCACTTGGAATACTAAAGATACTCGGGATTACCATACACACATTAAGATACCAATGCCATGTCCCAAACGTGGTCTTACATGGGATCTCACATCGATGCCATATCCCAGATATGGTCTTATACAAAATCTCATTTCAATGTCATGTCCCAGACGTGGTCTTACATGAAATCTCACATCAACGCCATATCCCAGATAAGGTCTTACATGATAACACATAACGATGCTGATGCCATATCCCAGATATGGTCTTATACGGGATCTCATCAACCCAAATGTCCTAATATTGGTAGCTTAAGTATTCCTAAGGTTCAATCGGCTTTCATCACCTCAATTCTTTGTTGAACAACATCAATAATATTCACAAAGACAAATATATAATTCATGAGACGTTAAATGTTAAATGCATAATAAAATGTTGTATCAATTACACACAAACTTACCTCGGTACAAAAGTATGGTCAATTTATTCGATTTAGTCCAAGATCTTACTCTTTCCCCGGTCTAGGCCCGGAATCCATTTTTCTTTATCTATAATAGTAAATTTCACTTATTTAATTACCACGTTATTCAAAACAGCCCATAAATCATATTTTTGAAAAATTACATTTTTGCCCTTAAACTTTCACATAATTATAATTTAGCCCCTATGCTCGTAAAATGAAATACGGCTAATTTCTTTGTTACTGAAGCCTAGCCAATTAATATTCCCTCTTATAACAACCCACATTTTTCATCAAAACACATTTTTTAAGACCTATTTTTATATGTTTTACAAACAAGTCCTTTTAATTGTTTTCATGAAAAAAATCACTTAAAAAAAGATGTTCATCTATCACCAAACTTCTACATTCCTCCATTAATCATCAAAATAAATGCATGACACACATGGGTAAATTTTTAACATAAACCCTAGCTCAAAATAATGGTAAAATATCTATATCATGCTTCAAGGATCTCAAAAACATCAAAAACATCAAAAATTAACACCAAAATAACTTACATGTAGAGTTTCTCTTTGTCAAAATTTCAAGCTCCTAAATGGCTATTCTTACTGTAATTTTTGGTGCATGAGAGAGTGAAGAAGATGACCATTTTATTTTTATTTTATTTAATCTATCTTAAGTCATCAAAATACCAAACCCTACCAAATTTGACTTTTCATTTATTACACTTCATGTGCATCCACTCACTCATATAGTGGTCTAATTACTCAATAAGGACCTCAACTTTTAAGTTCTATAGCTATTTATCACATTTAGCTAATAAAACACAACTTTAGCACTTTATGCAATTTAGTCCTTTTTCACAAATTAAGTATTCAAACGATAAAATTCTTAACAAAATTTTTACACAATCAAATTATCATGTTGTAGACCTCAAAAGAATATTAAAACAAATTTTATGGCCTTGGATTTGTGGTCCCGAAACCACTGTTCTGAGTAGGCCCCAAATCGGGATGTTATAGAACTCCAAGGTAAGCTCCGTGTAGGTAGGCTCGATGATGGAAAAAAAACCTATCTCAAGGAGCTGTAGCAATAATGGCACAAACATCATCGGTGAGTTGAACCTGCTCTAACACGGCCCAATCAATGTAGCGGCCCACACTGAGTGGTCGTACTCAATGGAGCTGGTACAAATCCTCCTAAGGGCCCGCTGCTAATCTGAGATAAGATTGACGAGCCTCAGCAGAAGCGCTCGATGTGGAGGTCGAGCCAGGACCCTTCCGCTTTTTTGAAGCAGGGACAATGACCTTAGACTTGCCACGAGTGTTTGTCATGGTATGCCGACAGAGTGAAGGGCGATCGTTGAAGGTACGGATGGCGGTTGGTGTAAGGTAAAAGTGTGTGTGTGTGGGGGTGAAGGGGGTGAAAGGCTAAGGGGTCGGGACTGATGCGGGTGTGAGGAGACGAGAGGGAAAGGAAGAGGGCTACCGGATAGAGGGAAAATAGGGAGAAAAAAAGGTTGAGGGACTGATAGGGGTTTGGTTGAGGGAAGGAAAAGAGGGAGAAGGGAGGGGTAGAGGATCGGATCGATTTGACGGGCATGGGGGCATACTGTTGTGGTGGTGGGAGGATAAGGGATTTTAGTGGTGCGCGAAGGTGGGGGGAAAATGAATGGGAGAAGATGGGGCGTGAGCAAGGAAGAGGGAAAGAGGGAGGAAAAAGGGTAAGGGAATATGAACGTTAATGGCCAGAGAAGGGGCGGTGAGAGGAAAGGACGGCGGCGTGAGGCTGGGAAGAAGAAGAGAGAAAAAAGAAAAAATAGAAAAAGAAAGAAGAAGGGATTAGGGTTTTATGGGTAACACGATCGTGTTAGGCCCATGTTGGGCCACATAGTCGTGTGGCCTCTGTGTAGCCCGTGTGCATTAAAAATTCTTACCCTGTCTTCACACAGCCTCAGGCACGCTCGTGTGTCTAGGTCGTATGCAATCACCTTCGCTTTTTTCATGCCCGTGCGGCTTTCCACACACTCGTGTGACCGCACACACGGCTGTGTGTCTTGGCCGTGTAACTTTCTGACTTGTTTTAAATTTAAAAAATTAAGCTCCACTTTTCACACGGCCAAGGACACGCCTGTGTGGTCCATACGGCCGTGTCACATGCTTGTGTAGACTATTTTAGCCCGTGTCACTATCAATTTTTGGAAAAATTAAGTCTCTGGCTCCACACGACCAAGGACACGCCTGTATTTCCAGGCTGTGTAACTCATTGTCGATTTTTTTCAATTTTAAAAACTAAGTTATATGATCCACATGGCCTAGGACACGCCCGTGTTTCCAAGCCATGTGGGTTTTTAAAACCATTTTTTTAAATTAATTTTAAAAATATTGTGAGTTAAATTTAAGAATTTAGCAGTGTTAGCACTCGGGTTGCCTCCCAAGAAACGCTTATTTATAGCCTAAGTTTGACTTACCTCGTATTCGCGTTGTCACAGTGGCTCGCAGAGTCAAAACTCCTCTTTCTCGCCATCAATTCTTTCATTCAAATAAGGTTTAAGTCGAGTAATATTTACCTTAAAAGTGTCGAAATGAGAATGAGTTACCTCGACTGTACCGTATGGGAAGACGTTAAGTATCGTAAAAGGAGTCGCTCCGTTTGTGTTAAGCTTTAAGGTGGTGATTTGAGAATCCGTTTCTTCTAACAGTACTTGGTCCCCAACTTTAAAGTGGTTCGTTACAACCTTATGCTCGTCATGGCCTTGTTTCAGTTCTGCACCATGCATCTAGTTCATCGATTTGTAGTCTTCTTTTTTCATGATTTGTTCTATTTTTGTCATACAAACTAGACCACAACTCTATCACATTTTTTCGAGGTGTTTCCTGCAAAGAATGTTGAGCCACAAAGTTATTAATTAACAGAACTTGTAATATCATCTCGATCACTAGATATCCTAACAGGATCACAAGCTTGAAGTTTAATCGTGTCATCACCTACACGAAGTATTAATTCACCTGTACCAACATCTATAACAGTTCTAGCAGTTGCTAAAAAGGGCCGTCCTAAAATTAAAGGTACGTCACTATCCTCATCCATGTCTAGAACAACAAAGTCAACTGGGAAGACAAATTTATCAATTTTGACGAGTACGTCTTCAACAATACCCCTAGAAAATCTAATTGTACTATCTGTCAATTAAATGCTTATCCTAGTTTATTTGGGCTTCCCAAGACCTATTTGTTTAAACATTTTATAAGGCATAACGTTAATACTTGCCCCTAAATTAGCTAAAGCATTATCAACATTTAAACTACCAATTAAATAAGGAATAGTAAAACTCTCTGGATCTTTCAACTTATTGGGTAGTTTATTCTGTAAGATAGCTGAGCAAATTGCATTTAGCTCTATGTGCAACGAATCATCTAACTTCCGCTTGTTTGCTAAAAGCTCCTTTAAAAATTTTACAGAATTTGGCATCTATGAAAGAGCTTCAATAAATGGTAAGTTAATATGTAACTTTTTCAACAGTTTAAGGAATTTACCGAATTGTTCGTTTGTGTGGCCTTTCCTTGTCACATCTGGATATGGCACATGAGGTTTATATTCCTTACTTACCGGCTTTTGTACACTGTGGATCACCTCAACCTTACCTTGACTTACCACACTTTCTTGCCTTAATTCTGGTTCAGATTCAGATTCAGCTAACCCTTATTCATCTCAAATAGTAATCGCATGAAGCTGCTCTCTTGGGTTAGTTTTAATATTATTCAGCAAGCTACCTTATGGTCTTTCTAAAATCAATTTAGCCAGCTGACCTAGTTGATTCTCAAGCCCTTGAATCAACGCTTGTTGAATTTTTAAGTGTTGTCTTGATGTTTTGAAAACGAGTTTCTAACACCGAAATAAACTTCGTCAACATCTTCTCAAGGTTTGGCTTATTCTCTTGCTGGTAAGGTGGTTGAAAGCCTGGAAGGGGTTGTGATCTTTGATTTTCTTGACCACCCCAAGAGAAATTAGGATGGTTCCTCCAACCTGTATTATAAGTGTTACTATAGGGATTATTCTAAGGTCTAGAATTATTACCCATATAGTTGACTTGTTCGTCTTCTATGCTAAGGTTGTAGGATCAATTTTCTGGATGGTTCCCTCTTCTAATTGCTTCGCATTGCGTCACCAGATGTACCTCCGTAGAACTAGATAAGCCATTAATCTTTTTATTCAAAAGTTCTACCTGATTTGATAACATGGTGACTGCATCAACGTTAAAAACACCGACTGCTTTCATCGACTTTATCCTCATAACTTGCCACTGATAATTGTTCAGTGACATCTATTCTATAAATTCGTAAGCCTCTTTAGGTGTTTTGTTATTCAATGTACCACCGGCAGATGCATCGATCAACTGCGTAGTTAAAGGGTTCAAACCATTGTAAAAAGTTTGAATTTGTAGCCATAGAGATAACCCATCGTGAGAGCACCTTCTCAATAAGTCCTTATACCTCTCCCATGCATCATATAAGGTCTTTAAATCCATTTGCATGAAGGAAGAGATATCATTCCTCAGCTTGGTTGCCTTAGCTGGTGGAAAGTACTTCAACCAGAATTTTTCGATCATTTGTTCCCATGTAGTAATAGATCCTCGCGATAGGGAGTTCAACCACTGTTTAGCTTTATTTCTCAATGAGAACGGGAACAATCGAAGGCAAATGGCATCACAAAAAATGCCATTTATTTTAAAAGTGTCGCAGAATTCCAAGAAATTAGCCAAATAAGTATTTGGGTCTTCGTCCTGCAAACCATCAAACTGAACAAACTATTGAATCAATTGAATAGTGTTAGGTTTCAGTTTAAAATTATTTGTAGCAACAGCAGGTCTAACAATACTCGATTCAGCCCTAGTTAAATTGGGCTTGGCATAATCGTACATAGTACGAGGAGCAGGATCCGAATTTACAGGATTTACAGCAACCACAAGAGGTAGCTGATTATTATGATTTTTTTGCCATCTCCTCAGTATTACTAATAATATCCTCTTGCTCTTCTATTGTACTTTGTCGACTCTGCCTCGCTTCTCTCTGGTTTCTGCAAGCTGTACTTTCGATCTCAGTGTCAAATACGAGAGGTCCTGACGGGTTTCTTCTAGTCATAAACTAAAGGAACCTGCCAGAAGCAAAATCAAAGAAAAGTTAGTAAATTAAAATAAAAATAAAAATAAATTGCTTTAAAAATAAAAATGGCTAAAGTAATAAAAATTAAGTGTTCCTAATATTTTAGTCCCCGGCAACAGCGTCAAAAACTTAATGACGTCATGAACTAACTAAAATACGACAAAAGCAAACGCACCTATCGAATGGTACTATAGCTACGGTGAGTCAGGAATATCGTATCCACGAGGACTAAAAATACTAGTAATTACTGTCTTTTTATTATCTAGCCTATAAATTGAAGGTTTGTTTTTAATCTAAAATTAAACTAAACTAATTACTAAGCGACAAAGAGCAAATTGGGAAAATAATTGAAGAAAACTTATGAGAGAGACAATACCTAGGAAAGAATCCACCTAGACTTCACTTATTATTCTAAATCTGAATTAAATGATTTATTCATTTGACTTGATCCGTAGAAATCCCTAAATTATATTAATATCTCTTTCGAGTGTAAAAATAACTGACTCTAGGTTGATTAATTAAAAATCTCTTCCTAATTAAAACCCCTATCGTCACATTAACTCGACTTGTGGATTCCCCTATTAGATTTGATTCTAATCTGGTAGATTTATGTCATCCTATTTCTAGGATTGCATGCAACTCCACTCAATTATGCTAGATCTACTCTTAAACAGGGACTTTTGCTCCACTAAATAAGCACATCAATCATGAATTAATATCCTGAAAACATTAAACATGAAGGTAAGTAAACATAATTGAGATCAATAACAAATATTTATCATGTAATTCAGAAAAATTGAATAATAAGATCTGTCATAGGTTTCATCTTCCCTAGGTATTTAAGGAACTTAGTTCATACTTAGAAAGGAAAACATCTCAAAAATAGGAAAACAACAAAACATAAAGAAACCCAAAAACTTCTAAAGAAATTGAATGGAGATCTTCAGTCTTGAAGGAGATCTTGCTTCTGAGTTGAGTCCGTCGGCGTTCTTCGAGTAATTTTTGCGTTCTACTCTGTGTTCCCTTAGGTCCTTTTCTAGTATGTATTTATAGACTTTAGAATGTTCAGAAACCCTAAAAATTGGCTTTTTTAGCATGTTTGGGAAACAGGGAGCGATATCAACACGGGCTGCCACATGGGCGTATGGCCAGCCCATGTGGCTCACACGGGCATGTGCTCAGCCCGTGTGGAAATGGTCTTGACCGTGTGGATCTTTAAATCAGCCCATTTTCTGCTCCTTTTGTTCCCTCTATGTTCACCTAAGTATAGAAACATGAAATTAAAGGATTAGGAGCATCAAATTCATTAAATTATTTAATAAAACATCTAAAAAATGCTAAGCATGGGATTAAAATGTGTTACTTTTATGATTTATCAACAGTCTACTTAAAAAATTGACATGTGTCTATTTTTTTAAAACATTTATTTTTAAATAATTATCTATACCCCTATAGGTCACTTGACTCTGTTTGAACCAAATAATTTACTTTAATATTTGAACAATTTAATTGTTATAATCATATTTATATTATGCATGCTAAGTTTTTAATAAATTAAAAATATTTAATAATTTATTCAATATAAACTTTCAACTATTAAATATATATCAATAAAAATAAATTTTTTTCTAATATGATAAAGATATAAAATTATTTCAAATTTTACATTAATAAAAACAACCCTCAAACTATTTAAGTATTAATTATAGGAAGATAAGGAGAATATATAAGATTACACTAATTTTAGATTAATATAAATGAGCACTGACCATATATGTATATTATAAATATTATAAAAGCCTTACTGTATATTCTTTTCTAATCAAAATTCAACATTTCAACACTTCACTTTAAAGATTAAGATGCCAATTTCCCCTGGCCATTGAAGTTTTGAAGAGAAAAAAACGTGGGCTGCCAACGCCAAGCTAATCTCTTTTATAAAGATATTTCGCTAAATGGTTCTCTAAATAAGATGTAAATTTCGAATTTTATAGATAGAAAAATAATATTAAAAGAGTTTGAATTTCATTTACGAATTCAATTTTAAGTATAATTAATGTCTAATAATGAGAGATTTTAAGGAAAAAAAAAACAGGAATATGCGGTGATGCGAACTAACAAAATTAATTAAAAAAAAATAAGCCCAAATTTGAAAAAAAAAAAAAAAAAAAAAAAGGAACAGGCAAAAATTGACAAGGACAACTTTTGGTACATTTTCCACGTAGAATGTAAGATCAAGTAACGCGCCATGCAAGCCAAATACGAATGAGTCATAATCATAAAGTCAGCGGTTGGGAAACAGAAAAATTCGTTAATTACAGCCATGATATCATATCATATGGCAGAAAACTATGACCAACACAACCTCCAATAAAGTCTAATCCTAATTTCTTAAATACTCTCTATAAATACAACTTTAGCCCCAAGCTCTTTCTTCATCACCCTTTCACTTTCTTCTTATTAGATATCTTGTGTATTTAACTCTAGTTTTTGTTTTCGGTAGTGAACAGAAAAAATGGTAACAGCTGCAATATTTAGAGCTGCTGCTACGGTGATGCTGCTGGTTTTGAGCCTCAGCGCATGCCAAGCACAGCTTTCTTCTACGTTTTATGGTGACACATGCCCCAATGCACTCAGTACCATTCGCACATCCATCAGATCCGCCATTGCAAGAGAACGTAGAATGGCTGCATTTCTTATTCGGCTTCATTTCCATGATTGCTTTGTTCAGGTACTTGTTTAATATCTTTATACTCGTACGTATATTACAACAAATTTCAATTGCATGCGTGGATTGTATTAAATGGAGTGCTTGCTTTGCTTTGCTTTGCTTTGCTTTATTCAGGGTTGTGATGCTTCAATCTTACTGGACAATTCCCCTTCCATCACAAGCGAGAAGTTCGTAACTCAAAATAATAACTCTGTAAGAGGCTTTGAAGTTATAGATGAGGCTAAATCTGCAGTTGAAAACGTATGCCCTGGGGTTGTATCTTGTGCCGACATCCTTGCCGTCGCTGCCAGGGTTGCTTCTGAATACGTGAGTCAATATCGCTATTCGCCACGTACACATATATATATAGAGAGAGAGAGAGAGAGAGATCAGTAATACGTTAAATATTCTACTTAAATTTTTCATATTTAATTAATTCTAATTGATTAACATGATCTCCTGGAACAATCCAGGTAGGTGGTCCCTCGTGGACAGTGAAGCTTGGAAGAAAAGATTCAACCACTGCAAGCGCCAGTCTAGCTAGCAGAGACCTTCCTCGTTTCGCAGATGGTCTTCAAAGGCTTATCGATCTCTTTGAAAGCAAGGGCCTTAGTGAAAGAGACATGGTTGCTTTGTCAGGTTTGGGCACAACTAATCCTTTTAATACCATTTCATTTTCCTTACTAAACAAACAGTGCTGATAACTAAGATAATTAAATTAAACCATTTGTGGGTGCAGGTTCTCACACCATTGGACAGGCGCAATGCGTGACATTCAGGGATAGGATATACAGTAATGGAAGTGACATTGACGCTGGGTTTGCCAGCACTCGCAGACGCAATTGTCCAGCTACTTTCCCCAACGGAAATGGAAATTTGGCACCACTTGATTTGGTCACACCAAATTCCTTTGACAACAACTACTTCAGGAATCTACTGCAAAAGAAGGGTCTTCTCCAGTCGGATCAAGTGCTGTTCAGCGGTGGATCCACAGATAGCACAGTCAACGACTACAGCAGGAACCCTTCAACTTTCAGATCCGATTTCGCTTCCGCCATGATCAAGATGGGAGATATCGAGCCCCTAACGGGTTCTGCAGGGATCATAAGGAGGATTTGCAGCCGTGTTAACTAGTTCAATTATCTGTTTCTTTTCCTATTCATAGTCCTCTTTTAAGTGTTTAAAGTTGTTGTAATGCTTCTTTCCCATACCTTCATAGTTTTGTTGCAAGAACTCAGTACGGAGGATTTTGCAGCCATTTTATTTTTCCTATACTTGTACGTTTATATATGTAATTTATTGACGAGGAAGCAAATGCCTATGTCAATTTAAAATAAATTTATTTTACAATCTTTTATATAATTCTTTTTTTTTTAATGTTTAAGCAAAAGGAAGCATAAAGTGGTAATAATTTAAATGAATGAAGTCCAAAAAACAGTACCGTACAAGTAATTAAAGGATTAGTGAATTATCATCATATGTCAACATCAGTGGCTCCAAGTTTTTGCATCTTCAATTGCAAAAGCAGTAGCAAATCCATCCTCACCTCATTTTTACTTTCCCCTGTAATTTTTATTTTTTTTACGAAAGTTGTCTAGGTAGGCAACTTATTAAAATTTTAAAAAGTTCTCAGCATAAAATCTTAAAGATTTATTCATATCAACAGAACGGAGTTGCCACATTAGTATTGTTAAATTTTTAATAATTTAATTAATTTTTTTCGTAAAAAAATATAATTTAACTAAATTTTAAAAGTTGATAGTTAAATTGGTAAAAAAAATTAAAGTGAAAAAAACAAATAAATTATTCTAAAAAGGACTAAATTTTAAATGATGATACATCCTTCAAAATAAAATTAAAAGGGTTTATTTAAAAATTTTGAACGATGCATGCTTATAATTCATTGTTAATATATAAATTTTATACTCTTAACATAATTATACAATATTGCACTCATTATACGAACGGGTGTGTATGATTTGGTATCAGTTTTTTGGGTGTTTTGGGTGCTCTTTGTGTTTTTTTTTTTAAATCGATTTCTAGTAAAGCAGCCTCAAAGCAGTTTTTTACTCATAAATTTTTCGGAAAAAATATTTTCCAGCCAAGGAGTCTGGCAAATAGGAAATTTCCTAAGAGTGTGACAAATAGGTACACGTTAGTAAGATTGGTGAACAGGGGTTCGCCAAAGAAAATGACAATGTATACGCCAGTAGATTGGCGAACGGGTGTACGACCAACAAGTTTGACGAGCTGAAGTACGCAGTGAGATTGGAGAGTAAGAGTTTGCTAGAAGGTTTGGTGAACTGGAGTATGCCAAAGAATTTAGTGAACTTAGATCGCCAGCAAGCTTGGCGAAGTAGGGATCTCCAATGGGCCGACGAACTACAGTTTTGGGCTGTGAGTCATAAGTAAGAATGGGCAAAGTAGAGTCATTATTTGAGGAGACTCTAGTTTAAATTCTGTGATTTTTAGAAATTAGGAACACCTCAAACAAAGTTTGTCAAGTTGCTCTGTAATTTTCTGAATTTTGGGTTTCAACAATTTTCATTGACTCTTATCTTTAGGTTTTCATTTACTTTTTCTTTTTATAGTTCCCGTAGGTATTTTAACACTTTATTGTTTCTTGTGTTAGCAAGTTTAAGCACGTTGCATATTCATTCCTTCGTGCAACACAATTCTTTTGTGTCTAGCCAATTTTGGACTCCTAGTTCCACTAGGTTTGCTTTGCTTGTTTTATTCTCACACATTCTGATTGGTTGATATAAACACTTTTAAGAGACTCACAAGATTAATTTTTACTTCATTAAGAGTTTGAATTTATTTATGAATGTATAACAGTGAGGTTTGCTTAATTTTTTTTTTTGAGTGTTGTGTTCTTTTCAAGCTTTCATAATGACTCTTGATACTCATAATAGTAAAGGGAGTGATAATATGAGTGAAAAGCCATCAATTACTATAAAGAACCTTGTTGGTTTCATGATGATGTTGTAATAAGGCATTTTTAAGGTCAATGATAAATTCAAAATGTTCGCAAAGTTGCAGAAAGATCAAAAGACTCGAGATGCTAGAAAGGCTTAAAAGGACACTGTTCTGCAAACGATTAGCAACACCTTGGCTCTTTCGAGTGTCCAAATAGAATGTCAAAATAATTCTCGGGATAGTAAGAATGTTCTCATATATACATTGTTAAATGTTGTTGGTGGGTAGCAAAGGTCAAAGAAGTCTCAAATGTCCAATTCAATACCCACCCATAGAAGAAATTTACTATCGCTTTGTGCCTATTGTTGAACCCTCTGATACAGATATTTGTGTTGATGAACTTACTGACCGTGAAGATAGTAACAGTGAAAAAAGTTCACAAGAACTTGTGAACTTAGAGGAACTCGAATTGTCATGTTCTCTGAGAGAATTGTATCATGATGTGTTACATATTAATAATTTTTGTGAAAAGGATATGGGAAGTAATGAAACATCATGTGAAAAGAATGAGAGAAAAGATAACTTAAGTGATAAAAGTCTACTTGATGGTCCAATTTTGGTGAGTGAAAATACATAAGGGTGTTTAGTCGATTAACCGATCCAAAATACCATTAACCGAATTAACTGACTTTTTAAAACTTTTAACCGTTAATTGAACTGAAATTTTTTTTAAAAAAAATTAACCGAACCGAAATTTTTTCAGTTAATTCGATCGGTTAACCAAATTAACCAAAAATTATATTTTTTTATTTATTTTTGGTTAAAATAAATATAAAAGTTAACCAAATTAACTGAATTAACCGAATTACAATATTTTTTATATGGTCAAGGTCTGCTGCAATTAACTAGTCATGGTAATGCAATTAAAAGTTAGCGGCTTTCCTTGTCTCTATTTTATAACATAACAGTAAGACATTACTAACATGAATTACAATTTTTCTATTGCTTAAACTTATTAAAGGTGTGAGATAATTAAGAGGGCTCCAATTTGTGGTTATATTTTACCATTAGAGGTATTTATTTTGACAACACAGTAATTTGTGTGCAAGTGCTATGTATATCTGTGTAAGTTCTACACATATGGCTTGAGTAATACTATGGTATTGTAAGTTTATGCTATGCATGGGTGATAAAATGGTATGTCAAATAGCTAAGCTTCTCTATAATAATTGAGATTCTTTGAAGGAAGCCTGTCTTGATACATATTCTCTTATACATCCCAGTCTTTCAGTTCTCATACCTTAAAAGCATATAATAAGATGAAATTCTATTGGAATCACCTATAAAACATTTTCCTCCTTGCTTCATAACTTTAACTTGTATAATGGAACTGTAATGGTTTTTGAGAATCTATATCTCGATCGATATTCCTGCTGAAATCTATTGCAATCTATTCATTGAATTAAAGTATTGAATCACTACATAATTAAAAATTTTACTTAAGTCTTGAAATTAACACATAATTGAAATGTAAGTCTTTAATATTCTCTATTTGTATCCATTTCTTCTCTCCAAAAGATATCCATTTGCATTATACCTACAAAAAAAACATGTGCAAAAAATGAGCATATAATAGAAATATACGCATTTAAAAAATAAAATAATATAAACAAATAAATAGATTGTAAGTTAACAAGAATAAGATAGTAAACATACCCTTCAACTCACGAAAACTCATGAATTTAGGGTAGGCTCTGATGCATTCCAAGAAAAGTCTAAACATTGAATTAATTAAATAAGCAGGAGTGATATGGTAAAAAAATTGAAACTATTAAAATAAAATAATAAATATACCATTTTCAATCTTGTCAAGCTCTTGGATTTGTTCTTCAATCTTTTTTATTTCTTCTTGTGATGATGATTTTCGAATCCAATCTTGAGTACACACAAGAGCTTGTACAATTTTAGGAGTTAAAGAACTCCAATATTGATCAAGCACACGTCCCCCGGTGCTAAATGTAGAATCTAAAGCAACCATACAAACCGATATAGCTAACACATCTCTAGCCATTTTTGAAAGAGTGGAAAATCTAGGGCTGTAACAGCCCGTTTTTAGTTAAATCAGAACAGTAGTTTTAGGACCACAAATTTGAAGTCAAAATATTTATTTTACTATTATTTTAATGTCTACAGCATGAAAATATGATTGTGTGAAATTTTTGTTAAGAAATTTTATCATTTGAGTGTTTAATTTGATAAAAAGGACTAAATCGTGTAAAGTGTAAAACTCGAGTTCTAATAGCTAAAGGTTTCACATAGCTATAGAACCTTAAATTTAAGGTCCTTATGTGGTAAATAGACCATTATTTAGATAGTGGATGATAATGGCTTGGCATAATTAAAATTTTGAGTTAATAATAAGGTTAATTTTGTAATTTAGTAATTAAAGGTTAATTAAATTAAACAAAACAAAGTTATACTTTCATATCATCTTCTTCCACCGAATTTTAGGGCTTGAGAAGCCATTTTTATGCTTTCAAATTCGAAAACTTCAATCTAAGAAATTAGGTATGTATTTTATCTTGTTTTTAATGATTTCTATATTTTTAAGGTCGTTCCAGCTTAGTCTAGCTAGCCCATGGACTATTTTGCAAAACTGCTAAAGATTTTAGATGTTTCCATTGATTAATACATGAGTATTTTGATGTTTAATGATAAATTATGAATGTTTGATGTTAGTTATACAAGTTTTGTTAAGTGATTTTTAGTGAAAATGTAAATTAGGGATTAAATTATGAAATGTGGAAACTTTGTGGTTAAAATGTGAAATAAATGAAAAATATGGGCTGGTATGTGCACTACGGAAATTCGGCTAGCATTAGTTGGTATTAAATTGCATGAATTTGTGATTTTATGAAATAAGGACTAAATTGTAAAAAATGTGAAACATTAAGGGAAAATGTGTAAAAGTGCCTTAATGTGAATTTTGGACTAAATTGAATAGAGAAATAACTAAATAAGATGATTTTGATCACATATAGATCAAGAAAAGCGAAATCTGGATCTAGATCGGCGGAAAGACAAAGTACTCGACTAATCGATCTATTTAGCCGTTTTTGCATTCAAAGTAAGTTTGAATGTAATAAGCATTGCTATATTTGTGTTTTAAATGTTTTGATATCACATGAATTGTGAATTACAAACTTGTAGACACATTCTATGAAGCTTCGGCATTAGAAATCCCGGTTGAACTTTAGGAATAAATGAAGATACGAAGGACATGTCATTAGGAGCTTCATTGATTTGGCTTCGGGCCATGATATTAGCACTTTGGGTGTGAGCTTCATTGATTTGGATTTGGGCCATGATATTAGCACTCGAGCTTCATTGATTTGGCTGCAGGCCATGATATTGGCACTTCAGATGCAAGCTTCATTGATTTGGCTTCGGGCCATGATATTAGTACCTAAGGTGCGAGACTTCTGAGTACCCTACTTTTATTCTGAATGGCTTAACGAGTACATTGAAGATATGAAATGGTGAGAAATAGCTACGTATCGGTACAGGTATGTTCGGAAAACTATACAAGCAATGAGCCAAAAGAATTTGTGAGTTTATGATCAAGTATGTAACAAAGTCATGTTAGCTTGAGATTAATGCATTGTTGCATATTATGTCATTTAATTTGAATGGTAAATGGATGGCGAGACTTGCTTATTATTTTCATACGAGCTTACTAAGCTTTATAGCTTACATTATTTATTTTTCGTGTTTTATAGTGATATCAAAGCTAGCTCAGATTCAGGAATTGTCAGAGACTTCATCACACTATCCAACTACCATCTTGGTACTTTTGAAACTGAGTTTTGGTCATATGGCATGTATAGAAGTTAGTCATTTTGATGTATAGTTTGGTAATGATATTAGCCATTGGGTTTGGTTTGTATATAATAAGTATTTTTCTTGGTGTATAGCCATGAGAGATGGCTTATTTTGGTTCATTTTGGCAAATATGGTGATGTATATATAAGTACTAATGCTCTTTGGTGATGTGGTTTATAAATGCTTTGTGAATGTGAAAATTTGTATGATTTGAATGTGAAAAATATGATATTATAAGCATGATAGTTGTTGGTATTGAAATGGCATGTTTTAGTCTTGGTTGTGGTTGTATTGGATGCCTATTTATGCTATGATCTGTGCCAAGTGGGTTGTGTAGGTTTGAGCAAGTTTGGGTGGCAAAAAGGCTTGGTAAATAATCTATTTTTGTCCACACGGGCAGAGACACGGAGGTGTGTCTCAGTCGTGTGTGACACACGGTTAGGTTACACGGCCATGTGTCCCCTGGTTTTGAATTAGAAATCAAGTCAATATACCCCACACAGCCTCACACACGGGCGTGTGACTTGGCCGTATGGCATAAGTCAGTATACCCTACAAGTTTGGCATGGCCTAGCACACGGCCTAGCACACGGCCTAGCACACGGGCATGTATGGCCATTTTTAGGACACACGGGCTAACCACAAGGGCGTGTGTGTTGGCCGTGTGACCCAAGTCAGAGAGTTACACGGGGTCAGACATGGGCTGAGACACGGCCATGTGCTTCCATTTTGAATGTCCACACGGCCTGTGACACGGGCGTGTCTTTGGTCATATGAGAGACATGACCGGGTCACATTGGTGTGTGTCCCCTGTAGTTTGGAAAATTTTTAAGTGTTCTAAAAGTTTCTAAAGTTATCGGTTTAGTCCCGAACCACCCCAAATGCATGTTTTGGGCCTCGTTGGCTCGTATTAGGGACAATATGAGTGGTTGTGCATGAATTGTATTTGAATTGATTAATTGTATGAGAAATGTATTATTATTGTGTTTTAAGTTCGGTAATGCTTCAAAACCCTATTCCGGCATTGAATACGGGTGAGGAGTGTTACAAGGGCTGTTCACTTTCCACCACAATAAAATATCAAAATCTTCAATAAAATCCTCATTAGCCTCAGCTAGATATTTATCCAACTCAGATGTTTTATCCTCACCACCATTTTCCAGCTCACTCTTTTTATACAAAGCTTGCATCTGCCTTTTCATTTTTTGTTATGGTTCACTGAGAGAAATATGTGTTGGCACACTCGATTGGCTACAAGTACTATGAAGTGGAGGCTTGTACTCATCAAAAAATTCATACAAAGATTCTTCAATTTTTGCATCATTTCACAAGATTTTTTAGAACTAGACATTTCACTAAGTGCAAATTCAAGATACTTTAGTTTTTTTCTAAGATCTAAAACACAAGCAACAAACATAAGCAAATTCATCTTATCAATATCACCCCAATACTTATCATACTTCTCTTTCATCTTAATGGTCATAACATTGAAATCAACATTACTATTTAACTGAGCATCTCGTAAAAGAATATTAATTTTAGAAAGCTCGACAAAAAAATTATTGGACGTGACATATAAAATGTCAAATATATGTAAAGTGACTTCATAAAAGTGTTCCAAAAAATCCCTCAAGTTTCTAACATTAGCCCAATCATCCACATTAGGCCAACCCTCTCCCCTTTCAAGTTCATCCCTAAAGTTTGTATCTTGCTCCTCAAATCTCTCAAAAGCCTTCTCAAAGTTCTGAGTAGTGTCTAACATTAAGTAGGTCGAGTTCCACCTAGTACAAACATCAAGACACAACATCTTCTTGCACTCTATCTTTTCTACCACAACACACTCCTAACAGCCCCCTAACACGTCCAACAGATTTATTCATTTCCTTTAAGCCTTCAACAACAATCAAATTCACAATGTGTGCCATGCATCTCATATGAAGGTATTACCATTTTAAACTAAACAACCTCAAGGGTTAAATTTCTTTCTCAAATAACCAATAGCAACATCATTTGAACTTGTATTATCAACAGTAACAGTAAACAACTTATTAATCCCCCAATTCAACAAGCATTTCTCAATCACCATTCCAATAGACTCACCCTTATGACTATAAATTGGACAAAATTTTAAAATCTTTTTATTCAATTTTCAATCGTTATCAATAAAGTGAGCAGTGATACATAAATAATTAACTATTTGCAAAGAAGTCCATGTGTCAATAGTTAAACAAACTCTAGAACAATAACTTCTCAAAAGTTGTTTTATCTTGACCCTTTCATCTAAATACAATTGATAAACATCCCTAGTCATAGTAGTCTGTGAAGGAATATGAAACCTAGGACATGCCACAAATATAAATTTCTTAAAGCCTTCACTTTCAACAAACTTGAAAGGTAATTCATCAATCACAATCATTTGTGCTAATCCTTTCCTACATGCTTCTTGATCAAATCTCCAAGTTGAAAGATGCCCTTCCCCTCCTTCAACTCCCTTTCTAGGTAAAACTAGTTGTCCTTGACTAGTGCCAACAATATTACTAGGATTTTTCTTACATGAACCAATATGATATTTCAATGAACCCGTACCATTTTTTTTCATATCACAACAAAATTCCTTTTGACAATAATTACATTTACCCTTACTTGCACCCTCACTATTAATAATCTTAGTGAAGTGAGACCAAACTTCTGACCTTTAAGGAGTGGCTTTTCTTTTCCTAGTAGTCTCCTTTCTTTGGCTTGAAGCTCCAACTCCTGAATTTTCAGAATCAATCGAAGTAGGAGGTGTAACACTACCCTCAATAGA
Organism: Gossypium longicalyx; assembly: GCA_025698465.1. Taxonomy (NCBI): domain Eukaryota; kingdom Viridiplantae; phylum Streptophyta; class Magnoliopsida; order Malvales; family Malvaceae; genus Gossypium; species Gossypium longicalyx. The sequence continues at coordinate 47,015,974 of CM046995.1, forward strand.
TGTTGGTTCGGTGGACATTCTGCACAAAAAATCTTATATAATAAATTAAAATACATTTATAATATTAAACATATTTTGATGTTAAATTTTAGAGAAATAAATTACTGTTTGTTTTTTGATGTTGAGTTCAACATATACTATTACAATTTTTTTAAATAAACATAGAGGATCCATTAATTCTACCAAAGAATAATAAATATAGTGTCTTTAGTCACTATATTGCTTTCATACATGTCTAATAACTTCTTGTTGACTAGTTCATCGTTTGCATAAATGGGTCAGCTAGACAAACTTTAAAAGTTGGACTTAAAAAAAATGATGGTGTGGAATAATAAACTAAATTAATATACTTGATAATAAGAAAATTTTGGAATAATAATAATAATAATACCTAATGATAAGCAATACTAAATTAACCCATAGTAGAAGAGAACGAGTTAGAGGAGGAGGAATTTTCTCCATGGTTGTTTATTATGAGTATTATAAGATTTGATAAAAGAATTACTAAGACAAAAATCTTATTTTCTTTTTCTTTTATTAGTAATACTATTTCTCTTTGAAGATTTTACTTGCAATAAGATAATCTAATTTTTATTTATAATATTAATTAAAATAAATTCAACACAGATTAATTGTTACAAACACATGCATGTAAAAAAATAAGTTTACCCGTTTATATTATTTTTTTTAAAATATTAATTTTAATTTAATAATACTTCTATTTTTTTCATTTATTAAAATTTTATATATAAGCAACATATTATTTTTTAATTATTTATATTGTAATATTTTTTAATATTTTTTTTAGTAGGTTAAAATATACCATCTGTTCTTGTATTTTAAGAAATTAAAAATCACTCTTAATTTTTTAATTTAAAAGTTTTAATCTAATCACTATTATCATTGATAATTTTAATACTTTAAGAGATTAAAAATCACTCCTCTTAAGTTTTTAAATTTAAAAATCACTCACTCTTAAGTTTTTAATTTAAGATTTTTAAAATTTTAATCTAATCTGATTGATAATTTATATTAAAATTTGTCAATTTAACAGGCATTCATATGAATTTGATTGAAGATCAATTTTAGACTTAATATCTAAGTTTCTAAGTTTTTAAGTAAAGGGACTAAAAGTATATTTTAAACTAAGTAAAAGAAATTAAATACCAAGTAAGTATAAGTTACAAAGTTTAGAAAAGCTTAAGGTTAAAATTTTAAGTACCAAATCAATCTAAATAATTTAAGTAACAAATAATTACAACCAATTTTATAAAATAGAAAAATCTAACACCAATTGTTGGGTCTACTGATATTGAAGTGTTGGAAACACATGAAATATTACCCTGGTTTTAGAGTTCCTTTTGGAAGAGATCAGATCAGATCACATCCTCGTGTCCAAATCCATATATGCATATATAAGAAAGTATTAAAAAAAAAGAATAAGAATTCGAAACTATAATACAAAGGTTTGTACTGTATTCCAAGAGGTTAACACATAATACAAAGACATGTTATTCATGTATGTTCCCCGAACATTCTTACAAACATAGGTTCTACAACAGGAGTAAAGATGAGCACATGGTACAAGGCTCAAACTATTTTTATAGTCATATCATCATATTAAGATTCAAACTCTTTTAACAGTTTTACCATACCGTTAGCTTTCAAGAGTGGTCTTGCTAGTAAAAAAAAATGAATTAAGCAGTTCTCAAACCCAGTAGTTCCCAAACCCAGCAGTCTTCTCTTCCATCCATTTACTGTTTTTTCTTCTCCCAAATCCTCTCATTTTCTATTGTTAATCTGGTTTCCTCCTTCTCCTTCCCCATAATCCATCATCAACAACCACAAACTTGAAACTTGAAAACAGGCATACAAACTTGAAACCAACTACAAGCATGAGAGAAAAGCCTACCTCAACTCACCAATGATGGTGACCTATAGATGCCGGACGATTCACGAAGGTGGCTGGCAGTTCAATGACAATAGAAAGATTTTGGGAGATTTCAGATTTCAATTAGGGATTTTGAAGGTTAGGGGATTCTTAGTTATGGATTTTATTTTATTTCTATCGTGAGTTACTGTTTTAGATTTAGTTTTAGACTTTTACTTTTACTTTTAGATTTTTATTTTTATTTATTAAATTATTTGTAATTTTTATGATTGGGTTGAGTTGGGTTGGGTTGGGTACTTGGGTTTATGTTAGATTAGGTTTGGGTGAATAGATAGTGGGCTATTTATATATTATAATTTTATTTATTAATTTTTTTGGTTAAACCAAAAAAATTCTGTTAACCGACCGGTTTCGAACTGAATTAATCGTTAACTGAAAACTCAAAAAATTATTAATCGGACCCGACCAAATTAATTCAGTTAACTGATCAATTAACTAGATTCTGTAGTTTAACCGAATTTTTTTGGTTTTACCTAAATTTTGCACATGCCTAAAAATACATATGAGGTAAAATTGGAGGGTTATCAAGTGAGAAAAAGAAAAGAAAGAAAATCCTCATGTAAAAGTGAGGAATGATTATGTTTTAACTGTAAAACAGAATGTCGGTAATGGCAATGTATCACAAAGAAAAGAAAGAAAAATAGAACACACAGATTCTACGTAGAAACCCTTTAGAGAAAAAATCACGAGCAGAGGAGAAGAAAATTTACTATGTCGAATTTGAATAATTACAAGGAGTATAGACTATACCTACTTATAGGTTTAGAAAACCTTGTTCTAATAAACATCTAATAGAAGTAATGCGATAAGGTTGAAACACCTTATTCAGATCAATATCAAATAGAGGGAGTAAACTTCTATACGGATTCTTCTTCTGCATCCCATGTCGTACCTTTAAAGATGACTTTTTACATGAAACCCTCAACCTTCTTGTTTTTTATTATTATGTGAAATTATTAACTCGTCTTTGAAAATTTTTATGGATGACCATGTATATTCAAAGAAAGTAAAAGGAGATATTTTACTTGAACATTCATGTGCCTAACATTTTTTTGTTTAGTGTTGATCATTTGTCTTTGAAGGAGAAGTGCTTGATCTAAGTTGATCTAGGGATCACAATCATAACTTTGATCCCGAAGATAACTTTTGCGCACAATTTCATTACTATTAAGCCTAATCACATTTCTTTTTATGCAGCTAAAGATTTGAGGACGAATCTTCTTGTGGAAGGGGGAATGATGCAAGTCTCAAGGCCATGGATATGATGGGATTTTTTTACCTCATGGCCCAATAACAAGTTCAAAAACAAAACAAATCAATGACAGATTGAATAGAACTTTCATAGACTTTGTTACAAATCCTTAGAATCACATGCGATAAGAAAATAAAATTAATACACTTTCTTGTTTTCAAGAAATCAAATCTTTGTCCAATTTTTCCATTTTACGTTATTTTAAGAATCAAGAAAATCAATATTTCAAATCATGGAATTCTTAGCCCCAGAAATGGAATCTTGAAGCTAGTGTGTGATGGATTACATCTATGAGCTTAAATGAGCCAATTTCAAGAGCGAACTACAGTTTTGGGCTGTGTGTCATAAGTAAGAATAGTCAAAGTAGAGTCATGCCTTGGTTAGGAAAGTTAGCTTACTTTTCCCTTTTCAAGACTATCCATATACGTAATTAATTCCTACTTATATTACTATTAGAGTATCCTAAGGACGTTAGGACATGTAAAGCCAATAAATTAAGCCTTTGCCATTAAAGGAATTTCATATTCTATTATTCGAAATTTGCTATTAATTGTTCTATCATCAAAGTCTTAAGAGCCCAACACTTACAAATTAAGAACCATCTTCAAATAAGGTTAAGGGAATAGCAAAACTTGTCTATGCTTTTAAGCAAATTGGTGAGTGTTCAGGGATCGCCACTTGTAACAGCCCAGTTTAGACCCTATTCAAAACAATGGTTTTATGACCACAAATCTAAGTCAAAAAAATATTTTAATATTATTTTTCGTGCTTATAATGTGTGAATTGATATTTATGAAAATTTCATGATTTAATTTATCGTTTGTGTGTTGAATTTTGAAAAAGTACTTAATCGCGTAAAATGCAAAACTAGCATGCTTTATGTAAAAGTACCTATTTACTATGGCTTTTATTGTATGGAATCCTTATGTTGTAAACTAATCATTAGAATTATGTATGGACAAAAATGGACACCATTATAAAGTGATTATATTATTTCATTAAGGTTAAAATGGTAAATTATGAACTAATGTTAATAAAATAAAAATAAAATAAAGAATTAGTGGCATTCATTTTTGTTTTTGTCGAAACTTGAGAAGGAAATGTTCATCCATGGAGTTTTAGGGTTTAGCATTCTTGAAGCATAATTTGGGTATGTGTTTTGCTCGGTTTTTGATGATTTTTACATTTTTGAGATCGTTACTTTGTGTTCTAGCTAGCCCATGTCTCAATTTTGGAAATTGATGATGATTTTGTGTTTTGCCATTTTTAAAATCTTGATGCTTTTTGTGTTTGATGATGAAAAATAAATATATGTAGTTAGATTAATATGTTTAATTAAGTAATTTTTGATAAAAATGTCTATTTAGGACTAAATTGTAAATTTTGCAAATTGAGGGGTCAAAATGTGAAATAAATGAAACATATGGGCTTATATGGGCTAGGGGTAAACTCGGCCTAACATGAATGTAGTCAAATTTTGAATATTTTGTGTTTTGTGAAATAGGACTAAATTGTGAAAAATGTGAAATGTTAAGGGCAAAAGCGTAATTAGCCCATTTATGTGTTTTTGGATGAATTTGATTGGATATCTGATTAAATAAGTTTAATTTATATTAATTTAGATCAAGAAAAGAGAAAATCGAATTTGGATCGAGGGAAATCTAAAGTTGTTGAATAGTCGACCCAGTATGTTTGTCTTCGTACGAGGTAAGTTCATAAGTAAATAAATGTCGTTAAATTCAATTATATATATTATATTTGTGTTAAATTGAACTATTTCTTGTATATATATGTTCAAGCCGAATTTTTTTAAGTATGGAGAAGTATTTATAAGCCTGAATCGATCGAGTTACAACGTCCGAAAGTCCCGTATGAACCTTAGGAATAGTTAGGATACATATGTCATGACATAAGATTTCGATATGTGATTTCGAGTAAGACCATGTCTAGGACGTTGGCATCGATTTTTGATTTACGTGTAAGACCATGTCTGAGACATCGGCATCATATATGAGTTCATGTAAGACCCTATCTGGGACAGTGGCATCGATATGTGATTACGTGTAAGACCACATCTGGGACGCTGGTATTGTACGAGCCTTTTGAATATCCAAGTATCCTTATTAATTCTGAATGGTTCCACGGGCAATATCAAATATTGATCGAATGTAAATTTGATCCAAGGGGTTAGGTATGTGCTAAGTTTAAAGGTTGGGAAAAATAAGGTAAGTGTGTACTTGTGATATATATATGAAATATGCATATAAAAGTTCGTATTATATATGTTTATGAGTATATGTACATTTGGCCATTGATATTAAAATGTTAATGTTTATGAAATATGTTTGAACCTACAAGAATGATGTATGTACATTTGGTTAAGGTTTGTTTGGTTTGGTCTACTATAATTAAATTAAGGATGTTATTAAAAATAAATTATTTGCTTATGACTTACTAAGCTATTTTAGCTTATTGTGTGTATCCGTTTATTGTTTTATAGATTTTGAGAGTTGGTTACGAGCTTGGGGATCGTCAAAGAAATCCGTCACACTATTGATCGTTATTTTGGTATTACAAAAGTTTAAAACTATGAACTTATGGCATGTATAGGCTAGCCTTTGTGTTAATTTATTTTGAATGTGTATATATTTAACCATGCGAAAATGGCTTAATCTTGATATTAATGCTTATATGCATTCGGTTATGGCATAGACTTATTATTAAAGTATATTTCATTGTGTATATATGTGTGGTATTTGGCTATATGGTTCGGCTTGATTATTAAGTTAGTTGATGGTTTAGTAATTTGACATGGGATAAGTATATATTTGGTAAGTATGTTCCATGACATGTTTGAATGGTGTTTTGGTTATATGTTTTAGTCAAGTATTGATATGAATGACCTATAAATTAGTTTATGTTGATAAGCTTAATATATGGCATATGTGTTGTGGTGTTTGATCATATGTTTTTGTAATGAGAAATGCTTAATATGATTTTTATATATTGGCTTTATAAGTGTCATTTTGGTATATTACAAAGTATATAAAATTTGTATGAGTCTTGTGGTTAATTTTACTACCCGAATTGATAAGAAGCAAGTTGGTCTTGTGTTATATTTTGGTATAATGCATAGTATGTGTAATAAACATGATTTGATTCGGCATTTGTACTTATAAATTTGGATGAATTGGTTTGATTTCATGATTATATTATAAACATGTTGTATTGGTTATATGACTAGTTAATAAATGATCTAAATGCATGATTATATTCGAGTAGTAATAGGTTTAGTTAATAAATTATGCCTATGAAGTTATTGGTTGTGAAATGATCAACTTTGTTATGATCATAAATTATGCCTATGAAGTTATTGGTTGTGAACTGATCAACTTTGTTATGATTAGAAAATGGTTTATTTAAGCTTGTGGTTGAATGACATAATTTGTACTATATATGTGGTTAACCTTGATAGCCGAATAAGTAAGGAATGGATTTGTTAAGTGTGTTTGAATTTTTGACACGATGATTAGCTTATAATGTTATTATAGGTAATTTTGCATTGGAGTTTATTATAGCTATGTTTATTTTTAAGGTGACTTGCGATTATTTCAATAAAGTTTAAACGTAAATAGAATTATGTTATAAAGTTAGTTAATGATTATATAACCATGTGATATGGATTTGTATGGTTATTTTTGTGCTTAGTTTATAAAGTGAAACATACATAGTTTTAATTTAAATGTTTGAATATCGTGGTCTAATGGTAATTAAAGCATATTTGGTCATGTTTTTATATTACCAATGCCGCAATAATGAATGAAAAATTTTAGTAGTGAAATATGGTTTGTTAGATGCTTAATTTGTAATGTACAAAAGCTTTATAATAATATGTTTGATAATCGATTAATGGAATAGTTGTTTTGTTATATGTTCTGTCTATGATATGATTTAATATATATATGCTAGAATATATTTTAATTATGAAATGTTATGACTTAAGACTCGATATTTGATTAAGTTGCGAGCATTGATGTGATTGGATTTCTAGTTGTGAAATGTGATGTATATCTGTATAGACTGTGATAGGACCGGTAATGCCTCGTAACCTTAGTCCAAAAACGGATATGGGTTAGGGGTGTTACACCACTTGTATGTGTGAACCATAATGTTAATCAAGAGCTTTGGGTTTTGACCTAAGTTCCGAGAGTAAGTCTTTCCTATTACTTTGTTTTATGGAAGTATTTAAAGATGTATTTTCATGAATAGTGACATGCAAGCTCTATATGGTGAGCTCTATATTATTATGTGTTTTGTGAACTCTATGATAAGTAAATGTTTTAAAGTGAACTTATTAACTTTTTGGATATAATGGCATGTCATAAGATTGTGAGTACTCACCTATAAGTTTTATGTTTTGGGCGTTGAAGCCCTAGAACAAGCTAGAGAGATAAGGGAATGTCGAGCTGAGCTCCATTCATTGGGACTTGTTGGTGTGTTGGAGAGTGTTTAGCTTTTTCCTAAACTTATGGGATATGCTACGGACTCATAGAGTCATATTGAGGCATTATAAGGAGACCCGCTTATCCAACAGGAATAAACAAGTGAATAAAATTAAATGGATTTATTTAAAAAACTCGAATGATGCATGGTTATATTTCATTGTTAATAAATAAAATTTACTCTTAACATAATTTACAAAATATTACATGCCTTATACGAACGTGTGCGTATCATTTGGTATCAATTTCTTAGGTGTTTTGGGTGTTATTTGTCTTTTTTAAACCAATTTCTAGCAAAACAGCCTCAAAGTAGTTTTTTACCCAGAAATTTTTCAGAAAAAATATTTTTTAGTAGGTAAACATTTTCCAAATGATCTAAAATTTTACATACTAATTCTTGACACTCTCTTAGATTAGTAAAAAGTATTACTCACAAAAACAAGTCAAAAAAGAGAAAGAAAAAAAGAGCATAAAATACGAAAAAGAAATAAAAAATTTTAAAAATATTTCGCAGGCTTAATTTCGTGCCAAAACTTTTCAAATCAAATCTAATTGTTTTAGGAGGCTCCATTTTGAATTCCCTATTTTTTGGAAATTAGGAACACCTTGAATGAAGTTTGTCAAATTGCTCCGCAATTTTCTGATTTTTAGGTTTTAGTGATTTTCATTGACTCTTAGCCTTAGGTTTTCATTTGCTTTTGCTTTTTATAGTTCCTTCACGCATTTTAACACTTTATTGTTAAACTAAAATTAAAAAAAATGGTAAAACAACAATTTTTAGAGTTTGAATTTAACTAAAATTTAAAGGTTGAGAGTTAAACTAGTAAAAAAATGGATTAAAGTGAAAACAAAACAAATAATTTATTTTAAAAAGGACTAACTTTTAAATGGTGATACATCCTCCAAAATAAAATTAAATGGATTTATTTAAAAAAAACTTAAATGATACCTTATTGTAATTGATTGTTAATATATAAAATTTATACTCTTAACATAATTTACACAATATTGCACGCCTTATACGAACGTGTGCGTATCATTTGGTATCAGTTTCTTGGGTGCTTTGGGTGTTTTTTGTGTTTTTTTTTTTAACTAATTTCCAATAAAGCAGTCTCAAAGCAATTTTTTACCCATAAATTTTTCAGAAAAAATATTTTTCAGCTAAAGAATCTGGCGAACAAGAAATTTCCCAAGAGTGTTATGAACCGATACTCGTCAGTAAGATTGGTGAATAGGGGTTCACTAGAGGAAATGACAAGCATGTAAATGCCAGTAGATTGGCGAGTGGGTGTACGACTAGCAAGTTCAGCGAGCTAAAGTATTTAGTGAGCTTAATGAGTAAGAGTTTGCTAGAAGACTTGGTGAACTAGAGTATGCCAAAGAACTTAGTGAAAGATCTCTAGTAGGCTTGGTGAAGCAGGGATTGCCAGTGGGCCAACGAACTACAATTCTGGGCTATGATTCATAAGTAAGAATAGTCAAAGTAGAGTGATGCCTTGCTTAGGAAAGTCAGCTTACTTTTCTCATTACAACACTATCCATATATGTAATTAATTCCTACTTCTATTACGATTAGAGTATCCTAAGGACATTAAGTCACTTGGAGCCTATAAACTAAGACATTGCGTTAAAGGAATTTCATATTTTGTTCTCCTAAATTTACTACCGATTGTTCTATCGTCAAAATCCTAAGAGCCCAGCACTTAGAAATCAAGAACCATCTTCAAACAAGGTTAAGGGAATAGCAAAGCTTGTCTAAGCTATCAAGCAAATTTGTGAGTGTTCAGGGATCGTCACTTGTATGTGTGAACCATAATTTTAATTAGGAGCATTGGGTTTTGACCTAAGTTCTGAGAGTAAGTCTTTTCTATTACTTCATTTTATGGAAGTATTTAAATATGTGTCTTCATTAACAGTTACATACGAGCTCTATATGGTTATGTGTTTTGCGAACTCTATGCTAAGTAAATGTTTTAAAATAACCTTAGGAACATGTTGGATATAATGGCATGCCATAGGATTGTGAGTACTCACCTATATGTTTTACGTTTTCGCCGTTGAGAGATATGCTAAGTAAATGTTTTAAAATAACCTTAGGAATATGTGTTTTCATTAATGGCATGCCCTGGAATATGCTGGAGAGATATGGGAATGTCAAGCTGAGCTCCATTCATTAAGACATGTTAGTGTGTTAGAGAGTGTTTAGCCTTGTGCTACACTTATGAGACATGTTAATGACTCATAGATTCATTTTGAGACATTACAAGGAGATCTAATTATCCAATAGGAATAAACAAGTGAATAAGAATGTGATTTCCAAGATACTATGCTTTTACTAAGCTGTATGTTTGTAAGTAATTGCGAACCAGGCTTCGCACAAGTATGGCGAATCCTAGTTCGCAGCTTAGTAAACTTGGCTAAGTTTCTGCTTAACTTATGTTTTGTGTTTACTATGTGGTTATTATTTCTTCTTGTACGTTCACTGGGCTTGCAAGAACTCACACACTCTTTTCTGAACACAAGTAAGTAGATCGCGAGGTGAGCAACTGTGAGACGAGTGATCCAAGTGAAGCATACATGTTGGAAGGGTAGAGCAAGTGAACCTTGGACAATAAAGGCAATATGGGATCATCTATTTAGGTTTAGAAATATAAATCTAATGACCTCGCCAAGTGATTAGAATATAGCAAATTACTTTATGTTTCTTTGTGTTTTCTTTAAAGTTAAAGTATGAATCGTTAATGTTTAACGAAAACACCTGATATTTAAATATTTTATTATATAAGAAGTTTTCTTTGATGTTCTCTTAATTCTCCTGTCACTATAACTTTCTCTCACGCATTTGTTTGCGAACCCTTGTTACTTTAAGTAGCAGCATGTACGAACCATTTTGACTATCTTATTAAAGATCGCCAAATTATTATTATAGTTGTTGGTGTTAGAGTGCGAATCTCAAACGTGGCAAACTACATCTAGTAAACCCTTAAGCATATTCCAAAAATATTTCTAATAAAATGGCTCTACGATCCAAGTTTCCAAGATCTAAGTACTTAGGGGGAGTTCGTGAACCTTATTTTGTTTTAAGACCTTATTGTTTTGCAAACCCTATTCACAAAGCTAACATTGTCTAGAAAATCTTAAGAATCTTCTAGTATGTAGCACTTAGCAAAGTCATTAAGTGAACCCCTAGTAGCCAATAGGCGAACCCCTATGTGAAACTTTACTTGTTAAAGTATGTAAACCCTTATTTGTTCCGAGCTGTGACTAAATGTGTAATAGCCCATTTTTGGGTCAAATTAGAATAGTGGTTTCAGGACCATAAATTTAAAGTAGAAATATTTATTTTGTTATTAATTTAAGGTCTACGGTATGATTGAATGATTGTGTGAAAATTTCGTTAAGAATTTTTATCGATTGAGTGTCTAATTTGACAAGAAGGACTAAATTGCAATAGGTACAAAACTTGAGCTCTCTATGTTAAAAGTGTCTAATTACTATGAATTCTTAAATTAGAGGTCCTTAAATGGTAATTAGACCATTATACTTAGGGTGGACAAAAATGGATATTGTTAGGTGAAATTTTAAAGTTTTTCATTAAGGGCATTTTAGTCATTTGGTAAATAAAGACAAAATTTAACAAATAAAAGATGTCATCTTCTTCAAATTAGTCCTCCATGGCTGAATTTCATAAGGAGAAGACATAACTAGGGTTTTGGCCACTTTCAAGCTCGATTGTAAGTCCGTTCTTGTCTCGTTTCTAACAATTTTTATATATTTGAGATCGTTGTAACTTGATTTAGCTATTTCAAGGACTAATTTGAAAGAAAGGTGAAGTTTAAAATTTTACCCATGTTGAACATGTATGTATTTTGATGTTTGATGGTAGAAAATGCATGTTTGTTGTTTGTTAAACGACTTTTGTAAAGTGATTTTTAGTAAAAATGACAAATAGTGACTTATTTGTAAAAGTCTATAAAATGAGTAGAAAAATGTGAATAAATGAAAAATGTGGGTTGTCATAAGCATGAAAAAGGTTTGGCTAGGCTTGGGTTGTAAGGAAATTGAAAGAAATTCATTTTACGAGCCTAGGGACTAAAATGTAAAATGTCAAAGGGTTAGGGGTAAAAATGTATTTTTTTCCATAGTGTGTTTTTGGGCTAAATTGAATAATGTGATGATTAAATAAGTTAAATTTGATATTATAGATCAAGAAAAATGAAGTTCGAATTTAGACCGGGGAAAGAACAAGATTGTAGACTAAATCGAACTAATAGCCCTTTTTGTATCCAAGGTAAGTTCGTATGTTAAATAAGTTTTAATATAATTGTATTTAAATGCTTTAATATTGCATGAACTGTATGATTGACTATGTGGACGAGTTTAACTTTACGAATGAGTTCGACAACAATTTGATAAGCAAGAAATTTCTTTTGAACCTTAAGAATAGATTAGGATACAAGTGACATGTCACTAGGGTTACCATGTGTTATGTGATTAGGTGATCTGGGTGCTGGCCTCGTATGTCCTACCGGTGGCTAAGTATATCGGCATATGTTATGGTTACTTGGCAGCTTGTGTGAGTAGCACCGAGTAGCTACTTCTTGACTGACAGCTTGTGTGAGCAGGCCCGTTGATCTCGAGAGCAAGCAATTATGCGATATGAGATTGAGGTAGCATTAGCAACATATATGGCACTTAATGTAACAGCCCGATTTTAGCTTAAATCAGAATAGTGGTTTTAAAACCACAAATCCGAGGTCGTAAAATTATTTTAATATTATTTTTGGTGTTTACAGCATGTGAATATATATGTGTGAAAATTTCGTGAGCTAATTTTATCGTTTAAGTGGTTAATTTGAGAAAAAAGACTTAATCGCGTAAAATGCAAAAGTTGCATTCTATATGATAAAGGTGTCTATTTGCTATGGCTTATTAAATGAAAGGTCCTTATGTTGTAATTAGACCATGGATAGTGGGAATGGACATAAATGGGCATTGAATGGATGATATTAAATGTTTTAAAATAAGGTTAAAATTGTAAATTAGTTAATTAAGTTACATTAATTAAAACAAATGCCAAATTAAGCTTTATTTCATTCATCTTTGGCCGAATAAAGTGAAAAGAAAAAACCATTGAAGCATTTTAGGGTTCAGCCCTTTGCATTCTAAATTGAGGTATGTTTTGAGCTCGATTTTTTATGATTTTTACATTTTTGTGATCGTTGCTTCGTGTTCTAGCTAGCCCATGTCTCAATTTTTGAAACTGTTGATGATTTTGAAAGTTTCCATTGATGAATTCATGTGTTTTATGATGTTTGATGATGAATTATGAAAGCTTGGTGCTTGATATACATGTTTTGTAAAGTGATTTTGAGTAAAAATACATATTAGGGATTAAATTGAGAAAAGTGTAAATTGAGGGGTTAAATTTTGAAATAAATGAAAAATATGGGCTGTTAGGGGCACTATAGTAATTCGACACACATGGGTTTGTAATGAATTTGTATAATTTTGTGTATTTGTGAAATAGGGATTAAATTGTCAAAATGTAAAATTTAGGGGCTAAAGTGCAAAAATGCTCAAATGTTTATTTTTGGATGAAATTGAATGAATATGAAATTAAATGAGTTAATTTTGAATTTATATAGATCGAGAAAGAAAAGAATCAGATTTAGATAGGTAAAATCGAAGGTTATCGAGTAATCGATTTGATTCGTCAATTCTGAGTACGAGGTAAGTTCGTACGAGATAAACATTGTTACAATTATATTTTAATGCTTTGTTATTGCATAAATTGTATATATATACAAGACTACGGTAAAGTTCGACGACAAATCGACTATGTTTGGCACTTAGTGTGCGTTTTGAGATAGCTTTCTATATAAAGCACTTAGTGTGCGATTCGGAGTAGCTTCGGCTATATGTGGCACTTAGTGTGCGAGATTAAGATAGCTTTGGCAATGTGATGCACTTAGTGTGCGAAATTATAATAGTTCCAGCTACGTTTTGGCACTTAGTGTGCAAGATATTACATAATCGACAGTACCACGAGAAGGTATGAGTTTAATATGAATTTGTACAAGTATGTACATATAAAGCATGAAATTCAAATAGAAGAAGTCATGAAGTTTATATATATAGCATAAGAACAAGAATGTTAAAGGTTTGTTAATAGTCATGAGTTACATGTTATTATGCTTAGATTGATGAATGATAAATTAGTGACTAGATAAGTTTATATCATACGAACTCACTAAGCTATGAAGCTTATTGTCTATTATTTGTCTTTGTTTTTATAGAGTATCGAAGCTAGCTCAGACATCGGGGATCATTGGGAATCATTATCACACTATCGACTACTCGTTGGTATTTTGAAGCTTTGTATATATGGTACATAGCATGTAACATCCCGAAATAGGGCCTAGTCGGAATAGTGGTTTTAGGACCACAAATTCGACATCAAAATATTTATTTTATGATTATTATGAGGTCTAGAATATGAGAATATGTATGTGTTAAGATTTCATGAAGAAATCCTTTGAGTAATGTGTCCAATTGGAAATTAGGGACTATATTGAATAAATTGCAAAACTTGGATTCTAGAAGTAATTTGTATGAAATTGCTTTAGATATTAAGTTAGAAGGTCTTAGAGAGCAATTTGACCAATTTCTAAGTTTTTGGAAAAAAATGGGCTTGAATGGATGAAATTTCAAAGAAATGGCTTAAGGGCAATTTGGTCGTTTGGCTTTTTAATGAAATAAAATGGGAAAAATAAGCCAAAATCAGTCATTCATCTCCCTCATTCAGTCGAAACTCTAGGGTTCTCCATAGCTAGGGTTTTAAAGCTTTTCAAGCTCAATAGTAAGTGCTCCCAAGCCCCGTTTTTAATGTTCTTTGCATTTTAGAAATCGCGGTAGGTTACTCTCTCCATTTCTACCCATATTTCATGCTAGGGTTCATGTTTAGAAATTTACCCATGCATGAGTTACTTGTATTTTGATGATTTATGGAGGAATATGAAAGTTGAAGGTGTAATAAACATCTTTTCCTAGGTGATTTTCATGAAAAACCCCTAAAGGGACCTTTTTGCAAAAGTTATTAAATATGTGGTAGAAATGTGAAAATAATGGAAAATGTGGGCTGCCATAAGAGGGAAAAGTGTTCGGCTAGGCTTGGGTAAGGTAAAAATTGCATGTGTTTCATTATACGAGCCCATGGACTAAATCGTAAAAATGTGAAGGGTTAGGGGAAAAATGGTCATTTGGACCGGGGGTGAAATTTAGGCTCATAAAGTACAATGTGATATGTTAATGATTTAATCTTATTTTTATAGACCCCGAGGAACAAATTCCGGAGGTCGATCGAGGAAAATGAAAGGTTTTAGAATAACCGAAACACAATACCAAAACAAGTACCAGGTAAGTTCGGATAACTTAAAGTAAACTCATAATATGCATAATTGTATGATGTATGAATGCATGATAATTGCATGGTTGATGGCATGAAAATGCATGGAATGCATCTTTGATAATGATTTGATGGATAATGTCTCGGTTGAGGTTAAAAAGGGAATTCGATGGATGAACCATGTTGCATGTGATTTTGAGATCCTGCATGTGTTGCAAAAAGGATTTAGCCCGGACGGGTAATCCGTTGGTCTCAAATATAGAAAGGATCTATCCCGAACGGGTGTTCCTTGAGTGATCAAGCCTCCTAAAGAATATGTGTGCATTATGGATTTAGCTCGGACGGGTAATCCGATTAAGGTCTGAATTTAGCCTGGATTGGTAATTCAGATCCGAGCTCATTAAAGGCGTTTTTCGTTATAAGGGATTTAGCGTGGACTGGTAATCCCGACATTACCTTATGAGTTTATATTACAGGAGATTTAGTTTGGACTGGTAATTCCGCCGTAAGATGTGAGGTTCGTAGGAGTGCATACTGAAATGATCATCCGTATGATTTGACAGTGATTGGATAATCCATCGAGATTTCCTAGAAACTCAACGGGACTAAAACGAAGTATATGTATAAATGACATGTTGAATGATGAGCTCATCTAAGATAAGTTGCATGGTGTTTTGTTATGTGACTAACTCATTGATTGAGTGCATGTGATAGGGAAACCATTTTCATATTCGTTGGTTTCATTATCTAATAAGGATGTATGCTAAATAATCGGTAAGTTTAAGTTTACTTTCCAGTTATTCGAGCTTACTAAGCATATATATGCTTACCCTTCTCTTTTTCCCCATTTTCAGAGCTCGAAGACTTGTAAAGATTGGAAGACGGTTGGAGAGTCTACACACTATCAACTAGTCCAGCTTTGGCATATAGACTCTTATGTTTTGTTCAATGGCATGTATAGAGCTTTTGTGTATTTTATTATATGTGTTATTTGAATTGCCAAAATGAGGGCATGTAAAGTTACACTTATCTTTTTGTATATGGCCTTGGTAACTTGGCTTATTTCAAAGTAGGCACTGACCTACAATTCTATGCATGTTTACGTTCATATATGATAGCTTGGTTGTAATTGGCAATGAGTTATAAAAACGAGCCAATCTTAAATATGTCAAGTAGATATGGAATTCCTTAAATGCAAGAAGTGAATTAACTTAGCATGTATGAAACCAATGACATGAGGTTTACATGCAATGAGGTTAATTAAAGTCTTATATATATAAGTGTATAATTCGGCCTTATAATGTGTAAAAGTAACCTACGAGTATAGAGGGTGATCAAAGGCTTGGAAAATTGCCTAATGAGGTCCACATGTGTAGACACACGGGCGTGTGTCTAGACCGTGTGTGACATACAATTTATCCCCATGGGTGTGTGATATGGCCGTGTGTCTCCTGCACTTGAAATTTTAAGTCAATATAGAACACGGGCTAAGCACACGGGCGTGTGTCTTGGCCGTGTGCTTTTAACAGAATGTTGAGGTTGAAGTCAGTGTTGCACACGGGATGAGGACACGGGAGTGTCCCAAACCACACGGGCGTGTGTGAGCACATGGCCTTATCACACGGGCGCGTCACACTTCAAAGTAAGGGAAAATTTTATAAATTGCCCAAAGTTTATCGAATGTTTTCGATTGTGTCCCGTACTGCCATTAGGTGTGTTTTAGGCCTTGAAGGCCTGTGTAAGGGACAAAGTGTACATTTTTGAAAGGTTTTAAATTTGGGCGAATTTCGATTACCCGATTTAATAAGTTTGTAAAGGAAAATTACCAGTAACGCCTCGAACCCTATCCCGGCGTCGGATACGAGTGAGGGGTGTTACATTTAGTGGTATCAGAGCTACGATTTAGTCGGTTCTAAGACTACCGTAGAGGGTATTGAAGTTCGTTATACATGTCATTATATGAACGTTGATAGTGTGATATCTCCTAACTATTTAAATTATTTCTGAATATAATAAATGTCTTTCAATCATGCACAAGATGAGTCTGAGGGAGTCGAGAGCCATTCTCCAGCTTCCGTACACCAAGTTGTATCTAGTAGTAGTAGAAGAGTTATGTCTGAAGGCCGGGAAGAGGCCCGAGCCGCCTTCTTTAACATGATGGATGAGTGGTTTGGGGATTATCTGAGGAATCTCCCCAACATACCACGACCTCCCCCGCCCCTAACCAACCTGATGAGGATTTGCCACGAGGAATAACACCGGTAAGAATTGTTAAGGCCCCTGTAGATAAACTTAGAAAGTATGGGGCTGAGGAATTTAGAGCTAAGATCGATGATGATACTAAGAGAGTCGAGTTCTGGCTTGAGAATACTACATGGGTATTAGATGAGTTATCGTGCACACCTGAGGAGTACTTAAAGTGTGTTGTATCTCTTTTAAAGAACACTGCGTACCACTGGGGGAAGACCGTATCTTTGGTGGTGCCAAAGGAAAATATCACTTGGGAATTCTTCCAAGCAGTGTTTAGGAAGAAGTGTATCAGTCAAACGTTCTTAGACTAGAAGCGAAAGGAGTTCCTGGAACTCAAACAAGGGAATAAGACTGTGGCAGAATACGAAAGGGAGTTTGTAAGGTTAAGCCAGTATGCAACTGAATGGGTTCAAACGAATCTGAAATGTGTAAACACTTTGAAGAAGGTTTGAATGAGGAAATCAAGTTGATGATTGGGATCCTTGAAATACGGGAGTTTGCTGCATTAGCTGATCGGGCCAAGAAGGTCGACGAACTTAACAATGAAACAAAGCAAGCGAATAGAGAGGCTCGAGTCGCGAGCAAGAGATCCGGCGGTAGGACGCTCTCATTTTCTACAAAGAAATCAAGGAGCCAACATGAACACTCCACTTCATCTGTAGGATATTCAGGTAAAACGAGAAGCTCTAAACGACAAAATCAGAAGTCTTCCTCCCCGATGATGACTAGTGTGGGGAGTGAAAATGACCAAAAGCTGAAGTGTAAGAATTGCAACAAATTTCACTTCAGGGAGTGTCGAATAAAGAGCGGTGCATGTTTCAGATGTGGTTCTCTTGACCACTTTCTCAAGGACTGCCCAGAGCGAATTGAAAAAGAAGTGGAAGTAACTCTGAAGTCGAGTGCTCCCATGGCACGGGGTAAACCTCCAAGATATCCTGGTAGTGCTAGTGGCAGTCGAGTTGTGGCCGAAGATGCTGCAAAATCAGAGGCTCGATCCCCAGAAAGAACGTATATAGTACGCGCTCGAGAGGAAGCCTTTGCTCTTGACGTTATTACGGGTATTTTTTCTCTTTTCAATACATGTGTTATTACCTTAATTGACCTGGGGTCAACGCATTCATACATTTGCATGAGATGGTGTCTAGTATGAAGATACCTGTTGAACCTACGTGATTTGTTATAAGAGTGTCGAACCCATTAGGCAAATCAGTTCTGGTTGATAAAGTCTGTAAGAATTGTCCTTTGACGATTCATGGTCAATGTTTTCCGACTAACCTTATGTTGGTACCTTTTGATGAGTTTGATGTAATACTCGGTATGGATTAGTTAGCCTTGCATGATGTAATTGTAAATTGCGGTAGAAAGTATATTAAATTGAAATGCTCAGATGGCAAGATTCTACGGGTTAATTCAAGAGATTTGGGCATGTCGCCAGCTGTAATCACGGCAGTGGTTGCTAAGAAATATATGAGAAAAGGGTATGAAGCCTACCTTGCATTTGTGTTGAACACGAGGGAAACGGAGTTGAAGATTGAGACTGTGCCTATAGTATATGAATACCCAGACGTATTTCCAGAAGAATTACCTAAATTACCTCCCAAGAGAGAGATAGAGTTTGGTGTTGAATTGGTGCCATGGACAGCTCCCATCTCTATTGCCCCGTACAAAATGGCGCCAACCGAGCTGAAAGAGTTAAAAGCACAGTTGCAAGAGTTAACAGATAAAGGTTTTGCAAGGCTGAGTTTTCACCTTGGGGTGCCCCCGTATTGTTTGTAAAGAAGAAAGATGGTTCAGTGAGACTATGTATAGATTACCAACAACTGAACAAGGTAACTATCAAGAATAAGTATCCTTTTCCAAGGATCGATGATCTATTTGACCAGTTAAGAGGAGTCACTGTGTTCTCTAAGATAGACTTGAGGTCTGGCTATTATCAGTTACGTGTTAAGGAATTGGATGTGCCTAAGACAGCTTTTAGAACAAGATACGGCCATTATGAATTTCTTGTTATGCCATTTGGATTGACGAATGCACTGGCCGTATTCATGGATCTAATGAATAGAATCTTTCGGCCATACTTGGATAAGTTTGTCGTTGTGTTCATTGACGACATCTTGATTTATTCTAAAGATGAGGCAGAGCATGCGAAGCACCTAAGAACTGTGTTGCAGACTTTACGAGAAAAAAAACTGTATGCTAAATTTAGCAAGAGTGAATTTTTGCTCCAAGAAGCTAGATTTTTGGGTCATATTATTTCAGGTAAAGGAATCCGAGTTGATCCAAGTAAAATTTTTGCTATTGTTAAATAGAAACTGCCTAAAAATTTGACTGAGGTTAGAAGCTTTTTGGGCTTAGCCGGTAACTACAAAAGATTTGTGAAAGGATTCTTCATGATAGCAACTCCAATGACGAGGTTGCTACAGAAAGACGTTAAGTTTGAATGGACAGAAAGGTGTCAGCAGAGTTTCGAGAAGTTAAAGACATTGCTGACTGAAGCTCCTGTTTAGTATTACCTAAGTCGGGAAAAAAGTTTGTGGTCTACAGTGATGCATCCTTGAACGGACTGGGTTGTGTACTTATGCAAGATGGCAAAGTGATAGCCTATGCTTCACGACAGTTGAAGCCACACGAGAAGAACTATCCGACACACGATTTAGAGCTTGCCGCCATTGTCTTTGCCTTGAAAATCTTGAAGCATTATTTATATGGTGAGACTTGTCGTATATTAACAGACCACAAGAGTTTGAAGTATTTGATGACTCAAAAAGAATTGAATCTGAGACAGCGAAGATGGTTAGAACTAATTAAAGATTACGATCTGATCATTGATTACCCGAAAAAGGCGAATGTGGTCGCCGACGCGTTAAGTAGAAAATCTTTGTTTGCATTGAGAGCCATATATGCTCGATTAGCATTACTTGATGATGGTTCGATCTTGGCAGAGCTGGAGGCTAGGCCGACATTTCTTCAGGAAATCTATGATGCTCAATCTAATGATAGAGACCTGCAAGCTAAAAGGACTCAATGTGAGTCAGGCATTGAATCAAATTTTCGGATTGGTCCTGATGGATGTTTGATGTTTAGGGATAGAATTTGTGTACCTAAAGATGATAAACTTATTCGGAAAATCTTACAAGAAGCACATAGCAGTCGTTTGTCTATTCATCCGGGAAGTACTAAGATGTACAATGATTTGAAGAAAATGTACTGGTGGAACGGCATGAAAGAGACATTTCCGAATTTGTATCGAAATGCTTAATAAATCAGCAAGTTAAAGTTGAACATCAAGTTCCTTCAGGTTTGTTACAACCTATAATGGTCCCTGAATGGAAGTGGGACAAAGTTACTATGGATTTTGTGACAAGATTGCCATTGACTCCGAAAAAGAAAGAGGCTATATGGGTTATAGTGGATGAGTTGACAAAGTCGGCTCATTTCATTCTGGTAAGAACAGACTACTCTCTTGATAGATTGGCTGGCTTGTACATATCTGAGATTGTGAGATTACACGGGGTACTATTGTCGATTATTTTGGACAGAGATCCGAGGTTCACTTCAAGATTTTGAAAGAAGTTGCAGGAAGCCTTGGGTACAAAGTTGAATTTTAGTACGGCTTTTCACCCTCAGACCGATGGTCAGTTTGAGCGGATGGTTCAGATTCTTGAGGATATGTTATGATGTTGCATCCTCGAATTTCATTGTAGCTGGAAAAAGTATCTACCATTGGTAGAATTTGCCTACAACAATAGTTTCCAAACGAGTTTGAAGATGGCACCTTATGAAGCCTTGTATGGCAGAAAGTGTCGAACTCTATTGTATTGGACAGAACTTAAGGAAAGTCAAATTCATGGGGTTAATATGATCAAGGAAACTAAAGAAAATGTTAAAGTGATATGAGACTGTTTAAAAGTGGCATCGGATAGGCAAAAGTCATATGCTGACCTGAAAAGAAAAGAGATTGAATTCCAAGTTGGAGATAAAGTATTCTTAAAAGTGTCTCCATGGAAAAAGGTGTTGAGATTTGGTCAGAAAGGCAAATTAAGTCCGCGATTAATCGGACCGTACGAGGTCACTAAAAGAGTTGGACCATTAGCCTATCGTTTGGCATTGCCACCCAAACTGGAAAAGATCCATGACGTGTTTCACATATCAATGTTAAGGTGATATCGATCAGACCCCTCTCATGTGATTTCACCAGCAGAGATTGAGATTAGACCAGACATGACTTATGGAGAGGAACCGGTCAAGATTTTAGTTCGTGAGGTAAAATAGTTGAGAAATAAAAATGTGGCTTTAGTAAAGGTTTTATGGCATTGACATGGTGTAGAAGAGGCTACATGGGAGCTAGAAGAAACTATGAGAAACCAATATCCGAGCCTGTTTACTAGTAAGACTTTCGAGGATGAAAGTCCCTAAGGGGGGAGAAATATAACATCCCGAAATAGGGCCTAGTCGGAATAGTGGTTTTGGGACCATAAATTCGACATCAAAATATTTATTTTATAATTATTATGAGGTCTAGAATATGATAATATGCATGTGTTAAGATTTCATGAAGAAATCCTTTGAGTAATGTGTCCAATTGGAAATTAGGGACTAAATTGAATAAATTGCAAAACTTGGATTCTAGAATCAATTTATATGAAATTGCTTTAGATATTAAGTTAGAAGGTCTTAGAGAGAAATTTTCTCAATTTCTAAGTTTTTGGACAAAAATGGGCTTGCATGGATGAAATTTCAAAGAAATGGCTTAATGGCAGTTTGGTCATTTGGCTTTTTAATGAAATAAAATGGGAAAAATAAGCCAAAATCAGCCATTCATCTCCCTCATTTAGCCAAAACTCTAGGGTTCTCCATATCTAGGGTTTTCAAGCTTTTCAAGCTCAATAGTAAGTGCTTCCAATCCCCATTTTTAATGTTCTTTGCATTTTAAAAATCCCGGTAGGTTACTCTCTCCATTTCTACCCATATTTCATGCTAGGGTTCATGTTTAGAAATTTACTCATGCATGAGTTACTTGTATTTTGATGATTTATGGAGGAATATGAAAGTTGAAGGTGTGATAAATATCTTTTCCTAGGTGATTTTCATGAAAAACCCCTAAAGGGACCTTTTTGCAAAAGTTGCTAAATATGTGGTAGAAATGTGAAAATAATGGAAAATGTGGGCTGCCATAAGAGGGAAAGGTGTTCGTCTAGGCTTGGGTAAGGTAGAAATTGCATGTGTTTCATTATACGAGCCCATGGACTAAATCGTAAAAATGTAAAAGGTTAGGGGAAAATGGTCATTTGGACCGGGGGTGAAATTTAGGCTCATAAAGTACAATGTGATATATTAATGATTTAATCTTATTGTTATAGACCCCGAGGAACAAATTCAGGAGGTCGACCGAGGAAAACGAAAGGTTTCAGAATAACTGAAACACAATACTGAAACGAGTACCAGGTAAGTTTGGATAACTTAAAGTAAACTCATAATATGCATAATTGTATGATGTATGAATGCATGATAATTGCATTGTTGATGGCATGAAAATGCATGGAATGCATCTTTGATAATAATTTGATGGATAATGTCTCGGTTGAGGTTAAAAAGGGAATTCGATGGATGAACCATGTTGCATGTGATTTTGAGATCATGCCTGTGTTGCAAAAAGGATTTAGCCCGGACGGGTAATCCGTTGATCTTAAATATAGAAAGGATCTAGCCGAGACGGGTGTTTCTTGAGTGATCAAGCCTCCCGAAGAATATGTGTGCATTATGGTTTTAGCCCAGACGGGTAATCCGATTAGGGTCTGAATTTAGCATGGACTGGTATTTCAGATCCGAGCTCATTAAGGGTGTTTGTTGTTATAAGGGATTTAGCAAGGATTGGTAATCCCGACATCACCTTATGAGTTTATATTACGAGGGGTTTAGCCTGGACTGGTAATCCCGCCATAAGATGTGAGATCCGCGGGAGTGCATACTGAAATGATCATCTGTATGAATTGACGGTGATTGGATAATCCATCGAGATTTCCTAGAAACTCAACAGGACTAAAACGATTTATATGTATAAATGATATGTTGAATGATGAGCTCATCTAAGATAAGTTACATGGTGTTTTGTTATGTGACTAACTCATTGATTATAGGGAAACCATTTTCATATTCGTTGGTTTCATTATCTAATAAGGATGTATGCTAAATAACCGGTAAGTTTACTTTCCAGTTATTCGAGCTTACTAAGCATATATATGCTTACCCCTCTCTTTTTCCCTGTTTCTAGAGCTCGAGGACTTGTAAAGATTGGAAGACGGTTGGAGAGTCTACACACTATCAACTAGTCCAACTTTGGTATATAGACTCTTATGTTTTGTTCAATGGCATGTATAAAGCGTTTGTGTATTTTTTTATATGTGTTATTTGAATTGCCAAAATGAGGGCATGTAAAGTTATACTTATCTTTTTGTATATGGCCTTGGTAACTTGGCTTATTTCGAAGTAGGCACTGACCTACAATTCTATGCATGTTTATGTTCATATATGATGGCTTGGTTATAATTGGCAATGAGTTATAAAAACGAGCCAATCTTAAATATGTCAAGTAGATATGGAATTCCTTAAATGCAAGAAATGAATTAACTTAGCATGTATGAAACCAATGACATGAGGTTTACATGTAATGAGGTTAATTAAAGTCTTATATATATATGTGTGTATAATTCGGCCTTATTATGTGTAAAAGTAACCTATGAGTATGGAGGGTGATCAAAGGCTTGGAAAACAGCCTAATGAGGTCCACATGGGTAGACACACTGGCGTGTGTCTAGACCGTGTGTGACATACAGTTTATCCCCATGGGTTGTGGTATGGTCGTGTGTCCCCTGCATTTGAAATTTTAAGTCAATATAGAACATGGGCTAAGCACACGGGCGTGTGTCTTGGCCGTGTGCTTTTAACAGAATGTTGAGGTTGAAGTCAGTGTTGCACATGGGCGGAGGACACGGGCGTGTCCCAAACCACACGGGTGTGTGTGACCAATGGCCCCATCATACGGGCGTGTCACACTTCAAAGTAAGGGAAAATTTTATAAATTGCCCAAAGTTTATCGAATGTTTTCGATTGTGTCCCGTACTGCCCCTATGTGTGTTTTAGGCCTCGAAGGCCTGTGTAAAGGATAAAGTGTACATGTTTGAAAGGTTTTAAATTTGGGCAAATTTCGATTACCCGATTTAATAAGTTTGTAAAGGCAAATTACCTGTAACGCCTCAAACCCTATCCCGACGTCGGATACGGGTGAGGGGTGTTACATGGCATGTATAGGCTAGTGTCATTTTGGTATGTTGGCTATAGTTGTGATTTGGTTAATTAGTAGATGATGTACTAATGTTTGGAAGATTGGCATATTGTGGTATGAATTTGAGATGAAGATATGGTGCAATTTCTGTCATGAAATAGATATTAATTAGATGTGTAAATGCATTTAGTAGTCATGTGAGATTGATGATTTTGGTTCATGGATTTGGTATGTTTTTGAATATAGAATTAAGTAGTTGATATGATCGAATATAGATGACATGGTATGTGTATGAATTAACATGTTTTGGTTGTTTATAAATGTTATGAAATGGTACCATTTTGGTTGCTAAGTGTACATGAGAAAAGGGAGGCAAATTGGCTTTACAAATAGCCTATTTTTGTCCACACGGACAGAGACACGGGCATATGTCTCAGCCGTGTACGACACACAGTCATGTTATATGGCTGCGTATCCCCTGGGTAGCCCTTCAAATTTAAGTCAGTCTTGACCACGGGCTAGACACACAGGCGTGTCTGGTGGCCGTGTGAGACAGACAGCCTTGGCAATGGGCGTGTGTAGCCATTTCGAATGGTACACGGGCTAGACACACGGGCGTGTGGTCAGCCGTGTGACCCAAGTTAGTATGAAGGCCCTTTTTTCACACGGCCTGTGACATGGGCATGTCTGGTAGCCATGTGAGGCACACGGCCAGTTCATACGGGCGTATAACCCCTGAATGTAAGAAAATTTTCCAAGTTTTGAATAAAATTTTATGTGATCAGTTTAGTCCCGAACCTCTTCTAAGCATGTATAAGGCCTCATAGGCTCTCTTAAGGGACAATGTGGTTATATTTGATTGATGTTTATATGGAAATAATTAATGTATGTTAAATGTATGCTTTTGTGTTATGATTGATCGGTAATACCTCGTAGCCCTATTCAAGGCGATGCATACAGGTTTGCGGTGTTACACTTAGTGTGCAAGATTCCCAAGTATCTGACATTATTATTCTGAGTGGTTCATAGGTATGTCAAAGATGAGAATAAGTGTAAATTTGTTATGATATGATACAGGTATGTACTCGAACCTTATGAATATAAATTCATGAAATGACGATTTCAAGGTAAGTTGTGATGGAAGTGAATTTTGATCATGAGATTATGGTAAATTAAGTTATCTTATGTTATATTACTTGAATGATTAATATATGGTAAGGTTGCTTATTTCTTCAAATGAGCTTACTAAGCTATATAGCTTACTCCATTTTATAGTGTCAACAAGCTAGCTCGAGATTGGAGATCCTCAGAAGTTGCATCACACTATCAAACTGTCTTTTAGGTACCGTTGATTTTTAAAATATTTTGAGAGTATGGCATGTATAGGGACTTGGTCATTTTGTTATATGTGTCATTTGATTTGGCCAAATGTATTGGCTTATTTGTTTATGGTGATTTGGTATTTAGCCATGTAATTAGCTCATTTTGGCTAAAATGATTGTAAGCCCATTTATATAAGCATATGTGTTAATGCCTTCTTGTTTTTCTGTTTTGTAATGGGTTGCTATGTGTTTATTATGGTTAAATGACTTGTTGTGAAATGGATGAAATGGGTCCTTTGGTGTGCTAGGAATTCTAAGTAGAATTATGCATGATGAAAGTATTCATGTTGATACTTGTGAATCTGAGTTTGGTATGAATTGATTTGGTAAATCATGTTATAGTAAATATGTTAAGTGTTGGTAATGAATGATATGATTTAGCCTCGATTATGGATGTTTTGGTTGCTTAAACATGCAATGGATTACGCCATTGAACTTGTGCATGTGTAGGTGTAAATTAGGGTGACAAATGGCTTGGTAGATAGCCTTTATTTTGTTCATACAAGTAGACACACAAGCATGAGTCACACACGACCTACCCCACGGGCATGTGTTCTGGCCGTGTGTCCCCTGCACCTTAATTTTGAGAAAAATAATGCTTAGAATTGAGCACACAGGCAGAGACACGGGCATGTGTCACAACCGTGTAAAGGACACAGCCTCAAGCGCAGGCGTGTGTCCCGATCGTGTGAAGTATGCACCTATTTTATGAAAATATAATTTACCACACGGCCTGGCACACGGGTGTGTGACTTGGCCGTGTGACATCAATTAGTTCATGCGTTGCAAAATAGAGAGTTGCACGAGTTAGGGACACAGGCGTGTGTGACCACACGGCCTGCCCAGACGGGCGTGTCCCAAGCCATACAGGTGTATGACCCCTGTTCATAACAAAAATTTTTTAAGTTTTGTAAAAATTTCCCGAGTTGTCGGTTTAGTCTCAAACCACTTCTGAAGTATGTTTCGGGTCTTGTAGGCTTGTATTAGGGACTTTATGTTTGAATGAAAATAGTTTAAATTGGATGAAAATTTATGATCTAGAATTGTATGTTTGCTCACTTTGTAAGTTCAGTAATGCCTCGTATCCTGTTCCGGCATTGATTGCGGGTAAGGGGTGTTACAAAATGAAACTTGGTTAAGTGTTTTTATTTATGTGTTTCTACCTTTATGATATTTCGCTGCATATGAGTAACTTACGCATATATTTCATATTTTCATAGTGGTGTGATGGAGGTTAGGTTAGGATTTAACGGAGAGTCATTGAGGTGGCTAATGTGGCATTCTATAGCTTAGGTTCGGCAATCAGACTATGTATGGGGTGTTACATATACTATCCTCAATGGTTTTGCACGCAAAGCAAAATTGAAGCAAATATCGGCTCACTAGTTATCTAACATTTAACTAATATTAAGTAGTATTGCATTGTTTGATCTTAATACGAAAATGCATCTTACATTTCTAGATCATCTAAAGACATTATTAGTCCAATCAAAATTGAGCAAATTAATTGAAAGACTAATATGTCGTCTATCAAGTCCAATTAGGGAAATTTATTGTCTTGAGTATTGGAGCGAATGACTCCTAAAAGATAAAGACATAGATGTGACTAATTAGACTAATAGTACATCGGACAGGACCCAACTAGAATAGATCTGATACGACCACGGCCTCGTGAGATGCTCGAGTCATGTAGTTGCCCGATCGTTAAATCTAAGGAGTATCGTTCTTACTTGAAGTAGTTGGTAATTCGGCTAAGTGAAGGAAAAACAAGGGTTGACAAGATGGTTCAAAGGTAAGGAATGTGTTGAGGATGGGTCAGTTAAGTAAAATGATGATGGAAAATGGTTAAGTGAATGATGTTAAGGATTCGGCTAACAAAGAAAATAAGACAACTTGGAAATGGAAAAGTTCAAATGGATGGAATCAGTTTAAGGCCAAGGAAGAACCAATACTAAAGGAAGAACTAATACTGAAGGAAGTATTGACCTGAACCTTATACGACACTTAAGAAGGATGGGTGTTGAAAGATAGGACCTTAACTCTCTAACTAGGAAGTTAGGAACCACAAGTATCAATGGGGTGAACGCCACACTCGATGGTGAGTGATAAGTTCTAAAGAAAGAAACAGAATGACGCTACTAGCAATCTAGATAAGCCAAGCTGAGTCTAAAACGAATTAAGAGAGTTGAAAAACTCACAAATGTTATAAACATTCATAAAAGTAGCAAAAAGTATATACAAAATGAAATTAGCTAAGTATTTATAGCCAAAAGTCTAGGCTAGCCGAAAAGTCAAATGGATAACTAAATGGACACCTGATTTCAGCTTTCAATGAGCTGAAAAATTCTAGAAAATTTCAATTCCAGGAAGCTCCTTTCTCCCTGGTGACGCTAATGGATAACTTCTAGATGCCTTGATTTAGTTGAAAATTAATTGAAGTGATTGGGGAGTTGAATTGGCTGAATGGAGTTGTTTAGACTAGGCTAAATTTGTCCAAAGGGTGTGAAAGGCTTTAATGAGCAGGCTCTGGTCAGCTGAACGATCTTGAGGTGTTAAATGATGTCTTGAGTACTCCAATGGACATTAAGTGTGAAACCGAATGTAAACAGCCCCTTATGTGTGAATGTACAAAACCGAATGGGCATACAATGTGAAAGGAATGTTCAACTTGTGTGAAAGCTTTTAAGGCTGCTTTGGTGAGCTCAATGGCCAGCTTGGGAACAAAAATCATCAGCTGGTTGTGGCTTTTGCAATGACCAAACCATCATCTCACTTGGAAGAAATAAATCAACAACTTACTTGCATTTATGTCGTCCCAAGCATGTACCTGCACCTAATTTTTTCAACAAATTAATTCAATTAAGGCATGATAAATTCGGCAGCTCAAAGACACATTAAAAACAAATTTTAAACTAGGACATATTTATAACATGTATTTAAGCTAAGACACCAATTAAATTCGACTGTAGCTAGACATGTTAAAAAAACATGTAATAACTAAAACACAAATTAAATTTGGTTGGGCTAGGACACATTTAACACTCTAATTTAACATGTTCAGATTAAAGACATATTTATTAACATTTATTTATTAACTTAAGCTAACTAACTGAATTAACTAAATGCATTTATTTTATTCCAGCAACTAAAACTGTAAAAATTAAAATAAACTCAAAACGAGCAAACGAGTTCATTGAGCTGGAAACGAGCTGATTTGAGCTCAACGAGTTGGAATCAAACTAATTTAGTTCACAAGGGATTGCAAGCAACATTTAGGCAGCTGGTCTAAGAGTGTGCTCGGGGCATGGTCGTATCATCCCCTCCTTCTTTAAAGCGATTTGTCCTCAAATAAGGCCACTTGCTCGCAAAAAATCTTTCACTGCCACAGCCCCCTTGGTTGATGAAATTGGCAATTTTGCTTCCACTAACCTGAAATAGACACATAACTTGAACACAAAACAGGTTGTTTGCACAACCTCACTCTTTTGGAGGGAACCTTCCCGAAGTGCCACCTTATTCCTTGATGGAAACAAACCAGAATCATGGAGCATTCGAGAGTTATACTTTTGGACAACAAAAGTCCATGACTCAAATCCTTTGAACAATGATAGAGAATAATGTTCTCCGGGATCAAAAACAATATTTCCTCTTACCTTTCCAATCTGATCCGAAAGTGTCATGACAGGCAACTTAGAAAGAACATGTAGCAATTGAGTAGTATAATCTTGCAGAACACGGTCGAATCTTTTAAACCACAATTTAGAACAACCTCTGGAGTCAAAGATTCGAGTTTGACTTTGCAAGCCAACAAAATTCACTTCTTTTGTTTTCGAACAAAATGATAAAATTTGGAGCAAATGAAAAGGTTTAACACATTTATTTAAAACGAAATTACGGTGCTCACCTTCTCTTAGTAACAACTTAAGATAACTTGCTCCGGGCATAAACACACGATTTTGGTCGTTCATTGTTAAAAGTAGAAAAGGCTTTTCTTTCATCAACAACTCACATATGTGAAACAAAAAATATGTGAGCATACAAACATTCAAACAGTCAAACCTGTCACATTTCCTTCGCAACGACATGCTTATACAAAAGGATTTCGCACAAAAAATTCAAGACTCTACATAACCATCACAATCAAACAAAACAAGCTTTTTATGTGAATGACTTCTATCACACTCATCCAAATTTTGTATATGCTAAATTAACCCAACATCTTCAACAGATTTTTTAATGCAGAACACATCAAGTAAACAACGCTTCAGGCCTCCATTTACAACAAAATTGTCAACCACAAACAGAAAATAGTAGTTAACCAAAACAAAGTATGGAGGTCTTTTGAGGATTATGTCACCAGCAACTTTCTCAACAACATTCAACTTTAATTGCTGAGACTCAAAAACATCATTGGGTCTTACCTTTTCATGATGAATCAAGAATTTGATAATCGACAACATAGAATGAACAGAGATCAATTTAAAATTATCATCAGCTTGCACAAGTTTTGTTTTTTTAATTAAAGGCCAAACATCAATTAAGCATACATTGTGCACATATTTATTCACACAAAATTTAGGTTGCTAGCTTTCTCTCAATGGTGAACTAGAATAGCGAACTCCAGGGTTGAACACATGAGATTGTTCATTCATTCCAAAATGCAGCGCAAATTTCTTAATCACCAATAATTCACACAAGTGAAACAAAAAGAGTTTGAGCATGCACATTTTCAAACAATCATAAATCGTAAATCTCATTCGAACAGACTTGCACAAACAGGTGGTATTCGCACAAAAATTTAGAGAATTCATTTTATCATTACAAACAAATAAACTAGGCGTTTTACATGGCAACTTTTTATCACAAAAGATCAAAATTTGTTTATGCTGATTTATTCTTACTTCATCAAAAATCGTGCCGATGCCATACTCATTAATAGGAAAATGCTTCGTACCACTATGTAAAACAAAATCTTCATCAATCAGAATATGACAATCAGCCAAATTATGGTGAGGAGTTCTTTCAAAAACTAAGTTTTTGGCTTTCTCATCAATAACATGCGAGTGAATTTGTTGAGACTCGCCTAACAAAGAACCCTTATCTTGCTTACCTTTAAGCAATTGAATAATAATTTCACCTTCAACCTTACATTTCTTGATCAATTAAAATTGTCTCTCATCGGGAAGGTATTGAAGTTGAAATTTGTCAATGGGATCTTCAGAAACCTAAAAAGAAAAAGTAATACGGGGACAACTTGCACATTGGATAGTAGAAACATTACTCAAGTTTTCTTTCTCAATTTCATCTTTTTCATTCATTTCTTTTTCTAACTCATTTCAAACTCTCTCTCTCTTTTACCACAATCTCTTTTATTTTTGAAAACTCAATGTCACTTGTGTCTTTGACATTCTCACTCTCTTTTTTCAATTTGCTTTTCTTACTATATTGTTTTTCTTTTTCAATCTCATTTTTCTTTTTCTCACTCTCTTTTTCTTTTTCAAATTCTTTCTCACATGCTTTTTTGATTTCATTACAAGAGGGAGATAACATAAAAGAATCAAAATAAGAAACCTTTCGTTGGGAAAGATATGAAGGATCCACATATGAAATATGATCATCTTTTCGAGATTGAATATTCGTGGAGGAATACCTTTGCGCATATGAAGAATTACTTGGACCTTCTCGTTCATCACCGTAATAGGCTTCAAACTCAAAGTTTGAGTTATTTCGACTCGAAGTCCTTGTTGAATAGGGATCTCTTCGTAAACAATCGTTGGATGTTAAACTCCTTGACAATCTCATTTTCATTCTTTGGCTTGAAGAAATTCACTCCCGATGGTAGGAAGATGGGAGGAATCACTTGCGTATCACAGCTTTCATTTTGGACCAAGTGGATATCGACCACTCTTCATTTCGTCTCCGACTCATGGTGAATTGATCCTATCAAATCATGGCATAATCGAAGAACTCGTTCACCGCAGGCTTCACTTTCTTGCCCTCCGAGTAGTCGTGGCACTCGAAAATCAATTCTACTCTCTTTTCCCACTCAAGGTATGCCTCCGGGTCAGATCGACCTTGAAATGGTGGAATGGCTATCTTGTTACTCTTCAAATCGCCATCAACATGTTCATACTCTCTAAAACCTCGGTTTCCATGAATGTGTCGCCTTTCACTTTGGTTCGATGCTTGGTATAATGGATCGGACCAACTACCATCAGCAACAACTTTTCTTTCGAAACTTAGAGACATTGTTTAAACCTCACCACAAAGCCTTACTAGTCACTCACAAAGGAAACTAAGATGGCAATCCACTCATGTTTGCACTCTATATATTGGTTTTTTCTACACTCTAATAAGCTCACAACTTTAGTGCCTTTTACCACTCGATTCTCCTCTCAAAGTTCGTAGAAGACTCGTTTAGACTTAGAAGCAAGCTTAGGGGTTGGTTTCAAAGGGTTAACAAGGGTAGATGATGTTTGGGTATTAGGAAGGCTGAAAGGAAAAAAATAAGAAAGGTTGAAAGTGTGACGCAATGGGTTGATTGTGGGTAGAAATGGATTTGGAAGATCGGGAACAAATTGAACACTTTCAAAACAACTTCTTTCTCTCTTTTTTTTTTAATTTCAAATCTATTCCTTTTTTTATTTTCTTTTTCACATGATTTTTTTCGAATTTCTTTCCTTTTTTTAATATATATGAATTCAATACAACTTGTATTACACTATTCTTGTAAAAAAAATATACACGAATTTTTTTAATGTTTTTTTCAAATCTCACCCCGAAACTTCACGAACGTTCGTACTTCTCAATTTTAACTAGCTCTGATACCAAATGATACGACCAAGGCCTCGTGAGATGCTCTAGTCGTGTAGTTTTCCAATTTTTAAATCTAAGGAGTATCGTTCTTACTTGACATAGTTGGTAATTCGGCTAAGTGAAGGAAAAAAAAGGGTTGACAAGATGGTTCAAATGTTAGGAATGTGTTGAGGAAGGTTCGGTTAAGTAAAATGATGATGGAAAATGGTTAAGTGAATGATGTTAAGGATTCGGCTAACAAAAAAAATAAGATAACTTGGAAATGGAAAAGTTCGAATGGATGGAATGGGTTTAAAGCCCAAGAAGAACCAATACTAAAGAGAGTATTGACCCGAACCTTATACGACACTTAAGAAGGATGGTGTTGAAAGATAGAACCTTGACCCGCTAACTAGGAAGTTAGGAACCACAGGTATCAATGGGGTAAACGCCACACTCGATGGTGAGTGATAAGTTCTAAAGAAACAGAATGACACCACTAGCAAGCTATTGAGTCAAGTTGAGTCTAAAACTAATCAAGAGAGTTGAAAAACTCACAAATGTTATAAACATTCATAAAAGTAGCAAAAAGTCTATGCAAAATGGAATTAGCTATGTATTTATAGCTAGAAGTCTGGGCTAGTTGAATAGTCAAATGGATAACTAAATGGACACCGGATTTCAGCTTTTAATAAGCTGAAAAATTCCAAAAAATTTCAAGAAAATTCCAGGAAGCTCCTTCCTCCTTGGTGATGCCAATGGACAGCTTCTAGATGCCTTGATTTAGCTGAAAATTAATTGAAGTGATTGGGGAGTTGAATTGGCTGAATGCAGTTGTTTAGACTAGGCTAAATTTGTCCAAAGGGTGTGAAAGGCTTTAATGAGCAGGCCCTGGTCAGTTGAACGATCTTGAGGTGTTAAATGATGTCTTGAGTACTCCAATGGACATTAAGTGTGAAACCGAATGTAAACAGCCCCTTATGTGTGAATGCACAAAACCGAATAGGCATACAATGTGAAAGGAATGTCCAGCTTGTGTGAAAACTTTTAAGGCTGCTTTGGTGATCTTAATGGCCAGCTTGGGAACAAGAATTATCAGCTGGTTGTGGCTTTTGCAATGACTAAACCATCATCTCACTTGGAAGAAATAAATCAGCAGCTCACTTGCATTTATGCCGTCCTAAGCATGTACCTGCACCTAATTATTTTAGCAAATTAATTCAATTAAGACATGATAAATTTGGTAGCTCAAAGACACATTAAAAACAAATTTTAAGCTAAGACATATTTATAACATGTATTTAAGCTACGACACCAATTAAATTCGGCTATAGCTAGGCATATTAAAAAAACATGTAATAACTAAAGCACAAATTAAATTTGGCTGTACCTAGGACACATTAAAAATATGTATTAGACTAGGGCACATTTAACACTCTAATTTAACATGTTCAGATTAAAGGCATATTTATTAACACTTATTTATTAACTTAAGCTAACTATCTGAATTAACTAAATGCATTTATTTTATTCTAGCAACTAAAATTGTAAAAATTAAAACAAACTCAAAATGAGCAAACGAGCTGATTTGAGCTCAACGAGCTGGAATTGAACTAATTCAGTTCGCAAGGGATTGCAAGCAATGTCCAAGAGTGTACTCAGGGTGTGGCCGTATCAAGATCCTAGATTTGTTTATGATTTTATTCTCTTGTGACATTCATAGTGTGACATACCTTAATCCTTATTGGATGATGGATTATGTATGTGTGACTCATATTCTTTGATGTAAATGAAAGCCTAAGTTCAAATAGATAAGAAACTAAAAGCTAGTATGTTGGGTATATGAGTTCTGCACTATATAGCACCATTATATAACAGTGGAGTTCTGTAACACCCCTTACCCGTACCCGAGGCCGGGATAGGGTACAAGGAATTATTGGACGTAAACGTACACAATCTCATAAAATCGGGCCATAAAATTTCAACCAATTCAAAAACAATCAAACACATGCATATCGTCCCTTATATAGGCCTACGGGGCCCAAAACATACATCGGGGGTGGTTCGGGACTAAACCGAGAACTTACAAACTTTTTACAACACTTAGAAAATTTTCTAGTTTGGAGAGTCACACGCCTATGTGGGTAGGCCGTGTGGTCACACACACCCATGTGGCTCGGGACACGCCCGTGTCCTCAGCCCATGTAACTCTCTGTTTAGGACGTTGGCAACGAAATAGAGTCACACGGCCAAGTCACACGCTCGTGTGCTAAGGCCATGTCCCCCACACAGCTAAGACACACGGTCATGTCTCTATCCCTGTGGCCAACACTTAGGCTATTTTCCAAGCCTTGGTCAACCATAAACCCTCACACATTTATACAACATCAAAGGCATATAACATGGCATCCATTTAGTGATTAAACATCTTCAATTAGGCCACAAACATAGTATTTGCATGTCATCATACTTGTATTTATCATACTCATTTTATAACAAGTCTAGACATACCAAACCATATTCATTTGGCCTTGTCATCTTCAATACCACTTATACCCTTATACCATGGCTATCTTCATGCTAATATTCTCAACTTAATCATCTAGCATTCATAGTCATGTCTAATTTATAACCTTAATGTCACATATCACACACTCACATTAACATGTTTCTTTAAGGCACTCCACACCAATTTCATTCTTCATCAACATCATTAACTTACTCTAAATTTACACTTTTATACTAAGAATATGGTCACATCTATTGATCAAAGTTCATCCATCAAATATGCATACCATATCATACATCCATAGATAACAAGCCATCACAACATGCACATCATCAAGATATTAGAACAATCAAGCAAAATCAATTAAGTTTACAACCCAATGATCAAATATAAGCCACATCTCATGGCTCTATATAAATGAATCATTATAAGCCAACTCAATTGGCCAAATCATGAAACACATATCATAAAGTACTAAGTCTCTATACATGCCACTCACTTGAAAACACTTTAAGTTTTATTAATACCTCGGCTTGATAATTTGATAATGTGATGCTGCCTCCGACGATCTCCAACCTCGAGCTAACCTGACAACACTAAAAGAAATGGAAATGAGAGGGGTAAGCTTTATAGCTTATTAAGCCCGTACAAAAATAATAATAAGCAATTTATTAACGTGCTTTTTCAAAATTCTTACAACATGTTCTCATGGCAACACAATCGAAATTACACAAAATTCCACTATTTGCTCATATTCCAGTCAAGCTGTCTACTCGAGTCATAGTCACTAAATTATTTATAAATTGAGTTACGAAACTTTAAATTAAGATCTATAAATTTTTTCTGAAACTAGACTCACATATCTTTTTACCATAAAATTTTCAGAATTTTTTGTCTAGCCAATAAGTACAGTTTATTCTTTAAAGTTACCCTTGTTCTGCTATTTGATAGGTTCGACCTTTCTTTACTAAAAATTAATTATCTCATAGTACAGGATTCGAATAATGTTCCCGTCTATTTCTCTTGAAATTAGACTCATTAATAATTTATTCATATAAATTCTAACCCATAATTATTTTTTTACAGTTTTTAGTGATTTTTCAAAGTTAAGACAGGGGAGCCCGAAATCACTCTGACCCTGTCTCACAAAAATTCAAATATCTCATAATATAAATTCTTTTGTTTACACCGTTTCCTCTATGTGAAACTAGGCTCAATAAGATTTAATCTCATATCTTATTCAGTTTCTAATTTATTTTCCAAAATTTTTGGTGGATTTTCAAAGTCATACAACTGCTGCTGTCCAAGACTGTTTTAGTGCAATATCGTGATAGCTATCATATGATGACATAATAAACATAATCGTAAACATAAACATAAGTTTATTCATCATTCAAAACCTTTGACTTACTTATCACCCACATACCTCTTTATCATGAAATATCGTATATCAAGGCATTACCCGTGACTTTAGTGTACATACC
Source organism: Gossypium longicalyx (assembly GCA_025698465.1). Classification (NCBI taxonomy): domain Eukaryota; kingdom Viridiplantae; phylum Streptophyta; class Magnoliopsida; order Malvales; family Malvaceae; genus Gossypium; species Gossypium longicalyx. The sequence continues at coordinate 47,052,789 of CM046995.1, forward strand.
TGTACCAACTCAAATCACAATGTCATATTCCCTCTTCATTGATTTACTTATCATTGACTCATAAGTTTGCCCGTTGAACACTCGAAATATTATTGGATACACGAAAGACTTGTACATAGTGCTTAAATATAGCCACATGCTACCTCACATCACAATCACATATTGCTCGCTCACGAGCTAATCATGGGCCTGCTCACACAAGCTGACAGTCAGGACATAACTACTCGGGTTGCTCACACAATCTGACAGGTACCCGCAACACATTCAAGGCTACCCAGCCACCAATAGGACGTACAAGACCATCTCCCGGATTCACATATCACATTTACACATATGTTCATGAGCTCATATCCACATAGTTTCTAGTGACATGTCACATCGTATCCTAAATTATTCCAAAGGTTCAAACGGGGTTTTCTCGATATCTCATGTTCATCGAAATCATTCACAATCTCGTGCTCATAGATTACAACATCATTCACACACTCGACATAATAAGTAATCATATAAACTCATACATTAACGAAATATTAAAAACATGATATATCATTGCAACATTTACACATGAACTTACAATTCATGTAATATCAAGCATTAACACTCAAGTTTAACATTGCATTATTATTGACGTATTATTGACGTACGAACTTACCTTGAATCCAAGCACAGCTAATTATTCCATTTTAGTCCACAAACTTGTACTTTCCCGATTTAAGCCCGAATCTCAGTTTTCTTTATCTAACATTTCAAATATAGCTTATTTATTACTTACATTATTCAAATTGACCCAAAAATATACTTTTACAAATTTTTATTTTTACCCTTAAACTTTCACATATTTATAATTTAGCCCCTAGGCTCGTAAAATGATTTTCATTCAATTTCTTTATACTTTAAGCCTAGCTGAACAAATTTCATAACCCCATCAGCCCTCAATTTCCACTAATTCACACTTTTATGACAAATTTTATAACTTTTACATTTTAGTCCTCTTTAGGTGTTTTCATGAAAAATCACCTAGTAAAAGTTGTTAAACATACTTCAAACATTCATATTCCTCCCTTAAACATCAAAATACACACATGTAGTACATGGGTAAATTTTTAAACATCAACCCTAGCTCAAATAAATGGTAGGAATAGCTAGATCTTGTTACAAGGATTTCAAAAACGTAAAAATCATTAAAAACGGGGGAAGAACGGACTTACTATTGAGCTTGGAAAGCTTGAACAAAACCCTAGCCATGGCTGTAAGAGTATGCCCAAAGGTCAATCACGAGATGGTTGTAATAACATACTTGGTTTATCATGTTTATTAATATAAGGCGTTGCCATTATTATTCCAGTTTCTTTTCTATGTGCATAAATAAACTATTTTATAATAATGTCCTGAGAATAATATGATTATTCTCAAAAGATCCTTAGTCAAGTATTGTTATTGGCTAGGACAATAATAATGCATCAAGACTAACATGTAGTTGATTGATGATAAAGAGTTGTCATTGATATGGAGTGTCGAGAAATCAATGCATGAATATGTGTGTTAGAGAACAACATATATTGACTGACCATTATGAGTATGTTTCTTGGATTATGTGTAATTGTCACAACATTACTCATAGTGATTAATATGTATATGATCCTCATACTTGAGATCATCTTTATCCCAACATCGTGAGTTGTATATTTTGATACAGTCAAACAAACACCGTAACTGGTTGTTCTATAAAGACTGATGTTGGATATACCACAATCTATGTTGAGGGATATAGTTTATCAATATAGGATAAGTCCCTCCTACATAATGGGAGAAATATCTCAGGCCACTTGATTGAGTAAGGCTAGAAATGCATGGCCATGCTCAAATAAGTTGATATGAGATGTCATACTTATTTGTGTATCATAGTCTACTCAAGGTATCAAGAAACATGGGATGGACTATGCAACTGTGACTATTCCATGACTTGTGCCCATTCCAAAGATATAGGACTTAAGGATGAATGGATGAAAGGTTAATCACAAAAGGTTATGTCGAATCATGACTTCTTGTAACTTAGGTAGCATTGATGCATTGCTAGATGCCACTCATTGTTTGTAACATTAAAATCGTTCAAATATTACTGCTAACGTTACAAGAACCTATAGGGTCACACCCTATGGTTGAAATGAACAAGGTAAAACATAGTTGGTATATTGCTTGGTTGTCACATGAATTAAATTAATTATAGAATTAATTTAATTGGGCAATCAAATTGTTGAACATACTGTTTATGTACAAGGATGTTGTACACATAATTAGAACATAATTTTATTGATATATGAATTTAGTTCGTATATAAGTTTAAATAAATATAGTTTACCGAAATCTTTATTATAATTAATGTAATTATAATTTTTCGGTTAAACATTATTATATTTATTTGAATGATAATGTAACACCCCTTACCCGTATCCGTCGCCGGAATAGAGTACGAGGCATTAACGAGGACTATAAAAACACTTACAGATAATTTAAATATATTTTCATAACAACTTGTCTTGATTTCATGCTATTTCATATTTAAGCTTTACTCACCAAAGTATTTGAAATATCATCTTTATGCAAATAGCACACATGAGGTACATAATTCCATAATTAAGAATGAACACATTTATCAAACATATTCCACATTCATATATCAATGTCTCATATTTTCATATATCAATAACCGTCATTTTTCTTGTTTTTCGAGATAATTATGTATAACCATTGATAAGCATGCAACTCATCGCTTTCTTCTTGTCAATCACAATTTCAAATGACAAATTCGTGTGAATGAGCTCAACCTCATTAGGTATTTAAATTCTGTCATTTTGATTCACATACTCATAATTTACTAACATATCCTGTCAAACACAATCTCTGAATGACAAAATCACATAATTGAGCTCAATAATAATAATGATAACATTACTTACATTTCTTTTTCCACATGTTACATTTACGACTTACCAACTTGTCCATTCAAGGAACAGACTCACGGTTTGAGTACATCATGATCTCAAGCCCGAAGTCTAGCTGAAGCACATAAGTGCTAGACGGAAGCCCGAAGGCTAATCAAGCACATAAGTGCTAAACGGAAGCCTAAAGGCTAATCAAGCACATAAGTGCTAAACGGAAGCCCAAAGGCTAATCAAGCACATAAGTGCTAAACGGAAGCCCGGCTACAATCAAGCTCACCAGAGTGAATCAAAACCCCAAAAGGGTTAATCAAACTCATATGAGTTAACGAAAGCTCGTAAGAGCTAAACGGAAAGCAAACACGAGAATTCGCAACAAATGCTGAATCTCGGTTTACTTGGGTAATTTACCACAATTCATCTTTTTCACTGAAAGATTGTACTTATTTCCTGCGTTCCGTTCCTCCAAAATTCTCAATTCAATTTCATAACTTTTGTACATAATTTACTTATTTTCAACAATTAACATACATAAATATTAATCACCATTCATAAAATAATATTGAAATTTAATAATATTAACAAATGGTCACTAAATTTAGTTATATAAACTCACAAGTTCGATTTTTATATTATAGCGATAATCATAATTTCATAATAATTATTCCAAATAAAACATTATATCGTTTCTAATTCAACACTTATCGATTATAATCAGGCATGTGATCAATTTATACACGAGTCATTCATATATTTTTGTATATTTTTCCTCCTCCTCCTCTCCATCCACGTCCTTAGTATAAACAACACACTTGTAGGTAACATTATCCACAATTTTCACTATCTACTTATGTGAATATTCAAGCTGTCCATCTGTGTCATAGTCACTAAATTATTTATATCTGGAGCTATAGAACTCAAAATTAAGTTCTGCTAATTTTTCCTGAAACTAGACTCATATATCTTCTTACCATAAAATTTTCATAATTTTTGGTTAGGCCAATTAATACAGTTTATTCATTGAAGTCTCCCCTGTTTCAGAGTACGACTACTCTGACCTCTGTGCACTACGAACCAAATTTCTCCCAGTAAAGAACTCCAACGACCATGCCGTTTGTTTCCCTTAAAAATAGACTCAATAAGGAATCCATGCATGTAAAGTATGACTTTTAATAATTTTTTTACAATTTATGGTGAATTTCTAAAGTCAGGACAGGGGGTCTCGAATTCATTCTGACCTTGTCTCACAAAATTTATCATATCTCATGATTTACAATTCCATTGCTTACATTATTTCTTTTATAAGAAACTAGACTCAATAAGTTTAATTTCATATTTTATTCATCCTCTAATTACATTTCTACAATTTTTGGTGATTTTTCAAAATTAGACTACTGCTGCTGTCCAAAACAGTTTTAGTGCAAAATGTTGATTTCCATTTTGCCCCAAATTTCACAATTCATACAATTCAGTCCTTGCTCAATTAACCCCTAAATTAAGATAATTTTCTCAATTAATACTTTTACTAAACATTATAAGTTATTTCATAACTATTAAAATTCAGAATTTCCACATAACACTCTAACTTCAAACTCTTTTACACTTAGGTCCCAAACATTCACTTTCTATTCAATTCTTTCAATAAAATCAACATATAAACAATTTAAAGCTCTAAATCCATGTCAAATCATCATATACTTACAGCACATATTCATAGCAACTTTCAATTTCTTTCATGGAATCAAAAACTAATGAATTCAACAAGTGGACCTAGTTGTAAAAGTCACAAAAACACAAAATTTCAAGAAATAATCAAGAATTGAATACTTGCAGTAAAAATATGAAAAACCAGCTTGAAGGAACTCTTTCCTGGTGTTTTTGCTGATGAGAATGCAGAAAAATAAAGAGAAATCTAGATAATTCCACTTTAGTCCTAACTTTATTAAGTAAATTTTGCAATTTTCCAATTTTGCCCTTAATTCTCCTTGTTTTCTTGCTGATTTCATGCCCTTGCCGTCCAGCCCAAATAGACCTTATGGCACGATTTAAAATTCCCGAGGCCTCGATACCTCGTTTTCGATTCTAATTATTTTAATATTTATTTTTAGTACACTATTCACTATTTCAAAATTTTTCCTAACTTCACATTTAATTTATACTCACTAAATTAATAATGTTTCCTACTCATTTGTCGGATTTAGTGATCTCGAATCACTGTTCCGACATCACTGAAAATTAGGCTGTTACAATTCTCCCCCCTTTAGGGATTTTCATCCTCGAAAATCTTATCAGAAGAAATTGCTTTCAACACTCATGAAACACTTTTACTAACTTCTCAGTTTCACAAAGAAAACCCCACTTTAGCATTTAACTTAGTTGAAATCAAATCATCATCAAATAAAGCCAATCATGTAGTCAACATTCACAAAATAATCAAGATTTTTCAATACGTATCTAATGTAGAGTAACAACCGTATAAACAGAATAATAGCTTTACATGAATCTCACCATTTACTTTTATCTTCAACGTGACAGAATAGTATAACAAAGAAAAATGAAGAAGTCCCAATCATAATTTAATCAGACCAACGATTCTCTCATCAAATATTTTAGCTAGCTAGCATTCTCATACAATAAGAATTTCATCAGAAAACGAACAGCCACATATTCCTCTGACTAATTCTGTCATCCCTAATCCCATATTATTTCATTCATTAACAAAAATCAATTCAAAAGAATTTTCCGGTAAGTACACTCTTTAGACATCATATATGAATAAGTCAATTTACTGCAATTAGCTTCTTCTTTAATCATGACATTGCATATCTCGAATGATCTTTAAAACATTCTAATACCTTTTTCCGTAATCAGTATTTACTTTTCAAACTATTCTCGTTTTCTGTATGCCTTACTAATCACTTCAACACTATACTCTCCAATTCTACAAATGTGAATTTATTAACATAATTATCATGAAATTTTATCATAATTACAACTCTGGTAAGGGAGTGAGGTCGTAAAGCCTCTAACTCTACTCTCATAATTACACACATATGACTTGACATTCATACATAATATTATTGTTTTCACATATTTCACTTCAAGCAAAATTAATACACTTATATAGTCTATCAATATTTTCTGCCATATACAATTTCAAACGATGAATTCACTTAGTTTAGCTCAATATCAACAATTAATCAATTTCAAATTCTTAAGTTCATTTATCACTTACCTTTCTTAATCAATTTAGGGAACAATTTCGGAATTAAATACTTCGTTTTCACCATGCCATAGTAAAACTATGGTCTTGCACATAGTCACATATCACACACCGAAGCCATAGCCCAGCCACAGTCTTATATGAAAATCACATATCACATGTTGCCATGGTCCAACCATTTTTTTTTTCCTTCAATTCACCTTGTCACTGAACTGAAATGCTCAATTTGATCATTTATTCAATTTTCATGCTTTTAAATTATTCACGATTTTATCATCAATACACATGAAATAACGCATCATGAAATTCATAAAATTAACAAATAATCACTAAAATTTAGCCATATAAACTTACTAATCATACTTATTCAACCAAGTGTACATAAACATACACTTATTCAATTTTGAATAAAATTTACTTAATCAAACATGTTGGGCACATAACATCATAGACATGCCAAACAGACACAGATAGTCTTATCATAATATAAACTTTCATTTCATTTCACATTTTTATATTTCAACTTATGGTTATCTCATTTCGTACATTATCACATACATATCATGAACTTCTATTCATACCTTGTCAAGTTTCAACTTAACACAAACACATTTTCAATGTCTCAACACCAAATTTTCGCACTGTCAAGATTAGCTCGATTAGAAAGCACCTCGGTCTTAACAAAATAATTTCATTAGAGCCAAAAGATATCACACTATCACAAGTAGTAATATAGCATGTATAGCTAAACTCACATACGCTAGGTTAATCCGAGAACCGACTAAACCATAGCTCTAATACCACTAAATGTAACACCCCTTACCCGTATCCGTCGCCGGAATAGAGTACGAGGCATTAACGAGGACTACAAAAACACTTACAGATAATTTAAATATATTTTCATAACAACTTGTCTTGATTTCATGCTATTTCATATTTAAGCTTTACTCACCAAAGTATTTGAAATATCATCTTTATGCAAATAGCACACATGAGGTACATAATTCCATAATTAAGAATGAACACATTTATCAAACATATTCCACATTCATATATCAATGTCTCATATTTTCATATATCAATAACCGTCATTTTTCTTGTTTTTCAGATAATTATGTATAACCATTGATAAGCATGCAACTCACTGTTTCTTCTTGTCAATCACAATTTCAAATGACAAATTCGTGTGAATGAGCTCAACCTCATTAGGTATTTAAATTCTGTCATTTTGATTCACATACTCATAATTTACTAACATATCCTGTCAAACACAATCTCTCAATGACAAAATCACATAATTGAGCTCAATAATAATAATGATAACATTACTTACATTTCTTTTTCCACATGTTACATTTACGACTTACCAACTTGTCCATTCAAGGAACACTCACGGATTTGAGTACATCATGATCCAAAGCCCGAAGTCTAGTCAAGCACATAAGTGCTAAACGGAAGCCCGAAGGCTAATCAAGCACATAAGTGCTAAGAAGCCCAAAAGGCTAATCAAGCACATAAGTGCTAAACGGAAGCCCAAAGGCTAAGCTGAAGCACATAAGTGCTAAACGGAAGCTTAGAAGGCTAATCAAGCTCACCAGAGTGAATCAAAACCCCAAAAGGGTTAATCAAACTCATATGAGTTAACGAAAGCTCGTAAGAGCTAAACGAAAAGCAAACACGAGAATTCGCAACAAATGCTGAATCTCGGTTTACTTGGGTAATTTACAATCAATTCATCTTTTTCATTGAAAGATTGTACTTATTTCCTGCGTTCCGTTCCTCCAAAATTCTCAATTCAATTTCATAACTTTTGTACATAATTTACTTATTTTCAACAATTAACATACATAAATATTAATCACCATTCATAAAATAATATTGAAATTTAATAATATTAACAAATGGTCACTAAATTTAGTTATATAAACTCACAAGTTCGATTTTTATATTATAGCGATAATCATAATTTCATAATAATTATTCCAAATAAAACATTATATCGTTTCTAATTCAACACTTATCGATTATAATCAGGCATGTGATCAATTTATACACGAGTCATTCATATATTTTTGTATATTTTTCCTCCTCCTCCTCTCCATTCACGTCCTTAGTATAAACAACACACTTGTAGGTAACATTATCCACAATTTTCACTATCTACTTATGTGAATATTCAAGCTGTCCATCTGTGTCATAGTCACTAAATTATTTATATCTGGAGCTATAGAACTCCAAATTAATTTCCACTAATTTTTCCTGAAACTAGACTCATATATCTTCTTACCATAAAATTTTTATAATTTTTGGTTAGGCCAATTAATACAGTTTATTTATTGAAGTCTCCCCTGTTTCAGAGTACGACTACTCTGACCTCTGTGCACTACGAACCAAATTTCTCCCTGTAAAGAATTCCAACGACCATGTCGTTTGTTTCCCTTAAAAATAGACTCAATAAGGAATCCATGCATGTAAAGTATGACTTTTAATAATTTTTTTACAATTTATGGTGAATTTCTAAAGTCAGGACAGGGGGTCTCAAATTCATTCTGACCTTGTCTCACAAAATTTATCATATCTCATGATTTACAATTCCATTGCTTACATTATTTCTTTTATAAGAAACTAGACTCAATAAGTTTAATTTCATATTTTATTCATCCTCTAATTACATTTCTACAATTTTTGGTGATTTTTCAAAGTTAGACTACTGCTGCTGTCCAAAACAGTTTTAGTGCAAAATGTTGATTTCCATTTTGCCCCAAATTTCACAATTCATACAATTCAGTCCTTACTCAATTAACCCCTAAATTAAGATAATTTTCTCAATTAATACTTTTACTAAACATTATAAGTTATTTCATAACTATTAAAATTCAGAATTTCCACATAACACTCTAACTTCAAACTCTTTTACACTTAGGTCCCAAACATTCACTTTCTATTCAATTCTTTCAATAAAATCAACATATAAACAATTTAAAGCTCTAAATCCATGTCAAATCATCATATACTTACAGCACATATTCATAGCAACTTTCAATTTCTTTCATGGAATCAAAAACTAATGAATTCAACAAGTGGACCTAGTTGTAAAAGTCACAAAAACACAAAATTTCAGGAAATAATCAAGAATTGAACTTACTTGCAGTAAAAATATGAAAAACCAGCTTGAAGGAACTCTTTCGTGGTGTTTTTGCTGATCAGAATGCAGAAAAATAAAGAGAAATCTAGATAATTCCACTTTAGTCCTAACTTTATTAAGTAAATTTTGCAATTTTCCAATTTTGCCCTTAATTCTCCTTGTTTTCTTGCTGATTTCATGCCCTTGCCGTCCAGCCCAAATAGACCGTGGGTCTATTTTCCTTTTAAACCCTCTTTCTTTTAGCAATTAAGCTATTTAATCATTTCCTACAATTTTGCATTTGATACAATTTAGTCCTTTTTGTTCAATTAATTATCAGAACTTTAAAATTTCTTGACGAAACTTTAATACTAACATATTAACACTCCATAAATATTTATAAAAATATTTATGGCACAATTTAAAATTCCCGAGGCCTCGATACCTCGTTTTCGATTCTAATTATTTTAATATTTATTTTTAGTACACTATTCACTATTTCAAAATTTTTCCTAACTTCACATTTAATTTATACTCACTAAATTAATAATATTTCCTACTCATTTGTCGGATTTAGTGATCTCGAATCACTGTTCCGACATCACCGAAAAATTAGGTCATTCTGATAATTATTATGTTCGGATTAATTTTAATGAATTAAAATTAAGTTATAAATATATACCAATTAAGAGGAGTTATATATAAAAAGGAAAAAAACCCTAAAAAGTATAGATATATAACTAGCCCAAAATATGAAAGTGGTCTAGCAAATTGCTTTAGCAAAATACTCTCTCAAAATAGTTTTCGATTTCTACCGCTCATTGTCAATCGGGTGGACTACGTAGAGGCCGACATCGGAAAAGGTTGCGGCTTGGTTCGATAGTGGTTCAAAGATTCCTGTTGCCTAGGCGTCGCCTGTCTACTCAGATTGAAATTTTGGTAAATTCAAACCTTTTATCACCCCGATTCGTTCCTTACACATGGATCCTTGGTTTGGATCGCCGGTTTTTAATTTTTCGCTGCGCCTTGGAGGCACCGGTGTTCCAACAATGGCTTCCATGAAAATTTCGGCCAAAGGTTGAAGATGAGCATAAATTTGGCTTTTATTTTCCCTTTTTATTATTTTAATTACCAAATGACCAAAATACCCCTAAATTAAAAATATTCTATTTCACCTATCTCATGTCCATTTTTCTCCAAAAAATTAACCAATGGTATAATTACCATATAAGGACCTCCAATTTAAAACTTCATAGCAATTAGACACCTCTAGCTTCTAGAACTCAAGTTTTGCACTTTTTATAATTTAGTCCTTTAGACCAAATTGAGTGCCCAAACATCAAAATTTTCGAACGAAATTTTCATGAAATCATCCCATGAAATTGTAGACCATAAAAATATAATGAAAAAAATTTTTACTATGTCGGTATGGTCCCAAAACCACTGTTCTGACTAGGCCCTAATTCGTGATGTTACAAGTTCATAGCCCAATAAAGGGTAAATGATATTCTCTCATCGGCATTACATGATAGATTAAAAGAAAAATATGGTCATGGATCACTTTTATTTGTAATAAATGATTTAATTACTATTTAATAATAATTTACTTTTCATAAAGGAAAATTTAATGGTAATCATAAGATAAAATAGGATCATATCCAAAGAACGAATTTATCCCAAAGAGAATTAGGATATCCTGTGAGGGTAACACACTTATGACATGGTCATTAGATGAACATTTATTAAATAACTTTCGTAATTGTATATAATAAGGAGTACAAATATTTGCAATTAAAATAGGTACAGCAATCCTAGGACTCGCTTTCACCATAGGCAGTATAATGTTTGCGATCATCTTCGAATCCCATTTTGGATGATCCAGCTAAATACATGCTACCACACGAGTACATTAAACTTAGCAATTCAAAAATGATGTAATATATACTGGTATTGATACAGTACCTGTTGCAACACACGTATGCAGAGCAGTAAACTTCTTTATCATCCAAAACCTCATCTTCTTCATAACAGAAGCCATGATTTTCTATTCACATCCATGATCTCGCATTGCACACTTCACCTCGAACTTCTCTGGCCAGGATTTAACTACGTGGAAGTTTACCATGTTTTTGATGTTTTGTCGCTTCACTATAGCGACAAAACCATCTTCAATGGAAAACTCCTTCCCCACTTCCAAATCTCTCGAATCTAACGAAGAACTCGTGTGGCCTGACAACCTATGTGGTAGTTCTACAAACTCCAACCTATCATTTGCCGATAGGTTCACATTATGCATATGGGTTAAAGGCGGTTACACCCTGAACTATGGATTTTCTTTGACATCTTCGTCAGGATCTTCACATCCTTCACCATCTTTTGGTTTAATTGGAATAGGTGATGGTTCAAAAAATAATGAAATTTCTAAACCATCGACATCGGGCTCCTGGATTGGACCGGCATCAGATTCATTATCGTCTTCATTTTCAAACCCATCAACATGTGTTGGGTTGGATGTCCCTTCGCAGCTGGACGTCGTAGGGAGTACATCATCCCTTCTCGTGTAGTTGTCGGAACGTCCAAAATCATTTTTCGATAGCCAACCATTGGAAGTTGATGTCACTCGCCTTGTAACATGAAACGTCGGTTGATCGAAGTTCAAATCAATGCCAGTAACTGAGTGTTATGCATGGGTCGTGTATTTTGCCCTACCACCCCAACTCGACTGTTTGATGTTCTACCTACCACAGTTGAAATCGAGGGTCAAAACAGATGAGTGTTTTCCCATTGATGATCTTGGGATATCATAATGAGAAGTTTCTAACAAAGTGGTGAACCCACCACACAACTGTGTTGTTGGACTATCGACATGTTCTTCCGTTTTAGCATCTCGAACATGAACATATTTTGATGTCTGAGGGACTTGGTCTAGCATTGAAAACTCGACATATAACTTAAGAAACGGTGATCCACTATCCAGATGCGTTTGCACCATTGCCTCCAACCCCATCACACCTCTGATATCAAAAATATCATATTTGATGGGGTCGTCTGAAGCTCAAAATCAATATTTAAGGGACAATACTCTCAGCCAGTTGGATCTAATGATTTTTGCCTAATTCTTGTTTGTAGTTCTAGCAATTGTATGTTCTGGTTAAAAGTTAGTTGCACTGTGTTCTTTGATAAAAAAATGACCCCGTTCTCGGTGTCACACACTTCACCGTAATAACAAATAATAGCATTAATCTATCCACTCATTTTTAACCAAATAATCTGTTGGGAGACGTTCGAAACAAAAGCATCATGCAAAAAATTAATGTTGCAACTAAAAATGAACAACAAAAATCAATGCATACGTTTACCCCAATTGTGTCATTGCTCCAACTTATACGCACTCCACAAACTTCTCTTCTTCTGATTTCCTTAACAACTTTTTTTCCTCGTAAATGACTTATGCACTCGAGCATGAAATATATTTTATTTATAGTCAAAGACGAACTCCAAGTTTATTCTAAAAATTTTCCCCAGATAGCGAGGGGTTAAAATTTGTAAAAAGAAAACTCTCCAAGTAGGATACACTGTCAACAAAAGTATTGAAAGCGCGTCCAGTTAGAAGCAGTTTCAACTGACATGGTACTGAAAATGCTTCCAACTGGACACACTTTCAGTACTTTTGCTAATAGTACATCCTGCTTGGAGCGTTTTCTCTCCACAAATTTTAACCCTACTTGGACATAATACACATCATATATCCTGGGAATCCAAGGATATATTTTTAAAACCCATCTCGTCAATATGTCGTAAATAATTTACTAAAATATCAGATCAAATTAGTATTAAAAATGTGCAAAAATTTTAAAACTAATATTTCATTCCAGACCAGTACTTCGAGTTTCGATGAAAATACGATGTTTTTAAATTTCGAGTGTAAAAAAAATATTTCAAAACCCTAAAGAATTTTACCTCAAAAACCCTAACCCTAAATCCTAAAACAAATAACCTTAACCCTAACAAACAAAACCCTAACACTAAAAGACACAGGAGGAAAATGCTTCCAACTAGAAGCTTTTTCAGTTCACTTCTGACAACACATTAAAAATGTGTCTATGTGGAAGCGCTTTCAGTTTACAACTCTAAAAAAGCGTCCATCTAGGAGTGTTTTTCTAAATTACACTTGAAAAGTGTCTACCTGGAAGCGCTTTAAAAAAGTCAGCCTATTTCCTTAATTATTTCAAAAAATAGCCTAATATGGTAACTTAAAAAAAAACATCTGCATTTTTTTGATAATTTAGTCCATTGGTTTTAAACATTTTTCTTAGATTATGATTTGGAAATTTTTAGCCATTTAACTATTAGAGTATAGAATCTTTACCAATTTTTGCAATTGTTAGAGTAAAATCAACCCAGAAGAAAAAGTGTTATTCAGTGTACATTGTTCCACTTCCATTGTCAAAAAGGAGAATGAGGGACGGAGATAGGAATGGTTTTCGGCATTCATGCATTTCAATTGCCCTTGTAATTGTGTCAATTAAAACAAAGATAGAGAAGAAAAACACATTGAGTCAATAATGATTCTAAAAAAGAACCAAAGAAGGAAAAAAAATGGCAATTTTGGTATCATCTTCTTCCCTCATTCTTGACTCATTTATCTTCCATATGCCGGAGAGGAAAACCAAATTGCAAAAAAAAAGTAGTTTTTTTGTTTTGTTCCTTTCATATTTTAGGTTTTGCGGTTTTCTTCAAAGATTTCTAGATTTTCTAAGATTTTTGGGTTTTCTCACTCAGATTTGTTGCTAAGATTTCTAGCTATCCTTTTTTTCTCAGTGCTTCGATTACAAACAGAAGGAAGGAAACAATAATTTTTATTATTTTTTCTATTCTAATAAGAATAAGAAGATGAAGGGGAATTAAGAAAAACCTGAATGAGAAAATGAAGGAGAAGGAAATATAGAATTAAAAAAATAGGACGTGGGGAAAGATAGAATTAAAAAATATATATAAATTTTATTTTTATTAATAAAATCGTAAGTGTACTTTTAATTAAAAAAGTAATTATTTCTTATATATATTTTAGAGTTTATATATAATTTTTATAATTTTTATTTAGATTTTATATATATTTTTTCTCAATTTTTATATATTTAATTACTTCTTATATAGTTTAGAGTTTATATATACTTTTTATGGTTTGTTTCCTATTTATATATATATATATTTAGATTTTATATATATACATTTTGTTTTGAAATTTTACATATTTATTTCTATTTTTTATAATTTTTTAAGGTTTATATATGTTTGGCAAAATAAAATATATACTTTTAAAAAAATGACAAGTGGTGTCTTCTTGTGGACTAAAATACTTAAAAGTCACATTCTTTTATTGGTCAAAATTGTCCATACGTTTTTCTAACGTCTATTAACATAAGGGCTAAAAAGTATAACTTATACATACTTTAAGTATTAAATTGGGATAAAAAAAAAACTTTTAGTATCAAAGTGAAAGGATGGTTATACTTCAAGAGTAAAGTTGTCAATAGGCTGGGTTGATGTAACATCCCGATTTTGGGTCTAGTCGGAATAGTGAGTTTCAAGGCCACAAATCAGACGTAAGATAATTTATTTTTATTATATTTTTATAGTCTACAATTTCACGGAATGATTTTGTGAAAATATCGTTTGAAAATTTCGACGTTTGGGCATTCAATTTAGTCAAA
Organism: Gossypium longicalyx; assembly: GCA_025698465.1. Taxonomy (NCBI): domain Eukaryota; kingdom Viridiplantae; phylum Streptophyta; class Magnoliopsida; order Malvales; family Malvaceae; genus Gossypium; species Gossypium longicalyx. Next base: position 47,067,789 of record CM046995.1, read on the forward strand.
AGGACTAAATCGTAAAGAGTGAAAACTTGATTTTTAGAAGCTAGAGGTGTCCAATTGTTATGAAATTTTAAATTGGAGGTCCTTAAATGGTAATTAGACCATTGGGTAATTTTTTAGACAAAAATGGACATGAAATAGGTGAAATAGAATATTTTTAAGTTAGGGGCATTTTGGTCATTTAGTAATTAAATGACTTAATAAACAAAATAAAAGCCAAAATTTCTTGTCCATCTTCTTCCTTGGCCAAATTTTACATGAAGAAACCATGGCTAGGGCTTTCCAAACTTCCAAGCTCGATTGTAAGTCCGTTCTAGCCCCGTTTTTAAAGATTTTTACGTTTTTGAAATCCTCGTAACAAGATCTATCTATATCTACCATTAATTTGAGTTATGGTTAAAGTCTAGGGTTTTGAACCATAATAAACATGTGTGTATTTTGATGATTAATGGTAGAAAATGCATGTTAGTTGTTTGTTAAATGATTGTTGCTAAGTGATTTTCAGTGAAAACCCCTAAAAGGACAAATTTGTAAAAGTTATAAAATATGTAGTAAAAGTGTGTTTTAATGGAAATTGTGGGCTGTTATAGTTATTAAAATGTTTTAGCTAGGCTTTTATGTTAAAGAAATTGAATAAATTTCATTTTTCGAGCTTAGTGGCAAAAATGTAAATATGTCAAACTTTAGTGGCAAAAATGTAATTTTTCCATAGTATGATTTTTGGGTCACATTGAATAATGTGAATAATAAGTTGGGATAAATTTGATATTATAGATCAAGAAAAACGAAGTTCGAGTCTAGATCGGGGAAAAACAAATATTGGACAAATAGGTCATTTTTGTCGTTATCGCATCCGAGGTAAGTTCGTGTGTAAATAATGCAATATTACATTATTATGTTTTTAATGCTTTAATATTGCATGAATTGTGTAATTGTCTTTTTAGATTTAATTAATGATGACTCAATGATGATTCGACGAAGTTTGATATCTCGAAACCCCGATTAAACCTTAGGAATAGTTAGGATACAAATGTCATGACATTAGGGTTATGTGTGCTCCCATGTAAAACCATGCCTGGGACATCACATTGGCATCGATGTGTGATCCCATGTAAGACCATGTCTGGGACATGGCATTGGCATCGATATGTGATCTCATATAAGACCATATCTGGGATATGGCATTGGCATCGATATGTGATCCCATGTAAGACCATATATGGGATATGACATTGGCATCTTACTATGTGTATGAGATTTCTTGGGTATCCTTTAGTACTCCAAGTGGTTAAATAGGAAAGTAAATGCGTATCTCAAAGAAGAGAAAGAGCATGTAAGTATTACGAATTCTGTATAGGTATGTACATAAGTTATACGCATCGATTTTAAGATATGGTGAGTTCATGATTTCCATGAGAAAATTTTTGTGAAAGTCTTGAGATTATTGGTTTATATTTGTGATGGATGAAATACATGGTAAATTTGGTTGGCAATTGAGTGATTGGCTTTTGGGCCACAATTGAGTTATGATATAACATGTTTTATTCACACGAATTGTGATTCATCAGATACGTGAAAGAGGAAAGATTGGAATAATTACCTATTAAAATGATTATGGAATGCTATGAGCTTTGAACAATTGAAAGATGTTAAAGTATATGCTCGAAATGTAAATACTCATATTCAATATGCATGTTTATTATGTGATTTGAAATGATTTGTTAATGGTTGTAGTATGTTATAACGAAAGGGTTTTGGTTGTTGGGCTAATGCCCGAATATGTTAAATTATGCTTATAAGTTGATAAAGCAAACGTTGTGATTGAATAAGAATTATAACCATGAGATTTTGGTAAATTATAATACTTTGTGTTTGTATTGCTGAGTTATGATAAACACTTGGTAAGTTGTGAATGGGTAAGTTATACTGTGAGACTTAAATGAAATTTTTATAAATTTACATTATGTAAATTGTATGGTTGAGGTTGTTTATTATTTACATGCTAACTTACTAAGCTATATTATATAGCTCACTCCCCTTCCTTTCCCATGTCTTATAGGGTTAATAAGCTAGCTCAAGTTGGAGATCGTCGGAGATCCTATCACACTATCAAGCTATCACTATGGGTATTGATGATTCAAGTAGTTTGAGTCTATGGCATGTATAGGGAATTGGTCTTTTGGTTATATGTGTTATTATTGATATGGCCAAATGTGTTGGCCTATAATGGATTATTGTTCTAATTGTATATAGCCATGAATGATGGCTTATGTTGATTACAAGATTATTCAAGCGTTAATGCCCTCTTATGAATGTGATGTCAATATGTTTTAATGGGCTACGTATGATGTTTTAAGCATGATAAATGATGGCATGAGAATGGCATATTATTATCTTAGTTGTGAATGTTTTGCGCCTTTGAATTGATATGAGTACATGTGTGAATAAGGGTGGCAAATGGCTTGGTAAATAGCCTTGTTTTTTTTTGTCCACACGGGTAGACACACGGGCTTGTGTCTAGGCCGTGTGTGACATACGGTCCGCCCCATGGGCGTGTGATCCAGCCGTGTGTCCCCTGCATCTTAATTATTACAAAACAGAATGCTTAGTATCAAACACACGGGTAGAGACACTGTCATGTGTCTCAGCCGTGTGAAGGACACGGCCTAAGCACATGGGCATGTGACTTGGTCGCGTGACTTCAAATTGTTGATGATGTCATAAACAGAGAGTTACATGGGTTAGGGACATGGGCGTGTGTGACCACACGGCTTGCCTACACGGGCGTGTCCGAAGCCACACGGGCGTGTGACCCCTGTTTTAATAAAAAAAATTATAAGTGTTGGAAAGTTTTCTAAAGGTTTTGATTTAGTCCCAAACCGCATCTAATGCATGTTTTGAGCCTCTTAGGCTCGTCTAAGGGACGACATGAATGTTTTCGAAAAGTTATAAATTTCAGTGGAAATTTATGTTTGGGTTTTGAATGTTTGCTTGTGTTTAAGTCCAGTAACGCCTCAGACCCTATCCCGGTGTCAGATACGGGTAAAGGGTTTTACATTTAGTGGTATTAGAGCTATGGTTTATTCAATTCTCGGGCTAACCTAGCATATGTGAGTCTTACTATACATGCCATATTACTACTCGTGATAGTGTGATATCTCTTGACTCTGACGAAATTGTTTTGTTAAGACAAAGATGACTTCCAACTGAGCTATTTTTCGATAATGCTAAAAATGATATTGAGATGATTGAAATGTGCCTATGATGTGTCAAAATTTGGAAAGGTATGAATATAAGTTCATGATATGTATGTGTTAATGTACGAAATGAGATAACCATAAGTTGAGAAATGTGAAAACATAGAATGAAATAAAAGTTATATAGTGAGAAGTCCCTCCATGTTTGTTTGGCAGGCATATAATGTTATGTGCCCAACATATTTGATTAAGTGAATATGATAAGTAAATTTTCTCAAATTGACGGAATGTGTGTTTAGGTACACTTGTTTGAATAAGTATAATCAGTATGTCCATATGGTTGAATCTTATGTTTAATTGTTAAATTAGAGATAATAGAAGAGTTCGTGTAACATGACTATTTATATTAATTTACTTGAAGTGAATCATGTAATTGTGATGATATGGTGTTAATGATGAATACTAAGTTATATGTGTGTATTTATGAGAATCGTGTTAGAGGCTTTACGACCTCACCCCTTTACCAGTGTTGCTTTATGACAAAAATTCACGAGAATTATGTTGAATAAGTTCATAAGTGGGAAACTAAAGAGTTTGGTGGTGAAATAATTAGTGAAAGATACAGAGATGAGAATAACTTGGGATGTGAAAATAGTTTTGGAAGAAATATCAGAATGTTTTAAAAATTATATAGATTATGCAATGTCACGGTTCAAGAAGAAGGTAGTCTCAGCTAATCGACTCAATTAGGTATGGAGTCCAAAGATGTGTTTACTGGAAATTCTTCTGAATTGATTTTCGTTAGTGAATGGAATAATACAGGTTCACGATGACAAAATTTGTCAGAGAAATGATGTTTGAATTGTAAAGATGTCTACGTGTAATAGTTATGGTTGAATAGATTACAATGATTTCTTCTAAGTATTCTATATATATTCATTCGTCCTCAGGGGTTCATGTGAATGTCTATTTTCTGATGAAATTCTTATCAAGTGAGAATGTTATCCAACTTAAATGTTAAATTAAAGTACTGATTGTCTATTGATTTATGATTGGCATTGCCTTATCTCTTCGGGATTCTATCCTAATATGTTGGATTGAAGTCGGTGGTAAAACTTATGTGAGACTATTCATCTATTCCTATTGGACGTTATTTTGTTGTATATATAAATATTTGGAAAGTGTATTATCTCTATTACGATGAAATTCCAAAGCTGGTAGGTATTGTTTTCTTCTGGTTTTCTTTTAGAAATTACCCAGATCTTCATTATTATTTCCTTATGAGTTATGTTCTCAGGCTTTTGGTATGGAACCGTATCTTGGATTTCTGTATCTCGGTTCTTCTCTCGTTCTTATTTTGTGAATTATCAATCATGGCTCATCTTCAAAGTGTGTTCTTCGGTTTGCGATAACTATGTCTATCATGGTTGTATTTCTTAATCGGTCATAGGAATATGGTAATTCTGGTATTTGGATTTTCTGTAATTTTCATGAAAGGTATTGACATCGGAAAAAGTATAAATGATGAGAGCACAAGCTCAAAATTGTTTGGTAGATCTCTTTCCTCTGGTAAGTTTGATTAAAGTCGGTGAGTTCAATCAGGATATTTGTTTCCTCGAGCTAATACCATTGAAAAAAGTATAGTGATATGTTATTATTCGATAATTGAAATCAACCCAGTTGTTTTTATCAAAGTAAGCTAATTTGTTGAGAGGTGGTTTGAGTTATATGTATTTAAGCATGTCCTCAGCTAAAGGAATAAATTATGTGTATTCATGAGTATATATATATAGACGGATAGTCTGAATGAAGAAATTATATTCTAGAAAGTATGATACAGAGATATGCCTATTGGATGTCTTAATCGAATAATGTTATTATGAGTTAAAACTATACTAATTGATAAAGTCATCATGTTTATGAAAGTTGGAATGATCTGTGCATGTTAACAAAGTTGGAAACAGTTGAAAGTATTATTAATCGAAGCTCTAGTTCTGAGTTTAGTCTAAATTGAGAAAAGAATTTGCGACTTTTCAGTGATGTACTATTGAACAGATTGGAATATGTTTTAATACAAAAACATAAAATGATGGTTTGTATGTTCAGGCGATTAAAGTCACATTAAAAAGAACTGTTCGACTGGTGATTTAAAGATGGCCACTTTTATGTCTATATTGTGAGTTCGATGATATCGTATGTTCGATGGAAAATGTCATATGCTTCCTGATCCTAATGGTTTGAAGTACCTAATGTTGCAGAAAAAGATCTAAAATTTAAGATAGTGTCAATGGTTTGAGATAATGAAAGATTTCGAGTAAGTTATTAATTAATCTCTGATAAAGCAGTTATAGTTACAGATGCCTGAATGGAAAATCTTTGTTTATTTTTGTGAGTACTGATTACTTTATTGATCTTATTTGATGATGGTCTAATTCTAGCTAACTTAAAAGCTTAAGTGATGCTTTTTTTATGAGTTAAGAAGCTCAGAAATGATAAAGAGTGGTGAACTAAATGAGTACAGTGTGAAACGACTTTTTATTCTGAATTTCATGTTAGACCTGATTCATGTTATTATTATTCCGATATGGAATTTATGTACCGAAGAATCTGGGGCTTATGCATAAATTTTTGTACGAGGCTCCGTGGTAGCTCGTTTGTTCATCCTAAAGTAAAAAAATGTGCAGTTATATGAAATAGATGTTCTGGTGATTGAGTATGTATCACGATGTTTTTGAGTTTATGTTCAGATTTCTATTTGTTATCAAGTAAGCTGAAAATCAAGTGTATTTAGGACTAACACAGTCAGTGGTGGTACGTGAGTGATAATGAGATAGAGTTTCTATAGATTTCATATCGGGACTACCTTTATCCCCCAAATGGATGATGTTGTTTGAATGCTAATCATTAGACAAAATCCACATGATTGTTTCAGTATCTACCGAGTTCTTATTTGACAGATCAACTGAGTATATGTGTTCCTAAGAAAGTAATTTAGATCTTTGACGATATACTCCAACACTATGTACTAAAGTTCAAAGGTTATTGGAAAGAGATATACGAAGTTAACTCAATTTTTTATTTTAAGAAGTTAGTGAAAGTGTTTCATAAGATTTGAAAATAACTTCTTCTGGTAAGATTTTCGAGGACGAAAATCCCTAAAGGGGGGAGAGTTGTAATAGCCTAATTTTGGGTCTAGTCGGAACAGTGGTTTTGAGGCCACAAATCCGACGTAAGAAAATTTATTTTTATTATATTTTTATGGTTTACAATTTTATTGAATGATTTCGTGAAATTCTCGTTTGAAAATTTTGACATTTTGGCACTCAATTTAGTCAAAAGGACTAAATCGTAAAGAGTGCAAAACTTGAGTTCTAGAAGCTAGAGGTGTCCAATTGTTATGAAATTTTAAATTGGAGGTCCTTAAATGGTAATTAGTCCATTGGATAATTTTTTGGACAAAAATGGACATGAAATAGGTGAAATAGAATATTTTTAAGTTAGGGGCATTTTGGTCATTTAGTAATTAAATGACTTAATAAACAAAATAAAAGCCAAAATTTCTTGTCCATCTTCTTCCTTGGCCAAATTTTACATGAAGAAACCATGGCTAGGGCTTTCCAAACTTCCAAGCTCGATTGTAAGTCCGTTCTAGCCCCGTTTTTAAAGATTTTTACGTTTTTGAAATCCTCGTAACAAGATCTATCTATTTCTACCATTAATTTGAGTTATGGTTAAATTCTAGGGTTTTGACATTATAAACATGTGTGTATTTTGATGATTAATGGTAGAAAATGCATGTTAGTTGTTTGTTAAACAACTTTTGCTAAGTGATTTTCGGTGAAAACGCCTAAAAGGACTAATTTGTAAAAGTTATAAAATATGTAGTAAAAGTGTGTTTTAATGGAAATTGTGGGCTTTTATAGTTATGAAAATGATTCGGCTAGGCTTTTATGTTAAAGAAATTGAATAAATTTCATTTTTCGAGCTTAAGGGCAAAAATGTAAATATGTCAAACTTTAGGGGAAAAAATGTAAATTTTTCATAGTATGATTTTTAGGTCACATTGAATAATGTGACTAATAAGTGGGCTAAATTTGATATTATAGATCAAGAAAAATGAAGTTTGAGTCTAGATCGGGGGAAAAATAAATATTGGACAAATAGGTCCTTTTTGCCGTTATCGCATTCGAGGTAAGTTCGTGTGTAAATAATGCAACATTACATTATTATGTTTCTAATGCTTTAATATTTCATGACTTGTGTAATTGTCTTTGTGGATTTAATTAATGATGACTCGGTGACGATTCGACGAAGTTTGATATCTCGAAACCTCAGTTGAACCTTAGGAATAGTTAGGATACAAATGTCATGGCATTAGGGTTATGTGTAATCCCATGTAAGACCATGTCTGGGACATGACACTGGCATCGATGTGTGATCCCATGTGAGACCATGTCTGGAACATGGCATTGGCATCGATATGTGATCCCATGTAAGACCATATCTGGGATATGGCATTGGCATCGATATGTGATCTCATGTAAGACCATATCTGGGATATGGCATTGGCATCGATATGTGATTTCATGTAAGACCATGTTTGGGACATGGCATCGATATGAGACATCGTGTAAGACCATAGCTGGGCTATCGACTTTGATCTGTGATCCCATGTAAGGCCATATTTGGGATATGGCATTGGCATCTTACTATGTGTATGAGATTTCTCGGGTATCCTTTAGTATTCCAAATGGTTCAACGGGAAAGTAAATGGGTATGTTAAAGAAGAGAAAGAGCGTGTAAGTATTACGAATTCTGTATAGGTATGTACATTAGTTATATGCATTGATTTTAAGATACGGTGAGTTCATGATTTCCATGAGAAAATTTTTTTGAAAGTCTTGAGATTATTGGTCTATATTTATGATGGACGAAATACATGGTAAATTTGGTTGGCAATTGAGTGATTGGCTTTTGGGCCACAATTGAGTTATGATATAACATGTTTTATTCACACAAATTGTGATTCATCGAATACGTGAAAGAGGAAAGATTGGCATAATTACCTATTAAAATGATTATGGGGTGCTATGAGCTTTGAACAATTGAAAGATGTTAAAGTATATGCTCGAAATGTAAATACTCATGTTTAATATGCATGTTTATTTTGTGGTTTGAAATGATTTGTTAATTGTTGTAGTATGTTATAACAAAAGGGTTTTGGTTGTTGGCTAATCTCTAAATATGTTAAATTATGCTTATAAGTTGATAAAGCAAACGTTGTGACTGAATAAGAATTATAACCATGATATTTTGGTAAATTATAATACTTTGTGTTTGTATTGCTGAGTTATGATAAACACTTAGTAAATTGTGAATGAGTAAGTTATACTGTGAGACTTAAATGACATTTTTATAAATTTACATTATGTAAATTGTATGGTTGAGGTTGTTTATTATTTACATGCTAACTTACTAAGCTATATTATATAGCTTACTCCTCTTCCTTTCCCATGTCTTATAGGGTTAATAAGCTAGCTCAAGTTGGAGATCGTCGGAGATCCTATCACACTATCAAGCTATCACTATGGGTATTGATGATTTAAGTAGTTTGAGTCTATGGCATGTATAGGGAATTGGTCTTTTGGTTATATGTGTTATTATTGATATGGCCAAATGTGTTGGCCTATAATGGATTATTGTTCTAATTGTATATAGCCATGAATGATGGCTTATGTTGATTGCAAGTTTATTCATGTGTTAATGCCGTCTTGTGAATGTGATGTCAATATGTTTTAATGGGCTACGTATGATGTTTTAAGCATGATAAATGATGGCATGAGAATGACATATTATTATCTTATTTGTGAGTGTTTTGTGCCTTTGAATTGATATGAGTGCATGTGTGAATAAGGGTGGCAAATGGCTTGGTAAATAGCCTTGTTTTTTTTTGTCCACACGGGTAGACAAACGGGCTTGTGTCTAGGCCGTGTGTGACACACGGTCCGCCCCATGGGCATGTGATCCGGCCATGTGTCCTCTGCATTTTAATTGTTGCAAAATAGAATGCTCAGTATCGAGTATACGGGCAGAGACACAGGCGTGTGTCTCAGCTGTGTGAAGGACGCGGCCTAAGTACATGGGCGTGTGACTTGACCGTATGACTTCAAATTGTTGATGATGGCATAAACAGAGAGTTGCACGGGTTAGGGACATGGGTGTGTGTGACCACAGGGCTTGTCCACACGGGCGTGTGACCCCTGTTTTGATGAAAAATTTTATAAGTGTTGGAAAGTTTTCTAAAGTTTTCGGTTTAGTCCCGAACCGCCTCTAATGCATGTTTTGAGCCTCATAGGCTCGTTTAAGGGACGACATGAATGTTTTCGAAAAATTTTAAATTTGAGTGGAAGTTCATGTCCGGGTTTTGAATGTTTGCTTGTGTTTAAGTCCAGTAACGCCTCGGACCCTGTCCCGATGTCGGATACCGGTAAGGGGTGTTACAGTTGAGTTGGGCCCTAACAAAATTCTAGGCCTAATCGATATGCCTAGACCCCACTCAACACGAAAATAGGCTTAAATTTTTTTTGCCAAGTCATCCCGACTCAAGCCCAAACAACCTTACTCGAGGCTCGACTCATTTTCTAAACGGGAATTTTTTTGCTCAAACTCGTTTTTCGGGCCTATATTTTTGTCCAAACCTTTCCCACTTTTCGGGCATGCCTTCGGGTTAGCCCACTCAGACAAGTCTATTCAAGAGCCAAATCATGAATTAAATCTTTTAATTTTTTATAAATTTTTAATAATTTATTTAATCGAATCAGAAGAATTAATCAAATCGAGATTATTGGTTTTACTGGTTATCCATTAGTCTAATTTTTTAAGAAAAAATTTAAAAATAAAAACAATATATATAAAAAAATATAATATTTTTTGTCATTTTATTGTTGCATGTCAATTTTTTTAATTGGTTATCTTTTTTAACCAATAGACTTACACAATTTAACTAATTATTGAACTAAGAGAGGTCTGTCTTGGGAAAAGAAACTAGTTTAGGTATTAATTCTAAAAAAATATATATATTTAGGTACCAAAATGAGAAAAATATATAGTTTAGGTACTATTTTTTTAAATAGAATTAATTGTTTGATTAATAGAGGTACCAACTTGAAATAAAATGATTTAAGTACTACTTGTCACCAAAAAAAAAAAAATTAAATACCAATTTATGAATTAAGTTTTTCAGAAAATTTGACTTTTTTTTATATTTTTGGTCTTTATTTTGTATTTTATGTATTTTAAAAATAAAAATATTCTTTTTTATTTTTGGGAACTTGATATAATTTTTTATAACTTTCCTATTTTCTAACAATTTTTATATTTTTTTCTATTTTATAATTATTTTTCCATTTTCCTTATTTTTTGAATTTATTTAAAAAAGAAATTAAGTGATGTGACATGTTTATCTTTTACTAATGCTTAAAGTGTCGAAACTTTTAAGTACTAAATTAATAAAAGAAAATTAAGTAGCAAAGTGATAATTAGTGCGCTATCAGAGCGCTTGATAATGTATATTAGTGCTTGATAAAGTAAAAAAGAAAAAATGGGCCTATCAGAGCGCTTGATAATGTATATTAGTGCTTGTACGGAAGATTAACTTTCATTTTTGATATATTCATCTTTCTTCGGAGCTAAGAAACCGTTCACTTTCTGTTTGTTTTTTGTGGGTTTCTTTTGAAGGATGAAAGTTGAAGTGAGCTTCTAACTGTGTATGTTTGCAACAGATATTCAGAGGAACGATAGGAGGTATAGGTTCAAGTGAGCAGAGTATTGAGTATTGATTAAAAAAGATATGGATTTCATTGATATTGTGTTTCAATGGTCTCTTGAAGACATATTCAACGATAATCTTTATGAGGATCAGGTGGGTTTGCTTTGTTCTCCATCATAATCATCATCATCACCCTTGAATCTTTGGTGCTCTTTTTTTGTTAGATCTTATTTATGGGTTTTCTTTGCAGCTTTTGGAATATCCACTTTTATGGAAGTTGAAAATGTTTGCTCTTATACTTAAAAATAGCTGTAGCAGTAGTAAGCTGGAATAAACTTTCTTTGTGTGTATGTGTGTTGCAGCCCTAGCCCATTTCTGCATTCTATATTGTGTACGTCTTGCTTTTAGTCTGTCATTGGCAGCTAGCTAAAAGTGGCATATAGTTACTTAGGTAGTAAATCGAGTATAAGACTTTTGAAATTTTTGCTAACAAGGGAATTAGGAACTAGTGGCAGCTAAAACACAATAGCTTGTTATTTTCTTGTTATTAAACTCTTTTGAAATTTTACTAATAGAACTTTTTGTTACTATAGTTGTTGTGCACGTTATAAAATACCTCAGAACATTAAAAGCCCTTGAGTTGATCTTAAGCTTGTTTAGTTCAACCAGAGAGCTGAATAAAGATTGAACATAATAAATTTGTTGAATGGTTGAGCTTGGCTTCTAAAGGTTGAAATTTCCTTAAGTTTAAGATGAAAATGAAATCAGTACCTTTAGGCCTTTCATTTGTTATGAATTTAGTCCTTGAGTTATTTATTTTGGAAAGCCAAGGAAAACGATATAAGAGATTTGTTATTGCACTAGTCTCCAAAATGGTTGTCTGAATCAAAGGATTAAACTATTTCAACTTTTTCTTCTCTCTCTATTGTTAGTCTGTTGACTGTTATGGATTGATTTGATCTGTTTCAATTTGATCTCAATTGCTAGGTGGAAATGATTCCAGTTTCATTTCAGTCGGTGGAACAATATTTTGGGTCATATCTTTTGCCTTTGTTGGAAGAGACACGCGCAGCATTGCGCTCATCTATGGAAGTTATAGCTAGAGCACCATACGCTGAAGTGACATATCTTAATGAATCAAAGTCACATGGAACATTGCTGCTTGATGTGAATGTTGATTGCTGGAGAAACAGGTTCAGTGATCGTGAGAAGGAACCATACAAGACATTGCCTGGAGATGTTTTTGTCATAGCAAATGTGAAACCTGAAACTGCTTCTGATTTGCAAAGGGTAGGAAGAACCTGGATTTTCGCCCTAGTCACAAATATCCAAGAGGATGATGATGAGGATAACAGCTCATCTACTTCCTTCAAAGTGAAAGCACTGGAAGACTTTGTTTCTAAAGATGAAGCGCAGAAATCACTATTTGTAGTTCACTTGACAAATCTAACCACAAACACACGAATATGGAGTGCATTGCACATGGAAAGAAACTTAAAGATTATCAAAGAGGTTTTGCACGCCGATTCCATGGTATGGTACCACAGTGCAAATATGTTTGAGATTTCCTTCTGTAAATGTGGCATTATACTGGATAATTTGCAATTGCTTTTCATCGTTAGTGGTTGCTTATGATGCAAGTGGCTATGTTTATTAAGCATAATGCAATATGCTTATTCTTTGTGTTGACAAGTTGAGACCTTGCGTTTGTCCAGCACAATTAACGTACCATGAGTTTTGCATTTCATATTTTCCTTTTGGTTTACATTTGTTTCAATATAACCTCATAAACAGTTTCCATAAACTTATTGTTATTACTTGAGGACCATGTTTGAGGAATTTATTGTTGCTTTAATGGTATATATTCGCAGGAATGAATTTTGTTAAATTTCATGTTGTATGTAGGTAGCAGAAAGCTGCAGTCTCTGTTCCTCAGATATTGGTGGAAACTGGAATGATATTTTTCTGAAAAACTTGCTATCTAAACTGAATGAATCTCAAAAGAAGTCGCTTGTTGCTTGTCTCAACAAAATGTTGTGCAATCACAAGTCTCATGTGGAACTTATTTGGGGTCCACCAGGAACTGGGAAAACTAAAACTGTTAGTGTGCTGCTGTTTGCTCTGTTGAGGATGAAGTACAGAACAATCGCTTGCGCCCCGACAAATATTGCAATTACAGAAGTAGTTGCACGTGTCTTAAAGCTGGTAAAAGAAGCTAAGAAAGCATGCTCTGTAGCTGATGATCAGTTTTGTTCGTTGGGAGACATCCTCTTATTTGGCAGTAAAGAGAGACTTAAAGTTGATTCTGAGATTGAAGAAATATTTCTGGATTATCGTGTAAAAAGGCTTACAGAGTGCTTTGGGCCACTAGGTTGGTGGCACTGCTTTACTTCAATGATTACTTTTCTTGAAGATTGTGTTCCTCAGTACCATATTTTCTTAGAAAATGAATCAACCAAAAAGCAGGAACATATTAGTGAAGATGAAAACCAGGAGAAAGGATGTTGCAGTGAAACTGATGGTAAGAAGGGGATACACAAATCATTTCTTGAATATGCAAGAGAAAGATTTGCCACTACTGCATTACCACTGAGAAGATGTGTGTCAATTTTACACACTCATATACCCAAAATCTACTTTCAGGCACATAATTTCAAAGACCTTGAAACTCTTTCAGGCCTGCTCAATTCATTAGAAACACGCCTGTTTTTTGATGGTTTAGCTTCTGAAGAAGTGGTGGAGCTCCTTTTACGTTCAAAAGATGATAAATTGCTTCCCCAAAATCTTTGTGATCCATCTCGCTTGTTGTGCTCAATAAGAAGCCAATGTCTTTCTGTTTTGAGAAGGGTCCGTGATTCTCTTGGTCAACTTAAACTGCCAAGTGCAAGGAACAAAGATTCCTTAGTTCAGTTCTGCTTTCAAACGGCTTCTTTTTTCTTTTCCACTGCATGCAGTTCTTATAAACTATATAAACTGGAAATGAAACCACTGAATGTGTTGGTAATAGATGAAGCAGCTCAGTTGAAAGAATGTGAATCAGCCATACCCATGCAACTGCCGGGTATTGTACATTCAATTCTTATTGGTGACGAATGGCAATTGCCTGCCACAGTTCAAAGCAATGTATGTAAATTATACTTGGTTTCTTGTCTTCTTTTATCTCCAAAATTCCTTTTCAAATTTCCCCTTCATTTATTTCTGAAAGCAACGTTATCAATTTGTATCTTTTCATTATAGGTTTCTAATGAAGCTGGCTTTGGAAGAAGTTTATTCCAAAGGTTGACTACTTTGGGTCATTCAAAGCACCTACTGAATATTCAGTACAGAATGCATCCATCAATCAGTTTCTTTCCAAATGCGTGTTTCTATAATAAAAGGATCTTTGATGCAGCTGGTGTTAAGCATAAGAGTTATGAGAAACATTATCTTCCGTGGCCTATGTTTGGCCCCTATTCCTTTATAAATGTATCTGGAAGAGAAGAAAAGGACGATGCTGGGCGTAGCCACAGAAATATGGTTGAGGTATCCCTTGTGCAGAGATTGGTGCAAACTCTGTTCAAAGGTAATTATCTGGAGCTTAATTTGTAATGCTATAATATATATTTTTTAATATAATTTTGCTTATATCTGGATGATTAATTTTCTGCCCTTCGCTGCATTGCCTTAAAGGAGATGGTTCAATTTAAGGGCTAGATGAGGCCTTTCCAGTTCACTTTATATTAAAATCAGAAAGCAATATTCATGTATTATTAGATTGATTTATTTTTGTTATATTGGTTGCTTTTTCATACAGCATGGAATAGCTCAAGAGAGAGGCTCAGCGTTGGCATAATTTCTCCTTATGCTGCTCAAGTTGTCGCAATTCAGGAGAAACTTGGTAGGAAATATGAGAAAACTGATGGCTTTGCAGTGAAGGTGAAGTCAGTTGATGGGTTCCAGGGTGGTGAAGAAGATATTATAATAATATCAACTGTGAGATCCAATAGTTCAGGAGCAATTGGTTTTGTATCCAATGCTCAAAGAACTAATGTTGCTCTTACGAGGGCTAGGTATTTCCTTGGATTAACCTTTTTTTATATCTCTCCAGTTTCTGCACTGCTGTGATAAGTTGCAACATATTACTTGTTTTTTTTTTTGCTTTCTCAGGCACTGCCTCTGGATTTTGGGGGATGGAAGAACACTGGCCAAACATGAATCTGTTTGGCAGGGTTTAGTTCATGACGCAAAGATGCGTCATTGTTTCTTTAATGCTGATGAAGAAAAGGAATTGGCTAAAGCTATATTTGATGCCAAGAAAGAGTTTGATCAGCTTGATGACTTGCTTAATCACGATGTGTTCTATTCAAGAATGCCAGGTGGAAGGTTGTAACTTATACTGGTTAAAACTTGTTATCATGCTAGGTCTATCAAGTTATTTTTGTTGGCATGAAATCATGTTTGAATTTTGTAAGTTTGACATGAAATTTTTTTATGTAAGCTAACAATGACATGATTTATCCTTATTTTAGTTGACGAGATTGCATTAGATACTATGACATTTTACACTTAGTGGTGAATTATTTTATTTTCATTTTCTATGACTTCAGGTTCTTTTCAGTGATAACTTCAGAAAGTCATTTGGGAAGGTGAAATCTGCCCAGACTCAGAAATCAGTTTTAACCTTCTGTTAAAACTTTCCTGCGGCTGGCGGCCTAAGAAGAGAAATGTGGATTTAATTTGTGAAAGCTCTTCTATGGTCTTGAAACAATTTAAGGTTGAAGATCTTTATATTGTCTACTCAATTGATGTAGTGAAGGAACAGAGGTACACTCAAGTATTGAAGGCTTGGGATCTTTTGCCATTAGAGGATATTGTGAGGCTGGTTAAGCGCCCTGATGGCATCTTCAAAATGTATACAGATGATTTTATCTGTCATTGCAATGAGAAATATCTGGAGGGGAAATGACCATAATGGTAGTTCTAATATGTAAATATGAAATTTGCCTTTCTTGAATATGATTATTATGTCTTATATGCAGTAATTCTTTATGTCTTATATGCAGTAATTCTTAACTTTTCTTCTTTTTTATTTATTTAGGGATTTGGAAATTCCGAAAAGTTGGACAACCTCATTTGATATTGTCAGGTTTAGAACTTTAAGCCAAGATGAAATAAAAAACAGTTCATGTGGTAGTAATGCTTCAGATAATAGATGTTACTTAGAGAACTCAAAAGTCAGTGCGAGCTTACTGCTGATGAAGTTCTACTCTTTATCATCGGGTGTTGTGAGCCACCTTCTCTTTGATCATGATGGAAGAGAACCAGAACTTCCATTCGAGGTGACAGACCATGAACGTGATATAATTTTATTCCCAAGAAGCACTTTTATATTAGGCAGGTCAGGCACCGGGAAGACTACTGTGCTGACTATGAAGTTGTTTAAGAAAGAGCAACTGCACGTGTTAACAAATGAAGGTTTTGATGTAGTTAACACAAATAGGGTTAATGATGTCTGTCTGGCAAACAGAAATACGGATGGTGTTGGAGGCACTGAAGCAACTCCATTGCGCCAGCTTTTTGTCACAGTCAGTCCTAAACTTTGTTATGCGGTGAAACATCATGTTCTTCAATTGAAAAGGTGTGTTGGATAATGAGATAAAGCGCTAGCTTAATGGTAGTATGAATACCTTTGAAATTATAGTTGGCACAGAAAAAAAATATAATATTTTGGATATACAACATGGTTTACCACAGTGATAAAATGATAGGCTTAGACTTTATGAAGTCTGAACTCTAAGTCCTACCACCCTGTTATGTTTTATTGCAATGAAACCTTTTTCTTAAAATTTATTTTCTAATATTTTGGAAATGTCCTGTCATGTTTGTGGTTAAATCATAGCATTTGCATGTTTCAGGAAGTGCTTCCTTTTAAGGTAGAACATCAAATTAACTTTTTTTAAAGAATCTAGTAAATGTAATTGATGATCAGAGCATCATATATAGACCCTAGAGTGGAAAACTAAACTTCGATGTCTTGCTATGTAAAAGCTGATAATCTTGCATATTCTCTTTGAATTTTGGAACAAAACAAATCATTGAAAAGATTTTTGTCTAGAATTGTTGGCAACTCTTCTCTATTGTATAATCCTGCAAAGTGTTTTCTGACTTTTCAGTTTTCGAATCTATGAAGGTCTTTTGACTATGTTTAACGAATTCTGCTTTCCTATGGTAAAGTGTAGAGGTTTCTTTGTTACTGTTTACATGGTTTGTTATTTTGTTGACTTCCATGTAAATTAATTTGATTAACTTTTCTTTTAACTAGCGCTCCAGTTAGGGTACTTTATTTAGATGCATGTATTTTTTTCCTGGTTTAACAATCCTTGTTATTCAGGTTTGTCAGCGGTGGAAACTTTTCTCTAGAGGGTGCTTTTCAAGATGTTGATGATACTGATGGTGCAGCACAGTTCAAGGATATTCCAGATTCATTTGTGGATATTCTTCCCAAGGCATACCCACTTGTCATAACTTTGCAAAAGTTTCTGATTATGCTTCATGGAACAATTGACAACTCATTCTTCGAGAAATTCTATGATGCCAGGGAGCTATCAAATATGGAAGTTGTAAATGCTCCAACCTGTTGAAATATGTATATATTTTAAATTTATTTAGATAGATAAATCTTATTTGGGTAGATAAATTTTATTCATATTCTAGGAATTTTTTATTTTATCTTTTAGTAGTTTATTAGAATAAGGAAACTACTTTCTTTTTATGTTTTAATAGTTTATTAGAATAAGGGAACTATTTTCTCAATTAGGATTAGGACTCTTTTCTCTATTTAAGTTCAATTCTTTAGTTAATAAGAAAGGTACAATTTTATTCAAAGTTCTCTTGAAATCTTTCATGGCATCTGAGCTAGGTTAAAATTTCTAGTAACATCATGATTAAAACAGCCTTTACTGGAGATAAGAGATCCAACAATCAAACAGAGGAAGAAAGTTCTATAGTGGAAACAACTACCGAGAGTACAATGACTCAAGGGACAGAGGCGTCTTACCTTTCTTTTCAACTGACATCTCACAAGTTGAATGGCAAGAGTTATCTAGAATGGTCGCAGTCCGTAAAATTAGCAATTGATGGACGCGGCAAGCTAGGTCAATTAAATGGAGAAGTTGAGCAACCACAGGTGGGCGATCCAAAGATGAGCAAGTGGAGGTCAGAAAATTCTATGATAATTGCGTGGTTTATTAATTCCATGGAAGCATCCATAGGTAAACCTTTTCAAGCTAGGCAAGGGGAAAAAGAAGTTACTCTTTATTATAATGAGATGATGTCTCTTTGACAAGAACTGGATCAGTGTTATAGTGATGAATGGGAATGTCCCGGAGATGGTGTAAAAGCTATGAAAAAAAAAAGAGAATGAAAGAGCTTATTTGTTTCTGGCTGGTTTAAATAAAGAATTTGATGAAGTGAGATCTCGGATCCTAGGAAAAAAACCGCTTCCAAAACTTCGTGATATTTTTTCTGAGGTTAGAAGAGAGGAGACAAGGAGAAAAGTAATGTTAAAGCCAGGGTTTGAAGCTAATGATGATAATTCTGCTCTTGTAACTATTAAAAATAATGATGATAGTGAAAAAAAAAAAAAAAAACCAAAAGCGATCATCGCAAAAATAGTGGCACACTCGTGAAACGTGTTGGAAGCTCCATGGGAAACCGACAAATGGAAGGAAAAAGAGTGACAATGGTCGTGGTTCACAATCAGGGGATAGTAGAGCTTTCCAAACAACTAATGGAAATTATGAGGGCCAAAATTCTCTAGAAGGGTCTCCATTCACTAAGGAACAATTAGAGCATCTACAAGTTTTTTCAATCACCATAATTTCGGATGAATTCTTTTATTCCTAACTCATCCAATAATCCTTCTTCCTTTGTTGTCCAATCAGGTACTGATTTTTCTGTTTTTTTCAGTGTCAAGCCTTGTAAAATAAACACATGGATCATTGATTCTGGAGCTAGTGATCACATGACTAGCAGTCATTTTCTTTTTTCAACTTACACACCTTGCGCAGGAAACAAAAAGATCAAAGTAGCAGATGGATCCTTTTCGGCAATAGCCGGGAAAGGCACTGTTAAAATTTCATCTTCCTTGGTTTTACATGATGTTTTACATGTGCCAAATCTAGCTTGTAATCTCATATCGGTCAGTAAATTATCCCAGTCCTCAAATTGTCATGTTATATTTGACTCCTCTATGTGTAAGTTTCAGGACATGGTCTCGGGGAGGATGATTGGCAATGCTAAAGAATTTGGTGGAATTTACTTTCTTAAAGACGACCATCTAAGTCAACCAACAACTACTTTATGTTTAAATTCTGTTTCTAATTTTGATAAGGTTATGATTTGGCATTATAGGCTTGGACATTCTAATTTTTATTATTTAAGATATTTGTTACCTAATCTATTTAAAAATAAAAGTCCTTCTTCATATCATTGTGAATTTTGTGAATTGGCTAAACATCATCGGTCATTCTTTCTACCTCAAAAATATAAAGCCTCCAAACTTTTTTCGTTAATTCATAGTGATGTTTGGGGACCTTCAAGAGTCTCGACTTTTTCAGGAAAACGTTGGTTTGTCACATTTATTGATAATCATACTCGACTTTGTTGGGCGTTTTTATTAAAAGATAAGTCCGAAGTTAAAAATGTGTTTCACTCTTTTATGCTATGGTGAAAACACAATTTGGTGTGAAAATAGAAATATTTCGAACTGACAATGGTGGGGAATTTTTTAGCGACCAATTAGATGTTTTCTTAACCAAACATGGAGTAGTCCACCAAAGTTCTTGTACAAATACACCACAACAAAATGGGATTGCAGAAAGGAAAAACCGACATATTTTAGAAGTAACTAGAGCCTTGATGTTCACTAGTCAAGTACCACGTTATCTTTGGGGCGAAGCCTTGTTAACAGCTACATATCTTATTAATAGAATGCCCAGTAAAGCTAAAAATTATAGAACTCCTTTTAGTCTCTTTAAAGATAACTTTCCTAATTCTAAATTGATTTCAGACTTATCCCTCCGAGTTTTTGGGTGTAGTGTTTTTGTTCATCTTCACAACCAAGGTAAACTAGATCCTATAGCAAAAAAATGTGTCTTTGTTGGTTATGCTTCTAATAAAAAGGGTTACAAATGTTATGATCCAATTGATAGGAAGATTATAGTTACCATGGATGTCACATTTGTTGAAACACAATCTTATTTTGATTCTAATCTTCAGGGAGGGAATTATACTTAGGAAGATTCTATAATTGATCAAGAAGAGACTAGGAATATACAACATAGGGATTCTAATAATGGGGAAGGCGAATTTATAATTAACACAAAAATTAATGATGTTAATGTTAATGAAAAGGAGGATGAATGTGTAGAGTCTGACCATAAAAGTAAAGAACAAACAAAGGAGTTAATTGTTTACTCAAGAAGAAATCGAAATCAAGAAAGTGGAATCCACCGATTCATCACCAAGAATCCGACCCATGAGATCCTCAAAAAAAATCCAAGTAAAGCTCATAATCCAAACAAATGAATTTTCTCGATTTAGATATTCCAATTGCCAAAAGAAAAGGTGTTAGAAATATTGTCAAATATCCCATGTCTAACTTTGTATCCTATAAAGCCTTATCTTCGACATTCTCAACCTTTGTTTCGTGTCTCGATACTGTACAAATACCCAAAAATGTGAAAGATGCTTTACAGGTTCCTGAGTGGAAGGAGGCTATTTTAGAGGAGATGCGCGCTCTTGAAAAAACAGGTACATGGGAAACAATGGAATTACCTATAGGGAAAAAATAGTGAAATTCAGTAAATGGGTGTTCACAACTAAATTCAAACCAGATGGATCTTTAGATAGATACAAAGCCCGGTTGGTAGCTAAAGGGTACACTCAAACATACGGGATAGATTATCTTGAAACGTTTGCTCCAGTGGCCAAATTAAATTCCGTCAGAGTTCTTTTATCAATTGCTGTTAACCTTGATTGGTCTTTACAGCAGCTAGATGTGAAGAATGTTTTCCTAAATGGAAACCTTGAAGAAGAAGTTTACATGGATCCTCCTCCAGGTTTTGAAGAAAAATTTAGAACTCGAGTATGTAAACTCAAGAAATCTTTATACGGTCTGAAGCAGTCTCCTCGAGCTTGGTTTGAACGATTTACTCAAGTTGTTAAAAAACAAGGTTACTCACAAGGGCAAGCTGATCACACAATGTTCTATCGACATTCACAAAAAGGTAGAATAGCTGTTATTATAGTTTATGTCGATGATATCATTCTTACAGGAGATGATGTGGATGAAATAAGGAATCTCAAGGAGCATCTAGCATTGGAGTTTGAGATCAAAGACTTGGGTCCTTTGAAATACTTTCTTGGAATGGAAGTTGCTTGATCAAAGAAGGGTCTTGTGGTCTCTCAGAAAAAATATATGATTGATCTTTTAAAAGAGGCTGGGATGAGTGGTTGCCGCCCAGCTGACACACCAATTGATCCAAATGTAAAATTTGGAAATAAAGAAGGTCGATTAGTCGATAAAGGGTAATACCAAAGATTAGTTGGTAAGTTAATTTACTTATCACATACAAGGCCAGACATAGCTTTTGCAGTGAGCTTAGTAAGTCAATTTATGCACTCCCCAATGGAGAAACATGAAAAAGCAGTGTTTCGAATTCTAAGATACTTAAAGAGTTCACCGGGAAAGGGCTTATTCTTCAAGAAATCCGAACAAAGAGGAATTGAAGCTTATACAGATGCAGATTGGGCAGGCTCAATAATGCATGAAAGATCTACATCAGGATACTGTACATTTGTTTGGGGAAACCTTGTGACTTGACGAAGCAAAAAACAAAGTGTTGTAGCAAGAAGTAGTGCAGAGGCTGAGTTTAGATCAATGGCTCAAGGAATTTGTGAAATGATGTGGTTAAAAAGAATTATGGAAGAGCTGAGGAAACCAATAACTTCACAGATGAAGTTGTACTGTGATAGCAAAGCTGCCATTAGTATTGCTCACAACCCAGTCCAACATGACAGAACTAAACATGTTGAGATTGATAGACACTTTATCAAGGAGAAGATTGAAGAAGGCCAAGTGTGCATGCCATTTGTTCCTTCAAAACAACAGATAGCTGACATACTCAACAAAGGACTCTCTAAGACAAGTTTTAATTTTTTTGTAAGCAAGTTGGGCATGATTGATATATATGCACCAACTTGAGAGAGGGTGTTGAAATATGTATATATTTTAAATTTATTTAGATAGATAAATTTTATTTGGCTAGATAAGTTTTATTCATATTTTAACAATTTTTTATTTTATATTTTAGTAGTTTACTAGAATAAAGGAACTATTTTTATGTTTTAATAATTTATTAGAATAAGGGAACTATTTTCCCAATTAGGATTAGGACTTTTTCTCTATTTAAGTTCAATTATTAATAAGGTACAAAGCTCTCTTTAAATCTTTCACAACCTTAGTACGAAATTGTATAAGAACAAGGGAGGTAACCTATGAGAAGTTTTGTTCAATTTATTGGCCTCATTTTAATGCTAACCTGACAAATAAGCTTGACTCATCCAGAGTCTTCACAGAGATAATGTCTCATATAAAAGGGGGCTTGAAATCAAGGACTTCCTATGATGGTAGACTCAATGCGGAGGATTATGTAAAACTATCTGAGGGTCGGGCGTCTGCCTTAAGTTCACATGAGAGGCAAATGATAGAAAAAATGAAAGGAGAAAATGGTGAGTTTGATATGGCTGATGTGGTGGTTGATCTTCATGATAGACTTCAAAATGAAAGGTATGAGGGTGACATCATGGATTTTGTTTATATTGATGAGGTGCAAGATCTTACAATGAGGCAGATTGCTCTTTTCAAACATGTTTGCAAAAATGTAAGTGACGGCTTTGTTTTCTGTGGGGATACAGCACAAACTATTGCCAGGGTTATTGATTTTAGGTTTGAAGATATACGATCCCTTTTCTACAATGAGTTTGTTTTGGAATCAAAATGTGAAACAAATCATGGGAAAAAGGAGAAGGGTCAAATATCTAAAAATTTCCACTTAAGCCAGAATTTTCGTACTCATGATGCCGTCCTGAGGTTAGCGCAGAGTGTCATTGATCTTCTTTACCATTTCTTTCCTTTATTTGTTGATATTTTATGCCCTGAAACTAGTCTTATATATGGGGAAGCCCCAATTTGGCTTGAATCTGACAACGAAGACAATGCAGTTGCCAAAATATTCACAAACAGTGGTAATGCTGGGGCACATATAGTTGGATTTGGAGCAGAGCAGGTCATATTAGTACGTGATGATCCTGCCAAGAATGAAATTTTAAAGTATGTTGGCAAGCAAGCTCTTGTTCTGACCATAATGGAATGCAAAGGATTAGAGTTTCAGGTATTTTGGGTTTAGTAAATATCCTTGTTTTCTATCATCCTATTATCTGCTAGTTTATGCATGTCAGTGTTTGTATTTACTAGAAATGCTCATTGATAGTTTTGTGTTGTCTAGCTAATGTTTTCTTTCTCGAAAGTTCAGAACCTAAGCTCAAGTTGGCTGGCTTGGCTTTGACCAAAAAAAAAAATATATATGTTTACCATTTGTATTTACTAATTGATCGGGTCTGCATGCATCTTAGTGGAGCCTTTTTCACGTCTTCCTAGTCTTTGTTTCAGAAGATGTCAAAATGATTTGTCCATGTTATGATTAGTTTTGTACATGACATTTCTGTAGGATGTATTATTGTACAACTTTTTTGGCTCATCACCTTTAAAGAATCAGTGGAGAGTTGTATATGAATACATGAAGGAGCAAGGCTTACTTGATGCCAGTTGTCCATCCCCAAGTTTCAAACAGGCAAAACACAACATTATGTGCTCTGAATTGAAGCAGTTATATGTTGCCATCACCCGCACAAGGCAAAGGCTGTGGATTTGTGAAAATGTCAAAGAGTTTTCCGAGCCGGTGTTTAATTACTGGAAAAGGAAGTGCCTTGTTCAAGTTGGGAAGCTGGATGATTGTCTTGCACAAGCAATGCAAGTTGCAAGTAGTTCAGAAGAGTGGAAGTCACGTGGTTATAAGGTTTGCTGTTTCTTGCTTTAAGAAGGTGTTCTACAACTCATCTGGTTGTTCTAGTCAGATAAATCTTATTTGTAAATTCAATTTGTTAAAAATAGAATGTCGATAATGGCAAGAAAAGAGAGAAAAATAGAATACACAGATCTATGTGGAAACCCTTTTGGAAAAAATCACGGATAGAGGAGAAGAAAATTCACTATGTTGAATTCGAATGATTATAAAGAGTATAGACTGCGTCGTTTAGAAAACCTTATTCTAATCAACATCTAATAGAATAAGAATTTGGGTCAGAACACTAACACAATTAATTTAATTGTATTAATAATCTATTGTTAATATTTTTCATACATGATCCAAGCTATATCCTACTATTTTCCAAAGAATTGATCTTTGTGCAAATCTAACTACTCTTTTCTCCCACTAATTTGTGTCCTGCAGCTGTTGCATCAGGATAACTATGAGATGGCAACAATATGCTTCGAAAGAGCAAATGATACTTTGGGGAAAAACTAGCTAAGGCCCTTGGACTTAGGGCAAATGCTGACCGATTGCATGGATCAAATCCCGAAATGGCTTCTATTGCCAGGAGGCAGGCTGCTGATATTTTTGATTCCATTGGCAAGGCTGAGCGTGCTGCAGAGTGCTTTTACATGTTAAAGGAGTATGAAAGAGCGGGTACAATTTCATTTTCCCTCTTTGTACCTAGTTTATACCAGGATTTATGATTCTGAAAGTATCGTTTTGAAAATGCAGGTCAGATTTATTTGGAAAAATGTGGGGAATCTGCTCTGGAGAGAGCAGCAGAATGTTTTGTTCTTGCTGGATGTTACATTACTGCAGCAGAGGTGTATGCAAAAGGCAACTATATCTCAAAATGCCTGTCTGTTTGTACGAAAGGAAAACTCTTTGATATGGGATTGCGATACATTTAATACTGGAAACAACATGCAAAAGCAGATGAAGACATGGTCCAAAGAAGTAAGGATTTGGAGGAGCTTAAGCAAACATTTCTGGAGAACTGTGCCATCATTATCATGAGATTAATGATAAGAGAGCAATGATCAATTATGTCCGAGCTTTTGATTCCATGAATTCAAGACGAAAATTCTTGCAGTCCTTAGAATGCCTCGATGAGCTCCTATCATTGGAAGAAGAATCAGGGAACTTCTTGGAGGCAGCAAATATTGCTAAGTTGAGAGGTGAACTTCTGCTTGCTGCTGATCTGCTTGGGAAGGGTGCACACTATGAGGAGGCTGTGCATCTTATTCTCTGGTTTGTGTTCGCTAACTCTCTTTGGTTAGCTGGGAGCACAGGGTGGCCGTTGAAGCAGTTTAAAGAGAAAGAAAACCTTCTATCAAAAGCTAAGTCATTTGCGAAGAATTTGTCACACTGGTTTTATGGGCTTGTTTGTTCAGAGGCTGACATTTTACTGAACAAGCCAAGCAACTTGTTCTTGATGAAACAATATTTAAGTGCTTCTCAGACGCACAAGAGTACCCGAGGTGAAATGTTAGTTGCTCGAATAATTCTAGATCATCAGCTTCATTTAAATATATCGAATTATGAATGGATAGATGAATTGGTCTTTGATCTAGCAAGCTATTCAGAAGAGCAAATTTATAATAACAGGGTTTCCAGCGAGACACTTGTCTACTTTTGGAATTTCTGGAAGGATAAAGTTTTGAAGATATTCTAGTATCTTGAGCATGCTGAAAACCAATATGGAACTAATGATTCTAGAAGATATGGAGATTTCTGCTTGAATTATTTTGGTGTATGGAGGCAATTTAACAATCTGAATCCTATCTATCTTCTGAATTCTGATGCTGAATGGCTGCGAAAACTGGAGAACAAACATGTTTGTAGAAACCAGAAGCAGGTTTCTATTTCAATCCATCAATTTGTCTCAGCTGCAAGGAGTTATTGGTGTTCAGAATTGTTCTCTGTTGGCCTGCAAGTCTTGAAAATGCTTGAGCTACGCTATAATTTCTCACACCGGAATTCTTTGTCATCTTTTAATCAAAGCAGGTCTCTTACTCATATCTATGAGGTTGCAAGTTTTCTCTTGAATTCCAAGTTTCTGAACAGCCAGCATGCAGAAAAGGATTTGATGAAGTTCGTCAACCTGTCAGCAAAGCACTTCTTTGGCTATATATTTCCTCTTGATTGGCGAGAATCATTGAGAGAAAACATGATTTCTCTTAGAGAAACTGAAATCTCAAGGAAGTTACTTGAAGAAGTTATATTGGAAAGGACCGGATCAAAATGTAATAGCTTGTCATATGGGGAAATTGGAAAGGTGGCGTTGATAATTCTTGGATCTGGTGAGCTTACTACTGAATTTTTTGGGAAGATTTTTGAATGTTTACACTGGAATAGAGCATGGAAGAACTTCATTGTGAATCTCAAAGAGGATAGAGGTTCTCCTTCATTTTCTACGACTGACAATATCAGTGAATATGTTGGGGAGAATAGAAGCTCAGGAACTACAACTGAATCTGCTGCTTGTCATATCAAACAAATTGGGAGTATTGAGCCAATTATTTTGAAGTTCCATGAAGCTTTACAAGATACGTATAAAGTAAACTGGAGGCAAATATCTGATTATATGTCACCGGTTTGTTTCTTGTATCTTGTTGAGCGCTATCTAATGTTGTTATCCTTCGTCAACGGATACTTCTTCTCTACAAAGACGACCTTTGTGGAATGGGTTGTATACCAGGATGGGAGACCCAGCTCAACTTCCAGTTTTGTGGCTGTTAATAAACAATCCTTGGTCCTGTTTTGTGAGAGAGAGACCATAGATTGGATCAAGAAGTCTCGTATAGCTGTGAAGGAGTACCATTCACTGCTGGTTTTGCGATTGGTTCTCATTACATGTTTTCTTCATTTGAACTTTGGCAAGGGCCTTGATTTACTTTTTGACTTGCTGGGCCAAAAGAATATTACAGAACTACTGCCCTGGGAGTTTTATGATGCTCTTCGGAGAAGGCAGAGAAATAATCGTCTGAATATTGATGTGAATCTGCTTGCTGATGCATTTAAGAAAATTGGAAACCCTCTGGTAATAGTGAGCATACACGGAAACTGTCCTAAATTTGGATGCAAAGATGCTATATTTGTAGATATGAAGCTCAACCCATGCAAGGAGGAATTATTGAGAATTTTGTTCCCTAAAACTGGATGTTCTCAATATCAAACTGCTGGTTTCTCTTGTGAAGTACTTCTTCCAGCCAATTACAATGAAGGGACGAGCTCAGAGGTTGTTCTGTTTTCAAGCTCGGTTTCTCTGCCAGATCAAGACTTGAATACACAGAATCAAAATGTTGGTGATCTGCAGTTTAACCATGATCGTTTTTGGGAAATTATTGAAGCATTAGCGGTGGTGGATGGTATCAAAGATCTAAGGACCTTTATCTCGTATGCTTCAACACTGATGGTAATGATTATATGCATGTTACTAAATAACCTGAGATGTCTTGCTGCTTTTTCCATGTATTTTATATTTCTAGTATTATTTCACTGTTATGATCTTTCTTATTGTTTTTTTTTGTTTATTTATCATCACCGTTTTCTGTAGGTGTTTCTAGGAAAACTTGTTTCCATTATCGATGCTGGAACAAAAGAATATTTGCTGAAGAAACCTGCAGGTGGTGAAGACGACGACTTTTCAAGGGATGCAATGAGCGTGCTGAATCTAATGAATCAACTGCATAGTGAACTAGAACCGAGGTTGGTATCGTGCATTGCTTTTCCAGTTGTAGTTGACAGATGTCATTTTACATGACATGATTAGTGAAAGCATATTTCCTTACAAGTTCCCGCTGCTTTCTCCATTTCCTTTTCAGTAAGCTGAAACTTGAATGTAGCGTTCCAATAATTGGTGCCCTTTGCGAGGAGCTGCGTTCAGGGTGGTCTATAATGATGCCTCTCCTGCAGCAGCAAGGCTACTTGGTAAAAGACGACAACCATGCATCTGAAGAATCTGGTGATCATTGTGATGTGGAAGAGAGTATAAGTAAGGCTGAGGAATGTAGTAAGGGTAAGAAGCCAGCTTCAGCAACTACTTTCAATTCCAAACCCGAAGGAAACAGTAAATCTAAGAAAAACAAGAAGAGTCGAGGCCGAAATCGAAAGTAGATAAACATTCCTAAAATTCAATGGTTGCATATGTTACACATTCGCTTGTAGCATAGATCTTCGTTTTAACTTGATGGTTGAAAGTTATGATAGAAGTTCTGGGATGACTTGAAAGCCCATCTTTGTACTAGATATTGAAATCTATAGTCTGAATTGGGTTTGCATTGTGTGTTTTGAACTGCAACCTTTCTGAAAGTCTCGGTAGATCCTAAACATATGGCCACCTTTCTCATAACTGATCCAGCTAATGAGAGCAAAAAAATAAGAATAGTAAAACCAAGCAAGTTGAGCCTGTTATTGAAGCCCACAACTCTGAAAGCAGCTCATTCCTTTAAACAGAGAAAGTCCACCATCTTATTTTCGAAAAAATAAACAGTCTCAATCCCCTTACTACAGTTGAATTAAAAATATTATATATTTTTTAAAGGTAATTATTTGATATACATAGTGAATAAGTGGGTTAAATTTTTCACATTTTTATTTTTAAATTTTTGAAAGATAAACTAGGCTGAAGAGTATAAAATCTTAATCTCATTTGTAAAATTAAAACTTTCTACCACCGATGTATCAAAAAGTTATTCATTTTATAACATTTTTAGAGAACCATTTTTAATTGTTATATTTCAATTTTAATTAAATTCATAGTACATATTTTTTTTCTTTAGCCCATTATATCACATTATATTAGGTCCATTAGATTTATATATATTGAGATTATATGTATATTGTTGGGCTTATATATAATACTTATTATTAGTTGAATAAAATTAATTGATAATCAAATTTTCATAAAATTTATTCCAACCGAACTAATTTCGAAGGTCAATCAATTAATCGAATTGATTTGATTTGGTCGATTAATTAGGTTTTAACCGAACTATACACATCTCTATCTATCCTATCTTCTTCTAATTCTATTCTATTTTCTTATTTTTTGTCTAATTATATTTTTCTGAATTTTATAGAAATCTTAGACCTTAATTAAGATTAGACTCGTTTAAAGGTTGAATTACCTATCCAAGCTTAAGGCCCACCAAATATTTGGAAGAGTTTGGACAATGTAAAAGCTTCGTAAAAAACCATTTAAAAACGAGCCGAGCCTAGGACAAAAAGTTTCAAATTTCACCCGACCTTTTCTAGCCTGAATACATATTTTTAATAATTTATCATATCTAATGATTATAAATAATATTTTATATTCAACCTTCATCTTCAAGTGTTTTAGTCTAAAACCCATATATCACCCTCTAATACCTAAATATTTTTTTTTGGTAGAAAAGGACAACTTTAAGCGATTACATTAGATAAAACCATAATCAAGAGTAAATAGACATGTTGCGATCTCTTCCCAACAAGTTCATGACCGAAGCCAGTGAGGATCAAAATAAACATATCAAAGAGCTACCTGTATCAACACATTTAGTCATGTGATCAGCAACACTATTAAGAGTTCTCGGGATATGTCGGATATGAATCTCCCATTTCCGATGCAAAACTTGATATAACAGTCGCAGTTCCACTAAACTACTACTAGCTCCTCCACTAGACAAAAGTAATTCAACCAACAAAGCATTATCACACTGAACTTCAACTTTTCGAAACCCTTTATCCCAAGCTAAGAATAACCCTTCCAACATCGCTCTTGTTTCAACTTTAAATACTGACTCGTTACCGAAACTCATCGCATAGCCCCATAACCAATTTGCATTTGAATCTCTAAGAACACCCTCAAAAGAAGCCCTTCGTTCCAAATTCGACACAGCTCCATCTGAATTGAGTTTTATCCAACCCGTTACAGGAGGAGACCAACTCGAAAGACTCCTCATGGTTGCCAAGGATTTCATCTGCACATCCAAATCCCGATAACTCCTAGCCCACATGTAGCCGATATCCACAATAGCCTCGATGTTCATGTGACTATTATAGAACACACACTCATTTCTACTCTTCTAAACTAGCCAACACAAGATTACAAACAGTGTTTGCCACTTCTTTTCTTCACAGTGAAGATTACATTTATCCTGCAAGTTCTAAACTAACCATTTCTTCATTGACAAAGAAAAGAAAATATTATGGTCTTGCCGAGGAACCACTCACCATACAGTCTTAGCAAAAGCGCAATCTCGAAAAGCATGAATCCCTGTCTCTAAACTATTAGTACAAAAAGAACCAAGATCATCCTCCGTCATATGCCTACGTCTTTTTCTCATTATTTTTCAATAATCTATCATCCCATAAAAGCCATAAGAAAATACGTACCCTTTGAGGCGCCGGAACTCTCCAAATCATTTTCCAAATAGTAGCACCATCAGAAACTTGACTAAAGAGATTCTTGTAAGTCATAGATGATGAGAAACCATCATTTTCCATCCATTTTCAAGCGAAGCAATCTTGTCGTACAACATCAGGGGGTATGATTGCTGTGATCTATTGAATAATGGGCATGGAACGAGATTAGTAAGACGATCCCAATCCCAAAGACCATTCTTAGTCACTAAGTCACAAATGTACAATGTGTTATCAAGTTGATCCGATCCTTTAAGAATATCTTGTAAGGGACCCATCTACCTAGCCCATACGTTATTCCAAAAATTCGTCATACGGTCATAGCCAATTGACCAAAAAACATTACCCACAATTTCTGGCCAAACCCGTGATAATGACTTCCATACGAATGAACAATTGCGTCTAGAGATAGAGTTTGGAAGCGCCCCTTGTACATTATAATTTTTCCTTAATACCCAAACCCATAGAGACTTGGTATTCACAAGCAGATGGTAACCAAGCTTCATCAAGAAAATCTTGTTTTGATCACATAACTTTCGCAAACCCAGTCCACCACTATCCAAAGGCCGACAACAATCTTTCCAAGAAAGAAGCTGTAATATCCCGAATTAGGGCCTAATTGGAATAGTGGTTTCGTGACCACAAATTCGAGATAGAAATAATTATTTTATAATTATTTTGAGGTTTGTGAAAATTTCGTGACGAAATTCTATGCATAAAGTGCTTAAGTTGAAATTAGGGACTAAATCGAATAATTTGCAAAACTTGCATTCTAGAAGTTTTTAGTATGAAATTACTTTGGAATATTAATGAGGAGGTCTTAAATAGAAATTTGACCAATTTCGAAATTTTTGGACAAAAATGGGCTTGTACATGAAAATTTTCAAAGAAAGGTATTAAGGGTATTTTGGTCATTTGGTAATTAAAAGATTAAAAAAAGGAAAAAGATGGCAAAATATGTCCATCTTCTTCATTAGGACGAAAATTAAAGGGTTCTCCATAGCTAGGGTTTGTTTCAAGCTTCCAAGCTCCATAGTAAGTGATTCCAAGCCCCGTTTTTAATGTTCTTTACGTTTTTGGAGTCCCGGTAACTTGATTTAGCTTATGCTAGCAATAATTCAACCTAGGGTTCATATTTGGAAAAATACCCATAGGTGAAATTTGTGTATTTTGGTGTTTTATGATAGAATAGGAGGTTTTAAATTATGCTAGACAACTTGTGCTACTCGGTTTTAAGTGAAAATGAGTAAAAGGGCTTAATCGGTAAAAATACCTAATATTCATAAGTACATGTTAGAGTGTGAATTTGATGTTGCTATAGAAGGGAAAAATGATCACCATGTCATAAAACATAAGAAAATAGGATGAGGTTTAATTTACGAGCCTTGGGGCAAAAGTGTAATTTTGCAAAAGTTTAGGGGAAAAATGGTAATTTTGCCAAAGTTCGTACTAAGGGCTGTTTTGATGAATGTATGTATTAAATAAGATTAATTTGGCATTATAGATCAAGAGAAACAAGATTCAAGTCGTGATCGAGGGAAAAACAAAGTTTACGAGGAATAGGCTCGATTGCTAATGTTTTGTATCGAGGTAAGTTCTTGTGTAAATAAGGTAACATAATTTTTATTTTAAGTGATTTAATGTTATTTATGTGATATGATACTTATTATCATGAAATATTATGCTTTGTGAATTATTATTTGGTAATATGCAAATTATGTGAACAACTTGATAAGTATGAGATGCTAGCAAGTATCGGTTTCTACATTTCGAAGAAGGCGATCAAAATGTGTAATTGAGAAGAATCTCGTTTGAACCTTGAGAATAGATTAGGGTACAAGTGACATGTCACTAGGATGGTTGGGCATCCGAACTCGTTGAGTTGAGTCTGAGTTCACTTATGGATGCAAATGTCCGAACTTGTTGAGTTGAATCCGAGTTCGTGAGATGTAACTAGGCATCCGAGCTCGTTGAGTTGAGTCTGAGTTCACTTATGGATGCAAACGCCCGAGCTCGTTGAGTTGAGTCCGAGTTCGCTTATGGGCGGGTTACATGATAGCTTGGCTACATATGTGGCACTTATGTACAAACTTTTCGTGTATTCGAATTATATTCCGATGTGTTCAACGGGTGAATCTTAAGAGAATAAGGAGAATGCCTAAAACGAAGGTGACATGTTGGTAAGTGTGGTAAATGAGAAAATTTGACAGGTATGATGAAATCGTAGCATGATATTAAATGCAAATGTAACATGAATGTCTTGGTGTTGTTTATGCAAATGATGTTTTTATGTGGAATTGCATGATTATGTTACTTACTATTTGCATGTGAACTTACTAAGCATTTATGCTTACTCCTTCCTTTTCCTTCATTGTATTTTTGACAAACTGGCTTGAGAATCGGGATAGGTCGAAGACTCGTTCACACTATTCGAAGGCCTAAATTGGTAAAATGGCTTGTGTATCTTGAATGTGGCATGTATGGCAAAATACTCACTTTGGGTAAATGATCTTATGATATGATTATGCTTTGGCAATAAAAGAGTTTGTTAATGATTAGCCATTGAAATGACCAATCTAAATCATATTTGATACCATGTATGTTTAAAATGCTAATTAGTCCATAAAAATTTATAGTAAAGTAAAATTTGCTATAGAACAGAATATTGCTGCAGCAATGACGTGAATTTGAAAAATCACTAAAAATAGTAGAAATGGACTTAAATGATGAATAAGTTATAGAATCGAAGCTTAATGAATCTATTTTCATTTTGAAGAAACAAAATAGGTAAAAGAGTTGTATTTTATAAGATATTTATATTGTTTAGAAATAGGGCCAGAGTAATTTCTGAATCCCCTATTCTGACTTTGGAAATTCACCATAAATTTTATAAAAATAATTAAAAGTCATGCTTTATATTTACAGGTTCCTTATGGAGTCTAGTTTTAATAGAAACAAATGGCATAGTCATTGAAACTCTGTACAGGGAGATATCTGATTCGTAATACATAGAGGTCAGAGCAGTCATACCCTGAAACATGGGAGACTTTAACTAATAAACTATACTAATTGGCTTGACCAAAAATTCTAGAAAAAAAATAGTAAATAGATATATTAGTCTAGTTTCAGGGAAAATTTAGGAAATTGGATTTTGAGTTTTGGAACTCGAGATATGAATTTTTAAGCGACTGTGACACAGTTAGCCAGCTTGTCTGGAATTTCTAAAATAAATTGTTTGAGTTGTTTAATTAATGAATTAAGCCCGTTAACACCTCGTGCTCGACTCCGGTGAAGGTCTCGGGTACGGGGCGTTACAGAAGCGTAGTTTTTCTTGTATTATTAGTTACTCCCTAGATGAAATTATGCGTAAGTCTCTCAATTTCATTGCATACAAAAAGAGACACCCGAACAGTAAACATAAAGTAGTTAGGAATAGCAAGAAGAACTGACTGAACCAAAGTTATTCATCCTGCTATAGTTTTTGCCTAACCTTGCTTACAACAAAGTCAAAATTATGCACAATAACTCTGTTATGAAACAATGGCATGCCAAGGTAACATCCAAGATCATGAACCCCGCACTCTTGCAAATCACCTCAATAACCGAACTAGGAGTATTAGGTGAGAAAAACACCTGCGACTTGGACTTGTTAACCTTCTGCCCAAAAAAATAACAGAAAGTTTCTAGTATACTACTCACCACAATAGCTTAATCCCTACTAGCTTCACAAAACAACATAAGGTCATTAACAAAGAAAATATGAGACAAGGCGAGCCTTCTTCTTGAGAGGAACAAAGGCTTCCAACTCCTATTCACAGTCGCCTCCTCAAAAAGATGCCCAAGCCTTTCCATACAAAGGATAAAAGGATAGGGAGATAAAGAGTCACCTTGCTTTATACCACGTGATAGTTGGAAAGCATCAGTAAGAGCTCCATTCCATAAAACCTGGAGTGAAGTAAAAGAAACGCAATGCAATATGACACTAATTAATTGCTCATGAATTCCTACCATTAACAAAGTATCTCGTAGGAATTCCCGACTGATTCTATCATAAGCCTTTTTGAGGTCTATCTTCTTCACCATACCACATTTGTTTCCTCGAAAGTTCCTAAAGAGTGTACCACTTTATCGACAATATCTCTGCTTGGAATAAAGCTTGATTGGTTCTAACTTATCAATTTAACTATCAAAGTCGCAGTCTGTTAACAATCGTCTTCGTAAGAATCTTATACAACACTAAACACAAGCTTATAGGCTGAAATTGATCAATTCTCTCTAGATTGGGTGTCTTCGGGATAAGAACTAGTAATGTTCTGTTCAGTTTCAGATCCAACCGTAGCCCACTCAAATTGTTTCTAACAAAAGAACACACCCTAAAAATCCATCCACACTGGGAGCCTTTAAAGGAGCCATACTAAACACTGCTCTACGTACCTCATCATCTGAAACCACTAAAATAAGTGCCCTCGTCTCATCACAAGAAAATACAAGAAATTTACCTCGACAAGGGAAAACACCACTAGTCACATAGTCCATGGTATAAAGTTCCTTAAAGAATTGTACGACATGCTGTTTCAACACATCCTCCTCAAAACACCATTCATTATCCACCAGAAGACTCTCAACTTTATTCCTCTTCCGTCTTGCCAATGTACGACTATGAAAATAAGATGTATTCCTATCCCCATTTTTTAACCATTCTGCTCT
Source organism: Gossypium longicalyx (assembly GCA_025698465.1). Classification (NCBI taxonomy): domain Eukaryota; kingdom Viridiplantae; phylum Streptophyta; class Magnoliopsida; order Malvales; family Malvaceae; genus Gossypium; species Gossypium longicalyx. Next base: position 47,102,999 of record CM046995.1, read on the forward strand.
GGATTTTTGAAACCACAACAACTCCTCATGAGCTAAAACTTCTACAATTTCCTGTCATAGTTTGCACTCCTGTCTATGAAGTGATTGAGAAGAGAAAACCTCAAGGACTTTTTGAACCCTTTCCAGCTTAGAAATCAACTTTCTTTTTCGTATAAAGATATTCTACTATGCTTTTTCCATGTATTTTGTATTTCTGGTATTATTTCACTGTTCTGATCTTTTTTGTTGTTGTTTTTTGTTTGTTTATCATCACCGTTTGCTGTAGGTGTTTCTAGGAAAACTTGTTTGCATCATCGATGCTGGAACAAAAGAATATTTGCAGAAGAAACTTGCAGGTGGTAAAGACGGTGACTTTTCAGGGGATGCAATGAACGTGCTCAATCTAATGAATCAACTACATAGTGAACTAGAATAGAGGTTGGTATTGTGTATTACTTTTCTAGATGTAGTTGAAAGATGCCATTTTACATTACATGATTAGTGAAACATATTTCCTTACAAGTTCTCTCTGCTTTCTCCTTTTCCTTTCAGTAAGCTGAAACTTGAATGTAGCATTCCAATAATTGGTGCCCTTTGCGAGGAGCTACGTTCAGGGTGGTCTATACTCTATAGTGTTGCCTTTCCTGCAGCAGCATAGATACTTGGTACAAGACAACAACCATGTATCTGAAGAATCTGGTAACCATTGTGATTTGGAAGAAAGTATAAGTACTGCTGAGGAATGTAGCAAGGGTAAGAATCCAGCTTCAGCAACTACTTTCAATTCCAAACACCAAGGAAACAGGAAATCTAAGAAAAACAAGAAGAGTCGAGGCTGAAATCGAAAGTAGATAAGCATTCCTAAAATCCAGATCTTTGTTTTAACTTGATGGTTGAAAGTTATGATAGAAGTTCTGGGATGACTTGAAAGCTCATCTATCTACTTGATATTGAAATCTGTAGTCTGAATTGGGTTTGCATTCTGTTTTTTGAACTGCAACCTTTCTGAAAATCTCGGCAAATTCCCAACTTTGTGGCCTAAACATATGGCCACCTTTCTCATAACTGATCCAGCTAATGAGAGCAATATAATAATAAAAATAGTAAAACCAAGCTAGTTGAGCTTTTAATTGAACCCCAAAATGCTGGAAGCAACTTAGGCTCCGTTTGTTTGCCAATGTTTTCCAGAAAATGATTTCTAGAAAATGATTTACTTTTCTGGTGTTTGGATGAAACTGTGTAAAATATTTTCTGTTGTTTGGCAGATTTCCTGAAAATATTTTCCGGAAAAGCTGTTTTAAGAAATTTAATCTTTTCATTGTTTAATTGAGTTTATTATATATATTAATAAATTTATATTTTAAAATAATTTTATATATATTGCAATGATTTATTTATAAATAAATAAATCATTTTAAATATATAATAATGTTCAATTATTAAACTAGAATATTAACTGTCATAAATTGAAAACAACCAAAGTCAAATAAATTATTTGTAATTGTGTTACAAAAAAAATAAAAAACAAGGATTGAATAATTATAAATTAGCTTTCAAACCACAATTAATACTAAAAATTAATAATATTATCCAAATGTATAATTAGTAGTACACCACATGATAACAACAACATTGTCCAAGTGCATAACTAATATTACACCACATGATAACTAATATTACACCACATGATAACAACAACATTGTCCAAGTTCATAACTAATATTACACCACATTAAAAGTATTAATATCTTCAACCTTGAGAAAATTTTTGAAGCCAAATTTTTCTATGCTTCTTACTTTTAACTAAAAAAGCTTTTGCCTCAGATTCACGACTCACTAGATAATCAAACACAGAACACAGGAAGTCATCATCAAATCCTTCTACCTCCATCGACATCACTTCTTCGTAAAGATGTGGTGTCTTATCCGCAATAAATTGTTCCAAAGCATTAGCAATTTTTCCAAGTTGTTCACCCACTAATTTAATTTGTTCATCAACGACACTTTCTTGAGCATTTTTTCTTTTACGTTTGGATGTGCCAGATGAATATACTTTTGTTCTTACCTCTTCAGTCTCTTTATTGTTGCAACAGTCTATAGGCACTGAATCTTGGTTATCATCATCCAAATCTATGTCAGCAAATGTTTTGGCAAAAATCCCTGTTGCCACATCTTTGCCAACAACCAAAGCCATTTCATCATAATGATCAATGCTTTTATTAAAAAATGGTTATTACTTCTTCTATGCCTATTGGATATTATAACAATTAGAATAACAAGTAAAAAAAATAATTGAAATATACTTAACATATATATACATATATTACCATTACTGTTGCATCATATGTCGCTCTATCACATGTGATCATTTTCATGTTATCATCCCATCCAAAACCACTTTCACCCCGAATTGAGCATATAATCTGCCATTGTTTTTTTACAGTCCTCAAATGATTTTCCACATGTTTCGCATCGTATTGGACTTGAAATTTTTCAGAAATAGCTTCGACAACTCGATTAATAGAAACTACTTTGAAAGTATTAGAAGGCTTATTTCTTTTCTGGGCCTCCTCTGCTAGAATTTCACGAAAAAGATGTTCCATCGGTTTTGTCCACCTGAATTGCTTGGAGCTCCCTTCTTTGTTGCCATTACCCATTCTACATTAGTAATTGTCATTGTCAATCATTTCAATATCCAACAAGCTTAAAACATAATAAATTTAATATCTAACAAGCTTGAAACATAATCAATATCTAACAAATTCAAGACATAATAATTTCAGAATCCAACAAACTAAAATTTCAATAACATTATCCAACCAACATTAAAAAAAAAACAATTTAAATACTAAAACATACATAATATAGAAACAACAACCTTAAGCCCTAAACCTATCTAATACTTCTAGCCATATAATCAGTCCACATAGTTTGTGCAATTTCATCTCTCTTAGCAGACCATTCTCTTGCTTCTTCTCTTTCTTCTCGCTCCGTAAGAGTTGATATTATCAAATCAGACTCAGGCTCCTCGTATAATCCTTGATTAAGTAAATCACTAGGATCAACTCCCATTATATGATTATGAATGATACAACAAGCCAAAACTATATCTACTTGAGTTTGAAAATTCCAAAATGGTTCAGCATCTAATACACGAAACCGTTTCTTCAAAATCCCAAAAACACGTTCAATAGTGATTCGCAATGATGAATGTCGAAGATTAAAGAGTTCCTTTACATTTTCAGGCCATTGAGCACTAAACTCTTTTAAATTATATTGGACACCACGATATGGGGTAATATATCCATTTCAGATGACATATCCAGCATCAGCAAGATAATATTTTCCTACAATTTTACAAAATATAGTTAATCCTAATAAATTATGAGTTTACTAGAACTATTTGGTATTTAAAGATAATTATTACCTTCCGGAATTCTTAATCCTCTTGGACGTGAAAGTGCATCACTTAAAATACGAGAATCATGTGCACTACTTTCCCAACTAGCTAGAACATAGGAAAATTTCAAATCAAATGTAATGGCAGCTGGAACGGTGGAAATGTGCAAGTGTACACAATCGTAACAAGTAATAAAGTGACAAGTAAATGTCGAGTTATCGTACCCACAGGGACTGTAAAAAGAAATATTTATGAAATTAATTAAAACACTTTGGTGAGGTAAAAATAATTTTGGTTTGAAAAGAGTGATTTATAAACTAAGATTTTAAAACTAAGCAAACAACTTAAATAAAATAAAAGAGTTCTAGTGCACGATTTCAATTAAGATTTAATCAAGATGATATAATTGTGTTGGATTAATTATACCTTTTTAACTTAGAAATATTAAATTCGTGCTTATGCCGTTATGAATAAATTCACGGCAAGCCAGTAATTTGCTAACTTATGAACATATTTACTAATTAAAAAATTCCATTTATCTCTTGAACATATCCCTATGCCAATTCAACCGACTAAACAGATTTAATAAAGTAAACACGCTATCGCACATACATTCTTATTGAATTAAATTATCTCTCGCATATTCCTATGTCGATTCAACCGATTAATTCAACTTAATAAACATGTAAAAGATTATGTGAAGTAACAAAGTAGCCATACCTTGAAACAATTTAATCACAACAATCTTGCAAGTTATGCAAGGCATATGTATCGCCAAATACAATGCTAATTTAATTTTCAATTACCTTAGAAGAATTAAACATACACTGATTAAGTACTGAGTCCGTTAATTGCAATTTCAATTCGTTTAAACAATTAACTCTTTAGTTATCTAAACACTTATAATGCCAGATGACCTAAGCATGATTTTACTTAATCAAGCATTTCTTCGAGGCCTATAACAAAGATAAACACTATTTTAATAATTCAAGTAGGTAAAATATAATCAACCCAACACGAATTAAATTCAAGCTAAATTGATTAAAATAACCATTTCAACAACAATATTTTTCATAGATATGTTCATCATAAAAACAACAGAAATTAAAAAGAAGGGGGAACAGAAAGCAAATCCAGTGTTTGTCTGCGGCTTGGCTGTTGCTCTGTTCTTTGTCTCCGTTATCTTCACCGAGCAAGGCTTCTATGACTCCTTGATTACTGCCCAAGATGGCTGAAGAACACCTCTTTCTCAGGAGAGGAATTCGGCACAAGAGGAAGGGAAAATGGGATGAAAAAATGGAGAAGAAACTTGAGAGAAGTGAAGAGAGGATGAGAGAATGTCGTGGAATGAGGGATGTTGAGGGATGCTTTGAAATGGGCAGCACAGGGTGGCTTTTATAGCTGAAGAGGGCTGCTAAAAATAGCAAATTCAGCAGCCAAGAGAGCCCTCCCATGGCTGGCCACATACATGGCAAGGTTGAAGCTTTCAACCTTGCTAAAAATAGGCTGGGGCAAATCTACAAAGCCTAAAATAAAGGTGGGGTTTGAACGTAATTTGGAGGTTTTTCAAGGGCCTTTTTGCAAGCATATTTTATCAGCTAATTTGCTGATTTGGGTCAGCCAATGGACGGTTCTGGTCAGCCCAATTAGTGGCTGGTTCGGCTCACTCCATTCGGTTCAACCAGTGTGGTTTACTAGTCCCTTTCTTCATAATTAATTAAAATTAATTCATTTAACCTAAATTAAATAGGAAATAAATTAAAATTAATTTAATTATGAATTAATACACATTTCTAGACTGTCTTGGGCTAGAAATTAATTGGCCTCGATACTTCAAATTACTCTCGATTTTGTTTTTCTCGCAGTGTTCACCGGGTTCTTTTTCTCCAATTGTGTAATTCTGTCAAAAATAACTAAATTTAATAAAAATTAACTATAAAATTAATTAAAATTCATAATGTTCATATTTTTAACATAATTTAATTATTTTATAATATTTTATTATTTTTCGACAAGAATTTAACTGGAATAGCCTGATTTTAAGTTAAAACGGGTATGAAAAAGTATATAAATTTTTTGTGTTTCCACACCCTCAAACTTAATTCATTGCTCGTCCTGAGTAATGCACAAATTTTGAAAAGAATTTCTTGGAACATTTTGAAAACCTTTTTCAGAACAACAGTTTTCTCGAAATTATAAATTTGATATACTTATGCTCAAAGAATAAGAAATTTATCATTCTGCTACTCAAGTGTTCATATTATTCAAATTAATCTCAACAATTATTACAATAGCAAAATTAGACTAAATGTTTCCTAATAAAGACATGCTGATTCCTACCAATTCAATTTTTTAATCCTTTATTCAAGATCAAGTCGCAATCATTAAGCTTAACCTATGTCTTTAGATGTTGAACAAAGCAATTTCTCTCCACTAATGTAGGTAACTTTGGAACTTCGAATCAATAGGTCTTTAACAAGGTTGTAACGTGGCTGGGCTTAAGGGTAGGTAAAAAGATAGATAAATTTTGGCTAAAAACCCTAAACTCAGTGTAAATCGAACCTTCAAAAATTTTTTTACCTTCAATCACCGACTTTCACATGCTCTTTTTCAAATATATGTGCTCTTTTTTTTTTTGAGCATTTGATATCTTTTCAACTCCCCCAAAACTTATTTTCAAATGATATTCTTGAATAGTACTGAGTCTAGTGTTTGGGGCAATTTAAAGATAATTAAGAGAAATGTGATGGGCTAAATTTGTATAGGTTCCAAAAATTAGGCCATATAGTCTCAAAGTTGGGTTTCAAAGGATATAATTTACCAAGGTAGGCTTGAAAGGCTCAAACAGTCCAAACAATAACTGCCTAAATCATTTACAATGTTCTAAGCTTCTTAGGATTTTGCCTCAAGAATCTACTAAGTCAATTCTAAAGACTTAAACTTTCATGCATACCTAACTTTCCTAAAGAGATAAAAATTTTATGGTATGAAGTTGCATGCTTTATTAAAAATACATTCATGTCATCATTAAACTACATGATAATTGATTTAAAAAAATAGAACTTTATTCATACTCAAGTCTAGCATACTTAACAAAATCCAAATTCACTGAACAGAGATATACCCTAATCATAATTAAAATAAAAATTTTATTCTGGATGAAAATAATTTCAAATTTCGGTCCCCTTAACTTAAAATGAACAATGTCCTCATTGTTTAAAGTGAATAAATACTATACACCAGGTAGGAATTCAGAAAAAAGGAGGTGAGTCAATGTGACTGCTTAAGTACCAAGCTCTTTCGAAATCCAATCCTAGACATGTATATATCTATTGCCACACTTTATACTTTATAACTTGTCCATGTTTATTCAGGATTTCCTTCTCTTGTTTTATTATGCAGAAATAAAAGTTCCTAATTTAAACTTGATCCTAAAATAACCTAAAAAACATAAATGAAATAGAGTCAAGATCCCTCCATTTTATTTATTTGCAGATCCTTCCAACTTGGACTCATCTTTTACTCCATCATTATTGCCTTTGCATGAATCGCTTTGCTACTTTTTCGAGAGTGGAGTCCATGGCTCGAATATGAAATCTGGAAATTCAGGCACAAAAATAAATGGGTCATTGTATATTCTCTGGAAAGCACTTCGAATCGAGTCATCCCTTATTTTTGAGTATCTCCAGTATGCTTGTTGCTGCCATTGCATGTGTTGCATCAAGTCCATCAACTTTGACAAATCATCTTGAAAGTTTGGGCTAGGCGACTGAGCTCTAAACATTGGAGTTCTAGCATCCGGTTCATCTTTTGGCTCTTCTGGGTCCACCTTATCAAGGACTTCAAATGATTGCATCGTAGGATCTTCTTCTTCATTAGGTTCCTCATGCTCTTCACTTTCTTCAACTCGTTGTTGTAGAACTGAGTCTTCGACTACTCGGTAGAGGTCCCAACCTGTAATTGTACCTTGGGTGTACCCTGTCTTCTTGACATTAGCAAGAATTTCTACTTTCAAGCACATAATAGTTATTGTAAAGGGGAAGTAAGCAGGGCCAGAACGTCTAGTGGCACAATTTCGAATTTCTTTTAGGATGATCTTTCCCACATCAATGGTCTTACCGGTTAAGATCGAGTATAGTAAGACCATTCGTTCCAATGAAATTGTAGTCCCATGCGAACTAGGCAGAAGGCTGAAACGGATGAAATAAAACCATACCTTTGCAATAGGTGTTAAGTATTCTGTTCGACACATGTGGGTTCCTTGTTTCGACATAGTCCAACTGGAACCTTCAACTGTAAGCTCCTCGAGAATTTCTTGCAGAAGTTCCGGCTTGATATTGCTCATCAAAGACGAATACTCATCGTTCTCGAAATCAGGCAATTCAAAGAACTCATTAATAACATTCGAATTTATAGGTACCTTGATTCCACGAACAGGGACTTTTGTCATCTTGCTTGAAGTTAAATTCGCGTAAAACTCACGAACTAGCTCCTCATCCACACCAGGTCTCTTTTCACAAAACAGTTCCCAATTGAGAGCTTCAGTAATTTGACGAATACGTGCCATGAAGTCTCTGTAGTTGCTCTCCTTCAGTGTGAAGCCTTTCTCAGGATGTATCTGTTGTTTTTTTGTAGGCACTTTCGTATCTCACTTTAGCTTCAACACAATGGAACTTGCTTTGTGTTTCATCGATTTGAGCAGAGGCGCGAGTTCTCTTGTGAGGCATAATTGACCTTTTTGCAAAAATATAAGAACTCAAAGAAAATTAATGCAAGAAAAAAATGGAAAATTAAAAGGAAGAGGGTTGAAGAATTTTGGCTTAAGGCTTGGTGTGCAAAGAGGGTGCCGTACAAGGCTAGAGAACAAGCAGCAGCACGCAAGGGTGTACAGCAAGAAGCGCGCGGCACTTCGTCGAGCAGGCCTAGAGCTTGTGCGGGAGCTGGGACGTGGCTTGGGCAGCAGCAGCAAGGGCACGCAGGTGGGGCGCTAGAGCAGCAGAATGTGACCTGGGTAGTTACTGGACTGAAGCAGTAGGCGCGCGAGTGGGAGCTGGGTGCTGATCGGGTCGCACAGCGTGATGCTGCTGGGTGTTTGCTGACTAGGCTGCTGGAGCTAGGGGTGTTGCGGCACAAGGTGTTTTGGTTTTTGGTTGATGCATGGATGGGAGGTATAAGGTGGTATTTATAGCATAAATAGTAGGACTTAAAATAGAACTCTTAGTCGAATTTAATAATTAAAGATAAGAATTTAATTCTAATCCTACTCAAATTTAACAGCAATTAATAATTAAATATAAAATTATCACTTGCTATTAATTATTAAGATAAACATAAAATAAAAATTGAAATTAAATTAATCCTAATTCTAATCTAAGTTGGTAAAAATTAATATATAAATTATAATGAAATTATATATTAAAGTTTATCAAATTATTAATAATATTAAAAAAAATATTTCGTCTAGATGCCTTAAAAAAATATTTACAAAGAAAGACACCTAATTTTCATTTACAAAGAGAGCAATCAAATTTTAAAAATAATTCAATCTAAGTCCCTAGACTCAATGAAAATTAAAAATTGAGTTGCAAATTAAAAATTGGATCAAATTGACCCTTTTATTTGGAAAACAAAAATTTATTTTGTTGATTAGGGAAAAATTTCTTGAAAAATTATGTTAAAATAAATTCCCAGGAAAGATTGGAGGGGTCACAAATGGTCCCGCTTAAGATCCAACCTCCTAGACATAATTTATTTAAACATACGAAACCCGAAAAATAGACCCTAAAGTATTTATTAAACAAAACACGAAAAATATTAAATATCTGATAAAATGAACGAGACGTTATCCCGTTTGGTTTTATTCCCCCAATAGTGTTTCAAACGCTGAGCATTAACTTGAAAATTACCTCTCTTACCTTGGAGTTCAACAACTCCATATGGATAGACTCTGTGAATTGTAAATGGACCGGACCAACGTGATTTTAGCTTACCTGGAAAGAACTTCAATCTCGAGTTGAACAGCAATACTTGCTGACCTGCTTCAAATTCTCGAACCCGGATGTGTTTGACATGCCATTTCTTGAGTCTCTCTTTGAGTAATTTGGCATTTTCATATGAGAACATTCAAACTTCTTCTAACTCGTTGAGTTGGAACATCCATCTTTCTTTTGCGAGCTTAGGATCTAAGTTGAGTCGTCGAAGAGCTCAGTAAGCTTTGTGCTCTAACTCCAAAGGTAGATGACATGCTTTACCGAAAACTAGCCTATAGGGTGACATCCCTAAATGTGTCTTGTACGCTGTCCTGTAGGCCCATAAGGGGTCATCTAGTCTTTTGGACCAATCTCGTCGGTTCGGGCAAACTACCTTTTCCAATATGCCCTTGATTTCTTTATTTGCCAGTTCAGCTTGTCCATTCGTCTGTGGATGGTAAGCCATTGCAACCTTGTGTTTCACCCCGTGCTTGTCTAGTGACCATTTTAACCACTTGTTCATAAAGTGGGACCCTTCATCACTAATGATGGCTCTCGGGGTTCCAAACCTCGTGAACACGTGCTTCTGCAAAAACTTCATCACAACCCTAGCATTGTTTGTCGAATATGCCTTTGCCTCAACCCACTTGGACACATAATCTACTGCTACCAGTATATACTTGTGACCAAAAGATGAAGGGAAGGGCCCAAGGAAATGAATACCCCAAACATCGAATAATTCGACCTCAATGATGTTTGTTCGAGGCATCTCATTTCTGTTGGTGACATTTCCAACTCTTTGACATCGGTCGCAACTCTTTACGTATGCATATGCATCCTTGAATAGTGTTGGCCAAAAGAATTCGGTTTGCAATACTTTGGCTGCAGTACGAGTTCCTCCGAAATGACCCCCACTTGGTGCTGAGTGACAGTGGTATAGAATCTTCGGTATTTCTTCTTCTGCCACGCATCTCCTAATCATCTGATCTGCACACTTTTTAAACAGATATGGTTCCTCCCAGAAATAGTACTTCACATCATGAAGAAACTTTCTCCTTTGTTGATATGTCTTATCATACGGCATTAAACCACAAGCTAAAAAGTTAGCAATATCAACAAACCAAAGGGTATTATGGACATGGCTTACCTTCAGTATATGTTCATCTGGAAATGTTTCTTGAATCGGTACAAGTGGAGAATTCCCTTCTTGCGGCTCCAATCTGGACAAGTGATTTGCTACTTGGTTTTCTACTCCCTTTCGATCTTGAATTTCCAAATCGAACTCTTGAAGTAGAAGTACCCATCGGATCAACCTCGGCTTAGCATCTTTCTTGGCAAGTAAATATTTAATTGCCGAGTGGTCTATATAGACAGTTACCTTGATACCTACAAGATAAGATCGAAACTCGTCGAAAGTAAATACGATAGTAGGTAACTCTTTTTCTGTTACCGTATAATTTAACTGAGCTCCTGTCAGAGTTCGACTTGCATAGTAGATGGGATGAAAAACTTTGTTCCTTCGCTGGCCCACGACAGCTCCTATTGTGAAGTCACTTGCATCACACATCAATTCAAATGGCAAGTCCCAGTTTGGTGTATCAATTATGGGTGCTGTGACTAATTGATTCTTCAAGTCATTGAAAGCTTTTAAGCATTCCTCATTAAATTTGAATATCGTGTCCTTCTCCAATAATTTTCATAAAGGTTTAGCAACTTTGGAGAAGTCCTTGATAAATCTTTGATAGAACTCGGCGTGGCCCAAAAAGCTCCTAACACCCTTTACAGATGTTGGAGGTGGGAGTTTCTCAATAACATCTACTTTTGCTCTGTCTACCTCAATCCCGTGTCTTGTTATCTAATGCCCCCGATTGATACCTTCTCGTACCATAAAATGAGACTTTTCCCAATTAAGTACTAGGTTTGTTTCTTCACATCGCCTAAGTACCTTAGCCAGATTGGCTAAGCAATCACCGTACGTATCTCCAAACACTGAAAAGTCGTCCATGAAAACTTCCAAAAAACTCAACTTTGTCAGTGAAAATAAGCATCACACATCTTTGAAATGTAGCAGGTGCATTACATAAACCAAATGGCATGCGTCTAAATGCAAATGTACCGTATGGGCAGGTGAATGTGGTCTTGTGTTGATCTTCCGGTGCTACCATAATCTGGTTGTACCCCAAGTATCCATTGAGAAAACAGTAGTAATCTCGCCCCGCGAGTCTATCCAGCATCTGGTCTAAGAACGGCAAAGGGAAGTGATCTTTCCTAGTTGCCTTGTTCAGCTTCCGGTAATCGATACAGATTCTTCATCCCGTAACTGTTCTAATCGGTATCAACTCGTTATTCTCGTTCTCTATGACCGTGATACCTCCTTTCTTTGGTACGCACTGGATCGGACTTACCCATGAACTGTCTGAGATGGGGTAAATGATACCCGTATCTAACCACTTGATAATCTCTTTTTTCACTACGTCCTTCATGATGGGGTTCAGCCTTCGTTGTCCATTGATCATCCCTTTTTCACCATCTTCCAGGATGATCTTGTGCATGCATACAGATGGACTAATACTGCGAATATCGGCTATGGTCCATCCGATAGCCTTCTTAAATTGTTTCAGAACTAAGATAAGTTTCTTTTCTTGCTCAGTAGTTAACTCTGCTGAAATAATCATAGGCAGAGTAGAAGCGTCACCTAAATAAACATATTTTAAATGAGAAGGTAATACCTTGAGTTCTAGTTTAGGTGGCTCATCGATTGACGCTTTTGGCTGTGTAATCTCTCTCCTCTAAATCCAAATATTCAAAACGGGATTGTGGATTAAATCCCTTTTGATTAGCTTCTAGCAAAGCTAAGTCTTCATCCTCATCTTCATTGCTTGGAGGGTCTGATGTCAAAATTCTTTCCAGAGGATCTTCAACAGAGTTGAGTTCCTTCTCCACTACTAAATCCTCTAAGTCGGATATTGCAGAACAATCATCTATTGCATCAGGAAATCGCATTGACTTGAAAACGTTAAATGTTACTTGATCGTCCTGAACGCGCATAGTAAGTTCGCCCTTCTGCACATCAATAAGTGTCCTTCCGGTTGCTAAGAACGGTCTCCCCAGGATAATTGGTACTTCTTTGTCTGCTTAGAAATCTAAAATTACAAAATCAGCAGGAAATATAAACTTATCTACACGTACCAATACATCCTCGATTTTTCCTTCTGGATGTGCTAAGGATCAATCTGCTAGCTGAAGTGTAACCGTAGTAGGTCTAATTTCACCTATCCCCAACTTCTTAAATATTGACATAGGCATCAAGTTGATACTTGCGCTGTAACAACCTAATTTTTAGTGGTATCAAAATAGTGATTCGAGATCACTAAATCTGACAAATGAGTAGGAAATATTATTAATTTAGTAATTATAAGTTAAATGTGAAGTTAGAAATTTTTTTGAAATAGTGAATAGTGTACTAAAAATAAATACTACAATAATTAGAATTGAAAACGAGTTATCGAGACCTCAAAAATTTTAAATCGAGCCATAAATATTTTTATAAATATTTATGGAGTGTTAATAAGTTAGTATTAAAGTTTCGTTAAGAAATTTTAAAGTTCTGATAGTTAATTGAACAAAAAGGACTAAATTGTATCAAATGCAAAATTTTGGAAAATGATTAAATAACTTAAATGATAAAAGAAGGAGGGTTTAAAAGGTAAATAGACCCAAGGTCTATTTGGGCTGGACGACAAGGGCATGAAATCAGCAAGAAAATAAGGAGAATTAAGGGCAAAATTGGAAAATTGTAAAATTTACTTGATAAAGTTAGGACTAAAGTGGAATTATCTAGATTTCTCTTTATTTTTCTGCATTCTCATCAGCAAAAATGCCATGGAAGAGTTCCCCTAAGCTGGTTTTTCATATTTTTACTTCAAGTAAGTTCAATTCTTGATTATTTCTTAAAATTTTTGTGTTTTTGTGACTTTTACAAATAGGTCCACTTGTTGAATTCATTAGTTTTTGATTCTATGAAAGAAATTGGAAGTTGCTATGAATATGTGCTGGAAGTATATGATGATTTGGCATGGAATTAGAGTTTTAAATTGTTTATATGTTGATTTTATTGAAAGAATTGAATAGAAAGTGAATGTTTGGGACCTAAGTGTAAAAGAGTTTGAAGTTAGAGTTTTATATGGAAATTCTGAATTTCAATAGTTATGAAATAACTTATAATGTCTAGTAAAAGTATTAATTGAGAAAATTATCTTAATTTAGGGGTTAATTGAGTAAGGACTGAATTGTATGAATTGTGAAATTTGGGGCAAAATGGAAATCAACATTTTGCACTGCAACTGTTTTGGACAGCAGCAGTAGTATAACTTTGAAAAATCACCAAAAATTGTAGAAATGAAATTAGAGGATGAATAAAATATGAAATTAAAGCTTATTGAGTCTAGTTTCTTATAGAAGAAATGATGTAAGCAATGGAATTATAAATCATGAAATATGATAAATTTTGTGAGACAAGGTCAGAATGATTTTGGGTTCCCCTGTTCTAACTTTGTAAAATCATCAAAAATTGGATAAAAATAATTATGGGATTAAATTTATATGTTTATAATCCTGAATGAGTCTATTTTCAAGAGAAACAAACGTATACATCATTCGAATCCTGTACGAGGAGATAATTAATTTTTAGTGAAGAAGAGTCAGAACTGTCAGACAGCAGAACAGGGGAGACTTCAATGAATAAACTGTATTAATTGGCCCAACAAAAAATTATGAAATTTTATGGTAAGAAGATATGTGAGTATAGTTTCAGGGAAAATTAGTGGATCTTAATTTGGAGTTTCGTATCTTTAGATATAAATAATTTAGTAACTATGACACGAGTGGATAGCTTGAATATTCACATAAGTAATTAGTGAAAATTATGGATAAGGTTACTTACAAGTGTGTTATTTATACCAAGGATGTGGATGGAGAGGAGGAGGAGGAAAAATATATGAATGACTCGTGTATAAATTGATCATATGCCCGATTATAATCGATAAGGGTTGGATTAGAAATGATATAATGTTTTATTTGGAATATTTATTATGAAATTATGATTATCGTTATAATAGAAAAATTGAACTTGTGAGTTTATATGGCTAAATTTTAGTGATTATTTATTAATTTTATGAATTTCATGATGTGTTATTTCATATGTATTGATGATAAAACCGTGAATAATGTAAAAGCATGGAAATTGAATGAATGATCAAATTGAGCATTTCAGTTCAGTGACAAGATGAATTGAAGGAAAAGACCATGGTTGGACCATGGTAACAAGTGATAAGTGATAGCTTTGGCTACACTTATCTGATCAAGGACAAGTGAAAGTGATAAGTGCTAGCTTCAGCTACACTTATCTGATCAATGACAAATGAAAAGTGAAAAGTGGTTGCTCCGGCTACCTGATCAGTGAAAAATGGTAGCTCTGGCTACCTGATCAGTGAAAAGTGGTAGCTCCGGCTACCTAATCAGTGAAAAATGGTAGCTCTGGCTACCTGATCAGTGAATAGTGGTAGCTTCGGCTACAAGTGACAAGTGATTTCCGTATAAGACTATATTTGGGATATGGCATCGGTGTGATATATGCTACTATATAAGACCATATCTGGGATATGGCATCAGTGAGATATGTGATTCGTGTAAGACCATAGCTGGGCTATGGCATCGATATGTGATATGTGATTACGTGTAAGACCATAGCTGGGCTATGGCATCGATATATGAATATGTGTAAGACCATAGCTGGGCTATGGCATCATTATGTGAAGATGTGTAAGACCATAGTTGAACTATGGCATCGAGAAAACGAAGTACTCAATTCCGTAAGATGTTCACTAATTTAAAGAAGTTTGGTAAGTATTACATGGAATTATGTGATATAAGGAAATACGAGTTGATGAGACATGAGCATAAAACTTGGTTGATGAATGAGTTCATTTGTGATTATATATTTCTACACCTTGAGTGTATTATCCGTATGGATTGGTATTCCAAATGAGTTAATGAGAAAACTTCTAGTATGAAATAATCTGAGTTCGAAACAAAATATCATGAAAATGTACTTGAAATACATTGTTATGTCTTGTATATGCTATTTGAATTCATAAATGTGGAAAGTAAATGTATGTGGAAATATGAGAAGATGATATCTGTACATGGAATTTATTGATGAATACGTACATCCAAATTTATATGATAGATTTTAGTGAACATTGAAATTGCACTCAATAAGTGATTTGGCAATTTAAAATCGTGATTGGTAGGAAGAGTTAATGAATTGCATATTTATGAATTGTTACACATATTTGTCTGAAATACGAGGAAGTGATGGTAATTGATACATGTAAATATGAAACTATGATATATATAAAAACATGGAATATGTTTGATAAATGTGTTCATTCATAATTATGGAATTTATGTACCTCATGTTTGCTATTTGCATAAAGATGATATCTTAAATACTTTGGTGCAAAAAGCTTAAATATGAAATAGTATGAAATCGAAACAAATTGTTATGAAAATGTATTTAAATTATCTGTAAGTGTTTCGTGCTTCTCGATAATGCCTCGTACTCTATTCCGACGACGGATACGGGTAGGGGGTGTTACATGCGCCCAAGTCACATAGTGCCTTACCACAATAAGCTACTCCAATGTTGCATGGTATGGTAAAACACCCAGGATCCTTCAGCTTAGGGGGTAATTTGTCTTGAAGATATGCACTGCATTCTTTCGTCAAAGCTACCGTCTCAAATTCTCCAAGTCTTCGCTTCTTGGACAGGATATCTTTCATGAATTTTACGTAATTTGGCATTTGTTCAAGTGCTTCAACCAACGGGATGTTAATATGAAGTTGCTTGAATACGTCAAGGAACTTCTTAAATTGGACCTCCTGTTTTTGCTTCTGGAGTCTTTGAGGGTAAGGTGGTGGAGGTTTATATACTGAAGTTGGTACCGGTTGATTTGTCTTTGGTGGAAATTCTACTACTAACGGAGTGGTTGGCTGATCAGAATTGGCTAGTTCTGAGGTTACCTTTTTAGGTCTTGCAGGTTCTGGTTCTAGTGGAACTGGAACTTCAACACTCAGTTGAACTTCTTTCAAATTTTGAGCTTCAGCATGCTCCTTTTTAGCTTCAATGATGTTGGGCTCTACCATTTTTTCGCTCCTCAATGTTAGTGCTTTACAATGTTCCTTCCCTGGATTTCTCGAATTTTTCGTATCACTAGGTAGAGCACATTGTGGACGGTTCCTAAGTTCAGTAGCAAGCTGGCCCACTTGATTCTCCAAATTCCTTAAAGTGGCATCATTCTTCGCCATGTATGCCTTCAATAAATTCTCTAAGCTATTGGACGATTCAGCCTGAACTGGTTTTTGAACTTGCTATGAAAAACTAGGCGGCTGGGTTGGTCCAGGTTGGGCGTAGTTGTTACTGCCTCCCGCCCCTTGGTTACTCCAGGAAAGATTGGGGTGATTTCGCCACGATGGGTTGTAAAAGTTGGATTGCAGCCCTTGCCTTCCTCGGTTCTGGTTCTAATTACCTATGTAGTACATGGATTCTGGGTTTGACGGACATTCTTCAAACACATGTCCTTCCCCACAATAGACACGGGCTATATTATCATATTGGTTAGGTGGTTGAGCTGCAAAACTGTTAGACCCATTAGTGGTAAGATTCTTTAACATTGAAGATATCGAAGATACTTGGGATGCAAGTGAAGTGAGAGCGTCCACTTCATGGATTCCAGCAACTCGTCTTCCTGATGTTGCTCAATTGGTTGGCCACTGATAATTATTACTGGTGATCCTCTTGATGATTTCATAAGCCTCATTGTAAGACTTAGATAAGATAGCACCGTTAGCAGAAGCATCTACTACCATCCTTGTGTGAGCGTTGAGACCATTATAAAATGTCTCAAGTTGGATGCAATGCCGAATTCCGTGATGAGGGCACTTTCATAATAACTCTTTGAACCTTTCCCATGCCTCATACAAGGACTCATCATCCATTTTTTGGAAAGCAGTAATCTCATTTCTCAGCTTAGCAATCTTGCTAGGCGAGAAATACTTCACAAGAAATCTCTTTGCTAACTCTTGCCATGTAGAAATCGAGTTCGGTGGCAGTGAGTTTAACCAGGCTCGAGCTGTGTCCCTCAGTGAGTACGGGAACAGCTTTAATCGTAATGCATCTTTGGATACTCCGGCTAGCTTGAAAGAGTCGTTCACCTCCATAAACAGTCTTAAATGAAGATGAGGATCTTTAGTAGGCATTCCACTAAACTGGCCCACTGTCTGACGCATCTGGAACATGACTGGCTTCAGCTCAAATTGTTGTGCCTCGATCTCTATCCCTATCATCAGCAATAAGGATAGGATTTTGAGCAAGGTTAGCTCCATTTCCTTGATTGATAATCTCGAAATTCATCTCTTCGGTCCTTCTCTGGTTTGCTTGTCTTCTTCATTGACGAAAGGTTCGTTCTATTTTAGGGTCCACTAGGAGTAAGTCGATAATTCGGTCAATACTCATAAACACCTGAAATAATTAGTGAAGAATCAATTAAGTAAGTAAAATTGAACAGGAAAAATAAAAGAACCAAAATGTAAAAATAAATTCACAAAAAAAAATTCCCCGGCAACGGCGCCAAAAACTTGGAACGGTGGAAATGTACAAGTTTACACAATCGTAACAAGTAATAAAGTGACAAGTAGATGTCGAGTTATCGTACCCACAGGGACTGTAAAAAGCAATATTTATGAAATTAATTAAAACACTTTGGTGAGGTAAAAATAATTTTGGTTTGAAAAGAGTGATTTATAAACTAAGATTTTAAAACTAAGCAAACAACTTAAATAAAATAAAAGAGTTCTAGTGCACGATTTCAATTAAGATTTAATCAAGATGATATAATTGTGTTGGATTAATTATACCTTTTTAACCTAGAAATATTAAATTCGTGCTTATGCCGTTATGAATAAATTCACGGCAACCCAGTAATTTGCTAACTTATGAACATATTTACTAATTAAAAAATTCCATTTATCTCTTGAACATATCCCTATGCCAATTCAACCGACTAAACAGATTTAATAAAGTAAACATGCTATAGCACATACATGCTTATTGAATTAAATTATCTCTCGCATATTCCTATGTCGATTCAACCGATTAATTCAACTTAATAAACATATAAAAGATTATGTGAAGTAACAAAGTAGCCTGAAACAATTTAATCACAACAATCTTGCAAGTTATGCAAGGCATATGTATCGCCAAATACAATGCTAATTTAATTTTCAGTTACCTTAGAAGAATTAAACATGCACTGAGTAAGTACTGAGCCCGTTAATTGCAATTTCAATCCGTTTAAACAATTTATTCTTTAGTTATCTAAACACTTATAATGCCAGATGACCTAAGCATGATTTTACTTAATCAAGCATTTATTGAGGCCTATAACAGCATAAACACTATTTTAATAATTCAAGTAGGTAAAATATAATCAACCCAACACGAATTAAATTCAAGCTAAATTGATTAAAATAACCATTTCAACAACAATAGTTTTCATAGATATGTTCATCATAAAAACAACAGAAATTAAAAAGAAAGGGAACAGAAAGCAAATCCAATGTTTGTCTGCGGCTTGACTGTTGCTCCATTCTTTGTCTCCATTGTCTTCACCGAGCAAGGCTTCTATGACTCCTTGATTTCTGCCCAAGATGGCTTAAGAACACCTCTTTCTCAGGAGAGGAATTCGACACAAGAGGAAGGGAAAATGGGATGAAAAAATGGAAAGGAAACTTGAGAGAAGTGAAGAGAGGATAAGAGAATGTTGTGGAATGAGGGATGTTGAGGGATGTTGAGGGATGCTTTGAAATGGGCAGCATAGGGTGGCTTTTATAGCTGAAGGGGGCTGCTAAAAATAGAAAATTCAGCAGCCAAGAGAGCCCTCCCATGGCCACCACATACATGGCAAGGTTGAAGCTTTCAACCTTGCTAAAAATAGGCTGGGGCAAATCTACAAAGCCTAAAATAAAGGTAGGGTTTGAACGTAATTTGGAGGTTTTTCAAGGGACTTTTTGCAAGCATATTTTATCAACTAATTTGCTGATTTGGGTCAGCCAATCGATGGTTCTGGTCAGCCCAATTAGTGGCTGGTTCGGCTCACTCCATTTGGTTCAACCAGTGCGGTTTACTAGTCCCTTTCTTCATAATTAATTAAAATTAATTCATTTAACCTAAATTAAATAGGAAATAAATTAAAATTAATTTAATTATGAATTAATACACATTTCTGGACCATCTTGGGCTGGAAATTAATTGGCCTCGATACTTCAAATTACTCTCGGTTTTGTTTTTCTTGTAGTGTTCACCGGGTCCTTTTTCTCCAATTGTGTAATTCTGTCAGAAATAACCAAATTTAATCAAAATTAACTATAAAATTAATTAAAATTCATAATTTTCATATTTTTAACATAATTTAATTATTTTATAATATTTAATTATTTTTCGACAAGAATTTAACCGGAATAGCCTGATTTTAAGTTAAAACGAGTATGAAAAAGTATATAAATTTTTTGTGTTTCCAGCAGCCAATACATTTTGTGTCGTCCCCCCTTTACGGCTACGAAATCTTCCTTGAATGCTAAGTGGAATGGATGCACGAACATGTGTTTCATCCATTGCTCCAATACAATCTTTAAAATAAGGATAAAACCTTGGATTGTTTCTAATTTCACTAGGAGTTGACTCATCAGGTAATCTAATAACTAGTTTATACAATTTCAAAATAGCTCTCAATACAACCCTAAAGTAACGGTGAATTGTCTCAGTTGATCTATAATATCTAGATCCAATCACTCGAAACCTTACATTATGACCAATTATATGTAAAAATATAACTACTTGCTCCCTAATATTCACATATTTAGTTGATTGTAACAAATTATTCCTACTAAGAATATCACAGAAATTAAAAAAAGGCAATCAGTCTCATCCTTATCACATTAATACAATGTTGGTCACCACTATATAAAATACTATTAATATAATTTTCTCTTTCATAATCTCGATTCACACGAGGGTGAGAAGCAATTTCCTTCCTAGGTTTTAATTTTTAATCCAAAGAGCCCCAAAAGCTAAAACTGAAGCCACAACTCCGACAATTGCATTTTGATCTTGACTACGGTCCATCTACACAAAATAATACAACATAAATATTTGGTCAATACAAAAAAGATGCAAGCTTTTCATAAGATCACATATATGAATAAATTTACTATGACTAAAGTGCATACATACATATATAAAACAAATCATTATAAATTAAAATGACAAGAGAAAAGAAAATGAGAAAGAACATTTTATATTTTTTTCTTTTCTACTATTTTAATTTTTCATCTTTTTCGATCTTAGTGAACAAAGTCTATTAGTTTGGATTTGACATGAACTATTTTTTAAAACAGATAGGTCAATTTTTAAATGTGTTTGAATATAGAGTATATATATTTGTTCCCATGGAGTTTGAATATAGAGTATATATAATGAACAATGATGATAGCAAGCAATGTAATCATTTCCCATATCCGTCTGATAGGGTAAAAGAAAAGTGGAAAACAGTAGCAAACATGGAAACGAATGATTGCCAATTCAAATACTTGCATGTTTACAACACTAAGGACGATATAATTTAACAATATGGGGGTAATCAAAGCCAAGATCAATTGATCATATGATGATGTTTTGAGAAAAACAAAAAATGGTGTTATGGTCTATGGAGAGCAACACTCCATCATTTTCTTTATGTTTCTGCCTCTTTTTACACATTGCATTTACGTTGATCAAATCAGTAATGTCAAGACTAAAATAAAACTTTATCTATATTTTGGACACTTTATCTATAGTACAGTCGTCAATTTGCAATTCAATCGGTCTGGTTCCAACATCGATGTAAACATGTTTAAAATTTGATACAATTGTTTTAAATATGATCCACATCAAATTTAAACTAACATCAATTCGAGAAACATTTAACACTTTAGTTAATGACTAAATCGATAGAAGGAACTAGTAGTTACAATATCAATACTTTGAAAACTCAATTAAAATATTTTGAAATTTAGAGATGTATGAGTAATTAACCTTAATATTTTATAAAATCGAAAACTATTTTTTAGCACTTTTCATTTAAAGATAAGTGACTAAGAACTTTATTACAGCTTTCAATGGCTGCCTTGTTAGCTTCTTCAACCTCCTCTATGTCCATTCCAACCTCAAAAAATGAAAAACAAAAAAACCCTTAAAACCCAGATGAATGCAACATTTGAATGACAACAAAACTCATTTGCAGCTCATTACAACCTCAAAAATCAGAACTTTGTTTATGCTTTTTGGTTCACAAAATTAAAAAGGGTTGAGGCTTTTCAAAAGATTTAAAAACCAAAACTTGAATGGAAAGTATGACCCAAAACTGAAAACTTTTGAAATAAAAGTGGACATGATTGAAATTTAGAACAAGAAAAAAGAAAATTCGGCCATTTTCAATGATAAAGAAAGAACAAGAGAAAACTAGGTTTTAAATGAAACACAAATTAAAGTGTTGAAAACAACTTGAAAAAGTCATTTTCGGATTTATTTTATTATTAAAACTATTTTTAAAATTTTAATACATTTTTATAATTAAATTTAAATAAAAATAAATTAATCTTTTTAGGACTTAAATAAAAATAATTTTTTTACTAAAATTTGAGGTAAACTGAGACGAAAACAATAGTAATGAAATAAAAAAAAAAAACACTAAAGTAGGAAAATAAGTATAGTTCAAAGTATAACTTAAGCCTAATTTCAGAAACCAAGCCTGGTATAAGACCAAAACATTTTACCATTTTTATATGCGCTAATCATTGAAAAGATTTTTATACATAATAAGACCAAACAAAAATGTCTAATGTACAACAAAATGGACTTAACCTAACTAATAATGCATTAGTACAATGGCTTTTGCTGCAAATATAAAACCAAAAAAGGGAAAAGTGTCTCAGGTTTATGATTTACCCCAAAAAGGAAAAAAAATTGAAGGCATTATTACTATAAAACTCGATTGAATTCCACTATATAATTTCAAGAGGAGTATCTTATAATCTGATTCAGAACAATATATACATAGTATTACAACCAAGTTAGTGCAGTAACAGAAGATTCATTCTAAATCAGTTGGCCATGATGTTAACAATAAGCAGTAGATAATAAAAAACCAGAAAAAAGTAGCCAAAGGTTTTCGACAAAATACTTTTTGACATTCTAGGAGTAACCATTTTTTTCACATTCTAGGAGCTATGTAATCATTAGTACCAATAGAAGTAGGAGCACCATACTCTTGTAGATGCTTCCTCCCAGTATGGAAATAATAAGTTAATAACTAGCCACAAGAATTACATAAGGTCTCCTTTTTTAACTCCATGGGATTGAAGAACACATATGATGCACTAAGATTGTACAATGGATTCACGGCCAACAATGATTTCCATACATGTAAAGTCTAAATAAAATAACAAAAATGAAATCTGCAGCTCATTCAGTTTGTTGACCAGGTCCTAAAAGCTTCAACATTTCCAGATCGTCAGCTAGGATCCCAAACCCCAGAAAGTACATACAGCATGCTAATATTTTCAGATCACTCCTTTTAGTAACTCCATGGTGCATTTATTAGTCTCATCTATTCGTCATCTATGTCTGATATACCTCTATATTATGATTTATGACAACTAGATAAGTTGGCAAGCTTTCACCAGGTGAAATTATCCAAATGAGAGAAACATAGAACAATTGAGGTTAGGGGTATAGACTCTCAAACCCACATATCTCTCGATTACAAGATTGGTGTTATTGGTTGGGGTTCCCAGGTACCAAACCAAACCCCTAGAATTTTATTTTTATCATTTTTTTTATCAACAACGAAAAGAACAAGGATTAGAGATTTTTGAAACTGATCGGTTCCAATTTTAAGATTGTTTTTGGTATTTCTCTTTTCTAAAAATTTGAGTTTGGGAATCCCTAAATCATTCAGGTTTCTTCCTTAGCTAAAGAAACAGAGGAAAGCATAAAATTTCAGGCATAAAATCTGTGGAGAAGTAAGGAAGAAGAAAAAAAAAAAAAGAGCTTTGGTTCATTCCTTAATCCAAGACCCAGTGAAGAGGAATGGTATAATCCTGTGAAAGAGAGAAACAGAGGAAATGAAACAGCAGCTTGAGATGTGATGGACTAGAAAATGAAGAACAGAAGAAGTAAAAGAAATGAATAAAGGAAGAAGGAGAGACTTTTACCTAGATAATGGGACTGAAAAATGTCTTATAGAAATGAAATTGGTAAAACAATTTCCCTAAAATGTAAGACATTTTACCCGTGTCTTGGAAATCATTTTCCAAATGGAAAATGTATTCAGGCAACCAAACACTACAAAAAAAAAAAAAACAGTCTTATTCCTTTAAACAAACGCACCCTTATTCCTTTAAAAAAGAAAGTCCCCCCCCCACTTATTTTTGAGAAAATAAACAGTCTCATCTCCTCATTACCTCTGAATTAAAAATATTATATATTTTTTATCGGTAATTATTTATTACATAAGTGGTGGACAAATGAGTTAAGTGTCATTTTTTTAAAGGGTAAATTATGTTCATGGGTATAAAATTTTAATCATATTTGTGGAATTAAAACTTTATAGTGTAGATGTATCAAATAATTGTTCATTTTGTAATATTTTTTTAGAACTATTTTTAATCGTTATATTTTAATTTTAATTAAATGCTTCGGCCCATTATATTTTAAATTGTTAATATATATTGCAATTTCATGCTGATTGAGCATTACTACAATCAAATTATTATGATTACTAACTCTTAAAAAATTGGGGTTTACGAATAAAAGTGTATCAAAAGAAAAAAAATGTTTTCTTCAACATTTTGTAATTAAAAGTAAAAATGATATCAAGAACAAAATTTGACCAAATATGTACATTTTGTTTTTGGTCAATGATGTGGTCGTTGAGAGCACGAAATATATCCTATTTCCTACAAAATAATGAAAAAAACAGTAAAGGGGAAGTAGAGTCGAATCCTTAGGGACCGGATTGTACGAATGCTTGTTTCTTGAAATCCTGGGCAGAATCGTGCCCAAGAAAACCTGAGTTTCTGGAAAAAAATAAAAAAACAGAATTAAATGTTTTGATCTGGAACAATAAAATAAAAACAAATTTGGAAGTCGAATTGAAATTGTGAAATTAAATAAATTGCGAAAATTAAAATGGAGAATATAAAAATAAACAGAGTTTAGGAAAAGAGAGAGTTTCTTATGTGGCGAGATTCCAGCCTCTGGTTGTTTCGATTCGGCTTGGGTTCAATCCTTGGATTTTAAGTAACCATTCTTAAACAGATTAAGTCAGTTATAGAGGAAGAGGATGCATATGACCACCAGCTCCAAGAATTTAGACTTAAGATTTGGCGGAGCCTGATTCTAGCCAATAATCGCTTTTGTGGGACTATCTTCTACTAGATCATCACTTCTCAATGGCGAAGACCACGCCATTTTGTCTCTTAGATACGTTAACCTTTGACGCAGAAAGGCAGCGAACTGACTGTGCAATCTTCCCAAAACGTACAAAGAGGCCGTTCCTTGCACAAGTTGAAAAGATCACCTATTAAGGGACATGGACGGAAGCGTCAGCCTCGTAATGCGGAGAAGCGATGAATACCCTGTTAAGAAGGCTAAGCGCAGATTCTAAGCGTCATGAACCTTTTTGGGGAATTTCGACAACCTTGGGCTAGATTAGATTTAGTGGCTCATGATTTTTAGGGGAAATCAAATAAAAATAATAGAAAGAAAGTTTTTATTGAAAGAAAATATGAAAAGAAAAAAACTAGATTTATGGGGGAGAGAGTGTTTACAGCCAAATATGGACAAAATTTGTGTCACTTCATCCCCTATTTATAGTACTAGGAAACCTAGCATATTCCTAATTAAATTCTAAAAGATAAATACAAATAAATAAATATAATTAAAGACAATTAAAGATATATAAAAATAAATCCTAAAATTAAATCTAAATAATTATCCTTAATAATTATCCTGATATAATTAAACATTAAATAGAATCTTGTGCTATAAAAACTCTTCTTTTGCAATTTTGCTCTTATGTCTTCCATACTTGTATTTTTGGCACCACTTCTCTCCTACTTCGCATGTTGGCCCACTTTATTTCCAATTTTCACGCTTTTTGCCCTCAAATTTCCTTTATCCTTCAATTTAGTCCCTAAAAGATAAAAGACCTTAAAATATCCCAAATTAGTAGGATCATACTCAAAATCAACATGCAAATAGCACATAAAAATATGATGTTCTAGAGTATTATCAAATTAAGAGTTTGCTGTTGTAAATTAAAGACATTAGCTGCTAATTTATTGACCAAAGTTTCTAGAGAATTACTTAAATCTTGAGGCTATTGTGGAACCCAGTTTTGGTATGGTTGATTATACCGTGGGTTGGCTCCATAACTTAAGTTAGGGTGGTCCCTCCATCTTGGGTTGTACATGTTAACATAGGGGTCGTATCGCCTTTGTGGTGGCCCAGGGAAATTTCCCACAGTATCTAAATGAGCCATAGTATCATCATGCAGACTGAGACATGCATCAGTGGTATGTTCAGGTGTAGCACATATTCTGCATACTCGGGCTGGTTTTGCTTTGTCTGCAACAAGAGAATTCACAATATTAGTAAGTCTATCAAGTCTATCCTCAACGGTAGAATTACTTAGCTGGTGAACCCTTCTAGAGGGTTCTGGATTGGCTCGAAATATCTGAGCATTTGTAGCCATCGTGGAGATCAAGTCTCTTGCTTGTTGAGGAGTCATGTTGACCAACGCTCCTCCACTAGCGGCGCCAACCATATTCATCTCCATGGGTTTCAGGCCTTCGTAAAAGTATTGAAGGAGAGATTGCTATGTAATACCGTGTTGTGGGCAGCTCGCACACAACTTCTTAAATCGCTCCCAATAATCGTAAAGAGACTCTGTTTCTTTTTGTCTTATTCCAACGATCTCTCTTCTTAACTGTTTCTTTTTGTCTTATTCTAACGATCTCTCTTCTTAACTCGGCTGCTTGTGATGCTGGATAAAACCTGTTGAGAAATAAATGAGAAAGATCAGCCCAAGTTGTAATTGATTCAAGAGGTAAGTAAAATAGCCATTCCCTAGCTGAATCTGCTAGGGAGAAAGGGAAAACATGCAATTTGATTTGATCCTCAGTTACCCCCTGAGGTTTCATACTAATGCAAACCATATGAAACTCTTTCAAGTGCTTGTGGGGATTTTCATTTTGTAGCCCTCGAAAAGTTTGCAGAAGCTGGATTAAGCCTGACTTTAATTCAAAATCAGTATCCATAGTAGGATACGCAATGCATAATGGTGGTTTTTCTGCCGGAACTTCGACCAGTTGCTGAATTGTTTGAGCCATAGGTTGATGTGCCAAATTAGGGTTTTCGTTAACATTGGTGTTAAGCACTTCTTCTGGTGAATCGACTTCTACTTTTTCACTTTCAAATGTTTGAGTAGGGTTTTTGTTAACCCTAGACTCTGCTTCGTCGTCGATTCTAATTTCTTGTGGTGGATTACTTTGAGTCCCAACCACCACTGACTACTTTTTCCTTAGATTTGTTTCCTTGCGATTAGCTCTCACAGTCTTTTCAATTTCTGAATCAAATGCAAGAGTACCTAGAGCAGATCTGGTCATAAGAAACAAAAAAAAGATTAGTACGTTGCCAATCCCCAGCAACGGCGCGAAAATTTGATGCGATCGTTGAGAGCACCAAATATATCCTATTTCCTACAAAATAATGAAAAAGAACAGTAAAGGGGAAGTAGGGTCGAATCCTCAGGGACCAGATTGTACCAATGCTTGTTTCATTGAATTCCTAGGCAAAATCGTTCCTAAGAAAACCTATGTTTCTGGAAAAAAATAAAAAAAAATAGCATTAAGTTTTTTGATCTGGAACAATAAAATAAAAACAGAATTTGAATTTGAATTGAAATTGAAATTGCGAAAATTAAAATGGAGAATATAAAAATAAACAGAGTTTGGGAAAAGAGAGAGTTTCTTACGTGGCGAGATTCCAGCCTCTGGTTGTTTCGATTTCCCTTGGGTCCAACCCTCGGCTTTTAAGTAATCCTTCTCAAGCAGAATAAGCCAGTTATAGTGGAAGAGGACGCCTACGACCACCAGCTCCAAGAGTTTAGACTTAAGATTTGGCGGAGCCTAACTCTAGCCAATAATCGCTTTTGTGATACTATCTTCTGCTAGATCATCACTTCCCAACGGTGAATACCATGCCATTTTGTCCCTTAGACTCGTCAACCTCTGACGCAGAAAGCCAACGAACTGACTATGCAACCTTCCCAAAACGTACAAAGCAGTCGTTCCTTGCACAGGTAGAAAAGATCACCTATTAAGGGACATGGAAGGAAGCGTCAATCCCATAATGCAGAGAAGTGATGAATACCTTGTTGAGAAGGCTAAGCATGGATTCTAAGCGTCATGAACCTTTTTGGGAAATTTCAACAACCTTTGGCTAGATTAGATTTAGTGGCTCATGATTTTTTGGGGAAATCAAATAAAAATAATGGAAAGGGAGTTTTTATATAAAGAAAATATGAAAGAAAAAAAACTAGATTTATGGGGGAGAGAGTGTTTACAGCCAAAGATGGACAAAATTTATGTCACTATCCCCTATTTATAGTACTAAGAAACCTAGCTTATTCCTAATTAAATTCTAAAAGATAAATACAAATAAATAAAGATAATTAAAGATAATTAAAGATAAATAAAAATAAATCCTAAAATTAAATCTAAATAAGTATCCTAATATAATTAAACATTAAATAGAGTCTTGTGCTATAAAAACTCTTCTTTTGCACTTTTGCCCTTATGTCTTCCATACTTGTATTTTTGGCATCACTTCTCTCCTACTTCGCATGTTGGCCCATTTTATTTCCAATTTTCATGCTTTTTTCCCCTAAATTTCCTTTTTCCTTCAATTTAGTCCCTAAAAGATAAAAGACCATAAAATAGCCCAAATTAGTAGGATCATACTCAAAATAAACATGCAATTAGCACATAAAAATATGACGTTCTAGAGTATTATCAAATTCCCCCTACTTTGGCCATACTTGCCCTCAAGTATGGTTCCTGTTCACTGTGAAAATTAAATCCCGCCATGAAAGAAATACTACTCCAAAGTTTTATAAAAATTAGTCAAAATGCATATGAAAAATAAAGAGAACCCTTAGCTTACTTTAAGTAAAATTGAAAAATTATTTCAATTAACACACAAAAATTAAGATCGACTTTGATTATTTCATGAAATTTAGGTAATTTACCAAACCTATCAAGGCACCTTATTCGTTTCTACCTTCAGTCCCCACACTTTAATATGTCTCTTTTTATTTATTTTTTTAATCTAAGTTATTTATTTTTACTTAGGAATATATTGAACCTTTTGATGCGAAGAGAGATGATAGTCAAACACCCCACCCCGGTTACTCAGCCCAACACACTCCTAATTTTTAGTTTTCTTAAGAACATATCGAACCTTTTGACGCGAAGAGAGATGACAGCCAAGCACCTCACCCCAGTTACTCAGCCTAACACATTCTTAAAAATTAATTTCGGTTAGCGAAATTTTTCCTAACACGTCACACAACCTTTTGACGCGAAATAGGATGACAACCCAAGCACCCTACCCCAGTTACCCATCTAGTCACGTTTTAAGCTGCACTCATAACCAAGGAAACATTATTATTAAACGAAATTTTAATTTTGGAGGACTTAGGAATAACAATCAAGTGTTAAAAATAAGTTTCAGCAACCACCTTAATAGTCATGAACATATTTTAAGCATGCAATTGTATTAAGTGTCCTTTTTGTATTTAAACTTAATCAAATTTACTAAAAGCAAAATAGGGTTAACTTTATCGATCATAATTATTCAGTCTAAAAGAAATAAAACAATGGAGATGAAATCAAGCGGGTAAAATCATAACTAAATTAGTAGACAAGAAGCATGCATGTGGGTCAAACAGTGGGTAAGTCATGGTCAAATTCTTGGGCATGAAAAGAGGCAGAATATTCTTAAAAAAAATTATATGGGCAGCAACAACCAAAATAGCAGCAATAACAAAAAAAAATCAGCATCTAAAACGACAGAAATAATATGGAATGATTCCCCCTACTTAAAACACATAGTCCAAACACATAGTCCTCGATGTGGAATAAATAAATAAATAGGCGGAAGAAAAGTTTAGAAGAACTCCCTGTGTAATTACTGTTGTTCGCGCATAATGGCAATGAGTTCGGCTAGTTGCTGGCCAAAAGTGTCGAGTTGAGCCTCGATGCACTCTAACCGTTGCTCAACAATCATCGAAGGAACGTGCTATTCCAGGCTAGAATAGGGATGGAATATGAGCTGTTTGGCTGTAGGTTTTGTCTTTTCTCCTTTTTTTCTCCCTATTTTCGTTTCGATTCACCTAGTTAGAAGAAGAGAATTTTTATTAATATCTAAAATAGAATAAATAATTAAGTAATAAATAATTAAGATAAAATAATAAACAATAAAAATAAAAATAAAAATAAAAATAAAAATAAAAATAAAAATAAAAATAAAGAAAAATAAAGAGAAATAAAAATTGGGTTGCCTCCCAACAAGCGCTTGTTTAACGTCGTTAGCTTGACGCCCTGAATGGGATTATGGTGGCACTAACTGAATTTTTTTTTGACCGTGTAGGCCTAAAAATTCTCATAAAATGGCTTCAACCGTTATCCATTGACTACGAACCGCTTTCCAGTTTCTTCACTCTCTATTTCAACTGCACCATGTGTGAATACTTGAGTCATAATAAAAGGTCCTTGCCATTGAGATCGAAGCTTACCTGAGAATAGTTTTAATACGGAGTTATAAAGCAAAACTTTTTGTCCTACCGAAAAATGCTTCATAGCTATTCTCTTATCATGAAATAACTTTGTCTTGTCTTTATAAATGTGAGCATTCTCATAGGCATCATTAATAATTTCCTTCGATTCTTGAATGTCCAATTTCCTTGCCTTCCCTGCGGGTTCTAACTCTATGTTACATCGTCGAATAGCCCAATAGGCTTTATGTTCCAATTCAACCAGAAGATGACAAGCTTTTCCAAAAATAAGTCGATATGGGGTCATGCCAATTGGTCCGTTATACGTTGTTTGATAGGCCCAAAGTGCGTCATTAAGCTGAAGACTCCAATCCTTTCGGTTGGACTTGACTGTTTTCTCTCAAATAGACTTGATCTCCTTGTTCGAAACCTCTTCTAGGTCATTCGTTTGAGGATGGTAGGATGTCACTATATGATGATGAACTCCGTATTTTGACAATAGTGCCTCCATGACTTTGTTGCAAAAGTAGGTGTCACGATCACTAATCAAAGCTCGAGGTGTGCCAAACCTGGAAAAAATAATTCACTTTAGAAACTCCACAACAGTTTTAGCATTGTCATTTCGAGTAGGCTTTGATTCTATCCACTTAGAAACATAGACTACTGTAAGAATTATATAAATGTTTCTAAATGAGGAAATAAATGGGCATGAAATCAATGCCCCATACATAAAAAATCTCACATACATGAATCGAGAATAGGGGCATTTGATTTCGTTTAGTGATGTCACCTGTATGTTGGCATTTATCGCAAGACTTATAAAAATTATATGCGTTCTGAAAAATTGTGGGCCAATATAGCCCACACACTAATACCTTATGAGTAGTCCGTTAGGACCAAAGTGACCTCCGCAAGCTTTTGTATGACAAAAAGTAAGGATAGAGGTTACCTCAGTTTCTGGAACACATCATTTTATTATCTGATCTGAATAGTGTTCCCACAATTATGGGTCATCCCAAATGTAATATCGAGCTTCCTTTCTAAGCTTGTCCTTCACGAAACGTGCTAACTCAGTGGGCAGCGAACCTGTGTAATAGGCCTCGGTTGAAAATAAACTCTCGTCAGGGAACTCATCCTTTATAGGAGTGTCTTAATCAGGTATTTTTAACCTACTCAAGTGGACGGCTACCAAGTTTTTGCATCCCTTTTTGTCACGAATCTCTATGTCAAATTCTTGGAGCAGCAAAATCCATCTAATGAGCCTTGGTTTTGCTTCCTTCTTTGCAATCAAGTACCTGAGAGCTGCATGATTAGAAAAAATAATCACCTTAGATCCCAATAAATATGACCAAAATTTATCCAAAGCAAATACAACAGCTAAGAGTGCTTTTTTTGTGGTGGTATAGTTGCTTTGTGCAACATCTAGGGTTTTTGAGGCATAGCAAATGACATAAGGCTCTTTGTCTATCTTTTGCCCTAACACCGCCCCCACACTGCGTTCGCTTGCATTGTACATAATTTCAAAGGGGCAGTTCCAATCTGGTGCTCGTACTATAGGAGCGGACACCAGTTTTTGCTTGAGTGTATCAAATGCCTCTTTGCATTTTGGGCTGAACTCGAATTTCTTATCTTTCTGCAATAACTCGCACAACGGTTCAACTATTTTGGAGAAGTTCCTTATAAAGCACCTATAAAATCCTGCATGGCCAAGGAAAGAACATATCTCCCTTACAGTAGAGGGATATGACAAAGAATTAATAATGTCAGTTTTGGCCTTATCGACCTCAATTCCCTTGGTAGAAACTACATGACCTAGAATCAAACCTTTGTCTACCATAAAGTGACACTTTTCATAATTCAAGATAAGATTAAATTCTATACATCTACTTAAAATTATCGTGAGATTTTTAAGGTATTCATCAAAACAATTCCCATGCACAGTAAAATCATCCATAAAAACTTCGATAATTTTTTTCACATATTCGGAAAATATACTCATCATGCATCTCTGAAAGGTGGCCGGTGCATTGCAAAGTCCAAATGGCATCCTTATGTACGGAAATGTGCCGAATGGGCACATAAAAGTGGTCTTTTCCTTGTCCTCTGGTGTAACTAGGATTTGGAAGAAACTTGAGTATCCATAAATACAACAAAAGTGAGTTTTACCAGCTAATCGCTCAAGCATTTGGTCAATAAAAGGAAGAGGGAAATGGTCATTTCTAGTGTAAGAATTCAATTTCCTGTAACCAATGCTGACACGCCACCCATTTTGCACTCGAGTTGGTACCAAGTCACCTTCAGCATTTTTCTTCACTATCACGCCCGTTTTCTTGGGCACGACTTGTACTGGACTTACCCATCTACTGTCTGAAATGGGGTAGATTATGTCAGCATCCAACAGCTTGATTATCTCCTTTTTTACCACCTTCATCATATTCAAGTTTAACCGTCTTTGCGACTCTCATTTTGGTTTAGTGTTTTCCTCCAAGTAGATTTTGTGTGTGCATGTCAAAGGGCTTATCCCTCTTAAATCGGCAATGGTCCAACCAATCGCCTCTTTATGATTTTGTAGTACCTGGATCAAACTTTCTTCTTCAAGCTTAGAGAGTTTATTGGAAACTATAATCGGTAGGGTATTACCTTTCCACCAAAACGCATACTTAAGATGTTCGGGAAGCGGCTTTAATTCCAAATCTGGAGCCTGCACAATAGAAGGTAAAAGTTTAGTATTTGATGGAGACAATAACTCATTAACAGATTCATAACCATCAACTATAAATTCAGATTTATCTTCATAAATGGACTCAAAAGTCTCCTCTACTAAAGAGTCAATTATGTCGACAGGTTTACGCTTAATATATCATTTGGACGACTAATAGCATCATAGGCATTGAACTTCACGATCTCCCCATTAAATTCCATTGTAAGAGTTCCGCTTCGATAGTCAATTTTGGTGCCAGCGGTACTAAGGAAAGGTCGGCCCAACAAGAGGTTCGAAGATCCAGGAGTGCTATCCTTCTCCATTTTTATTACATAAAAATCTGCAGGTAAAATAAGTTTGTTAACTTTTACCAGTACGTCTTCGAGGACTCCTTCGGGATGCACAATGGACCTATCTGCCAGCTGAATGGTAACTCCTGTTTTTGTCAAAAAACCTGTGTTAAGTGATTAATATATAGTGTAACACCCCTATCCCGTACCCGTCACTGGATTAGGGTTATGAGGCATTACCTACTAACATATATCACAGATCAACTTCTATCATAAATTAACTAATATAATATTAAATCAACTATCATGCTTCAATTTAATATTACATAAGATTATAAAATTAAAATAATCAAATAATGCCAACAAGGAAACATGCAACAATTTTTTTAAAACCTTTATAATGTTTGAGCAGTATATGTGTAAAATGTTTTATAATTATACAAGTATCATACACATACCATGAGCAAGCAACCACGGATTATTTTTTTTTTACAAATAAATAGATAGTCTACAATAGTCTTTGTTAATTTGTTTGTGACGTTTTCATATCATGAACGAATATTCATAACAATAGCTCAAACAAATAAACTACTCAAGTAATCCATAAATATTATAGTAATATATATCACGAGAGATCGGTACAAAACCATGTTTACCTTCTATCTAATTAACTAACAAAGATTATCTTTGTTGAAACATAAGTAAAAATAAACCTAACACATGAATATATATTTTTCTTGAAAGCGTATATATGCATATTACAATGTCACGTTATAAATCCAAACATTATCCTGGCAACTATCAAGTCACAAGGCAAGTCATTTCATCACAAGCAAAAATAGCTATACAAGCATGTACTGAATATTAAGTTAGCTAAAACCATTTCATCCAAGCTTATCTTATAACCAAATATACCTATATATATATATGAAATAATCTTCAAGACTAATCATGTAACAAAACATACCTCACAAGTATAAGTCTTTAACCACATTTAAACCTATACAAAATATAAATCTTTCATGTCGTATAATGAACATACCAAAACAACATAATTCATGTTCGAATATAACCAATTAACATTTAATGCCAAACCACATAATAAAACTTACATTGAGCATAACTACTGAATCCTCTTGTATAATATTATCTTATTATGAATCATGTTCAAACAACCAAATATATCTAGGTTTATATATTAAAGCCAACATATTCAAACTTCAACCAAGACATTAACCAACTTAAATGCACAAACATGCACATATCGCAACATTACTTTTTAAAGCGTAAAATACCATAACTAAAATAAACGCAAACCATAGGTAACCATAACCGATCCTAGGCAAGATGGTTAAGCCATCTTCACATGGCATATATATACATTCATTTCCAAAATATTTAACCTCAAAACCAGCCTATACACGCCATAATTCAAGTTTAGTTTAAGGTACCAAAGCTGTAGATAGTGTGAAGAACTTGGTTGATGATCCCCGAGCTTGCAGCTTGACTTCAAAATCTATAAAATAGAGTAACGTAATACACAAAGTAAGCTACCACAGCTTAGTAAGTCATAAGCAATAAACAACTCAATTACATATTTGATTCATGTTAACTAAATGAAATGTATTAACATTATTAACCACCTAAGCCGAATACATATACTATCATTTAATACAATATAAATCAACTTCCAAACTAGTAGCCAAAATAACCACACATCCATTTACTCTTTCATACAACTTAAGAATCATCAAATGCCATCCTATGTATAAATAATACCTAGGTAGCCGAATTTACAAATTATATGTACACATGTTAAGTTACATTTCATTTGTGACAACCCGAATTAGGGCCTAATCGGAATAGTGGTTTCGTGACCACAAATCCGAGATAGAAATAATTATTTTATAATTATTTTGAGGTTATGATATGATTACATGATTGTGTGAAAATTTTGTGAAGAAATTCCATGCATAAAATGCTTAATTTGAAGTTAGGGGCTAAATCGAATAAGCTGCAAAACTTGCATTCTAGAAGTTTTTAGTATGAAATTGCTTTGAAATATTAATTAGGAGGTCTTAAATAGCAATTTGACCAATTTCTAAAATTTTGGACAAAAATGGGCTTGTACATGAAAATTTTTAAAGAAAGGCATTAAGGGCATTTTGGTCATTTGTTTATTAAATGAAATAAAATGGGAAAAATAACACAAAATTGGTTATCATCTTCATTAGTTGCTGCGAAAATTGCTCTCTTCCATAGCTAGGGTTTCTTCAACTTTGAAGCTCCATAGTAAGTGATTTCAAGCCCTGCTTTTAATGTTCTTTACGTTTTTGGATTCCCTGACTCGATTAAGCTTATGCTAACAATAATTCGACCTAGGGTTCATATTTGGAAAAATACCCATAGGTGAAATTTGTGTATTTTGATGTTTTATGATAGAATATGAGGTTTTAAATTATGTTAGACAACTTGTGCTACTCGGGTTTAAGTGAAAACGAGTAAAACTAAGATAATCGGTAAAAATACCTATTGTTCACAACTATGTGTTAGAGTGAGAATTTGATGTGGTCATAGAAGATAAAAATGTTCATCATGTCATAAAACATAAGAATAAGGACTGAAATTAAATTTCCGAGCCTAGGGGCAAAATTGTAATTTTGTAAAAGTTAGGGGGCAAAAATGTAATTTTGTAAAAGTTAGGGGGCAAAAATGTAATTTTTCTATAATGTGATCTTTGGATTAAAATAAATAGTATGAGTGCTAAATGAGCTAAATGTGTTGTTATAGATCAAGAAAGGCGTGGAATTGACCTCGAACGAGGGAAGGAAAAAGTTTTGGACTAAATCACAAAATTTCCACATTTTGCACCGAGGTAAGTTTGTATGTAAATATTATATTATTTTCATTTACATTCCTATATATTTCAGCCTATTATATGAATATACTAGCTGATGTTAAAATATAAATCGACTATTGAGAGAATAAAAATAAATAATAGAGAGGAATCCCGATTGAACATTCGGAGAGATCGAATAAAATAGAGGAGCGTAGCTAGGTCACATGTATGATGCTGAGTGCACATCATGTGTACAAGAAAGCTACGAAATACCATGTAGTAGCTAGGTCACATGTGTGATACGGAATGTATCCCATGTAGACAAGAGAGCTACGTGAAGAGATAAATGTAGCTAGGTCACATGTGTGATACGGGATGTATCCCATGTAGACAAGAGAGCTACGTAATAGATAAATGTAGCTAGGTCGCATGTGTGATTCCAAGTGAAGGACACCATGTAGACAAGAAAGCTACGAGACAAATTGGCTAGGTCACATGAGTGGTATTAAGTGTTCACCATGTGTACAAGAGAGCCGAATTAAATGGAGTATGATGGTGGGGTGTGTGTAAAACCATTAAATGTCGAGGATTGATCCGAATTGTTCAACGGGATGGTTTTGTGGTGACGTTGTGGTTATGGACCTATACTTATGATGAATGAATTGTGGTGAAAATGATTTGTGGCATATCCATATATGTAAGATAAAATGAGGGTAGCATAAAGAATGTGTGAAAGAGTGAAATTTTGCATTAAAACTGTTTTGGACGGTAGCAGTGATGTGATTTTGAAAAATCACCAAAAATAGGAGGAACATAATTAGAGGTTGAATGAGATGTGCAATTAAAGTTTAATGAGTCTACTTTCATATAAAAGAATCAGAACAAGCAAAGGAATTTTATATTTTGAGATATTTACAATTGTGTGTGACTTGCTCAGGATGAATGTGTGATCCCCTGTTTCAACTTTAAAAAATCATTAAAAATTGTACAAAGCAAATTAAGAAATATAGTTTACATACCTAAATTCCTTATTGAGTCTAGTTTTAAATGAAACAAATTTCAGGGTTATTTGAATTGTGTAATGAGAGAAATTCAATTCGTAGTGAACAGAGGTCAGACTAGTCGAGCTGTGTAACAGGGGAAGCTTTAACTAATAAACTGTACTAATCGGCTGAACCAAAAATTCTAGAAAAAAATTAGCAAAGAGATTTATGAGTCTAGATTCAGGTAAATTTTACGGATTTGAATTTCGAGTTTTTCAACTCGAGTTATGATTTATTTAGTGAATATGATGCAGGGGGGACAGCTTGATCAAATTGGGACAAACAATAAAAGTATAAAAATATTTTATAATTGAGTTATGTTGTAAACATGTTAGATTTCTTATTTGTTATTTATATACTTACTTACTAAGCTATATGCTTATCTTCTTTTTTTTTGTCTTATAGAGTTACTAAGCCAGATTGGGAATTGAAGATCGTCGGAGACCCATCCACGCTATCAATACTTTTTGGTACATTGTGAACACTATTTTGAAATATGGCATGTATAGCAGACTTGGTTATTTTGTTACGTGTCATAAATGTCTAGGTTTAAATTACTACTTATAGTATCAAGCTAATCATTTTGTATGAAACCTTTGGAGTTAGTTTGTATTGTTAATAACAGATGTTATAATGATCAAATTGCACGCTATATTTTTTTTTGTTGGGTTTTACTTAATAGTACTTACTATGATTTGTTAATACCTCGTACCCTGTTCCGGCTACGGATATGGGTAAGGGGTGTTACATTTAGATTCTCCCCCCCTTTAGAGATTTTCTTCCCCGAAAATCTTACCGGTAAAGAGGTTTGGGTACTGTTTCCTCATAGCCTCCTCAGGTTCCCACGTAGCTTCCTCTATTCCATGTCTGTGCCACAATACTTTCACTAAGGCTATACTTTTATTTCTTAACTGTTTAATTTCTCGAGCCAAAATCTTTATTGGTTCCTCTTCATAGGTCATATCCGATCGAATCTCAATTTCTGTTGGGGGGATCACATGTGAAGGATCAGAACGATAACGTCGTAACATTGATACGTGAAACACGTTATGAATTCTCTCTAACTCTGCCGGTAAGGCCAACCGATATGCCATCGTCCAATTCTCTCGGTAATTTCAAATGCGCCCAATAAAACGCGGACTCAACTTGCCTTTTCGACTAAATCTCGAAATCTTTTCCATGGTGACACTTTCAAGAACACTTTATCACCCACTTGAAATTCAATCTCTTTTCTTTTTAAGTCTGCATATGACTTTTGTCGATCTGAAGCAGCTTTCAAGCAATCCCGAATTACTTTTACTTTCTCTTCGGTTTCTTTAACTAGATCAACTCTGTGAATCTGTTTCTCACTGAGTTCAGTCCAATATAAAGGAGTCCGACACTTACGACCATACAAGGCTTCAGACGGTGCCATTTGTATACTTGACTGATAAATCATTATTGTAGGCAAACTCAATTAAAGATAGATATTTCTCCCAACTACCTCCAAATTCTAAAACACAAAGATCTAAGCATATCTTGAGTACTGGATTACTCTTTCCGATTGACCATCTGTTTGTGGATGGAACGCGGTACTAAAGTTCAATTTTGTACCCAAAGCTTCTTGTAACTTTTTCCAAAATCTTGAGGTAAATCTCGGATCTCTATCTGATATTATAGACATAGGCACCCCGTGCAACCTCACAATTTCAGCAATATATAATTCGGCTAATTTATCAAGTGAGTAATCGGTACGTCTCTGATATAAAGTGGGCTGATTTTGTTAATCTATCAACCACTACCCAGACAGCATCCTTCTTTTTAGGAGTCAAAGGCAAACCGGTTACAAAATCCATAGTAATCTTGTCCCATTTCCACTCAGGCACCATTACCGGCTGAAGTAGTCCTGAAGGCACTTGATGTTCGGCTTTTACTTGTTGACAGACCAAACACTTGGTTACAAATTCAGAAATGTCCCTTTTCATACCTGGCCACCAATACAACTTCTTTAAATCTTTATACATTTTTGTGCTACCAGGGTGAACTGATAAACAGCCATTGTGCGCCTCTTGTAATATTTTCTGAATCAATTCATTATTTTTCGGCACACATATTCTGTCTCGAAACATTAAACAATCGTCTGGTCCAACTCGAAAATCTGAGTCGTAACCTGATTCGCATTGAGTTCTTTTGGTCCGCAACTCATTATCATCCTTTTGAGCATCACAAATCAACTGGAGAAATAACGGTTTAGCTCTCATCTCTGCTAAGATTGACCCATCATCAGACAATGCTAATCCCATATTCATGGTTCTCAAAGTAAAAAGAAATTTTCTGCTCAAAGCATCAGCAACTATATTTGCTTTTCCCGGATGATAATCAATCACTAGATCATAATCCTTTAATAATTCAAGCCATCTTATTGTCGCAGATTCGGATCCTTTTGATTCATCAAATACTTCAAACTTTTGTGATCGGTAAAAATTCGGCATTTTTCACCGTACAAATAATGTCGCCAAATCTTCAAAGCAAAGACAATAGCGGCCAATTCCAAATCATGTGTAGGATAATTCTTTTCATGCGGTTTTAAGCGTCTCAAGCATAAGCTACCACTTTACCCTCTTGCATCAACACACATCCAAGGCACATCAACGTTGCATCACTATAAATTACGAACTCTTTTCTGGCTCTGGTTGTACTAAAATTGGTGCTTGATCAATCGTGCTTTCAACTTTTCAAAACTCTGTGACATTCATCAGTCCATTCAAACTTAACATTCTTTTGCAGCAACTTAGTCATAGGAGAGGCAATCATCGAAAATCCCTCAACAAAACGTCTATAATATCCGGCTAAGCCTAAAAAGCTTCTAACCTCAAATACATTCTTTGGCGGTTTCCAATCAACGATCGCAGAAATCTTGCTTGGATCCACCCGAATACCATCACCTGAGACTATATGTCCCAAAAATCCGACTTCACGAAGCCAGAAATCTTTTCTCTCAAGATCTGCAATATGGTTCTCAAGTGTTCGGCATGTTCAAACTCATCCCGAGAATAAATTAGAATGTCATCTATGAATACTACTACAAACTTATCCAAATATGGCCGAAAGATCCGATTCATTAAGTCCATAAATATAGCTGGAGCATTTGTTAAGCCGAAAGGCATTACAAGAAACTCATAATGTCCATACCTTGTCCTAAAGGCGGTTTTCGGCACATCTGACTCCTTAACTCTCAACTGGTAGTAACCAGACCTTAAATCAATCTTTGAAAACACTGTAGCCCCTTTTAACTGATCGAATAAATCATCAATCCTCGGCAATGGGTACTTGTTCTTTATAGTCACCTTATTGAGTGACGATAATCAATGCAAAGTCTCATTGAACTATCCTTCTTCTTTACGAATAATACAGAGCACCCTGGGGAGAGAAACTTCGGTCTCACAAATCCCTTATCTGTTAATTCCTCGCAATCGAGCCTTCAATTCTTTTAATTCATCGGAGCCATTCTATATGGAGCAATCGAGATCGGTGCGATGCCGGCAACAAATCAATGGCAAACTCTATCTCTCTGTTGGAGGCAACCTGGCAATTCCTCCGGAAATACATCCGAAACTCACAAACTATCGATCTTGATTCAAGCTTGATTGAGGCAACTCAAGATTCATTACATAAGCGAGATAAGCTTCACACCCTTTCCTCATATATTTACATGCGGACATATGCGAAATCACCATAGGCAATTTATTTGATTAAATCTGTTTCAACCCACAAAATTTCTCCATTTTCACATTTCAACTCTAGTGTCTTTTGTTTACAATCTACCTTAGCATCATACAATGTCAACCACCCATTCCCAAGATAACATCAAACTCATTAAATGGTAACACATCAAATTGGCGGAAAATGCAGTGACCTTGAATCATTAATGGGCAATTCTTGCAAACCTTGTCAACTAGCACATATTGGCCTAAGGGGTCGACACTTTAATCGTAAACTCAATAAACTCAACAGAAACTTTTTATTAGATACTAAATTCATGCAAATATAGGAATGAGTGGATCCGGATCAATCAATGCAATAACAATAGTATCATAGAGAAAAAATGTACCAATAATGACATCGGAGATGATGCATCTTCTCGGGCACGTATAGCATAAGCTCTAGCAGTGCTCTAGCTTCGATCTTGCCATCGAGTCTTTCATCGCAGCTTTATCGCTAGTCCCACCTCCGAGTATTTCTCGGTGGTCTACCTCTACTAGCGGTGGTATTACATCTAGCATTCAAATCTTTCTTCTTTAACTTTCTCCGGACAATCTCTAATAAAATGCTCGCGAGAACCTTTCACACTGAAACAAGCTCGCTCGGTTCCCCAACACTCACCATAATGTTGCCGGCCACATTGCTCGACACACTCGGGCTTTCTAGGTCGCACATTACCCACACTTGCCACTGAAGTAGCTTGAGCTTTAGACCACGAATACGCTCTACCACGATCTCTGTGTGACTCCCCAATTGAAACCGTCATTCGAGGGTTTGCCTCTTTGGACCTCTTTGATTGAGATTGAAATGGCTTGCTTATCGGTCTTTTTTCGGCATCTCGAGCCTCAATAGCAGACTTTTCTTTTTCTTTGTTCAATTCTTGACTTTAAGAGCTCGATCAACCAATACAACAAATTCTTTCAATTCCAAAATTCCTACAAGCACTTTAATGTCCTCATTCAGCCCATCTTCAAACCTTCGCACATAATGGCCTCGGTTGACACACATTCCTGGG
This sequence comes from Gossypium longicalyx, assembly GCA_025698465.1. Lineage (NCBI taxonomy): Eukaryota > Viridiplantae > Streptophyta > Magnoliopsida > Malvales > Malvaceae > Gossypium > Gossypium longicalyx. The sequence goes on from CM046995.1 coordinate 47,144,972, forward strand.
CATACTTGCTAAGTCTCACAAATTCGCGTTCATATTACGCCACGCACATCTTGCCTTGCTTCAATTCAAGGAACTCCTTCCGTTTTTGATCCATAAATCGTTGACTTATGTATTTTTTCTAAATTCTTCCCGGAAGAAATCCCAAGTAACTTTTTCTTTTGGCACCACTTGATACCAAAGTCTTCCACCAATGGTAGGCGAATCTCTCGAAGTGATACAAACACACTTTAAGCATTCTTCGGTGTACATGAGAGCTCATCAAATACACGGGTAGAATTCTCAAGCCGAAATTCCGCTTTTTCAGGATCATCGTCGATCTTTGCTCTAAACTCTTGGCCCCTTGTTTTCGAATCTTGTCAATCTGGAGGCTTATTCATCCTTACCAAATTTACATCTTGAGCACTCTGAGGAATCATCCGAGGTATAGGAGGGGGTGGAGGAGGTTGAGTATTTGGATTTGCTCGAATAAATTCAGTATACCAATTGTTCATCCTTTGGAGAAAGGCATCCCGAGCCTCATCTCCTGTCTCAACGTCTCTGGTCTACTTTCCACAGATCACGGTCCCTTGTGCGGGAGCGGTTGCATTACTAGCGATCATCACCAGCAGATTCCTTCAGGGATCCATTACTATATTAAAACAAAACACAATTTAGAATAGTCGAGTCACCACACTATCACAATATTTTTATGGCATGTACAGCTAGACTTTTACACACACTTTATTAGTCCGAGAACCGACTAAACCATAGCTCTGATACCACTAAATGTAACACCCCTTACCCATATCCGTAGCCGGAACAGGGTACGAGGTATTAACAAATCATAGTAAGTACTATTAAGTAAAACCCAACAAAAAAAAAATATAGCGTGCAATTTGATCATTATAACACCTGTTATTAACAATACAAACTAACTCCAAAGGTTTCATACAAAATGATTAGCTTGATACTATAAGTAGTAATTTAAACCTAGACATTTATGACACGTAACAAAATAACCAAGTCTGCTATACATGCCATATTTCAAAATAGTGTTCACAATGTACCAAAAAGTATTGATAACGTGGATGGGTCTCCGACGATCTTCAATTCCCAATCTGGCTTAGTAACTCTATAAGACAAGAAAAAAAAGAAGATAAGCGTATAGCTTAGTAAGTAAGTATATAAATAACAAATAAGAAATCTAACATGTTTACAACATAACTCAATTATAAAATATTTTTATACTTTTATTGTTTGTCCCAATTTGATCAAGCTGTCCCCCCTGCATCATATTCACTAAATAAATCATAACTCGAGTTGAAAAACTCGAAATTCAAATCTGTAAAATTTCCCTGAATCTAGACTCATAAATATCTTTGCTAATTTTTTTCTAGAATTTTTGGTTCAGCCGATTAGTACAGTTTATTAGTTAAAGCTTCCCCTGTTACACAGCTCGACTAGTCTGACCTCTGTTCACTACGAATTGAATTTCTCTCAGTACACAATTCAAATAACCCTGAAATTTGTTTCATTTAAAACTAGACTCAATAAGGAATTTAGTTATGTAAACTATATTTCTTAATTTTCTTTGTACAATTTTTAATGATTTTTCAAAGTTGAAACAGGGGATCACACATTCATCCTGAGCAAGTCACACAAAATTGTAAATATCTCAAAATATAAAATTCCTTTGCTTGTTCTGATTCTTTTATATGAAAGTAGACTCATTAAAATTTAATTGCACATCTCATTTAACCTCTAATTATGTTCCTCCTATTTTTGGTGATTTTTCAAAATCACATCACTGCTACCGTCCAAAACAGTTTTAATGCAAAATTTCACTCTTTCACACATTCTTTATGCTACCCTCATTTTATCTTACATATATGGATATGCCACAAATCATTTTCACCACAATTCATTCATCATAAGTATAGGTCCATAACCACAACGTCACCACAAAACCATCCCGTTGAACAATTCGGATCAATCCTCGACATTTAATGGTTTAGCACACACACCCCACCATCATACTCCATTTAATTCGGCTCTCTTGTACACATGGTGAACACTTAATACCACTCATGTGACCTAGCCAATTTGTCTCGTAGCTTTCTTGTCTACATGGTGTCCTTCACTTGGAATCACACATGCGACCTAGCTACATTTATCTATTACGTAGCTCTCTTGTCTACATGGGATACATCCCGTATCACACATGTGACCTAGCTACATTTATCTCTTACGTAGCTCTCTTGTCTACATGGGATACATTCCGTATCACACATGTGACCTAGCTACTACATGGTATTTCGTAGCTTTCTTGTACACATGATGTGCACTCAGCATCATACATGTGACCTAGCTACGCTCCTCTATTTTATTCGATCTCTCCAATGTTCAATCGGGATTCCTCTCTATTATTTATTTTTATTCTCCCAATAGTCGATTTATATTTTAACATCAGCTAGTATATTCATATAATAGGCTGAAATATATAGGAATGTAAATGAAAATAATATAATATTTACATACAAACTTACCTCGGTGCAAAATGTGGAAATTTTGTGATTTAGTCCAAAACTTTTTCCTTCCTCGTTCGAGGTCAATTCCACGCCTTTCTTGATCTATAACAACACATTTAGCTCATTTAGCACTCATACTATTTATTTTAATCCAAAGATCACATTATAGAAAAATTACATTTTGCCCCTAACTTTTACAAAATTACAATTTTGCCCCTAGGCTCGGAAATTTAATTTCAGCCCTTATTCTTATGTTTTATGACATGATGAACATTTTTATCTTCTATGACCACATCAAATTCTCACTCTAACACATAGTTGTGAACAATAGGTATTTTTACCGACATTATGCTGCTTTACTCTGTTTTCACTTAAAACCGAGTAGCACAAGTTGTCTAACATAATTTAAAACCTCATATTCTATCATAAAACATCAAAATACACAAATTTCACCTATGGGTATTTTTCCAAATATGAACCCTAGGTCGAATTATTGTTAGCATAAGCTTAATCGAGCTGCCGGGAATCCAAAAACGTAAAGAACATTAAAAACGGGGATTGAAATCACTTACTATGGAGCTTCAAAGTTGAAGAAACCCTAGCTATGGAAGAGAGCAATTTTCGGCAGCAACTAATGAAGATGATAACCAATTTTGTGTTATTTTTCCCATTTTATTTCATTTAATATACAAATGACCAAAATGCCCTTAATGCCTTTCTTTAAAAATTTTCATGTACAAGCCCATTTTTGTCCAAAATTTTAGAAATTGGTCAAATTGCTATTTAAGACCTCCTAATTAATATTTCAAAGCAATTTCATACTAAAAACTTCTAGAATGCAAGTTTTGCGACTTATTCGATTTAGCCACAACTTCAAATTAAGCATTTTATGCATGGAATTTCTTCACAAAATTTTCACACAATCATGCAATCATATCATAACCTCAAAATAATTATAAAATAATTATTTCTATCTCGGATTTGTGGTCACGAAACCACTATTCCGATTAGGCCCTAATTCGGGTTGTCACATCATTAGTACACAAATTGTTCATTCATGTGCCAAATACACATATCCAAATTCACATGGAATCCTCATTTGCATTGTACAAGATTTACAACACATAACTATAGTACTTTCTTACCTTATCTTAAGTAGACATTAAGTTAACTCATACCTGACCATTTAGCTCGTAATATACAATCCATACGTAGTTTGCCTTTGCTCGATGAACCATTCGAAATTGGTTAGGACACTCGGATAATCACATAAATCGTACAATGCCAACGTCCCAGACGTGGTCTTACATGTAGCCACATATCGATGCCACTGTCCCAGACAGGGTCTTACTCGTAAATAGATATCGAAACCACAAATCGATGCCATGGACTTACTCGTGCACACATATCAGAATCCTATGTCATGACATATGTATCCTAGCTATTCCTAAGGTTCATACGAGGCTTTCGGACGTCGTAACTCAATCGGAACGAACTCAGTAACGTAGTAACCAAGCCTTTTTATATTCGACTATATTAAACATAAATTCTAATATTTCATAATAGCATGTATATTTTATATTTAGCTACAATTAAACACGTCTATTTGCTTAAAAACTTACCTTGGACGTCGTAAAACAGAACGTGGCTGCTAGTCGACAATTTTCGTTTTTCCCTAATCTAAATCTAATTTCTTTGGTCCTTGATCTAAACACATTCAAATTAAACTCATTCAAACATATTTTCATTCAATTTAGTCCAAAAACACATAAATAGTAAAATTACTATTTTATCCCTGACATTTACAATTTTTACAATTTAGTCCCTATTGCACAAAACACAAAATACACCAAATTTCTTCACACCCAAGCTAGGATGAATATTACCCATGTCTATACAAGCCCATATAATTCATTAATTTCCCATTTTAGTCCCTCAAATTATTATTTTTGCAATTAGGTCCTAAATACTCAAAATCATCAAAAATTCCAATACAAAATATGTTAATCTAAAACATATCTTTCATTTTTCATCATCAAACAACAAAAATCACAAGCTATCAACAATGGCACAACTCAAAATATTCATCAAAATAAAAAATTCAAGCATGGGTTTTGAAGATTACTAAGCAACAATCTCAAAAATGTAAAATTATAAAAAACCGAACAAAAATCTAACCTTGATTAAGCTTTAAAAGTGCCGAACCCTAGCCTTTATTTTTTTCTTTTTCTTTGTCTTAGTTTCGGTGTATGAACAAGGAAAAATGATATGAAATAAACTTATTTTATGTTTATTATATGATAGTTTATAATATATGATTTCATTTCCAAATTTAACCTTAATTATAATATTATATTATTTCATTTAAATGTCCTTAGCCGTCCAACACTATAAGTATTGGGCTAATTTCATCATAACTACTCTCATTTAGAAAGCCATCAACAATTAAGCCCTTTACAAAATAAACTACCCACTTTTCAGTTTATGCAATTAAGTCTTTTTATTTAATCGGACACCTAAACGACAAAATTAAATTACGAAAATTTCACAGATATAAATTCACACAAAATAAACACAGAAAATAATTTTTAAATATTTTTCTGATTCAGATTCGTGGTCCCAAAACCACCGTTCTGATTAGGGTCTAAATCGAGCTGTTACATATAGAATAAGGCATGACATTTATTGAGGCCCCTAAATCACATATAGCCTTCTTAATTCCCAAATGGCCTATCTTACATGGTATTGCAAACATGCCCCTATCTTTACATTTCACTGGCATTTTCCGCTGTAACACTACAGATACATTTTCACCAACACTTACCTATTCATTACCTGTTAACTTTCATTTGTTGGTGTAGAGTTCTTTAAGGAACATAGCATACCGCGAAATTTGTCTAATGGCATCCAACAGTGGTAAATTGATCTCAACATTTCTAAATGTTTCGAGGATCTACTTGTCTTCTTTGCCCTTTCGACACTGATTTAATCATCTTGAGAATAGAGGTTGAATTTTTCGCAATAGAGGTTTCGCTTGGACTTGTTCGTCATTTTCGAGATTTTCCTGGGTATTTTCTTGGCTAAGATTTCTACCAAGAATTGGCTCCAGTATCTTTCCACTTCCCAGCGTCACTGCATTCGCATTTTGTCTCGGGTCCGGTTCTATTTGTGATGGCAGCTTCCCTTGAGAACTTATTTTCTCAATTGATGTGGTCAATTCTCTTATAGATGGCTTAATTTCTTTTTGAAAATTAAGAGTTTGCTGTTGGAAATCAAGGACATTAGCTGCTAATTTATTGACCAAAGTTTTTAGAGAATTACCTAAATCTTGAGGCTATTGTGAAACCCAATTTTGGTATGGCTGATTATACTGTGGGTTGGCTCCATAACTTAAGTTAGGGTGGTCCCTCCATCCTGGGTTGTACGTGTTAGCGTAGGGGTCGTATCGCCTTTGTGGTGGCCCAGGGAAATTTCCCACAGTATCTAAATGAGCCATAGTATCATCATGCAGACTGGGACATGCATCAGTGGTATGTTCAGGTGTAGCACATATTCTGCATACTTGGGCTGGTTTTGCTTTTTCTGCAACAAGAGAATTCACAATATTAGTAAGTCTATCAAGTCTATCCTCAACAGTAGAATTACTTAGATGGTGAACCCTTCTAGGGGGTTCAGGATTGGCTCGAAATTGCTGAGCATTTGCAGCCATCGTGGAGATCATGTCTCTTACTTGTTGAGGAGTCATGTTGACCAACGCTCCTCCACTAGCGACGTCTACCATATTCATCTCCATCGGTTTTAGACCTTCGTAAAAGTATTGGAGGAGAGATTGCTCTGTAATATAGTGTTGTGGGCAGCTCGCACACAACTTCTTAAATCGCTCCCAATAATTGTAAAGAGACTCTATTTCTTTTTGTCTTATTCCAACGATCTCTCTTCTTAACTCAGCTACTTGCGATGCTGGAAAAAACCTGTTGAGAAATAAACGAGAAAGATCAGCCCAAGTTTTAATAGATCCAAGAGGTAAGTAAAATAGCCATTCCCTAGCTGAATCTACTAGGGAGAAAGGGAAAGCATGCAATTTGATTTGATCCTCAGTTACCCCCTGAGGTTTCATACTAAGGCAAACCATATGGAACTCTTTCAAGTGCTTGTGGGGATTTTCATTTTGCAACCCACGAAAAGTTGGTAGAAGCTGGATTAAGCCTGGCTTTAATTCAAAATCAGTATCTAGTAGGATACACAATACATAATAGCGGTTGTTCTGCCGGAGCTTCAGCCAGTTGTTGAATTGTTTGAGCCATTGGTTGATGTGCCAAATTAGGGTTTTCGTTAACATTGGTGTTAAGCACTTCTTCTGGTGAATTGACTTCTACTTTTTCACTTTCAAATGTTTGAGTAGGGTTTACATTAACCCTAGACTCTGCTTCGTCGTCGATTCTGATTTCTGGCAGTGGATTACTTTGAGTCCCGACCATCGCTGACTACTTTTTCCTTAGCTTTGTTTCCTTGCGATTAGCTCTTGCAGTCTTTTCAATTTTCAAATCAAATGCAAGAGTACCTGGAGCAGATTTGGTATTAAGAAACAAAAAACAAGATTAGTACATTGCCAATCCCCGGCAACGATGCCAAAATTTGATGCGATTGTTGAGAGTACCAAATATATCCTATTTCCTAAAAAATAATGAAAAATAAAAGTAAAGGGGAAGTAGGGTCGAATTCTTAGGGACCAGATTGCACGAATGCTTGTTTCTTAAAATCCTGGGAAGAATCGTGCCCAAAAAAACCTGCGTTTCTGGAAAAAATAAAATAATAGAATTAAATTTTTTGATCTGGAACAATAAAATAAAAATAGAATTTGAATTCGAATTAAAATTGCGAAAATTAAAATGGAGAATATAAAAATAAACAGAGTTTGGGAAAAGAGAGAGTTTCTTATGTGGCGAGATTCCAGCCTCTGGTTGTTTCGATTCGCCTTGGGTCCAATCCTTGGCTTTTAAGTAATCCTTCTCAAGTAGAATAAGCCAATTATAATGGAAGAGGACGCATATGACCACCAGCTCCAAGAGTTTAGACTTAAGATTTGGCGGAGCTTGACTCTAGCCACTAATCGCTTTTGTGAGACTATCTTCTGCTGGATCATCACTTCCCAACGGTGAATACCATGCCATTTTGTCTCTTAGGCTCGTCAACCTCTGATGCAGAAATCCAACGAACCGACTGTGAAACCTTCCCAAAACGAACAAAGCGGTCGTTCCTTGCACAAGTTGAAAAGATCACCTATTAAGGGACATGGACAGAAGTGTCAGCCCCGTAATACGGAGAAGTGATGAATACCCTGTTGAGAAGGCTAAGTGTGGATTCTAAGCGTCATGAACCTTTTTAGGGAATTTCGACAACCTTCGGCTAGATTAGATTTCGTGGCTCATGATATTTGGGGGAAATCAAATAAAAATAATGGAAAGGGAGTTTTTATTGAAAGAAAATATGGAAGTAAAAAAACTAGATTTATGGGGGAGAGAGTGTTTACAGCCAAAGATGGACAAAATTTGTGTCACTTCATCCCCTATTTATAGTACTAAGAAACCTAGCCTATTCTTAATTAAATTCTAAAAGATAAATACAAATAATTAAAGATAATTAAAGATAATTAAAGATAAATAAAAATAAATCATAAAAATAAATCTAAATAATTATCCTTAATAATTATCCTAATATAATTAAACATTAAATAGAGTCTTGTGCTATAAAAACTCTTCTTTTGCACTTTTGTCCTTATCTCTTCCATACTTGTATTTTTGGCACCACTTCTCTCCTACTTAGCATGTTGGCCCACTTTATTTCCAATTTTCACGCTTTTTGCCCTCAAATTTCCTTTTTTCTTCAATTTAGTCCCTAAAAGATAAAAGACCATAAAATACCCCAAATTAGTAGGATCATACTCAAAATAGACATGCAATTAGCACATAAAAATATGACATTCTAAAGTATTATCAGTCAATATGTAATATTTTACGTGGTAAATAGTGTGCGTTTTGCAGAAAATACGAAATGTTAGATCAGAACCGAAGAAGCAGTAAAATGGTTGTCCTTTAAAAGTGTCAGGGAAGCCATCCAACCAATATAAAACCCAAGCTAATACATAATGGAAACAAGAAAGAAAAGAATAGAAAACCAGTACTTCTTTTATTGATAGAAGCTTTAATAATCACATAATGATTAGATCGAGTTTAGTATTTATAGAAATAATTAGTAGTTGTAAATACTAAATAGTACTAATGAGAATCTTATGACATGTTTGGTTCGACAGAATGGCCACTCCATTCCATCCCTATTCCACGTGCTATAGTAATACATTTGTATGGTTGAAATTTGACTGTCGAATCAGTTATACCATACAAGCCCTATTACGAGTAAACATTACATATCCGTTAAGAGGGTCAGGTATTGAATTACCTATTCAATGCTTCTCATAATGACTCTCTTTTTTTAAGACGAAAATCTTCTCCCACCTTTGCTCATCGTTCCTATAACAATAGCAAGAGATCTTCTTGAGTTTTAGATAAAATGTATCAGAAGATTTTATATTTGGGTTTTGTGTGTGGCGGATTTCTGTGTGGTGGAAAATATGGAGAAATCGATGTTGAAGGAGGAGCTTTCCAAAGAAATAAGCACGTCTCCCACCGTGCATCCCAGCAATTATGGGATCAACTATGCTCCAATCAACGATGTCGTGAACACCGTGAAGGACAAGACTTTTTCGGCTGCTGTGGTCGTGGCAGTACCTATAGCTGATAATTAGTTCTTGTTCTCAAATTTAATGTCATTTCCATTCAATCTTAAAAAAAGAGAGAATGAAATCAAATCTTTAGATTTATTTATTTAAATTTTCTCTCTTTCTCTCTCATTTTCTGCATCTCCGATCTATAAAATTCCATCGTTTGTTGGAAAGAACAAGAGAGGAAAATTAAATCAAAAGTTCTAATTCCTAATTTTATTTGAAAAGTCATTTAAATTTCAGTTTCATTTTCTTATCTACTAATTATTTTGATCTATTTCTGTTTTAGATAAAATGATTATTAATAATAAAGGGCGACAATGAAGAACTGTGAATGACTCGCCAATTTAGCTTTAGCAGGTTTACTTTTCTTTTCCTTTTTATTAATTATTGGTTCATTTTAGTTTATTATTTAAATTTGTTTTAAACATTTTTTTGGACAATTTATGTTCAATTTCGTTATTTAGTTGTTGAATTTAGTTGAATAGGAGAATATAGGACTCGGATAGCTTCTTAGCTATATTATCTAGGTTTCATTGGTAAAGAAAAGAAGGGAACTGAAGGGATAGAGAAGTGATTTGGGTTGAAATTTGACTTCCTTTCAACCCAGGTATCTAGAATTTGTAATTTTTGGTAGAAATGTAATAGCTTCGATGTCTGATGGTATGAATGCTCAATGCTTTCTTTATGAAATGATGGATTGTATTTGTAAAATTTAGAGCAATTACATTTAATTGGTCTCTAAATCATTATCGATTTCAAGAAAAAAAAACTTAAAAAGAATGTAAAATTAGTCTTTGATTGGTTGTTGCTTTGGACATAAAGCCTAATAACTTTGAAGAATTAAGAAGCAACAAAATACATAAGTGTAGTTTTATGTGACACAATTATGTTTAGAGTTTGTATTACTTTATAATCTTTACCTTCTTTTAACTATGTATGATATTTTATTTTCCTTTTTAGACATTCTTTTTCTTTTTAGAAACTCTTTACCAACATAAAAGTAATGAGCAAAACAAACAATCAAATGGATACTTGAATAAATGCCTGGTTATGTTTAGTATTTTCTCAGGTTAAATTAGATTTAATGAAGTTGCCAATAATCAGGTGACAAAGTGGATGTTGAATAAAGGCCAAGGAACTATGATGGGAACATATGACACCCTTCTATTTGCATTTGATATGGATAATAGAGTGGATGAGGCTAGATCATTATGGAACATGGTTTTACATACACACAGTCGTTCTATCTCAAAGCGGTTGTTTTCTAGGATGATTTCTTTATTTGATCATCATAGCATGCCAGATAAGATAATAAAGGTATGCCAATCACCATCCCGAATGCTATACAAAACCAATTCTGATTTTTTACTTGATACCACTATTATGTTTGTGAGTATTTGTATCAAATGAAGCACAATTATGTTGGTTTTGAGTTTTGGTGTTTTTTAAGGTATTTGCAAACATGGAGAAGTTATGTGTTAGTGTAACACCCCTTACCCGTGTTCGATGCCGGAACAGGGTACGAGGTATTACCGGACTTAATCACTAATCATCGTATAAAAATTGATTCATAATTTCACTCTAATTTAAAACTTTTTTTAAACACATTCATAAATTGCATCATTTAATTAATAACACAATCAAGACTATCTACATTAAATGACTTTATACAATAGAGACCTTCAAATAACATAAGTCAGTATTTTAGGCCAATTCTTAGCAACTTAATAACAATTAAACGAGACTCTATACATTCCAAAAGACTTAAAAATACTTTAAAACCTTTATATATCAATCAATAGTTTGATAGTGTGATTTAACCTCCGACGACCTCCAACTCGAGCTAACATCTGCGACACTATAGGAAAAAGGAAAGGAAGGGAGTAAGCATTATAGCTTAGTAAGTAAGTATGTAAATATTAAAAAATAATACGTTATCATACTTTAAAAAAAGTCACAATATGTTCCCGGAATATTATTGTCACAAAGTCATACACAATTTTATTTAATCAATTTCCCAGTTGAACGCTTCGGAATAATAACAGATACACGATGGTATCGCACACAGCCCACCTTTAAAATCGAAGCTCTCTTGTACACATAGTGGCCTTCACTTAGCACCACTCATGTGACCTAGCTTGATTGTACACATAATTTTAGCTCTCTTGTACACATGGTGAACACTTAGTACCACCCATGTGACCTAGCCAGTTTATCTCGTAGCTCTCTTGTCTACATGGTGTCCTTCACCTGGAACCACGCATGCGACCTAGCTACATATATCCCGTAGCTCTCTTGTCTACATGGTGTACACATAGTATCACCCATGCAACCTAGCTACATCATAATGTCTCGTAGCTCTCTTATACACATGATGTGCACTCAGCACCAAACATGTGACCTAGCTACATACCATCTGTATCATCCAATCTTTTTGAAGGTTCAACCTGGATTTCTCTCTCTTTCTAATACTTGATTCCATACTTCCAATAGTCAATTATGATTCAAAAATTAGCTACAATACATAAAATATGCTGAAATATAAAAACATAATAAAGATAATGTATTATTTACATACAAACTTACATACTTTCTCATTTCCATGTCGAATTAATATTGAACATTTAAATCATCATAATTAAACTTATTTTCAACACCTCGGAAATCATAGTAAATATATCAATTTTACATTGAAACATGCATAAATTAATGCTTATTATACATATGAACTTACCTCGATACTAAAACGGCCATTTTACCAACTTTCTCGATTTTCGATTTTTCTCTCATTCTAGGTTCAAGTCTCATTTTTCGAGATCTAAAACATCATATTTTACTTATTTAATTAATTTAATATTCAAAATAGTCCTTAACTCAAACTTTGGCAAAATTACAATTTTTCCCCTAAACTTTTGCATATTTACACTTTTGCCCCTAGGCTCGGGAACTAAACTTCATCCCTTATTCTTATGTTTTATGACATGCTGATCATTTTTCCCTTCTACGGAAACATCAAATTCTCACTCTAACACATAGTTATGAACAATAACAACTTTTACCGATTAAGCCGTTTTACTCATTTTTGCTTAAAACCGCTTAGCAAAAGTTGTTTAACATAATTTCAGCCTTCATATTCAACCATAAAACATAAAAATAAACACATCTCACCTATGGGTATTTTTCCAGATATGAACCCTAGCTTAATTTATTACTAGAATAAGCTTAATCAAGTTACCGGGATCCTAAAAACGTAAAGAACTTGAAAAACAGGGCTAGAACGGACTTACTATTGAGCTTGGAAAGCTTGAAAACCCTAGCCATGGATTCCCCCATGCTAATTTCGGCCTCCATGAAAAAGATGAGTCAATTTTGGTTTTATTTTCCCTTTTTATTTCTTTTAATTACCAAATGACTAAAATGCCCTTAAGGCATTTCTTTAAAATTTTGTCCTATTCATGCCCATTTTTGTCCAAACGAAATATAATGTTCTAATTACCATTTAAGGACCTCCTCTTTAAACCCCCATTTGAATCAATTACTTATGAATTAGAACACATATTTTGCAACTTTTGCAATTTAGTCCTAAAAGTCCAATTAAGCACTTTATCAGTAAAATTACTTAACGATATTTTTACACAATATTTTAATTAATAAATAAACCTTAAAATTTAATTAGAATAAATTTTTTGACTTCAAATTCGTGGATCTAAAACCATCGTTCCGTTTAGGCCCTAAATCGGGTTTATTCTGAAGAACTTCTCGCAAATAAGCCCTAATAGGCAAATTAAACATGCAATCTATAAAATTTCTTATCAATACTCTAACACATGCATCTAATCACTCGATAAATCAAAAAAAAAATCAAAATAAACTTTTCTATCTCAGATTTGTGGTTTCGTAAACACTATTCCATTTAGGCCCTATTTCGAGATGTTACATTTCTCCCCCCTTTAGGGATTTTCGTCCCTAAAAATCTTACTGGTAAAAAGATTCAATATCTTTTCTCAAAATTTCTTAAACATCTCTAAACAAATTTTCTTCAAAGTAGTACTTTCAAAATCACCCCACTATCAAATTGAAATCCAATATAACTAGGTTTCAACTCGGTATGACCTCTATATTAATCGAAAACTATTTCCAATTCTCACATTTGCTTTCACTTTTTTTTACCCAAAAACTCTGCATTCAGCTATTAATACAGCTCAATCATTATTCTTCTGTCTAATTTTATCATTACTAAATCCACATTATCTCATTCACAATCAAAATTTATTTTTACAAAAAATCTAGCAATCATATACTTTTAAGCATCATACCTGGATGAGTTAATTAACTAAGTCTAATCTTTCTTTAACTGTAACATTTCAGAATTCAAAAAATCTTCATATTAACCTGACATCTTTTCTGCAACTGAGTTCATTTATTAAACCATTCTCAAATGCTATCACATTGTCAATTAATCTTATTGGAAGAGGGTGAGGCAGTAACACTTCTAACTTGCCTCTTATATATTCATGCATATAACTTAACACTCATCAATATATATAATTTGCTTCAAATAACTCAACATGCATATTCATTTTACACAACCCTCCAATCATCTTATACAAACAAATATACTTATACATACGTTCATAATTCTCAAATAGAATTACTCATAACATTCATTTAATTTCACAAGTTACACTCATAGCATCACACAATTGCCAATTAACATGAACACTTATCATAATATAAACTTTCCCTTCATCTCATCTTTCATATTTTAAAACAAATGCACTCAAACATACATTCCACAAATTTGAGTAAATCTATTTATCACATTCACTTAGTCAAATAAGTTAGACACATAATATCATGTCAATGTCAAACGAACATGGATGAGTTTATAACGAGGTAAACTTTCATTTCTTTTCACTTTTCTATATTTCTTCACTTATGTCTATTTCATTTTACTCTTGATCTCACACATATCATCACAAGTCACCAAGATCAATTTAAGTACACCAATATGTCCACCAAATTACGATCATTTAACACTGTCGATGGTAGCTCAGTTGGAAAACACTTCTGTCTCAACAGAACTATTTCATTGGGATCGGGAGGCATCATACTATCACAGGTAGTAATATGGCATGTATAGCTTAACTCTTACACATACTAGGTAAGTCCGAGAACCGACTAAACCACATCTCTGATACCACTAAATGTAACACCCTTTACCCGTGTTCGACGCTGAAATAGGGTACGAGGCATTACCGAACTTAATCACTAATCATCACATAAAAACCGATTCATAAATTCACTTTAATTTAAAACTTTTTTTTAAACACATTCATAAATTACATCATTTAATTTATAACATAATCAAGACTATCTACATTAAATGACTTTATACAATAGAGACCTTCAAATAACATAGGTCAGTATTTTAGGCCAATTACTAGCAACTTAATAACAATTAAATGAGTCTTTATACATGCCAAAGACTTAAAAATACTTTAAAACCTTTATATATCGATCAATAGTTTGATAGTGTGATTTAACCTCCGGCGACCTCCAACTCGAGCTAACATCTGCGACACTATAGGAAAAAGGAAAGGAAGGGAGTAAGCATTATAGCTTAGTAAGTAAGTATGTAAATATTAAAAAATAATACGTTATCATACTTTAAACAAAGTCACAATATGTTCCCGGAATATTATCGTCACAAAGTCATACACAATTTTATTTAATCAATTTCCCAGTTGAACGCTTCGGAATAATAACAGATACACGATGGTATCGCACACAGCCCACCTTTAAAATCGAAGCTCTCTTGTACACATAGTGGCCTTCACTTAGCACCACTCATGTGACCTAGCTTGATTGTACACATAATTTTGGCTCTCTTGTACACATGGTGAACACTTAGTACCACCCATGTGACCTAGCCAGTTTATCTCGTAGCTCTCTTGTCTACATGATGTCCTTCACCTGGAACCACGCATGCGACCTAGCTACATATATCCCGTAGCTCTCCTGTCTACATGGTGTACACATAGTATCACCCATGCAACCTAGCTACATCATAATGTCTCGTAGCTCTCTTATACACATGATGTGCACTCAGCACCATACATGTGACCTAGCTACATACCATCTGTATCATCCAATCTTTCTGAAGGTTCAACCTAGATTTCTCTCTCTTTCTAATACTTGATTCCATACTTCCAATAGTCAATTATGATTCAAAAATTAGCTACAATACATAAAATATGCTGAAATATAAAAACATAATAAAGATAATGTATTATTTACATACAAACTTACATACTTTCTCATTTCCATGTCGAATTAATATTGAACATTTAAATCATCATAATTATACTTATTTTCAACACCTCGACAATCATAGTAAATATATCAATTTTAAATTGAAACATGCATAAATTAATGCTTATTATACATATGAACTTACCTTGATACTAAAACGACCATTTTACCAACTTTCCCGATTTTTAACTTTTCTCTCATTCTAGGTTAAAATCTCGTTTTTTGGGATCTAAAACATCATATTCTACTTATTTAATTAATGTACTATTCAAAATAGTCCTTAACTCAAACTTTGGCAAAATTACAATTTTTCCCCTAAACTTTTGCATATTTACACTTTTGCCCCTAGGATCGGGAATTAAACTTCATCCCTTATTCTTATGTTTTATGACATGCTGATCATTTTTTCCTTCTATAGAAACATCAAATTCTCACTCTAACACATAGTTATGAACAATAACAACTTTTACCGATTAAGCCGTTTTACTCATTTTTGCTTAAAATCGCTTAGCAAAAGTTGTTTAACATAATTTCAGCCTTCATATTCTACCATAAAACATCAAAATAAACACATCTCACCTATGGGTATTTTTCCAAATATGAACCCTAGCTTAAATTATTGCTAGAATAAGTTTAATCAAGTTACCGAGATTCCAAAAACGTAAAGAACTTGAAAAACGGGGCTAGAAGAAAGCTTGAAAACCCTAGCCATGGATTCCACCATGCTAATTTCGGCCTCCATGAAAAAGATGAGTAAATTTTGGCTTTATTTTCCCTTTTTATTTCTTTTAATTACCAAATGACTAAAATGCCCTTAAGGCCTTTCTTTAAAATTTTGTCCTATTCATGCCCATTTTTGTCCAAACAAAATATAATGGTCTAATTACCATTTAAGGACCTCTTCTTTAGACCCCCCATTTCAATCAAGTACTTATGAATTAGAACACATATTTTGCAACTTTTGCAATTTAGTCCTAAAAGTCCAATTAAGCACTTTATCAGTAAAATTACTTAACGTATTTTTACACAATGTTTTAATCAATAAATAAACCTTAAAACTTAGTCGGAATAAATTTTTCAACTTCGAATTCGTGGTTCTAAAACCATCGTTTCATTTAGGCCCTAAATCGGGCTGTTACAGCAACTTCTGCAAATAAGCCCTAATAGGCAAATTAAACATGCAATCTATAAAATTTCTTATCAATACTCTAACACAATCATCTAATCACTCGGTAAATCAAAAAAAATTAATCGAAATAAACTTTTCTATCTCAGATTTGTGGTTTTGCAACCACTATTCCATTTAGGCCCTATTTCGAGATGTTACAGTTAAACTAGATGAAAACAGAGTCAGGAAAGTATATACGTCAGATGAAGATTGATGTTTAATTTAGTGAGTGAATTCTCTTGGCATCAATGGTATAATATGAGTAAGTATCTGTTGAGTTAGACCCTGCTAATTAGGTATTGCAGCACCAAGACATCTTATTCACTTTGCTTGAGATATGTAACATACACTTGAATGCTAATAGTCACAAGACTAACTAAAATTACGATAAAGGCAAGTGCACCTATCAGTACATATTATAGCTATGGTGAGTAGAGATATCGTATCCACGAGGACTAAAAGTATTAGTAATTATAGCTTTCCTATTATTAAGCCGACAAATTGGAGTGATTAGTTTTAAACTAAAATTACTAAATTAATTTAACTAAGAACTCAACATAAAATAAATCAGGAAAATAATCAAAAAATAACCAATGAGTGAAACAATACCCAGGAAAGAATCTACCTAAACTTCATCTATTATTATGAATCTAAATTAAATGATTTATTCACTTGGTATCTTCATCCGTAGAAATCCCTAAATGATGCTAATATCTCTTTCGAGGGTAAGAGCAACTGACTCTAGGTTGATTAATTGAAACTTCTTTCTAATTAAAACCCCTATTATCGCATTAACTCGATCTATGAATTCCCTTATTAGATTTGACTATAATTCGGTAGATTTATATCGTCTTATTTCTAGGATTGCATGCAACTCCACTCAATTATGCTAGATCGACTCTTAAACAGGGGTTTTTGCTCCTCTGATTTAAGCACATTAAGCATGATTTAAGCACACATAACCGAGAATAAGAATCAAGTATTTATCGCGTAAAACATAAATCAAATAATAGAATTCATCATAGGGTTCATCTTCCCTAAGTATCTAAGGGATTAGTTCATAATTCTGAATAAAAACATCTCAAAGTCAGAAAAACCAAAAAAACAAAGAAACTTTTAAAAACTTTAAAAGAAATTAAAAGGAGGTCTTCGATCTTGATAGAAATCTACTTTAGAGTTGGCTCCAATGGTGTTCTTCAAGTTGTTTTCTTCAATATTCTCTGATGCCTCACTTATTTTTTCTTCTATTTGGTATTTATAGACTTTAGAATTCTAAAAAAAAAACCTAACAATTGCAGTTTTCAGCATTTTGGGGAAGCAAGTTGCGAAATCAACACGGTCTGGCACGTAGCCGTGTGTCCAGACTGTGTGGGAAGGCCCAACTCGTGTGGCTCCTGAAATCTACTCTTTTTGTCTAATTTTCACTCTTTTATCTCCCAAATGCTCACCTAAGTATAGGAACATGAATTCAAAGGATTAAGAGCATCAAATTCACCAATTTGCATAAATAATCATTCAAAAATGCATTAAGAACGAGATTAAAATATGTTAGTTTTATCATTTATCAAATATCCCTACACTTAACCGTTTGTTTGTCTTCAAGTAAAATCATCAACTCACATTAAAGTTAATCTTTCTTAACTTATAATTCTCATCAATAATGTCTCAAAATAATTCACAAATAATCATGCATTGGCAATTTAACTAAAAGGGCACTAAAGATTCAAACAATCCAAGTTGAAATTTTTAAAGCATGAAAATATATATGTCTCCCCTTATTTAAGTAATTACCTTTAATTCAAAATCAACAAGAATTGACATCCTCACTAAAGATTCACTCAAAGCACTCAAAGTGTTTAAGGTTCAATAAATATGCACTCGATAGTTGAACAAGAAATTTCATTACCATAAGCTTGCTTGAAAATCAAATCTCTACCACTATAAAATGATATGACACACCAATCAAAAGGTCTTTAAGATGTTGTAATGGGGCTTAGGTTAAAGGTGTGGAAAAAAGGCCAGAAAAGTTAGTTATAATCAAGATCGAGTTGATAAATTACCAACCTAGTAAAAATAAACAAATGTTGAACTAAAAGCAAGTGCATCAATAAAAAATAAATAGGAAAAAAGAACGAGCTTCTTATAAAAATATGAATTTAACTGTTCAAGCACAATCAACAAATACTAATTAATAATCAATATTTTTTTAATATATTTTTTGTCTTTTTTTTTTAACTAGAACAAAAAGAATTAATTCAACAATTCAAACAAAAGAGCATAGTTAGGCAACTAACCAAATCAAATCTCGACAAAAAAGGAGTCAATAAAATGGGAAAGAGTTACAACAAAAAAATAGGTTATGGGTTAAAATTCACGGGTTAATCAAGAAAAGGGATGTTAGGCTCAATGGAGATTACTAAGGGTTAATTCAATTGACAGGCTTTTTATAGGTTAAGTGGGTTAAAACTTAAGTGTCTTTATCATCTCAGTATATCAAATCAAATGTGTGGTCTCGACATGCATAATCAAAGCAAGTTCTAGAATAACAAATCAACTTGACACACTCATAACCAATAATAGAATGAGTATGAAAAATGTATGCTTTATAGGTTCAAAATCTCACAAAAAATTATGGTTTTGATGTCAAACTTGCAAATTTAAAACTTTAAGATAATACCTCAATTCAAGGAAATAACCTAAAAATTTTAATTTCTGAAAAATAACTTGTCATGCTTGATTCTCTCATGTCTTAAAGTTTAAATCAACCAACGCACAAATGTCTACAAATTAATCCAAAACAACATTAATAAAAATCTCAAATAAAAAATAGTTCACTTTAATGAAAGTATGAGAATAGTACTTAAACACAAGAAATAATTCATGGATTTTCCAATGATTATATGAATAACCTCCCCACACTTAAGATGTACATTGTCCTCAATGTACAAATAGATATAAGCATAGTATAAGAAGAATATCATAAGAGAGGGAGAAAACTAAAACTACCCTGAATATGGATGGAATCGCCAGAATGGTGAAAATCAAAATTGTAGGCAAATCTTGTAGTGCATGGTTCTAAGTTAATAAGAAAATAAACACAAATAGTGAAGAAGATTAAGAGGTTACAAAATCGATTAGAAATAACCATAAAAATAAAAAAAAACATAGTTCGAAAGAAAAATAAACTAAATAAGTCTAAGAAATAAAAATAAAATAATGAAAAATAAAAATAAAAATAAAACTGAAAAAAAAGAAATTAAATCAGTGATCTTCATCGTCAGAGGCATCGGAATCATAAGGCACCGACGTTGAAGAAGATATGTGCAGGTGTTGACAAATTTACTGCAAGGCCGCATCAATACTGTCAAATTGCTCAAAACAATGTCACTCGAAATGAGTGAACCGCTCGGAGAGGTCCACGAGGGTAGCAGCAGAAGTAATAGTACGGTGACTTTGAGGTGGATGATAAGGTGGATTCTCGTGGTAGAAAGAGACATTGTTAGTGAAGTCCTCATGCTCATCCTGAGGGTTAGAATGGGATAATCAGTATCGAGAAGGATCCAAGCCACATAGTCACTCGATCATCCTTATGTGACTCATACTCGATAACCCCTGCGGGGTCATCTGTCCAACAAGTGTGAAGGAGGAAGACTGCTTGGAAGTGTCGAGGATGCCAAAGTGTTCTGCAACACGAGTCACGTAAGGGTCTAAGTAGATAGGACCCTTCCTACTGCGTTCTGTCCGATGGCGATAAGTTAGGGCGATGAAGTAGGCAAGATTGAAGGTGAGCCTCATGGCGATGCTCCAAAGGAAGTATGCGTCAAATGTACCGACGACGCTGGTGTTTTCCCTTCAACCGGTCAATGTGTGAGCCAAGATGGCATGAATATAGTGCAAGGTTAGAGGTAGGAAAGTCGCATTCTACTAACTCAGATCATAGGGTGTCGTGCTAGTCGTAAGTTCTATCCAGCATATAGACAGCGAATAATGGACGTGCTGAAGGACGAATGTAAAGAAAAAAAACTCTAAGGTCAGCTCTGAATAGGTGGGCTCAACGATGGAAAAGAAATGGTCTCAATGAGCTATAGCAATGACAGCTCGGACTCGATCAGCTACCTGAATCTGCTTTAAGGCTACCTAATCAATATATGGCCCCAATCGTACTGGCCATTATCGCAGATTCTAATAAAGGTCCACTTGAGGGTCCTGTGATAATCAGAGACATGAATGGCATGCTTCGGCAAAAGCGCCCAAAAAAGAGGTCATGCCTGGAGTCTTTAGTTTTTTCGAAGTGGGGATAGTGACCTTATATTTGTCGTCTGTGTTTGTCATGATGTATCTGAAAAAAATAAAATAACCAAATATCAATATCACAAGAAGCAAATGAAAGAATCAACATAGTAGGGGCAAGAGACGATGGCTTAAGGTTGAAGGGGGAAGGGAGTTCTCGTGATGAGGGAGAAGAGGGGAGGAAGAAAAGGAAAAGGGGGGAGGGAAATGACGGAGGACGGCGGTGGTTGTCAGGGAGAGAGCTGCCAGAATTGTGAGGGAAGATAGGGACGACAGCTATGTAGGGACTTTGGGGTAGGAAAAATACAAAATAAAATTGGGATTAGGGTTTTTTTAAAGGGGACACGGTAGTGTAGAGGCCAGTGTTGGGCCACACGACCTCATCACACACCTGTGTGACACTCTCTCAGGTCGTGCGCAATTTAAAATTCAAGGCCCAATCTTCACATGTTCTCGGGCACACCTGTGTGTCCAGGCCGTGTGTGGTATTCTTTCGCTTCTCCCACACCAATGTGCGAGGTCGTGTCTCATACACGGTCTCACACACGCCCGTGTAATGGCCTGTATCTTGTACACGGCCGTGTATCTTGCCATTGTAACTCGTTAACTTGAAATTAAAATTAAAAAATTAATTCCAGTACTCACACGGCCTAGGACACGCCTATATGTATAGGCCATGTGTTCCACACGATCGTGTCGCCAGGCCGTGTGGACCACCTCAGGCCATGTAACAATCAAAATTGGGAAAATTAAGTTCTAAGACTCACACGGCCCAGGACACGGCCATGTCTTCACACTATGTAACTCTTTGTCATTTTCTCTATTATGCACATGGCATGGGACAAGCCCTTGTGACTCACTGCTAATTACCCTCTTTTTCACATGGCCTAGGACACGTCCGTGTGTCCAGATCATGTGGGTCAAAAACACTTTTTTTAATTAAGAATTTAATTTAATTAATTATAAATTAGATTGCAATAAAATTAAAAGAATTAATAGAAGTTAAACACTCGGGTTGCCTCCTGAGAAGCACTTATTTATAGTCTAAGCTCAACTTACCTTATATGCACGGTCACAGTGGTTCGTGGAGCCGAAGCTCCTCTTTCTCGTTATCAATTTATTACAAAAATAAGGTTTAAGTCGAGTAGTGTTTACATTAAACGTGTCGAACTCAAAATGAGTTATCTCGACTGTACCGTATGGAAAGACATACAGTACCGTAAATGAGGTCGACCCAGTTGACTCAAGCTCTGAAGGGGAAATTCGTGGATCCGATTTGTCTAGCAGTACTTTGTCCCCAACCTTAAATTGGCTTGTTCCATTCACATGCTCATCATAACTTGCCACCGATAGTTATTTAGTGACATCTCTTTAATAAATTCGTAAGCTTCTTTAGGTGTTTTGTTGTTCAATGTTCCACCGGTGGCTGCGTCGATAAGTTGCCTCGTTGAGGGGTTCACACCTTTGTAAAAAGTTTGAACCTACAGCCATAGAGGTAACCCATGGTGAGGGCACCTTCTCAAAAGATCCTTATATCTCTCTCATGCATCATAAAGTATTTCTAAATCCATCTGCACAAAAGAAGAGATATCATTCCTTAATTTAGCTATTTTAGCCTGTGGAAAATATTTTAATAAAAAAATTTCGGTCATTTGTTCCCAAGTAGTGATTGAACCTCGTGGTAACAAGTTTAACCACTGTTTAGCTTTATTCCTCAATGAGAATGGGAATAACTGAAGGCAAATAGCATCATCAGAAACGGCATTTGTCTTAAAAGTGTCGTAGAATTCCAGAAAAATTGCCAAATGAGTGTTTGGATCCTCGTCTTGCAAACCATCAAACTGAACAAACTGTTGTATGATTTGAATCATGTTAGGTTTCAATTCAAAATCATTTGTAGCAACAACAGGTCTAACTATACTCGATTCAGCTCCTGTTAAAGTAGGTTGAGCATAATCATATATAGTACGTAGAGCAGGATTCTGATTTACTGGATCAGCAGCAACCACATGAGGTAGCTGATTATTCTAATTGTCAGCCATCTCCTCGATTGTATTATGGATATCGTCCTCTTGCCCTTCCTCTATGTATTGTAAGCTTCGCCTTATTTCTCTTCAGTTTCTGTGAGCTAGGCCCTCGATCTCACTATCAAAATGTAGAGGTCCTGACGGGTTTCTTCTAGTCATAAACTATAAAAACCTACCAAAAATAAAGAAAGAATAATTAGTAAAGAAAAATTAGACTAAAAAGTAAATTGCAATAAAAGTAAAAATGACTAAAGTAATAAAAATCAAGTGTTTCTAATATCTTAGTTCCCCGGCAACGGCGCCAAAAACTTGATGTGCGTGATAAGTTTTAAATTTATGAGTGATCGTACTTGAAAACTAACTATTATCATGATAAAGGCAAGCGCACCTATCGAACAGTAGTATAGCTTATAGCAGGACCGGAATGTCGAACCCACAGGAACTAAAAGTACTAGTATTAACCTTCTTTTTATTATCTAGCCTAAAAATATGGGGATTTGCTTTATCTAAACTAATCAACTAAACTAAGCATGTACAAGAAGTAAATTGGGGAAATACTTTTGGGAAAACTGATTGATTTGGACAATACCCAAGGAAAAATCCACCTAGACTTCACTTGTTATTTCACTCTGAATTAGACGATTTATTTACTTGACTCGACCCGTAAAAATCCGTAATTTATATTATTATCTCTCTCGAGACTAACAACGTCTAACCCTAGGTTGATTAATTGAAATATCTTCCTAATTAAAACCCCTAGTGTTGCATTAACTCGATCTATGGATTCCCTTATTAGGTTTGACCCTAATCCGGTAGATTTATGTCGTCCTATGTCTAGGGGTGGAATCAACTCCGCTTAATTATGCTAGATCTACTCTTAGACAGGGACTTTTTCTCCTCTGAATAAGCACATCAATACTTGAATCAATATCCTGAAATATTAAAGCAAGGATTGAGAACACATAATTTAGAACAAATCAAGTATTTATCATATAATTCAAAAATTAGTAACAAGATCCATCTTAGGTTTCATTCCCCTTAGGTATTTAGGGGATTTAGTTCATGTGTAAAAGAAAACATCTCAGAAGAATAATAGTAACAAAACATAAAGAAACCCAAAAAACCCCTGAAGGAAATTTAAGGGAGATCTTTAGCCTTGACAGAGAATCCGGCTTCTGAGATGGATCAATCAGCTTTCTTCGAGTAATTCCTTGCCTCCCACTCCGTGTGTGTCTTTTAATCCTCCTCTAGGGTGTTTATATAGGCTTTAGAATGCCTCAGAACCCTCCAAAGTGCCCTTTTCCGAATAGAACTAGCCTTGGGCCCGACAGGGATATGGCTGTGTGCCACGCCGGTGTGAGGTGGCTTAGGCCATGTTAAAGCCTTTTAAATAGACACGAGCGTGTGGTCTACCCATGCGTGGAAGTCCAGGCCATGTTGATTTCCCACGTTGACCCATTTTCTCCGTTTTTGGCCCGTTTCTTGCTCTTTTTACTCTCCTATACTCGCCTAGGTATAAAACAAGAAATTAAAGGATTAGGAGCATCAAATTCCAAAAATCTAATGATAATTCATCCAAAAATATGCTAAGCATGGGATAAAAATATGTATAAATTACGATTTATCAAATACCCCCACACTTAAGTGTTTGCTTGTCCTCAAGCAAAATCCTCAATTCATAATTAAGAATTCATTTTTCTCAACTTATAATTCCTATCAATAATATCTCAAATTAATTCATAAGTAATCATACATTGAGAATTCAACTAGAAGAACATCAAAGTTTCAAACATTCCAAGTTGAGTATTTTATCATGAAAACATAGGTGTCTCCCCTCATCTAAGTAATCACCTTTAATTCAAAATATCACAGAGTTTGACATCCTCACTAAAGATTCACTCAAATCACTCGAGGTGTTTAAGGATAACAAATTTAGCACTCAATAGTCAATATGAAAAGTTATTACCATAGGCTTGCGTGAAAATCAAATCTCCACCACTATATATTGAAATGATACATCAATCAAAAGGTCTTTAGAGGGTTGTAACATGGTTTTGGTTAGGGGGTGTGGTCACAAGCTGAAAGAGAAGGTTAGAATCGAGATTGAATTGAAAAATTACCTAACTAGAAAAATACTAAAACTGACAAATTACATTCCTAATTTCGTAATATGCTGACGAAAAATCTCAATTACAACAACTTCATTTTTTTAAGAACAAATCAAGTAACATAGAACTTTGTTAACTATCAGAAATAAAACATAGCTAAGAAATTTATTCAAATCAAATCTCAACAAAAATAGGGATCAAATTAATTGAGGGGATTTCAACAATAATGGGCTATGGGTTAATATTGAGGGTAAATCAATGAATAGCTTGTTAGGCTCAAGGAGGTTCACTAAGGGTTAATTATGATGATAGACTTTTATGGAGTGAGTGGGTTAAACCTAAATGCCTTTATCATCTCGACATATCAAATCACTGGTGTGGTCTTGACATGCATAATCGAAGCAAGTTCTAGAATAACAAATCAATATTGATGCACTCATAGCAACAATAAAAGTGAGCATGAAAGAAATAATATATGCTCTAAAGGCTCAAGATCTCACAAAAATTATGGCTTTTTAATGTTAACTCTGTGAATTTCAACTTCAAGATAATACCTAGACTTGGGGAAATAACCTAAAAAATTTTAATTCTCAAAAATCAACTTATCATGCTTGATTCTCTAATTACTTAAAGTTTAAATAATCAATGCATAAATTCCTATGTTTTAAGTCAAGACAAATCAATAAAAATCATAAATTAATCAAAATTCATTCTAATAATGATTGAGTGAGTCACGTGAGAATAAGAAAAAATTCAGGGATTTTTCTGATAATGATACAAATAACCCCCCACACTTAAGATGTACATTGCCCTCAATGTACAAAGATAGATTTACTGAAAAATATTGATATAAGATTATAAGATAGGTAGAGAAGTGAAACTTTCTGAATGTTAAATGGAATCCTTGAATTGGTGTCATGGAAAGTAATCGGCTAAGGCAAAGGTGAGATTGGAGGAGGATATTCCGGTGGTGGTAGAGATTGTTAGTCCACAAGTGTTGTGCCACAAGAATATTATAACTGGTGGTAGCTATGGTCGTGGTCTAGCAGAGCATGACAGTCGTGGAGGACCTTTTCCAGTAGAGCTGCAAATTCCCAAGTAGTAGTAAGCTTTGGAGCTCTTTATAACTGCGATAGAATCAATAACTCTTTAGGAAATATAAAGTAGTATGATTACTCGTAAAGAAATGGCCGAAAACATAAATTGCTTAATATAAATTATAAAACCTAAAGATGAAGTAAAAATAGTATCAAAGAGAAATAAAATAAAAAAGTAGTTTAAAAATATAAATAAAGATAAAAGTAAAAAAATAGAAATAATAAATAAAAGTCTTCATAAGTCCTAAGTGTTGAAAACATTGCTGCTCGAATCGAGTGAGACGCTCAAAGATGTTAGAGAGTGAAGCAGCCGCATGAACTGGATGATGAATAGGTGGTGGCTGAGATAGTGGATCCTCATGAGGCGGAGGGACATCATCAGTAATGTCCTCTGGGTCCTCCTACTCGGCTGACTGGATGAGGCGATACTGAGGAGGATTACATCCCCGTCGTTTCTCGATCATCCTCATATGGAGCATACTTGAAATGCCCTGTGGGGACATCTGACCGATGAGGGTGAGGGAGGATGATTGCGTTGCCGTGTTAAGGAGACCGAAGTACCACGCCAGGTGAGCCACATAAGGACCGATGGAAAGGACTCCCTTCCTATGCCACTCTGTGGGATGGCGAATGGCGAGGGTGATGAAATAAGCGAGGTCGAATACGTGCCCATGCGCCATGCTTCATAAAAAATAGGCGTCGTTAGTGTTGACAATGCCGATACTCTCTCGCCGTCCTGTCAAGGTGTGGGCTAGGATGGCGTGTAAGTATCTCAGTGATAGGGCGAGAGCCGATGCCTTGGAGCTGCTAGGGTCATAAGTGGCTGAAGCAAGGACTAGGGCCTTCCAGCAATTTGAAGGAGAATAGTGGATGTGTCGATAGAGACTGTCGAAGTCATCGTCATCCATGAATTCCTCCGTATATAATCGTAATGCGACACCAAACTCAGGCACGCTCAACTGGCGAACTAAACCGTCGAGACGGAATTGGACCATTCCGGGATCATCAAACTCTGTCATAATGGTTTGAAGGTGGAAGGTCGAACAGAGTTCTAATGTGAGCTCGAGATATGTCGGCTCGGCGATCTCGAAGAAGAGCCCCCATGGGTCAGTAGTCAGGAGAGCCCGAACTGCGTCAGCGAGTTGGATTTGCTCTAAAGTGGTCCAATCAATACATCGGCCCGCATCGATAGGTCTCGCACGGAGTATCTGAAAAAGTTCCTCTTGGGGTCCCAAGGGAAACTAGAGGAATGGGTGCCGGATCTCGGTGGTAGGAACCGAGGAGGATGCCGATCCTTTTCGCTTCTTCAAGGTGGGGACGAAAGTCTTCTTGCCTCTAGTATTTGTCATAGTGTGCATGCGAATAAAAAGACGAAGTTATTAATAAAGATAATCCCTAACAATAGCATGGATAAGTATGCAAGCAGGTTGACACTAAATAGAAATACTTCATAACCAAATCCCAATTGGCATACATATCAAATCATTTTTAGCGCTAGGAATACGAGAATAGTGCTAAAAGAAATACCTAATGAATAACATAGACAACTTATATTGGACATAAAAATAGTAAATTGGTGAGGAAACAATGCATATGAGGATGATAATATGGAATATGGTGTGGGTAAAGCATGAAGGCATGAAATCCATGAAACCACAAGAATGACTGAATGTATTATAATGTATAGGGTAAGTCTGAGTAAAATGGTAAGTACTAAACAAGACCAAAGAGCATAAGCATGAATGTCGTTAGAAATGTGAAGATTAATCCAAAAATGTCAAATAAAACAAGAGATAACATAAAATTAGTAAGAGAAAAGAAGATAATAGAGAGGAAAGATTAGACAAAAGCAATAGTGCTTGGTAGAGGGAGGAGGTTGGTCGTCCGAGTAGTGGATGAGGAAGTGGCCGGCGGCATGTGGTGGTTGTGGGGCTGGTACGATGGTGGGGCGTGGGATGAGTGGAGAAAGAGAGAAGAAGAAAGGAATGTGTAGGAAAGGGAGGAAAAGAGAGAAGATTGTGATGCGTGTGGAGGAAAAGGGAGGAGAAATGGAGGATTTTGGGGTGGTGGTCGGAGCTTAGGTAGCGGCGGTGGCGGAGAGAGCGGTGGCTGGGGTTAGGGTATTGGGGAAGGAGGTGATGAATAGTGAGGGTTTATACAGATATTGGGGCACACGACCGTGGGGCACGCCCGTGTGCCGTTATTTCAGCCCGTGTGTTTCGTTGTTTTTAAATTTGGGTGCATCTGAAATTTGGCCCACGCCCGTGTTCTTTAGGCGTGTTGGTGCACACGGCCATGTCGCACGATCGTATCCTACTTCGTTCGCTTCTCCCACGCCCGTGTTGTTTTGGCAGTTTCGACCACGGGTGGTGGGCACGGGTGTGTGGCACTCCCGTGTTAAAATTTCAGTTTCTACCATGGCTTATAGACACGGGCGTGTTGCATGCTCGTGTAGATTTGTCAAGATTCACCACGACCATGTCGTACGGCCGTGGAAACGTATCGAATCCTGTGTTTTGGAAAAAAATTTGCTCTATTTTCACACGACCGTATCGCACGGTAGTGTCGCCGCCCGTGGTGTGAGCACGGCCTAAGACACACCCGTGTGCCTGGCCGTGTGGATTTGGAAAACCTATGTTCAAGGACTCAGTTAATGATTTAGATGTTAAAAACTAAAATTTAAAGAAACCAACATCGTTAGTGCTCGGGTTGCCTCCCGAGAAGCACTTATTTATAGTCTAAGCTCGACTTACCTCTCATTCACATGATTACGGTGGATCACGGAGTCGAGACTCCTCTTTCTCACTATCAATTCTATTATCCACATAAAGTTTAAGTCGAGTAATATTTACCTTAAAAGTGTCGTTTTGAGTATGATTTACCTCGACTGTACTGTATGGGAAAACATTCAGTACCGTGAAAGGAGTCACCCCGTTTGTTTTAAGCTCTGAAGTATCAATTCGGGGGTCCTTTTCATCTATCAATACTTTATCCCCAACTTTATTTTGTTTTATTTCATCCCTATGATCATCGTGGTGGCACTTTAATTTCTCGTGTGCTTTTGGTTTCTCCTTGGCATGTGTTCGGTATTCATCTAGATCATCGATCTAAAGCTTTCGCTCTCCGTGAGTCGCTCTGTTTTTGTGGCATGGATTAGAATGAGGCTCTATCAAGTTCTTGCCAGGAGACTCCTGCAAAGAAGTTTGAGTTGTAATATTATTTGAATTAACTGAACTTAAAAAATCATCTTTACTACTAGATATTTTAGCAGAATCACGAGCTTGGAGAGTAATCGTGTCATCGCCTACACGAAGTATCAATTCACTTGTGCCAACATCTATGATAGCTCTAGCAGTTGCTAAAAATGGTCTTCCTAAAATTAAAGGTACATCACTATCCTCATCCATTTCTAAAACAACAAAGTCAACTGGGAATATAAATTTACCAATTTCAACAAGCACGTCTTCAATAATTCCCCTAGGAAATCTAATTGTTTTATCTGTCAGTTGAATGCTCATCCTAGTTTGTTTGGGTTTCCCAAGACCTATTTGTTTAAACATTTTATAGGGCATGACATTAATGTTTGCCTCTAGATCAGCCAAAGCATTGTTAAAATTTAAACTACCAATTAAACAAGGAATCATAAAACTCCTTGGATATTTCAACTTGCTGGGTAGCTTGTTCTGTAGAATGACTGAGCAAACTGCGTTTAACTCCACATACGACGCCTCATCCAACTTCCGCTTGTTTGCTAATAGCTTTTATAAAAATTTAACTGTGTTTGGCATTTGCGAAAGAGCTTCAATAAACGGTAAGTTAATATGTAATTTCTTTAATAATTTAAGGAATTTACCAAATTGTTCGTCAGTGTGGTCTTTCCTTGTCGCACTGGGGTATGGTACACGAGGTTTATATTCTCTACTTACTGGCTTTTGCTCACTGTGGTCCACCTCACTTTGACCTTTACTTAACACAATTCCTTGCCTCGGTTCTGGTTCTGGTTCAACTAACCCTTCATCATCTCGAACGAGAATTGCATTGAGTTGTTCCCTTGGGTTCGATTCAGTATTACTCGTCAAGCTACCTTGTGGTTATTCAGAAATCAATTTAGCAAGCTGGCCTATCTGAGTCTCGAGCCCTTGGATCGACGCTTGTTGATTCTTAAGTGCTGTTTTGGTATTCTGAAAACGAGTTTCTGACACCGAGATAAATTTCGTTAGCATCTCCTCAAGGTTCGGCTTCTTTTCCTACAGATAAGGTGGTTGTTGAAAGCTTGGGGGATGTTGTGGCCTTTGATTTCCTTGACCACCCCACAAGAAGTTGGGATGGTTCCTCCAACCTGCATTATAAGTGTTACTGTATGGGTTGTTTTGAGGTCTAGAATTATTATTACCCATATATTGAACTTGTTCCTCCTCGGTGCTAGGGTTGAAGGATTGATATTCTGTGTGTACTCCTCCTCCATTTGAATCGCACCTCATCACTGGATGTACCTGAGTAGAACCATACAAACCATCAATCTTCTTATTAAAAAGTTTTACATGGTTAGATAGCATAGTAACCGCGTCGAGGTTGAAAACACCAGCAGCTTTCGTTGGCTTCGTTCTCATAACTTGCCACTGATAGTTATTCAATGACATCTCTTCAATAAATTCATAAGCCTCTTCAGGTGTTTTGTTGTTCAATGTTCCACCGGCAGCTGGGTCGATAAGTTGCCTTGTTGAGGGTTCACACCGTTGTAAAAAGTTTGAACCTACAGCCATAGAGGTAACCCATGGTGAGGGCACCTTCTCAAAAGATCCTTATATCTCTCCCATGCATCATAAAGTATTTATAAATCCATCTGCACAAAAGAAGAGATATCATTCCTTAATTTAGCTGTTTTAGCCGATGGGAAATATTTTAATAAAAATTTTAGGTCATTTGTTCCCGAGTAGTGATTGAACCTCGTGGTAACGAGTTTAACCACTGTTTAGCTTTATTCCTCAATGAGAATGGGAATAACCGAAGGCAAATAGCATCATCAGAAATGCCATTTATCTTAAAAGTGTCGTAGAATTCCAGAAAATTTGCCAAATGAGTGTTTGGATCCTCGTCCTGCAAACCATCAAACTGAACAAACTGTTGTATCATTTGAATCGTGTTAGGTTTCAGTTCAAAATTATTTGCAGCAACAACAGGTCTAACTATACTCGATTTAACTTCTGTTAAAGTAGGTTTAGCATAATCATACATAGTACGTGGAGCAGGATTCTGATTTACTGGATCAGCAGCAACCATAGGAGGTAGCTGATTATTCTGATTGTTAGCCATCTCCTCGGTTGTATTATGGATATCATCCTCTTACCCTTCCTCTATGTATATTAAGCTTCGCCTTATTTCTCTTCGGTTTCTGCGAGCTGAGCTCTCAATCTCACTATCAAAAAGTAGAGGTCTTGACGGGTTTCTTCTAGTCATAAACTATAAAAACCTGTCAGAAATAAAGAAAGAAAAATTAGACGAAAAAGTAAATTGTAATAAAAGTAAAAATGGCTAAAGTAATAAAAATCAAGTGTTCCTAATATCTTAGTTCCCCAACAACGACGCCAAAAACTTGATGTGCGTGATAAGTTTTAAATTTATGAGTGATCGTATTTGAAAACTAACTATTATCACGATAAAGGCAAGCGCACCTATCGAACAGTAGTATAGCTTATAGCAGGACCGGAATGTCAAACCCACAGGAACTAAAAGTACTAGTATTAACCTTATTTTTATTATCTAGCCTAAAAATAAGGGGATTTGCTTTATCTAAAGTAATTAACTAAACTAAGCACGCACAGGAAGTAAATTGGGGAAATACTTTTGGGAAAACTGATTGATTAGGACAATACCCAAGGAAAAGTCCACCTAGACTTCACTTGTTATTTGACTCTGAATTAGACGATTTATTCACTTGACTTGATCCGTTGAAATCCCTAATTTATATTATTATCTCTCTCGAGACTAACAACGTCTAACCCTAGGTTGATTAATTGAAATCTCTTCCTAATTAAAACCCCTAGTGTTGCATTAACTCGATTTATGGATTCCCTTATTAGGTTTGACCCTAATCCGGCAGATTTATATCTCCCTGTGTCTAGGAATGCAATCAACTCCGCTTAATTATGCTAGATCTACTCTTAGACTTGGACTTTTTCTCCTCTGAATAAGCACATCAATACTTGAATCAATATCCTGAAATATTAAAGTAAGGATTAAGAACACATAATTAAGAACAAATCAAGTATTTATCATATAATTCAGAAATTAGTAGCAAGATCCATCTTAGGTTTCATTCCCCATAGGTATTTAGGGGATTTAGTTCATATGTGTAAAACAAAACATCTCAGAAGAATAATAATTACAAAACATAAAGAAACCCAAAAACACTTGATGGAAATTTAAGGGAGATCTTCAGTCTTGACAGAGAATCTGGCTTCTGAGATCGATCAATCAGGTTTCTCCAAGTAATTCCTTGCCTCCCACTCTGTGTGTGTCTTTTAATCCTCCTCTAGGGTGTTTATATAGGCTTTAGAATGCCTCAGAACCCTCAAAGGTGCCCTTTTCCGAATAAAACTAGCTTTGGGCCCGACAGGGACACGGCCGTGTGCGACGCCCGTGTGAGGTAGCTTAGGCCATGTTAAAGCCTGTTAAATAGACACGGGCGTGTGGTCTACCCGTGTGTGGAAGTCTAGGTCGTGTTGATTTCCCAAGTTGGCCCATTTTCTTCGTTTTTGGCCCGTTTCTTGCTCTTTTTACTCTATTATGCTCCCCTAAGTATAAAACATGAAATTAAAGGATTGGGAGCATCAAATTCCAAAAATCTAATGATAATTCATCAAAAAATGTGCTAAGCATGGGATAAAAATATGTATAAATTACGGCTTATCAGATACTTATTCTAGTGTGTTTAGGTTTCCCAAGACCAAGTTGTTTAAACATTTTATAGGGCATGATATTAATACTAGCCCCTAAATCAACCAAAGCATTATTAATATTTAAACTACCAATTAGGCAAGGAATAATAAACCTCCTTTGACCTTTTAGTTTATTGGGTAGTTTATTTTGGAGAATGGCTGGGCAGATTGCATTAAGCTCCACAGTCGACGAGTCGTCTATCTTCTTCTTGTTTGTTAATAGCTCTTTTAGGAATTTGACATAATTTGGAATCTGTTAAAGAGTTTTAACAAACGGTAAGTTAATGTGTAATTTTTTTAGGAGCTTAAGAAATTTACCATATTGTTCGTTCGTGTGGTCTCTCTTCGATGTGTTAAGATATGACACTCGAGGTTTATATTCTTTGACAATCGACTTTTGTTCTTTCTTGTCTTCCTCAACCTTATCCTTGTTCACCACCTCTTCTTGTCTCGATTCTTGTTCAAGTTCAACTAACCCTTCCACATCTCGAATAGTAATTGCGTGGAGCTGCTCCCTTGGATTAGTTTCAGTATTGCTAGGAAAGATACCTTATGGTCTTTTTAAAATTAATTTAGCAAGCTAGCCTATTTGATTTTCAAGTCCTTGTATCGATACTTGTTGATTTTCAGTTTTGGCTCAGTGTTTTAAAAATGGGTTTCTCACATTGAGGTAAACTTTGTCAACATCTCCTTAAGGTTTGATTTTTTCTCTTGTTGATAAGGTTGCTAGAAGCCTAGAGGTGGTTGTGCTCTTTGATTTCCTTGACCACCCCAAGAGAAATTGGGATGGTTCCTCCAACCTACATTATAGTTATTACTATAAGGGTTATTACCTATATAATTGAAGTCTATAATTATTACCCATATAATTGACTTGTTCATTCTCTATGCTAGGACTGAAGGGTAAACATTCTGGATTATTCATTCCACCTCCATTTGTATCACATTGCATCACCGGATTTACCTGTGTAGAAAGATATAAACCATTAATTTTCTTATTTAGCAATTCTACTTGGTTTGATAACATGGTGACTGCATCTAAATTAAAAACACCCGTTGCTTTCATCGACTTTATCCTCATGAATTACCACTGATAATTATTCAGTTCCATCTCTTCTATAAACTCATAAGCTACTTTGGGTGTTTTATTTTTCAGTGTTCCATCGGTTGCTACATAATTAGTTGCCTAGTCGAGGGATTCAAACCATTGTAGAAGGTTTGAACTTGTAACCGTAGAGGTAACCCATGATGAGGGCACCTTCTCAATAAGTCATTATATTTCTCCCATGCATCATATAATATCTCTAAATTGATCTGAACAAAGGAAGAAATATCATTCCTTAACTTAGTTGTCTTAGCCGATAGGAAATACTTCAGAAGAAACTTCTCAATCATTTGAGCCCATGTAGTGATGGAACTTTGTGGTAATGAGAATGGGAACAACCGTAAGTGAATGGTGTCATCAATGGTGCCATTAATCTTGAAAGTTTTGCAAATCTCTAAGAAATTGGTCAAATGAGTATTTGGGTTTTCATCTTGCAAACCATCAAACCGAACATATTATTGTACCATCAGAATTATGTTCAGCTTTACTTCAAAATTGTTCAAAGCAATATTCAGTCTTACAATACTTGATTCAGCCCAATCAGAGTAGGTTTGGCATAATTGCACATAGTACGAGGGGCAGGATTTGCAGGAGGTAGCTGAATATTCTGATTATCACCCATCTCCTCAGTAATTTTGTTGTCCTCTTGTTCGTCTACTATATTTTGTCAACTTTGCCTTGCTTCTCCACAATTTCTGTGAGCAGCACTTTCAATTTCACTATCGAAAATCAATGGTCCCAACGGGTTTCCTTTAGTCATAAACTAAAAGAACCAGCCAGAAGTAAAAGAGAGAGAGAGAGAGAGAGAAATTAAAATGTAAAAAATAAACTAAAAACAAAAATATAATAAAATAAAAAAGTCTAAATTAATAAAAATCAAGTGTTCCTAATATTTTAGTTCCTGGCAATTGAGCCAAAAACTTTTATAGTCACAAAACTAACTAAAATTACGACAAAGGCAAGTGCACCTATCGATAAATAGTATAGCTATGATGAGTAGAGATATTGCATCCACGAGGACTAAATGTATTAGTAATTGCCGCTTTCTTATTATTTAGCCGACAAATTGAAGTGACTAGTTTTAAAATAAAATTACTAAATTAATTTAACTAAGAACTTAACATAAAATAAATCAGGAAAATAATCAAAATATAACCAATGAGTGAAATAATACTTAAGAAAGAATCTGCCTAGACTTCATCTATTATTATGAATCTGAATTAAACGATTTATTCACTTGGTATCTTGATCTGTAGAAATCCCTAAATAATGTTAATATCTCTTACGAGAGGAAGAGCAATTGACTCTAGGTTGATTAATTAAAATTTCTTTCTAATTAAAACCCCTATTAATTCATTAAATCGATCTATGGATTCTCTTATTAGATTTGACTCTAATCCACTAGATTTATGTTGTCCTATTTCTAGGATTATATACAACTCCACTCAATTTTGCTAGATCTACTCTTAAACAGGGATTTTTGCTCCTCTGATTTAAGCACATTAAACATGAATTAATATCCCGAAAATATTAAAACAAGAAATGAGCACACACAACTGAGAATAAGAATCAAATATTTATCGCGTAAAACATAAATTAAATAATAGAATTCATCATAGGGTTCATCTTCCCTAGGTATCTAAGAGATTAGTTCATAATTCTGAATAAAAACATCTCAAAGTCAGAAAAACCACAAAAAACAAAGAAACTTTTAAAAACTTCAAAAGAAATTAAAAGGAGGTCTTCGATCTTGATAGAAATCTACTTTAGAGTTGGCTTCAATGGTGTTCTTCAAGTTGTTTTCTTCAATATTCTCTGATGCCTTTCTTATCTCTTCTTCTATTTGGTATTTATAGGCTTTAGAATGCTCAGAAAGCCTAAATATTGCATTTTTCAGCATGTTTGGGAAGCAAGTTGCAAAATTGACATGGTTTGGCACATGGTCGTGTGTCCAGCCCGTGTGGCTCACACAGCCGTGTGTTCAGCCCGCGTGGCTCTTAAAATCTAGCTTTTTTGTCCGATTTTTGCTCGTTTTTCGCTCCTTTAGCTTCCAAATACTCACCTAAGTATAGGAACATGAATTCAAAGGATTAGAAGCATCAAATTCACCAATGTACATAAATAATCATCCAAAAACACATTAAGAACAAGACTAAAATATGTTAGTTTTATCATTTATCAAATGCTATATGAATAGTTTATCATTTCTGGGGGGTTGTTCCCTTTATATAATTGTAGCTTGGATGTTGCGAACCTCTTCTTTAATTTTTGGGGATATATATGTTGTGAGAGGATCAAAAAGGGTTTTTGTTGTTAATGTAGGACATTGTTTTGAGATTGTCCTTATAAAATGCTTATGTCTTCATATCATCATTGATTCAATTGAAATATTA
Organism: Gossypium longicalyx; assembly: GCA_025698465.1. Taxonomy (NCBI): domain Eukaryota; kingdom Viridiplantae; phylum Streptophyta; class Magnoliopsida; order Malvales; family Malvaceae; genus Gossypium; species Gossypium longicalyx. The sequence continues at coordinate 47,181,701 of CM046995.1, forward strand.
AATAGTTTTTGAAGAAGTCTCCAATATGAATTATTAGTTATTTTTTGAGTGTCAACATAATGTTTCTAGAGTGGCATAACACAAATTAATGACTGTGATATGTGCTTGCAATGCAATTATTCGATGTAAAATATAATTTTGAAGCTATTTATCACAATGTTTATAATTTAGTAATTCAATTTAAAAAAAATTACAAAATGATCACTAAATTTAATTAAAGGAAATATTTTGGTTTTTTAATATTTTTACAAAAAAAAAACATAATTATATTAATGAGGTTATTAAATTATATAATATTATCAAATCATATTTAAAAATAATTATATTAAAATATGATTTTATTATTTTTTATTAAATTATAATTTAATAATAATCCAATTAAAATTTAATAACAATAACTTAAAAAAATTGGTAAGGGTGTTCTGGTCATTTCAACTTTTTTCTATGCTATTACAACCTATATTCCATTCAACCAAACACAAGAATACTATTCCAGTTCTATTCCATTCCATTCCATTCCATTCAACTAAACAATTGAATTACTAATTACAGCTCTCTTCCATTACATCTCTATTATAGCTCTATTCCATTACAGTCCTATTTCATTCCAATGAACCAAACGTGGTGATATATTGATTTTCTTTGCAATTAACATAATTAATAATAATTACAACAGTTGATGAACAGACTAACTAATTAATAGAAACTACAAATGATATAACTAAAACTCTAATACTGTAATATATTTCTCTAATATTCACCTAACAGCCTGTCTTTTGACCCTTCACCAAACCTATTTGCAGCTTTTAGTTGGCTCCAACACTTATAGAAAAACAACTTAGAAACAATGGTTTTGTGAAAACATCTGCAACCTGATCTGGGCCTAGTATTTGACCAACTACAAGCAAGGGCGTAGCTAATGGCCTGGCAGAGGCCGACTCCTCTAAAATGGGAAACTTTCCATTTAGGTTCTTCAAAATTTTTAAAATTTTAAATTAGTAAAGGGAAAATTGTATTTTGACCCATCTAAAAATGATAAAATTTTGATTTAATCATTTAAAAATTATAAAAACATAGACTATTAAAATAGTGAAATAACATTTTTACTATCGTAAAAATTATAATTTAATTTCGACTCCCCTTAAAAATATTTTCTGACTTCGGCCCTGACTACAAATGTTTCAACTATAACCTTCTCTGTTAAATATGGCTCCTATTTTCAGTCAAATTTGAGAAATAATATTTCAGTTAAACTCTGTTTACTTGTTTCAATCAAACACTGATTAGTTTAGATTATTTTATTACTATTTGACCTATGAATTTAGCCAATAAATAGGCTCATTTACAACCTTAGAATATACACCCATTAGAGATTAGAACTCATAACACATTTAGAGAATTTTGTATTTACGTTTTGTGGGTTCTTTATTTTCGGGTTTTCGGGGTTTAGTTTTTATCTCCATCTTTTGTACTCTTTGTTCTTTTGCCATTATAGTAAAATTATCTTTGCCCCTGGTTTTTTATCCTCTTTAGAGTGGTCCTTCCACATTAAATTTGTGTGTTCAATTTCTCAATTTATTCTGCAATTTTTTCTTATTCGTTGCTTAATCGGGTCGATCCTAACAAGTGGTATTAGAGGTAGTTTAATTTTCATAAATCAGTTCATTCAGAGATGAAAACAACAAGGTTTGAAATTGAGAAGTTTGATGGTGAGACAAATTTCAATCTGTGGCAAGTTCGGATGATGGCAATTCTAGTTCAATCCGGTTTGAAAAAGGTTGTCACCGGGAAAAATCCTGAGAATCTAAATAAAACAGAATGGGAAGAGCTTGATGAAAAGGCTTTGTCTGCAATCCAGCTGTGCCTCACGAATATGGTATTACAGGAGGTATTGATGGAGAAGACCTCATCCGCCTCATTGAAAAGGTTAGAAACTCTTTATGCGACTAATTCTCTGGCTAACCGTTTAGTGTTGAAACAACGTCTATTTACGTTTCGCATGAACGAATGTGAGGTTCTTAGAGATCATATTAGTCAATTCATTACTCCTTTAAATGATTTAAATAATGTTGAGGTTCATATTGACGATGAAGATCAGGCTATGCTATTATTGTGCTCTTTACCCCCTTCATACAAGTCTTTCAGGGAGACCCTGATTTATGGCAGAGACAAACTCTCATTCGAAGATGTGAAGGGTCATTTGTTGAGTAAAGATAAACTTGACAATGAGTTTCATTTGGATAGCAAGGCAGATAGGCAACCTTCTATTTTGGTAGCATCAAAGAAACAAGACAAAAGGTGTCGCTATTGTAAAAAGTTAGGTCACGTCAAACAGATTGTTATAAACTGCAAAATAAATGAACTATTGAGAGAAACGAGGAAGATGTAGCTGGTGAAAATTTGGCTGATGAAAACGGTGATGATTTCTTGTTAGTGTCAACGAGCGATAACTCTAAGTTCACATCCGAGTGGATCCTAGATTCATGATGTTCTTTCCACATGTGTCCCAATAGAGAATGGTTCTCTACATACAGTTCGGTTGAAGGTGGAGTTGTGCGCATGGGAAACGATTCATCTAGTAAGGTAATTGGTATTGGTACTGTTAAAATTAGGATACATGATGGGACGATTATGACACTTTCAGATGTCAGGTATGTACCTGATTTATGAAAGAATCTCATCTCATTGAGTATTTAGCCTTGAAAGGATGTAGAATCAACATCAAGCCGAGCGGTATTACAGTATCTCGTGGAGCTCTCGTTTTGTTAAAAGGTAAGAGAACCGGCAGTCTTTATATTCTGGAAGGTTCTATAGTGACCGGTGAAATCGGACGCCCCTCGTCCGTTACGGAGTCGAAGTCAACTCGTTTGGAGCAGAGGTAACTTGGTCATAGGAGGGAAAAAGGTAAGACCATTTCATTGAAGAGAGGTTCTCTTTTGGATGCAGGTTTTGAAAAGTTAGGGCACTGTGTTCGTGAAAATCGGACTCGGGTTAGTTTTGATTTGGCAGTGTACAAGTCAAAGGCTAGAAGTCTTCTAGTTTTTAAGCACAAATTCGACTCAGTTAATTCCCTCCATAGTTCAAGATAGGCTCGTGGCTGGCTTTGGCAAAGATGGCGTTGTGAAAATATGAATCAAGGTAGAGATTTATTAAATATGACTCCTATTTTCTGTCAAATTTGAGAAATGATATTTCAGTTAAACTTTGTTTCCTTGTTTCAATCAAACATTGATTAGTTTATATTATTTTATTATTATTTGACCTATGAATTTAGCCTATAAATAGGTTCTTTTATAACCTTAGAAAATACACCCATTAGAGATTAGAACTCATAACACATTTAGAGAATTTTGTGTTTACGTTTTGTGGGTTCTTTGTTTTTGAGTTTTCAGGGTTTAGTTTTTATCTCCACCTTTTGTACTCTTTGTTCTTTTGCCGTTATAGTAAAATTACCTTTGCCCCTAGTTTTTTATCCTCTTTGGAGGGTTTTCTCTACGTTAAATTTGTGTGTTCAATTTCTTAATTTATTCAGCTATTTTTTTGTTCGTTGCTTAATCGGGTAGATCCTAACAAGTGGTATCAGAGCTAAATTAATTTTCATAAATCAACTCATTTAGAGATGGAAACAGCAAGGTTTGAAATTGAGAAGTTCAATGGTGAGACAAATTTCAATCTGTGGTAAGTTCGAATGAGGGCAATTCTAGTTCAATCCGGTTTGAAAAAGGTTGTCACCGGGAAAAAGCCTGAGAATCTTAATAAAATAGAATAGGAAGAGCTTGATGAAAAGGCTTTGTCTGCAATCCAACTGTGCCTCGCGAATACGGTATTGTAGGAGGTATTGATGGAGAAGACCTCATCTGCCTTATGGACAAGGTTAGAAACTCTTTATGCGACTAAGTCTCTGGCTAACCATTTAGTGTTGAAGCAACATCTATTTACGTTTCGCATGAACGAATGTGAGGTTCTTAGAGATCACATCAATCAATTTATTACTCTTTTAAATAATTTAAAGAATGCTGAGATTCATATTGACGATGAAGATCAGGCTATGCTATTATCGTGCTCTTTACCCCTTTCATACAAGTCTTTCAAGGAGACCCTGATTTATGGTAGAGACAAACTCTCATTCGCAGATGTGAAGGGTCATTTGTTGAGTAAAGATAAACTCGACAATGAGTTTCATTTGGATAGCAAGGCAAATAGGCAACCTTCTGTTTTGGTAGCATCAAAGAAACGAGACAATAGGTGTCGCTATTTTAAAAGGTTAGGTCACGTCAAAGCAGATTGTTATAAACTGTAAAATAAAAGAACTACTAAGAGTAACGAGGAAGATGTAGCTGGTGCTAATTTGGCCGATGAAAATGGTGATGATTTCTTGTTAGTGTCAACGAGCGATAACTCCAAGTTCACATCCGAGTGGATCCTAGATTCAGGATGTTCATTTCACATGTGTCCCAATAGAGAATGGTTCTCTACATACAGTTCGGTTGAAGATGGAGTTGTACACATGGAAAACGATTCATTTAGTAAGGTAATTGGTATTGGTACTGTTAAAATTAGGATACATGATGGGACGATTATGACACTCTCAGATGTCAGGTATGTACCTGATTTACAAAAGAATCTCATCTCATTGAGTATTTTAGATTTGAAAGGATGTAGAATCAACATCAAGTCGAGCGGCATTAAAGTATCTCGTGGAGCTCTCATTTTGTTAAAAGGTAAGAGAACCGCTAGTCTTTATATTTTAGAAGGTTCTATAGTGATCGGTGAAATTGGACGTCCCTCGTCTGTTACAGAGTCAAAGTCAACTCGTTTGGAGCGGAGGCAACTTGGTCATAGGAGGGAAAAATGTATGACCGTTTCATTGAAGAGAGGTTCTCTTTTGGATGCAGGTTTTAAAAAGTTAGGCACTGTGTTAATGAAAATCAGACCCGGGTTAGTTTTGATTTGGCAATGTACAAGTCGAAGGCTAGAAGTCTTCCTGTTCTAAGCAAAAATTTGGCTTAGTTAATTCCCTGCATAGTTCAAGATAGGCTCGTGGCGAGCTTTGGCAAAGATGGCGTTGTGGTAATATGAGTCAAGGTGGAGATTTGTTAAATATGACTCCTATTTTCAGTCAAATTTGAGAAATAATATTTTAGTTAAACTCTGTTTCCTTGTTTCAATCAAACATTGATTAGTTTAGATTATTTTATTATTATTTGACCTATGAATTTAGCCTATAAATAGGCTCTTTTACAACCTTAGAAAATACACCCATTAGAGATTAGAACTCATAACACATTTAGAGAATTTTATGTTTACGTTTTATGGATTCTTTATTTTTGGATTTTTAGGTTTTCGGGGTTTAGTTTTTATCTCTATCTTTTGTACTCTTTGTTCTTTTGCCATTATACTAAAATTATATTTGCCCGCAGTTTTTTATCCTCTTTGGTGGGGTTTTTCCACGTTAAATTAGTGTGTTTAATTTTACAATTTATTCTGCTATTTTTTTGTTCGTTGCTTAATCGAGTCGATCCTAACAAGTGGTATCAGAGCTAGTTTAATTTTCATAAATCAACTTATTCAGAGATGGAAACAACAAGGTTTGAAATTGAGAAGTTTGATGGTGAGACACATTTCAATCTGTGGCAAGTTCGGATGATAGCAATTCTAGTTCAATCCGGTTTGAAAAAGGTTGTCACCGGGAAAAAGCTTGAGAATCTAAATAAAACAAAATGGGAAGAGCTTGATGAAAAGGCTTTGTTTCCAATCCAACTGTGCCTCGCGAATACGGTATTGCAGGTGGTATTGATGGAGAAAACCTCATCCGCCTTTTGAAAAAGGTTAGGAACTCTTTATGCGACTAAGTCTCTGGCTAATCGTTTAGTGTTGAAACAACGTCTATTTATGTTTTACATGGACGAATGTTAGGTTTTTAGAGATCACATCAGTCAATTCATTACTCTTTTAAATGATTTAAATAATGTTGAGGTTCATATTGACGATGAAGATCAGGCTATGCTATTATTGTGCTCTTTACCCCCTTCATACAAGTTTTTCAGGGAGACCCTGATTTATGGCAGAGACAAACTCTCGTTCGAAGATGTGAAGGGTCATTTGTTGAGTAAAGATAAACTCGACAATGAGTTTCATTTGGATAGCAAGGCAGACAAGCAACCTTCCGTTTTGGTAGCATCAAAGAAACGAGACAAAAGGTGTCGCTATTGTAAAAAGTTAGGTCACGTCAAAGCAGATTGTTATAAACTGCGAAATAAAAGAACTGTTGAGAGTAACGAGGAAGATGTAGCTGGTGCTAATTTGGCCGATGAAAATGGTGAGGATTTCTTATTAGTGTCAACAAGCGATAACTCCAAGTTCACGTCTGAGTGGATCCTAGATTTAGGATGTTCTTTCCACATGTGTCCCAATAGAGAATGGTTCTCTACATACAGTTCGGTTGAAGGTGGAGTTTTGCGCATGAGAAACGATTCATCTAGTAAGGTAATTGGTATTGGTACTGTTAAAATTAGAATACATGATGGGACGATTATGACACTCTCAGATGTCAGGTATGTACCTGATTTACGAAAGAATCTCATCTCATTGAGTATTTTAAACTTGAAAGGATGCAGAATCAACATCAAGTCGAGCGGCATTAAAGTATCTCGTGGAGCTCTCATTTTGTTAAAAGGTAAGAAAACCGATAGTCTTTATATTCTGGAAGGTTCTACAGTGACCGGTGAAATCGGACGTCCCTCGTCCGTTACGGAGTCAAAGTCAACTCGTTTGGAGCAGAGGCAACTTGGTCATAAGAGGGAAAAAGGTATGACCGTTTCATTGAAGAGAGGTTCTCTTTTGGATGCAGGTTTTAAAAAGTTAGGGCACTGTGTTTGTGAAAATCAGACCCGGGTTAGTTTTGATTTGGCAGTGTACAAGTCGAAGGCTAGAAACCTTCCTGTTTCTAAGTACAAATTCGACTCAGTTAATTCCCTGCATAGTTCAAGATAGGCTCGTGGCAGGCTTTGGCAAAGATGGCGTTGTGGAAATATGAGCCAAGGTGGATATTTGTTAAATATGACTCCTATTTTCAGTTAAATTTGAGAAATAATAGTTCAGTTAAACTTTGTTTCCTTGTTTTAATCAAACATTGATTAGTTTAGATTATTTTATTATTATTTAACATATGAATTTAGCCTATAAATAGGCTCTTTTACAACATTAGAAAATACACCCATTAGAGATTAGAACTCCTAACACATTTAGAGAATTTTATGTTTAAGTTTTGTGGGTTTTTTATTTTTAGGTTTTCGAGGTTTACTTTTTATCTCCATCTTTTGTACTCTTTAATGTTTTGCTATTATAGTAAAATTATCTTTCCACGTGGTTTTTTATCCTCTTTGGAGGGGTTTTTCCACATTAAATTTTTGTGTTCAATTTCTTAATTTATTCTGCTATTTTTTCTTGTTCGTTGGTTAAATGGGTCGATCTTAACAAGTGGTATCAGAGCTAGTTTAATTTTCATATATCAACTCATTTAGAGATGGAAACAACAAGATTTGAAATTGAGAAGTTCGATGGTGAGACAAATTTCAATCTGTGGCAAGTTTGGATATTGGCAATTCTAGTTCAATCCGATTTGAAAAAGGTTGTCACCGAGGAAAAGCCTGAGAATCTAAATAAAACAGAATGGGAAGAGCTTGATGAAAAGGCTTTATCTGCAATCCAGTTGTGCCTCGCGAATACGGTATTGTAGGAGGTATTGATGGAGAAGACCTCATCTGCCTTATGGAAAAGGTTAGGAACTCTTTATGCGACTAAGTCTCTGGCTAACCATTTAGTGTTGAAACAACATCTATTTATGTTTCGCATGAACGAATGTTAGGTTTTTAGAGATCACATCAATCAATTCATTACTCTTTTAAATGATTTAAATAGTGTTGAGGTTCATATTGACGATTAAGATCAGGCTATGCTATTATTGTACTCTTTAACCCTTCATACAAGTCTTTCAGGGAGACCCTAATTTATGGCATAGACAAACTCTCGTTCAAAGATGTGCAGGGTCATTTGTTGAGTAAAGATAAACTCAACAATGAGTTTCATTTGGATAGCAAGGCAGATAGGCAACCTTCCGTTTTGGTAGCATCAAAGAAACGAGACAAAAGGTGTCGCTATTGTAAAAAGTTAGGTCACGTCAAAGCAGATTGTTATAAGCTGCGAAATAAAAGAACTGCTGAGAGTAACGAGGAAGATGTAGCTGGTGCTGATTTGGCCGATAAAAATGGTGATGATTTCTTGTTAGTCTCAACGAGCGATAACTCCAAGTTCACGTCTGAGTGGATCCTAGATTTAGGATTTTCTTTCCACATGTGTCCCAATAGAGAATGGTTCTCTATATATAGTTCGGTTGAAGGTGGAGTTGTGCGCATGGGAAACGATTCATCTAGTAAGGTAATTGGTATTGGTACTGTTAAAATTAAAATACATGATGGGACGATTATGATGCTCTCAGATGTCAGGTATGTACCTGATTTATGAAAGAATATTATCTCATTGAGTATTTTAAACTTGAAAGGATGCAGAATCAACATCAGGTCGAGCGGCATTAAAGTATCCCGTGGAGCTCTCATTTTGTTAAAAGGTAGGAGAACCGACAGTCTTTATATTTTGGAAGGTTCTACACTGACCGGTGAAATCGGACGTCCCTCGTCCATTACTTAGTCAAAGTCAACTCGTTTGGAGCGGAGGCAACTTGGTCATAAGAGGGAAAAAGGTATGACCGTTTCATTGAAGAGAGGTTCTCTTTTGGATGCAGGTTTTAAAAAGTTAGGGTACTGTGTTTGTGAAAATCAGACCCGGGTTAGTTTTGATTTGGTAGTGTACAAGTCGAAGGCTAGAAGCCTTCCTGTTTCTAAGCAAAAATTCGACTCAGTTAATTCCCTGCATAGTTCAATATAGGCTCGTGACGGGCTTTGAGAAAGATGGCGTTGTGAAAATATGAGTCAAGGTGGATATTTGTTAAATATGACTTCTATTTTCAGTCAAATTTGAGAATTAATATTTCAGTTAAACTTTGTTTCCTTGTTTCAATCAAACATTGATTAGTTTAGATTATTTTATTATTATTTGACCTATGAATTTAGCCTATAAATAGGCTCTTTTACAACCTTAGAAAATACACCCATTAGAGATTAGAACTCATAACAAATTTAGAGAATTTTATGTTTAAGTTTTGTGGGTTCTTTATTTTCGAGTTTTCGGGGTTTAATTTTTATCTCCATCTTTTGTACTCTTTATTGTTTTGCCATTATACTAAAATTATCTTTCCACGTGGTTTTTTATCCTCTTTGGTGGGGTTTTTCCACGTTAAATTTGTGTGTTCAATTTTTTAATTTATTCTGCTATTTTTTCTTATTCGTTGCTTAACCGGGTTGATCCTAACAAGTGGTATCAGAGCTAGTTTAATTTTCATAAATCAACTCATTTAGAGATGGAAACAACAAGGTTTGAAATTGAGAAGTTCGATGGTGAGACAAATTTCAATCTGTGGCAAGTTCAGATGATGGCAATTCTAGTTCAATCCGGTTTGAAAAAGGTTGTCACCGGGAAAAAGCCTGAGAATCTAAATAAACCAGAATGGGAAGAGCTTGATGAAAAGGCTTTGTCTGCAATCCAGCTGTGCCTCACGAATACGGTATTGTAGGAGGTATTGATGGAGAAGACCTCATCCGCCTTATGGAAAAGGTTAGAAACTCTTTATGAGACCAAGTCTCTGGCTAACCGTTTAGTGTTGAAACAACGTCTATTTACGTTTCACATGAACGAATGTGAGGTTCTTAGAGATCACATCAGTCAATTCATTACTCTTTTAAATGATTTAAATAGTGTTGAGGTTCATATTGACGATGAAGATCAAGCTATGCTATTATTGTGTTCTTTACCCCCTTCATACAAGTCTTTCAGGGAGACCCTGATTTCTGGCAGAGACAAACTCTTGTTCGAAGATGTGAAGGGTCATTTGTTGAGTAAAGATAAACTCAATAATGAGTTTCATTTGGATAGCAAGGCAGATAGGTAACCTTCCGTTTTGGTAGCATCAAAGAAACGAGACAAAAGGTGTCGCTATTGTAAAAAGTTAGGTCACGTCAAAGCAGATTGTTATAAACTGCGAAATAAAAGAATTGCTAAGAGTAACGAGGAAGATGTAGCTGGTGCTAATTTGGCCGATGAAAACGGTGATGATTTCTTGTTAGTGTCAACGAGCGATAACTCCAAGTTCACGTCCGAGTGGATCCTAGATTCAGGATGTTCTTTCCACATGTGTCCCAATAGAGAATGGTTCTCTACATACAGTTCGGTTGAAGGTGGAGTTTTGCGCATGGGAAACGATTCATCTAGTAAGGTAATTGGTATTGGTACTGTTAAAATTAGGATACATGATGGGACGATTATGACACTCTTAGATGTCAGGTATGTACCTGATTTATGAAAGAATCTCATCTTATTGAGTATTTTAGACTTGAAAGGATATAGAATCAACATCAAGTCGAGTGGCATTAAAGTATCTCGTGGAGCTCTCGTTTTGTTAAAAGGTAAGAGAACCGACAGTCTTTATATTCTGGAAGGTTCTACAGTGGCCGGTGAAATTGGACGTCCCTCGTCCGTTACGGAGTCGAAGTCAACTCGTTTGGAGCAGAGGCAAATTGGTCATAGGAGGGAAAAAAGTATGACCATTTCATTGAAGAGGGGTTCTCTTTTGGATGTAGGTTTTGAAAAGTTAGGGAACTGTGTTCGTGAAAATCAAACCCGGGTTAGTTTTGATTTGCCAGTGTACAAGTCGAAGGCTAAAAGTCTTCCAGTTTCTAAGTACAAATTCGACTCAGTTAATTCCCTGCATAGTTCAAGAGAGGCTCGTGGCGGGCTTTAGCAAAGATGGCATTGTGGAAATATGAGTCAAGGTGGATATTTGTTAAATATGACTCCTATTTTGAGTCAAATTTGAGAAATAATATTTCAGTTAAACTCTGTTTACTTGTTTCAATCAAACATTGGTTAGTTTAGATTATTTTATTATTATTTGACCTATGAATTTAGCCTATAAATAGGCTCTTTTACAACCTTAGAAAATACATCCATTAGAGATTAGAACTCATAACACATTTAGAGAATTTTGTGTTTACGTTTTGTGGGTTCTTTGTTTTCGGGTTTTCGGGGTTTAGTTTTTATCTCCATCTTTTGTACTCTTTGTTCTTTTGCCATTATACTAAAATTCTGCTATTTTTTCTTGTTCATTGCTTAATCGGGTCGATCCTAACATTCTCCCTAACAAAAAAAATAAATCCAATTCAATGTGCTTAAATTTAGAATGCAACACTAGATTAGCTACAACATCTACTGCTCCAAAATTGTCACACCACAAATGGGATGTATCATCCAAAGAAATTTGCAACTCATGAAGTAACGATTTTGACCACACAATCTCTGTTGTAGCATGAGCCATGTATGACTCAACCTTTGAAGTAGATCGTGGCACAATATGTTATTTCTTAGAGCACCAAGATACAAGGTTGCCACTAAAGAAGACACAAAACCCAATCGTTGACCTACAATCATCCACATCAGTTCTCCAGTTTGCATCAGCAAAGTTGACCAAAGACAATCTTGCTGCAGGTTGAAATGAAAGACCATACTCCACTGTCCCTTGAAAATATCTTAAAATGCACTTCACAACCTTGTAATGAACATCTAATGGCTTTTGCATAAACTGATAGACTTTATTCATAGCAAAAGCAATTTTAGGTTTTGCGATGACAATATACTGAAGTGCCCCCACTATACTTTTGTATTTAGACTCATTCTAATTAGGACGACCAACTTGTGTTGGCAAACTACACAAGCTGACCATTGGAGTAGGTAACCTTTTAGCTTGTTCCATATGAATGCTCTTAAGAAGATCTAGCACATACTTTCTATGACACAAAAAGATACCCCTTATTGAAGGGTAAGAAACTTCTATACTAAGAAAGTAACCTAGCTTGCCCAAGTCTTTTAGAGAAAATTGCTTGTTCAGTGATTCAACAAACCCATTAATATAGGCTTCATTGTTTCCTATGATGAATATTTCATTGACATATACTAACACATAAATCACCACATCAACTGTTCTCTTGATAAAGAGAGAAGCATCATATATTGAAGAAACAAAACCACTTGAAAACAAATGGTCCTTCAACTTACCAAATCAGGCCCTTGAAGCCTGTTTTAAACTATGCAGGGCTTTCTTAAGTCTGCAAGCCAGTTGCTGACCTCTATTATGATGCTCAAAGCCGAGGTGCAAATCCATATAAATTTCTTCAGTAAGGTATTGTTAATGTCTACATGTCTTAGGGGCCACTGTTTTATAATTACAATAGTCAAAATAACTCATATTGTGGTTAATTTAACTACAAGACTGAAAGTTTCTTGAAAACTCAAACTCAACTTCCTGCAAAAATCCTTTGACCATAAGCTTGCCTTTGTATCGAACAATAGCACCATCAACCCCTATTTTAAGTTAGAAGATCCATTTACATCCCACAATTCTCCTATTTGCTAGTAAAAGAACCAACTCTCATGTCTTGTTTTTCAACAAAGCCTCATACTCCTCTTATGTAGCCTTTTGTCTACTTTAACACTTTGAAAAGCCTTGTGAGTATTGCTTGGTTCTATGTCTTGAAGAGAAGCCACAAACACCCTAGGCTTGAAAATATCACTCTTAAACCGTAAATAGTTAATAGAATCAATTAGTCAAATTAGTTAATAGAATCAATTAATTAAACCAACCACTGCAATTAACAATTAACCAATTGTCAAATAGAACCATAAATTTTTCAAAAATATAAATTAGAAATTAATATTTTTATGAAGAAGCTATATAAAATATAAACAAATTATTTCTAAAAACGAAACTAATAAAAGTTTTAAATTCAATGAGAAAAATTAGTAAAATTTAAAAATATTTTAGATATATTAAAATAAATTATTAAAGTAATTAATAAATCTTTAATCTCATTTTATAGTGCTGGTTTCATCGCACCCTTTAATCTCATTTTATAAAATTAAAAACTAATTGTCAATCAGAATATCATTAGATTTTCTTCTAATAAAAAAGAGTATCATTAGAATTATAAGCAAACCTAATAATGAGTTTCCACAATAAAAAATTCAATAATATCAAATAAGATTATAAGAACAGATATTGACCAAATGCAATCTCTTTTTTTTGGGCAATATGCAATATTTTAAGTAAAATATTCAGTGTTTTGCAATAAATATTAAACATATTCCAAGAAAAACGTAAGATCAGAACTGAAAAAATAGAAAAATAATTTACCTTTAAAACAAAAAGGAAATACAATATTTTCGCATGAGTTCAATTTCCTTTCAAATTAGACATTTTACAATTATTTTCATACTAGAATTTGAATTAAGTAATTATTTATATATTAGGGTTTAGATTTTTTTTATTTAAATTAATTTTTAAATTTAGTAATTATTTTTATATTAGAATCTAAACTTATAATTATTTTTAGACGTAACTTTTAGAATTTTTAAAAATTAAATTGGACAATAAAAATTATTTAATAATTGTCAAGTTTGAAACTTAATTTAAATAAAAACTTCAAATCCCAATATAAAATAATTGTCGAATTCAATATTTAGAAATTTTAAACTCAATGCTAGAAAATTTGTTAATTTCAATATTTAATAAAAAAAGGTCAATAGAATTAAAAGAGATTTTATAGCTACTAAAAGTTGGGACTTGAGAAGATTTATGATGATGATGTTTTATTCTCCTTTTCTTTAGGTCTCTTCATTGCCATACTAATACGAAGCATTTCAGTGCAAAAGGCTAACAAAGTGTTTTAAAGCCTAGGCCTTGATAGAGTATGTGAGTGCTTGTACGACAGATACCTGCCATTGTTTTATATTTGTTTTCATATTTAATTTACTCTTCTTTCTTAGGACCTAAGGTTCTTTATTTTGGTTTTTGTGGGTTTCTTTTAAAGGGTGGCAACTGAAACGAGTTTCTAACTGCAGATATTCAGAGGAAAATAATGGGAAGTAAAAAAAATAAGTGTTTCATTGATATTATGTTTCAATGGTCTCTTGAAGATATATTGAATGACAATCTTTACAAGGATCAGGTGTGCTTGCTTTCTTCTCCATCATCATTGAATCTTTGATTTTTTTTTTCATATTCTTTTATCAGTACAAATATGAGAAAAGTGGATGGGCTGCGTGGGTTTAAACTCTGGCCTTTGGTGCTGATTTAGCACAACCTTGCCACTATGAACTGTGGCTTTGTTCGAGAAGTTCCTTTTCTTTATCAAACTTTATTTGCAACTTTTGTTATATACCATTAAGGAAGTTGAAACGTTTGCTCTTATATATAAAGAGAAAAATAACTGTAGTAGTTTTTTGGAATATTCTTTCTTCTATTGATTGTGAGTGTTCTTTTCTCATTATTCTGTATTCTATTGATAAACTATAATACATACATATTTTTATCCCATGCTTGGCATATTTATAGATGATTTATCATTAGTTTTATTGAATACGATGCTCCTAATCCTTTAATTTTATGTTTTATACTCAGGAGAGTATAAGAAAGTGAAAAGAGCAAGAAACGAGCCAAAAACGGACAAAATAGGCTGATTTCAGTGTTCCACATGGCCTAGGCACTTCCACATGGGTAATCCACACGCCCGTGTGAGACACACGGGTAGGCCACATGCCCGTATGTCATGGTTGTATCAATTTAAAACCATGTCAGAATTACACACGGCCTGAGCACCGTCATACGGGCGTGCCACACGGTCGTGTCCGTATCGAGCCCAAGTCTAATTCTATTCTGAAAAGGCTAATTTTTGGCATTCCAAAGTCTATATAAACACCCTAGAAGAGGATCAAAAGGGGACATAGAGAGTAGAAGGCAGAGAATACTCGAAGACAACTATTGGAATCAGCTCGGAAGCAGGATCTACTTTAGGACTGAAGATCTCCATTCAATTTCCGCAGAATTTTTTTGGGTTTCTTTATGTTTTGTTGTTTTCCCAATTTTGAGATGTTTTCCCCCATCATTATGAGCTAAACTCCCTAAATACCTAAGGGAGATGAAACTTAAGACAGATCTTATTACTATTTGAATTATATGATAAATACTTGCTCTTATTCTTAATTATGTGTTCTTAATTCTTGTTTTAATATTTCAGGATATTAATTCAAGTCTGATGTGCTTATTCAGTGGAGTAAAAGTCTCTGTTTAAGAGTAAATCTAGTATAATTAAGCGGAGTTGAATGCAATCCTAGACATAAGACGATGTAAATCTGCCAGATTAGAGTCAAATCTAATAAAGAAATCCATAGATCGAGTAATGCGACAATAGGGGTTTTAATTAGAAAGAGATTTCAATTAATCAACCTAGAGTCAGTTGTTTTTAGTCTTGAGAGAGATATTAACCTAAATCAGGGATTTCTACGGATTAAGTCAAGTGAATAAATTGTCTAATTCAGAAGTAATAAGTGAAGTCTAGGTGGATTCTTCCTTGGGTATTGTCTTCTCCATCGATTTTCCAACAGTAATTTCCAACTTTTACTTCTGTCGTGTTCTTAGATAATTAGATAGTTAATCTTAGTTTAAAAATATCCATTTAATTCTTAGGCTAGATAATAAAAAGTTAGTAATTACTAGTACTTTTAGTCCTTGTGGATACGATATTTTCGGTCTCACCATAACTATACTACTATTCGATAGGTGTTCTTGCCTTAGTCAAATTTTTAGTCAGTTTAGTGACTATCAAGTTTTTGGCACCGTTGTCGGGGACTAGGATATTAGGAACGTTTGATTTTTTATTACTTTAGCCATTTATTTTTATTGCATTTAATTTTTGTTTTAGTTTTATTTTTAATTACTAATTTTTATTTTGTTTGCTTCTAGCAGGTTCTTCTAATTTATGACTAGAAGAAACCCATCAGGGCCTCTACCTTTTTATAGTAAAATTGAAAGTATAGCTCGCAAAAACTGTAGAGAAATAAGACGAAGTCTACAGTATATAGAGGAAGAGCACGAGGACGATACCAATATCACCGAGGAGATAGTTGAAAATCAGAATAATCCGCTACCTCTATGGTTGCTGCAAATCCTGTAAATCAGAATTCTGCTCCTCGTACTATGTATGATCATGCTAAACCTACTTTAACAGGAATTGAATCGAGTATAGTTAGACCTGATGTTGCTGCAAATAATTTTGAACTAAAACCTAACACGATTCAAATGATACAACAGTTTGTTTAGTTTGATGGTTTGCAGGACGAGGATCCAAACATTCATTTAGCAAATTTTCTGGAATTTTGCGACACCTTTAAGATCAATGGCGTTTCTAATGATGCCATTCGCCTTCGGTTATTTCCCTTTTCATTTCAAAATAAGGCTAAGCAGTGATTGAACTCATCACCACGAGGGTCAATCACTACTTGGGAACAAATGACCGGAAATTTTTTTCTTAAATATTTTTCGCCAACTAAAATGGCAAAGTTGAGGAATGATATCTCTTCTTTTGTGCAGATGGACTTAGAAACACTTTATGATACATGAGAGAGATATAATGATTTATTGAGAAGATGCCCTCACCATGGATTACCTCTATGGCTACAGGTTCAAACTTTTCACAACAGTTTGAACCCCTCAACTAGGCAAATGGTAGATGCAGCTGCCAGTGGAACCTTGAAAAACAAAACACCTGAAGAGGCTTACGAATTTATTGAGGAGATATCACTGAATAACTATCAGTGGTAATTCATGAGAACAAAGCCAATGAAATCAGCCAGTGTTTTCAATTTAGATGCAGTCACTGTGCTATCAAACCAGGTAGAACTCTTAAATAAAAAGATTGACGGTCTATGTGGTTCTACGCAGGTACATCCGGTGATGTAGTGTGACACGAGTGGACGTGGAATGAGCAATTCAGACTATTCACCCTTCAACCCCAGCATAGAGAATGAGCAAATGAATTATATGGGAAATAATCCTCGACCTCAAAATAATCCTTACAGTAACACTTACAATGCAGGTTGGAGGAACCACCCAAATTTCTCATGGGGAGGCCAAGGAAATCAGAGACCACCACCCCCTCCAGGCTTCTAACAGCAACCTTACCAGTAAGAGAAAAAGCCGAACCTTGAAGAGATGATGACGAAGTTTATCTCAATAGTGGAAACCTATTTTCAAAACACTGAAACTGCAGTTAAGAATCAACAAGCATCAATTCAAGAGCTTGAAAAATCAAATAGGACAACTTGCTAAGATGATTTCAGAGAGACCATAAGGGAGCCTACCTAGTAATTCCGAACCGAACCCAAAGGAGCACATGAAAGCAATTACCCTAAGGAGTGGAAAGGTGTTAACTGAACCCGAAAAGAAGCTACTACAAGAAGCTGATAGGAAGGAGGATGAGGAGGTAAAACCCAAAATCAGTGAAAAATCGATGCTGCGAGAATATAAACCACCAATCCCATATCCAGCAAAGTTGAAGAAAGACCACATAGATGCATAATTCGGTAAATTCTTTGAACTTTTTAAACAGTTGCATATTAACTTACCTTTTGTTGAAGTTATGTCGTAGATGCTCACATATGCAAAATTTTTGAAGGAGCTTCTAACAAATAAAAGGAAGTTTGAAGAGTTGTCTATAGTAGAACTCAACGAGGAGTGCTCGGCTATACTCCAAAATAAACTGCCAACCAAACTGAAAGATCTAGGAAGTTTTACTATTCCCTGCTTAATTGGTAGTTTAAATGTTGAGAAGGCACTAGCTGATTTTAGTGCTAGCATTAATTTGATGCCTTACAAAATGTTCAAGTAACTTGGCCTTGGGGAACCAAAACCTACTAGGATAAGTATCCAACTAGCTGATAGATCTGTTAAATATCCTAGGGGAATTATTGAAGATGTACTCGTTAAAGTAGATAAATTCATATTCCCTGTTGACTTTGTTGTGCCTGACATGGATGAGGATGTTGATGTGCCTTTAATTCTAGGTCGCCTGTTTTTAGCGACTGCTAGGGCTGTTATTGATGTGGGTGACGGTAAACTTGTGCTTAGGGTAGGTGACGAAGAGAATATTTTTAAATTTATGATGCCATGAGATTTTCTAGAAAACAAGATGACCCCTACTATTTTATTGATTCTATTGATCATGCTATTGAAGATTCTTTTCAAGAAATTGTTCTTAAGGACACGTTGGAACTGTGTCTTGTTCAAGGAAAGGGGGAAGATAATGCTACCACTGAGTTAAGGAAGATACAAACGAATGAACCCTCTCCAAGACAAGCAAAATACGAGGATATTGAGGTGAACGGTGAACTTAAGCAAAAATCCTCTATCGAAGAACCTCCCAAATTAGAACTAAATCAATTGCCAAATCACTTGGAATACGCATTCCTTGGAGATAATTCTATATTACCAGTGATTATTGCTTCTAACTTGCAACCCAAGGAGAAAGAAAAGTTACTCCAAGTATTAAGAGAACATAAATCATAGCTTGGAAAATTTCTGACATTAATGGGATCAGCCCTTCTTTTTGCACCCACAAAATTTTGATGGATAATGAATATAAACCGTGTGTGCAAGCTCAAAGACGACTGAACCCCAATACGAAGGAAGTTGTTAAAGCTGAGGTAATTAAACTTCTATATGCTGGAGTTATTTATCCTATTTCTGGCAGTTCTTGGGTAAGTCCAATGCAGGTTTTTCCTAAGAAGGGAGGCATGACTGTTGTATCCAACGAAAAGAATGAATTAATCCCAGCAAGAACAGTCATAGGTTGGAGAGTTTGTATTGATTATATGAAGTTGAATGATGCCACGAGAAAAGACCACTTTTCCTTGCCATTCATTGACCAAATGTTGGAAAGGTTATCAGGGCATATGTATTACTGCTTCCTAGACGGACTCTCTGGTTACTTCTAAATCCCAATAGCTTCTGAATATCAAGAAAAGACGACATTTACATGTCCATACGGTACGTTTTCTTATTGATGAATGCATTTTGGATTATGTAATGCTCATACTACTTTTCAGCGATGCATTTGGCCATTTTTGATGAACTCGTAGAGGACATTATGGAGGTATTTATGGATGACTTCTCCGTATTCAGTAACTCTTTCCATCTTTGCCTTAAAAATTTAAAACGAGTTCTAATGAGATGTGAGGAAATGAACCTTGTGCTAAATTGGGAAAAATGTCACTTCATGGTTTGTGAAGGGATTGTGTTAAGCCACAAAATATCTAGCAAAGGGATCAAGGTAGACCAAGCAAAAATTGAAACTATTGAGAAATTACCTCCCCCTAGTTCAGTTAAGGTCATTCGAACCTTTTTAGGACATGCTGAATTTTATAGAAAATTTATCAAGGATTTTTCTAAAATAGTTAAGCCTCTAACGAATTTACTAGAAAAAGATGTGCCTTTCGATTTCAATCAGGAATGTTTAGAAGCATTTAATACTCTTAAGAATAAATTAATTAATGCTCCAATTGTAGTTGCACCTGATTGGAATTTACCCTTTGAACTAATGTGTGATGCGAGTGATTTTGCAGTAGGTGCGGTTCTTGGCCAACGAAAAGACAAGCATTTTCAACCAACCTATTATGCTAGCAAGACATTGACAGCCGCACAAGAAAATTATACGACAACTGAGAAAGAATTATTGGCTGTGGTTTTTGCGTTCGATAAATTTAGACCATATTTAAAATTATCTAAAGTTGTCGTTTACACTGACCATTCAGCTCTTCGATATCTCCTTACTAAATCTGATGCAAAACCTTGACTCATAAGATGGATTTTGTTATTGTAGGAATTTGACTTGGAAATTCAGGATAAGAAAGGAGCTGAAAATCTCGCAGCTGATCATCTTTCCAGGCTTGAAAATTCAAGTACCAAAGAGCTCGATGAAGTTGAAATAAATGACTCGTTCCCTGAAGAACAACTCTTTGCTATATTTGACTCTGAGGTACCTTGGTTTGCAGTCATTGCAAATTATTTAGCTGCTAACGTTACACCAAAAGGGTTGACACATCAACAAAAGAAGCGATTCTTTTCTGATGTGAAAAACTACTTTTGGGAAGATCCGTTTCTTTTCTGTATATGTGCAGATCAAGTCATTAGAAGATGCATTATAAAGTCAGAGGAAATTAAAATCTTGGAACATTGCCACTCAGGACCGACTGGAAGACATTACAGTGGGACTAGGACCGCACATAAAATGTACGAATTAGGTTTTTATTGGCCCACACTATTCAAAGATGCCAATAGGTATGTTACTTCTTACGATAAATGTCAACGAATAGGTAATATCTCCAAACATAACGAAATGCCTCAGACATATATGCTCACATGTGAAATATTTGACGTATGGGGTATTGATTTTATGGGTTCATTCCCTAGCTCATTTGGGAATAAATATATCTTAGTAGCCGTTGATTATACGTCCAAATGGGTGGAAGCCCAGGCTTTACCTACTAATGATGCTAGAGTTGTGGTGAGGTTCCTTAAAAAACTCTTCTCTCGATTTGGAGCAATTATCAATGATAAGGGTACTCATTTTTGTAATGCTTAATTTGATAAAACCCTTAAGAAATATGGATTTTACCACAGAACAACTACCCTTTACCATCCTCAAACTAGTGGATAAGTCAAAGTAGCAAATCAAGAGCTTAAATGTATCCTAGAAAAGACTGTATAGTCAAATAGGAAGGATTGGGAAATGAAAGTAGATGATGCTTTATGGGCCTATAGAACTGCTTTTAAGACCCTCATAGGAACATCTCCTTATAGACTTGTCTATGGGAAAAGTTGTCATTTACCGTATGAATTATAACACAAGGCATTCTGGGCTATAAAGTTTCTAAACTTTGATCTCAAACTTGCAGGTGAGAAAAGGTTGATGTAGTTGAACAAGCTAAATGAGTGGCGAGCTAATGCATATTAGCATTCACAATTATACAAGGAAGCAACGAAGCGCTGCCATGATGCTCGTTTAAAGCAACACAAGCAATTTGAAGCTGGAGATCTTGTCCTGCTATACAACTCAAGGCTCAAATTATTTCCTGGGAAGCTAAAATCACGATGGTCAGGTCCATTCATAGTCCAAACCATTTTTCCATATGGCACAGTAGAGGTAAGTCATCCAACCCACGACACCTTCAAGGTAAACGGACATCCCCTTAAACGCTATAATAGTGAGGATTTTAAAGACTATAAATAGGAGTTACGACTCCGCGAACCTGTTTAAATATTCCCACAAGGTAAAGTCGAGCTTAGACTTTAAATAAGCACTTCTTGGGAGGCAACCCAAGCATTAACCCCACTAAATAAGTTTATTTCTCTTTCATTTTTCATAGTTTAAATGTAGGCATTTTTGACACACACGGCCTGACACACGGGCGTGTCTGAGGCCGTGTGCCCACCACGGGTCAGAGACATGGGCATGCCTTGAGCCGTGAAAACCCTTAAAACTTTAGTGTTGACATTCATCAGTGGAAAACACAGCCTGGACACACGGGCGTGTCCATGGCCATGTTAAAATAGGACACATATTTTCCCAAGACAAAGTGACACAGGCTGTAATAAATCACCACGGTCGTGCAATACGGCCGTACAGACCACACGGCTGAGGAACACGAGTGTGCCTCAGACCGTGGTGAAACTGTACTTTAATTTCCCAAAAATCAGCAGAGGCACAGGATGTGTTAAATCACGACGGTTGTCCGATGCAGCCGTGTAACCCACACGGGAATGAACACAGGCGTGCTTGCAACCATGTACGAACCTGAGCACACACTTTGAAATTTTCAACAAGTCAAAATGGAACACGGGTATGTCCCATGGACGTGCCAGAAGTCGTGGGCAATCCTGGCTATAGAACACGTGCATGGAGAGTACGACACGGGAGTGGGAAAAGCAAATGAAAGAGCACACGGCCATGCGATGTGGTCGTGTGGGCCACACGACCTAGGTACACGGGTGTGTCTAAAGGACGTGTGCAATACTGACTTAAAATTTCATGAAAAACACGAGCTAAGAGCGAGGCACACGGACGTGGCCCATGGCCGTGTAGTCCAAAACGGGGCTTGCACGACCGTGGCCCTATCTATTCCTATTTAAACCTCACTATTCACCCATCACACCCTCTTTCACTATTCATCTTCCCTTCTCCGGCCATCAGTTCTCGACGAGCTGCCGGCGACAAACACCCTCATTCTCCTTTCTTTCTTTCTTTCTTTCTTTCTTTCTTTCTTTCTTTCTTTCTTTTTTCTTTCTTTTTTTCATTTCCTTTTCTCCCTTTTTACTCATCCTCACAGTCTACAATCCCATCTCCTTCCTCTTCCCTCATACAATTTTTGTCCCACGCCCCAACATTAGCCCGACCACCACCGGTTCTTATCTCCATCGGTTCTTTCACTGTCACATTTAGCTATTTATTTACATTTTTATTTCTTTGCTATTTTATATTTATTGCTATTTTAGACCATTACCTTATATTTCGTAAATTAGATTGTTCCCCATTATATCTTATGCTTAAGAATCATTCATTTACAACATATTGTGATTATTGGAATTTCTCTCTAATAGTTAGTCTACCATTTGAACTTTACATGTTCAAACATTTAACCCTATTTCGGTATTTTCTGACATACAGCTCTTAGTTTCAACATGGTTCATTGTTCCACTTAGGATTAATTTATTTGGGTTCTTTGATTTCTTTATTAGGTTCTTAGGCCAAGAATTACTATCTATGCGCATATTTTCTTTCCTGCTAGTCCCATTATATGAATTATATTATGATTCATTCTTTGGCATTTTCTGACTTAACAGGTTCTTGATCCTCATATTTTTATTGAATATTCTCAGGAACATGATGACAAATACTCGTGGTAAAAAGTCTGCAGTCCCAGCTTCTAAAAAGCAGAAGGGTCTAGGAGCGACATCCTCGAGTGCGACCACTGAGGTGCGCCATCCTTTTCTCTAATTCCCACCAGGACCTCAGGAGGATTTGTTTCAGATTCTACATGCCTGACTCCTTGGTGTGGGCTGGTACATCGGTTGGGCCATATTAGAGCAGGTCCACCAGACTAACTCAGTTTGGGCCCTCCTCGCTACCGCTTCAAGGATTACATCCAAATTCAGGGCAGTTTCACTTCTTTCCCTCTTTTATGATATTATGCTTATAGTATTATTATTTATTTTTGAAACACCCCAAACCCAGCCTGGACATTATGGCCGAATCTGGCGATGTCACATTGAAGTGTTTTTCGTAGAACGTGATAACGTTAGAAAAGCCCAATGTTTATTTAGCCTCTTTGTGTGATCTAGAAAATAATTTTAAAACTTGCGTCACTATAAAAAAGTATTTACTTTAAGACGTTATTAATTCCAAAATCTCGTTTATCACAGAAACTTCTGAAACGATTTTGCATATTTGTGGTATTTTGGTAAATCATGCATATCTTTTGAAAACTCGTATCCTAACACTAGCAGGTATAAATCATAATAAAATAATAAAAGCCTAAATTAAAGAATAAAACTTAAAGAGGCCTTTTACATAAAAATACCCAAATAAAACTACTTATAAATTAAAAGATAAATTCGGAAGTGTAAGCTGTTGTGTGGCCACCTTCGAGTCCCTCGCAGCACCTATCTGCCTAAGGATTACCTGTACAGTTAAAATAGTTGGGTGAGTTTACAAAAACTCAGTGTGAAAATAGAATAATAAACAAACAGTCGAACATACAGAGAGCGAATACACTCTGGGCCTAAGCCCATATTAGTAACAGTAACAGTCTGGGCCTTAGCCCATTTTAGTATTAGTAAACAGTGCAGTAACAGTAAATAGTATGCAAGTCCTACCCAATCCAGCCTCTACACTCCATCTTCGTACCAGCCCTACATTCCATGTGGGGATATAATCAACCCACCTATCCCTACACTCCAAAATAGCACTGGTTGCGGCACTAACAATATTTGCAATAGAGCTTACAGTACACTTCCTCCAATCATATAAAAACAGTTTAAATAGCAAGCTAAAATACAGTCATACATGTACATGTTTATAAATACCTCACATGGGGGAAAAATAGTCAATTTACCATGTACGGGAATTTCAGTCATTTTACCATATAAGGGCAAAACAGTTATTTTACCTCATGAGGGAAAAACAGTCATTTTACCTTATGAGGGTAAAATTGTCATTTTAACACATTAGGGTCTAGGTATACTTACCGACCCAACAGAAGGTTACAGTCATCTCGTGCAACCCGTATAACCCTAATAGTCCATCAGTGAAAAATGGGCCCAAGGCCCATTGTGCAGCCCATGTGGACACACAAGCCTGTGTGGCATACAAAACCCAAAGATGGCCTTGGCTGTGTAAACTACACAACCTGGCCCAATAATTGCCACACGTCTGTGTGGTTTACTCGTGTGGGGCCCACGAGCCCGTAGGGCCCACACGGCTTATAGTGGCCCAAAAACGGCCTAAGCCCATGAATTCGCTCATGGAGGTCGCTACGATCAAACACCCATGTTTTTGCATTCGGGTTACCACACGAGCGAGCACACGCTCGTGTAGTGCCGACGGTCACAATTTTTGGCTTTTTTCAGTTTATGATTTAAGTAGTGTGGCTGCACACTTAGTTGTGATAAATGCGCGAATAGCTCGAGCGTTTTCCCCAAACTTATATTCAATCAAGATACACTATCAGTCCTTTAATCTAAGGGGTTAACAATCCCTTAAACAACTTTTAGCCAATATAAAAT
This sequence comes from Gossypium longicalyx, assembly GCA_025698465.1. NCBI lineage: Eukaryota > Viridiplantae > Streptophyta > Magnoliopsida > Malvales > Malvaceae > Gossypium > Gossypium longicalyx. The sequence continues at coordinate 47,206,539 of CM046995.1, forward strand.
TCATCACTTACCTTGATTGGACAAAAGACTCGTCCCACTTCAATCGATACCAAAGATTGATAGTAGGCTCTTATAGATCATCTATACTCAATCTGAAATCTATTAACCCTTATTAGCAACATTCGCAAAAATAGTTAAATCAACATATAGCTCTTACCAAAATTGCAACACTGATTTTAGTAAAGGACAACAAGCGGTCATCATCACAAGAAACCCACACCACAGAGGCTAGGCTAGCCCTAACACGTCCCGATTGTTCCAAAAGAACTGGAAGAATTGAAATAGTTAGAGAGGGAGCTAAGAAGAAGTCGGCCCAAGTATCTAAATAGAAAGAGAGGGAAGAAAGTGTAATCGGTTTAAAGGGAGAAGTAACCGAATAACGTAGTTACCACCCAAGTCAATAGAGGGCCCTAAAGAATCGGCACAGTGGAACAAACGAAATAGCAGTATTCTCTCAAGAGGAATAAACAGAGAGAGAGCAGAATAGAAGAAGAGAATCGATCAAGAATCAGGGGTTAAAACTGAATAATTTGAGAGAGAAGAGAAAGAAATGTTCGGTCAAACAATGAAAAGTAAAAGAGGGGGAAGGAAATTGAGAGAGAGAAGGATACATTCGGCTAAAGAAAAGAATGTAGAACCGTTATCAACACAAAAATAAAAGTCTTACCTAGCTTCCTTCACACAATTCCGCCTTCAGAAAACAAAGGAAAAAATAACCCCTAACATGCTCACCAAAAATTGAAAATGGGGTCTTCAACTCACAAAAACTGAATTTCCAAGTGCCCCAAAGTTCCCAAACGTCCCAATACTCCCTCTCACCATACTTTTCTTGATTTTCTCCTAAAATACGTCATCATATCACTCCTCATCTCCCTCTTACAATCCCTCTATGACCCATTCAAACTCCACTCCCCTCTGCAGTGTTTCAGTCTAACTCTACTACCTTCCATGGCCATCCGTAAAAATAATCACCATTTGCTCAAGCAAGAATTTGAACCTTAGACCCCTAGCATATACAACACGCCACTTACCACTAGATCACTAGGATTTTTATGACATGTTATCCCCTCAATTATTTAAAAACCTATTGCCTAGAGACAATGCTTATTCCTTTAAAAACAAAACTTTTTGCACCAGCTTAGACTTGAACCCAAGACTTCTCAGGCTCTTCCCAGAACACTTAACCACTGAGACAAGTCTATATTTGCATCACTTCTTGCACAATTAATTATTTGTGTGCCGCCTCCTAACTGTTCCCATGCTCAAGACCTAACACTTCTAGGCCCAAATTTGAGGCGTTACAATCTTTATACATTGAGGACAATATACATCTTAAGTGTGGGGAGGTTATTTATATGATTATCAGAAAATCCCTGAATTATATCTTATTCTCAAATAATTTTCTCATATTATTATTAGAGTAAATTTTGATTGATTTATAATTTTTATTGATATGTTTTGAATTAAATCATAGGTAATTGTGCATTGATTATTTAAATTTTAAGACATTAGAGAATCAAGCATGATAAGTTGACTTTTGAGAATTAAAATTTGTAGATTATTTCCCTAAAATGAAGTATTACTTGAAGTTCTAAATTTACAGGATTGACATAAAAAACCATAATTTTTATGAGATTTTGAGCCTTTTAGAGCATATATCTTTCTTGCTCACTTTTATTGATAGTTATGAGTGCATCAATACTGATTTGTTATTCTAGAACTTGCATCGATTATTCATGTCGAGACCACACCTTTGATTTGATATAATGAGATGATGAAGGCACTTAGATTTTAACCCACTCACTCCATAAAAAGCCTACCCCCATAATTAACCCTTAATGAATCCCTTTGAGCCTTAAACACCATTTCTCGATATTTTCCCATTACATGTTAACCCACAACTTAACCCTTTTTGATTCGTTAAGGATTTCTCCTTTTTTTATTGACTCCCTTTTTATCGAGATTTGATTTGATTAGTTACCTAACTAATTTCATCCATTTCAATTGCTGAATTTCTTCTTATTATGTACTTTCTACTTGTTCTTATTCTTTAAAAAAAATCTCTATATTGATGTTCATATAATTACAAATTGTTATTAAGAGCTTGGATAAGTTAAAGTCGTTATATTGAGAAAAAGCTCACTTCATTAGCTTTAGATAGTTTGAATTCTGGCACTTATTTGTAATTCAGTAATTGGCTTTAATTTCCTAATTTTGGTAATTTATTAAATTAATCTCGATTCTAACCCTCTTCTTCAGCCTTTATCCACACCTCTAACCCAAGCCCCATTACAACCCTGTTAAAGACCTTTTGATTTGTGTATCATCTCATTTATAGTGGTGGCGATTTGATTTTCATGCAAGCCTATGGTAATAAATTTTCTTGTTTGACTATTGATTGCTTAATTATTGAACCTTAAACACTTTTAGTGATTTGAGTGAATCTTTAGTGAGAATGTCAACCCTTGTCGATTTGGAATAAAAGGTAATTACTTAGATAAAGGGGGATACCTATGATCTTATGATTAAAATGCTCAACTTGGATTGTTTGAAACTTTAATGTTCTTTTAGTTGAATTCTCAATGTATGATCATTTGTGGATTACTTCGAAACATTTTTTATGAGAATTATAAGTTGAGAAGAATTTATTTTAATTGTGAGTTGAGGATTTTGCTTGAGGACAAGCAAATGCTTAAGTGTGGGGATATTTGATAAACCATAATATATACATATTTTTATCCCATGCTTGGCATATTTATGGATGATTTATCATTAGTTTTATTTAATTTGATACTCCTAATCCTTTAATTTTATATTTTATACTCAGGAGAGCATAGGAAAGTGAAAAGAGCAAGAAACGAGCCAAAACGGACAAAATAGGATGATTTCAGTGTTCCACACGGCCTAGGCACTTCCACACAGGTAATCCACACGCCCGTGTGAGACACACGGGTAGGCCACAAGCCCATATGTCATGGCCGTGTCGACTTAAAACCATGTTAAAATTACAAACGGCCTCAGCACCATTACATGAACGTGCCACACGGCCGTGTCCCTGTCGAGTCCAAGTCTAATTCTATTCGGAAAAGGCTAATTTTGGGCTATTTTGGGCATTCCAAAGTCTATATAAACACCCTAAAAGAGGATCAAAACGGGACACGGAGAGTAGAAGATAGAGAATACTCGAAGACAGCCATTGGAATCAGCTCGGAAGTAGGATCTACTTCAAGACTGAAGATCTCCATTCAATTTCCTCAGAAGTTCTTTAGGTTTCTTTATGTTTTGTTGTTTTCCCAATTTTGAGATGTTTTCTGTAACACCCTAAATTTGGGCCTAGAAGTTTTGGGCCTTGAGCATGGGAGCAGTTGAAGGCAGCTTATAATATTTTGTTGTGCATGTAAATTTTGTTAATGAAGGCTTGTTTTAGTGGTTAAGTGTGCTGAGAAGTGTTGGAGAAGTCCTGGGTTCAAACCTGGACTCTAGCAAAAATTTTGGTTTAAGGTGAATCAAACCCTGGGTGTAGTAGGTAGGCCTTAAGAAAATTGTTGGAGAAATTGTGCCACAAAAAGCCTTGTGGTCTAGTGGCAAAGTAGCGCCACATAAGAGGCAAGAAGGTGGCGTCATAGAGTTGGCAAAGAGGTCCAGGGTTTGAAACTCATGGCAATCAAAGAGCATTTATTTTGCTAGCAGGGGGCGGCAAGAGTTGGTGTTGAATTTAAACTCTGATGATGGAGGGATCCCACATTGGGAAGCTAACATAAGAGTGGATGCGAAGCTGGCTTTAAATAGAGAGAACCATGAGGAGAGTAAAGGTACCTTTCTTGGCTGATCCCTTTCGTTTTATGGCGTGCTCGTTTGGGTTGGGCGTCGGCAAGAGTGCTCGGAGCCCGGATTAACTCCAGTCTCCTATCAGGTGTGTATTTCTCACTACTCTAGCTGTAGGATGGCTACTTCGGGCCGCAATAGGCCGAAAGGGGCCATGTGGGCTCAATGGGCCTACGGGCCCAATTGGATAAGTTGTTTGATTGTGTAGTAAATATTGGACTAGGCTAGGTGAATCTCATATTTGAGGCTAGATTTGGGCTAAAAGGGCCACACGAGCGTGTGGGCCATTTGGGCCGAGAATGGGCTTTAGGCCATTCGTATTGTTATCCCTATTTAGAATACTTTAGAATTACTGAAATACCCCTGTAGGGTAGAATTACTAAAATACCCCTGTAGGGTAGAATCACTGAAATACCCCTGTAAGGTAGAATTATTGAAATACCCCTATAGGGTAGAATTACTGAAATACCCTTGTAGGGTAGAATTATTGAAATACCCTTGTAGGGTAGAATTATCGAAATACCCCTGTAGGGTCGAATTACCGAAATACCCTTGTAGGGTAGAATTACTGAAATACCCCTGTAGGGTAGAAATACCAAAATACCCCTGTAGGGTAAAATTATTGAAATATCCCTGTAAGGTAGAATTACTGAAATACCCTTGTAAGGTAGAATTACTGAAATACCCTTGTAGGGTAGAAATACAGAAATACCCCTGTAGGGTAGAATTACTGAAATACCCTTGTGGGGTAAAATTACCATTTTGCCCCTGGGGTGTTAAATGACTGTTTTGCTCTTGTGGGCAAGTGACTGACTTGGACTGTGTGGATTTGATTGTGAATATATGTTGGTGATATGAATGACTTGACTATGATTGTTTGATTCAAATATGGGCATGACATTCTGCATACATGACATGTTGCATGGGTTGGGTTATATAAATGGAGGAAGTGCTTAAAAGGGCTTCGCCCCAGTTTACCGAAAAAGGGCTTTGCCCCAATTTATCAAAAAGGGCTTTGCCCCAGTTATCAACAGAGGCTAGGCCTCCAGTTATATGATAAAGCAGTTATGCTGCTAGTGGCGAGTTTGGTTGGGTGGGTTGAGTTATTCCCCACATGGAGAGCTTGGTTGGTACAAGTGGAGAGTAGCGGATGGTGGGTTGAATAGTCTCCCCAAATGGGCTTGCATACATTCATTGGTATTACATGTGATATTGAAATGGGCCTTTGGGCCATACCGTTTACAGTAAAGGCTTCAGCCCAGTGATATGATTTATGAAAAGGCTTCGGCCCAGTATGCTGATATTAATTTGGGCTCTGAAAGGGGCTTGTTGCACACTGAGTTTTCGTAAACTCACCCAGTTTATTAACCTTTCAGGTAATTTCCAGCCTTAGACGGAACGGAGCTGCGAGGGGCTCGAAGGAAGCCACACACACTGTTTATGTTACAGTTTTGATTATTACTTTTAAATGTTTTTATGTGGGTTGTAGTAAAGTCGTTGTAATTTTTTGGATTTTAAATTTGGAATTTTATTTATTGTTCTTATAATTGCTAGTATTAGAACACGGTTTTCCAAAGCAACTCTCATTGTTCAAAACATCACGTATCCGTAATTGTTTTTAAATTAAGCTTCATAAATCGCCAAGATTTTTACAAAGTTGTTAAGAATGTTATTCAGCTAAGGTTTTCTAACAAGGTTTAAAAAGGGTATAAGTTTTTAATTATTAAGAAGGGTTTTTAATGGAAACATGGTTTTCGAAAAACACTTCAATGTGATACGCCAGATTCGAGCCAAACTTCCAGGCCGGGTTTGGGGTGTTACATTTTCCCCCATCATTATGAACTAAACTCCCTAAATACCTAAGGGAGATGAAACCTAAGACAGATCTTATTAATATTTGAATTATATGATAAGTACTTGTTCTTATTCTTAATTATGTATTCTTAATTCTTGCTTTAATATTTCAGGATATTAATTCAAGTCTGATGTACTTATCTACTGGAGCAAAAGTCCCTATTTAAAAGTAGATCTAGCATAATTTAGCGGAGTTGAATGCAATTCTAGACATAGGACGACATAAATCTGTCAGATTAGAGTCAAATCTAATAAAGGAATCCATAAATCAAGTAATGCGACAATAGGGGTTTTAATTAGAAAGAGATTTCAATTAATCAACCTAAATTCAGTTTTTTTAGTCTCGAGAGAGATATTAACCTAAATCAGGGATTTTTACGGATTAAGTCAAGTGAATAAATCGTCTAATTCAGAAGTAATAAGTGAAGTCTAGGTGGATTATTCTTTGGGTATTGCCTTCTCCATCGGTTTTCCAACAGTAATTTCCAACTTTTACTTCTGTCGTGTTCTTAGATAATTAGATAGTTAATCTTAGTTTAAAAACATCCCTTTAATTCTTAGGCTAGATAATAAAAAGATAGTAATTACTAGTACTTTTAGTCCTTGTGGATACAATATTTCCAGTCTTACCATAACTATACTACTGTTCGATAGGTGCGCTTGCCTTAGTCAAATTTTTAGTCAGTTTAGTGGACATTATCTATCTTATGTATTTCTTGCTTTTACGCCATGGTAAAAGATACAAGAGATTTTGTTATAGGACTAGTCTGCCAAAATGTTTGTCTGAATCAAAGGTTTAAACCATTGTAACTTTTTCTTCTCTCTCAACCCTGAGTATGTTGACTGTTTTGGATTCATTTGATCTCAATTGTAACAGTCAAAAAGGATTCCAATTTCATTTCAGTCAATAGAACAATATTTTTGGTCGTATTGACATATCTTAATGTGTATATGTCACATGGAACATTGTTTTATGATGTGGATGTTGATTACTGGAAAAGCAGAGATCATCAGAAGAAATTATGCAAAACATTGCTTGAAGATGTTTTCGTGATAGCAAATGTGGAACCCGAAACCCCTTCTAATTTACAAAGGATATGCAAAACTAGAACCTGGACTTTTTCCCTTGTCACAAGATTTGGCAAGGACAACAATGATGATAATAGCTCAGCCACTTCCTTCAGAGTGAAAGCATCGTAAGACATTGTTTCTAAAGATGAAATGCAGAAATCACCATTTTTTGTTCACTTGACAAACAAAACCACAAACACCCGAATGTGGAATACATTACAAAAGAAGAGAAACTTGAAGTTTATTAAAGAATTTTTGTCCACTGATCAAATGGTATAGAATCAAATGACATCGATGTTTGATATTTGCTTCTGTGAATGTACCGTTATACTGGATAATTTGGTATTGCTTTTCATCATTAGTGGTTACTTATGATGCAAGTGGCCATCCTTACTATGCATCTTGCAATATGTTCAGTCTTTGTGTTAACTTGAGACATTGCATGTGTCCAACGCGATTAATGTACCATGAGTCTTGCATCACTTTTTCCATTTATTTTTCATGTTTGTATATCCCTTCCTTTTGCATAAAATTTATTGTTATTACTTGAGGATGTTGAGTTTCAATCAAAAGATCAACAAAACAAAACAAAGAAATTTTGTGTTGAAAGCTCAAAGTAGAAGCAAAATCGGATGAACAATTGAGAGAACAAGTTGGCAACTCTCATTACTAGAATAATTCAAATTTCATGTACATAAGTAGAAGGATTACATTGAAAGAAACAAAGCTTGCTTGTGCAAGTGTTAAAGCTGTAAAATCAGCATAATGAGCACCTAAAACCTACCAAATTAGCTAAGTATCTGGTTAATCCTTAGCAAATACAAAATTTATATTAAAAACAACAAAAGTCAACTATCAGTGGTACTAATTAACCCCAATTACATAGTGGACAAAAGCATGCTGTTGCATTTCATTCGAGTTACTTGTATGCTCGTGCATGGTTGCATGGCAGATTGCATGTTGCTGTTATAGTTACCACCCTTGAACACTCCTCCTTGGCTACTAAGCATCTAACTCTAATTTCTTTCCTTAAACATTCAAATCTTGTGGAAGCCAAAGGCTTGGTCAAAATATCAGCAAATTGATCCCTCGAATAGCAATGAACCAAGCTGATTTCCTTTGTCAATTCAGCCTCCTTCACAAAGTGATATCTAATCTTAAAATGCTTTGTTTTGCCATGGAACACAAGGTTCTTGGCAGTTGCTACAGTTGACTGATTGTCAACTTTGATCTAAGTTGCCTCTGCTTGATTAGCATTCAAATCATTTAGTAGCTTTCTAAGCCAAATGACCTGATTAACAGCAGTAGCAGCTGCTATGTATTCAGCTTCTGTAGTGGATTGAGCTACTATCTGTTGTTTCTTTGAACTTCAGCTAAAAATACTTGAGCCTAAAGTGAAGAAGTAGCCTGATGTGCTCTTCATGTCATCAACTGAACCAGCTCAATCACTGTCTGAATAACCAACAAGCTTTAGCTCCTCTGCTCTTTAAAACTTTACACCAAAATTTAAGGTTCCTTTGACATATCTTAGAACCCTTTTAGTAGCTTTAAAATGTGCAACATTGTAGTAGTGCATGAACCTCAAGAGAAGGCTAGCTACATACATGATGTCTGGCCTTGTTGTTGTCAAATAGAGTAGGCAACCAACCAAGTTCCTGTACCCCTTTTCATCCACTCGATCATGCTCACTGGTGCTTGACAGTTTCTTTCTTAGTGCAACAGGAGTGCTAGCAGGCTTACACTTTGACATGCTGAATTTCCTTAGAAATTTCAGTGCAAATGCTTGCTGGCTTATGAAAATTCCTTGCTCTTCCTGATTTACCTCCATACCAAGGAAGTATGTCATCAAACCATGTAACATCCCAAAATAGGGCCTAGTCAGAAAAGTGGTTTCGGGACCATAAATCTGACATCAAAATATTTATTTTATGATTATTATGAGACCTAGAATATGAGGTTATGCATGTGTTAAAGTTTCATGTAGAAATTCCTTGAATAAGGTGTCCAATTGGAAATTAGGGACTGAATTGAATAAATTGCAAAACTTGGATTCTAGAAGCAATTTGTCTCAAAATGCTTTAGATTATAAATTACAAGGTCTTAAAGAGCAATTTTCCCAATTTTTAAGTTTTTAGACAAAAATGGGCTTGCATGGATTAAATTTTAAAGAAAGGACTTAAGGGTATTTTGGTCATTTAGCTTTTTAATGAAATAAAATGGGAAAAAGAAGGCAAAAATCAGCCATTCTTCTTCCTTGTCCAGCCGAAAATTTCATGCTCTCCATAGCTAGGGTTTTCAAGCTTTCCAATCTCAATAGTAAGTGCTCCCAAGCCCCGTTTTTAATGTTCTTTGTAGTTTTGAAATCCCGGTAGCTTGATCTTTCCATTTCTACCCATATTTCATGCTAGGGTTCATGTTTAAAAATTTACCCCTGTATGAGTTGTTTTTATTTTGGTGGATTATGGAGGGGTGTGAAAGTTGAAGGTGTGTTAAACATCTTTTCTTAGGTGATTTTCAAGAAAAACCCCTAAAGGAACCTTTTTGCAAAAGTTGTTAAATATGTGTTAAAAATGTGAAAATAATGGAAAATGTGGGCTGCCATATGAGGGAAAAAATGCTTGGATAGGCTTGGGAAGATAGAAATTGCGTGTGTTTCATTATACGAGCCTAGGGACTAAATCGTAAAAATGTCTAAGGTTAGGGGCAAAAAGGTCATTTGGACTGGGGGTAGAAATTAAACTTGAAAAATGTAACGTAGTGAATTAATGATATAATTTTGTTGTTATAGACCCCGATGAACAAATTTCGGAGATCGATCGAGGTAAACGCAAGGTTTCAGAATAACCAAAACACAGCTCCGAAACAAATACCAGGTAAGTTCGGATAACTTGAAGTAAACCTATAACATGCATATTTGTATGTTTTGTGAATGTATGATAATTGCATTGTTGATGGCATGAAAATGCATGAATTGCATCTTTAATAATGAATTGTTGGATAATGTCTCGGTTGAGGTTCGAAAGGGAATTCGATGGATAAACCATGATTTATATGAGACTTGAGATCCTGCATGTGTTGCAGAAAAGGATTTATCCTGGACTGGTAATCTGAAGATCTCAAGTATAAAAAGGATCTAGCTTAGACTGGTGTTCCTTGAGTGGTCGAGCCTCCCGAAGAATATGTGTGCATTGTGGATTTAACCCAAACGGGTAATCCGATTAGGGTCTGAATTTAGCCTAGACTGGTAATTCAGATCCGAGCTCATTAAGGGTGTTTGTCGTTATAAGGGATTTAGCCTGGACTTGTAATCCCGACATCACCATATGAGTTTATATTATGGGGGATTTAGCCTGGACTGGTAATCCCGCCGTAAGATGTGAGGTTCGCGGGAGTGCATACTGAAACAATCATTCGTACGAATTGATGGTAAATGGATGATCCATCGAGATTTCTTAGAAGCTCAACGGGACTATCACTACAAATATGTATAGATGATATGTTAAATGATGAGCTCATCTAAGATGAATTACATGGTATATTATTATGTAACTAACTTGATGATTGAGTATATGTGTTAGGGAAACCATTTCATGCTTGTTGGTTTCATTGCCTTATATGGTTGCATGCTAAATAATCGGTAAGTTTACCTTCCAGTTATACGGGCTTACTAAGCATGTAAATGCTCTCTTTTCCCTGCTTTTCAGAGCTCAAAGACTCATAAGGATTGGAAGACAGTTGGAGAGTCAACACACTATCAACTAGACAAGCTTTGGTATAAAGACATTTCTATTTTGTCCAATGGCATGTATAGAATTTTTGAGTATTTTGTTATATATGTCATTTGATTTGCCTAATGAAGGCATGTAAAAATATGTTTATCTTTCTTTGTATATGGCCATGAGAATTGGCTCATTTTGAAGTAGGCTATGCCCTACAAATCTATGCATGTTTATATTCATATGCGATGGCTTAGTTATAATTGGCAATGAGTTATAATAATGAGCCAATCTTAATATGTCAAGCAGACATATAAATCATTAAATGCAAGACACTTAGCATTTATGAGACCAATGATACGAGGTTCACATGCAATGAGGTTAATCAAAGTTTCATACTTACAAATGCATAATTTGGCCCAAATATGCACTATAGTAATCTATAAGTGTAATTGGCTAGTAGAGGGTGACTTAAGGCTTGGAATATAGCCTAATAAGGTCCACATGGGTAGACACACGGGTGTGTGTCTAGGCCATGTGTGACACATGGGTTTCTCCCATGGGTGTGTGGTATGACTCTGTGTCCCCTGCACTTGAAATTTTAAGTCAGCATAGAGCACGGGCTAAGCACAAGGGCGTGTGCCTTGGCCGTGTTTATTTAACAGAATGGTGAGGTTGAAGTCAGTGTAGCACACGGGCTAAGCCTACGGGCATGTGCCTTGGCCGTGTTGCGTACTGGAAAAAGGACACGAGCGTGTTCTATGTCCCACGGGCGTGTTACACTTCAACTAAGGGAAAATTTCCTAAAGTGCCCCAAGTCTATCGGACAATTTCAGTTTTATTCCGTACTGCCCCTAGGAGTGGTTTTAGGCTTCGGAGGCCTGTATAAGAGACAAAGTGCTACATTTAGTGGTATCAGAGCTATGGTTTAGTCAGTTTTAGGACTACCGCAGAGGATGTTAAAGTTCGCTATACATGCCCTTATTCGAATGTTTATAGTGTGACATCTCCTAATTGTTTAAATTGTTTTGAATTTAGTAAATGTCTTACAATCGAGCACAAGATGAGTCCGACGGAGCCGAGAGCCATGCTCCAACTTTCGTACAGTGAGCTGTATCTATTAGTAGTAGAAGACTTATGTCTGAAGGCCGGGAAGAGGCCCGAGCTGTCTTCTTTGATATGATGGATGAATGGTTTGGGGATTATCTAAGGAATTGCCCCAACATACCACAACCGCCCCCACCCTCTAACCAACCTGATGAAGATGTGCCACGAGGTATGGCACCGGTAAGAATCGGTAAGGCCCCTGTAGACAAGCTTAGAAAGTATGAGGCTGAGGAATTGAGAGCGAAAGTCAATAATGACGCCAAAAGAGCCGAGTTCTGGCTCGAAAATACTACACGGGTGTTAGATGAATTGTCATGCACACCCGAGGAGTGTTTGAAGTGTGTCGTGTCCCTCTTGAAGGATACTGCATACCACTGGTGGAAGAAAGTATCCTCGGTAGTGCCGAAGGAAAATATTACTTGAGATTTCTTCCAAACAGAGTTTAGGAAGAAATTTATTAGCCAACGATTTTTAGACTCGAAGCGAAAGGTGTGATAGCCCTAATTTGACCCTAGTTGGGAAGTGATTTCGGGACCACAAAATCGAGTCACAAAAATAATTAAATGTTATGTTCTATGCTTATTATATGTGAAAGTGCATGTGTGAAAGTATCGTGTCTTAATTTTGTCATTTGAATGTGGAATTTATTAAAAGGGACTTACGTGAGAAACATTGAAATTGTGATAGGTTGAAGTGTAGTGGCCAAATATTGGATGGCTTAAAATATGGGGATTTGCATGTCAAATTCCCCATTTTTAAGTAAGTGGCCGGCCATGATGATGGTTAAATAGCCATATATACATTATATATTAATATCATAATAGTTAATGGTTAATTATGAAATAAAAAAAATTAACTAAAATAAGAAAAGATGATAAGAAGAAAAACAAAATGTTTTGTTCATCTTCTTCCTTAGCTTAGCTGAATCTTAAAGAAAGAAAAGGGAGATAAGCCATTCGGTCACCTTTAAGCTTGAATTAAGGTAAGTAATTCATGTTAGTTCTTGAAATTTTAGCATATTTTAAGCTAGTTACTAAGTCCCTTACTTAGCCCATGTCAAAATTTTGAATTGTGTGGTGATATGAGTAATCGACCATGGAAGAATTTGAGGGGAATGGTTGTTGTCTTTAGGTTTTAAATGAGTAATTGTGGATGGGTGAAGTTTGAGCTAGTTAAATGTTCATATAGGTGATTTAGATGATAGGGAAAATAGCCTTGTGTGTATGTGTGGTTGCCGAATGTGAATTTAGATAACATTTGAGTAATGTTTGTGTTTTAAAATGATAGAATGGAGATTTAAGCTTGATAAAAAAATTTTGTTAAGAATGAATGAAAGAATATGTGTATTCGGCTATGGATGATTGGATAATAAATTGGTGTGGATGCTTCGAATGAGATATGCACAATTATAAGTTGGATTTAAGGTTTGTTAAATTGTCATTGTCATTGCCGAATGTGTGTATAGTTAAAGAAAATTTGTTAAAGTGCTTAGTTAATTGATATTAGGTTAATGGTGTGCATAAATTATTTAAAATATAAACTTTGTATGAGTATTAAAGGTTGTATATGAATTCGGCCTTGGGAGAAATTTTAGTATAAAATGCTTGAATGTTAAATAGGTTATTGCTTTAATGACCGAATGTGTCAAAGGCTAATGCATAGACTAATTGATCAATATGTGTTAAGGGAACGTGAATAAATATCTATTTGATGAGCTATATATTCGGCTATATGGGTGAGATATGTATATGAAAATATGATAAGCCATATGAGTTTTGTGTTTGTGTATGTGAGCTAGGTATACAATGAATATTCGGCTATGAAGTTTAAAGGTTAAATCATAGGAACTTTGATGATATACATATTCGGTCATTAAGGTTATATGTACTTTGTCTATGTGGGTTATGTGTTAAGGTAAGTTACTTATTTGATATGTGTATTCGATCATAAAGGTGTACATGAGGAAATGTTAAATAAATTGTAATAAATTGCTTAATGTGATTAAAAATGTGTATGACCATTTTGTATTTGAGCTAAAAGTAGCTATATGACCTATTAAATTTCTTGTCATATTCGGCCATAAGCTAGCATGATGGGACTTTAATAAGTTAAATTTTTGTTTGAATTAGCTCAAGAGCATAGAGAACCAAGGTTGGACAGGGGAAAAGAGAAAGTAGTTGAATAGCCAATCCGAGACTATTCGAAAAGATTCAAGGTAAGTTTTAAGTAGTTAAATATAAATAATATTCGATAATGACATGACATATTATGAGAATTAAGTATTACTTAAAATATATGTATATGGCCGAATGGCAATTATAATGGAAGTAAAATGTGATATGCTTTTATGATCAAATGATAAGTGTTAGATGAATATGACTGGGATGTTATGAGTAAACTATCAAATGACAAGTGTTAATGATGAAATGAAATAAAAGTGAATAAAATGTAAGATGATATATTCGAATGAAGCTTGTACCTAATTTGGTGTGATTGTGTTATATGAAACTTGTTGATTTGAATATCGTACAGTACTATTCGGGCTTTTGAGCCTAGCAGGCTATAATGCCGGTGAGATACTATTCAGGCCTTTGAGCCTAGCAGGCTATAATGCCGGTGAAATGATATCGGGCTTCGAGCCTAGCAGACGAAATGACGGTGAACGAATTCGGGCTTAAAACCTAGCAGGCTAAATGTCGGTGATTTGATAAAAGTCTAAGACTAAGATACCTCGTGTGAGAACGATAAATGAATACATTCAATACGTTAAGTTGGCCAGGTACGTATTATGTACTTATATGTGAGTTTGATTTGAATTGAATCATAAGTGTACAATGTGATACATATGTGAATAAAAGTTATAACTATATCTATGATCATGATACATTCGGTCAAGGTGTGAAAGTATGTGAAAGTATTTGATTTATTTATGATATATGAATTCAGATTAAGTGAATAAGAATGCTAAATGTGCATTATGTGCTTGTGTATATTCGGCCAAATGACAATATACCTAGAAAATGGCCTCTTGAGAAATTGAATGATCGAAGTATAATTGAGTTTATTTGTTTGCATTGCTTGAAACTTACTAAGCTTATGAAAGCTTACTCTGCTTTATTACGTTTCTCTGCTTTATAGATTGTTGACTCAGTCACCGCTTTCGGGGGATTGTCAGAAACTTGTCACACTATCTATCATTTTGGTACTACTATGTTTTAGAGCTAGTATGGCATGTCTAGAATAGACTTAAGTGAATGATATTTTGAGATGTTGCTGTATATAAGCCATGTGAATATGGAAACTTTTGAATGTCGGTATAAGTCTGAATTTCTATCTTTGATTGTGTTTGGCTATGCATATAATTGCTAATGAACTTATGTAAATGTGAATGTACAAATGTAATGTTTTGGATTAGTAACTATTCATAACCCACTCCGGCGACGGATACGGATTATAGAGGTGTTACAAAAGGAGTTCTTGGAACTCAAACAAGGGAACAAGACTGTAGCAGAATATGAGACAGAGTTCGTACGACTAAGTCAGTACGCAACTGAATGTGTCCAAACTGAATCAGAAATGTACAAACGCTTCGAGGAGGGTCTGAATGAGGACATCAAATTGTTGATCGAAATTCTTAAAATATGGGAGTTCGCCGCATTAGCTGATTGGGCCAAGAAAGCCGAGGAGCTTAATAACGAAAGAAAGCAAGCAAAGAGAGAGGCTCGAGTTGTGAGCAAGAGGACCAATGGTAAAACACTCTCTTTCTCCATTAAGAAAGCTAGGAGGCAGCATGAACGCTCCACTTCATTAGTAAGATATTCGGGTAGAGCGAAGGGTCCTAGACGATGAAGTCAAAAGTCTTCCTTCCCGATGATGACTAGTGTGGGGAGTGTAGATGATCAAAAGCTGAAGTGTAAGAGCTGCAACAAATTTCACTTCGGAGAGTGCCGAGTAAAAAGTCGTGCATGTTTCAAATGTGGCTCTCTTGACCATTTTCTCAGAGACTACCTAGATCGAACAGAAAAGGAAGCAGAAGTAACCCTGAAGTCGAGTGCTCCTATGGCACGAGGTAGACCTCCAAGATACCCTGGAAGTGCTAGTGACAGTCGAGTCACAGCTAAAGATACTGTAAGACCAGAGGCTAGAGCCTCGGCAAGAACGTATGTAATACGCACTTGAGAGGAAGCCTCTGCTCATAATGTTATCACGGGTACTTTTTCCCTTTTTAATACGAGTATTATTACTTTAATTGACCCGAGGTCGATGCATTCTTACGTTTGCATAAGATTGGTGTCTAGTATAAATATACCCGTTGAACCTACGAGATTTGTTATTAAAGTGTCGAAACCATTAGGGAAATCGGTTCTAGTTGATAAAGTCTGTAGGAATTGTCCTTTGATGATTCAAGGTCATTGTTTTCTGGCTAACCTTATGTTGCTACCATTTGAAGAATTTCATGTAATACTTGGTATGGATTGGTTAGCCCTTCATGATGTAATTGTAAATTGTGGTAGTAAGTATATTAAGTTAAAATGTCTGGATGGTGAGATTTTACGGGTCAAATCAAGAGAATTGGGTTCGCCGCCGAATGTAATCACGACAATAGTTACCTAGAGATACATGAGGAAAGGGTATGAGGCTTATCTTGCATTTTTACTGAACACTAAAGAAACAAAGTTGAAGATCGAGTCTGTGCCAATAGTATGTGAGTATTCAGATGTATTCCCGGAGGAATTACCAAGATTACCTCCTGAGAGAGAAATTGAGTTTGGTATTGAATTAATGCCAGGGACAACTCCTATTTCTATCGCTTCGTATAGAATGGCACCAACCGAGCTAAAAGAGTTAAAAGCACAGTTGCAAGAGTTGACAGATAAAGGATTCGCAAGGCCAAGTTTTTCACCTTGGGGTGCCCCCATGTTGTTTGTAAAGAAGAAAGATGGTTCAATGAGATTATGTATTGATTATTGGCAACTAAATAAGGTAACCATCAAAAATAAGTATCCTTTACCAAGGATTAATTATTTATTCGATCAGTTGAGAGGAGCCACTATGTTCTCTAAGATAGACTTGAGGTCTAGCTACTATCAGTTACGTGTTAAGGAATCAGATGTGCCAAAGACAGCTTTCAGGACGAGGTATGGTCAGTATGAATTCCTTGTTATGCTGTTTGGACTGACGAATGCATCGGCCGTATTTATGGATCTAATAAATAGGATCTTTCGGTCATATTCGGATAAGTTTGTTGTTGTGTTCATTGACGACATCTTGATTTATTCCAAAAATGAGATAGAACATGTGAAGCACCTGAGAATTGTATTGCAGACTTTGCGAGAAAAACAAACGTATACTAAGTTTAGCAAGAGTGAATTTTGGCTTCAAGAAGTTGGATTTTTGGGTCATATTGTTTCGGGTGAAGGCATCCGAGTTGATCCAAGTAAAATCTCTGCTATTGTTGAGTGGAAGTCGCCTAAAAATGTAACCGAGGTTAGAAGCTTTTTGGGCTTAGCCGGTTACTAT
Source organism: Gossypium longicalyx (assembly GCA_025698465.1). Taxonomy (NCBI): domain Eukaryota; kingdom Viridiplantae; phylum Streptophyta; class Magnoliopsida; order Malvales; family Malvaceae; genus Gossypium; species Gossypium longicalyx. Next base: position 47,223,632 of record CM046995.1, read on the forward strand.
CGAAGGTTTGTAAAAGGATCCTCTATGATAACGACTTCGATGACGAAGTTGCTACAGAAGGATGTTAAGTTTGAATGGACGGAAAAGTGTCAGCAAAGTTTTGAGAAATTAAAGACATTTCTGACTAAAGCTCTTGTTTTAGTGCTATCTGAATCGGGAAAGGAATTCGTGGTCTACAGTGATGCATCCTTAAATGGATTGGGTTGTGTACTTATGCAAGATGGCAAGGTGATAGCCTATGCTTCACGGCAATTGAAGCCTCACGAGAAGAATTATCTGACCCATGACCTAGAGCTTGCTGCAATTATTTTTGCCTTAAAGATTTGGAGGCATTATTTATATGGTGAAACGTGTTGTATCTTTACAGACCACAAGAGTATGAAGTACTTGATGACTCAAAAAGAATTAAATTTGAGACAAAGAAGATGGTTAGAATTGATTAAGGATTATGATCTGATCATTGACTACCATCCGGGAAAGGCGAATGTGGTCACCGACGCTCTGAGCAGAAAATCCTTATTTGCTTTAAGAGCCATGGATACTCGTTTGACATTGCTTGATGATGGTTCGGTCTTGGCAGAGCTAGAGGCTAAGCCAACATTTCTGTAGGAAATTCATGATGCTCAGTTTATTGATGGTGACTTGCAAGCAAAAAGGGCTCAATGTGAGTCAGGTACTGAACCAGATTTTTGGATTAGTACAAATAGGTGTTTGATGTTCAGAGATAGAGTATGTGTACCTAAAGACGATGAATTATCCGGAAAATATTGCAAGAAGCACATAGTAGCCGTTTGTCTATTCATTCGGGAAGTACCAAGATGTACAACGATCTGAAGAAAATGTATTGGTGGATCGGTATGAAAAGAGATATTTCTGAGTTTGTGTCAAGATGCCTGGTATGTCAGCAAGTTAAAGCTGAACATCAAATGCCTTCAGGTTTGTTACAACCTGTAATGATTCCCGAATGGAAGTGGGACAGTGTTACCATGGACTTCATGCCAGGGTTGCCTTTGACTCCGAAAAAGAAAAATGCCATATGGGTCGTAATGGATAAGTTGACCAAGTCGGCTCATTTTATTCCGGTAAGGACAGATTATTCCATTGATAGACTGGCCGACTTATACGTTTCTGAGATAGTAAGATTGCACGGAGTACCATTATCGATTATTTCAAACAGAGACCCAAGGTTCACTTCGAGATTCTGGAAAAAGCTATAGGAAGCCTTAGGGACGAAGTTAAGTTTTAGTACAGCTTTTCACCCTCAGACCAATGGGCAGTCTAAGCGGACGATTCAGATTCTTGAAGATATGTTGCGATGTTATATCCTCGAATTTCAGGGTAGTTGGGAAAAATACCTGCCATTGGTAGAATTTGCCTACAACAATAGTTTCCAAACAAGTTTGAAAATGGCACCTTATGAGGCCTTGTATGGCAGGAAGTGCTGAACTCCATTATACTGAACAAAACTTAAGGAAAATTAGATTCATGGAGTGGATCTGATTAAGGAAACTGAAGAAAAATTTAAATTAATACAAGACTGTTTAAAAGCGGCATCGGATAGGCAAAAGTCATATACTAACGTGAAAAGAAAAGAGATTGAATTCCAAGTTGGAGATAGAGTATTCTTGAAGGTGTCTCCATGGAAAAAGGTGTTGAGATTTGGTCGGAAAGGTAAACTGAGTCCACGATTTATCGGACCTTACGAGATCACTGAAAGGATTGGACCATTAGCCTATCGCTTGGCATTGCCACCCGAATTGGAAAAGATTCACGACGTGTTCCATGTATCCATGTTAAGACGATATCGATCAGACCCCTCTCATGTGATTTCACCAGAGAAGATTGAGATTAGACCAGACATAACCTACGGAGAGGAACCAATCAAGATTTTGGCCCGAGAGGTTAAACAGTTGAGAAATAAAAGTGTGACTTTAGTAAAGGTTCTATGGCACCGACATGGTGTGGAAGAAGCTACATGGGAACCAGAAGAAACCATGATAAACCAATACCTGAACCTATTTACTGGTAAGACTTTCGGGGATGAAAGTCCCTAAGGTGGGAGAAATGTAACATCTCGAAATAAGGCCTAGTTGGAACAGTGGTTTCAGGACCACAAATCTGACATCAAAATATTTATTTTATGATTATTATGAGACCTATAATATGAGATTATGCATGTGTTAAAGTTTCATGAAGAAATTCCTTGAATAATGTGTCCAATTGGAAATTAGGGACTAAATTGAATAAATTACAAAACTTGGATTCTAGAAACAATTTGTATGAAATTGCTTTAGATTATAAATTAGAAGGTCTTAAAGAGAAATTTTCTCAATTTCTAAGTTTTTGGACAAAAATGGGCTTGCATGGATGAAATTTTAAAGAAAAGACTTAAGGGCATTTTGGTCATTTGGCTTTTTAATGAAATAAAATGGGAAAAAGAAGGCAAAAATCAGCCATTCTTCTTCCTTGTCCAGCTGAAAATTTCATGCTCTCCATAGCTAGGGTTTTCAAGCTTTCCAAGCTCAATAGTAAGTGCTTCCAAGCCCCGTTTTTAATGTTCTTTGTATTTTTGAAATCCCGGTAGCTTGATCTTTCCATTTCTACCCATATTTCATGCTAGGGTTCATGTTTAAAAATTTACCCATGCATGAGTTGTTTGTATTTTGTTGGATTATGGAGGGGTATGAAAGTTAAAGGTGTGTTAAACATCTTTTCTTAGGTGATTTTCATGAAAAACCCCTAAAGGGACCTTTTTGCAAAAGTTGTTAAATATGTGGTAAAAATGTGAAAATAATGGAAAATATGGGCTTCCATATGAGGGAAAAATGTTCGGATAGGCTTGGGTAAGATAGAAATTACATGTGTTTCATTATACGAGCCTAGGGACTAAATTGTAAAAATGTCTAAGGTTAGGGGCAAAACGGTCATTTGGACCGGGGGTAGAAATTAAACTTGAAAAGTGTAATGTAGTGAATTAATGATATAATTTTATTGTTATAGACCCCGAGGAACAAATTCCGGAGGTCGATCGAGGTAAACGCAAGGTTTTAGAATAACCGAAACATAACACCGAAATGAGTACTAGGTAAGTTCGGATAACTCGAAGTAAACCTATAACATGCATATTTTTATGTTTTGTGAATGCATGATAATTGCATTTTTGATGGCATGAAAATGCATGAATTGCATCTTTAATAATGAATTGTTGGATAACGTCTCAGTTGAGGTTGGAAAGGGAATTCGATGGATAAACCATGATTTACATGAGACTTGAGATCCTGCATGTGTTGCAGAAAAGGATTTAGCCTGGATTGGTAATCCAAAGACCTCAAGTATAAAAAGGATCTAGCCTAGACTAGTGTTCCTTGAGTGATCGAGCCTCCCGAAGAATATGTGTGCATTGTGGATTTAGCCCGAACGGGTAATCGGATTAGGGTCTGAATTTTGCTTGGACTTGTAATTCAGATCTGAGCTCATTAAGGGTGTTTGTTGTTATAAGGGATTTAGCCTAGACTGGTAATCCCGACATCACCATATGAGTTTATATTACGGGGGATTTAGCCTGGATTGGTAATCCCGCCGTAAGATGTGAGGTTCGCGGGAGTGCATACTGAAACAATCATTCATACGAATTGATGGTAAATGGATGATCCATCGAGATTTCTTAGAAACTCAACGGGACTATCACAACAAATATGTATAGATGATATGTTAAATGATGAGCTCATCTAATATGAATTACATGGTATATTGTTATGTAACTAACTTGATGATTGAGTATATGTGTTAGGGAAACCATTTCATGCTTGTTGGTTTTATTGCCTTATATGGTTGCATGCTAAATAATCGGTAAGTTTACCTTCTAGTTATATGGTCTTACTAAGCATGTAAATGCTTACCCCTCTCTTTTCCCTGATTTTCAGAGCTCAATGACTCATAAGGATTGAAAGACAATTGGAGAGTCAACACACTATCAACTAGACAAGCTTTGGTATAAAGACATTTCTATTTTGTCCAATGGAATGTATAGGATTTTTGAGTATTTTTTTATATATGTCATTTGATTTTCCTAGTGAAGGCATGTAAAAATATGTTTATCTTTCTTTGTATATGGCCATGGGAATTGGCTCATTTTGAAGTAGGCTATGCCCTACAAATCTATGCATGTTTATATTCATATGCGATGGCTTAGTTATAATTGGCAATGAGTTATAATAATGAGCCAATCTTAATATGTCAAGCAGACATATAAATCATTAAATGCAAGACACTTAGCATTTATGAGACCAATGATACGAGGTTCACATGCAATGAGGTTAATCAAAGTTTCATACTTACAAATGCATAATTTGGCCCAAATATGCACTATAGTAATCTATAAGTGTAATTGGCTAGTAGAGGGTGACTTAAGGCTTGGAATATAGCCTAATAAGGTCCACATGGGTAGACACATGGGCGTGTGTCTAGGCCGTGTATGACACACGGGCTACTCCCATGGGTGTGTGCTATGACCGTGTGTCCCCTACACCTGAAATTTTAAGTCAACATAGAGCACGGGCTAAGCATAAAGGCGTGTGCCTTGGCCGTGTTTATTTAACAGAATGGTGAGGTTGAAGTCAGTGTAGCACACGGGCTAAGCCCACGGGCGTGTGCCTTGGCCGTGTTGCATACTGGAAAAAGGACATGGGCGTGTTACACTTCAACTAAGGGAAAATTTCCTAAAGTGCCCCAAGTCTATCAGACAATTTCAATTTTGTTCCGTACTGCCCCTAGGAGTGTTTTTAGGCCTCGAAGGTCTGTATAAGAGACAAAATGCTCAGTTTGAAAAGTTTTAAATTACGAACAAATTCAGTAACCCAATTGTATAAGTTTGTAAAGGTGAATTACTGGTAACACCTCGAACCCTATCCCGATGTCGGATACGGGCGAGGGGTGTTACAAACCAAGATTATTCATCTCAAAAATATCTTGCATTTGTTTCTTAAAGTCTTCAATCAGCTCACTTTTACTGCCAGTGACTAGCAAGTCATCAACATACAAGGACACAATTAGCAAAGTCTCCTCTCCAGCCTTCTTGACATAAAGAGTAGGCTCACTTATGCTCTTTGTGAACCCGAGCCTTGACAAATAGGCATCTATCCTATCATACCAGGCCCTTGGAGCCTGCTTTAGGCCATACAATGCCTTCTTGAGTTTATAGACTTTGTGTTCCTCACTAGGGACCTTGAAACCTTCAAGCTGTTTAATGAAGATTTCTTCCTTGAGAAATCCATTCAGAAAGGCTGATTTGACATCCAATTGATGCATTTTCCACTGTTTCTGAGCTGCTAAGGCCAATAATAGAACCTTGCAACAGGTGCAAAGGTTTCAAAGAAATTGACTCCTTGCTGTTGACTATATCCCTTCACAACCAACATGGCCTTATGCTTGTTCAGTGACCCATCTATATTATTCTTGGTCCTGAACACCCATTTGATGCCAATGACCTTTCTATTTGCTGGCCTATTAACCAGCTCCCAAGTGTCATTCTTGTGAATCATTCTTAATTCAGCTTCCATAGCTTCTCACCAGCATCTCTCTTTTGCAACTTCATCATAGCAGGAGGGCTCAACCATGGTCACAACACACCTTTCATAGATGTCTGTCAATGTCCTAGTACCTCTTACAGGTGCATCATCATAACCATCTTCAGCTTCAGCTTCAATCTCAGCATGCTAGAGGTCAAGGTCATTCTGGTCTTCCTCAAGCAAACTTGCATCAGTTCCATTCCATTTCCAGCAGCTTGCTTCATTAAACTTCACATCCCTACTTACCATAATCTTCTTGGTTGATTGATTAAAGATCCTATAACCCTTCTTCACACTGCTATAGCCAACAAACACTCCTAGCATGGACCTCTTTTCCAGCTTAGTTCTCTTCTCTGCTGGCACAAGTGCATAGCACAAACAGCCAAACACTTTCAAGTGTGAGACAGTTGGTTTTTGTCCAAACCAGGCTTCAAAGGGTGTTTTTCCCCTAACTACATTAGTTAGCAGCCTATTCAACAAGTAGATAGATGTGTTTACAACCTTAGCCCAAAAGTTATTAGGCATTTTGGCTTTAAACAGAAGGCACCTAGCCATATCGAGAACTGTCCTATTCTTCCTTTCACAAACACCATTTTACTATGGTATGTAAATATTAGTCAATTGGTGTTGAATCCTAGCTTCATCACATATATTTTGGAACCTCTGAGACACATACTCGATTCCATTATCTGATCTTAAGCATTTCAGCTTGCAACTGGCTTGGTTCTCAGCCAATGCCTTGAATTTGCAAAAGAAGTCAGTCACATCTGACTTTTGTTTCAAGAAGTTTACCCAACAGAACCTGGTGCAGTCATCAATGAACAGTGCAAAATACCTGTTGCCATTCAAGGAGGATGTCTTCATAGGTCCATAAATGTTTGTGTGGACCAGTTGGAGCCTCTCTTGGGCTCTCCAAGCTTTGTTGACTGGAAAAGGCAGTCTAGTCTGCTTGCCAAACTAGCAAATCTCACACACACCCTCTTTGGCTCAATCTTGGACATGTCTTTAACCAAACTTATTTTGTACAGCAAACCAAGTGACTTGTAGTTCACATGCCCCAGCCTCCTGTGCCACAGACTTGATTCATCAGCCTGAGCTGTATGTGCCCTTGGTTCTAGTTGATTTACATCCAAAATAAAGGTTCGATCATTTATGGCTATTGTTGCTAACACTTGGTCAGCAGCATCTTTGATCACACAAGTTTTGCCTTCAAAAGAGAGAGAGTAGCCCTTCTCCAATAGCTAACCAACACTCAACAAATTTTGGTCAATGTCAAGCACATAAAGAACCTCAGAAATGGTTTTGTTACCTGGCTTGGTGCCAATCACAGCCTTGCCCTTGCCTTTGGCCTCGAGGAGCTCACCATTCCCAATTTTGACTTTGGACACAAAGGTGGTGCCTAGCTCTTTGAACATGCTTTTGTCTAAAGCCATGTGGTGAGTACATCAACTATCAATCAGCCACATCTTGTTGACCTTGCTCGAGCTTGCAAAACAAGAAGCTGTGAAGACATGCTCTTCTTGTGCTTCAACATCCTCAGCAGCCTGAGCTTGATTTTGATGCTGTGGCTACACTTTTGGCTTGGTTTTGCACATTTTTTCAATGTGACCAAGCTATTTGCAGCCCCTATACTGAATGTCTGGCCTGTACCAGCAGTATTTTTCAAGATGAGTAGTCTTCTTACAATAAGCACAAGGTGGAAACTTCTTCTTGGCAGCATCTTTCTTACCTTTCTCTTTCTTTTTTATCCAAGGCTTCTTGCCTTTGAAACTTGAGCTTGAGCTTGAGCTTTCTCTGCCTCTGGCCTGAAAAGATCCCTTAGAATGCTCCTCTATTCTGTTTGCTCTTCTTTGCTCTTGTGCATAGAGAGCATTTATCAAACCTGTCAAGAGAATAGCTGATAGGTCCCTCGAGTCCTCTAAAGAAGAGATCTTTGATTCATACTTCTCTGGAAGGGTTGTTATGACTTTCTTAACTACCCTCTGGTCACTAAAATCATCTCCAAGCAATCTTATGTTGTTGACTGTGGCCATGATCCTGTCAGCATACTACTTGATAGTTTCTAACTCCTTCATCCTCAGATTCTCGAAGTCCCTTCTCAAGTTGATTAGTTGTTGTTGCCTGGTCTTTTTTTATCCCTGAAACTCCTCCTTGAGTTTGTCACAGGCCTGCTTTGAAGTGTCACAAGCCATTATCCTTGTGAAGATCACATCTGAAACTCCACTTTGAAGGCATGACATGGCCTTGTACTTCTTGGCACAGTCTTCATTATACTACCTGATCTGAGCTATGGTCGGATTAGCCCTCAAGGGAGGTGGCTCTGTGTCATTTTGATCAACATTTCACAGGTCATGTGCCTGCAGGTATGTCTCCATTTTTCACAGCCCAGATGTTGTAGTTTTCACTAGCAAAAATAGGTGAAAGAGGTGGTGAAAAGCTCATCTTTGCAGGAACCAAACAAACCAACAAAAGCAGCTCCTACTTCTCTTCTTTTAAACACGAGTCAGTCATAAAACAAAGTACAACCAAGGCCCTCAAAGACAACAGGCTCTTGATACCATTTGTTGAGTTTCAATCAAAACATCAACAAAACAAAATAAAGAAATTTTGTGTTTGAAAGCTCAAAACAGAAGCAAAATCGGATGAACAATTGAGAGAACAAGTTGGCAACTCTCATTACTAGAATAGTTCAATTTTCATGTACATAAGTAGAAGGATTACATTGAAAGAAAACAAAGCTTGCTTGTACAAGTGTCAAAGCTGTAAAATTAGCATAATGAGTACCTAAAACCTACCAAATTAGCTAAGTATCTGGTTAATCCTTAGCAAATACAAAAGTTACATTAAAAACAACAAAAGTCAACTATCACAGGTACTAATTAACCCCAATTACATAGTGAACAAAAGCATGTTGCTGCATTTCATCCAGGTTACTTGCATGCTCGTGCATGGTTGCATGGTAGATTGCATGTTGCTGCTGTAGTTGCCACCTTTGAACAGAGGACAATATTTGAGAAATTTTATCAAATTTCATGTTGTATGAAGGAAGCTCAAAGATGCAGTCTTTGTTCTTCAGAGGTTGGTGCAAACTGGAATGATGTTTTGCTGACATGTTTTCTATCTAAAATGAATGAATCTAAAAAGAAGACAGTGTTGGCTTGTCTCAACAAAATGCAGTGCAACCCCAAGTCTCAAGTGGAACTTATTTAGGGGCCACCAAGAATTGGGAAAACTAAACCAGTAAGCGTGCTGCTGTTTGCACTGTTGAGAGTGAAATATAGGACACTCAGTTGTGCTCCAACAAATATTGCAATTACAGAAGTAGCTATACGTGTGTTAAAGCTGGTAAAAGAAGCCAACAAAACATGCTCTGTAGCTGATGATCAGTTTTGTTCTTTGGGAGACATCCTCTTATTTGGGAGTAAAGAGAGTCTTAAAGTTGATTCTAAGACCGAAGAAATATTTCTAGATTATAGTGTAAAAAGGCTTAGAGAGTGCTTTGGGCCTCTAGGTTGGCGGCACCGTTTTACTTCAATGATAACATTTCTTGAATATTGCGTCTCTCAGTACCGTATTTTCTGGGAAAACGAAGCCATCAAAAAGAGGAAACATGGTAGTGAACATGAAAACCAGAGGAAAGAATCTGGCAGTGAGAATGTAAGAAAGGAGACACAAAACATTCCTTGAATATGTAAGAGAAAGATTTGCCCCTACAGCATTACCACTGAGGTGTGTGTCAATTTTATACACTTGTATATCCAAAACCTACTTTCAGGGGCATAAGTACCAAGACCTTGAAACTCTTTTAGGCCTGCTCAATTCACTAGAAACATGCCTCTTTTTTAGTGGTATATCTTCTGAAGAAGTGGAGGATCTCTTTTTACACTCAAACGATGATAAATTGCTTCCCAAAATCTTTGTGATCCTGCACGTTTTTTGTGCTCAGTAAGAAGTTAGTGTCTTTCAGTTTTGAAAGCCCTCCGTGATTCTCTTAGTGAACTTAAACTGCCACATGCAAGGAATGACAAATCCTTAGCACGGTTCTGCATCCAAGCAGCTTCTTTACTTGTTTGCACTGCATGCAGTTCTTATAAACTCTATAAAGTTAAAATGAGGCCCTTAAGTGTGTTGGTAATCAATGAAGCAGCGCAGTTGAAAGAATGTGAATCGGACATACCCTTGCAACTACCAGGTTTAGCACATTCGATTCTTATTGGTGATGAATGGCAATTACAGGCTACAGTTCAAAGTAATGTATGTAAATTATACTTGGTTTGCAGTCTTCATTTATCTCCAAGGTTCCTTTGCAATTCTACCATTAATTTGTATATTTTTGTTATAGGTTTCTAATGGAGCTGGCTTTGGAAGAAGTTTATTTCCAAGGTTGACTTCTTTGGGACATTCAAACCACCCACTGGATATTCAGTATAGAATGCATTCGTTGATCAGTTGCCTCCCAAATGCATGTTTCTATAATAACAAGATCTTGGATGCAGCTGATGTTAAGCATAAGAGTTATGAAAGACATTATCTTCCATGGCCTATGTTTGGTCCCTTCTCCTTTATAAATGTCTGTGGAAGAGAAGAAGATGATGGTTATAGGTGTAGCCATAAAAATATGGTTGAGGTAGCCATCTTGGAGAGGTTGGTGCAAACTCTGTTCAAAGGTAATTACCATGAGTCTTTTTATTGTATGTGGATATTTAGTTTACTGGCATATGCCCTTTTGAATTCTTGTTGCTTTTGCTTACAGCATGGAAGGGCTTAAGAAAGAGGCTCAACATTGGCATAATATCTCCCTATGCTTGTAATATCCCGAATTAGGGCCTAATCAGAATAGTGGTTTCGTGACCACAAATCCGAGATAGAAATAATTATTTTATAATTATTTTGAGGCTTATGATATGATTGCATAATTGTGTGAAGATTTCGTGAAGAAATTTTTGGCATAACGAGTTTAATTTAAAGTTAGGGACTAAATCGAATAAGTTGCAAAACTTGCATTCTAGAAGTTTTTAGTATGAAATTGTTTTGCAATATTAATTAGGAGGTCTTAAATAGCAATTTGACCAATTTTAAGTTCATGGGCAAAATTAGGACATGGAAGGAATTTTTGAAAGTTTAGTAAGGAGGGCCATTTTGGTCATTTGGATATTAAATGAAATAAAATGGGAAAAATAACACAAAATGGTCATCTTCTTCATTTAGTTGCTGCCGAATTTTGCTCTCACCATAGCTATGGCTTCTTCAACTTTCAAGCTTCATAGTAAGTGATTCTAAGCCCCGTTTTTAATGATTTTTACGTTTTTGAGATCCCGGTAACTCGATAAAGCTTATGCTAGCAATAATTTAACCTAGGGTTTATATTTGGAAAAATACCCATAGGTAAAATTTGTGTATTTTAATGTTTTATGATAGAATATGAGGTTTTAAATTATGTTAGACAACTTGTACTACTCGATTTTAAGCAAAAACGAGTAAAAGGGCTTAATCGGTAAAAATACCTAATAGTCACAAGTACATGTTAGAGTGAGAATTTGATGTTGCCATAGAAGAGAAAAATGATCAGCATGTTATAAAACATAAGAATAAGGAATAAAGTTTAATCCCGAGCCTAGGGGCAAAAGTGTAAATATGCAAAAGTTTAGGGGTAAAATTGTAATTTTTCCAAAATTTGAATTAAGGATTAATTTGATAATGTGAGTATTAAATAAGCTAAATGTGTTATTTCAGATCAAGAAAGACGTGGAATCGACCCCAATCGAGGAAAAGAAAAGATTGTGGACTAAATTGCAAAATCTTTGTATTTTGGTACCAAGGTAAGTTCATGTGTAAATAATGTAGCATAATTGTTATTTTTAAGTTATTGATGTCAATTATATGATATGCTGATTTTTATCATGAAATATATGCTTTGTGGTTATTTTCAAACAAAATGTAAATTATGTGAGCTACTTGTTAAATACAAATTGTTACTGAGTATTGGTTTCGGCATTCTACGGAAGATGGCAAGGATATGTGTTCGAGGAAAATCCCGTTTGAACCTTAGGAATAGATTAGGATACAAGTGACATGTCACTAGGATGGTTGAGCATCCGAGCTCGTTGAGTTGAGTCCGAGTTCACTTATGGATGCGAATGTCCGAACTCGTTGAGTTGAGTCCGAGTTCGTGAGATGTAACTAGACATCCGAGCTCGTTGAGTTGAGTTCGAGTTCACTTATGGATGCGAACGCCCGAGCTCGTTGAGTTGAGTCCGAGTTCACTTAGGGGCGGGTTACATGATTGCTTGATTACATTTGTGGCACTTATGTGCAAATTATCCATGTATCAGAATTATATTCCGATGTGTTCAACGGGTAAGGTTCTACTCAAATGGAGGAATACTCGAGATGAAAAGAGACGTATTGGTAAGTGTTGTGAAATGGATACTTTAGACAGGTATGTACTTAACCCTCGGGTTGAGTATTGATACAACAACGATAAGGTAATAAGATGATGAAAAATGATTAGAAATGTGATATATGTTTTGGTGATACCATGCTAATGTTGATTGGTATGATTGTTTGTTATGTTACTTATTATTTGCATATGAACTTACTAAACATTTATGCTTACTCCCTCCTTCTTATTCATTGTAGTTTTGGACAAGCCAGCTCAGGAGTCGGGATAGGTCGAAGGCTCGATCACACTATCTGGAAGACTTTTGATAAATGGCTTGTAAAATTTAAGTATGGCATGTATAGCAATATACTTATTTTGTGTAAATGATCTTATGATACGATGAAGGGTTGGTTGAGAAAATACTTGATAATGATAAGTTATGGAAATGGTTAGTTTAGATTATGTTTAATGTTATGGAAGGTTAATAGGTTATCTAGTTCATGAAAACTCATAAAAAGGATGAAATTTGCCATAAACAGAACATTGCAGCAACACTGATGTGAGTTTGAAAATTTACTAAAAATCGTAGAAATTAAATTTGGTGATGGATTAAATATGAAATTGAAGCTTAATATGTCTAGTTTCACATAAAACAAACTAAACAGGTAAAAGAATTATATGTTAGAAGATATTTGAATTTTAGTGAAACAGGGTCAGAGAAATTTCTGGATCCCCTGTTCCAACTTTAGAAATTCCCCATAAATTGTACAGATATAATTAGGTGGTGTATTTTATATTCTCAGAATCCTTATTGAGTATAGTTTCAGGAGAAACAAACCTCATAGTCATATGAATTTTTTATAGAGAGAAATGTGGTTCGTAGTAAACAGAGGTCAGTCCAGTCAAGTCCTGAAACAGGGGTAACTTTAACTAATAAACTGTACTAATTGGCCCAACCAAAAATTCTAGAAAAAAAATTAGTAAATAGGTATATGAGTCTAGATTCAGGGAAAATTTACGCATCTTGATTTCGAGTTTCATAACTCGAGATATGATTTTTCTTGTAACTGTGACGCAAGTAGCTGGAAAGCTGTGAATGTAGAAAGAAATGATCCAAAGTTCTTAAAATGTTAAATTAAGTTTAGTAACCCTTCATACTCGACTCCGGCGACGGCCTCGAGCGTGGGGGCGTTACAATGCTTCTCAGGTTGTTGCAATTCAGGAGAAACTTGGTAGGAAGTATGAGAAAACTGATGGCTTTGCAGTGAAGGTGAAGTCAGTAGATGGGTTCCAGGGTGGTGAGGAAGATATTATAATAATATCAACCGTGAGATCCAATAGTTCGGGAGCAATTGGTTTCATATCCAATTATCAAGGAGCTAATGTTGCTCTTACAAGGGTTAGGTATTTCCTTGGATTTTCCTTTTTCATGTCTCGGTAGTTTTTGCAATTCTGTGATAAGTTGCAATATATTTCTGGGTTTTCAATGACTTCTCAGGCACTGCCTCTGGATTTTGGGGGATGGAACAACACCGACCAAACGTGAATCTGTTTAGCAGGGTTTAGTTCGTGATGCAAACGTGCGACATTGTTTCTTTAATTCTGATGGAGATAGGGAATTGGCTAAAGCTATTTTAGATGCCAAGAAAGATTTTGGTCAGCTTGATGACTTTTTTAATCAGATTGTAACTTCTATACTGATTAAAACTAGTTATCATTCTACTTGTTGTATCGAAGTTACTTTTGTTTCCAACTTTCCATGAATTCCTGGTTGAATTTTGTACGTTCAACATGAAACTTTGTTATCAAAGATAACTATGCATGAGATGCAATGTGCATTTTATATTAAATGGTAAATTATATTCTTTCTATTTACCATGACCTCAGGTTCGTTTCAGTGATAACTTTAGAAAGTCATTTGGGAAGGTGAAATCTACGTAGACCCAGAAATCAAAGAAGAATGAGGGAACTTATTGGAGGCAGCAGTCCCTAATGCGTTTTGAGGACTTATCTTTAGAGGAAGAATCAGAGAAGTTGTTGGGAGGCAGCAAAAGTTGCAAAGTTGAAAGCCGGAAGCAATCAATATCAAATCGTAGGTTTTTCTGGTGAAGTATTTCCTCCAGCCACTTACGATGAAGAGACGAGCTCAGAGGTTGTTCCATCTTCAAGCTCAGTTTCTCTGTCAGATCAAGACTTGAATATGCAGAATCAAAATGGCAGTGATCTGCAGTTTAACCATGGTCATTTTTGGGAACTTGTTCAAGCATTACAGGCAGTGGATAGTATCAAAGATCAAAGGACCATTATCTCATATGTTTCGAAATTGAGGGTAATGTTTAGAAGAGGTCCAATGTTTTACTGTTTTCCATGTATTTTATATGCCTAGTATTGTTTCATTGTTCAGATCATGCTTATTGTTATTTCAGCTTGTTTCATCATTCACTATTTTCTGTATTTTGTAGGTATATTTAGGAAAATTTGTTTTCATCATAGATGCTGGCATAAAAGAATGTTTGCAGAAGAAACCTGCAGATCAAGAAGACAACTTTTCAAGGGATGCAATCAACATGCTTGATTTAATGAAGCGACTCCATAGTCAACTAGAACCAAGGTCAATTTCATTCAATGTTTGTCCCATATGTAGTTGAAAGATGCCATTTTACACGATTAGTGAAAAGTCCCTGCTGCTTTCTCCATTTCTTTTCCAATAAACTGAAACTTGAAAGCAGCATTCCTATAATTGGTGTTGTTTGCGAGGAGCTGCTTCAGGGTGGTCTACAATGGTGCCCTTTCTATGGCAGCTATACTTTTTGGAGAATCATGAAAATCATGCATCTGATGAAACTGGTGACCATTGTGACGTTGAAGAGAGAAGTTGTAAGAGGGAGAAAAGTAGTAACGGCAAGAAGCCAGCTTCAAAAGTCACTGTCAATTCGAAACCCCAAGGGAACAATAATTCTAAGAAAAAACAAGAAGAGTGGAGGCCAAAAACCAGAGTAGATAAGCATTCCTGAAATTCTAGAGGGCATATCACCTATCTATATTCACAGTGGTTGCATATAGCATACTTTTGCTTGATCTTTTATTAGTTGAAAGTTATGGTAGAACTTCTGGTATGACTTGAAATCAATAATCTGAATTGGGTTTAAAATGTACTTTTTGAACTGCAACCTCTCAGTAGATTCTCAATTTTATTGCCTTATACAAAAGCAAGAAACCTTTACCCTAATACCATTATGTAAATAATCTATTATATAAAGCCTAAACAAATGACAATCATGCCAACGAACTGTTTCAATTAAAGAGACCAAAAACCAAGAAATAATAGTAAAACCAAGCAACTTGAGAATATCATTGAAGCCTAAAACTGCCAAAACAACTAATTCCTTTAATAAAAAAAAGTTTCATCTCTTTATTTCTGTTAAGTATGCTCTTACACTTGCATAGAAGTTCCAATATCACTTGGACCGTTTTCAACAAGGTTTTAAAGGCATAAATGAAACACTATTGGAGAAGTTTTTAGGAAAAAAGGGAAATACCGCCATGAACTGTATACCCACCTGAATGCCAGAAAATATGGGAAACCCCCAAAACTCAATTCTCCTCACTGGTCCCAAACAGTTTCATTCTCGATAAAGATGTCCTTAAGTATCCATCCACCTCAAACTTCTTTGGTGAAAGCTCCTTATACTTTGCGAACTGTTCTTTAGCTTCAGCATTCCTATCAAGCAAGCTATATATGATACCTTGACAAAAATACGGCCTAAAATCAGTTGGATCTTCTTTGGCCAATTCCTGGTAACTCATCAAAGATTCGTCCACGTTCTTTTGCAAGAACTGTATCTGCGCCATTATGAATCGAACATCCCTAGCTTCTTTGACTTTCTTCTCTTCTTGGGCCCTGGCTAAAGCCTCTTCTAACCTATTGATCACGGCTTCGCCTTCCCCACAACGGTCCATCAACAACGCATTCTCGAACAAAGCTTCGAAAGAGAGCGGATTCGACTGAAGAATTTCCTCAAACACTTTACGTGCATTCTCCGTTTGACCCATTTCCCCCAACAGCCTCCCTAACAAGAATTTCCAATCAATAACATCTGGTTGTGCAGAAACCAATCGGTTCAAGATACTCAGCGCTTCTTCGTCTTCGCCGTTTTCGAGCTTCTGTTGCAAAAGCGACTGTAATGCCGCAATGGCTTCGTCATTAGATCCCAGAAACTCAGACAACGGTGAAGTTTCTTTTGGGATTTGGGTTTTCAGTTGTTCGTTTTCTTGGAGAACTGCAGGTTCTTGTTCAGTCATTGCCGGTAGAGAATCGGCTTTGGCAGGGAAGTTGGAGAATTTCCCGATCATCAAACTTGTGGCACCGACCAAAACAGCGGTTTTGGCAAATGATTGAAGCTTTTGAGAGAGGGATTGGCCATTGTTGTTAGGTTTAGAAACGGGAATGGCATCAAAATTTGCAGAAGAAGCCCTAAGCCTGAGGGGTTTGGGAAAAGGAAAAGTGAGGAATGAAGGGGAAGAAAGTGGTTTCAAGGGAAGAAAAGGTTTCAAGGGAAGAAAAGAGAGGGATGGTGATGATAATGTGGCTCGCGTGGGATTCATGGCTTGAGATTATTTAGGGTTCTTGTATTTCAAAGATGGAAGAAAACAAGGTAAGTAGGCAGGAGAATGGAGAGTGATGCAAAGAAAAGAGGGTATTTGTAGTGGGGGAGTTACGCCTTAATTAGTTAAATAATTTAGTTGCCCATTTGAATTTCAATTACTTAAAAGTTTTGAGTTGGGTGAGAAAGTAACAGAATTTGTTAAAAGTTTTTGAGAGGGCTCGAATCTCTTCACCCACTTTTATAAATTAGATTTAACTCCACAGCTTTTCTTTTGTGTTTTTATCTATTACATGATACACTGCCAATTAAAATCCTATAGTAATATAAATCAATTTTGTTTAAATTGGATTAAATTGGTCGATCAGATTGGAAAATGATTTGAAAAATATCTTTGAACCAGTTAGATCGAAAATCGATTGAATCGATTAAAAAATTGGTTGAATCTAGTCTAATTTTTTTTTGAGTTTTTAATAATTTTTAATTGAATCAATTGGATCGATCGAACCAGTTGAACTAATAAATCGGTGGCCTGAAAGTTTGACAACTGATTCGATTTAAAAAACCATTGTTCAAAACTATATATTAAAAATAATTTAAGGTTAAAGATAAGTGTTTTTAATTTAAAGTTAAAAATTTAATTTAAAAATAAAAAAATAAAAAAAAGAATAATCACATATTTTCTATTTCACATTTTAACCTTTTTAAATTTCACCAATTGAATTGATATTTGATTAAATTAGACATTTTATATTAATATTATTATACATAGCAAGTAATAACCTCGCCTCACCTAAAGGTCCTCTGCATACAGCTCACCTCACTAAGGCTGTTTTTGGATTTTACCGAACTTACGTTTTGGTAAGATTTGCATGGTTAATTGTGCAATCACAGCTCTATAACGCCCCAAATTCGATCCGATAAATTGGATTTGAATCTCGGGTGTTACCACTCTAATACAAATGTAGGCTCAATCTACTTGTACAAAGTTCAATGAATACAATTTACTTATATACTGCCTGAACTAAAACATAAGTGATTATACATCAGATAATAATAATTATAGTACTAGATAAATTAATTACAAGAAAATTCTAACTAATTTTACAACTTATTTACAACATTCCAATATA
The DNA here is from genome assembly GCA_025698465.1 of Gossypium longicalyx. Taxonomy (NCBI): domain Eukaryota; kingdom Viridiplantae; phylum Streptophyta; class Magnoliopsida; order Malvales; family Malvaceae; genus Gossypium; species Gossypium longicalyx. The sequence goes on from CM046995.1 coordinate 47,241,318, forward strand.
TAGACTTTTGTGCAAAATTATTAACTGCATTTTTGCTACCAACTTGTTTTGTATGCATAATAACCCAGTACGCCACTCCCTTGGCATAGTTCTAGCATCGCCCCTCCTGGCGTAGACCCATCCTAGCTTACCTGTAACAATATACACGGAGGTAAGTTCATAAAAACTTAGTGAGATGAACACCAATTACCTGGTTCATGTTTGCACATCGCATCTGGAATTTCAAATAGCCATCTTTATTGCTTATCTTTCAGCTTGTCTCTTGGCAAATACTTTTCTAGAGTTCCATTCCTCATACCATAGTCGTCGTAACCTACTCAGAGATCATGTCTTACCCTTCTCGTCTTTAATACATCATTCACATTCCTCGTTATGAACTTTTAAAATTCCTTACCCATTTCTTTTCCAAAGGTCATAAAGACAACCACTGTTATTCTTGCATACATACTCTAAGTCTTCGTTCCTTCGATAATTCATGATTGACCACGTATACATATGCTAGATACCTCTTTCAATTATTCTATTCGAATCCTCCTCGAAAGTCCCCTTTTTGCTCAATATATCTAGTTGCACTTGTGAACTGTGTTGGTCGTGCCAAAACCATTTGATACAAATTCTGCCACTAAAAGTATTATCCTTACACGCCAAGCGTTTCCTTTTTGAGTTTGTTATGAGTACCATTACTTCAGAACACGTCACGTTGGCATCTTCTTCAGAGTTCGCCACGGAGGCATTTCATTCAGATTATTGCTACAAGAGCTTTCATTTCGTGATCCGCCAAGTAGGTTTCCATTTCATAGATTGCCACAAAGGGTTCCCTTTTCACAAATCGCCACAAAGGCTTCCCTTTTCATATATCACCACAAAAACTTCCTTTCCATAGATAGCCACAAAGGCTTCCCTTTTCATAGATAGCCACAAAGGCTTCCATTTCATAAATTGCCACAAAAGCTTCCATTTCTATGGCATGTTCACGATAGGGATTTGCCTAAACTCATTTTACGTGAGGTTTGCCCCTCATCATCTTAGGTCACATAGAGTACCTCATTAGGTAATAACCTTCCTTTAATTCTTTCCATATGATGCCATAGCTCACCAGCTATGGTCTTACATGATATAGTGCCATAGACTTTTTCTTTCAGAGAATCATGTTTAAAGTCCCAACGGACTCCTTTAAACAACTTCACCGCAGTAAACAAACTTAAACTCACTTAATTGACCTTCAAGCATTGACCCTATTTAAGGCTTAACTTATTTCCTTTTAGATAATCTTATACATTCTAGAATCATTCAGACAATCTTATTTTATTATTAGAACATTTATTACATACTTAACTTATCAGATACCATACAGACTGTCACACCCCTAACCTGTAACCGTCGCCAGAATAGGTTAAAAGGCATTACTGTACACATAACACAATTTAGAACATTCAATTATCAATCATCTTCTCATATCAATCAAAGTCATTCATGTAAACTTGTAACAAGCTTAAATCGAGCATAATAAACTTTAAACATGCATACAGGACTAAATTGATAACATACGAGGATTTAAGGAAAATTTGGAAAATTTTCTGAACAGGGGTCACATGCCCATGTGACCAGGCCGTGTGCCTCACACGGCCACCAGACACACCCGTGTCCAGGCCGTGTGGAAACAGGGCATACATGCTAACTTGGGTCACACAGTCGACCACATGCTCGTGTGCCACCCACGGCTAGTAAACACGCTCGTGTGTCTAGGCTGTGTAACTCACTGACTTAGTTAATTAAGCTACAGCAGACACACGGTCAAATCACACGTCCGTGTGCTCAACCGTGTTTAGGCTTGTTTTAAGCCATTTTTCCTCACCCAAATTCAATCACCTTAAAGCATACATATAACACCTTAATTCCATCTAATTTAGCAGCCAAAACAACCGTTTCAAAACACATTATATTGCATCTATCATAATCAAGGCATGTGGACACCAAATTGGCATTCAAATATCAAAACTAATCAAACTTATACATATCACTTACCAATTGTCTATTGTGCTATTTGAACCATAATCAATCATACCAAGATATGACATTTTACAACGCAATATACACACCAAACTAACATGAACATAGCTTAAACAAATCAAACCTTACATCATTATTAAGCCAACTCTCATGGCTAATTACATCAAACACTTAGGCATCAATTGTCAACATTAGTTATACACTTCATAAACCAACTAGCCTATACATGCCACATAAATAATTTCACAAAGCTTTTAAGTACCGAAACGATAGTTGGATAGTGTGATACGATCTCCGATGACTTCTAACCTCACTGAAACACTATAAACATAGAAAAAGAAAAGCAAAGTAAGCTATAAAGCTTAGTAAGCTCGTATGGCTAATAAACTCATAATATCAATTAACCACAATTTAAACAGTTACTAAAAGTATAATTTAGCTCAAATAATTTAATCATTCTATCACTTACTCATTCACATCATCAACCATGAATTTCACTAATCTATTAAATTCTATGCTCATATGATTTGTGTACATGTTCTCATTTCATTTACCATTTCATATGCATAAGTAACTAGACATATATTACATTCAATTCAATATCTATCACCTTTATATAGCCAAATAAACCATAGGAAACCTCATAAATTTCTACCTACTCATCATATGAATTTCACACATGTCATTTACTTGTCGATTTCTGTATGAGTACCAGAACTGATTCACATCATCGCTTATATTTCTTTGTACATCATCTTTACTCATTGACTCGTCTACACATAGATGAAAACACATCATCTCAATTCAATATTAATAAATATAATGAGTTCATAAACCTTTCACATTTTATTCACAAACTTAAATATGAATTTCACAAGTTTCTTTGATTCAATGCTCATATAACCCATGTACATACCTGTATCTTCCCGTATATAACTCTTACTTTATCACATCTTTGGCATATTCGTTATCCATTTGTAATATTTTTGGATACCCGAAAGCTCGCACAGTCAGTGCCAAATAAATAGCTGAAGCTATATCAATCTCGCACACTAAGTGCCAATATGTATATATAGCCGGAGCCATCTCAATCACCCATACTAAATGCCAATATATGTATATAACCGAAGTTATCTGGTCTCGCACACTTAGTGCCAATATATTTAGCTGAAGCTATCTCAGTCTCGCACACTTAGTGCCAATATATTACCGAATCGTCGTCAAACATGTCTATAATCTCGTATTCACATTTTAGAAAATATTAAAGCATTTAAAACATCATTATATCAATGCTTATTACATAAGAACTTACCTCGTCGTCAGAACGACGAAATGGATCGACTAGTCCGAATCTTTGTTTTTCCCTCAATCTAGACTCGCACGGGGCTTAACTTGATCTAAATAATAAAATTCAATCCATTTATTATACATTCTAGACAATTCGGCCCAAAATACACAATTTTTCAAAATTACACTTTTGCCCCTATTATTTCACATTTTTGCAATGTAACACCCCTCGCCCTTATTCGACGCTGGGATAGGGTTCAAGGCGTTACCAATAATTCACCTTTACAAACTTATACAATCGGGTCACCGAAGTCATTCGTAATTTAAAACTTTTCAAGCGTGTACACTTTGTTTCTTATACAGGCCTCCGAGACCTAAAAACACTCCTAGGGGCAGTACGGAACAAAACTGAAATTGTCCGATAGACTTGGGGCACTTTAGGAAAATTTTCCTTAGTTGAAGTGTAACACGCCCGTGGGGCTTAGAACACGCTCGTGTTCTTTTTCCAGTATGCAACACGGCCAAGGCACACGCCCATGGGCTTAGCCCGTGTGCTACACTGACTTCAACCTCACCATTCTATTAAATAAACACGGCCAAGGCACACGCCCGTGTGCTTAGCCTGTGCTCTATGCTGACTTCAAATTTCAGGTACAAGGGACACACGGTCATAGCACACACCCATGGGAGTAGCCCGTGTGTCACACATGACCTAAATACACGCCTGTGTGTCTACCCATGTGAACCTTATTAGGCTATTTTCCAAGCCTTAAGTCACCCTCTTCTAGCCAATTATACTTATAGATTACTATAGTGCATATTTGGGGCCAAATAGTCCATTTGTAAATATGAAACTTTGATTAACCTCATTGCATGTGAACCTCATGTCATTGGTTTCATACATGCTAAGTTAAGTCTTATCTTACATTTAATGATTTATATGTCTGCTTGACATATTAAGATTGGCTCGTTATTAAAACTCATTACCAATTATAACTAAGCCATCGCATATGAATATAAACATGCATAGATTTGTAGGGCATAGCCTACTTCAAAATTAGCCAATTCCCATGGCCAAATACAAAAAGGATAAACGTAATTTTACATGCCTTCATTAGGCAAATCAAATGACATATATAACAAAATACTCAAAAATCCTATACATGCCATTGGACAAAATAGAAATGTCTTTATACCAAAACTTGTCTAGTTGATAGTGTGTTGACTCTCCAATTGTCTTCCAATCCTTATGAGTCCTCGAGCTTTGAAAAAGAGGGAAAAAAGAGGGGTAAGCATTTACATGCTTAGTAAGCCCGTATAACTGGAAAGTAAACTTACCGGTTGTTTAGCATACATCCATAATAGATAATGAAACCAATGAACATGAAAATGGTTTCCCTATCACATGCACTCAATCAATGAGTTAGTCACATAACAAATACCATGAACATTTTTATCTTAGATGAGTTCATCACTTTACATGTCATTTGTACATATACCTTGTGATAGTCCCGTTGAGTTTCTATGAAATCTCGATGGATTATCCATTTACCATCAATTCGTACGAATGATCGTTTCAGTATGCACTCCCGCAAACCTCACGTCTTACGGCGGGATTACCAGTCCAGGCTAAATCCCCCGTAAAATAAACTCATGATGTCAGGATTACCAGTCCAGGCTAAATCCCTTACGTGACAAACTCCCTTAATGATCTCGGATCCAATTACTAGTCGAGCTAAATTGCAGACCCTAATCGGGTTACCTGTCCAGGCTAAATCCACAATGCATACATATTCTTCGGGAGGCTCGATCACTCAAGGAACACCAGTCCAGGCTAGATCCTTTTTATACTTGAGATCTTCGGATTACCAGTCTAGGCTAAATCCTTTTCTGTAACACATACATGACCTCAAGTCTCATGTAAATCATGGTTTATCCATCGAATTCCCTTTCCAACCTCAACCTAGACATTATCCAATAATTCATTATTAAAAATGCAATTCATGCCATCAACAATGCAATTATCATGCATTCACAAAACATACAATTATGCATGTTATAGGTTTACCTCGAGTTATCCGAACTTACCTGGTATTCGTTTTAGAGTTGTGTTTCGGTTATTCCGAAACCTTGCGTTTACCTCGATCGACCTCCGAAATTTGTTCCTCGAGGTCTATAACAACAAAATTATGTTATTAATTCACTACATTACACTTTTTAAGTTTGATTTCTACCCCCGGTCCAAATGACCATTTTGCCCCTAACCTTTGACATTTTTATGATTTAGTCCCTAGGCTCGTATAATGAAACACATGCAATTTCTATCTTACCCAAGCTTATCCAAACACTTTTATCTCTTATAGAAACCCAAATTTTCCATTATTTTCTCATTTCTACCACACATTTAACAACTTTTGCAAAAAGGTCCCTTTAGGGGTTTTTCATGAAAATCACCTAAAAAAGATGTTTAACACACCTCAACTTTCATACCCCTCCATAATCCACCAAAATACAAACAACTCATGCATGGGTAAATTTTTAAACAAGAACCCTAACATGAAATATGGGTAGAAATGGAAAGATCAAGCTACCGGGATTTCAAAAATACAAAGAACATTAAAAACGGGGCTTGGGAGCACTTACTATTGAGCTTGGAAAGCTTGAAAACCGAGCTATGGAGACAAGAGAATTTCGGCAGCTATGGGGAAGAAGATGGCTGATTTTGGCTTGATTTTTCCCATTTTATTTCATTAAAAAGCCAAATGACCAAAATGCCCTTATGCCATTTCTTTAAAATTTCATCCATGCAAGCCCATTTTTGTCCAAAAACTTAGAAATTGGGAAAATTGCTCTTTAAGACCTTCTAATTTATAATCTAAAGCAATTTCATAGAAATTGCTTCTAGAATCCAAGTTTTGCAATTTATTCAATTTAGTCCCTAATTTCTAATTGGACACCTTACTCAAGGAATTTCTTCATGAAACTTTAACACATGCATAATCTCATATTATAAGTCTCATAATAATCATAAAAAAATATTTTGAAGTCGAATTTGTGGTCCCAAAACCACTGTTCCGACTAGGCCCTATTTCGAGATGTTACATGCAATTTAGTCCTTATCACATAAAATCACAAATTTATGCAATTTAATCCTATCCATGCTTAGCCAAATTTTTCTAATTGTCTTAGCAGCCCACATTTTCTATATAATCACACTTTTAACCACATAATTTTAATATTTCACAATTTAATCCCTATTTTATATTTTTACTCAAAATCACTTAATAAAACTTGTTAATCTAACTTCAAACTTTAATAATCTATCATAAAACATCTAAACAACCAGGCATTCAACAATGGCATCATTCGAAATATATAACAGTTTCGAAAACAAAGATACGGGCTAGCTAGATTAAGCTGCAACGAGTTCAAAAACGTAGAAATCATTAAAAACCGAATCAAAATCACTTACTAATTGCTAAATGAGATTGCTGAAACTTTGAAGCTTTAAAAATGGCTTTCTAAGCCCTAACATTCGGTGGAGATGATAAGGGATGCTGACAAAAATTTTATTTTATTTATTTTAACCTTTAATAACCAATTTACCAAATTAACATTAAAACTAAATCATAATTTCAATAATGCCAAACCATGACATTCCACTATCAACATTTATGGGCTATTTACCATGCAAGTGCTCACAATTTCTTTCTATAGCCATTTGGTGCATTTAACTTATAGAACTCATGTAACACCTCCTTACCCGAGACCATCGCCGAAGTTGAGCACGAGGCGTTAACAGACTTAAATTATCACTTAAACAATTTAAGACAATTTATTTTACCTTTTGTAATAAACTACCCATCTGCGACATAGTGGCTAAAAAATTCATTTCTTGAGTTACAAAACTCGAAATCCAAATCTGTAAATTTTTCCTAAAACTAGACTCATATATCTATTTACTTATTATTTTTTATAATTTTTGGTCAGGCCAATTAATACAGTTTATTAGTTAAAGTTTCCCCTCTTTTAGTATTCGACTACTCTGCCCTCTATTCATTACGAATCACTTTTCTCTCTGTGAAGAATTCATATGACTATGCCGTTTGTTTTTCTTAAAGTAGACTCAAAAATGAATCTATAAATATAAACTATGACTCCTAATTATTTTTTTACAAGTTTTAGTGAATTTCTAAATTCAGAACAGGGGATTCAGAAATCGCCCTAACCCTATTTAACGAAAATCCAAATATCTCATGAAATAAAACTCATTTACCTGTTTTTTTTCTTTCATATGAAAATAGACTTAATAAGATTCAATTTCATATTTTACTCACCATCTAATTCTTTCTCTACTATTTTTAGTGATTTTTCAAACTCACGTCTTTGCTGCTGTATGATATTATTTTATAGCAAATTTCACCTTATTATGAATTTCCAGGATTAAATAGCACAACAAGCATACATAACACCAAATATGATTTTTGATTAGCCATTCCAATGGCTAATCATTACCAAACATTTTCTTGCCACTTAATAGCCATATCATAAGATTATATACACAAAATGATTATAATGCTATACATGCCATACTTAAAATATACAAGCCACTAAACCAAAATGATCCACGGATAGTATGAACGAGCCTCCAACGGTTCCCGACTTCCAAGCTAGCTTGTCAAAACTACAAAGAATGGAAAGGAAGGAGTAAGCATAAATGCTTAGTAAGTTCACATGCAAATAGCAAGTATCATAATCATGCAATCCAACACAAAACATCATTTGCATAAATATCATCAGAACATTCATGTTACATTTGCATCTACTATCTTACCATGATTTCATCATACCAAGTTCTCAAACCGAGGGTTTAAGCACATACCTGTCAAATTTTCTCATTCACCATACTTACCAACATGTCACCTTCGTTTTAGGCATTCTCCTTATTCACTTAAGATTCACCCGTTGAACACATCGGAATACAATTCGAAAACACGGATTTCATGCACATAAGTGCCATACCCGTAGCTAGAAAAACTCAATAGCCTGCAGAAATTATGTAGCCAAGCTACCATGTAATCCGCCCATAAGCCAACTCGGACTCAACTCAACGAGCTCGGGCGTTCGCATCCATAAGTGAACTCGGACTCAACTCAACGAGTTCGGAACTCAAATATCCTAGTGACATGTCACTTGTATTCTAATCTATTCCCAAGGTTCAAAAGGGTTTTTCCTCAATTACACATCTTTGCCGTCTTCCACGAAATGTCGAAACCGATACTCGGTAGCAATTCATATTTATCAAGTAGCATACATAATTTGAATATTACTCAATAATAACCACAAAGCATAATATTTTATAATAATAATCATCATATCATATCAATATCATTAAATTACTTAAAATAAAAATTATGTTGCCACATTTACACATGAACTTACCTCGGTACAAAATGTTAGAAATCGAGCCTATTCCTCGAAAACTTTATTTTTCCCTCGATCACGACTCGAATCTCGTTTCTCTTGATCTAAAATACCAAATTAATTTATTCAATTTACACATTCATTAAAACAGCCCTTGACTCGAACTTTGGCAAAATTACATTTTTGCCCTTAAACTTTTACATATTTACACTTTTGTCCCAAGGCTCGGAAAATAAACTTCATCCTATTTTCTTATGTTTTATGACATGCTGATCATTTTTCCCTTCTATGGCAACATCAAATTCTTACTCTAACATATACTTATGAACATTAGGTATTTTTACCGATTATGTCATTTTACTCGTTTTCACGTAAAATCGCTTAGCAAAAGTTGTTTAACACAATTTCAAGATTAATATTCTACCATAAAACATAAAAATAAACACATTTTACCTATGGGTATTTTTCCAAATATAAACCCTAGGTTAAATTATGGCTAGAATAAGCTTAACCAAGTTACCAGGACTCCAAAAACGTAAAGAACATTAAATGGGGCTTGGAATCACTTACAATCAATGCTTGAAAATGTTGAAACCCTAGATATGGTGACAAGTAAAATTCAGCACCCCTATGGAGAAGATGAGTCTATTTTTGTGTTATTTTTCCCTTTTTAATGACTATATTTACCAAATGACAAAAATGCCCTTAATGCCTTTCTTTGTAATTTTTCATGTACAAGCCCATTTTTTTTTCCAAAATTTTGGAAATTGGTTAAATTACTATTTAAGATCTCCTAATTAATATTCTAAATCAATTTCATACTAAAAACTTCTAGAATGTAAGTTTTACAACTTATTCAATTTAGTCCCTAATTTCAAATTAAGCACTTTATGCATAGAATTTCTTCACAAAATTTTCACACAATCAGGCAATCATATCATAAATCTAATAATTATAAAATAATTATTTCTAACTCAAATTTTTGGTCCCGAAACCAATATTCCGATTAGGCCCAAATTTGGTATATCACAACTCAAGTTTTACACCTTATGCAATTTAGTCCTTTTTACCGAATTAACCACTCTAACGATAAAATTTCTTTACAAAATTTTCACACGAACATTCTATCATATTGGAAACCTTAATAAAATAATCAAATAAATATTTGACTTCGGATTGTGGTCCCGAAACAACAGTTCTGATTAACCCTAAAAACGGGCTTTTACAACTCTCCCCCCTTAGGGATTTTCGTCCCCGAAAATCTTACCAGAAAATAGATCAGAGTATTAATTTTTCATAGACTTTTTAGATTTTCATATATTCTTTTCAATCCCGTGTCGATACAAAAAGAAAACTTTTAGTAACGCTATTCTTTTGTTTTTTTTTCATCTCTTTGATCTCTCCAGCTAAGATCTTGATTCACTCTTCACTATACTATTTATATATGAGTGTATCTCAATATCAGTAGGAGAATTTATATGCAAAAGATCTTATCTGCACTATCACAACATAGATATATGAAACACTGGCTTAATTTTCTCATTAATCTCATACGACCTTATGAATCGCAAACCCAACTTCTCTTTACGGCTAAATCGAGTAATTCTATATCCATAGCAATACTTTCTCAAAGACTTAGTCCTTTATCTATAATTCAATGTTTTTACATTTCAAGTTCGCATCGTTTTTCTGTCGATTTGAAATCACTTTCTAGCGGTTATGAGTTACTTTTACTAACTCTTCAATCTCTCTGATCAGAACAACCCAGTGGATCTTTCTCTCACAAATTTCTATCTAGTACAACGAAGTTCGGTAATTGCAACTATACAGTACTTCATACAATGCCATCTATATACTAATCTGATAACCATTATTATACAAAAACTCAACCAATAGTAAATGTCTTTCTCAGCTGCTTTCAAATTCTAAAACAAAGTAACAAAACATATTTTCGAGAATTTGAATCATTTTCTCAAATTAATCTTTCAGTTTAAGGATGAAATGCGGTATTGGAACTCAACCTCGTATTCAAAATTTACTGTAGTTTTCTACTAAATCATAATATAATGGATCCCAAAATAATGGACACTGACACGCCATATAATCTAAAAATCTTTGAAATGTACAACTCAACAAGTCTATCAAAAGAGAAATCTGTACGTATAGAAATAAATATGCAGACTTTTTAAACATTCGACAGTAACCCAGATAATATCTTTCTTTTTCTGTAATAGGAAAAATGCCAATACAAAATCCATTATAATATTATCCCATTTTTCACTCAGATATCATCTGAGACTATAATAGGCTCGAAGGTACTCGAAGGTACATAACAATCAGTTTAACTTACTGATACTTTAAACTTCTAAGCGTACAGTCAGAAATGTCTCGTTCTATACCTATCTATCGATACAACAATTTCAGATTATTAATCATCTTGTTTTTCCTAAAGAAAACAGGCAAACTACTACTATGAGCTTCGTGTATCAATCATTGTAAAATCTCTAGATTTCTCAGTACTCTAACTCTATCTAGGAACAACAAGTAATCATCGGTTCTAATCTGAAACTTTAAATCAGAAGACGTCTCCCATTGTACTCTTTTAGCTTGCAATTCACTGCCTTATTTCCAAGTCCCACAAACTTCTTGAATAAACATCGATTTAGCTTTTTAACTTAGGTAATATCGAATCACCTCCCGATAAAGTAACTACAACCAATACCCGTAAAGCAAACAAAGATTTTCTATTCCCAATATCTATGACTACAATCACTTTCCCTAGATGATAATCAATCGCTAATCCAAAATCCTTCCACAATTAATAATTTTATTAACAAGTATCAAGCCATTCAAAATTCACAAATGCAATAACTTTCTCCATTAGAATAACTTTAATTTACAATATCATTTCTGAATTAGATCTGATCCGATAGTTATAATTCTACACCATGTCTTCTAGAATATAAACTCTTCATTCAGATTACTGTCTGTTCACCCATGAGCGTATAAGATTTATTTTTTCAAACCTGAGAATAAACTCAAACACATCTAACTCAATTAACCCTTCAAGAAAATAACCCAATCAACTAAACTACTAGATCGATCTGAGTTGTCACACAATAACTTTTCAAAGAAAACCTTTCTTCTTATTATCAATATAACTCAGACATACATTTTATTGCAATTTCTTCAAGATACTAATTAAAGATCTTTAAAACTGCATAATTCAAATGTAACATAACATCCTAATTTCGGTAATGCATTTTGAAACAAAAGAGAAAATCAAATATGGATTCAATAGCAACCAGTACAGAAACACAACTTCTATTAACCTGATAACTGTACCTCTGTACTTCCATGATCAATTTAGAAATTATAATCATAATAAGTATAATCGCCTCCATCAAAAGATCATCTCTTGTAGATATCTCATGTCTGATAAATTGAATAATAACTTATTAAGGAAGCCAAGATGGAAAAATCTCAAAATATGGAGCCAGACAAAATTTCTAAAAATCACAACCCATATATAATGATAAAGATCTTGATGATGTCTCAAAAAATTTTCCAGAAGGGAAAATATCACTCATAAGCATTGAAATTAACAATAACAGAAGCAATATAATCTTCATGTATATTCAACAGAATAATAACCAGTAGAAACAAAATACCAGCATCATACGAATTTTACCATTAACTTTTCTTTCAACAATATAGAATAGAATACCAGAGAAAGATAGAGCAATGCTGCTCATAACACAAACATACCAATAATGCTTTCGTTTATCAATATGTTTAGTTGGCGTTCTCATACGATAAGTACTTCATCTGAAAATATGCAGCTACGTATACTTCTGAGAATATATGAACACATAGAATACATAGAAGAGATCGTCATAAATTACTTGACTATACTGCTGTAGTCAGATATCTTTACAATTCAAACATCATTCCACTGTTTAATTCTGTCATTACTAATTTCTCATTATCCCATCATTAATAGAAATCAATTCAGTAGAACTTTCAGTTAATACATTCTTTATCTATCATACCTGAATATATTGTTTCATCGAATTCAACTTCTTCTTTAACAGTGACTTTGCATAATCCTAATGGCCTTCAAATCAATTCGATATCTTTTCTAGTACTGTCTTTACTGCTAACTCAATCTCTTATCTAACCACAGTATTAATCTTTCAATCACGGAACACTGTAATTCCACACTTGTGAGCTTATTCAATCTAAATCTTACGGATTTCAGTATAACATTATACTGATATGAGGATGAGGAAAGTAAAGCCTCAGTTTAACTCTTACATAAACATGCGCATCACACATACTATTATGAATGACCAGTTCATTAGTAATTCCACATTCTCAAAACACCTAGCAATCATTTACATATGATCACTTTTGTACTTAACTCATAGCTCATATGCTAAATCAAATCTTTAATTCCAAATCAAAATATTCAAATAACAATCATAGACCAAACATCAAAACTCATATGCTCATATAATTATAACATTTATCAATAGCCGAATATCATGCACTCTAATTCATACCTTTATGAGTTTCAACCCATCGCCAAAACATTTTCACTCAAACATTTGAGTATAACACTCTGCACTATCAGAGTTAGCTCGGTTGGAAATCACATCTGTCTAATTAAAACAATTCTTGTCAAAATCGAGAAATATCACACTATCACAGGCTAAATATGGCATGTATAGATAGACTCACATATGCTACGTTAGTCCTAGAATCAACTAAATCGTAGTTCTGATACCAATAAATGTAACACCCCTAACCTATAACTGTCGTCGAAATAGGTTAAGAGGCATTACCATACACATAACTCAATTTAGAAGATTCAATTAAAATCATCTTCTTATTTCAATCAAAGTCATTCACTTAAACTTGTAACATGCTTAAATCGAGCATAATAAACTTTAAACATGCATAGAGGACCAAATTGATAACATACAAGGATTTAAGGAAAAGTTGGAAAATTTTCCAAATAGGGGTCATTGGCCCATGTGCGCAGGCCGTGTGACAAACACACCTGTGTCCAGGCCATGTGGAAACAGGGCATACATACTGACTTGGGTCACACGGCCGACCACATGCCTATGTGCCAGCTTGTGTGCCACCTACGACCAGTAGATACGCCCGTGTGTCTAGGCCATGTAACTCACTGACTTAGTTAATTAAGCTACAGCAGACACACGGTCAAATCACACGCCCGTGTGCTCAACCATGTGGGGCAAAATTAGGCTTGTTTTAAGCCACTTTTCCTCACCCAAATTCAATCACCTTAAAGCATACATATAACCCCTTACTTACATCCAATTTGGTAGCCAAAACAACTATTTCAAAACACATTATATTGCATCTACCATAATCAAGGCATGTGGATACCAAATTGGCATTCAAATATCAAAACTAATCAAACTTATACATATCACTTACCAATTGTCTATTGTGCTATTTAAACCATAATCAATCATACCAAGATATGACATTTTACAAAGCAATATACACACCAAACTAAAATGAACATAGCTTAAAAAAATCAAACCTTACATCATTATTAAGCCAACTCTCATGGCTAATTACTTCAAACACTTAGGCATCAATTGTCAACATTACTTATACACTTCATAAACCAACTAGCCTATACATGCCATATAAATAATTTCACAAAACTTTTAAGTACCGAAACGATAGCTGGATAGTGTGATACGATCTCTAATGACTTCCAACCTAAGCGAGCCACTGAAACACTATAAACATAGAAAAAGAAAAGCAAAGTAAGCTATAAAGCTTAGTAAGCTCGTATGGCTAATAAACTCATAATATCAATTAACCACAATTTAAACAGTTACTCAAAGTATAATTTAGCTCATATAATTTCATCATTCTATCACATACTCATTCGCATCATCAACCATGAATTTCACTAATCTATTAAATTCCATGCTCATATGATTTCTGTACATGTTCTAATTTCATTTACCATTTCATATGCATAAGTAACTAGACATATATTACATTCAATTCAATATCTATCACCTTTATATAGCCAAATAAACCATAGGAAACCTCATAAATTTCCACCTACTCATCATATGAATTTCACACATGTCATTTACTTGTCGATTTCTATATGAGTACCAAAACTGATTCACATCATCGATTATATTTCTTTGTACATCATCTTTACTCATTGACTCGTCTACACATCGATGAAAACACATCATCTCAATTCAATATTAATAAATATAATGAGTTCATAAACCTTTCACATTTCATTCACAAACTTAAATATGAATTTCACAAGTTTCTTTGATTCAATGCTCATATAACCCATGTACATACCTGTATCTTCCCGTATATAACTCTTAATTTATCACATCTTTGGCATATCCGTTATCCATTTGTAATATTTTTGGATACCCGAAAACTCAAACAGTTAGTGCCAAATAAATAGCCGAAGCTATATTAATCTCGCACACTAAGTGCCAATATGTATATATAGCCGGAGCTATCTCAATCACACACACTAAGTGCCAATATATGTATACAATTGAAGTTCTCTGGTCTTGCACACTTAGTGCCAATATATAACCGAATCGTCATCAAACATGTCTATAATCTCGCATTCACATTTTAGACAATATTAAAGCATTTAAAACATCATTATATCAATGCCTATTACATACGAACTTACCTCGATCGTCAGAACGACGAAATGGATCGACTAGTCTGAATCTTTACTTTTCCTTCGATCTAGACCCGCATGTGGCTTAACGTGATCTAAATAATCTAATTCAATCAATTTATTATACATTCTAGACAATTCGACCCAAAATACATAATTTTGCAAAATTATACTTTTGCCCCTATTATTTCACATTTTTGCAATTTAGTCCTTACCACATAAAATCAAAAATTCATGCAATTTCATCCTATCCATGCTTAGCTAAATTTTTCTTATTGTCTTAGCAGCCCACATTTTCTATATAATCATACTTTTAACCACATAATTTTAATATTTCACAATTTAATCCCTATTTTGCATTTTTACTCAAAATCACTTAATAAAACTTGTTAATCTAACTTCAAACTTTAATAATCTATCATAAAACATTTAAACAACCATGCATTCAACAATGGCATCATTCGAAATCTATAACAGTTTCGAAAACGGAGATACAGGCTAGCTAGATGAAGCTGCAACGAGTTCAAAATTGTAGAAATCATTAAAAACCGAATCAAAATCACTTACTAATTTCTAAATGAGATTGCCGAAACTTTGAAGCTTTAAAAATGGCTTTCTAAGCCCTAACATTCGGTGGAGATGATAAGGGATGATGACAAAAATTTTGTTTTATTTATTTTAACCTTTAATAACTAATTTACTAAATTAACCTTAAAACTAAATCATAATTTCAATAATGCCAAACCATGATATTCCACTATCAACATTTATGGGCTATTTACCATGCAAGTGCTCAAAATTTCTTTCTATAGCCATTTGGTGCATTTAACTTATAGAACTCAAGTTTTGCACATTATGCGATTTAGTCCTTTTTACCAAATTAACCACTCAAACGGTAAAATTTCTTTACGAAATTTTCACATGAACATTCTATCATACTATAAACCTTAATAAAATAATCAAATAATATTTTGACTTCGGATTGTGGTCTCGAAACCACTATTCTGATTAACCTTAAAAACGGGCTATTACACAGACTGCACATGCCAGACTCGTTTATTACCCATACCACAACATCAACTTCCTATCATACTTTCCTAACTTTAGAATCGTAGTGTGACTAATCTCTATTGAAATATCTCGAATAACACTATGCATGCAAGGGTCGGCTTTGGGACTCACCTGACACCCATAAACAACAACTTGATTTCCAGATCTCAACATCCATCCAAAAACCTTAACAATCGACTGCTTGCAAGGCATAAGAATACCATTAAAACTTATTCATATTATCTTTATCATCATCTCATACCCAGAAAATCCTCATGCAAAGCTTTACTTTACCATTTTCCTGTTCACCCTATTAACAACTTATCATTACTAAAATTAGCATGCAAAAACCATAATACTTACCCAGGATGTGAAATAAATTTCTTTTAGAACTCTAATCCTTAGTTTCAACTCAACAAGGAAGATCTAGCCTCAGCTCTAAGGCAAATCAATCCTAGTATCTTAGAATGGAAGGAAAAAGATAACTCCTTATTTTTCCTTCTCAAGCCCTTATCAATATATAAAATTTCACGTTTTCATACAGAGACCACACATGTGTCACGATCAATTTTAATCTACCCAATAAATGGTTTACAATTGTATAGAAGCATATGCAAGAATCATCTTTTAATATATTTTTAATCCATTTCTTCGTTCGCTCCTAACCATGTTATTAGAACTTAATCAACACAGTAACTAAGAAAACTTAACATACTATTCCTTTGGCAATACCCATCTTCAAAAACCCTTGATGCTCTTACCAAAATTCTTCTTCTTCACATGTACACACCTTCAGATACCAATTCTTACCTACCACACCAACACCAACTATTTGCCTAATGTATAAGCTAAGAGCATCAATTTGGCGAATAGGCCTACGCCACTTAATTTCTTTTGGTTTACACGCCAAATTCAGGATTCGCCAGAGTTGGGTGTTACAAGCTCTCTCCATCATTTAGATAACAACGGTGGGAAAATCTCACCACACCGCAATTCATTTTTCCCATTGCTACTTTAAGGGCTAGTGGAGATTTAAAACTGCATTTAACAATTCAATTTTCATTCTTGCCCTTGCCTTTTCTTTTAATCAACACTCTTTCCCCACCTTTTTTATACAATTAGATTACCATTTTTTAAAAAAATTGAAAATAAAATAAAATAAAATAAAATAAAATAAATTTATACAAGTAATTATATGAATATAATTAAAAGATAAAAGATTTTTCCTGAAACATATGTAAGGATTATTAATTTATTTATTCATTTCGGATAAAACTATAGTCTTAACTTTTAAAACTATGAAGTTTAAATTTGAAACAATAAATAATTTAAAATTATTATAAAATAAAAATAATTAATTTTTTTACAATTAAATAAATAAATCATACATAATTGCATCAATAATAAAAACAAAAAAATATTATACATAATATTATTTTATTAATGAAATTATAATATAATATAATATATTTTAATAGTTTAATAATATTAGATAATTTCAAATTTTCCTTATATATTTTTTAGTCTAATGTCCTTAATGATCATTTTCAATTGTTATCTCATCACCATCGCTATTCTTAACCTTACCAAAAGTAAATGCATCACCCATCCAAACTAAACTTTAAAAGTCCTTTCGCTCGTCTTGCCGAAAAGGAGACCACCAAGACAATTATCCAAGTAAAATGTGTTTGCCTAGGTTAGAGTTTGCCTAATTCTGAGCCACTTGATAACTACTAAATCTTGAGAAAATCTACTTAAAAAAAATTCACATCAAATCTTACCATTACAACCATGATAACTTCGGCTTCTTTAATCCCACATGGAGAGGGACATAAGTATGCCGCCTCTCACCCACTATAAATTAAGGTCTTATGTAACGCCCTCAATTTGACCCTATTTATTGGATATAAATCCTAGGTGTTATATTATTATTACAAACTTATACATACATAAAACATATAAATATTCAAATAAATACATCTTATTAGTAATACTGCCAAACAAAGTTGCATTTGGGTGAACAATGTGTACAGAACTTACAAATATAATTACACATCACATTAGCTTATAATGTCCCCCTTATTCAACCTCTAAATAATATTGTTAACTTCTTTTATTGACCAAAATGATCTATAAGGCTTACAAACAAATTTCTGAGACTTGTTCGAAACGTTTCGATCAGACTCGAACATGCCTGTGCAACCCCTACTTTGTATGCATGAGTGCCCACTTCGCCACTTCTTTGGAATAACCCTGGCGTCGTCCCTCCTAGCACCTCTTTTACTTGAGACATAAAACACAAAGGGGTAAGTTTGATAGAACTTAGTGAGAGAACCTTCATTTTACCTGAGCCCTTATCCAAGGATTTCATCATTTGTTTCTAGTCCATAACTTTGACTCTACTGATTGTACAGATTTCGCCATAGCCTTCCATATTGACTTTTCTTTCAACGCTAATCTGCATTTGCCAATTCTCAGAATACCGTGTTCGCTATTCATTCAGATTCTACCCATAGGAGTTGTCTTCAGATGGTCATCAAGAGAACTGTTCTTCAGATTATGCCATGAAGGCGTTCCTTTCCAAAGATAGCTACAAAGGCTTTTCTTTCAGAGTCTCACCCTAAAGGCGTCTTTTAATAGAGATTGCCACAAAGGTTTTTTTACAGAAACTGCCACAAAGGCACTTCTTTAGGTTGCGCCACAAAGGCGTCTCCTTACAAATTACCACAAAGGTATTCCTTATTAGAGATTTGCCACAAAGGCATTTATTTAATAGAAACAACCACAATGGCTCGCTTTTATGAAAATTGGTGTTTTTGACGATAGAGATTCGCCTAAACTCACCATCATAAGGTTTGCTCCTCGTCATTTGGTACTCATCCAACTGTCCTTTAAATCTTTTCCATATGATGCCATAGCCCAACCATGGTTTTATATTATATAGTCTTCAGAGGGCCATGTACTTTTCTTTTTAGAGATTCGTTTTTTTAGTCCCGACGGACCGCTTTAGACGACTCTAGAGACAGACACAGACTCACCATGCAGACTCATACTTGACAGATTTATCCCTTTCAGACTTCTTCATGACAGATGCATTAGTGTTTTCCAGACATGTAAACCCTTTATGCAGTGACTTGTTCATAACAGACACAATTATGCTTTCAGACATATTATATATGCATATACTTCTTTTCCTATAAGAGGCATACCGTCATGTTTTGTTGGTTTAAGTTTTACACTATAGTCACTTGGCACAGAAGTATCTAGAATACAAACATACACGTAAGAGTTAGTCTAAAGACTCACCTGTTAACCTTAATAGTAGCTTGGGCTCCAGTTCTAAGTTCATCTCAAAGATGGTAGTGACCACTGCCTTGGTATAAAGAAATCATCAATAAAGCTTAAGATTTTTACTCTGGTATAAGGAATACTTTCTCTCCGTTCTTCTAACCTAAAGATAGTAGGATTTTTTTGAAGAGATAAAAAAGGTCTGTTTTGTTTTTCTTTAAATGTTTTGTTTTTCTTTAAATTCAAGCTAAAAAATACTTGTTGGAAAAGGAAGAAAAAAACTCTCTTTTTAGTCCTGGTCACCCAAATTTATGCAACCCTTATCTGTGTGATAACTTGACACGTGTTATAGTCCTAATCAAGCTACTGTATAAGTGCTTCAAAGCCGTAAGGAAATGTGTATGAAAATCCACCTATATATTCATATAAATATTCGTGATTTTATTTCATGGTTTGTTCATGACTACCTATTAGAACGTAACCAGGATCGTGCTAAAAAAACTTAGCGTGCAATGCCTTTTGGCGATATCCCTAACACTCAAAATTTCTTGGCAACTCACTAAGTTCCTTTTTTAGAACTCCCTCATTACTCTTGAACTAACTATCCACCTTACTTTTTTCTGCCAAAAGCATTGCTTGGGCGAATAGAACGACGCCAACCTATTCTCTTTAGAGACTTCGCCCAAGGGCACACTCATGAACTTCAACTCTTAGTTGAATCTAACATCTCATCTTCTCAGGACTCATTTCAAAATTCTTGCAATATTCAAATATCAAGGCTTCACCGAGCGGGGTGTCACATATTAAGCCTTCAATTGAGTACAATCCTTGACCATTAGTTCATCTCACACTTATTAATATACTTTTAAATATATTTTAGGAAATATTTTAAATAAGGTTTGTAACACCCCTATCCCGTATCTATCGTCAGAATAGGGTTTTAGAGTTTTACCAAAACATTCAGAACATTTTACAATAATTTACGTAAATTACGATTCATTTACCGAGGTCATTCAAAACATCCCTTAATTGGACCCTATAGATCCAATACGAGCATTAGAATCAAGTCGGGACTTAATCGGAAACTCATAAAATTTTTCGCGACATTTCAAAATTTTTCCAAAGTTGCAGGGAATTTAGGTGTAGTTTTCACACGGCTATGTAACACGCCCGTGTTCAAGGCCGTGTCAACTACATGGCTGAGACAGACGCCCGTGTCTCTGCCCGTGTGCCCAATTCTGGGTGTTCTGTTTCTCATTTTTAAGATGTAGGGGACACACAGCCAGACCACATGCCCATGTGACGAGCCATGTGTCACACACGGCCAAGACACATGCCCGTGTGTCTACTCGTATGGACAAAATAAGGCATTTTCTAGCCTCATTTGTCACCCAAAACTTACCATTTTCATGTATCAAAACTCACAAGCATATATCCACCAATCCAACATCATATTCATATAAAATTTGACATCAATCATATGGTATTATCTCATGCATCAATGGATATAAACTTACTCTTATCATAAACTTATGTGCTAACATATTTCCATCAAACCAACACATAATAAGCCTTTGTGTAATTACCAAACATAACTTTTAAGATAACCAAATTAAATCATCACTAGCCACTCCAATGGCTAGATTACAAAACAACAATTACAAGCCATCATTGGCCAAATAAGCTTATACAGGCCATTATACCAAAACGAGATTTCTATTTGTACCAAAATGAGATAGTGGATAGTGTGATGATTGCTCCGATCGACTTCCAACGTTCGCGAGCTTTGAGCACTATAAAATAGGGAAAATTAAACGGAGTAAGCATTTTATGCTTAGTAAGTTCGTATAACAGAAAATGAACTTACCATTCATAATTATCAATACAAGCATACATAGTCATACTTTCCATAAATTTTGGATGAGATTACCTAAACACAAACACTAAATCAAACAAGTTAATCATATAACCTTATATAAATGTCGAGTAAACATAGATGAGCTAATCACATTACAAACTTCCTTTAAATTTCACATTTTCATATTACAAGAGTCTTTTTCGTTGAAATATTGAAATTTCGATGGATGTTTGAGTAATATACTCATATGCAAAAGTACCCATTAAAGTACATAAAAAAAGGCACACTCTTGAGCCACACATTTTACAGCAGGATTACTAGTTCTGGCTAAATCCTATCCGTAGCATATGCTTTAATGGGCTTAATTTGGATTACCTGTCCAGACTAAATCCAATCTATAACATAAGCTCAAGAGTGCTTACATTAGAATTACCCGTCCAGGCTAAATTCTATTTGCAACACATGCAGTATTATTCTTATTCAAGAATTTACCTTAATCCATCGAAATTCAACATTCAGCTGGAACATGACAATTTGTCCATATTTCACAACTTAAGACTATTTCATTATGTATATATATCATCTCACACATATCAACACATTCATACAATTCAATTCAAGTATATTAACATACATATTTAAGTTACACGAACTTACCTTGAAAACGGTTCGTATTTGAATTTCAACTAATCTGAAACTTTTTACTTTCCTCGATCTAGTTTTGTGGTTGGTCTTTCTGAATCTATATGGGTAAATTTAACTATTAATCTATCACATTTCATATACATTTGCATCCTATTACATCCTAGGCAAAATTACCATTTGCCCCTATCTTTTTTAAAAATTTTGATTTCGTCCCTAAGCTCGGAAAATGAAATTAATGAAATTTAACCCCCTTTCCAAGCCTAGCCGAAATTTATATACTACATTTACAGCACATACATTTCAAAAATTTTAGAATTTTCCATGGGTTTTACCACTTTTTCATTTTAGTCCCTAAATCAAGTTGTCATAAAAAATTACTTTGTAAAAGTTGTTTATCTATAAATAACTTTTCATTTTCTACCATAAATTTCTAATTTTCAGCATATTCATCCATGACCCAAATTTCATACCTTGATAGCTTTTCAAATATATCCCCTAAATAGAAAGATTAGACTATCCCAATTCCAAAAATATAGAAATTACTAAAAATGGGACTAGATTTCATACCTTTTTAAGCTTGAAAAGTTTTCTTCCTCTCTCCTAGGGTTTCCATAGAAAAAATTGGGGAATATGATATAAAAATAGATGATTTTTTTCATTTTAATTAATTATCATCTATTAATTTTATTGATTTCCAATTTAGTCCCTACCCTTTTCTAAGTTTTCCATGGATGAGTCATTAAAATATTTACTAACTACTCTTCAATGATCTAATAACCATATAAGGACCTCAAGTTTTGAATTCCATAGCTATTTGATACGTATAGCTACTAGAACCCAACTTTTGCATTTTATGCGATTTAGTCCTTTCCTTAAACACACAATTAGTAAAATTTCCGTATCAAAATTTTCATGTGACCTTATTATCATGATGCCAACCACAAAATAAAATAAAATAAAATAAAATATTATTTTATTTTTGGCTTAGATTTATAGTCCCGAAACTATTATTCTGATCTCATCGAAAATGAGCTATTACAACTCTCCCCACTTTAAAATTTTCGTCCTCGAAAATTCTTACCAGAAAGGAGGTTAGGGTATTGTTTCCTAATAGTATCATCTAGCTCCCAGGTAGCTTCCTCTAATCCATGCTGTTGCCAGAGAACTTTTACCAATGCCACCTTTTTTATTTTTTAACTCTTTCGTCTCATTTGCCAGTATTTTGATCGGTTCTTCATTGAAGCTCATATCAGGCTAAATCTCAACTTCTGTTAGAGTAATAACGTGTGAAGGATCCGATCGATATCGTCGTAGCATGGACACATGAAACACATTATGAATTTTATCAAGCTCCCGTGGTAATGCTAACTGATATGCAACAGGCCTGATTCTTTCAATGATCTCATACAACTCGATGAACCGCGGACTCAGTTTTCCTTTAAGGCCGAATCAGAGAACTTTCTTCCAAGGTGACACTTTCAAGAATACTTTATCACCAACCTGAAATTCTATCTCTTTCCGCTTTAAATCAGCATAAGACTTTTGACAGTCTGAGGCCGCTTTCAAACTGTCTCTAATTATCTTTACCTTTTCTTTGGTTTCCTGGATCAAGTCAACTCCATGTATCCTTTTCTCACTTAACTCTGTCCAATACAATGGAGTTCTATATTTGCAACCATATAGAGCCTCATACGGCACCATTCTAATACTGGACTGATAACTGTTATTGTAAGCAAATTCAATCAAAGGCAAGTATTTTTCCCAGTTACCCCCAAATTCAAGTACACAACACCGAAGCATTTCTTCTAAAATCTGTATCACACATTCAGATTGTCCATCTGTTTGAGGATGGAATGTAGTACTAAAGTGTAAACGAGTGCTCAGAGCTTCTTGTAACTTACTCCAAGATCGGGACGTAAATCGAGGATCTTTGTCTAAAATAATGGAAATTGGCACTCTATGTAGTCTTACAATTTTAGAAACATATAATTCAGCCAATCTATCCATTGAAAAATCCATACATACTGGAATAAAGTGTGCAGACTTCGTTAAACGGTCGACAATTACCCAGACGGCGTCTTTCTTTTTCGGTGATAAAGGTAATCTCGTTACAAAGTCTGTGGTAACTTTTTCCTATTTCTATTCTGGTATTGTAATTGGTTGCAATAATCCCAAAGGTACTTGGTGTTCAGCCTTCACTTGTTGACATATCAACCACTTCGATACCAATTCAGAAATATCCTGTTTCATTCCCAGCCACTAGTACATCTTTTTCAGATCGTTATACATCTTATTACTACCAGGATGGATAGACATATTACCATTATGAGCTTCATTCAAAATATTATGTACTAGTTCTGAAATTTTTAGTACACATACTCTGCCTCTGAATAAAAAACAACCATCAGTCTCAACTTGGAATTCTAAGTCAAGAGTTGATTCACTTTGTATTTGTTTTGCTTGCAACTTACTATCATTTTTCTGAGCTTCAGAGATCCGTTGCAAAAACGTTGGTCTAACTTTTAACTCAGCTATGATTGAACCATCATCAGATAAAGACAACTGGGTTTTCAATGCCCGTAAGGAAAATAAGGATTTTCGGCTCAAGGTGTCCGCCACTACATTAGCTTTTCCCGGATAGTAATCAATAATGAGATCATAATCTTTCAATAATTCCAACCACCTATGTTGTCTCAAATTCAGTTCTTTCTGTGTCATTAAATACTTCAGACTTTTGTGATCGGTAAAGATGTGTCATTTTTCACCAAAAAGATAATGCCGCCATATTTTCAATGCAAAAAAAAAGCTGCTAATTCAAGATCATGTACCGGGTAATTTCTTTCATGCGATTTTAGCTACCTAGATACATAAGCCACTACTTTACCATCTTGCATCAATACACATCCCAAACCATTCAATTAGGCATCGCTGTAGACTATAAATTCCTTACCCAATTCAGGTTGGACTAATATGGGCGCTTCTGTCAATAATGCTTTCAATCTATCAAAACTCTGCTGGCACTTATCAGTCTACTTGAATTTCACTTCTTTTTGCAACAATCGAGTCATCGAATAAGCTATCATTGAAAACCCTTTAACAAATATCCGATAATATCCTGCTAGTCCCAAAAAACTTCTGACTTCTGAAACATTCTTCGGTGGCTTCCAACTTACAATAGCTAAAATTTTGTTCAGATCCACCCGAATACCCTTTGTAGATGCAACATGTCCAAGGAAACTAACTTTTCGTAGCTAGAATTCACATTTACTGAATTTAGCATACAATTGTTTCTCACATAGAGTTTGCAATACAATTCTCAGATGCTCAGCATGCTCATCCACATCCTGAGAGTAAACCAAAATATCATCAATAAAAACAACCACGAACCTGTCCAGGTATGATTTGAAAATTTTATTCATTAAATCCATAAATACTGCTGGGGCATTTATTAACCCGAATGGCATCACCAAAAATTCATAATGCCTATATCTAGTTCTGAAAGCTGTTTTCGACATATCTAAATCTTTTACCCATAGTTGATAATAACCAGATCATAAGTTAATTTTTGAAAATACTGTAGCACCTTTTAATTAATCAAACAAGTCATCTATATGAGGCAATGAGTATTTGTTCTTTATTGTGACTTTATTAAGCTATCTGTAATCAATGCACAATCTTAATGATCCATCTTTCTTTTTTATAAACAATACCGGTGCATCCCATAACGAAAAGCTAGGTCGGGCAAACCCTTTATCAATCAACTCTTACAACTGTACCTTCAGCTCTTTCAATTCCGTAAGAACCATTCTATATGGTGTTATAGATATCGGCGCGTCCTTGGTACAAGGTCTATGGAAAATTCCACCTCTCTAGTTGGAGGTAAACCAGATAGTTCTTCTGGAAATACCTCAGGAAACTCACAAACAATCGACGCCGGCTGGATTTTTAACTCTGATACTTTGATATCCAGTATAATAGCAAGATAAACCTCATACCCCTTTTTAATATATCTCTGTGCTGATATTGCTGAAATCACATTAGGCAATCCATCCAGTTTTTCAGATTTAACCCGAAGTAACTCATCATTCTGACACTTCAATACAATGTATTTATGCTTACGATTTACCACTGCATCATGTTGGGTTAACCAATCCATTTCCAATATTACATCAAATTCATCAAAGGGTAACAACATCAAATTAGCTAGAAAACAATAACCCTCTATCATCAATGGACAATTTTTACAAATTTTATCCACCATAGCATACTGACCCAAGGGGTTTGAAACTTTAACCACAAATTTGATGAATTCAACGATCATATTTTAACAGACACAAAATTTGTGCATATATATGAATGCGTGGAACTAGGATCAATCAAAGCAATAATATCAGTATCAAGTAGAGAGAATGTACCAGTGATAACATCTGGTGCCGAGGCATCTTCTCTTACACGTATTGCATATGTTCTTGCCGGAGCCTGAGCCTCAAATTTAGCTGTTGAATCTTTTGCAGCACTACAACTACCACCAACATTTTTGAAATACCGTTGTGGTCTACCCCAAGAGATAAGATTACTTAGCTTCGGGTCTGTTCAATGTCTTTATTAACCCTTTCTGGGCAATCTATAAGAAAATGGTCGAGAGAACCACACTTAAAGCAAGCCCCACTTCTCATCCAGCACTCTCCAAAATGCAATTTATTACAGAT
Source organism: Gossypium longicalyx (assembly GCA_025698465.1). Classification (NCBI taxonomy): domain Eukaryota; kingdom Viridiplantae; phylum Streptophyta; class Magnoliopsida; order Malvales; family Malvaceae; genus Gossypium; species Gossypium longicalyx. The sequence goes on from CM046995.1 coordinate 47,268,313, forward strand.
ATTGCATCGTGGTTTGGGGTTTCCAACACTCCCAACACTAGTTGTTAAAGGAGACGAAGACCTCGAGTTAGTGCGTTTAGAACTTCGTTCCTTTCTCGAATACTCCCTTGATGTAGCAAAACGCTCATGATAATTCTTTGATTTCTTTGAAGTAGATGGTTGTGTCTTGTTCATAAATCTTTTGCTCGTAACCCGAGCTTTCCTTTTCGCTTGCCTCTTTTCTTTGCTTAATTCCTCGGCCTTGTGTGCTCGTTCAGCCAACACCACAGATTCTCTTAATTCTAGAATTCCAATCAATAGCTTGATATTTTCGTTTAGCCCTTCTTCAAATTGTTTGCACATTTCGGCTTTAGTCTGAATCCATTCACTAACATACTTGCTCAATCTAACAAATTCTCGTTCATACTCAGACACTGTCATATTTCCCTACTTGAGCTCTAGAAAATTCTTCTTTTTCTGGTCCAGGAATCTCTGACTAATATACTTCTTTTTGAACTCTGTTTGAAAAAATTCCCATGTAATATTTTTCCATGTAATATTTTCCCTTGGTATAACAGAAGATATGGTTTTCCACCAATGGTAGGCTATGTCTTTCAACAAAGATGCCGCACATTTTAGATATTCGGCCGGTGTACATGATAACTCATCTAGAACCCGAATAGTTTTTTTCTAGCTAGAACTCGGCCTTCTCTGGATCGTCATCAGTCGTAGCCCTAAATTCTTCAGCCCCATGTTTTTTGATTTTATCTACTAGAGCCTTACCAATTCTAACAGGTCTAGCATCCTGTGGCGTTTCATCATGTTGTGAAGTAGGTGGGGGAGGTCGTTGAACAACAGGGTTTGTTCTCATATATTCACTAAACCATTCATCCATCAATTCAAAGAAGGCTACTTTTGTCACCTCACTTCGTCCCTCAGATACGGGCCTTCTACTACCACTAGATGCAGCTCGTTGCACGAAAGCTTGACTAGCGCTCTCAGCTTCCTCAATCTCGGCTTTAGCTTGGTTGGAAGACAACACTATATGAAAATACATTTAAAAGTGGTCAGGAGATATCACGCTATCATAATTTATATAATGTCATGTATAGCTAGACTCGTACTTGCTACGTTTGTCTGAGAATTGGCTAAACCGTAACTCTGATACCACTAAATGTAACACCCCTAACCGTACCCATTGTCAAAATAAGGTTTTAAAGTATTACCAAAACATTTAGAACATTTTACAATAATTTACGTAAATTACTATTCATTTACTGAGGTCATTCAAAACATCCATTAATTAGACCCTCAGGACCAATACGAGCATTAGAATTAAGTTAAGACTTAATCGAAAACTCATAAAATTTTTCGCAACATTTCAAAATTTTTCCAAGGTTGCAGAGCTCACACGCCTGTATGGTTGGGCCCTGTACTACACATGCCCGTGTCCCTAACCCTGTAACTCTCTAACTTATAAGGCATGAAGAAATTGAAGTCACATGGCCAAGTTACACACCCGTGTGTGGCGAATTTTATTTTTGAAATTTAGGTGCAGTTTTCACACGGCCGTGTTCAAGGCCGTGTCAACCGCACGTCCGAGACACGCTTGTGTCTCTGCACATGTGCCCAATTCTAAGCATTCTGTTTCTCATTTTTAAGATGCAGGGGACACACGGCCAGACCACATGCCCATGGGACCCGTGTGTCACACACGGCCAAGACACACGCCCGTGGCTCTACCCGTGTGGACAAAATAAGGCCATTTCCTAGCCTAATTTGTCACCCAAAACTTACCATTTTCCTGCATCAAAACTCACAAGCATATATCCACCAATCCAACATCATATTTATATAAAATTTGACATCAATCATATGGTATTATCTCATGCATCAATGGATATAAACTTACTCTTATCATAAGCTTATGTGCTAACATATTTCCATCAAACCAACACACAATAAGCATTTGTGTAATTACCAAACATAACTTTTAAGATAACCAAATTAGATCAGCACTAGCCACTCCAATGGCTAGATTACAAAACAACAATTACAAGCCATCATTGGCCAAATAAGCTTATACATGCTATTATACCAAAACAAGATTTCTATTTGTACCAAAATGAGATAGTGGATAGTGTGATGATTGCTTCGACCGACTTCCAACCTTTGCGAGCTTTGAGCACTATAAAATAGGGAAAATTAAACGGAGTAAGTATTTTATGCTTAGTAAGTTTGTATAACAGAAAATGAACTTACCGTTCATATTTATCAATACAAGCATACATAGTCAAACTTTCCATAAATTTTGGATGAGATTACCTAAACACAAACACTTAATCAAACAAGTTAATCACATAACCTTATGTAAATATCGAGTAAACATAGATGAGCTTATCATATTACACACTTCCATTAAATTTCACCTTTCCACATTACAAGAGTCTTTTCCGTCGAACTATTGAAATTTTGATGGATGTTCGGGTAATATACTCATATGCAAAAGTACCCATTAAGGTACATAAAAAAAGGCACACTCTTGAGCCACACATTTTACAGCAGGATTACTAGTTCTGGCTAAATCCTATCCGTAGCATATGCTTTAATGGGCTTAATTTGGATTACCCGTCCAGACTAAATCCAATCTATAACATAAGCTCAAGAGTGCTTACATTAGAATTACCCGTCCAGGCTAAATTCTATTTGCAACACATGCAGTATTATTCTTATTCAAGAATTCACCTTAATCCATCGAAATTCAACATTCAGCTGGAACATGACAATTTGTCCATATTTCACAACTTAAGACTATTTCATTATGTATATATATCATCTCACACATATCAACACAATCATACAATTCAATTCAAGCATATTAACATACATATTTAAGTTACACGAACTTACCTTGAAAACGGTTCGTATTTGAATTTCAACTAATCTGAAACTTTTTACTTTCCTCGATCTAGTTTTGTGGTTGGTCTTTCTGAATCTATATGGGTAAATTTAACTATTAATCTATCACATTTTATATACATTTTCATCCTATTACATCCTAGGCAAAATTACCATTTGCCCCTATCTTTTTTAAAAATTTTGATTTCGTCCCTAAGCTCGGAAAATGAAATTAATGAAATTTAACCCTCTTTCCAAGCCTAGCCGGAATTTATATACTACATTTACAGCACATATATTTCACAAATTTTAGAATTTTTCATGGGTTTTACCACTTTTTCGTTTTAGTCCCTAAATTAAGTTTTCATCAAAAATTGCTTTATAAAAGTTATTTATCTATGAATAACTTTTCATTTTCTACCATAAATTTCTAATTTTCAACATATTCATCCATGACCCAAATTTCATACCTTGATAACTTTTCAAATAAATCCCCTAAGTAGAAAGATTAGACTATCCCAATTCCAAAAATATAGAAATTACTAAAAACGAGACTTGATTGCATACCTTTTTAAGCTTGAAAAGTTTTCTTCCTCTCTCCTAAGGTTTCCATAGAAAAATTGGGGAAGATGATATGAAAATAGATGATTTTTTTTCTTTTTAATTAATTATCATCTATTAATTTTATTGATTTCCAATTTAGTCCCTACCCTTTTCTAAGTTTTCCATGGATCAATCATTAAAATATCTACTAACTACTCTTCAATAGTCTAATTACCATATAAGGACATTAAGTTTTGAATTCCATAGCTATTTGATACCTATAGCTACTAGAACCCAACTTTTGCATTTTATGCAATTTAGCCCTTTCTCTAATTAAACACACAATCGGTAAAATTTTAGTATCAAAATTTTCATGTGACCTTCCTATCATGATGCCAACCATAAAATAAAATAAAATGAAATAAAATTTTATTTTTGGCTTGAATTTGTGGTCTCGAAATCATTATTCCGATATCACCGAAAATGGGCTATTACAAGGTTTATATTAGTTTGTAAATTTTTTGGTGATTGTAAAGTTATCATTTGGTGTTGATCTTTAAAGATGTAAGCAATGTGTTAAACTTTATAAATTTGGTATTTTTTCCTTAATTTTTTTTATTTGCATCTATTGGTTTTTTCAATAATAATTTGTTGGATTAGTTTTCCATATTTGGGTAGTTTCAATTTCGTATTAGTGTTCTGATACATGTATGGATGGGATGAAATTTATTAAATTCCATTCATCGAAGTTACCAATTTTCAAGTTTGAAAAATCAACCGACTTGCAAAAAAATTTTGGATAGGATTTAAACATTTTTGGGTTGATATGTCTGCATAGTGTTCAAATATCTATATCTTATCATTGAAATGCACTTTGAATCACTTAATTTCGAGTTCGAAAGCTCAAGCTATGACCATTTTAGTGAAGACTGCGCAAGTAGAATTTCTAGACGAGATTATTACGAAAATTACTAGTTTCGGGCTTTTAATTCGAGTTTAAATCATATTTGGTTTGATCTTTAGGCTTAATTTTTTTATATATGATCCCAATATTGTATTTATTAAGTTTTATTATTTTATTATTTATTTATTCCAAATTTTTGATAGTTTTTAAAAGTATTTTAAGTTATTTATGAGTTTTATATTTCTTAGTCAATAAGTTTTGTTTAAAACTACTTGTTTAGATTAATTAGAGTTTTAGTAAACTTGAGATTTTCATTTGAATGTACTTAGCTAGCTTATATAAAACCCCCTTCATTTTCATTAGAGACACAATTGTTATTGTTCATTAATAAAATTTCCAACTCCAGGAGTTAGTTTCTTTGTGTATGATTGCTTTCTTATGATTTTTAAGAGTAGTTTTCTTCTCAATTTTCTTCAAGGATTCATGGGAATTCAGTCTTCATCTTTCAATTTGCCAAGGATTATTTCTTGGAGGGTTGATTAAAGTTATTAATTGAGTTTGTTGGGTTTATATCTCAAAGGGTTCAATTGGACACTTATATATTTATATGTCATATCCATCAGTTTATTTGATCCATCTTTCACTTTTTATTCTATAATTTATTTATTTATTATTTTGATTATTTATTTTTTATTCTAAAATTTCTCATTTTATTTATTTTTTTTGTTTTCCTAAATCAGTTTGGTTTCTTCATTTCAGGTCGAATTTGCATCTTTCTTTATCTAGTCGAACAACTTGAGTATGATATTCTTCTTCCTCTCTCCTTTATCATTTAGTACCAAACTTGGGTGCTTTTGAGTTGTTCCATTTTGCTAAATAAAATGTTTCACCGGTTTTACTTAAACAACCTAAAAAAGATTTGAACAAGTGAGAAAAATTGAATAATATTCTGTGGGAGAAATTTTGTGCTAAAAACTTCCAAATCAGCTTTTTATCTATCATATAAAAATGCTCTAATTTAATTTTTGTGATTTTAGCACATCAGGAACATATTAACAAAAAATTCAAGTTATTTTCCATTGTTTCAGATTTTTTCTACTAGGTAGTTTATTTTCTTTGATTCTAGCCTTAGGTTTTCTTTTGTTTTTAGCTTTTATTATTCTATTACACATTCTAATAATTTTTTTCTTTTTGTGTTAATAGGTACAAAAACAGTTGCCTCTTCTTTCTCCACGCAACTTACTTCCTTTATAGATGTAACACCCCTAACCTGTATCCGTCGCCGGACTAGGGTTAAAGGCATTATCAGACAAATGGGAATATTTAACATTCATTTCATAAACATTTTAACATCAGAGATTAAACATCAATATAGAGTCCGTTATATAGGTCATCGAGACCTTAAATATGCATCAGAAAGGGGTCGGGACTAAACCGAACATATACAATTTTTTTTTCAAAACTTATACATTTTCAAAGAAGTAGAGGTCACACACCCGTGTGAACAGGCCGTGTGCCTTACACGGCATTAGACACGCCTTTGTGTCTAGGCCGTGTCAAAACAGGGCATACATACTGACTTGCTCACACGGACACAAGACACACTCGTGTGCCTTGGCCGGGTCAAGCTTGACTTGGGCCACACGGCTAGCCACACGCCCAGTTGCCTTGGCCGTGCTCGAGCCTAACTTACAATTGTAGGGTACCCCAGAGGACACACAGCCGTGCAACATAGCCATGTGTTGCACACAGTTGAGACACACACCCTTGTCTCTTCCCGTATAGACAAAAACAGGCCATTTGAAAAGCCAACTTGCCACCCCAATTAGGTCAAACCTACAAGCACCAAACCAAGTATATATACCCAACAACTTCAACCAATTTCAATACCAAATCATACATCATTCATGCCATAACATTATCAACCATTTACATACTCATAAACTCAACTCAATTGTGCCAAAACATAAAACCGAATCATATCGAACATATGGTTTCATAATCTCTAAACTCATATCCAAATCTCATACCAAAACTTACCAAACTTACCATTTCTCTTAAATATTCATGAGCACATCAAATAGATCATCTTGCATCATATTTCATATACTAAAATCAATATATAAACACAACCATATCAAGCCATATCCAATAGCTAAATATAAACATTACAAAACCTATCCAAAGAACTTCTAGCCTATTCATGCCATACTTTATAATATACAATTTCAAAAGGTACCAAAATGAGATTCGATAGTGTGATGACGATCCTCGACGATCCCTGAGCTCACAACAGCTTCGATATCTATAAAACAATGCAAACACACACAAAGTAAGCTTTCTAAAGCTTAGTAAGCTCTATTAAATATCATCAACAGCTTATAAAATATAAAACATCAACACATAAACACTTATTATTTCTCAATTCATCTATCAATTCTATGCCAACACAATTCATATGTTTATACCAATCCATGAACTTCATATACGTAATATCATCTACCACATAAGTATCATACATACCTGAAGCTTCCTGTACTTATTCATTTTCATTCTCACCTCTCGTCCAGATATTTTAAGACTTTCCGAAGATTATTCATGCTTTAAGCATCCGCACACTTACTACTTTAAGGTTTAGCTGAAGCTAGAACGATTCCGCACACTTAGTGCCTATAACGCCCTGTACCCGAGACCGTTGCCGGAGTCAAACACGAGGTGTTAACAGACTTAATTCATTACTTAAACAGCTCAAACAATTTAATTTTAAAATTTCCAGTCATGCTAGCAATCTGCATCACAGTCGCTTAAAAATTCATATCTCAAGTTACGAAACTCAAAATCCAATTCCGTAAATTTTCCCTGAAACTAGACTCATATATATATTTACTAATTTTTTTCTAAAATTTTTGGCTGGGCCAATTAGTAGATTTTATTAGTTAAAGTCTCCCCTGTTTCAGGGTTCAACTGCTCTGACCTCTGTGTATTACGAATCAGATATCTCTCTGTACAGAATTTCAATGACTATGAAGTTCATTTATATTAAAACTAGACTCAATAAGAAATGTTTACATATAAAGAATGACTTCTAATTATTTTTATAAAATTTATGGTGAATTTCCAAAGTCAGAACAGGGGATCCAGAAATCACTGTGGCCCTGTTTCACAAAAATTTAAATATCTTATAAAATACAACTCTTTTACCTATTTTGTTCCATCCATATGAAAATAGAATCATTAAGCTTCAATTTCATAACTTACTCATCATTTAATTCTATTTCTACTATTTTTAGTGATTTTTCAAATTCACGTCATTGCTGCAGCAATATTCTGTTTTATAGCAAATTTTACTTTACTATAAATTTTCATGGACTAAATAGCATTTTAAACATACATGGTATCAAATATGATTTAGATTGGCCATTCCAATGGCTAATCATTCACAAACTCTTTTCTTGCCAAAGCATAATTATATCATAAGATCATTTACACAAAGTGAGTATTTTGCCATACATGCCACATTCAAGATACACAAGCCATTTTACCAATTTAGGCCTTCGGATAGTGTGAACGAGTCTTCGACCTATCCCGATTCTTAAGCCGGTTTGCCAAAACTACAATGAAGGAAAAAGAAGGAGTAAGCATAAATGCTTAGTAAGTTCACATGCAAATAGTAAGTAACATAATCATGCAATTCCACATAAAAACATCATTTGCATAAACAACACCAAGACATTCATGTTACATTTGCATTTAATATCATGCTACGATTTCATCATACCAAGTTCTCAACCCGAAGATTTAAGCACATACCTGTCAAATTTTCTCATTTACCACACTTACCAACATGTCACCTTCGTTTTAGGCATTCTCCTTATTCTCTTAAGATTCACCCGTTGAACACATCGGAATATAATTCGAATACACGGAAAGTTTGTATATAAGTGCCACATATGTAGCCAAGCTACCATGTAACCCGCCCATAAGCGAACTCGGACTCAACTCAACGAGCTCAGGCGTTCGCATCCATAAGTGAACTCGGACTCAACTCAACGAGCTCGGATGCCTAGTTACATCTCACGAACTCGGACTCAACTCAACGAGTTCAGACATTTGCATCCATAAGTGAACTCGGACTCAACTCAACGAGCTCGGATGCCTAACCATCCTAGTGACATGTCACTTGTATTCTAATCTATTCCCAAGGTTCAAACGGGCTTTTTCCTCGATTACACATCTTTGACGCCTTCCACGGAACATCGAAACCGATACTCGGTAGCAATTCATAATTTACATATTATTCAATAATAACCATAAAGCATAATATTTCATGATATTAATCATCATATCACATAAATAACATTAAATTACTTAAAATGAAAATTATGTTACTACATTTACACATGAACTTACCTTGATACAAAACATTAGCAATCAAGCCTATTCCTCGTAAACTTTGTTTTTCCCTCGATCACGACTTGAATCTCGTTTCTCTTGATTATGGAGCTTGGAAGCTTGAAACAAACCCTAGCTATGGAGAACCCTTTAATTTTCGTCCTAATGAAGAAGATGGACATATTTTGCCATCTTTTTCCTTTTTCTAATCTTTTAATTACCAAATGACCAAAATACCCTTAATACATTTCTTTGAAAATTTTCATGTACAAGCCCATTTTTGTCCAAAAATTTAGAAATTGGTCAAATTGCTATTTAAGACCTCCTCATTAATATTCTAAAGTAATTTCATACTAAAAACTTCTAGAATGCAAGTTTTGCAAATTATTCGATTTAGTCCTTAATTTCAACTTAAGCACTTTATGCATAGAATTTCGTCACGAAATTTTCACACAATCATGCAATCATATCATAAACATCAAAATAATTATAAAATAATTATTTCTATCTCGGATTTGTGGTCACGAAACCACTATTCCGATTAGGCCCTAATTCGGGATATTACAGTGCCATCTCAATTAACCGAAGCTATCTCAGTATTGCACACTTAGTGCCTCATATAGCTGAAGCTATACCATTTCGCACACTTAGTGCTATTTATAGCTGAAGCTATACCAATTCGCACACTTAGTGCTATTTATAGCAGAAGCTATTTTGAATCGCACACTTAGTGGTAAATGCAGTTGATTTATCATTGTTTTCAAACCATAATCAAATATATACACAATTTATGTATAATCAAAGCATCAAAAAAATATACTTGTAACATCATGTATCACGTACGAACTTACCTCGTACTCAGAATTACCGACTCGGATTGTCTAGTTTATAACCTTCGACTTCCCTCGGTCTAAATCCGGATTCCTCTTTTCTTGATCTATATGTATTCAAATTTAACCAATTTATTCACCAAATCATTCAAATCAATCCATATACACATAATTAGGGTATTTTATAAATTTGCCCTCACATTTTTACATTTAGACATTTTAGTCCCTAATTCACAACATCACAAAATACACATAATTTCATTAGACATGTATATGGCCGAATATTCATAGCTCTCATACAAGTCCACACATTTCATTTATTTCACATTTTAGTCCTTCAATTTACAATTTTCATAATTTAGCCCATTTTACTCAAATTCATAAAAAATCCAAAGACAAAACATGTTAATCCAAAACATATCTTCCATTTATCAACAACTAACTTCACAAAACTCATAGTTTCATCAATGGGACATTTCAAAATCATCAACAAAATCAGAAATTGAGACATGGGCTTGATAGTACTCAAAGTAACAATTATTAAAACATAGAAATTAACGAAAACCGATCAAAACACATACCTTAATCAAAGATTACAAGTGCCGACCCTAAAAAAACTTTTCTCTTTTCTTTTATTGTATTTTCGGCCAAGGATGAACATAAAATGATCCATTTTCATGCATTTGTTTTATTATTATTAACATATTAATTAAATTCCCATTTTACCCTTTGTTATAAAATTATTTAAAACATGAATATCAAGGTCATAAATTTCCATTAACCTTATAAATGGCATATTAACCACATAAGGACCTCTCAAATAATAAACCAAATCAAATAGACAGTTTTAACAAACAGCAGGCAACTTTTACATTTTTCGCGATTAGGTCCTTTTATCAAATTAAGCACACAATTGATCAAATTCTAGTACGAAACTTTCACACATGCTAATTTATATAACATAAGCATGAAAAATAATATTAAAATATTTTTTAACTCGAATTTGTGGTCCCGAAACCACTATTCTGACTAGGGTTTAAACCGGACTATCATAATAGAAGTTTTTCTTTGGCTTCTTAGAGCCTTAGGTCAACTTTGTTAGAAGTGATCCACATCTTTTTTAATATTGTTAAGTTTGATTACTCTTTAAAAGTTACAAGTGAGAAAATTTTAACTTCTTTTCTTTTTCTCTTAGAGTTGTTTATTTTTATTATGAGTGTATAATGATAAGGTTTAAATTTCTTTGACTAACTTTATTGTTTGAGTGTTCTTTATTTTAGCCTCTAATAATGGTACACAGACTTAGTATGGAAGATGAGACTAATAAACCTTGGCAAGACACAGCGCCATATTTAAAAAAAAAAACTCACAGAAAAATGTTGTTTCCAATATCGTTCAACCTTCTATTTTTCGTTAGAAACAAACCTTACAAGTCGAGTTACGTAAGTATGACACAGAGCCTATTAAGGAGTCTTGTTCTACTGCTATCATTGGCGATGATGATATGAATGAGCAAGAAAAGTCGAGGAACACCATTTGTAATGACAACAAATGAGATTTTGTGCCTATTGGTGAGTCTAGATCTAGCATTGCACCTTGTTTCAAAGTTGATGTCAAAGAAGTTGATAGTAATAGTATGTAACGCCCTTAACCCGACCCAATCCACCGAATCCAAATTTTGGGTGTTACGTCCTTCTTATAGATGTAACTTAAATTTTTTATTTATTATTCATTGATGTAAACCTTTCACTATGAGTGTAACATAATCTCTTATTGGCATACATTGTATGGTTACATTTACGTTTCAGTTATGTACAAACTACTATTTATGGCTACTACAAAGTTTCTTGTAAAAATACAATGTATGGTTATTATTTTGACTTAATAAAATTTTAGACCTTCCTACTTTATGTCTTAGTATATTGGATATACTTTGGGATACTTAATGAACTTCAGCCTAGATTTGGACACACCATTTGACTTCCTTTGTATGCATAACAGCCTAATGCACTGCTCCCTTGGCGTAGCCCTAGCATCATCTCTCAACGCATATTCTTTTATAGACTTGAAAACAAAAACAACTTTTGTAAGTTCGTAAGAACTTAGTAAGATAAACCTTAGAATAACTTTTTCATTCATTCTATGTTGCATATGGTACTTTGCACAACCTTGGGGGTATTTTTTGACTTTATTATCAAACTTAATATCTTTTTCCGCACTTACTTGTCTTATCATTTTCTTTCGCTACGATAGACTAGGCCTGATACTTAACTCAAAATTCGTTCATATCTTCCTTAATTAAGTGCACTATCTATACATAATTTCAACACATAACCTTACCTCGCCACATACTCTAGCTCACCATTGTAACTATACAGGGTTCGCCTAAAGGCATTGTCTTTAGATGATCATCACGAGAGTTGTTCTTCAGATTTTGCCATGGAGGCGTTCCTTTCCAAAGATAGCCACAGAGGCTTTCCTTTCAAAGTCTCACCACAAAGGCGTCCTTTTAACAGAGATCACCACAAAGGCTTCCTTTTAATAGAGATAGCCACAAAGGCTTCCTTTTAACAGAGATAGCCACAAAAGGCTTCCTTAGCCACAAAGGCTTCATTTTAATAGAGATAACCACTAACGCTTCCTTTTAATAGAGATAGCCACAAAGGCGTCTTTTCAGAAATAGCCACAAAAGAATTCTTTTAGAAATAGCTAGAAAGGCTTACTTTGACGAAAATTAGAGTTTTTGACGATGGGGATCCACCGAAACTCACCGTTGTGATGTTTGCCCCTCATTGGCTGGTACTGACCCAACCATCCTTTAAATCTTTTCCATATGATGCCATAGCCCAACCATGGTCTTACACTATATGGTCTTCAGAGTGGCATGGGCTTTTCCATTCTGAGATTTGTGTTTTTAATCCTAATAGACCCTTTAGATGAATTTGGGGACAGACATAAACACTTCACGCTGACTCATACTTGACAGACTCATTCACATTTGACTTACTAATGACAAACTCTTTCACAACAAACTTGTTTATATCCATATTGCATACGAATCATTCATGCAAGTTCATCAAACATGCATTTCTCATAGAATCATCACATCATGTATTCTTAGCTTATTTTCACAAAAGGTTCTAACATGCATAATACATTTGCAAGAGTTGGCTTAGGGGTTCACCTAACTTGCGTCTTTATCAACTCTAAACACTAGATCCCGACTTTTATTGAGAAGATCAACAGCCCCTAATTGACAGAACATGGGAACTTATCAAGATCTGTACACTTAACTCATTTTCTTTCACTTTGAACATCAAAAATCTCAAAATAAGACTTTACCATACTTACTTTACCCAGCTAAACTGAGCTACTCCTTAACAGCTTAGTATGTAAGGTTGTAGATCTTTCCTTAACAAGGGGCATCTCAGAGCCTAGATCCATATCTTCAACTCATCTTGAAGGATGGGAGGAATTTTCTTTGTTTTTCTTTCCTTTTAATAAACTGCAATTACTTCTTGAAGAAGTGAGAGAAAGGTTCCCCATTTCTTACCCGGATTACGTTGATATTTTAGCTTTGCACCTATAGATATTTGACATGTGTTTCAGTCCTTCCAATCAACCAGATAAATGCTTGAAAATTGTAAAGAGGCGTTTAAGGGGATACATATATTTACATAACATACCCTTAGGCCTTAATCCATTCTTTGTCATAGTCATTACGTTAGGGCATAGCTGGTATTTTAACTAATTCACACTTGGTGTGTCATGCCTTCTTAGTGTCGACCCTATTATCCAAGTTTCCTTAATACCTTACTAGACTTCTTTATCCTAAAGATTTATTCCTTTCTAAGGAAATTTATTGCCATAGTCCAATATTGGTTACGCAAAATTCTTCAACCCCATACTTACGTATTTTATCAATTGGAGGCTTACTTACACATACTTGTTCCAAACCTTGAGGAACATACTTACACAGGTTGGGGTATGAGGGGGGTGGAGGTCATTGAGCCATAGGTTTTATTGTAATAAACTTAGAAAACAACTCGGACATCATATGGAAAAAGGCTTTTTTTGCCTCGCTTCCTTAGTCCTCATCTACGGGCCCACTACTAGCTGCTACTTGAACGAAGGCTTGTGCATTACTTTCAACCTCATCAGAATCGACTCGGTTGGATGACATCTTTTATCTATAAGTAAAGCATGATTCAATTAGGCCAGGAGATATCACACCATCACAGGTTATATAAATGACATGTACTCTATACTCTTTACTAGCTACGTTCAACCTGAGAATCGACTAAACTGTAACTCTGATACCACTAAATGTAACACCCTTAATCCGTCTCCATCATCAGATTAAGGTTATGGAGCATTACAATACAAATTCGAACAATTAATATAAAACATATTAATAATGTCATTTAACAATAAGCACGTAAAACTCATTACAACCCTAGCATACAAATACATTTGGGCCTTAAATCGGGCTTTCAAGGCCCTAAAATTAGTTCGGGACTAATTCAAAACAAATAAAAAAGTTTGGGAAAAAGTTAAAAATTTTGAAAATAGGGGCCACATGGCCGTGTGTCCAGGCCATGTGACATAGCCCAAACCATGTAATAATCGAACAAAGGGACACATGGCCGTGTCCTAGCCCGTATCACAAACCGTGTAACTTATTGAGTTAGGTCACACGGCCATGTCGCAGGTCATGTACCAGACCATGTAAATCCCTGACTTGCTACACACAGTCGTGTCGCAGGCCGTGTACTAGGTCATATAACTCATTGACTTGATACACATGTCAGTGTCTTAGGCCTTGTGAGACTTACACCAAAAGTAACAAGTGACACAGGTCGTGTAGCCAGGCCGTGTGACGTGTGACAGCCTATGTCTCAGGCCGTGTGCTCTATAATTTGACCTTAAAAACAAGCCATTTCAAGACCAAAACATATCCAATCATCCACTCCATTTGTTCATACATTCAATAGACTTAAACATCTTTCAAACACATCTAAACATACCAATTCAAACAACCTATTTCATCTAACCAATATGCCATTCAAAGGCACCACATTGATACCAAAACATCATTAACTTAAACAAAACAATATAGCCACATTTCAAGCACAAAACCTAGTTCCTTTAACTACTATTTGACATCACTTAAAACCATTCACAAATCATCACAAACATACCAAAAAGGATCATATATTACAAGTACCTAACAGTGGCCAAAAGACTTAAACTTGCCAACGCTCTAAAAGTCCATTAACAAGACATAAATCCAAAAACATACAAATACCAAATTGTTCATTAACACATTCAAAAACTATCATTATAAAATGTCCTATACATTCCATTTATAACATTGGCCAAATTAACTAAAAAACTACCTAAGTGGTTGCTGGATAGTGTGATAGATCTTCGACAAGCTTCCAACCGATCGAGCTTTCGATAATCTATAAAACAAAGGAAAGTAACTGCATAAGCAACTAGTGCTTACTAAGCTCGTATAAACTCAAACATAACTTACCATTCTTAAGCACAAGTTATAAAATAAGCATAACATCATTACCAAGACCATATGCTTAGTAAAATCCTATATAAGCACCATCAAACTTACAAGTTAGTAAGTTCATACATGATACATATATAATCAATCATACCATAAGTAGATTTTCATGTACACATCAGTTATCACACTAACCTTTTCATAAGATCATAAATCAATATCCAATTGTATACATACCTTGCCATCAACCTTTACTTACCCGTTGAACCATCTAGAATTACATTGGATACTCGGGAATGCTCACACATAGTGTACTTTTCCATATAACCGTAAACTTTACTTTTCAATAGTGCTCACACGAGCTGTGGGTTAGAATGTTAGCTACACGATGCTACTCACATGAGCTGTGGAGAATCCGTAACAAATGTAGGACCCCAGCCATCGATAAGGCATTTAAGACCAGCACCTGAAACATGAAATCCCTAATGACATGTCATTTGTATCCTAAGAATTTTTAAGTTTCAAACGGGATCATTTATTCGTCATTTAAGCAAAGCATCGATATACTGATATAACCAAGTCCATTTATACTAACATAATATAACAAATAACCAATTAAATTACCATTAATAACATTATATTTCATATGAACTTACCTCGACGACTATGGTTGCAATAACCGAGTTAAAATCTAGTCCAAACTTTAGTTTTTCCCCAATTTAAGTCCGGTTGTGGTTTATCTTGATCTAAATAGATAATTACATTCAATTAAGTACTTCAATTAACATCAAGCATTCAATTCAATCCATAATTCACATTATCATAAAATTACGAATTTACCTCCTATTTTAACTTTTTCACAAATTGGTCCTTAAGCTCGAAACTTGTAAAAATACTATTTTTACCCTCCATACATGCTAGCCAAATTTCTTAGGGACCCATACCAGCCCAATTAAATCATCATTTCATCATGTTACCATAAAATTTTACTATTTTCAAAAATAAGTCCCTAAACCTTAAATTCATCAAAAACCACTTAACAAAACAAGTTTGTTTAACAACCAACATTAATAATCTATCAACTAACATCACAAATACATGAAATTCATTCATGGCAAGTCCCTCAACCTTTAACAGTTTCAATAAAACATAAAAATCAATAAAAACGTGACTCAAATGCATACCATGCATGAAGTAAATGTAAAACCAAACCTTCATTCCCTCCTTCAATGGTGTCTTTGGTTTTGAGATAGAAAAAATGAAAAATATGACAACATTTTTCCTTTTTCTTTGTTTAGCCTTTAATTAAATTATTAAATTACCAAATAAACCTTTTAAAACTATTAAAATTTCATTAAAACCTATCCATAAACATCCACTATCAACATATATGGTACAATTACCATTTAAGTTCACTAGCTTACCTTTCCATAGCCATTTAGTCATTTTAACAAATAGAATTTAACTTTTGCACTTTATTTAATTTAGTCCCTTTTTAATTAATTAACAATTTAAACTTTGAAATTTCTTAACGAAACTTCAATACGACCCCAATATAATCCCATAAACTTTAAATAAACAATAAAATATTTATTCTCTCGTCAGAATCATGGTTGCGAAACCACTATTTTTGACACTACTAAAAACGGGTTGTTACATACAATTTCCAAGAAAACTAATAGAGTACCTACCTTTGGTCCTTAACTATCTCAGTTCTCATTTGGTTGGTTCCTGACTATTGTTCTTTCCATCTTTACTGGCTCAAAGCCAACCTTATAGGATACTCTACACTGCTGACACCTAAACTCACATTATAAAGATCGTTTCCCCTGTCCATAACAGAGTCCACCCACTCTATGTGCCATCAAAGCTTTTGGGTGAATCCTTCCTTATCAGACACACTTCTTGATTACTATGTGTCAACCTAGTGTTCTCCAACATCAAGGCATCACAGGCGTGCTCAAAGGGTTCTTATACTTAGTCTAATTCTAATACTATATTGGAATGACAAAATTGTGCAAGTGTACACAATCACAACAAGTAATAAAGTGACAAGTAAATGTCGAGTTATCATACCCACAGGGACTGTAAAAAGAATTATTTATGAATGCAATTTTAAAAACACTTTGGTGAAGAAAAATATTTTGATTTGAGGAGGTGATTAAAAACTAGGATTTTAACTAAGTTAAATAAATAAAAATAGAATAAAAGTTTCAATGCATGATTTCAAAAGATGATTTTAATCAAGATGACATAGTTGTGTTAGATTAATTACATTTCTTAACTTAGAATTACTAAACTCATGTTTATGTTGTTACGACTAAATTCACAGCAACTCAGTAATTTGCTAACTTATGAACATATTTACTTACCAAAAATTCATTTATCTCTTGACTATATCGCTATGTCAATTCAACCGATTAAACAAATTTTACTAAGCAAATGTGTTGATGCACATACATACTTATGAAATTAAAATAATCTCTTATACATATCTTTATGCCAATTCAAAAAATTAATTCAATCTCATAAACACATAAAAGATTATGTGAGGTAACAATGTATTTCTACCTAAGCAAGATAAGCTTCGCAACCTTTTCTCACACATCTCTGAGCTAACATAGACAAAATCACAACAAGCAACCCACTTGACTCATCTGATTCAATTCGAAGAATTTCATTGTTCTGACATTTCAATTCAATTGTCTTTCGTCTATAATTCACAAAAGCATCATGTAGCATCAACTAATCCATACCCAGGATTACATCGAATTCATCAAAAGGTAGTAGCATCAAAATAGTCAGAAAACAGCAACCCTAAATCATCAAAGGATAGTTCTTACAAACTTTATCAATTAAAACATATTTGCCTAAAGGGTTTGATACTTTAATCACAAACTTAGTAGATTCAACAGGCAAACTCTTACTAGACACCAAATTCATACAAATATACGAATGAGTTGATCCAAGATCAATCAAAGCAATCACATTAGTGTCATAAAGGGAAAATGTACCGGTTATAACATCGGGTGATGACGTGTCTTCGCGAGCGCGAATAGTGTAAGCTCTATCAGGTGCTCTCGCTTTAGATCTCATAGCCGAATCCTTTGTCACGCCTCTACTACTGGTCACATTTCCCGCATTTCTCAGTGGCCTTTCTCTAATAGCTGTGTTAGTCGGTCTTGCATTCTGGAATTTGTCTTTCTCATCTAATTTGGGACAATCTCGAATGAAATAATCTTGTGAGCCACATCTGAAACAAGCCCGATCATTCATTCTACATTCACCGGGATGTCGTCTTCTGCATCGTTGACATTTAGGTTTATTGTTTCTCACACTACCAACACTCGATACTGATGTAGCTTGAGATTTAGAACTTGAGTATTGTTTTCCATGATCTCTGTTTGAATATCCCACTAAAGCATTTGAGCGGCTAAACAAATCTCACAATTGATATGGTTTATTCATTGATCTTTTCCTCAAATCTCTAGCTTTGAAATCTGTCTTTCTCTTTTCTTTGCCAAGTTTTTCGGCTTTATAGGTTCTGTTAACCAACACAATGAATTCTTTTAATTCTAGAATCCTGACTGACAGTCTGATGTCTTCATTGAACCCATCTTCGGATCTTTTACACATGTTTGCCTTGGTGAAAATAGACTCTCGAGCATATTTACTGAGTTTTACAAACTCTCACTCGTATTTGGTTACAGATATGTGGCCCTGTTTTAGTTCAAGAAACTCTTTTCGCTTTTGATCAATAAATCGTTGACTTATGTAATTCTTTTTGAATTCAGCTTGAAAGAAATCTCAGGTAACTCTTTCTCTCGACACCACTGATACTAGGGTATTCCACCACTGATTGTGTCTCTCAAAAGTGATATGGCACATTTTAAACACTCTACTGGTGTGCAAGAAAGTTCATCAAAAACTCTGATAGTGTTTTTAAGCCAAAACTCAGCTCGCTCAAGATCGTCATCCACATTAGCTCTAAACTCTTCAGCTCTGTGTTTTCGAATCTTATCAACTAGCGGCTTATTTAGTCGTAGAAATTCCACACCTTGAGGAACTATGGGAACCGACTGGGGATTAGGTGGGGGTGGAGGTTGTTGAGCAGCCGAATTTGTTTGAACATACTCCATAAACCACTCATTCATCATCTGGAGGAAGGCTTCTTTAGCCTTTCCTCCCTGGCTACCAGTTACTAGTCTAGACTCGGATTGCGCTACCCCGTGAACGGAGGCAGGCGCATTACTTTCAACATCGTTAGCTACAGCTCAATTGGGATCCATTTAATATACGAAAACACATTTTAAACTGTTAGGAGTCATCACACTATCACATGTTATATATGGCATGTATAGCTAGACTCTCACATACGCTACGCTAGTCCTAGAATCGACTAAACCGTAGCTCTAATACCAATAAATGTAACACCCTCATCCATATTCAATGCCGAAATAGGGTTACAGAGCATTACCAAACATATCATACATTTAAACATACATTTCTCATACAATTAGTCAATTCAAATACAATTCATTCACAACCAATCATATTGTCACTAATAAGAGCCTACAAGGCCCAAAACATGCATTTCAGGTGATTTGGGACTAAACCTATAACTTTAGAAACTTTTAAAACACCTAGAAAATTTTCCAAAAAATAAGGGACACACGTCCGTGTGACCTGGACGTGCATCTTACACGGCCAAAGACACGCCCGTGTCACAGGCCGTGTGGACATTTAAAATAAGAGTATATGGTCGTGTTCCAGTCTATGTCCGACCCCGTGTAACTCTCTGACTTGGGTCACACGGCCAACACATACGCCCTGTGCCCTAAAAATGGCCATACACTCTCGTGTACCAGGCTGTATACTAGGCCGTGCCAAACCTATAGGGTATACTGACTTATGCTACACAGTCGAGTCACACGCCCGTGTGTAAGGTGTTCTGGAGCATACTGACTTGGTTTCTAATTCAACACCAGGGGATACACAGCCGTGTACATGACCGTGTGTCACACATGGCTGAGACACATGTCCGTGTCTCTGCTCATATGGAAAAGAATAGGCTATTTACTAAGCCATTTGGCCACCCAAACTTGTGCACACCTATATCAACCAAATTGGCACCATAACATAGCATAATTTGGCATTTAAACCAACCAATTTAGGCCTAATTCATGCATATTCTATACCACCTTTTTCAATACACACAAGTCACAAAATAGACCGCAACACAAGCTATCACACAAGCTGTCAAGTAACCAAAACACATGCCGGTATACTCAGCACTCGGATAACATAATCACAATAACCCCTAATGACATGTCATTCGTATCCTAATCTATTCTAAGGTTCAACTAAGATTTTCACGTTTGTCGAATCATCGTCGAACATGTCTGTAGTCACGTATTCACAATTTATGCAATATCAAAGCATTTAATATATGTTTATAATAAAACTTATTACATACGAACTTACCCCAGATGCAAAAGCAACGACACAAGTCAACTATTCCGAAACCTTGTTCTTTTCCCGATCTAAGTCCATATTTTGCTTTTCTTGATCTAAATATAATCAAAATTAACTTATTTAATTACATCTCTATTAAATTTAGTCCAAAATTCACATTAAGACACTTTTACACATTTGCCCCTAATGTTTCACATTTTTACAATTTAGTCCTTATTTCATAAAATCACAATTTCATGCAATTTAATACCAAACCATGCTAATCGAATTTTCCTAGTACTCATATCAGCCCATAATTTTTGTTTATTTCACATTTTGACCACCAATTTTCAACATTTTTCAATTTAATCCTTAATTGAGCATTTTACTAAAAATCACTTAACAAAATTTGTATAACTATCATTAAACATTCAAAATCTATCATCAATCATCAAAACACACATGTATTCATCAATATAAAAACCTTAAACCTTTAACATTTTTGCAAAATAGTCCCAGGGCTAGCTAGACCTAGTTGTAACGATCTCAAAAACATAAAAATCATTAAAAACGGGACAATAATCACTCACCAATTGCACATATAAGCTTGGCCAAATGAAAAGGAATGAAAATGGCTTCTCAAGCCCTATAATCGGTTGAAGATGAAGACTAAAAAGATGATAATTATTTTTATTTCATTTATTTAGTCTTTAATAACTAATTTACTAATATAACCTTTAAAAATCTTAATAATTTCCATAAAACCAAGCTCATAATTGACCACTAACTAACTAATGGTCTAATTAACTCTTAAGGACCTCCACTTTAAAGTTCTATAGCCATTAGATACCTTTAGCTAATAGAACACAAGTTTCACACTTTACGCGATTTAGTCCTTTTTTATCAAATTAACTATTCAAACGATAAAATTTTTTAATGAAACTTTCACACAAACATATTATCATACTGTAAACATTAAAATAATAATAAAATAATTATTTTTACTTCAACTTTGTGGTCCTGAAACCACTTTTCTAATTTGACTAAAAACGGGCTGTTACAACATTCAAGACCAGCACCTGAAACATGAAATTCCTAATGACATGTCATTTGTATCCTAAGAATTCCTAAGGTTCAACTAGGACTTGATATCCATCAATTCATCATAGCATTGTTACATTGGTATATTGATTGATTTACATTAAAAAAGCACAATAAGCATTCAATTTGAAAACATTAAATCGAATACAGTTCATACGAACTTACCTCGATAGTAAGGGGCGTAGAAGTTAAATCGAACTAGTCTGAAGCTTTAGCTTTTCATCGATCTAAGTTCGAACGTGGTTTATCTTGATCATGCACTAGGACAAAGCCAATCAAATGCTTCAAGCTTTCTTTAATGGTGTTTTAGGTTAGAAAAGATAAAAATGGGAAAGATGATAGTTTTTCTCATCTTTTAATTAACTAATATCATAACTTAATTATTAATTTACTTAATTAACCTTTTAAAACCATTAAATTTTTAATAAAACCTATTCATACATTTCTACTAACTCATTGAATAGTTTATGTACCATATAAGTCTATTTACTTTCGTTTCCATAGTCATTTAGTCCTTTTAACTAATAGAACTCAACTTTTAATTTTTTTACAATTTAATCTTTTTCACTTAATTAACTAAGTAAACTTCAAAATTTCTTAATGAAATTTTAATACAACCTTACTGTATTCCCTTAAATATCAAATAAATAATAAAATAATAATTTACTCATCGAAATTGTCCCCAAACCACTATTTTTGACATCACTGAAAATGGGTTGTTACATATCTCATCTGTCTTATTCCCCTAAACAATATCCAGACACTAAGGCTTCACCGGGTGAGGTGTTACATAGTTTGAATTATGATGATAGTGATAGTGAACTTTGTGAACTGGAAAATGTTGATGGTGAGAATTGTTTCTTAGAGTCTATGACTTTAGACGAGTTAGACCTTTATTTTCCTTCTAAAGTGTTGTATTATAATGAATTCAATGTTCAAAATTTTTGGGGGTTAATGGGAAGTGAGGATGATTCATGCCAAAAGGCTAAGAGAAAAGAGATCTTGTGTAATAAAAGTCAATTTGATTGTCCAACTTTGGCGAGTGAAAATTCTTACGAGGTAAAATTAGAGAGTTCAATTTAGATTAAAAAAGAGAATGCAAAGAAAGAGAGAACCTATCCAAAAGAGACGAATGATTATGTTTTCACTAACCTTATCTTGAATTTGTCTAGTTGACTTGTTTCATTCTTTCAGGAATTTGTTAATCCTTTGAGAGGAGCTCAATTAACCCATTCCACCTATAATAAAGATTTTTTCCTATTCAACCAAGGGCAAGTTTCAAGGAAGAATATTTTTGAGGAAAGGGGGAATGATACATGCACGGATAGGGTGAAATTTATTAAATTCCTTTCACCGAATGTGCCAATTTTCAAGTTTGGAACATCAACCAACTTGCAACAACTTTTTGGATAGTATCCAGACATATCTGGGTTGAGATGTCATCATAGACTTTAAATATTTATCTCTTAGATTCGAAAAGCACTTTGAATTACTCAATTTTGAGTTTGAGAGCTCATGTTATGACCGTTTTAGTGAACCCTATGAAAGCAGAATTTTTGGACGGGATTATTACAGAAATTACGAGTTTTGAGCTTTTGATTTGAGTTTAAATCATATTAGGTTCAATGTTTAGGTTTAATTTTTATTATATATGAGTCCAATATTATGTTTATTTGATTTTCTTATTTATTTATTCTAAATTTTAGATATATTTTAAAGTATTTTAAGTTATTTTGGAGCTTTATGTTTCTTAGTCAACAAGTAAACTTGTTTAGATTAATTTGAGTTTCAGTATACTTGAAAGTTTTATTTGGATGTACTTACCCAACCTATATAAAGGCTCCATCATTATTCATTAGATACATAATTGTTTTTTTTCATTAATAAAATTTCCAACTATAGCAATTAGTTTCTTTGTGCAAGATTACTTTTTTTGTGATTTTCAGACACAATTTTCTTCTCGATTTTCTTCAAGGAGTCATGGGAATTCATTCTTCATCCTTCAATTTTCCAAGGATTCTTGGAGGGTTGATTAGATCCATTAAATGAGTTTTTTGGTGTTTATTGTAACATCCTGAATTAGGGCCTAGTCGGAACAGTGGTTTTGGGACCACAAATCCGACGTAAGAAAATTTATTTTTATTATATTTTTATGGTCTACGATTTCACAAAATGATTTCGTGAAAATTTCATTCGAAAATTTTGACGTTTAGGCACTCAATTTAGTCAAAAGGACTAAATTGTAAAAAGTGCAAAAGTTGGGTTCTACATGTTAGAGGTGTCTAATTGTTATGAAATTTTAAATGGGAGGTCCTTAAATGGTAATTTGACCATTGTATAACATGTTTGACAAAAATGGCCTTAGATGGATAAAATTTCAAAGAAAGGCAAAAAGGGCATTTTGGTCATTTAGGGGTAAAATGCATTAAATGACAAATTTTAAAACCCAAATGTGTCCCTTTCTTCTTGCTTCAGCCGAATTTACCAAGAGCAGCCATGGTTAGGGTTTGGCCAAGCTTCCAAGCTCAATAATCAAGGAAAATAAGATTTGGGCTTAGAACGAGGTTAAACAAGGTTAAGCACAAACAGAAATAAATAGTCGTACTCGAAACTGAGGTAAGTTCATATGTCAATGATAATGCAATGATATTATTATTGTTCATACTTGAACTTAAAATGATGTGTTGACATTGTGTGATGGATATTTATTTAGTTGATATGAAGATTATATACTGTAACAAATGCCAAATTATAATTATATGCAATACCATGTTTATTTTATGAACTAATGTCTAAATAAACATGGAAATGCGTTGAATTGGATGTACATTGCATGAACAGCTATGCATAATGATATACTTGATGGAAAGAGAAAATCTCGATTGAATAAAAAGGGAAATTCGATGGATAAACCATGATTTACATGAGACTTGAGATCCTGCATGTGTTGCAGAAAAAGATTTAGCCTGGACTGGTAATCCGAAGATCTCAAGTATAAAAAGGATCTAGCCTAGACTGGTGTTCCTTGAGTGATCGAGCCTTACGAAGAATACATGTGCATTATGGATTTAGCCCGGACGGGTAATCCGATTAGGGTCTGAATTTAGCCTGGACTGGTAATTTAGATCTGAGCTCATTGACAGTGCTTGTCGTTACAAGGGATTTAGCCTGGACTGGTAATCCCGACATCACTCCATGAGTTTATATTATGGGGGATTTAGCCTAGACTGGTAATCCCGCCGTAAGATGTGAGGTTCGCGGGAGTGCACACACGAAATGATCACTTGTATGAATTGACGGTGAATGGGATATCCATCAAGATTCCGAGAAATTCAATGAGATTAATATGAAAAATGAAATAAAAGGTTCTTGCCATGATACATCATGTATGTTATATGATATTATTATGATGCATATGAGTTGTCATGTTTAGACGAGTGTAATGCTAAATGATAGCACAGGTAAGTACTCGAAACCCATGAACACGTGTTTGACATGTGAAATGAAATGGACTTGTGATGATAGTGCAAATGAATGAATGATATTTATGAGAATAATTTCTATGACAAATTTGTGATGGTTATTATCTTGTTGCACTAAGACAGATTTGGTATAGTAGCATTGGTCTGACTTTGAAAATCCACCTAAAATAGTTAAAATTGAGTTAGAGACTGAAATAAATATGAAATTAAATCTTGATGAGTCTAGTTTCATTTAAACGAAACGTGTGAGCAAAAGAATTTTGTAGTATGAGATATATGAATTCTTATGAGAAAGAGTAGGAGTGATTCCAGACTCCCCTATCTCAACTTTGAAAAATCACTAAAATTTGTACAAAAATAATTAAGAGTTAAAATTCATATGAATGAAATACTTAATGAGTGTAATTTCAAGAGAAAGATACAGGAACATTATCCAAGTCTCGTACTATGAGATAAATAAGTTTTAGCGAAGAAAGGTCAAAGCTATCAAACAGCAAAACAGGGGAGAATTTGAATAATAAATTGTACTTATTGGCTAGACCAAAAATTCTGGAAATTTTATGGTAATAAGATATATGAGTTTAGTTTTATGGAAAATTAACATATCTTAATTTGGAGTTTCGTAGCTCGAGTTATAAATAAATTATCGACCATGACTTGAGTAGATAGCTTGACCAGAATATGAATAAAAGTGTAACTATAGTTATTTTACTTAAGGAAACATGTTATATTAATACTTATTATTTTCATATGGACTTACTAAGCATAAATCTTACTCCCTCCTTTCCATTTCTTTTAGTTTTGACAGGTCAGCTCGGGTTGGAGATCGTCGGAGGCAGCATCACACTATCGAGCCATTACCCTTAGAGTATTGACATGTATATGTTATACATTTTCAAGTGAGTGGCATGTATAGGGACTTAGTTTTTCTGTGATCAATGTTGTTGTGATTAGCCAAATGTATTGGCTTATAATGATTTGTTGTATGTAGCCATGAGATGTGGCTTGTAATGAATTTGGCTTGGAAGCCTATTTATCTATGATATGTGTAAATCTCTTGTGATGTGGATATGTGATTATGCTTGTTCACTATGTTTAAGAAGTATATGGCATATGTACATGGTGAATGCCTTAAGACCATTCGAGGTGGTCATGGCCATGGAATAAATGTGTGATATGGTAATAAGTTGTTAGTGCCCTGAACATGGATGTTTAATTTATAAGTTAGTAAACATAGTATAATGGTATAAGTGATTAATAAGATAACAAGGTCACATGAATGTGTAATAGTATGGCTAGACTATTTTATCACGAGTCGGAGGAACAAATGCATAATAACGAACTATTGAGGAATGCCATAGAAACCATGTATGTGTGTGCTTGTAAAGATGACAAAAAAAATTAGAAAATTAGCCTAAGTTTTGACTACATGGGCAGGCTACACGGGCGTGTCCAGAGCCACATGGGCGTGTATGTCTACACAGCCTACCCACACGGGTGTGTGACTCTCCAAAGCTAGAAAATTGTTAAGTCGCCCAAAGTTTACCGAATGTTTTCAGTTTTGTCCCGAACTGCCCTAATGTATGTTATAGGCCTCGAAGGCCTGTATAAGGAACTATATGCATGTGTTCGAAAAGTTTTAATTTTGGGCAAAATTTTGGTGACCCGGTTTTGTATGTTTATGAATGTTTAAGTCTGGTAATGCCTCGAGCCCTGTCCTGACGTTGGATACGGGTGAGGGGTGTTACATTTATATCTCGTACGGTTGAATTGGACACTTATCCATCTATCCATCATATTCATCAGTTTATTCGATCCTTCTTCCACTTTTTATTCTATTTATTTATTATTTTGAATATTTATTATTTATTCTTAAATTTATTATGTTAGTTATTTTCTTTGTTTTCCTAAATCTATTTGGTTTCTTCTTTTCAGGTTAGATCTAAATCTTTCTTTCTCAAGTTGAATAATTTGAATACGATCTTCTTTCGCTTGCCCCTTATCATGTTCCCAATTCAATTTTGGTTTTCAATATTGAAACTACATTTGTGTGGGATATTACTCAGTGTCTCCAACAATTGTAACCAAAGTGTCAATGAAAAGAAGTGTTAATTTTGTTTGTATGCTTTGTGGTTGCAACATTGTTTAATCTTCCACATCAAAAAAGAAATTTTCACTATTGGAGACTATTCGTAGTTGTCCGATTACTGGATATAAGTGTAGTTGTGTGAATGTGTATATCTAGGAAAATTTTTGGCTATGAAAGGCCCAATATTTAAGAGTGCTTTATGACCCACCTCCCTTTCTTGGGAAATTACCTGGTGTACTGTTCTTGAATTACGCTCACTATTCTAATATCAAGTGCTTGCTATTGAATATTATTAGTTGGTTTTGAAATAGGACTAATGCTATCGTGAAGCTCATCACCTATACCATTGAGAATAATAATGCCAACTACAAAGTTTTTGGTGGAGATGTTAGACGGAATTGGTCATTTTGGCATGTGGTAAGGCGGGGTACTAAACAATTTATTTTAGCAGGGTTTAGGCTTTTCTATTGAAGAAGAAAAATTCGAAGATACTGTAACATACCGAATTAGGGCCTAGTCGGAATAGTGGTTTCGAGATAGAAATAATGATTTTATGATTATTATGAGGTCCATGATATGTATGCATGCTTGTGTAGAAGTTTCATGAAGAAATTTTACGCACAAAATGTCTAATTGAACTTTAGGGACCAAATTGAATAAGATGCAAAACTTGTGTTCTATAATATTTTAGCATGAAATTGCTTTAGATTATAATGTAGAAGGTCCTAATTAGCAAATTGACAAATTTCTAAAAGTTTGGAAAAAATGGACATGTATAGGAAATATTTGAAAGAAAGGCCTTAAGGGCATTTTGGTCATTTGGTAAATAACAGAATAAAAAGGGAAAGTAAGTTAAAATTTTTGTCCATCTTCCTCCCCCATTGCCAAAAATTCAAAGAGTCATAGCTAGGGTTTTGTTCATATTTTCAAGCTCAATAGTACGTGTTCCCTAGCCCGTTTTTAATGTTCTTTACATTTTTGAAGTCATCGTAGCTTGATTTACCTATTTCCACCCTTATTTTGAAGTAGGGTTTATGTATGAAAATTTAACCATGTGTGACATGCATGTATTTTGATGATTTATGGAGGAATATGAGAGCTTAGTGTGTGATAAACATCTTTCATAAGATGATTTTTCATGAAAACCACTAAAAAGGACTAAATTGAAAAAGGTATAAAATAAGTGATAAAATTCTGATTTTGATGAAAATATAGATTGTTATGAGTACAAGGAAAATTCAACTAGGCTTAGGTAAGAAAGAAAATGCATGCATTTCATTTTACGAGCCTAGGGACTAAATTGTAAATAAGTGAAAAGTTAGGGGTAAAAGAGTAATTTGCTAAAATAAGAATTATGAATCGATTTGAACAATGCGATTATTAAACAAGTTAAATTTGGCATTATAGATCAAGAAAAACGTGATTTGGGTCTTGACCGAGGGAAGAATAAAATTTTCGATGAATAGGCTCGTTTATCATCATTTTGTACGAGGTAAGTACATGTGTAAATAATGTGACAATATAGTATGTTTTGATGTGTTGATATTAAGTGAAAAATATTTTATTTTCATTATGTATGTTATGCTTAATAGTGGTTATGAAAGTATGAGTGATATTATGTTCGTTATCCACGACATCCCGAGCAAGTGCGATAGAGATGTTATGTGCATGTGAAGAAGAATCTCGTTTGAACCTTAGGAATAGCTTAGGATACAAGTGACATGTCACTAGGAATTTAGAAATCCGAACTCATTGAGTTGGTCTGGGTTCGTGATATATATGTGGCACTGAACTCATTGAGTTGGTCTAAGTGCATGATGGATACGGTACATGTAATTAGGTTTCGGGCGCTGGTCTTGTGTGTGTTCTACCGATGGCTAGGTAGTCCTGAGTGCGTCAGATACCTGACAGGCTGTGTGAGCAACCCGTGTAGTTACACCTTGACCGATAGCTTATGTAAGCAGGTCCGTGAGTAGCTCCATTGCGAGCGTTACATGTTATGAGGTAGCTTTGGCTACGTATGTATATGTGGCATTTATGTGCAAGTTTTCCGTGTATCCAATAGTATTTCGAGTGTTCAACGGGTAATGCAATGGATGAGGTGATGAAAGTCCCAATGAGGGCATGTTAAAGAAGGTATGATCATATGATATACTCCGGGTAAGTACAAGTATGTACGATAAACTCATGAGCAATGCCTTAATAAAGGATGAATTGTGATGAGAAAGTATATATATATGAACACTTGATAAATAAGTCAAAATGTTTAATGATGAATAATCTTTATGGTTATTTTATTATGCATTTGCATGATAATTGCTTACTATCATTGCATATTATTTGCATGCGGACTTACCAAGCTTTAATGCTTACCCCATTTCCTTTCCATCCTTTGTAGTTCCGCCAAGCTAGCTCGGGGATCTAAAGTTGTCGGAGTATTCGATCACACTATCAAAAGAATATTGGGTATGGTGAATTTGATAACTTGAGTATGGCATGTATAAGGGACTTGGTTATTTTGTGATATGTGTCATGCTAATTTGGTCAAGTGTAAAGGTCTCTAATATTGATGATTCATTTTGCAATGGCCATGTGACATGGCTTATATTTGATTATTGGGTTATAATCTAATTACCCATGCATGCATGTGCTAATTCTTTGATGATGTGATAGGTTATTGCTTGGTGAATGTATGATGAAGTATGGATTAGATGCTAGAAGATAAGAAATTACTTATTGGCTTAAGATGATCATGGTCATGAAGATGTATTATGGAATTTGGATAACAAATTTGGTTATGCATGAAACTGGTGTGGAATGCCTCTAAATGGTGTGACTAATTGCATGTGCTTTAAGATGATATTTTAAAGGCATGAAAATGTCATGGCATTGGATATTGAGTGTTTAAATATGCTATGTTGCATGCTATGAAACATGTTTGAGTATGTGCATGAGTGAGGGTGGCAATTGGCTTAGAAAGTAACCTCTAAATTGTCCACACGGATAGACACACGGGCATGTGTCTAGACCATGTGTGACACATAGTCTGCCCCCATGGGCGTGTTGCATAGCCGTGTGTCCCTTGCACCCTAGTTTTACAAGTCAGTTTGCCCAATAGTAAACTCACGGGCTAAGACACAGGTGTGTGTCTTGGCCGTGTGAGAAACACGGCCTACCCATACGGGCGTGTGCTCTGGTTGTGTGAAGTCTGCACCATTTTATGAAAAATTCATTTATTTTTAATGTACCTTATGGTCTAGGCACACGGGCATGTGATACGGCCGTGTGACCCTATTTTGATGATGACATCATAGTCAGAGAGTTACATGGATTGAGGACACGGGCGTGTCCCAAGCCACACGAGCGTGTGTGACCATACGGCATACTCCCATGGGCGTGTGACTCTCCAAAACAAGAAAATCGTTAAGTTGCCCAAAGTTTTTGAAAGTTCTCAGTTTAGTCTCGAACCACCCCCGATGTATGTTTTAGGCCTTGTAGGCCCATGTAAAGGACAAATAGCGTATGTATGAATGAAATTAATTTGAAGAAAAATTTTATAACCCAGTTTTGCATGAATGTCTGAGTACAAGTTTGGTAATGTCTCGTTCCCTGTCTCCGCGTAAGACACGGGTAAGGGGTATTACATTGAGTGGTATCAAAGCTACGGTTTAGCTGGTTCTCAGACTACGTAGCATGTGTTTGAGTCTAGCTATACATGGCATACATATATTATGATAGTGTGACGACTCCTGACAATTTTAAAAATATGTTTTCATATAGCAACTGGATCCCGACAGAGTAGTGGTGGATGATGTAGAAAGTAACGCACCTGCTTCTGCTAAAGGAGCAGTGCCATCCAATAGTAGACATGAGATTGTTAGTAGAGGAGAAGGAGGCAGAGAAACCTTTCTCCACATGATGAATGCATGGTACGCAGAGTTCGCTCGAATGAACCCAAACGCTCAACCTCTCCCACCTTCTCCAAATCCTCAACCCGCACCCACGATGCCTTAAGGTATAGATTTTATAAGATTCTCTAGAACACCAGTTGATAAAATTCGAAAGCAAGGTGCTGAGGAATTTAGGGCAAATGCCAATTACGGTCCTGAGAAAGCAGAGTTCTGGTTAGAGAATTTGATACGGGTATTTGATGAATTATCCTATACACCCGAGGAATGTTTAAAATGTGTCATATCCTTGTTGAGAGATACGACATATCACTGGTGGAGAACGCTGATATCCGTGGTACCTCTAGAGAGAGTTACTTGGTAATTCTTTCAAGAGGAATTCCGAAAGAAATATATTAGTGAATGGTTTATCGACCAGAAGCGTAAGGAATTTCTGGATTTGAAACAGGGCCGTATGACAGTTAATGAATATGAGAGAGAATTCGTCAGACTCAGCAAGTATGCTCAAGAGTGTGTATCCTCCAAGGCTAAAATGTGTAGGAGATTTGAAGATGGACTTAATAAGGATATCAAGATGTTAGTAGGTATTCTTGAGTTGAAGGAATTTGTAGTACTCGTCGAACGGGCTTGTAAAGCCGAAGAGCTGATTAAAGAAAATAGGAAGGTCGAGTCTGAGGCTAGAGACACAAGAAAGAGACACACAAGTAACTCATTTCCATCTCAGTCAAAGAAACACAGAGAGATGTACTCTCGAGCTACATCTGTGGCAAGCGTGGGTAACACTAAACCTTCCAAACTCGAGTGCCAGCAATGTGGTAGATGTCATTTTGGCACCTGTAGGGTGAGTGATGGATCTTGTTTCAGGTGTGGTTCTCCAGACCACTATATTAAAGACTGTTCCGAGATGGTAGAAAAAGAAAAATTTCAGAATCCAAGATCGAGTGGCACAGCTTCTAGGGGAAGACCCTTGAGAAATGTTGGGAATGGGTCTTGTAGCAAGAATGTGACAAGAGATACAACAGTGAGGTCCGAAGCTAGAGTTTCGGCCAAAGCTATGCCATACTCCCACGTGAAGATGCAACTTCTCCTGATGTGATCACTGGTATTTTCTCTCTCTATGATACTAATGTTATTGCTTTGATAGACCCTAGGTCTACTCATTCGTATGTGTGTATGAAATTGGTATCTAGTATGAATATACATGTTGAGTCTACCGAATTTATGATTGAGGTGTCAAATCCGTTAGAAAAGCATGTGATAGTTGATAAAGTATGTAAGAAATGCCCTTTGATGATTAGAGGTCATTATTTTTCTTCCGACTTGATGTTGTTACCGTTTGATGAATTTGATGTCATACTGGGGATGGATTGGTTGACACTACATGATGCTATAGTGAATTATAGTCTGAAAGTTATTGAATTGAAATGAGAAAATGGTGAGATTCTTCGGGTTGAATCAGATGATGTAGATAAGTTGTCAATTGTAATTTCTTTGATGTCTGCTAAAAAATGTATGAGAAAAGGGTATGAAGCTTATTTGGCATACATATTGAATATAAAGGAATTCAAATTGAAAATTGAATCAGTGCCAGTTGTATGTGGGTATGCGGATGTATTTCTGGAGGAATTGCCAGGTTTACCTCCAATTAGAGAAGTTGAATTTGGTATTGAGTTAATGCCAGGGACGGCACCTATTTCTATTGCTTCGTATAGGATGGCCCCGACTGAGCTGAAAGAATTGAAGTCACAGTTGCAAGAGTTGACTGACTTGCGAGACCAAGTTTTTCGCCATGGGGTGCCCCTGTGTTATTTATGAAAAAGAAGGATGGTTCCATAAGATTATGCATCGACTACCGACAGCTCAATAAGGTGAAAATTAAAAATAAGTATCCTCTCCCAAGGACTGATGACCTGTTCAACTAGTTAAAAGGAGCGACATGGTTCTCTAAGATAGATTTCAGATCCGGCTACCATCAATTACGAGTTAAAGAGTCGGATGCGCCTAAGACTGCCTTTAGAATGAGGTATGGCCACTATGAGTTCCTAGTTATGCCAATTGGATTAACAAATGCTCCTGCAGTGTTTATGGATTTAATGAACCGAATCTTTCAGCCATATTTGGACAAGTTTGTTGTGGTATTCATCGATGATATCCTGATTTATTCTAGTGATGAGGCAAAGCATGCTGAACATTTGAGAACTGTTTTGCAGACTTTGAGGGATAAACAGTTGTATGTTAAGTTCAGTAAAAGTGAGTTTTGGCTTTGAGAGGTTGGATTTTTAGGCCACATTG
Organism: Gossypium longicalyx; assembly: GCA_025698465.1. Lineage (NCBI taxonomy): Eukaryota > Viridiplantae > Streptophyta > Magnoliopsida > Malvales > Malvaceae > Gossypium > Gossypium longicalyx. The sequence goes on from CM046995.1 coordinate 47,301,703, forward strand.
TTTCACGTGATGGTATCCAAGTTGATCCTAGTAAGATTTCTGCTATTGTTGAATGGAAGCCGCCATGGAATGCAACTGAAATTAGGAGCTTTTTGGGTTTAGCCTGTTACTGCAGACGTTTTGTGAAAGTATTCTCTATGATAGACACTCTTATGATGAGATTACTTAAAAAAGAAGTCAAGTTTGAGTGGTCGGAAAAATGTCAGTAGAGCTTTGAGAAATTGAAAATCTTATTGACTGAGGCACCGGTGTTAGTACAACCGGAATCAGGGAAAGAATTTGTGATTTACAGTGATGCATCCTTAAGTGGACTGGATTACGTACTTATGGAAGAAGGCAAGGTAGTAGCTTATGCTTCGCGACAACTGAAGCCCCATGAGAAGAACTATCCGACGCATGATCTAGAATTGGTTGCCATTGTATTTGCTTTGAATATTTGGCGACATTATCTATTTGGGGAGAACTGTCATGTCTATACAGACCATAAAAGTCTTAAGTATCTGATAACCCAAAAGGACTTGAATTTGAGGCAACGAAGATGGCTTGAATTGTTAAAAGACTATGATATTGTGATCAATTATCACCCTACTAAGGCAAATGTGGTCGTCGATGCCCTAAGCAAGAAGCCTTTATTTGCCTTGAGAGCTATGAACACGCGACTGACCTTGTTTAATGACTGTGTAATTCTAGTATAGTTGAGGGCTAGACCGACATTTCTACAATAGATTTGTGATGCCTAGAAAACTGATAAAGAGTTACAAGCAAAGAAAGCTCAGTGTGAGTCAAACAATGGATTAGATTTTCAGAAAATGTATAATGATTTAAAGAAAATGTATTGGTGGAACGGTATGAAAAAAGATATATTCGAGTTTATATCGAGGTGCTTGATTTGTTAGCAAGTAAATGCCGAACACCAAGTACCTTCAGGTTTGCTTCAACCTATTTTGGTTCCCAAGTGGAAATGGGACCGAATTACCATGGATTTTGTGACACGTTTACCATTAACACCAAGAAAGAAAGATGTCGTTTGGGTGGTAGTTGACAAGTTGACTAAATCGGCTCATTTTATAAAGGTACGCATTGATTATTCACTTGATAAGTTGGTTGAATTGTATGTTTCTAAAATCGTAAGACTTCACGGAGTACCTTTGTCAATTATTTCGGATAGAGATCCGAGGTTCACATCACGATTTTGGAAAAAGTTACAAGAGGCTTTGGGCACGAACCTGAACTTTAATACCACTTTTCACCCACAGACTAATGGAAATTCTGAGCGAGTAATTCAGATCTTAGAAGACATGCTCCGATGCTGTGTATTGGAATTCCAAGGTAGTTAGGAAAAGTACTTACTGTTGGTTGAATTTTCCTACAATAATAGTTATCAGTCGAACTTGAAAATGGCACCTTATGAGGCATTGTATGGACGTAAATGTCGTACACCTTTGTACTGGACTGAACTTAAAGAGAATAAGATTCATGGAGTTGATTTGCTTAAAGAAACTGAAGAAAAGGTGAAGGTAATTTGTGATTGTTTGAAAGTGGCATTGGATAGACAAAAATCATATGCGGATTTGAAAAGAAAGGAAATTGAGTATCAAGTTAGTGATAAAGTATTCTTGAAAGTATCTCCATGGAAAAAGGTTTTGAGATTTGGCAAAAAGGGCAAGTTGAGTGCTCGTTTTATAAGACCTTATGAGATTACCGAAAGGATAGGTCCGGTGACATATCGATTGGCTTTGCCGTCTGACTTAGAAAAGATTCACGATATATTTTATGTGTCCATGTTGCACCGATATAGATCTGATCCCTCACATGTGATTGCTCCGACAGAGGTTGAAATTCGACCGGATATGGCTTATGGTGAGGAGTCGATTAAGATCTTGGCTCGAGAAGTCAAGCAATTGAGAAACAAAAGTATTGCTCTTGTGAAGGTCTTATGGCAAAAACATGGGGTTGAAGAAGCTACATGGGAGCTAGAGGAGGCTATGAGGAAACAATACCCAAACCTTTTTACTGGTAAGATTTTCGGGGACGAAAATCCCTAAAGGAGAGGGGAGTTGTAACATCCCGAATTAGGGCCTATTCGGAATAGTAGTTTCGAGACCACAAATTTGAGATTAAAATAATGGGTTTTTTATTATTATGAGGTCCATGATATGTATGCATGCTTGTTTGAAAGTTTCATGAAGAAATTTTATTCATAAAATGTCTAATTGAACTTTAGGGACCAAATTGAATAATATGCAAAACTTATTTTCTAGAAGCTTTTAGCATAAAATTGCTTTAGATTATAAATTAGAAGGTCCTAATTAGCAAATTGACCAATTTTTAAAAGTTTAGACAAAAATGGACATGCATAGGAAAAATTTGAAAGAAAGGCCTTAAGGGCATTTTGGTCATTTGTTAAATAAAAGAATAAAAAGGGAAAATAAGCTAAAATTTGTGTCCATCTTCCTCCCCCATTGCCGAAAATTTCAAGGAGCCATAGCTAGGGTTTTGTTCATCTTTTCAAGCACAATAGTACGTGTTCCCTAGCCCGTTTTTAATGTTCTTTACATTTTTAAAGTCCTCGTAACTTGATTTACCTATTTCCACCCTTGTTTTGAAGTAGGGTTTATGTATGAAAATTTACTCATGTGTGACATGCATGTATTTTGATGATTTATGGAGGAATATGAGAGTTTAGTGTGTGACAAACATATCTCATAAGATGATTTTTCATGAAAACCACTAAAAAGGACTAAATTGAAAAAGGTATAAAATAAGTGATAAAAATATGATTTTGATGAAAATATGGACTGTTATCAGTACAAGAAAAATTCTGCTAGGCTTGGGTAACAAAGAAAATGCATGCATTTTATTTTACGAGCCTAGGGACTAAATTGTAAATAAGTGAAAAGTTAATGGTAAAAGAGTAATTTCGCTAAAGTATGAATTATGAATCGATTTGAACAATGTGATTATTCAAAAAGTTGAATTTCACATTATAGATCAAGAAAAAACGTGATTCGAGTCTTGACCGAGGGAAGAATAAAGTTTTCGATGAATAGGCTCGTTTATCATCATTTTGTACCGAGGTAAGTACATGTGTAAATAATGTGACAATATAGTATGTTTTGATGTGTTGATATTATGTGAAAAATATTTTATTTTCATTATGTATATTATGTCTTATGGTGGTTATGAAAGTATGAATGATATTATGTTCGTTATCCACAACATCACGAGCAAGTGCAATAGAGATGTTATGTGCATGTGAAGAAGAATCCTATTTGAACCTTAGGAGTAGTTTAGAATTCAAGTGACATGTCACTAGGAATTTGGAAATCCGAACTCATTGAGTTGGTCTGGATTCGTGATATATATGTGGCATCTGAACTGATTGAGTTGGTCTGAGTTCATGATGGATGTGATACATGTAATTGGGTTCCAGGCGCTAGTCTTGTGCATGTTCTACCAGTGGCTAGGTAGTTCTGAGTGCGTCGGATACCTGACAGCTTGTGTGAGCAGCCCGTGTAGTTACATCTTGACCGATAGCTTATGTAAGCAAGCCCGTGAGTAGCTCCATTACTAGCGTTACATGTTATGAGGTAACTTTGGCTACATATGTATATGTGGCACTTATGTGCAAGTTCTTCATGTATCCAATAGTATTTCGAGTGTTCAACGGGTAATGCAATGGATGAGGTGATGAAAGTCCTATTGAGGGCATGTTAAAGAAGGTATGATCATATGATATACTATGGGTAAGTACAGGTATGTACGATAAACTCATGAGCAATGCCTTAATAAAGAATAAATTGTGATGAGAAAGTGTATATATATATATATGAACACTTGATAAATAAGTCAAAATACTTGAATGATGAATAATCTTTATGGTTATGTTATTATGTCTTTGCATGATAATTGCTTACTATCATTGCATATTATCTGCATGTAGACTTACTAAGCTTTAATACTTACCCCTTTCTTTTCCATCCTTTGTAGTTTTGTCAAGCTAGCTCGGGAATCGGAAGCTATCGGAGTATTCAATCACACTATCAAAAGAATATTGGGTATAGTGAATTTGATAACTTGAGTATGGCATGTATAAAGGACTTGGTTATTTTGTGATATGTGTCATGCTAATTTGGTCAAGTGTAAATGCCTCTAATATTGATGATTCATTTTGTAATGGCCATGTGACATGGCTTATATTTGATTATTGGGTTGTAATCTAATTACCCATGCATGTATGTGCTAATACCTTAATGATGTGATAGGTTATTGCTTGGTGAATGTATGATGAAGTATGGATTAGATGCTAGAAGATAAGAAATGACTTAATGGCTTAAGATGATCATGGTCATGAAGATGTATTATAGAATTTGGATAACAAAATTGTTTATGCATGAAACTGGTGTGGAATGCCTCTAAATGGTGTGACTAATTGCATGTGCTTTAGGATGATATTTTGAAGGCATGAAAATGCCATGGCATTGGATATTGAGTGTTTAAATATGCTATGTTGCATGCTATGAAACATGTTTGAGTATGTGCATGAGTGAGGGTGGCAATTGGCTTAGAAAATAGCCTCTAAATTGTCCACACGGGTATACACACAAGCATGTGTCTAGGTCGTGTGTGACACACGGTCTACCCTCATAGGCGTGTTGCATAGTCGTGTGTCCCCTGCACCCTAGTTTTACAAGTCAATTTGCCCAGTAGTAAACACACGGGCATGGTCTTGGCCGTGTGAGAAACACAGCCTACCCATACGGGCATGTGCTCTGGCCGTGTGAAGTCTTTACCATTTTATGAAAAATTCATTTATTTTTAACGCACCACACGGTCTGGACACACGGGCGTGTGATACGGCTGTGTGACCCTATTTTGATGATGATGCCATAGTCAGAGAGTTACACGGGTTGAGGACACAGGCCTGTCCCAAGCCACACGGGCATGTGTAACCACACGGCCTACTCCCACGGGCGTTTGACTCTCCAAAACAAGAAAATTGCTAAGTTGCCCAAAGTTTTTGAAAGTTGTCAGTTTAGTCTCGAACTACCCCTGATGTATGTTTTGGGCCTCGTAGGCCTATGTAAGGGACGGATAGCATATGTATGAATGAAATTTATTTGAAGAAAAATTTGATAGCTCGGTTTTGCGTGAATGTCTGAGTACAAGTCTGGTCCTCGTTCCCTGTCCCAGCGTCGGACACGGGTAAGAAGTGTTACAGATACGAAGGAGATAGAATAGGATACCACCAACTCTTGGTAGGTGGTATGGTTCGATCAAGTCTTTCCAAGAAGCAAGTGTAGGTTTAAGAAGGAAAGATTTGTATATGTATTTAAGGAATCATTAGAGGAGAAATTCCTAAACACAAGTAATTAGAATCGTCTCTGCATGAATAAAAGATTTTTTAGGTTCGATTATCAACCAAGAACCACTATGAATGAGCTTATCATGTAAAGACCCAGTTTCCAGTAATGTCAAGAAATATGGTTTTGAGATCCCATGTCCATAATCCGAGTTTGTAAATAGTAAATATAGATATTTACGGGGCTATTATATTGATGAATTAAAATTTGGTTAAACATTTTAGCTGAAAATATGGTTAATTAAGGCCCAAGGATTAAATTGTAAAAGTTTAATTGCTATAGATTTTTAATTAGGAAAAAGTCTTTGAGACTTAAATAGCAATTATCCCAAGGACTTAAATGGCTAATAGACCAATTATAAATGGATGATAGTGGGATGTGATGATAAATATCATTAGCTTAAGTTAATTAAAGATTAAGGTTTAATTAATCATGATTAAGTTAATTAATTAAGCTTAAAATTAAGCTTAGTATATAAGGAAATTTAGTGGGAAAAGATGACAAAAAGTTGTCATGTTCTTACCAAGCCTGCCGTCTACCTTAGAAACCATTGAAGAAAGCTTAAAAACCTACTTTAAGCATTCGATCAACTTTGTAAGTAATCCCATAGCCATTTTTCTTTGATTTCTATAGATTTTTTTGTTATCATGAGAACTTGTTTAATCTAACCCATGGATCAATTTGATCAAATGGTGAAATTTTGGTAAGTTGTCATTGTTGAGAATTAATGAATTATATGTGAAATTAATAAAAGTTGAGTTCAGATTATGAAAAGGACTAAATTATAAAGCTTAACAAACTTGACTATTAGCTTGTTTACATTAGAGACCAAATTGAATAAAATGCAAACCTATTATGAAATTGTGGTAGGAATAAGAAATAGAAGGTCCCTAATGAGTAAATTCGGGTCGAAAGTTCTACTTATCCCAATTTTAGAGACTAAATTGAATAAATTGTAATATAAGTTTGAATTTGTATTTGATTTGGATTTGGATGGAAATTGATAGTGTTATATGTTTCATGACTATTTGTAGCTAACGTCAACTCGAAACCTTCAAGAGGGAAAGAAAAACCACAATTTGTACTTTTAGTATTCAAGATAGATAATTGCTTGCCTATATGTGTAAATTAGATTATTGAATGCCAAAGTGAGTACATGGTGATATTTTGAATGGTTTTGATTAAGTATGATAAGGAATATCGAAATAAGAGACTAAAGTGAATAAACTAGAAAAATCATATGAATTGCTTGAATTATGATAAATGATATAGAAAAAGGATAGAAACATATTGCCTGACATGAAATACATGAGCATTGATGATGAATTGGATTATGATTATGAATATGAAGGGAGATGACATATGTATTATATGTATAATTTATTTGAATATTGGTACTCTATTAACTAGTCGAGCTGAGTCGGATATACTTAGCATGTCATACAATTGAATTGTGTATGGGCTTATGCGCTTATGCGCCAGAATGTACTTCATGTGTCAGGATGCACTTCGTGTGCTAGTATGCGCTTTGTGTGCCAGGATAAGCTTTGTGCGCCAAGATGCACTTCATGTGCCAGGATGCACTTTATGTGCCAGGATGCACTTAATGTGCTAGTATGCACTTTGCACAGTGGTGATGTGCTTTAAGAGCCAGTATGCACTTTACGTGCCAGTTTACCCTACTTTAGTTTATCCGATGATGCACCTAGGTGCCAATTTGGTGTGTTGGTTGGATAATCTATTTATCTGTTTGAGTCTAAGTCACGTTAATAGGGATTTATAATTAGTAAACTTGGTAAATGGCATATAAATGAAATGACATGATGATATGAGATAGATTGTGTACATATATGAATTGTGATAGATAAATCAAGTAATCTATTGTGCAAATCAATTTAAAAGAATCCTAGGGGCCAAAACAAATGTGAATGAGTCAAACGACTCTAGAAAAGGGATTGAAAAGTAGTTAAATAGATAAATGATGTTAATTAAATATGACATTATATGGCATACTAATAAAGATGAATAAGGTGTGTTTGATTCATGAATGATATTGTAACACCCTTTTACCTGACCCAATCGCTAAGTCCAGGTATTGGATGCCATAACAATCTGAATAATTTAACACATATCTACTATTATTTGAATACATGCTTGTGCCTTTAAATTAATCCTGAAATCTATATACTCATCATTTTAGTTCCAATTTCATACAACCTAACACTTTTAATGTTTTATCAGTTATTTATAATTTCCAATTCAACCCCGTATAGATTCAGTCAACTTTAACCTTGAGGCGTGGCCTCTATGGGTGCCCCTCTATATTCATGAATAGCTACCGCGCACCACTTAACTCTGACGGAATCTGGCTTGATCCCTCTTGATTTCTGATTCTTTATCTAACCTGCATTCAAGCAGTAATTTTATAAATTCGGAAGAACTTAGTGAGTTTTGTACATACAATTCATATAAGACTACATAAATCTTAAGAAGTTGAGATTTATGGCTGAGAATTTGACTCCTTGAATTCCATAGGAGAATTTTTGAAAATTGGTTGGCAGGGCCAATGCCTTATACACTCTGTGTAGATTATTGTGAGTATAGACCATGTCCTGGTCATACCCATGTTTTCTCATTGGGTCTCACCCCATTCATCATTGTTCCACATCCTTAATACTCGTATTCATTACTCTTGACTTGTGACACTTACCGTTTACCCAATTATTTTTCGTAACTACAGGTTCTTACCAAAATGCGATCTCTTCCTAATACCCTCTTTTCCTTGAGGAACTAGAACCCATAATGCAATCCCATATCACCCGCTCTTTCAGCCGGTTCTTTTATGTAACGCCCCAAAAATTAAAATGTTTATTTTTTATGTTGTGTTGCATAAACGTATGCTTTTTTTAGTGGTTGAGTGTCCTGAGGAGTGATGGAGAGTTCCTGAGTTCAAGCCTGGGCATTTGCTAAAACTTTGTTTTTTTTTTTTTGAAGTATAACCCTTATCTAGAGTTAGTAGTCTTTTAAGTTGTTGTGGGTGAAATGTGTCGCAAGAGGGTTGCTAGGCTAGTGGTGAATAGCGTATGGGTGGTTCTTGAAGGTCTGAGGTTTGAGCATTGGCAGGGTGGAAGGAGTTTTTGTTTTTGCCGCAAGTGTGAGGGAAGTATCCTGATTGACCGAAATTGAGGAGTTGGTGGGAATTTGAATAGGTGGTTGAGTAGAATAAGGTGGAGGGATTTTAGGAGAGGGATAAGGGAAGGAAAAAGTGGAGTTTGAGGTTGAGTGGAGTTGTGCCAAATTTGGGTGTTGTACATAGGGACTTTTGGCTGAGCAATTCTACCTTAGGATTTTCGATTTTGGCTGCTCTTTCGAGGTCTTTTTTCTCTTCTTTGTCTCGGGATTTTGCAACTAAGCTCTTTTCTTTAGTTTCTGAAACTGAGCCATGCTTTCAGGAAGTACCTTTTTTATCTTTGTGGCCTACGATTTTACGGCTTTCTCCAAACCATTTTCCACGGTTTGTCTTTTCCCTCACAACTCCTCTCAAACGGTTTCCCTCTAAGCCGAATATCTATCATTTCCCTATCTCTCTGACCATTTCTGTTTTAGCCTAGAGTGATCGAGGTTCCCATTTCTTCTTTTCTTCTCTCAGGTGCGATTTATTCCTTGTTGGCCGAATACTGCTCCTCCTTTTTCCTCTGTGTGCCGACACTTCTTTCAGTTTCTGCTTCTATTTGTGGTCTTGGTGGTAAGTGCCACTCATTTGACTTTGTTTGGTTCATTCCTTCTTCGTTTCACCGTACCTATGGTTCTCTTTAACACTATGTTTTTGTCAAATGTTGCTAAGGGGATCGATCTCTTTAGTCAAGGGATAAGGCCAACTGTTCTTTCCTGCCAAGTGATCCTTTCATTCGTGGTAAGTGCTTAAAGTTATATATAAGTCTATATTGGGGTTAGATTCTTATGAATCGGTTAATTGTTTGTGTGAAGGATGGAGCTTTAGGGAGATTGCGTTGGTTCTGTTTCAAGAGGGGGTTCTGCGACTGTTCATTTGGTAAGACTGATGAGTAGGGTTAAGTATCTTCACTACTATGGTTTTGGATTAATCATGAACATGAATTGATGATGGGATTATTGTCATCATAGGTGTTTTGGATCTCGGAAGCGTTTCAACTACAGATCCATAACAGGTGTGTAATCATACTGCAAAGATTGTTAATCGGCAAAAGCCGGAAAGCATGTTCATAGACGCTACACAAGCGTGCATTTACTCATGTGTTGAATCGAATGCATAAACATGTGTGTTTGACGGTAAAGGCCACCATGAGCGATCTCATGGGTTTAGGCCATATTGGGCCACGTTGGGCTGAAATTGGTCGTGTGGGCCCACGAGCACGGGCAAACCTCACGATGTGTGGAGATTAGTGGGTCAACTGTGTAGTTTGCACGGCCAAGGCCATTATTTAGGCTTATTGGGCCACGCGATCGTGTGGGCCCACATGGGCCGTATTATGGGCCTTGGGCCCATTTCCACTTATTGATTATTAAGGTCGCATAGGTCACATATGACGACTGTAGGCCTACTGATGGGTCGGTAAGTACACTTAGACCTCATACTGATGAAATGACTATTATACCCGTAGAGGTAAAATAACTTATATACCCCTATGCTATATTTGACTGTATTCGAGCATGACATTTTGCATACACGTATATAATATGAAATGACATGTAGCATGGGGGCGGGGTTGATATATTTGGAGGAAGTGTACTGTACTGGCAGCTCTGCTACATATACTGTTAGTGCCACAACCAGTGCTATATTCTGGAGTGTATGGATGGGTAGGTCGATTTTATCCCCACATGGAGTGTAGGGCTGGACGGAGTAGAGTGTAGAGGATGGATAGGTAGGATCTCTATATGCATCCTTGATACTGTACTGAGTTGGGCTAAGGCCCACATTGATACTGTTACTGTAATGGGCTAAGGCCCACACTGTTATTGCCACTGACATGGGCTTAGGCCCAGACTACTTTGCACTGCATGATTTACAGTGATAATTAGGGATTACACACTGAGTTTTCATAAACTCGCCTTTTTGCTTATTTGCACAGGTAATCCTTAGGCGGGTCGGTGCTGCGAGGGACTCGGAGATGGCCATACCACTGTTTATGCTTTCGTATTTAACTTTTTAGTAAAAGTATTTTTTTGGGTAATTTTATGTAATAAGGCCGTTTTAAGTTATTATTTTTATTTGGGGATTTATTTAATTTGGTTTATATCTATTAGTAGTAGGACTCGGTTTTCTAAAAACAAATGATTTTCAACTACCACATTTCGCGACTCGTTTTAAAAGCTTCCACAATGAACAATGTTTTTAAAATGTAATAACAACTTAGTATGACACTTGTTTTGCTAAGAAAACCTGTAAGTTAAAAAGGAACAAGATAAAATAGTTTTTTTCCACAACGGGGTTTGATTACTAAATAGATTTTATAACGAGACTACGCTTTCAAGACATAATCTAGTGTGGCAACCGAAGATTCGGCCATAACGTCTAGGCCGAGTTTGGGGTGTTACATTTAGTGGTATCAGAGTCAAGTTACAAAACTCGGCTGTGGATTTGGGTTTTTCCTAAAAACGTAAATTTCTAAAGAAATTGTTTCAAATGATGGAAAAATATTTTGAAGTGTGGTTTTCGAATGTGTGGTCTACCGAGTCTCCGGCGCTGATTCTGTAAGTTCTCTAAAACTGCTATTTGATTTAATTGAAATACTAAGAATACAGTAGATTATAGACTGTACTGAAACTTTATTTGGGTAACCTTAAACTGTAGTAAGTCTACGATCTACGAAAATAAACAACTCTAAATTATTGATGTTATTTTTCATAAAACATCCGTTAATAAACACTAGAAGTGTAAAATTGATGCATAAAACTGTTAATAAAGATAATACGCAAATCAATAATGAGCACCAGAGGTACTCATAGAATGGGTACAAGAGGCCGCGGCGGAGGCCGTGGAGGTGCTCGGGCTGGGTCTTCAGCATCGGGCCATATGCCTAATGTTGAGGCAAGAGAGACACTGGCTTCACTTGTGATTGAGACTGGGTCACACAATCGGGTAGCTGGGGACGACGCGCTGTCCCAAGCTATGCTACAAATTCTGGAAAAGGTCGCTGGGCCCAATACTGGTTCTGTGGGTCGTGGGTTAGTAACAAAACGACTTAGTTCTAATGGGGCTGAGATCTTTAGGGGTGTCATTGGGGTTGCCCCAAATGTGGCTGAATATTGGATAGAGGCCACAGAGAGAATCATGGATTACCTTGACTGCACCCCGGAGCAAAAGCTAAAAGGTGTGGTGTCATTGTTGAGAGATGAAGCCTATCCGTGGTGGCTTATTGTGAAAGAGGGAATTCAGCCCGATTGATTGACTTGGGAGTTTTTCAAGAATGCATTCCAAGGGAAATATGTGGGTGCTAGTTATGTGGATGCCCGTAGGAGGGAGTTTCTGAATTTAACCCAGGGGGATAAGTCCGTGGTTGAATATGAGGCAGAATTTTTACGATTGAGCCGCTATGCGCGAGGCATGGTGGCAACTAAGTATGAGTGCTGCGTGTGCTTTGAGGACGGCCTCAGAGATGATCTATGAGTTTTGATAGCTCCACAGAGGGAGCGAGATTTTGCTGTGTTAGTGGAAAAGGCGAAGATCGCTGAGGATGTGAAGCACGCTGAGTGCCAGAATCATTGGTCGAAAAAGGGAAGGAACAAGATGGTTTGGGAGCCCTCAAGTTCAGCTTTGAGGCCTAAGAAAAAGGCCAGAGTTGATGGGCCAATAAGAGTTGGGCCCCCTGTTGCTACTTTTGGGTCACAACCTTGTACTGTTTGTGGGAAACACCATCAAGGCGAGTGCTGGGTACAGATAGGGGCATCTTTGAGGTGCGGATCTATGGAGCACTGTATCAAGGATTGTCCACGGAGGCCTGATCAGATGCAATCTATTGGTATGGGTACTGTTCAGCCATAGAGAGGTTGTCAGTAGCCACTGAGAGGTCGTGGCCAGGCCAGAGATGGAAATGGCACGGGCTGTGGTCGTGGAGCGCTAGGCAGAGGTGCTGGTCATACTGAGGCGAGGCAACCAGTATTGGTCTATGCTACACATCATCGAGAGGATGGAAACGCCCCAGATTTTATTACAGGTACGTTCTTTATTCATAATGTGCCTTATACTGCATTGATTGATGTTGGATCTACGCACTCTTATATAGCATGCACTGTGTCTGAGACTTTGGGTATAATGGTTGAAAACACTACGAGTGAGGTTACTGTGTTGAGTCCGTTAGGGCAGTCAGTGAGAGTGAATAAATTTTTTAAGGATATACCTTTAGAGGTTCAAGGAATGATCTTTTTGAACTTCCTTTTGGGGAGTTCGATATAATATTGGGCATGGACTAGCTGGCTAAGCATCAAGCAAATTTGGACTGTGCTGCAATGCAGATGATACTGAGAACTGAAAAGGGTGATGAGGTAATTGTGATTGGGGAGCGTCGGAATTATTTGAAAAATGTGATTTCTGCACTTAGGGTTGAGAAGTTGGTGCGTAAGGGTTGTGAGGCGTATTTAGCCTATGTCAGTGCTTCGAGTTCTAGGGTTTCGTCTGTGAAAGATATCAGAATAGTTAAGGATTTTTTGGATGTCTTTCCCGATGAGTTACTGTAGTTACCTCCTAACCGTGAAGTTGAGTTTGGGATAGAGCTCTTACCTAGTATAGCTCCGGTGTCTATCGCCCCTTATAGAATGGCACCGAAAGAGCTTGAGGAGCTTAAAGTGCAGATTCAAGAGTTGCTGGATCGAGGGTTTATTCATCCTAGTGTGTCTCCGTGGGGAGCACCAATTTTATTTGTGAAGAAAAAGGATGGAACTATGCGTATGTGTATCGATTACCGGCAACTGAACAAATTGACTATCAAGAATAAATACCCCTTACCTAGGATTAATGATCTGTTCGACCAGTTTCTTGAAGCTTCGATTTTCTCTAATATAGATCTTCGATCTGGGTGCCATCAACTGAGGGTCAAGGAGACTGATGTTTACAAGACAGCATTCAAGACTCGTTACAGTCACTACGAGTTTCTTGTGATGCCGCTTGGACTGACGAATGCACCAGCGGCTTTCATGAATTTGATGAACCGAGTGTTCCAGCCTATTTGGATCGGTTTGTGGTGATGTTTATAGATGACATTCTGATGTATTCGAGGACTGAGGATGAACATGATGTACATGTCTGAGTTGTTCTGCAGATTTTGAAGGAGAAACAATTATACGCTAAATTCAGTAAGTGTGAATTCTAGCTTCGAGAGGTAACTTTTCTGGGTCAAGTAGTGTCTACTAAGGGAATAGGGTTGATCCTCGGAAAACTGAAACGATTTCGGATTGAAAATAGCCTAAGTCGGTATCTGAGATTCGAAGTTTTCTGGGTCTTGCAGGGTATTATAAATGATTTGTTGAGGGGTTTTCGTTGATTGCTACACCTCTGACTAAGTTACTGCGTAAAGGGGTACCATTTGACTGGACTAATAAGCAGTAGGAAAGTTTTGAGAGACTTAAGAAAGTTCTGACTGAGGCCCTGTCTTAATATAGTCAGAATCTGGGAAGGAATTCACTGTCTACAGCAATGCATCACATGTTGGCTTGGGATGTATGCTGATGCAAGAGAGTAAGGTAGTGGTATATGCGTCTCTTCAGCTTAAGACGCATGAAAAGAATTACCCGACCCATGACTTGGAGTTGGCTGCAGTGGTTTTCGCACTGAAAATTTTGGGGCATTATTTGTATGTTGAGAAGTGTATCATTTACACGGACCATAAGAGCCTCAAGTATCTCCTCACTCAGAAGGAGCTAAACCTTAGACAGCGCAGATGGATTGAGCTGCTTAAGGATTATGATTGTTCGATTGAATACCATCCTGGTAATGCTACTGTGGTAGCCGATGCACTAAGCCGTAGGGCTATTATTAATTTGAGGGCGATGTTTGCTCGTCTCAGTTTATTCAACGATGGTAATTTACTGGCCAAACTTCAAGTTACACCAAGGTGGATTGAACAGATTAAAGGTAAGCAGTTGAAGGATGAGTCACTGGGTTCTCGTTTCCGACAGATAGAGAATGGGGAAACTTCATATTTTGGACTAAATAGTGAAAAGGTACTTTGTTTCCGTGGGAGGATCTGTGTTGTAACAACCCGATTTAAGGCCTAATCAGAACAGTGGTCTCGGGACCACAAATCTGAAGTTGGGAAAATTATTTTATATTATTATTATGGAGTTATGACATGATTATATTAGCGTATGAAAATTTTGGTAAGTTAATTTTGACGTTTGAAAACCCAATTGCGAAAAAGGGCTAAATCGCATAAAAGGCAAAAGTTGCATTTTAGTACCCAAATGTGTTAATTAACAAGAGAATTAAAATTTAAGGTCTTTAAAGGGAAACTAGACCCTTTTTAGAATGCTTGGCCAGCCATAGAGTCAAAGAGGGGACAAAAATCCTAAAGTTTAGTGAGTTAGGTGGCTTATTTTGACTAAAATAGAAATAAATCAAGGAAGGATGATATCATCCCTTTTTCATCTTCTTTCTCTACTAAAAATCAGCCATTGAAGGGGATTTTAAAAGCTTAAAATTTTTATCAACTTGAAGCACACACAAGTAAGTGATTTCCATACCCTTTGTTGAAGATTTTTCCATTTTTGAGACCCTTGAAGCATGAGCTTTCAAATGAGGGGTCTATGTTGCAAAATGATTAAGAGTTTACAGTTTTTCCATGAATGGATTTATGATATTTTTTGCATTTTTATGGAAGAATAT
This sequence comes from Gossypium longicalyx, assembly GCA_025698465.1. NCBI lineage: Eukaryota > Viridiplantae > Streptophyta > Magnoliopsida > Malvales > Malvaceae > Gossypium > Gossypium longicalyx. Next base: position 47,316,925 of record CM046995.1, read on the forward strand.
GAGTCTTAGAAAAGTTCTAAACAACTTTTGTGAAGGGTGTTAGCATGAAAACACCTAAAGGGACTATTTTGTATAAGTTGCAAAATAGGTGATAAGTGTGTGAAATAGTGGGATTTTGGTGATGCTATAATAGTAAAAAGGGGTAAACTAGTCCTAAGATATGAACAAATTTGATAAAAATCAAATTTTGACATAGGGACAAAATGGTCATTTTGCCAATGTCTAGGGGCAAATTGGTCATTTTGCCCAAAAATGTGAATTCTAGATTGCCTAATTGTGTTTAATGACCAAATGAGTGCATTTTGCTATTATAGATTAAGATTTACCGAATTCGAACCTAGACTGGGGGAAAGCCAAAGAAATTGACTAAACCGACTAGTCGAGTACATTTTGTAAATCGAGGTAAGTTGTATGTAAATAATATAACTACATTGTAAATATATGTATTCGAATCGTCATTGAATTGATATAGCATGAATTGCTAGATTGTGAATTGAGAATGCATAGTAATAATTGAGATAGTAGAAAGATCCCATTGGAACCTTAGGAAACAAACTGGATATTCGTGCCTTAACATTCGGGTTACTTGTGTGCCAGTGTGAGACATGTCTGGGACATGCAACGGCCATATTATGAGAGCCAGTGTAAGACCATGTCTAGGACATGGCATCGTCATAGAGATGAGTGCCAGTATAAGACATGTCTGGGACATGCATCGGCCTCGACGATGGGAGCCAGTGTAAGACCATGTCTGAGACATGGCATCGGTGTAGAGATGAGTGCCAGTATAAGACATGTCTAGGACATGCATCAGCCTCGACGATGATAGCCAGTGTAAGACATGTCTGGGACATGCATCGGCTAAGAGTTGTGCTAGTGTAAGACATGTCTAGGACATGCATCAGCACTTAAGTACGAGAGCTAGTGTAAGACCATGTCTGGGACATGGCATCGGTAACTTAACCCATGATAGAGGCTTATAGAATATCCGGTAGTGTTCCGGAAGGCTCAACTTTAAAGGTCATGAAAGCGAGTTAGTAAGGAAAGTATAATAATGTTGTGAATGGTACAGATACCTATTTGGTATGCATGAGCAAGGAGCACAAAAATAGAAAATGTGACTAGAGCAGACAGTAATGAGTAAGTCAAGTTTATGCCTTTCTTTTTGCCATAAGTATGATGACTAGAGGAGAAATCATTGTTTTATATTTACTTATACACAACTTACTAAGCTTTATGCTTACTCTCTTTCCTTTCCCTTTTCTTTCAGTGTTGCTTTATTAGCTCAAGAATCCCTTGAAGTTAGAGATATCGATCACACTATCAGCCGTAGTACTCAGTATAGTTGGATTTATATTTTTTATTATGGCATGTATAGGGCTAGACGTTATTATTTTTGTGTCTTTGAGAATTGGCCAAATGTGTTGACTTGAAATAGTTTCCACACTTTACATTAAGCCTCGAATGAGGATTACTTTTATTTTGAGTCTATAATAGATGCATCTTCATGGTTAAATGAAAATCTATCATGCTTGATTTGGTATCGGTTGGTATTGACATGAAAATAGGATTACTAAGGTGGCAATGAGGCTTGGTAAATAGCCTCATATTGTCTACATGAGTAGACATACGAGCGTGTGTCTAGGTCTTGTGTGACATACGGCCAGCCCCATGGGCGTGTGAGAAGGCCCTGTGTCTGTCCCTTGCACTTAGAAATTTCAAGTCAGAATGCATGGTAAGGGTCACACGGGCAGAGACACGACCGTGTGTCTCAGCCATATGGAGGGGCACGGCCTAGTACACGGGCATGTACCATGGTCGTGTGATCTTGACGTCAGAAACAAAATACCCAGGTTTTTGCACATGGGCTACGCCACGGGCGTGTTGTGGCCGTGTGAAAGGACACAGGAAAAGGACACGGGCGTGTGTCCAGGCCTTGTGAAGTTTGCACCTATTTTATGAAAAATTGTGGGATTTAAACTGGCCACACGGGTGCAGGACACGGGCGTGTCCCTAGCACACGGGCATGTGCCCTATACCCACACGGGCATGTGGAGCCTTAAAGCATGAATTTCTTCGAGTTTTTCTCGAGCCCTCGAATTGGTCCCGAACCACCTTGAGGGTATGTTTTGGGCCCTGTAAGCCCTATTAAAGGACAAATTGAATATGAAATGAAAAGTTTTGGAATTGAGCAAATTTTTATGGCCCGATTTCCTATGATTGGTTGAGTTTAAGTTCGGTAGCACCTCAAACCCTATTTCGGCGTTGGATATGGGAAAGGGTGTTACTTGTGTACCGAAAGATATTGATTTGAGGCAGTATATACTATAAGAGGCGCATACTAGCCCTTACGCTATGCATCCTAGAGGGAATAAGATGTACCGAGACCTTCGAGAATTATATTGGTGATCAGGTCTTAAGCGAGAAGTTACCAATTTCGTGAGTAAATGCCTGACTTGCCAGTAGGTTAAGGCGGAGCATCAGTTGCCTCAGGGTTGCTTCAGTCAGTTAAGATTCCGTTGTGAAAGTGAGAGAGAGTGACTATGGACTTTGTTAGTGGGCTGCCCTTAACGCCTACTTAGAAGGATTCAGTATAGGTTATTGTTGATCGACTGACTAAATCTGCCCATTTCATACCTGTTCATACTGATTACTCATTACAGAAATTGGATAAGCTATATGTGTCTGAGATAGTGCAACTGCATGAAGAAGTTACATGAAGCATTAGGTACAAGGTTGGACTTCAGTACTGCGTTCCATCCTCAGACAGACGGTCAGTCAAAGAGGGTGATTCAGATGTTGGAGGATATGTTAAAGAGTTGTGTGATTGACTTCCGGGGTAGTTGGGAGGATTATTTGTCGTTGGCAGAGTTTTCGTACAATAATAGCTACTAGTCCAGCATACAGATGGCACCTTATGAGGCATTATATGGTCGTAAGTGTCGTACTCCTACGTGTTGGACTGAGTTGAGTGAGCGGCGTATTCTGGGTCCTGAATTGATTTCTGATACAGAAGATAAAGTTAGATTGATTTGGGATCGATTAAAGGCGGCATCTGACAGGCAGAAGTCATATGCGGATCTAAAGCGTAAGGAGATTGAGTATTTTATGGGGGACTTGGTGTTTCTTAAGGTCTCACCATGGAAGAAGGTATGGAGGTTTGGTCGGAAGGGCAAGTTAAGCCCTAGGTTCATTGGGCCTTATCGTATAGTGAAGCATGTGGGACCGGTTGCCTACCAACTTGAGTTACCTCCAGAGTTGGACCGGATTCATGATGTGTTCCACGTCTCTATTTTGAGGTGATATCGCTCTGATCTTACGCACATCGTCTCGACTGAGGAGATTGAGGTTAGGCCCAATCTGACCTTTGAAGAAGAGCCAGATCAAATTTTAGACCGTGATGTGAAAGTTCTGAGGAGGAAGTCTGTGCCACTGGTTAAGGTGCCGTGGCGTAATCACAATCCTGAGGAAGCCACGTGGGAACCCAGGAGGCGATGCGACAGCAATACCTCCATCTATTTTGATCAGGTAAATTTCGAGGCTAAAATTTTCTTTTAGGGGGTAGAGTTGTAATGCCCAAAAAATTGAAGTGTTTATTTTGTATATTGTGTTGCATAAATGTATGCTTGTTTCAGTGGTAGAGTGTACTGAGGAGTGATGGAAAGGTCCTGAGTTCAAGCCTAGGCAATTGCTAAAACTTTATTTTTTTTTTAAGTATAACCCTTATCTGGAGTTAGTAGTCTTTTAAGTTGTTTTGCGTAAAATGTGTCACAAGGGGGTTGCTAGTCTAGTGGTGAATGGCGTGTGGGTGGTTCTTGGAGGTCTAAGGTTTGAGAGTTGGCAGGGTGGAAGGAGTTTTTGTTTTTGCCGCAAGTGTGAGGGAGGTATCCTAGTTTGACCAAAATTGAGGAGTTGGTGGGAGTTTGAATAGGTTGTTGAGTAGAATAAGGTGGCGGGATTTTAGGAGAGGGATAAGGGGAGGAAAAAGTGGAATTTGAGGTTGAGTGGAGTTGTGCCAAATTTGGGTGTTGTGTATAGGGACTTTCAGCTGAGCAATTCTACCTTAGGATTTTTTTATTTTGGCTGCTCTTTCAGGGTCTTTTTTCTCTTCTTTCTCTCGGGTTTTTGCAACTGGGGTCTTTTCTTTCGTTTCTGAAACTGAGTCGTGCTTTCAGGAAATACCTTTTTGATCTTTGTGGCCTACAATTTTACTACTTTCTCTAAACCATTTTCCACGGTTTGTCTTCTCCCTCACAACTCCTTTCAAACGGTTTCCCTCTAAGCCGAATACCTATCTCTTCCCTATCTCTCTGGCCATTTCTATTTTAGCCTAGAGTGATCGTGGTTCCCATTTCTTCTTTTCTTCTCTCAGGTCCGATTTATTCCTTGTTGGCTGAATACTACTCCTCCTTTTTCCTCTGTGTGCCAACGCTTCTTTCGATTTCTGCTTCTTATCTGTGGTCTTGGTGATAAGTGCCACTCATTTGACTTTGTTTGGTTCATTCTTTCTTCATTTCACCGTACCTATGGTTCTCTTTAACACTATGTTTTTGTCAAATGTTGCTAAAGGGATCGATCTCTTTAGTCAAGGGATAAGGCCGACTATTCTTTCCTGGCAAGTGATCCTTTCATTCGTGGTAAGCGCTTAAAGTTCTAGATATGTCTATATTGGGTTTTGATTCTTATGAATCGGTTAACTGTTTGTGTGAAGGATAGAGCTTCAGGGAGATTGAGTTGGTTCTGTTTCAAGAAGGGGTTCTGCGACTGTTCATTTGGTAAGTACTAATGAGTAGGGTTAAGTATCTCCACTACTATGGTTCTGGATTAATCATGAACATGAACTCATGATGGGATTATTTTCATCCTAGGTGTTTTGGATCTTGGAAGCGTTTCAACTACAGATCCATAACAGGTGCGTAATCACACTACAAAGATTGTTAATCGGCAAAAGCCTGAAAGCATGTTCATAGACGCTACGCGAGCGTGCGTTTGCTCATGGGGCAAATTGAACGCATAAACATATGTGCTTGACAGTAAAGGCCACCATGAGTGATCTCATAGGTTTAGGTCGTATTGGGCCACGTTGGGCCAAAATGGGCCATGTGGGCCCACAGACTCGTGGGCTCCGCACGAGCAAACCTCACGGATGTGTGGAGATTAGTGGGTCGGCTATGTAGTTTGCACAGCCAAGGCCATTATTTGGGCTTATTGGGCCACGCGAGCGTGTGGGCCCATATGGGCCGTATTATGGGCTTTGGGCCAATTTCCACTGATTGACTGTTAAGGTCGCATGGGTCGCATATGACGACTGTGGGCCTACTGATGGATCGGTAAGTACACTTAGACCCATACTGATGAAATAACTATTAAACCCCTAGGGATAAAATGACTGATATACCCCTATGCTATATTTGACTGTATTCGAGCATGACATTTTGCATACACGTATATAATATGACATGACATGTTGCATGGGGGCGAGGTTGATATATTTGGAGGAAGTGTACTGTACTGGCAGCTCTGCTGCATATACTGTTAATGTCGCAACCGGTGGTATATTTTGGAATGTAGGGATGGGTGAGCCGATTTTATCCCCACATGGAGTGTAGGGCTGGACGAAGTGGAGTGTATAGGATGGACGGGTAGGATCTCTGTATGCATCCTTGATACTGTACTGAATTGGGCTAAGGCCCACACTGATACTGTTACTATAATGGGCTAAGGCCCACATTGTTATTGTCATTGACATGCACTTAGGCCAGACTACTTTACACTACATGATTTACTGTGATAACTAGGGATTACACACTGAGTTTTCATAAACTCACCTTTCTGCTTATCTGCACCGGTAATCCTTAGGCGGGTCAGTGCTGCGAGGGACTCGGAAATGGCCACACCACTGTTTATGCTTTAGTATTTAACTTTTTAGTAAAAGTAGTTTTTTTGGGTAAATTTATGTAATAAGGCCCCTTTAAGTTATTATTTTTATTTGAGGATTTATTTAATTTGGTTTATATCTATTAGCAGTAGGACTCGGTTTTCTAAAAATAAATGATTTTCAACTACCACATTCCACGACTCGTTTTAAAAGCTTCTGCAATGAACAATGTTTTTAAAATGTAATAACAACTTAGTATGACACTTTTTTTTGCTAAGCAAACCTGTAAGTTAAAAAGGAACAAGATAAAATAGTTTTTTTTTCCACAACGGGGTTTGATTACTAAACAGATTTTATAACGGGACTACGCTTTTAAGATATAATCTAGTGTGACAACAGCAGATTCGGCCATAACGTCTAGGCTAGGTTTGGGGTTTTACATTTTAAGATACTCTACCCGACCTGTGTTTCTCGACATACTATTTTCTACTCAGGTATTTCGTGAAGGTTTCTTCCCTTGGTAGATTAAAAATCTTTACCATGCTTCATGGTCCTAGTGGACTTCCACTCTTCACAATTCTCTAGCGAATGTTATAGATCATTCAGCCTTGAGATTACATCTCCTCCCATGAAGATTCTAGTCGGTTTACCTAGTCTTTCAGTTACGTCTTTGTTGACTTAGAATTTAAGATTGCATCCCATTATACCCTATTCCATATCTACTTAAACAATGTGGGTTCCATGACTTACCTGGCAGACTCTTATTGATGTACATTACGTTTACCTCCTTATCAAAGGAGTCTCTCCCTCCTTCCATCTTAATTGGGTTGGAACGTTTCTTTGGCTCCACTCGTCTTTGACTATGGAAAATTCTCTCCTTATCCTACTAGTCTGTGTTCCCAAAATGTACCAAGTTCATTCGGTCTAGTGATTTATTGCACCAGTCACACTGCAAACTTTACTTTATACTTTGGCGAGTTTCCTAGTATACTGATATGTGGACTTCACACATGTAACCCAATGTATAATATCCTAGCTGGTTTCCCCGTGTTTACTGTCCCTCAGACTCTCTATCTTGCTATGAATGATCCATGGTCTTACACACTATTCCCCAGGTTTAATGTCTTGAAACACTCTATTGGTTGCCATGGCTGAGCCATGGTGCTACACCTTAAACCTCTCTGAGGTGTCGCCCCGAAGGACATTACTGCCGTCACGATGTCGCCCCATAGAGTATGCTAACTTTCGTCACATTATTGCTCTATGGAACCTAATAATCATCGTCATGGTGTATCTCTAACGAGCCGGTAGATATCCTTCTGTTTCATATTTAACCTTGATGCTCAAACACTACAGTGTCCCCTCCACAAGGCCCACAGGCTCGCACATCATAATTTGCACCCATCAACACCAAATTGTAGATTCTAATGGAACTTCTATTTCCCTATTTATCTTCCCATTCCTCCATCTCGCCACTTTCAACCTTAATGCTTGAACACCGTAGTGTCCCCTCCGCAAGGCCCGAAGCTTCACACATCACAATTTGCATTCAGCAATTTCGAATGGCGGTATACAAAAACACCATTTCCCAAATCCTAACTTCATATAACCCGTCAATAATTTCCCCTTCATACTCTACCATTATAATCATGCAGTTCATGCATTTCCCACATACTATGACATTATACACCCATACAAGATACACCAAATATTTAAACATTGACAAGTATCCATAGACAAACAACAATCATTCTTTCAACATTCACATGCTACTACTAGTTTATGCACTAATAGCACACCCATTCAACACTTTTCATTCACAATAACAATACGTAATAGATAATGAGGTATTTCTATCTAGAAGCACAACACCATAGATCACTCAAAAATTAGAGCACAGAAACTCACCTTGCTTCCTTATCTTTTGACAGCTTAACTTGTCCCAACATCAGAGCCTTCTCTATCCTATCAACTAAGCATGACAATCATTTATCGGTTGAACTAAATGTGTTCAACCCTTAAAAACCTAGAATCCATAATTATTTAGAATCTTTTAAGAGTTCTTAATCTACTTATTTCTTCAATCCACAAGTACAGAGAGGTAAGGAAGCTTACCAGTTCCTCAATTTCTCTACTACCAGACTTCAATTCACACGAATGTTGGACATGCAAAGCTTCCTTCAGGTATATCTTCTTCTTCTTTAGAATGACTGAAGAAGATGATGTTATGGAGAGATAAATTTGTAAACATAATTGAGAAAATTATGTCTCCACATATACCTATATATACACTTTTAGCACAATCTTCATCAACCATCTCCACCATTCATCCTTAACCATTTTGTCTTCCATTATAGAACCAGACGGTTCCAATCTAACTAATTAAGAGTTGAAATCTAATTATTTACAGTCACAAATTTTCCCAAAATTCTAAGTAAAGTTCACCAACTTTCCATGACTTTAATTGACTCCCCAAAATTCCTCTAAATTAGAGTTTAATTAGAGATCCAAGTGTGATAGATATTGAATTGGTATATATATAGTTTAAGCATTGGTAATTGACAATTAAATTGAGTTGGTCATGTATATGGAAATGTTGTCTAAGTTGCTCTAACATGGTTATAAGTATGCTTGCATTTTGAAAGATGATGAGAATGGCTGACATTTTAAAATAAGACTTGGTTGGATAATGAGTACATATATATGCATGTATTTATTTTGAATCTTATTACCCATGTTTATGTTATATTATCTTGGATCATGAAAGTACCACTGAGCCCTATTACTTAGTGTCTAGTTTGTTTACTCCATACATAGGTACAGGTATTCTCAAAGCCCCGAGAAACTGAAGTTAGCATCCAAACTGCAGAATTGACTCAACCTAAGTTTGTATAGCCTTTTTCATTATGTCAATGGCATGTTCCTAGGGATATTTGACCTAATGTTTGAAATGGTTAAAATCGTTGTATAAAGGTTGTATTTTTACGAAATTGGATTAAGTATACGTTACTTTCTAAGTGTGTCTATGACGCCTTAGTCTGGCATATTCTGGAAGAATGAAACTTATGGCTAAGTTAAGTATGATGATTCAAAGAATAAGGGTAAGAGTGTGTAAGTCTTTGAATTAGGCATATAATTATATAGAAAAACGATAAGCGAAAAAGTGTTCGCCCAAAAAAGCCTATCTTGGCATATAGAGTAGGCGAACCAAGAATGTTCTGTTTATACGACCCTCTATAATAGGAACGATTAAAGAATCATAAGGAGGAATATTTGAATAAGTATATTAGTCACCCAAATGCATTTTTGGCATATAGAATGGGCGAACTCTGAGATGGAAATAAGTAGACAAGGATTCCTAGTCAAGTTAGGATGATAAGTGAAACGAAAGTGATGGTTACAAAAAGGATGGTTATGACGTATGAGGCCACACCAGAAGGCATAATACTTCTAGTGACCAATGTGGTTCCATACCAGTTGATTTGTAAGGAAAGCTAGGTGGGAACTTACCAAACGTGAAACAAAAGAGTTAAAGGTAAAAGAGTATCAAGTTTCTTAGATGTGACAAATTTTGATAAGTCATTCAGTCTTGACGAGACGTTCACCAATTTCTCATGAAGACTTGGGTTAAGTTAAAATGACACCCAAGTTAAGTTAATGGGGTTATCTTCCTTCTTAAGGATAAGGGCCTTGAGCAGGTGAAAGTTACCTCCCAACAGATGAGTCTAAAACCCTTATTTTTACTAGTTGTTTTCCTCCCATTAAGGTAGGCTTTAAGGTTCTGCTTGTTAAGAGAACAGGGATCTATAAGTATACTTGAAGAAATAAGGCTTAATGTTACGTTTGGGATTTAAAGTGATGATAAATGTTACCCAAATAGATTCTAACAAAGTCTCTATTTTTTGAGGTGAGGAAGCCATATCATCTAGCTGATTAAAGGATATGGAGCTCAAACGGTTGATTTCAAGAAGAAAGGGCTAGATTTAAAGTTTAAGTTTCTTTTGAGGTTATAAGGTGAGTCCCTAAGCTAACTCTTGCAAATGTATTATGCGTGTTAGAACTTTCTGTGAAAATAAGCTAAGAATGCAAGATGTGATGATTCTATGAGAAATATATGTATGATGAACTTGCATGAGTGATTTATATGGAATATGAATATGAACAAGTTTATTGTGAAAGAGTCAATCATGAGCAAGTCAGATGTGAATGAGTCTGTATGAAGTGTCTGTGTCTGGCTCTAGAGTAGTCTAAAGGGGTTCATCGAGACAAAAAACACGAATCTCTTAAAGGAAAAGTCAATGAAACTCTGAAGACCATATAGTATAAGACCATGACTGGGCTATTGCATCATATAGAAAATATTTAAAGGACAGTTGAGTGAGTACCAAACAGTGAGGGGCAAACCTTACGATAGTGAGTTTAGGAAAATTCCTATCTTCAAAAACACCAATTTTCATAAAAGTGAGCCTTTATGGTTGTTTATGTTAAAGAAATGCCTTTTTAACAAATCTATGATAAGGTATACCTTTGTGGTAATTTGTAAGGAGACGCCTTTGTGGCACAACCTAAAAAAGTGCATTTGTGGCTATCTGTGTTAAAAGGAAGCCTTTGGGGTTATCTCTATTAAAAAGGAAGCCTTTGTGGCGATATTTGTTAAAAGAAAGCCTTTGTGGTGGTCTTTGTTAAAAGAAAGCCTTTGTGGCAATCTCTGTCAAAGGACACCTTTGTGGCGAGGCTCTGAAAGGAAAGCCTCTGTAGCTATCTTTGAAAAGGAACACTTTCTTAGCGTAACCTAAAGAATGACTCTCGTAACAATCATCTGAAGACAACACCTTTGGGCAAACCCTGTATAATTACAATGGACTAAACAAGTGTGTGCTAGAGTACATGGTGAGGCAAAGTTATTTATTGAAAGTATGTATAGAGAGTGCACTAAATTAAGAAAGATATGGGCAAATTCTGAATTAAGTATTGGGCGTAGTCTACCCCGCCCAAAGAAAATGGTAAGATTAGTAAGTATGGAAAAAGATATTAAGTCTAATAATAAGGTAAGATTTAAGAAATGATATAGAAATTAAAGAGATGTTAAGTATAGTACGCTCAAGAAAGGGGGAAATGGTTCTGAAGAAAAAAATATGGTAGCCTCAGTATTGTAACTGCCAAAGAAGGATGATGGTAGCCAAAATATAGAAAGGATGTAGAAAGTATGGAAAAAAAAAGGAAAATGGTTATTAAATAAGAGATGTTAAGTATGGAAAAAGATATTAAGTTTGGAATTTTATTGACTTGTGGCATTCATAGTGTGGCATACCTTAATCCTGAGTGGATGATAGACTATGTATGTGTAACTCGTATATTTTGATGTAAGTGAAAGCCTGAGTTGAAATAGTTAAGTAACCAAAAGTTGGTACGTTGGGTATACAACTTATACAATATGTAGCATCATTCCACAATAGTGGATTTCATAGCCCAACTGAAGGGTAAATGGCATCTTCTCATTAGTATTACATGATAGATGAACCATAAACGTAGTTATAGGTCATTTGTCTTTGTGATAAATGACTTGATTATTATTTTATAGTGATTGCCTTTTCATGAGAAAAGGTGTAATGGTTACCGTGAGATAAAATAGGATCATATTGGGAGAACAAATTTATCCCAAAAGAGATCAAAGATATCCAATAAGGGTAACACAATTATGCAAAGGTCATTAGATGAGCACTTATTAAGTAGCTTTCATAATAGTATATAGATAGAGCTGAGTCACAATAGTTTAGTGGAATGACTTCGTGACTAAATAAGTTTATAATTAATAGGTGAAAAACCAAAACTTAATTATAAATTATTTAAGCCCTAATTACTTTTTTCCAACTGATCCCTCCGCTAGCTTGTTGAAATCAAAAATGAAATGCATGTAGAAAAAAATGGATAGAAATGAATGGAAACAATTAAGAGAAATAGATAGCGTGTATCACTATTTGTACTGAATGCATTTTCTCACTAAGTATTTTAAATTTATTCGAATTATTATTTAATTATTTAAAATTGAATAATTGAAGTTTGAAGATGAAATTAAATTAATTAATCACTATGAATCTACTGAATAAGAAAATTAAATATATTTCTTCATAGATTCTATTGTGGTAAAGTTGTTATGGCTTTAACGAAATTATAATAAAGGCATTGCACACACATGGAAGTAAGAAGGAACTCACCTGAAAATACCGCAAGTTTAAACAGTAAGACCTTTACCCTTATCCCGAGAACATGTAGGAATGTCTTGAGCTATAATATAGATAGTTAAACTTATCATATCACTATACCAGAAAACTAAACAAGCTTGTAGGAAACATTAGCAAAAAACCCAAAATTGGGAAGTTTCTTTCCTCAAAATTGGGAAGTTTCTTTCCTTACACTCTAAACTAACCTTAAAGTATGCAACTCTAAAGTCACGTAAATAACTGTGAATATAACCTAAAGTTCATCTATATTTACCAGGTTCTAAAACAACGAAAGAGTTGGCTGAGTACAATGAACCAAACTTCAAGCAAGCCTTCAGTCTTAGGTTTTCTACGAGAAAATTTGCAAAGAAAATTTGAGAAGAAAATATGGGTGTCAGAGAAAACGTAAAACCTACTCAAGAAGCCAATACTAACTTTGTACAGATAAACGCAGAAGCTAGGATTAGTGGATAAGCCATATTATCCCACTAAACTCCCTCGATTCATGTGACTAAGCACTTTCTCTCTTATCATAAATGTGAGTCTTATCAACTACAGTAACTTAGTTCTCTTCTAACCAATTCTCATATGTCTAACTAAATTGTTCAACTAGAATAATAATATCGTAATAAAATAATAAATAATTCTTTCAAACTAAGGACTTAACATAATCATCTAACAGTTAGGGTGGCGTATACTCCACGAAGAGTTTGCCAAACCAGCGAGCTCACCAAAGACAAACTTTACCTAGGTGCATTCATAGAATTTATATACTTAGTCAAATCTATCACCTTACCCACTCAGCATTTACTCTAAATACCATACATCGATAAAAAATAACCGAATATTAGGACTTCGCCGAGCGAGATGTTATAGAATTAATAGGAAAAGAGAAATGAGAAACATTCAATAATGATTATGGTTTTTCCGAAATGGAAAAATGGAACCATTTGGAAATGAATGTAAGTTTCCAAAATGGAAATACAAATGGGAATGATTCAATTGCAATTCTATATAGATTACTTTAAACTGATCGGAAGAATAAGTCTATGTTTTTGAGCTATTTTGAAGCCCGGAAATGAAAATAAATCATTCAATCACAGTGAACATGCTGAGTTGTGAAATATTAAACATATTTTCTCAAAATTTTACCATGAGTAAAATAGGGATGAGAAAATTATTTAATATAGAATATTAAAGTTTATTTTGGGAAATAGAAAAATCACATCAGGTTGGATCACATTACAAAGTACTAGGTCAAAAGGCTTAAGAAGTACTCGTAATTGAACCTGATGTGAGAGAGACCCAAAACCCCTCATATAGCATGAAGGGGAAGGCAACCCTAGTAGGAATATTAGGGTGTGCCTTCCACTCCACTCCTACTCTAAGTAGGATTTCTTTTTCTATTTGAAATAAACCACTACAACTCAAAAAGGGTTCTACCTTCTCTTCTTATGAATAGATGGCACTAGTAAAGCATAACAAACAACTTTGAGAAATTGTTACTCTGTCGAAAAATTAAGAGAATTTATTCTCTCAACTATTAAATATATATTTCCAGAATAACAATTCTACCGATTTCTATTAAAGAATATAGAATTTTAATTTTCACCCCAAATAAAAGAGAGAAAACTTTTTCTAGTTCTGTGTTTCAATTCAATTGGTTCAAGCCCACACTTGAAGCGGTTCATGGTACGAGAATAGTGGAGAAGATCGTTTGGTTGAAAATCGGAAACAACGAACATTCGCTAAGCCAAAAACACAAGTATGACTTTGGTTAAGGTTTATTGCTATAAATATCACAAACTGAGTTAGTTTTCAAAATTTTAATTTTTTGTTGTGCTGGAAAACCGTTTTCAATCGAATTTTTTCCAACAGCTACATACTACAAAATTTATATACCCAACACACCAACTTTTAGTTCTGTATCTATTTAAACTTAGACTTTTATTTACATCAAAGTATACAATTCACGAGCATACATAGTCCATCATCTATTCAGAATTAAGGTGTGCCACACTATGTACGTCATAAGTGAATAAATCTATAAGCAAATCTAAGATCTATTCTACTTGGGTCTTGTATGATGTAATATCAGTCAAGTCAGTCACATTTATCTCTCTATCTTCTAGAAGTCATTCACTTCGTTACTTAAGGCAAAGCATCTCCCTAGTTGAACTTGATAGACAACATAATTGTCTTTCATTAGGTTTGCTCATTTCTGATTAGATTAAAGGCATATTTAGGATCATTTACTAATATAAGTTTTCTTTTCGTACTATGATCCAACTACATAATACTACTTAGTAATAGTTAAATTTTAGATAACCGGTAAGCCAATATTTGCTTTCATTTTGTTTTGCATACGAAAACATTGAGGATAATTTACAAAGGGTACTAATGTAATTAATGGATAATTTTCTTAAATCAATTTGTTCAAAAAATACAAGCATACTTAGATAAAAATACTACATTAAAGGTACTAGATCCCAACAAGAGCTAACTTAACTTGATGTGAAGCTGGCTTTTTTTGCGTGATGATTTAGAAGAGGAAATCTACATAACTTAACCAAAATGATATAAGGTTGTTGGCGGAGAAAATTGAGTTTGTAAGCTAAACAAATCATTCTATGGGTTGAAGCAATCCCTGTGGCAGTGGTACATGCAATTGAATAGCTTTATAAGAAGGCAAAAGTATATCAGGAGTAAATATGACCATTATATGTATTTGCAAAAGTTACAAGATGGATATTTCATTTATCTTCTATTATATGTTGATGATTTGTTGATTGCTTCAAAAAATAAAAAAGAAATAGATAGATTGAAGGCTCAAATGAATCAAGAATTTGAGATGAAGGATTTAAGTGAGACCAATAAAATTTTGGGCATGGAGTTAGAAAGAGAGCCAAGCTTTGTTTAACTTAGAAGCAATATCTAAAGAAGGAATTATAATGTTTTTGGTCTAAATGAAAATATAAATCATGTAAGTTTTGAAAAAAAAATTGATTTGAAAACAATTCTCTTACACAACGAAAAATTAAAATTTTGAAAATCAAGTCGCTTTGTGATACTTGTAGCAATAAACCCTTTACCAAAATTGCACTTATGTTTTCGGCTAGACGAATCCTTGTTCTTCTTGACTTTCAACCAAATGGCCTTCTCTGATATTATCATACCACAAATTGCTTCGAGTGTGAGCTCGAACGAATTCAAATCAAACACAACCAGAAATTCTTTACTTTACTTTCAGTAAGAAAGTGAATCTCCCTTTAATAGAAACCAGTAGAATTGTTATTCCTAAAAATAGAATTTATACTTAGAAAATATATTCTCACTATTTTCTATTTCCGGGTAGAATAACAATATCTCAAAGTTGTGTATTTAGCCCTACCAGTGCCAACTATTTGTAGGGAGAAGAGGTGAAACCCTTATTGAATTGTAGAAGTTTATTTTAATAGAAAAACAAACTCTTAGTTTAACTAGGATTAGGGGGCAACCCTAGTTAATTATACTAGGGTTTGTCATCCCTAACATTAACATGAGGGGTTTTTGGGTCTCTCCCTTAATGAGTTCAATTATAAGTACTTCCTAAACTTTTAACCCAATACTTTATAATTGAATCCAACTTGATACTTGTTTTTCTATTTCCCAAAATAAACATCAGAAATTAATTTCCCAATTAAATAATTTTCTAAACTCAATTCTAATTCCCTTAAAATCATGACGACTTTACAGTAAAAGAATCTATAAGAAAATATATTTAATATTTCTACATTCGACGGATTCGAAATGTTTCGCTTTTTGAACTTTAATTATTTAATCAATTAAATAATAATTCAAAAATTTATAAATTAAATTTTTAGGCCATTTCTATTTAGAGAAAATCACATTCATTTCCAAATGTTTCCCTTTTCTCTAACTTTACCATTTCCATCCATTTCTATTTATTTGATTCAACATGCAATTCATTTATGATTTCAAAGAGTTAGCGAAGGGATCAATTAGACATATGTGATTAGGGCTCAAATGATTTATAATTAAGTTCCAACTTTTCATCTATAATTATAAACTCATTTAGTCATGAAGTCATTCCACTATAGTATCGTGAATGCGCTCTCCCTATTGACACACCATTTCAAAAGCAATTCGATCAGTGCTCGTCCAATGACCTTATCATAAGTGTGTTATCCTTATAGGATATATTGAATCTCTTTTGGATAATATCTATCTTGCCAATATGATCCTATTTTATCTCATGCTAACCATTACATCTTCTTTCATGAAAAGCCAATTAATATAAAATAGTAATAAAATTATTCATCACAAAGACAAACAACCCGTGACCACATTTACTTTTCATCTACCATGTAAATCCAATGAGAGAATATCATTTACCCATATCTAGGTCTATGAATTCCTCTATTGTGAATGATGCTAAATACTACAGAAGTTGTATACCCAATGAACCAACTTTCGATTCCTTATCCATTTAAACTCAGACTTTTACTTACATTAGAGTATACAAGTCACACATACATAGTCTGTCATCCACTCAGGATTCAAGTATGTCACACTATGAATGTCACAAGTGAATAAATTCATAAATGGATTCAAGATCTATTCTCCTTGGGTCCAGTTCGATGTACTATCAGCCTAGTCAATCATATCTATTTCTCTATCTTTTGAGAGTCATCCACTCTGATGCCCAAGACAAAGCATTTCCCTAATTGGAATTGATAGATAACATATTAGTTTTTCAATCAGTTTGTTCATTCCTTATTAGACTAAGTAAATGTTTAGGTTCATCTAAAAATATAAGTTGCTTTTCATATTACGATTCGACCACGTAATACCACTTAGTATTAGTTAAACATGAGTTAATATTTGCTTCTATTTTACTTTACATGAAAAAACCACATGAAGACAATATACAAAGGGTATTAATGTAATTCATGAATAATTTTATTAAACAAATTGTTCAAAAAAATACAAGTGTATATAGACGAAAATACTACATTTAGGGCATTAAATCTGTAACGCCCAAAAAATCCTAAAATCTCAATTTTTTTCGATTCTGATAAAAAGTGTGCTTAGTATTCCTGGTTAAGTGTTAATTATGTGATAGTAAGTCTCGGTTAAGGTTTGAGTTCGAACCTAGGGGTTAAGGAAATTATGGGTTAATAATTAAAAAAACCTTAATGGCAAGTAGGTGGGCTTATGAATAAATGAAGGAAGAATTGGACGCAAGAAAGCACTATAATGGAGTGGCAAGTGGCGTCACATGCAAGTCAAGGCAAGGTAAAGTGGTATGGGGTTCGAATCCCACCTTGCTTAAAAGAAAGATTTATTTTTGCTTAAGAGTTGGATAGAGGTGGCGTTAGTTATGAACTCTGTAGGGAGTGATAAGAGGAGAAATTTGAGGAGGGGATTGAGGAGTTATTAGGGAGAAAAACTAGGATATGAGAAGTGAGGAAAAGGTGGAGCTGAATGGGGAATTTGGGCATAGGAATTCGACCATAGAGGCTATATATAGGTGTCAAATGTGAGGTTGCCAGGCTAATGCCGAATTCTTCTTCACCTTGTTACCAGAAACCTTTTTTTTCTCTAAGATCTAGAAGCCGAAAACCCTTGTTCTTCTTTCTTTTTCTTTGTGCCATTTTTCCATTTTTCCGCTACTCAATTATCTTTGATTCACTTTTAGTCTAGTCGACTTCTTCTTCTCTTTTCCCTTGGTGCCGAGTAACCCTTTTTGCCATACAAATCTCAAGGGCCGAACACCTCTTTGGCTGAATACCCTTGGTGCCGCCACTACTCTTTCTAATCGGTCAGTCCTAGTGTAAGTGTGTTGTTCTCCCAATTGGTTTTACTAAGTGTCAATTACTCTATTCCTCACTTCTTCTAACCGGTTTCAGTAAGATAAGTATCGAATCCCAGTCTTTTGGATCCCAGCCGATTTGCTCCTCAGGTGGGAGACTTTGGTAAGTGTTCTTCACTTCGATAAGAGTTGGTCGAATAGGCTTTAGTAGAAAGGGTGACGTATGTTGGATACAAGTCACCTATTATGTTTTAACGATAAAGGTTGATGCAGATCTGGGAAGTACTCGTGATTGGTGATCTAGGAAAAGCTATTAAGACTTGGCGTTTAAGGTAAGGTCAAGGTGAGACTTCGGGTTTTGGTAAAGTATTCGATAAGTATGGGAGATTAATCCCTGAGTGATATTGATTGTAGGTTCGTGGCTAAGGGGATCGCAGAACGCTTTATTACTAGGTGTGTACATACACTGCACACACACAGTAGATCGACAAAAGCCGAAATGCCGAAAAGCCAGAAGTTTGGCTTCGGTAGTCTTGCGAGTGCGCGAACACTCGTAACGGGGAAACTGATAGGTTATCTGAGACCCCATAGGCAATTCCATAGACTTGGGCTATGTTCTGGCCAACCGGGCCAGAATAGGCTAAATGGGCCGATGGGCTGTAGGGCCTATAATTGGCAAAACTGGTAATTGATGATTATATGATGGAAAATCGTATGAAAGCATGACTGTGGATGTGGTTTGGACCTAATGGGCCATATAAATGTGATTTGGGCCTAATGGGTCATATGAATAAGATTGGGCCTAGTGGGCCATATGCATGTATGTAGACTTGTTAGGGCTTTGTAAGGGGTTTTGGGCCTAGTATCTGATAACTGCTTAGACGGACATAAAACTTAATTAATTTATTGAGACCGTGGACAAGTCATAGGGTTAAGGTGTGGCAGCGAGTATATGCATGTCTAGGATTGGATCTAAGGAGAGCTTGGTACTTAAGCGGCCTTAATGACTCACCTCCTCTTCTCTAGAATCCTACCTGGTGCATAATATTCGTTCATCTTAGTCACGGGATTTGTTAACGGGCCAAGGTAAGTGAAAACCCTTAATAAAAGAAAATTACCAAAATGCCCCTAAGGGAGAAAATAACCAAAATACCCCTATGCGTTGAAGGTAAGATTTATGGATGTTACATGTTTATCTACTGCGTACATACGATATTCTGTTTAGGTTGCATCTGGGTTGGGAATTGTGGATCGGAGGAAGTATATGAGGATCGCATGGTTGCTTGACAACTGTGGATCCACCGATAGCTTTTTAAGCCTAATATGTGATTGGCAGCTTGCTGCAATAAAGGTAGTTCCGCAACCGGGCTACCATCGATGTATACTGATTGGGTGGGTCGATATTTATATCCCCACATGATGTGTACCGGGGGATGGAGTTGGTGTATAGCGGATGGATTATTGGGGTGGGATGCATTGCACTGCATTGCATTGCATGTATGATTTTATGGTGACTGATGAATGCTAGTTACTTGTCGAGGGTTGTACACACTGAGTTTGCAAAAACTCACCCCCTATTTTATTTTTCTCAGGTGATGCTCAGTAGAAGGTTTGATGCTCGGAGGGACTCTGAGGTGGCCAGCTAGTAAGACAACTTGGATTTGTTCTTTTACAGTAATTTCAAACTGAAATCTATTAAGGCCTTCCCTTTTGTTATTATGTGGATTATTATTTTTCTATGTTGTAATCACAAGAAGTTGAACAGGGATTCTCTAAATCATAGATTTGTTTTTCTACGTTTCCGCAACTAAATTTATTTAAAACGACATGTTTTCATAGATCATATGTTTTAAACTAGCTTTCGCGATCGAAAGGAGTTTTATAAGTTAATGAAGGTTTTTCATTTTAAGGAAGGGTTTTTAATGAAAAAAGGTTTTCGATAAAACACTTCAATGTGACGCGCCAGATTCGGTCATAACATTTGGGTCGGGTTTGGGGTGTTACATTTAGTGGTATCAGAGCTAAGTTACAAAACTCAGACTGTGAAGTGGGCCTTTTTACTTGGATTTCATTTTTTTTTAAAGTTTTGGATCACAATGTTTGGAAAAAGGAAAGTATTGCTGTGTGGCACACTGAGTCTCCGACGTCGAACCAAGTAAGTTTATTTTTTCTTAAGCCTGTTTAATTTGATATACTGTAGATAGCTAGTGGGCTACTTTAGATGATTATACTAAGGTTTTTAGATGGAAACTGAATCCCGTAGGACCTTGAAACTGTAGAGGAATTACGAAAATAATCTTTTTTTAATATTTTCATAAAACATCGGTTTAATTATTGAAACTAACTAAAACTTCATAAAATTTCTAATTCAGCTAACACGATGAGTGCTAGAAGAGGTGCAAGAGGCCGTGGCCAAGGTCGCCGAAGTGCTAGGGTTGAGTCGTCGGCATCAGGCCATATGCCCAATGTTGGAGTAGAAGAGGCTTCAGCCTCATCTCTGGCTGAGAATGGCTGTATGATCGGGCCACAGGGGACGATGCATTGTCGCAAGTAATGTTAACGATTTTGGATAGGGTCATTGGGCCCAATAATGGCACGGGAAATCGGGGGTTCATTCCAGAGCGGCTACGTTCAAATGGGGCTGAAATCTTTAAGGGCGTGGCTGGTGTAGCTCCTAACGTGGTGGAATACTAGTTGGAGAATACTGAAAGGATAATGGAGGACTTGGACTGTTCACCTAAACAAAAGTTGAAAGGGGCGGTGTAACTGCTTAGGGAAGAAGCTTACTAGTGATGGCTAACAGTGAAAGAGGGCACCCAACCGGAGCAGGTCACTTGGGAGTTCTTCAAAACTGCTTTTCAGGGAAAGTATGTAGGTGCGAGTTATGTGGATGCTAGAAGGAAGGAGTTCCTGAACTTGACCCAAGGAAATAAATCTGTGGCGGAGTATGAAGCGGAATTTTTACGCCTTAGTAGGTATGCAAAAGTTATGGTGACAACGGACTATGAGCGTTGCGTTAGGTTTGAGGATGGACTTAGAGATAGCATCAGGCTGTTGATAGCTCCAAAAAGGGATGCGAAGCCCATTTGGCTTATATTAGCGACACGAAGACTAAGAGCCCTACTGTTAAGAAGTTGAGAATAGTTAGGTAATTTCCTAATATTTTTCCCGATGAGCTGCCAGGGTTGCCACCCAATAGGGAAGTAGAATTTGAAATCGAGTTATTACCTGGTACGGCTCCGGTGTCCATCGCTCCTTATCAGATGGCACCGAAAGAGTTGGTAGAACTTAAGGCACAGATATAGGAATTGTTGGATCGAGGATTCATTCGACCAAGTGTGTCTCCGTGGGGAGCACCAGTGTTATTTGTAAAGAAGAAAGATGGGTCGTTGCGAATGTCCATCTGCCGAGAATCGATGATCTTTTTGATCAGTTTAGGAGAGCTTCCGTGTTCTTAAAGATTGATCTGCGTTCGGGGTATCACCAATTGAGGGTTAAGGAGGCGGATGTTTATAAGACAACTTTTAGAACTCGTTATGGGCACTACGAGTTCTTGGTGATGCTATTCGGGCTGACGAACGCAACTGTCGCTTTTATGGATCTCATGAATTGGGTCTTCCAACCCTACCTGGATCGGTTTGTGGTAGTGTTCATAGATGACAATTTAGTGTACTCAAGAGATGATGATGAGCATGATGCACATTTAAGGATTGTGTTACGAATTTTGAGGGAGAAGCAATTGTATGCCAAATTTAGTAAGTGTGAATTTTGGCTAAGGGAGGTTACTTTTCTAGGACATGTGCTGTCAGCTAAGGGGATTAAGGTGGATCCTCGAAAAATTGAGGCCGTGTTAGACTGGAAAACACCCAAGTCGGTATAAAAAATTCAAAGTTTTCTGGGCTTAGCGGGGTATTACAAGCGATTTGTTAAGGGCTTTTCAGTAATTGCTACACTTTAACTAAGTTGTTGAAGAAGGGGGTACAGTTTGTTTGGACGGACAAGCAGCAAGAGAGTTTTTGAAAACTTAAGAAGGTTTTAACTGAGGCCCTTGTGTTGATTCAACCAGAGCTTAGGAAGGAGTTTACGGTTTATAGTGACACGTCACATGTGGGCTTGGGCTGTGTGTTGATGCAGAAAGAAAGGTGGTGCATATACTTCACGGCAACTTAAGACTCACGAGGTAAATTACCCAACCCATGATTTGGAACTAGCTGCAATGGTCTTCGTGCTAAAAATATGGAGGCATTATTTATACGGAGAGAAGTGCATAATTTATTCAGATGACAAGAGTTTGAAATACCTCCTTACCCAAAAGGAGCTAAACCTTAGGCAGCGTAGATGGGTGGAATTATTGAAGAGTTATGATTGTACGATTGAATACCACCTTGGCAAAGTGAATGTGGTAGCCAACGCGTTGAATCATAAGGTTAAGGCGAACTTGAGGGCTATGCTCACCCGTTTAAGCATGTTGGATGATGGTAGCTTGTTAGCTGAGCTTCAAGTAAAATCGGTGTGGGTCGAGCAGATAAGGAGTAGGAAATTAGTGGATGAGACTTTGGGTGCTCGTTTTAGACAAGTAGAGAGTGGGGAGACATCAGACTTTGGGAAAAATAGTGAAGGAGTGTTGTGTTTCCGTGGGAGAATGTGTATACCTAAGGATAATGATCTAAGACAGTCTATTCTGCAGGAAGCACATAGCAGCCTCTATGCTATGCATCTTAGTGGAAACAAGATGTATCAGAATTTGCGAGAGCTTTATTGGTGGCCTGGAGTTAAGCGCGAGGTTATGGAGTTCGTAAGTAAATGCTTGGTTTGTCAAAAGGTGAAGGCGGAACATCAGTTGCCTTCAGGATTGCTTTAGCTAGTAAAGGTTCCACTGTGGAAGTGGGAAAGGATTACTATGGACTTTGTTAGTGGGCTACCCTTGACACCTACTAAGAAAGACTCGATATGGGTTATAGTGGATCGGTTAACCAAGTCTTCCCATTTCGTGCTAGTTCGCACCGATTATTCGTTACAAAAGCTGGCTAGGTTGTATATGGCGGAGATTGTAAGATTGCATGGAGTGCCAGTATCCATAATATCTGATAAGGACCCACGTTTCACTTCACGATTTTGGAACAAGCTGCATGAGGCGTTAGGTACTAGATTGAACTTCAGTACGGCATTCCACCTTCAAACTGATGGACAGTCGAAAAGGGTGATTCAAGTATTGGAAGATATGTTGAGGGGATGTGTGATTGAGTTCTGAGGTAGCTGGGAAGACTATTTTTCGTTGGCCAAATTCGCGTACAATAATAGCTACCAAGCAAGTATTAGGATGGCTCCGTATGAGGCACTGTATGGGCGAATGTGTCAAACTCTGACATGTTAGACGGAGCTGGGCGAACAAAGAGTTTTGGGCCCTGAGTTAGTAGCGGATACTGAGAAAGGTGATTCGAGATCGGTTGAAGGAGGCCTCGGATAGGCAGAAGTCGTATGCTGACCTTAAACAACGAGAGGTAGAGTATGCAGTGGGGGACTTATTTTTTCTTAAGGTTTCTCCATGGAAGAAGGTATTAAGGTTTGGACGGAAGGGAAAGCTAAGTCCAAGGTTTATTGGTCTATATCGGGTTGTAAGGCAGATTGGGCTAGTCGCTTATCAGCTGGAATTACCTTCTGAACTAAGCCAAATCCACGACGTGTTTCATGTTTCCATGCTAAGACGGTATCGCTTAGATCCTTCACATGTCGTGTCGGTTGAGGAGATCGAGGTCAAGCCAGACCTAATCTTCAAGGAAGAGCCCATACAAATAATTGGACGGGATGTTAAGGTACTAAGAAGGAAGTCTATTCCATTAATCAAAGTGCTTTGGTGTAATCACAAGGCTGAGGAGGCTACTTGGGAACCTGAGGAAGCAATGCGACAGCAATATCCTCAACTGTTTGAATCAGGCAAAATTTTGAGGACGAAATTTCTTTTAGGGGGTAGAGTTGTAACGCCCCAAAAATCCTGAATTTTCTTTTTTTCCAGTTTTGATAAAAAGTGTGCTTAGTATTCCTGGTTAAGTGTCAATTATGTGATAGTAAGTCTCGATAAAGATTTGAGTTCAAACCTAGGGGTTAAGGAAATTATGGGTTAATAATTAAAAGAACCTTGATGGAAAGTAGGTGGGCTTATGAATAAAAGAAGGAAGAATTGGACGCAAGAAAGCCCTGTGGTAGAATGGCAAGTGGTGTCACATGCAAGGCAAGGTGGTATGAGGTTCGAATCCCACCTTTCTCAAAAGAAGGATTTATTTTTGCTTAAGAGTTGGATAGAGGTGGCGTTGGTTATGAACTCTGTAAAGAGTGATAAGAGGAGAAATTTGAGGAGGGGATTGAGGAGTTATCAGGGAGAAAAACTAGGAGATGAGAAGTGAGGAAGAGGTGGAGCCAAATGGGGAATTTAGGCATAGGAATTCGGCTATGAGGCTATATATAGGTGCCAAATGTGAGGTTGCCAGGCTAATGTCGAATTCTCCTTCACCTTGTTGCCAGAAACCTTTTTTTTCTCTAAGATCTAGAAGCCGAAAACCCTTGTTCTTCTTTCTTTTTCTTTGTGCTGTTTTTTCATTTTTCCTCTACTCAGTTCTCTTTGATTCACTTTTAGTCTAGCCGACTTCTTCCTCTCTTTTCCCTTGGTGCCAAATAACCCTTTTTTGCCAAACAAATCGCAAAGGCCGAACAACTCTTTGGCTGAATACCCTTAGTGCCGCCACTACTCTTTCTAATTGGTCAGTCCTAGTGTAATTGTGTTGTTCTCCCAATCGATTTTGCTAAGTGTCGATTACTCTGTTCCTCACTTCTTCTAATCAGTTTTGGTAGGATTAGTATCAAATCCCAGTTTTTTAGATCCCAGCCGATTTGCTCCTCAGGTGTGAGACTTTGGTAAGTGTTCTTCACTTTGGTAAGAGTTGGCCGAATAGGCTTTAGTAGACAGGGTGACATATGTTGGATACAAGTCACCTATTATGTTTTAACGATAAAGGTTGATACAGATCTGGGCAGTACTCGTGATTGGTGATCTAGGAAAAGCTATTAAGACTTGGCGTTTCAGGTAAGGTCAATGTGAGACTTCGGGTTTTGGTAAAGTATTCGATAAGTATGTGAGATTAATCCCTGAGTGATATCGATTGTAGGTTCGTGGCTAAGGGGATCGCAGGACGATTTATTACCAGGTGTGTACATACACTGCACACACATAGTAGATCGGCAAAAGCTGAAATGCCGAAAAGTCGAAATGCCGAAAAGCCAGAAGTTTAGCTTCGGTAGTCTTGTGAGTGCGCGAACACTCGTAAGGGAGAAACTGATAGGTTATCTGAGACCCTATGGGCGATTCCATGGACTTGGGCTGTGTTCTGGCCAACCAGGCCAGAATGGGCTAAATGGGCCGATGGGTTGTAGGGCCCATAATTGGCAAAACTGGTAATTGATGATTATGTGATGGAAAATCATATGAAAGCATGATTGTGGATGTGATTTGGGCCTAATGGGCCATATAAATGTGATTTGGGCCTAATGGGCCATATAAATGTGATTTGGGCCTAATGGGCTAAATGAATGTGATTTGGGCCTGATGGGTCATATGAATAAGATTAGGCCTAATGGGCCATATGCATGTATGTAGACTTGTTAGGGCTTTGTAAGGGGTTTTGGGCATAGTATCCGATAACTACTTAAACGAACGTAAAACTTAATTAATTTATTGAGACCGTGGACAAGTCATAGGGTTAAGGTGTGGTAACGGGTATATGCATGTCTAGGATTGGATCTAGGGAGAGCTTGGTACTTAAGCGGTATTAATGACTTACCTCCTCATCTCTTGAATCCTACCTGGTGCATAGTATTCGTTCATCTTAGCTCACGAGATTTGTTGACGGGCCAAGGTAAGTGAAAATTCGTAAAAAAAAAATTACCAAAATACCCCTAAAGAAGAAAATGACCAAAATACCCCTATGTGTTGAAGGTAAGATTTATGGATGTTACATGTTTATCTGCTGTATACATACGATATTCTGTTTAAGTTGCATCTGGGTTGGGAATTGTGGACCGGAGGAAATATATGAGGATCGCATGGTTGCTTGACAACTGTAGATCCACCGACGACTTTTTAAGGCCAATATGTGATTGGCAGCTTGCTGCAATGAAGGTAGTTCCACAACCGGGCTACCCTTGATGTGTATCGGTTGGGTGGGTCAATATTTATATCCCCACATGATGTGTACCGGGGGATGGAGTTGGTGTATAACGGATGGATTATTGGGGTGGGATGCATTGCACTGTATTGTATTGCATGTATGATTTTATGGTGACTGATGAATGCTAGTTACTTGTCGAGGGTTGTACACACTGAGTTTGCGAAAACTCACCCCCTATTTTATTTTTCTCAGGTGATGCTCAGTAGAAGGTTCGATGCTCGGAGGGACTCTGAGGTGGCTAGCTAGCAAAACAACTTGGATTTGCTCTTTTTAAGTAATTTTAGACTGAAATGTATTAAGGCCTTCCCTTTTGTTATTATGTGGATTATTATTTTTATGCGTTGTAATCACGAGAAGTTGAACAGGGGTTCCCTAAATCATAGATTTGTTTTTCTACGTTTCCGCAACTAAATTTATTTAAAACAACAGGTTTTCATAGATTATATGTTTTAAGCTAGCTTTCGCGATCGAAAGGAGTTTTATAAGTTAATGAAGGTTTTTCATTTTAAGGAAGGGTTTTCAATGAAAATAAGGTTTTCAATAAAACACTTCAATGTGACGCACCAGATTCGGCCATAAGGTCCGGGCCCGGTTTAGGGAGTTACAACATCCAACAGTAAGTACCCCACTTGCTTCTCATTTGAAACTTATTGCTCAATTATCTCCTTAGAGCAATGAAGAATGAGAATATATGGCAAAGGTTTCGTATGCTAATGTATTTGGGAGCTTAATGTATGCTGTGGTGTGTACTTGACTAGACATTTCACAATCACTTTGAGTTGTGAGCAAGTATAAGTCAAATCCTAGTAAAGGATATTTGGAAAGTTGTTGTAACATCCTGATTTTGGGCCTAGTCGGAACAGTGGTTTCGGGACCACAAATTCGATGTGAAAAAATTCATTTTTATTATATTTTTATGGTTTACGATTTCACGTAATGATTTCGTGAAAATTTCGTTCGAAAATTTCGACATTTGGGCACTCAATTTGGTCAAAAGGACTAAATTGTAAAAAGTGCAAAAGTTGAGTTTTACATGTTAGAAGTGTCTAATTGTTATGAGTTTTTAAATTAAAGGTCCTTAAATGGTAATTAGACCATTTTGAAGTTTGTGGACCAAAATGGACATGGTATGATAGGTTTTTAAAAGTTTTTCATTAAGGGCATTTTAGTAAATTGGTAATTAAATGAATTAAAAATGCCAAAATAAGCCAAATTTGCTCATCTTCTTCCTCATGGCCGAATTTTTCATGAAAAGCACCATGGCTAGGGTTTTCAAGCTTTCCAAGCTCATTTGTAAGTGATCTCGAGCCCCGTTTTTAATGTTCTTTACATTTTTGAAGTCTCGATAACATGTTCTAGCTATTTCTACCATTATTTTGAGTTAGGGTTTGTGTTTAAAAATTTACCCATGAATGATATGCATGTATTTTGATGTTTAATGGTAGAATATGAAGCTTGAAATTGTGTTAAACAACTTTTGCTAAGTGATTTTACGTGAAAACGAGTAAAACGGCATAATCGGTAAAAATACCTAATGTTCATAAGTACATGTTAGAGTGATAATTTGATGTTGCCATAGAAGGGAAAAATGATTATAATGTCGTAAAACATAAGAAAATAGGATGAATTTGAATTTCCGAACCTTGGGGCAAAAGTGCAAATATGCAAAAGTTTAGGGGTCAAAATGCAAATTTGTAAAAATATGATTTTTGGACCCGTATGAATAATGTGACTAATTATTAGGCTAAATGTGATATTATAGTTGAAGGAAATCGAGATTCGGGCTTAAATCGGGAAAATACAATATTATGGACTAAAATGGTAAATTGCCGTTTCTGGATCGAGGTAAGTTCGTGTGTTAATAATAATGCAATACCATGCATGAATTGTAATTCTCTATTGATATGGCATAAATTGTATGATTTAATATGTTATAGAGAAGTTGATGGATGGTATGTATGATATGGAAAAATGTAATGCTTGTTGTGTCATGTGAAATTGAATGGCAAATTATGGTTACATGAATTGAGTGTTAAATTACTATTACCTGGATTGTATGAATCGCTACACGGTTGTACTTGATGAGATTTCGACAAGTTTGTACGTAAATAATTTATCGATTCTTTTTATTTTATTATATTTTGTTATCATATGAAATGTGGCTGCCTATAGAATAACTATTTGTTGTAAATTGCAAATTGAAAAGGACTATGAATAAATTTGTAACATGTTGGAAAGTGAGGAATTTCCTGATTGAGCCTTCGGAATAGAAATGATACGAATGATCTATTGTGAGGTCACGTGTGTAGTACTAAGTGCAGGCTACTACGTGTATCAGATGGTTAGGTCACGTGTGTAGTACTAAGTGTAGGCTACTACGTGTACCGGATAATTGGTCGCATGTGTAGTGCTATGTGCAGGCTACTATGCGTACTAGATAGCCTTGTCTACAAGTGTGAAAATATGTGCAGGCAACTGAACATCAGTTATTATTCCGAAGAGTTCAACGGGAAAATCGATCAAGTAAAAATACATGTGAACATGATTATATGATGAATAAGTGCAGGTATATGTTTATGAAAATTATGAGCAATGTGCTCGATATTTGGGTGAACTTCGATAAGACAAAATGGATTAAGTGAAATTATGTAAGAGTGAATTTTAGTAGTAAAACGGTGGTGGATAGCAGCAATTGCGTGACTTTAAAAATTTACCAAAAATTGTGTAAGTTGAATTAAATTTCAAAAAAATTATGGAATTAAATATTAATGAGTCTATTTTCATATAAAAGAAACAGGGGGAGAAAAAGAGTTCTATATTATGTGATATTCTAAGTTTTGTGAGACAGTGTCAGAATAAATTCGAGATCCCCTATTCTGATTTGGATAAATTGTTAAAAATTGTAAAAAATAATTATGAGTTATAATTTATATGAATAGAATCTTCAATGAATCTACTTTCAGGAGGAATAGACAGGAAAATCATCCGAGTCCCGAAATATGAGATAAATAAATTTTAGTGAAGAGAGGTCAGAACTATTGGACAGTAAAACAGGGAGACTTTGAATAATAAACTGTACTTATTGGCTGGACCAAAATTTCTGAAAATTTTATGGTGGAAAGATATATGAGTCTAGTTTCTTGGAAAATTTACGAATCTTAATTTTGAGTTCCTTAACTCCAGTTATAAATTATTTAGTGACTATGACTCAAGAAAGCAGCTTAACCAGAACATGTGTAAATGTACAATTGGGTTAGTTTACTATGGAAAGCATGTTAGTAAATTGCTTATTATTATTTCATGTGAGCTTACTAAGCGTAAAGCTTACCCCTTCCTTTCCATTTCTTTTAGTGTTGCCAGGTTAGCTTAGGGTTGGAGATCGTCGGAGACAGCATCACACTATCAAGCCAACACCTTGACAGTATAAACACATATGCTAGAATTATCAAGTGAGTGGCATGTATAGAGACCTAGTTTTATAACATGTGTTATTATAATTTGGCCAAATATATTGGTCTTTAGTGAGCTAATGATTCTGACTTATAAATCTAGCTATTTATGTTATGTTTGATATTGATGATGTGCATATGCTTGTTTGCCATGCATGGTTGGTAATATGTTATGTGTTGTTGTGAATGTTTAAGTCCGTTAACGCCTCGAACCCTGTCCCGACGTTGGATACGGGTGAGGGGTGTTACAGTTGTGAAATGAATTCTATGGTATCTTTTGAAAGTTAGAATGTTGGTTTAATCTTTTAGCAAGATAAAATACTTGGTCATTGTTTGCTTAGATATGTTGATTTTAATTATGCTGGTGATTTGGATAAACCTTGATCTACTATTGGGCATCTATTTAATCTTGCTAAAGTCCTAGTAAGTTAGAAGTTTACCTTACATGCTACAGTAGTTTTGCCAGCTACAGAGGTAGAGTATATGACAATTTCAGAAGTTATTAAAGAGGCTATTTGGCTTAATGGGTTTTTGGAAGACTTGAAAATTGTTCAAAGTCTCATTATCCTTTATTGTGATAGTCAAAATGCTATTCATTTTGTGAAAAGCCAAGTTTACCATTCAAGAATTAAGCACATCGATGTGAGGTATCACTTTGTGCGGAAAATCTTTGAAGAAGGAAAAGTTCTATTTTCGAAGATTGCAACAGTTGAAAATCTTACAGATAAGATGACCAAGGTGGTAACAACAATCAAGTTCAATAACTATTTAAACTTGATTAATATCCTACAAGTTTAAACACCTTCAGGTATATGGCACTCGAAAGTGTATTTGGAGGCATTACTAAAGATGACTTCATCAAATATGAGGAGTGGAAAACTGAGAAAGTTAAGTGGGATTGATAAAGTCAACAAAGATGGAGATTTGTTAATTTTGACTTCTTTAGTCGCACATGGAGATGAGCATAATTATGTCACCTCTCACCCACTATAAATTAACGTCTTGGGCCTTCAATTGAATATCATTCTCAACCATTAGTTTACCTCCCACTTATGAATATACTATTAAGTATATTTTATGAAATCTTTTAAATAAGGTTTTCATTATTTTGTAACCGTTTTGGTGACAGTGAAGTTATTGTCCGTTGTTAGTGCTCAAGAATGTAAGCAATGTGCTAAAACTCATAAATTTGGTGTGTTCTCCCATTTATTTTTTTATTTGCATCTATTAGTTTTTTTCTATCACAATTTAATATTCAATAGTAATGTAAGGTTAATTTGCCACGTCTGAGTAGTTTTGATTTGGTATTGGTGTTCCCAATTCGATTTTCAACAAGCCATGCATAACTTGATGTCTCCAACAAGCCATGCATAACTTCATATATATATGGCTGCATCATACCAAGGTTTTCCATGACCTTACTTTTGTCCCCAATAGGGTACTCATTAGATAGGACCAACATCAAGCTTCAAGCCCTTTACATAATCCTTTTCTATCATCACCAAAGAATAAGAAGTCTGTAACACCCCTCACTTGACTCGATCGTTGGGTCTGGGCCGCATAATGCTACCTTTGTTGCCGGAGCAACTACAAATATCTAACTTTCAACTCACAGCTTAATGCATACAAACATAACATTTCCAAACTATAAACATGATATACAACTTTTCTCGAGTCTTATACAAGCCTACCTATGCTTTATAGTTAGCTCGAAATTGAATAAGGATTAATTTGTAAAAAATTAAAAATTTTGGATTAACGCTGCGACGTGAGGGGGTTTCTTATTGCGATGTGACATACTAACTTGCCTCATTGTGACAATAAGGTTCCTCATCATGTTGTGGCTTGAAATCCAAAGCTCGTCACGATGACCATCGCCTAACGTCGCGATGTTGACTTGTTTTTGGTACAAATTAGGCCATTTCGTAACTATTTCATTTCCACCTTTCAACTCACCATTTGGTGCATTTTGCATAACATTTTCCTTTAAAAATGTACCAAATACATGCCAAAACATAACATTTAACCAATTCCAACCATCCTTTTGAATATGCTTCAAATTGACATCAAAACCTACCATTTCAACCTATTCAAACTTAACTTATACAATCATGCCTTTTAGCCATTCAAATAATCATTTTTACCATACCATTTCACACTCAAATTTATCATTCAAAATCCATATATATAACTTAAGACCTTACTAAAACATACAAACATATATATATGAACATTAGTTCTCCCAAAAATAAGCATTAACCAAGGTTCAAACCAAACTATCATTCCCAAGCTAACACATATATGAACTCCTCTGTACATGCCACATAACCAGACTTTAAAATGTTTGAAAGATTACTAAATCAATAACGAGATAGGGTGAGCTTTTCAATGATCCACTTGACATGTTCTGCAAGTTGGTAATCTACAAGGAAAGGGGAAACAACGGGTTAAGCATATCGAATGCTTAGTAAGTTCATAGGCATTAAACAACAACTTACCTCAATTTACCATTTAATACGATAAGATACTAACTTAACAAGTTTGCCTAAACATGGCAACCACATATTAATAAGGTGAGTTCAATATATAACCATATTATATAGAATTATATAACATTCCAATTCACTTATAATCAACATTACAATTGCATTCACATAATCAATCAACATTTACTCAATTCAATATAAGATTCATATCATTTTTCGAGTTGAACCGATTGATCTGTTACATTTTCATATCAATCCTTTGGACTTGTATATCCAGTTTGCATAATCTTTCATACACTATCGAAATTCATTTCAAATACCAATATCAATTTTTACATTTTAAATCCCTATTAACTTGACTCGAAATCAAATGGATACACAGATCCAATCAACACACCAATTTGGCACCCAGTGCCTCATTAAACAATTCTGAAGTAAATAGTTTGCACCTAGCGCTCATCGACATAACCGAAGTAAATTTTGTGCCAAGTACTTATCGACACGTAGCTGAAGTCATCTGTACTCAAACTATCCTATGACACGCCAACTATATCTGACTTTGCCCAAATAGTTAATAGGGTAACCAATAATGTAATTTCATTATAAGATTGATTCCCATTCTATTTATCTCAATATTATCAATTCATCAATCAAGATATCATTTCATACATAGAATAACATGAATCATCTCAATTCCAAGCCAATTTCACAATTTCACTAAGTTATACTATTTTTAATTTTATTCAATTTAATCATCTATCTCAAAAATCAGTCAAATCCATATCAATATGATTCATTCAATCATAATCAACTATAAATTCATTAGATATCTCAAATTGCAATTCACCATATTCAATTTATCATTAAATTTATTATTTCTTTACGATTTAGTCCATATCTTACCTTTTGTATCAAGTTGTAAACAATTCAAATTACCATCAAACATACACAAATTTATAATTCAAATATCTAACAATTTAAATACAAACATACTATATAAACTTACTTGACAAAATTAACAATTAAGTTGAAACTTTAAGGACTATTTAATAATTTTATTTTTTCTGATTAGTTTTTTATTTGATCTAATTTCCAATCTACCCAATTTTGTAACCGAATATGAAGCGTTTCTTTGAGTTTTCACTCCTCCAAGATTGTGCCAAGAAAGAAGATGAAAATAAATATGATAACTTTATCCTTTTAATTTGTCTTTTATAATTAGATTAATGATTAATTAACCTTATTTTAATTAATTAAACATAATTAACTTAACTAATCAAGCCATTAACATTATATAGTGGATTCTTCTATCACTTTCCACTATCTAATATAAATAAAAGGTTTAATTGCTCATTTGGTCCTTTAGCAATTTAAAAATCATTAACAATTAGACTTTTTCAATTTTTACGATTTAGCCTTTATAACTTAATTAATTATTCATTCATCAAAATCAAAGGACTAAATTTTAATTAACTTTTATACAAACATTGTAAATATTAAATAAAAATATTTACAGATTCGAATATAGAAAATAAAATTTTGAAACAGTCATTTTTTACACCAATAAAAATTGAACTGCTACAACTCATGCACTAAAAGAATGCTATTCTAATCTCAACCTTGAACAACTCAGGACTCTCAGCACTAAAATGTAAATTACCTCTAATAATATTTATATATACTATATTATGGCATACCTATTATATAGATGAAAATATTAAAGTAACCATTTTATAAGCAAATTGATAGCTAAATATGACTTGGATTGAAATAGTAAGATTAAGTTAGTAAAAGTCATGATAATTTAGATTCAATTTTTATTATTTTTATTTTTATTATGTATATATATTTTAAGTTTATTAAAATATAAAAAGATATAAATACTTTTAAAATAATTATATATTTTTTTATAAAAAAAGTTTTAATAATTTTTTAATTAATTGATTAATAATATTAACTCAATTATTTGTTTATATGCGTTATAGAGTATCCATAAAAACCATACTTTTTTTAAAAAAATAAATTTTAAAAAATTGATGGAAAATAAGATAATAAGGACAACAACGGCGCCGATAGCAAAATAAACAAAGTAGCTTATGAAAAGGAGATAAAAAAGAAAAAGAAAAAAAAAAAGGAGTCAAACCCTAGTGGTTTGGGAAGAGGTGTGGAGAGAAAAGACCGAGGTTTGGGTTTCAGGTGTGGTTTCAGGCTTGGATTTTTTTGTTCTTCTGTAAATAGCCGTTAAAAAAATAAAAAAACCTTTTGCCCTTCCTCCTCTCCTTTCCCCGCACTCCAACCAGAGAAAAGAAGAAAACCCTAAAGCTTGCTAGTTGATACCATCATGGCTTTTTCTCTAATAGTGTTTCTCTGTCTTTGCTTTTGGCAGCCTAAAACAACGAAGCGAAAGAAGAAAGTGTTGAATTAAAAATAAAAGGATGGGGAGTAGACTTCCAGTCCAGCACTACAGTAATTCCTTCATCCCCACCTCTCTTCACGACCTCAACACCGTTGATTCTCGACCTTCTGAAATCGACGCCGTTGATGCCACTGATGCTTTGGATCACCACGATCACGACCATCCCGATTCCACTACTGTTGTCTGTATACTATCATTTCTTCTTCTTTTTTCCCTTTTTTCTTAAAAAAATTTAATGATCTTTTTTTAAAATTTGGTACCAGGAGTGTTTGCATGAATCTTATAGAAATTCTTTGCCAATTCATGGCGTTGGAGCGGAGGAAGAAGATCGGTCTAGCTTAGACAATGGTGATTCTTCCAGAGGAGCTTTCAGTATTTTGACAATTGAAGGTATAGACAAATTTTGATTTAATTCTTTAGGCTTCAGTTGCTGCTTTTATTTATCTAGTTATTTCTTGATACTGTTCCACTTTTAATTTATTTTTTTCTGCTTCCTGAAAAATTTGCTTTAAATAGAATGCAATCGACTAAAATGCAGTACTAATTTTAACATAATTATTTTGTTCTTTATAAAATCAATTCTCTGAATTTTTCTCTTGAAAATAAGTTTTCATATTGTAATTCTTTAAAGAGTATTTTTGGCTTTTCGAATCCGTATGCTAGTTTTGCTCTTTTTTTTCTTGAGAAAAAAGTTAGTATTAAAAATAAAAAAACTTTGAAATTGGTTTTAAATTCTGTGAATAGAGATTGACTATTTTTTTTTCCAAAATTGGACTTTTTTAAATCACAGATGTTTCACCTATTGAATCAGCAAGGGCCAGATTTTTGCAAATCATAGTGGATAACTTTATTAATGACCATGTGATTGAAGTGGTTGATAACGAGTCACCTGTGGAATATAATGCTCAGTCAGGACAAGAGAAACTGAATAAGAGAAAGACAGGAGATATACAATATGAAGGCGATCCTAGGTTTGCTTTGCCCTTAATGTATGTTGCCAATTTGTATGAAACTTTAGTTAATGATGTAAACTTGAGGATTGCTTCCTTGAATGGCATTCGTGATAAGACCATTGGGGTAGCGCTTGAAGCTGCTGGTGGATTGTACAGAAGGTTGGCTAAAAAATTCCCTAAAAAAGGTAGCATATTCTTTTGCGCCATTTTATGAGGATAATATCTTGTTGCATTTCTTGAAAAAGTAATCTGGCCCTTTAATTCATATTAGGTTCTTATATGTATAAAAGAAGAGAACTTGCAACTTCTCATGAAACAAGGACAAGGTTTCCAGAACTAGTTATACAAG
This sequence comes from Gossypium longicalyx, assembly GCA_025698465.1. Taxonomy (NCBI): domain Eukaryota; kingdom Viridiplantae; phylum Streptophyta; class Magnoliopsida; order Malvales; family Malvaceae; genus Gossypium; species Gossypium longicalyx. The sequence continues at coordinate 47,352,711 of CM046995.1, forward strand.
AAGAAAAGAGAGTTCGTTTTGTAGTTGTCAATGGTTTGGATATTGTCGAGAGACCAAATAATGTGCCTGTTGAGGATGCTGAGTGGTAAGTTCTTCCTATGGATTTGTTTTCTTTGCATCTGATTTCTGTCTTGGTCTTTATCAGCATCACTCCATTTATTTTACTAGTTTGTCAGTGCATGTGTCTGCTTTCTTATTTATTTGACTAATTGATCCTCCCTAAGGAGATCTGCATATGCTTCTTCGAGGGGTTGCATAAGAATCAACTTATTGCTTTCCGCTAATCAAAATTCAAAAGTTAGCTGGATTCTCATGACATGACTCACTTGGTTGTATCTAAGTTTCCATTTACTAGCTGGATTCTCAAAATATGGGTTAGTGCATAGATAACTTTTTTTCTTTTCCATGCATTAGAGACTTCCTTAACGGCTGACAAGTTGGACATTTGGACTTTGAGGATTTTGAGTGACTTTTTTCCAATGTGCGGACTCCCTTTGACTATGTCTTTATTTGCACAAGGTTTAAACGGCTAACAGGTCGGAATGAGGTTGCTATCTCTGCTCAAGACTACAAGTTTTATTCTCCAAGGCACAAGTATAGGCGTGTCACATCAAACACAGTATCTAACATCCCTGCTTTGCCTGTGAGCTTTGTACCTTCTTTTCCAACTTGATTCTTAATCTTTGAACAATAAGGTCCACTGGATATTTCTGGAAATCTAATTTCCAATATTCCTTAAAACTCTTTAGAATTTATGAGTTAGGTCCAAGCTATGGAAATATGACATAAAATCACTTAATACATACTATAAAGGTGCATTTATCTGTTTAAGGATTTAAAGGTAATGTTAAGGATTCTCTCTCTCTTTCTCTCTCTCTCTCTCATTGTAAGTAAAATTTCTATTTGTTTGCCCATGAAATATATGATGTTGTAATCATTTATATTTTTGCAGGCATTCTCTGGCACTGACAGTTCTCCTTTGTCTAATGCACAAGGGTTTCACACCGTCAATGAAGTAAGCTCTTTGCTGATAAGAGTTGTTTGGACAGGAGTTTCCATATAACTGCATTAAATTTAGCATGGAGACGAGAATGTGTTTGTTTGTGTTTCTAAAAATAGAAATCTTGGAGTTTAGAAGTAAATAGATAAGAAATTATATATACACTTACTTTCCTTTTCTTGTTTCTGAAAATGGATAAGCTCTTTCTATTCTACTTGCTTAGCTAAACCAAGGAGGTTATTCCATATAAAATTTGGACGAGAAGGATAAAAGGCCCAGACAGGTCCTTTCTCCTCTTATGTTCAATTTCATATATTCTTCAGCAGGAGAATTTTCATGATTGGAGCCTCTTACAAATCCTAGAAGTTTTAAAGGGAAAAACTTTTGAGGAGAAGAATTTTCTAGTTAATCTTTTGTTCGTGGACCTTTTTTTTTTTCTTTGAATTTAGGCATTCAGTTCGGTGAAGAATTTCAAGTTTTAAGTAATTAAATATGATAATCAGTTTATGAGTTCTAGCATCTGGAAACAACAATGTCTGCAAGTTAATTTAGGCATCTCATGTTCTATGGTATTCGAAGATCAAAATGAAAATTGTTTGTAGTAAGTTGAACTTATTAGACATTTAAAGAACAGTTTAATGAAGAATTTGTTTGGATTATGAATTCTGGATATTTTCCGTGGACTCTAACATTTGAAGAGAAGTGTTAAGTGCGTTGCAAGTAAATTCCAAATGTCTTACCTCCTATGAAAACATTCCAAATGACTTGGGTCAGCTATTTTAAACAGTATATAGTGCCACAAGTTGTATTTGATATTGTTTTTTGGCTAAACTGTTTCAATTATTGTAGACTCAGCAGCAGACTCCTTCCAAGCATCATATACCATCAATGTCACATCAGCCTCAATTTCATCCTATTCACCAGAACCATCATCAACCAGTTCACCCACACCAACATGGAGCTCATTTTCCCCAGACTCATCAATGTGGGCCACCATCCCACTTACCTGAAATTAGTCATGCTCACCAGTCACCAACCATGTCTCAACACATAGCTTGCTTACAACCCTTAACAGGAGGTCATGTTGGTGCACGCTTGCATGTTATGGTGAGGGACTCTATTGGTTTTTTTCCAATCTTTAGTTTGCATGCTTGCACTTTGTTGTTTGTGTTTTATAATTTACACGCTTTAATGTCATTGCAAAAGCATAATAAAGGAATGTTTATGCATTTGTCGATAAAAAAAAAATCATTATATATACTGACCTCACGTGAAATGCTTACCTTTCAGCCTACAAATCCAGCGAAATACTGCGATGAATGTGGGGCACCTTACCTGAGGGAAACATCCAAATTCTGTTCAGAATGTGGTATAAAGAGGTTAGGGATATGATGCAGTTCAACATGATTTATTTTGAATACCCAAAGTCAATAGGGATGTTTTATATTTGGTTTTTTGGTTGTTTCCAAATATCATCATTTAGTCATGAGGTTTAAGTAATTAGTTCCTGGAAGGATACCCTCATAGTTTCTCAATCTTAATGTGCTCTCTTTTATATAAAAAGAATGTATTAATTATAGTTTAGTCTGGCAAAGAAATCTGAGGCCATTATGCATATACATACTTTTTGAGGGTCAATTCTTGATATGGTCTAAATTTTGTTTCATAATCTTTTGAGGAAAGATATGTCTTACTGTGGAAAAACTTGTGAGCTATTTTTTATAAGCTACTAGGATTTTGCTGTAAGATATAGAATTGTAAGGGTCTTGGAAAAGGATAATCATTGCTAATTGCTTAATGCTAACAACCATTTTCTTTGTTGTATATTATCATGTAACACCATTTATCCTAGTTCGACGACGGAACAGGAATACTAGGTGTTACCGAACTTAAACACATACAATCATACATTTTGTAGTTATGAAATTTCGTCCCAATTTAAAACTTTTCACAATATCTTAATGTCCTTACTATGGGCCTGCGAGGCCCCGAGCACATTTTGGAAATTGATTCGGGACTAATCCACTTTAGAAAACTTTATAAAATTTCAAGCAGATAGGGGCACACGTCCGTGTGGAAGGGTAACACGCCCATGTGCTGTCTTAACATGGGCATATTGAAGGCCTGTGTGGCTCACACGGCCTGAACATATCGGGACACGCTCGTGTCCTTAGTCCGTGCGAATTTATTTTTCGATTCGAACCTATAGGAATTTTCACACGGCTTGACACACGCCCGTGTTCATGACCCATGTCTCCCATACGGTCATGACACGCCTTTATGCAAAAACTTTGACATTCTGTTTACTGACGTCAGCAACCCCTTAAGGGCACACGGTCAAGGCACACGCCCGTGTGTTAGGTTGTGTCCTCCACACGGCTGAGACACATGGCCATGTCTTTGCCCGTGTGTTTATTACCATACATATTGACTTGTAAAATTTAGGTGCAGGGGATACACGGCTGGACGACACGCCTATGGGGCAGACTGTGTCACACACGACCTAGACATACGCCCGTGTGGACAAAAATAAGGCTATTTACCAAGCCTTTTTGCCATCCTTACTTGCACCAACCTACACAATATTAACCAAAACCAATCCAAGTATAACACATATAACCAAACCAACCACAACCATGAGAAATTTGCATCAAATGCATTTAATTATAATCAATATTAGCCACTATTAATGGTCTATACAAAATAAATATCACATCCATCATAAGAGTCAACACTTGTGGCTAAACTAACAAGACACTAAACAAAATATTCAAGTCCTTATACATGCCACAATCAAAACATTTAAACTAGATATACCAAGAGCTTCAGGTGATAGTGTGATCGATGCTTCTGACGTTCCTAGATCCCTGATACTAGCTTGGCGGCACTATAAGAAAATGAAAAGGAGAGGGAGTAAGTATAAACCTTAGTAAGTTGCATATAAATAAGTAACATCAACCATGCATATTATAAATCAACACAACATTCTTGAGTGAACATAAGTAAATATCACTACATGCTTATATATATATATATATCACAAGTATAAACCAAAGATTTTCATATCGTACCAATATCATTTTCATAGCTATAACTTACGTCATTCTTACCATCAAGGTAACATAACTAGACTCATATCTCATAAGTTTTTCGAATAAGAATTTATACCACTCACAACATGATTATATCATTCCATATCAGTCATAAGCTTTTAAAATAACTCGTGAAACCATTTGGAATACTAAAGGATATCAGACAAGCTTTACACAAGAGGGTGAATCACCGATGCCATGTTCCAAATATAGTCTTACATTAGCTTACATGTCGAGACTGATGTCATGTCCCAAATATGGTCTTACATTAGCTCTCGTCTCAATGCTGATGTCATATCTCAGACATGGTCTTACACTGACTCTCATGTTGTGGCCGATGCCATGTCCCAAACATAGTCTTACACTGGCTTTCACAACATCGTCGATGTCATGTTTCAAACATGGTCTTACATTGGCTCTCATGTAGTGACAAACGTCATGTCCCAAATATTGTTTTACACTGGCACACATATCACCTAAATGTCATAGCATGGATATCTAATCTATTCTTAAGTTCAATCGAGACTCTACTACATTGAATTTCATCATGCATTATTCATAAGCAATTTCAACCATATTACACAAAATTAATCATTCAACACATAATAATAATAATAAAGTTGCCTTACGTACATCTTACCTCGGTATACAAAAAGTGGGCGACTAGTTGAATTTAGTCTACTTGTTTAGCCTTTCCCCGGTCTAGGCCCGGATTTTGTATCTCTTGATTTGTAAGAGTAAAGAGTAGCTAAAGTTTTGAAGCTCCAAAACTCCTAAAATGGCTAATATTTTCGGTGGTATAGACAAGAGATGAAAAATATGACAACCCTTTTCTTTTTGTTTTATTTCTAGTCAAAATTAAGCTACTAACTTCACTTAATTCTGACTTTTCTACTTTTATTTGTCTCTATGGCCGGCCACCCTTATTAAAATGGGTCTATTTACCCTTTAAATACCCCTAGTTATGATTCTCTAGTTATTTAACCCCATTTGCTAGAAAAACAAAACTTTTGCCCTTTATGCAATTTAGTCATCTTTCGCAATTGAGCATGTAATCGCTAAAATTATTTTGCTAAAATTTTCATACACATATAAATATGCTATAACACATAAAATAATATTAAAAATAATTTCTCTGACCTTGAATTAGTGGTTTCGAAATCACTGTTCCGACAAGACCCAAAAATCGGGCTATTACATATAAACTATGTTGTCATTCCCAATGGGGCAGGTATTGTTGTTCACCCTGACTTGATTTTTACCCTTCACCTTTAACATCTTTTGAGAAAAGAAAAATTACCTGATCTCGTCCTCGTCCTGCCTTAAAATATTACATAATTTTTTTATTTTATATTAATTCTTACAAGATTAAATAAGATATATTATAAAATTTTATAAAAATAATTAAAATGCTATAAAGTCTTATTAAGTTTTGATGTATATTTTAAGCCTAACTTGATCAGACCCCAAAATTTTAACCCTCCTTGCGCACTTTAAACAGTCAATGCTATCTACACCATAATATAATTAGTTTCCTATGTTGTTTTTGTCTTGATTTTTTTTCATAATATTATTTTTAATATCAACATAATACAATTAGAGAAAAATTTTGGATTTGTGTTGTTTTTGTGCTGTGACGTTTATATTTTTATATTAATTCAACTTAGATAAAATTTTGTGACATGATCTGTTCATGTTGTTTTTGTTATTTTGTGTGTTCAAAGCATCATAAATTTATATATTTTTGTTACATGCTAATAATTTATTTCATATAAATTTTGATGCATTCATCTATTCAGTTGTGTTCATGCTATTCTTTTTGTTTCGACATGTTTTAAATTTTGTGAGAATTTACACATATATAATACAATTACATATATTTAAAAAATTATAAAATAAAAATTAAACCAATACAAAATATAAATAGATACAAAATTAAATAAAATTCAGACTAAAACTCACAAAATAATTAGCAAGGCTTAAACAAAGGTACTAAAGAACCGAGGGGCATCAACTTTTTACTAGCAATGTCAAGGACGTTTTAATTAGTTTCTCATTTTGTATTTAAATTAGGAATTTTAATTAATTTATTTTAATTTTATATTATTTCATATGACAAAGGCAACAATATTTACCAATTATCGCGCAGCCCTTTGAATGTTGGAATGCAAAGGACTGGTGCCTTTAAGAAATGGTAACTGCATGCGATCCTTTAAATTTTGTATGTCCTCCCACAACGGGGCCCACTTCCAATAAGCAAGTTTCTTCCTATAAATTGATGGATCCCGTGTGTTGCAAACTATATTATACAAACAATTTTATTTCTCCGGAACTTTTATTTTGATCTCTCAAAATATAATCTTTTTAATTTGATAACTCTCATTTTAGTCGTTTAAGTGTTAAATCTCCAACATCAGTTCACATCATGTTATTTATTATATTGATAATAATACTCATATTAATTAAATTAAAACTCAATCAACCAGGAAAAAAAATCAAATATGTATATTTGCTAACATACATATTTAAATGTTGTCGATTATGCACATTTCGACACTTGATTGTTTAGAACATGTTGGATTATTTTAATTAAAAAGATTAGATTACATGTTATTATATTTAAATTTATAATTTATAATAAATTTAAAAAATAAAAATAATTTAGATGTTTAATAACTTCATTTATTATACAAAACATGATATAAAATTCAGAGGTATTTAAATATGATTAATTGGCTTAATAATTTCAAATCTATTATAACTATATAATACCAACCTAATAAGAGAAATAATCCAAATATGAAACAACATATAAATAATACATAAAAGTTATTAATGTGCCAAAATTTCTGACAATGCCAAAAATAATAATAAATAAAACAAAGACACGAAGAAATGAGCTAATTGTAATGGTGTAAATATTTCCAAGTTTATATGTTTCATAATTGTAGTATTTGAATTCAGAATACTATAATAAATATTTATAATCTAATCATTTGTTTAATATAGACTTAGACCCGTTTTTTAATATATTTAATTTTTATATTCATTTTGTGTCGTACAGTGACTTAATTTTAAAAAAAAATTATGTTTCATCTCAGTTCGTATTATATTTTATACAATTTTTTATAGTGCAATTTAATGAAATATTTATGTCATATTTATTTGTTTTTTCACATATTTAAATTGTTAGTATTTTTATAAACTTTTACATATTAAAATATGTCATAAATAAATTTATATTTTAATTTAATAAAAAAGGGAAAGATTTAATTACAATAAAGAGTAAAAAAGAATTACAATAAAAGTAAAAAGATTAATATTTTTCATCTCATAAAAATGGTTTGGAATCATCGTCAAAAATAGGATTTACAGTAAATATTAACATAAATTACAAAGGGAAAGATTAGTTACAATAAAATGTAAAAAGAATTCCAAATTATTGCAAGAAATAATTAAAATTACATATAACTTGCATCCCTCGATATTGAATCAAAACGCATAGAATTCAATTCTTATATTGAAGGTATGTATTTATTCAATAATTTTTTATATTAAAAAATATTTATGTAATAATTTTAAGTAATTATAAAAACACATTTATAACAATTTTTTTAAATAACCCTAAATAGTTTTCAGAGTAAATGTTGAATTTTTTACTAACATTTTTCTCCATATTTTTGTCATCTTAGTAGAGTAATTAAAATTTTTTAATTTTTTTTAACAGATATTTGTTTGGAAGTGGAACACAAAGCAGCAGAAATCTAGAAATGTATACAATTTTATAGATAAGCCAGTGCAAGATAATTGAATAACTAAATGAAATGTACGAAGAATATAATGAATGCATTTCGTGATGAGTTCATCAATACGTAATTTGATTAAGTTGAGTAAAATATTAAATTAAAAGAGAGATTTGAAAGACTTTTTAGAAATTAGGTTTTCTTTTTAAATATTATCATTTTATTTATTTTTGCATTTATCTAAATATTGTAATAAGCTTATTGTACCATTAGATAATGGTTCATTTCACATTCAAGCATTCGATTAACCCCATAAAAATATGTTACTATATGCTTTTGCAATAGATTATTCAATTTTTTTGCCATATTTATCTCCCTTGAATTTTTTAATTAAATTACTCCCTCCATGTTTTAATCAATTTACCTAATGGTTTATTGCTCATTTAAGTTTCTCATCTGTGTTTTAATCTTTCTTGAATTTCATTTTTATTTAAATTAGTGTAAATAATATTATCAATTAATATCTAATTAATAGAATCAATCAAATATAACTCATTTAATAATAAATCAATAATAAAACTAGACTTATTATAAAACTAAAAGAAGAATATAGAGATTAAAAGAGAAAGAAAGATACAGAAATGAAGGGATAATTTAACTTTTACTTAGGATAAAATAAGCTTGTACATGCGCTCTATTTATAGAGCTTCAAATACCATAAGTTACAAAGCATTAAGGACCAACATTAAGATACCTTATAAATTATTTAGAGGTTATGGACATTCATTTCTTATGAGTTACAATAGGATAAATTTGAGGGGGTTATGGACATCCATTTATCAATGAATTTATAGCACTCTCCATTAGATGTCCATTATTGAAAATGTCTTGCAAAAAAAAAAAAAAAAAAAACTTAATTAGGAAAACCCCTATAAGATAAAAACATAATGAATGAAAAGAGTACATAATCTATTATTACAAGTTTCCTTGTTAAAAACATTTACCAGGAAAACCTAGTATGACAAAACCTTGGTTAAATAAAAAGAGTGCAATGTGTTTTTGACTCCCTCTAGTGGCAACATCACATTACATCTTTGAGCCGATGCATTCCAATATTGTGTAGTAGTCTTTTAAACGTTGAAGTCGGCAATACCTTGGTAAAAAGATCTGCTAACTTATCATTGGAACGAATTTGTTGAACTTCTATATCACCTTTTTTCTCAAGATCATGAGTGAAAAATAATTTTGGTGAAATATGTTTCATTCTATCACCTTTGATGTAATTAAAGAGGTGACAACTAATGTCTACTTTGTTGAACGCCATGATATGACAATACCTCCACATATAAATAAATATCTCATGTGAGATCGACCTTTATGTGGATCCAATAAATATCCAGCATCAATATAGCCGACTAATAGGAATTTTGAATCATGTTTAGTTCTATTCCAATGTTTACATGTTGGAAAAGAATTAAATCTTGCTAACAAGTTTATAGCGAAAGCTATATCAGGTTTTGTGTTGTTTGTAATATACATCAATGCTCCTATGACACTTAGATATGGCACTTCAAGACCAAGAAATTCTTTATCATTCTCGCAAGGACGAAATTGATCTTTATTCACATCTAACGATTGTACAACTATTAAGGTACTCAATGGATGTGTTTTATCCATGTAAGATTTCTTTAATATCTTTTTTGTATATGTTGATTGATGGATATGAATTTCATCTTTTAAATGTTCGATCTGCAAGCCAAGACAAAATTTTGTTTTTCCAAGATCTTTCATCTCAAATTTTTTCTTTAAACAATTTACTGCATTTTGAAGCTCTTTAGGAGTTCCAATAATATTTAGATCATTAATATAAACAACAATTATCACAAAATTTGATCCAGACCTTTTTATAAAGACACATGGACAAATTGGATCATTTTTATAACTTTATTTTAACAAATATTCACTAAGATGATTATATCACATGCATCCATATTTTTTTTTAATCCATATAAACTTTTCTTTAGTTTGAAGAGCAATTTTTCCGAAAAACTCTATATCCTTCAAGCAATTTCATATAAATTTCACTATCAAGTGTACTATAAAAATAGGCTATAATAACATCCATTAGACGCATGTCAAGTTTTTCATGTACTGCCAGACTAATTAGATATCTAAACATGATTACATCCACCACAGGAGAATATATCTTGTCATAGTCAATGTCGAGCCTTTGTGGAAATCCTTGTGCTATAAGCCATGCTTTATATCTCACAACTTCATTTTTCTCATTTCATTTTCACACAAATACCCATTTATATCCTACCGGCTTTAAATCTTTAGGTGTTTGGACTACAAGTCCAAAAACCTCACATTTAGAAAATGAAATCAATTCTACTTGAATTGTGTCTTTCCATTTTGGCCAATCTTTTTCTATTTCTATATTCCTCAAAAGATTTGGGCTCAGGATCCTTATTTTTTTCTATTTCTGTAACATCTTGATTTCGGGCCTAGTCGGAACAGTGGTTTCGGGACCACAAATTTGAGGTCATAAAATTTATTTTAGTATTATTTTTAGGTCTACAGCATGATAATAGGATTGTGTAAAAGTTTTGTTGAGAAATTTTACCGTTTGTATGCTTAATTTGTGAAAAAGGACCAAATCACGTAAAATGCTAAAGTTGTGTTCTATTAGCTAAATGTGTTGGTTAGCTATGGAACTTAAAAGTTGAGGCCCTTATTGAGTAATTAAACCATTTAGGGAGATGATGGATGTACATGGAGTGTATTAAATGAAAATTCAAAGTTGGTGAAGTTGGTATTTTGATGACAAAAACCTATTATAATAAAAGAAAAAGAAAAAAAAGCCAAAAAAGCTATCATCTTCTTCCTCTTTCATGCCATAGCCGATTCTCACACTTGGAGAAGAGAAAAAAAAATTGAGTTCAAGCCATTTCCCTTGTATGTAAGTCATTTTGGTGTTAGTTTTTGATGTTTTTGAAATCCTTGATGCATGATATAGCTATTTCTATCATTATTTTGAGCTAGGGTTTATGTTGAAAAATTTACCCATGTGTTTCATGCATGTATTTTGATGATCAATGGAGGAATATGGAAGTTTGGTGTTAGATGAACATCTTTTTCTAAGTGGGTTTATTGAAAACACTTAAAAGGACTTATTTGTAAAACATGTAAAAATAGGTGTTAAAAATGTGATTTGCTGCTATAAGAGGGAATATGAATCGGCTAGGCTTGGGTAACCAAGAAAATAAACACATTTTATTTTACGAGCCTAGGGGCTAAATTATAATTATATAAAAGTTTAGGGGTAAAACTATAATTTTTCCAAAATATGATTTATGGGATGTTTTGAATAATGTGGTAATTAAACAAGTGAAATTTGCTATTATAGATTAAGAAAAACAGAGTCCAAACCTAGATAGGGGGAAGAGCAAGATCTTGGACTAAATCAAATTAGTTGTCCATATTTTGTACCGAGGTAAGTTTGTGTGTAATTGGCATAGCACCCTATTATGTATTTAACATTTAATGTTGCATGAATTGTATATTTTTCTTTGTGAGTATTATTGATATTGTCAGATAAAGAATCAAAGTGATGAAAGTCGGTTGAACCTTAGGAATACTTAAGGTACAAATATCACGACATTTGGGATTGATGAGATCCCGTATAAGACCATATCTGAGATATGGCATCGGCATCGAAATGTGTTATCATGTAAGACCATGTCTGGGACATGGCATTGGCATCGACATATGAGATCCCATGTACGACCATGTCTAGGACATGTCATTGGCATCGTGTGGTGATCCCATGTAAGACCATATCTGGGATATGGCATTGGCATCTTATTATGTGAACGGGGTTTCCTGAGTATCCGTTAGTATTCCAAATGGTTCAACAGGCAAATCGAAAACGTGTTAGAGAAATGACAAGGTATGATCATGTTGAAAGGGTACAGGTATGTACGTCAAGCTTGTAGTATTGAGATTAAAAAAATGATAAAACTTCGGTAAGAGGAGAATAAAGAAATTATGATATTGAGTTCTATTGAATATTATACAAATTGAATGAGGTAAGGTATGACTACAATGATTATTGAGAATGAGACGAGTCAAGTTAAGTTATTTATGTGTATGGAAATGTGTATTCTTATTACTTATTATTACATGCAAGCTTACTAAGCTTTATGCTTACCCCCTCTCTCTTCCATTTCCTTGTAGTATCGTCAAGTTAGCTCAGGGATCAAAGGACGTTGAAGGCTCGTTCACACTATCAATAGGATCTAGTCTCAACATTTTGAGTATGGCATGTATAGGGACCTAGTCTTTTTGTTATATGTCATATTGGTCTAGCCAAATGTGTTGGCTTATAATGGTAGTTGATTCATTTTGCGTATGGCCATGAGATATGGCTTATAATGATTATTGAATTGTAAACCTATTCATCCATATATGTATGTGCCAATTCTATTATGATATCACCTATAGTTATTGATGATTGAATGTTGATGAATGTCGTGTGTGTATAAGATGGTATGAACATGCATACATGCAAGTCTAAGAAATATTGCTTATACGTATATGCGTGTTGGTAAGATTTGATTTGTCATATTAGGGAGTCTTACACGAGTATAATGTGATGGGAAGTTGTCATGCTTAAGCTATGTTTATGAGTGTTAAGGTATCATTGAAGCCATATATGTGTTTGTACAAATAATGGTGGTAATTGGCTTGGAAAATAGCCTTAAAGTTTCCCACACGGGTAGACACATGGGCGTGTGTATAGGCCGTATGTCCCCTGCACCCTAATTAATGCAAAACATAATGCCCAGTAGTAAATACACAGGTAGAGACACGATCGTGTGTCTCGGCCGTGTGATAGACACAGCCTCAGAACATGGGCGTGTGCCCAGGCCGTGTGAAGTCTATACCTGATTTTAGAATTTAATTTGCCACACGGCCTAAGGACACGAGCGTGTGCCTTGGCCATGTGACTTTATTTGGTTGATGACGTCATAGCCAGTGAGTTACATGGGCTGAGGACACAGGCATGTCCCAAGCCACACGGGCGTGTGACTTTCCAAAATATGAAAATTTTTCTAAGAGTTGTAAAAGTTCCAAAAGTTCCCGGTTTAGTTTCAGATCTTTCCTAATGCATGTTTTGGGCCTCGTAGGACCGTTTAAGGGACGTTAAATATATGTTTGAAGGACCTTACCTGGAATGAAATTTTATAGCTCGATTTTTGTGTGTTTGATTGCGTTCAAGTACAGTAATGCCTCGTACCCTGTTCCAGCATCGAGTACGGGTAAGGGGTGTTACAATTTCAATAGCAACATTATAAGAAAATTTTTTGTTGATAACTATATTTTTCCAGTTTTGTAACACCCTTGCTTGACCTGATCGCTGGGTCTGAGTTACGGGAAGTTACAGTCGACACCGAAATAGTTACAATTTGTAATAATCAAAATTACACCATAAAACGATCATTCATAATCAAAACATTTCAAAAATTTGTTATACAGTTTTTTTTAAGACTTGACTGAGCTTACAAAAGTTTAATTACTAAATTCAAACATGAATTAGGACCAAATTGCAAAGCTACCAAAGTTTTAGAATAGGTATCGATACCCTTGAAATGGTATCAATACCATTTGTAGTTTCAATGTTTTAAAAAATTATTCATTAAGCTGCAAGGATCGGTACTTGTCATATGGTACCAATACCCCTTTTATAAAGTATTGATACCGTTTTATGATTCTGTTACTTTTGTAAAAACTAAACAAAGATCAATTATATCGATACCCTTGTAAAGAATCATTACTATAGTTTAAGTATCAGTACTTTAGTCCCTTTTCATGCCCAAAACCAATGTAAACAAAAATAGTACTTAAAACACCCTAAAAATCTACACAAAACCAAATCAAGCATACCAAAACATCTCAATTCAACAATTTATAAATCAACCAAACAATCATACATCTTTAAAGTCCTTAAACATATCAATTCAACTTATGAAATCTAAAATCTTTTCATTTGCTTATTCATTTAATTTTACCATTCTAACCATACTATTTGACTTTACATTTCCCATTCATAGAATATATATGCAATCTAACATAAACAAATTTCTAGATATCTAGTAACAATGCAAAATCCAGTAATACTCAAGGACCAAATCAAAACTATTATTCAAAATAAACTGTAACAGCTTGTTTTGAGTCAAATCAGAACAGTGGTTTCGAGACCATAAATCTAAATTTTAAATTATATTTTATTATTATTTTAATATTTATAGCATGATTGAATGATTGTGTGAAAGTTTCATTTAGAAATTTTATCATTTGATTAGTCAATTTGATAAAAATGACTAAATCGCGTAAAATGCAAAAGTGATATTCTAATAGCTAAAGGTATTAAATTGCTATAGAAATTTAAAGTAGAGGTTCTTATGTGGTAATAAGCCCATTTTTGAGATAGTGGAATGTGAGGGCTTGGCATTAATGTAATTAGTGATGTTTTTAAAGGTTATTTCAGTAAATTACAAAATAATGATAAAAACAAATGAAATAAAACAAGTCTTCATCTTTTACTCATCATCACTAACCGAAATTAAAGAAGAAAAAGGAAACTATTGTTGAGCTAGGTTTGGCCAACCCTATTTTGTCAATTGGTGAGTGATTTTTGTCATGTTTTTAATGATTTCTATGTTTTTAGGATCGTTGCAACTAGGTCTAGCTAGCCCAGGGACTAATTTGCAAAATTGTTAAAGATTTTGAATGTTTCTATTAATGAATAAGCATGAGTTTTGAAGTTTCTTGATAGATTATGAATGCTTGTTGATAGATATACAAGTTTTGTTAAGTGATTGTTAGTGAAAATGCAAATTAAGGATTAAATTAAGAAATGTGAAAAGTGTATAGGTAAATTGTGAAATAAATGAAAAATATGGGCTGATATGGTATTAGAGAAATTCAGCTAGCATGGGTTAGTCCTAAATTTCATTAATTTGTGTTTTTATAAAATAAGGACTAAATTGTAAAAATTGTAAAACATGAGGGACAATTGTGTAAAAATGCCTTAATGTGAATTTTGGACTAAATTAAATAGTGAGATGATTAAATAAGCTGATTTTGATTACATATAGATCAAGAAAAGAGAAATTCGGATCTAGATCGGGGGAAAAACAAAGTTCTCGACTAATCAATCAGTTTAGCTATTTTTGCATCTGAGGTAAGTTCGTATCTAATAAGCATTGTTATAATTATGATTTAAATGCTTTGATATTGCATAAATTGTGTATTGAGACTACAGTCATGTTTGAAGACAATTCAGCTAATTATGGGCACTCAGTGTGCGAAATCGAGATAGCTTCGATTATATATTGCACTTAGTGTGTGAGATTGAGATAGCTTCTGCTATATATATACATTGGCACTTAGTATGCAAAATTAATATGGCTACGACTTTTTATTTGGCACTAAGTGTGCGAGTTTCTCGAGTAAGTATCGAGTTTCCTAAGTATACAAAAATATTTTGAATGGTTTAACGGATATGTCAAAGATGTGAATGAGTAAGAGTTAAATAAGGGAAGGTGCAGGTATGTACATGAACCTAGTAATACACTAAAAGGATGAAAAATTAAGGAAATTACATCTAAATTGATGGATACAAATGTGGTAGGTTGGTGATATATTATAAGATATGTTATGTTATGTTATGTTTTTGGCTTAATTTGAGTTTATGTAATGAATTTATATAAATGCTATACAAACTTTCTAAGCTATAAAGCTTACTTTGTGTATTTCTCTGTGTTTTATAGTGGTTCCAAAGCTAGCTTGGATTCGGGGACCGTCGGAGATCGCTTCACACTATCCAACTATAACTTGGTACTTTCGAAATTAAGTTTTGGGTCATATGGCATGTATAGGGACTTTGGTCAATATGACATATGTTTTGTTTGTGAATTGAGCCATTTGAATTGACTTGTAAATGTTTATGTTTTGGGATTTTATATATAGCCATGTGAGTTGGCTTATATTGGTGATTTTGATAATGTAAATAAATGTACAAATGGCTTTTGTTTTGAGTTTGGTAATTGCACTATGATGTGTGATTGAGGTTGGATTCATGGTGCTTATTGATAATAGGTAATTTGAATGTTAAATGGTTGATAATTGGGAAGCTATGTGCTTGTGATTTGGTGCATGATGATGCATGTTTGGAAAGGTTAAATTAGTTGATTTAAATATGTGAAGTTAGTATGATTTGAATGAGTAAAACAAGAATGTTAGTTGTTGGTATTTAAATGGTATATTTTAGCTTTGATTATGGTTGAATTGGATGTCCACTTATGCTATGAATGAGTGCCAACTGAATTGTGTAGGTGTGTGCAAATTTGGGTGGCAAATTGGCTTAGTAAATAGCCTATTTTTGTCTACATGGGTAGAGACAAGGACGTGTGTCTCAGCCATGTGTGACACACGGTTATGTTGCACGGTCGTGTATCCCCTGGTGTTGAAAT
This sequence comes from Gossypium longicalyx, assembly GCA_025698465.1. NCBI lineage: Eukaryota > Viridiplantae > Streptophyta > Magnoliopsida > Malvales > Malvaceae > Gossypium > Gossypium longicalyx. The sequence goes on from CM046995.1 coordinate 47,369,086, forward strand.
TGAAATCAAGTTAGTATGCTCCACACGGCCTTACACACTGGCGTGTGACTTGGCCATGTGACATAAGTCAGTATACCTTACTGGTTTGGCATGGCCTAGCACATGGCTTGGCACACGGGTGTGTGTGGCCATTTTTAGGGCACATGGGCTAGCCACACGGGCGTGTGTGATGGCTGTGTGACCCAAGTCAAAGAGTTACACGAGGTTGGACACGGGCTGGAACACGACCATGTGTACCCATTTTGAATGTCTACACAGCTTGAGACACGGGTGTGTCTGTTGGCCGTGTATACACACGGGCAGGCCACACAGGTGTGTGTCCCCTGTTTAGTCTTGAACCACTTCCAATGCATGCTTTAGGACTAGTAGGCTTGTATTAGGGACAAAATGATTGGTTGCAAGTGAAATGTATATGAACTGACAAATTGAATGTGAAATGCATGTTTAAATGTGTTGTAAGTTCGATAATACTTTGTAATCCTATTTTGGTGTTGAATACGGGTGATGGGTGTTACATTTATTGGTATCAGAGCTACAGTTTAGTCGATTCTAGGACTAACGTAGCATGTGTAAAAGTTTAGCTATACATGCCATATATAACTTGTGATAGTGTGATGACTCCTGACAATTTAAATTGTGTTTTTGTATAGCAAATGGATCCCAATCGAGCTATAGCTGATGATGTTGAAATTAATGCGCCAGCTCCCGCTCAAAGGACAGCTCCATCTAAACCTAGACTCGTATCGGGTAGCCAAGGATGAGAGGCTAGAGAAGCCTTATTCCAAATGATGAACGAATGGTTTACGCAATATGTCTAGACAAATCCGGCTACTCAACAACCTCCACCCCCACCTAATCCTCAACCAGTTCCTGTAGCTCTTCAAGTTGTGGAACTTCAATGACTGAATAAGCCGCTAGTAAATAAAAGTTGAAAACACAGGGCTGAAGAGTTTAGAGCTACCGTTGATGATGATCCCGAACTAGCTAAATTTTGGCTTGAAAACACTATTTGGGTACTTAATGTGTTGTCGTGTACACCAGCTGAGTGTTTAAAATGTGCTGTATCACTTCTGAGGGACACTGTGTATCAATGGTGGAATACTTTGACATCCGTGGTGTCGAGAGCAAGAGTTACTTGGGATTTTTTTCAAGCTGAGTTCAGAAAGAAATAAATCAATCAGAGATTCCTCGATCAAAAGCACAAAGAATTTTTAGAATTGAAACAGGGTCGTATGACTGTGACTAAATATAAAAGAGAATTCGTACGGTTGAGCAAGCATGCTCGGGAGTATGTTTCTATCGAAGAAACCATGTGTAAACGATTCGTTGACGGGTTGAATGAGGATATTAAACTTCTAGTTGGAATCCTAGAATTGAAAGAATTTGTTAGTTTGGTTGATAGCGCTTGCAAAGTTGAGGAGCTTAGTAAAGACAAGAGAAAAGCAGATTTAGAGGCTAGAGGCTCGAGAAAAAGACCGATGAATAAGCTATATCAGTCTTCATTAAAGAAATCACGAGATTCGTATAGTCAATCCAATGCTTCAGTGGGATATCATAATAAAGATCGTGGAAATCAATATATGAGTCCTAAAGCTCAAATTACTTCAGTCTCGAGCGTTGGTAGTGTGAGAAACAATAAACCTGAGTGTCAATAGTGTGGAAGACGGCATTTTAGGGAATGTTGGGTGAAATATAATAATAGAGTTTGTTACAAATATGGTGCATGAGATCATTTTATTCGGGATTGTCCTGAGTTATCTAAGAAAGATTAATTCCAAAATGTAAGACCCGATAATACAGCCACAAAAGGGAGGCCACCGAGAAATGTTGGAAATGTGTCCAGTAGTAGAGGCGTGAAAAAGGATTTGACTATGAGATCTGAAGCGAGAGCACCTTCTAGAGATTACGCCATTCGCGCTCGAGAAGAGGCGTCATCACTTGATGTTATCACTACTACATTCTCTCTTTATGACACTAATGTGATTGCATTGATTGATCCTGGATCGACTCATTCGTATATCTGTATGAATTTAGTGTTTAGTAAGAGTTTTTCTGTTGAGTCTATCGAATTTTTGATTAAAGTATTGAACCCCTTAGGCAAGTATGTTCTAGTTGATAAAGTTTGCAGGAACTATCCTTTAATGACTCGGGGTTACTATTTTCTAGCTGATTTGATGCTTTTGCCATTTGATAAGTTTGATGTAATTCTGGGAATGGATTGGTTGATTCTGCATGATGCCGTTGTAAATTGTAGATGGAAGATCATTGAATTGAAATGTCAGAACAGTGAAATTCTTTGAATTGAATCAGTTGAGTCAAGTAGATTGCCTATAGTGATTTCATCGATGTCGGCTCAGAGATATGTGAGAAAAGGTTGTGATGCATATTTAGCATATGTTTTAGATACCAAAGTGTCTAAAATGAAGATTGAATCAGTGTCTGTAGCTTGTGAATATCTGGATATACTTCCAGAAGAATTGCTTGGGTTGCCACTGGTTAGAGAGGTTGAGTTTGCTATTGAATTGGTACCGGGAACATCGCTGATATCTATAGCTCCTTATAGATGGCTCTAACAGAATTAAAGGAGTTGAAATCTCAGTTGCAAGAGTTGTCAGATAGAGGTTTTGCACGACCAAGTTTTTTGCCCTGGGTGCGCCAATATTGTTTGTAAAGAAGAAAGACGAGTTAATGAGAATGTGTATTGACTATCGACAGCTCAACAAGGTTACGATAAAGAACAAAAATTTGTTGTCGAGAATAGATGGCTTGTTTGATCAGTTGAAAGGTGCAACAATGTTTTCGAAGATTGATTTGAGATTTGGTTATTATCAGTTGTAAGTTAAAGATTCGGATGTACCGAAAGCTACTTTCAGAACGAGGTACGGACATTATGAATTCCTTGTTATGCCTTTTGGATTAACTAATGCTCCTGCAGTCTTTATGGATTTGATGAACCGAATTTTTAAACCGTATTTAGACAGATTCGTTGTTGTGTTCATTGACGACATTCTGATCTATTCACGAGACGAGTCTAAACACGCCGAGTAGTTGAGGATTGTGTTACAAATCTTGAGAGATAAGCAACTGTATGCTAAATTCAGTAAATGCGAGTTTTAACTCAGAGAAGTCAAATTTTTGGGGCACATTGTTTCAGTGGAAGGTATTAGAGTTGATCCGAGCAAGATTTCAGCAATTGTTGACTGGAAACCACCGAAAAATGTATCCGAAGTTAGAAACTTTTTGGGGTTAGCTGGCTACTATCGACATTTTTTTAAAGGATCAATTGCTGATCTATAATAATAATTCATTTCAATTATCACTTTCAAATATTTTATAGCATTCTATTTTATGCATATGACAGTTCAATTTCATTTTTCACATGTTCCCTAAAATTTTGCATTTTATTTAATTTAGTTTCTAAAACTAAAATTGCTGTAACTTTCAAATTTGAGCTTTGATTTCGAAATAAATCTCAATTCCATCCATCTACATACCCCTAATGACCATAATTACAAAAATTTCATTCCAATTTTGAAATATTTACACTTTAGTCCCTATATTCAAAACTAACAATTTTTACTTTACAATTGTAAAAAAAATAATTTCCACTTTACAAAATAGTTATTTTTCATTTCTAAACTTAAAAGCTAACATTTTAATTCCAAAACTTCAAGCATTCATCAATGACAACATTTTGAAACTTTAACAATTTTGAAAAATAAAACACGGGTTAACTAAATCGAGCTGCCATGATCTCAAAAACATAAAATTTACGAAAAATAAACTTCGAATTTACTTACATGCAAGGGCCAAATGCTTTGAATCTTTTACAATGGCTTTCTAGCTCTTATTATTTTTTAGATGGTGAAGGAAAGAAGAAGCAATTATAAGCACTTAGCCCTTGAACGTGCATGCACATAGCTCATGAATGAATGTAAATTGAATAGACAAGTTAAGCTCCCTTCTTACCAACAGTCCATGCACTTAGGTGAACCATTGTATTCAACCATAACTCACATTCATGAATCAATGCGTTTAGCCCTTGCATGTGAATGGTCATATGAACTAGGATAATTTCATGAATTCAAAGATTCCATGAATGAGGCTTGTACATGTATTCGGCCATAAATTCAAGGTCATGGTGGAGCTTAAGTGGTCAGTCGAATGGTCCTACAAACATATATAAATAGAATATTAGATCAATTTTCAAAACAATCAAATTAACACAAATGAGACAAGGAGAATAAACATATGACACTTTTAACAAATCATAACATATAATCAAGAACATGACATTCCTATGCTTAAACTAGACTCACGACATAAGCAAAAATGACACACACATACTTAAGCACACGAATAAAGACTAGACTAAGATTAGGAAGCAATTTCAAACATATTAAGAATACAATATATGTAACAGGCTATTTTTCAGTAGTGTCATAAACAGTGGTTTCAGGGCCACAAATCTGATGAGTAAGTTCATAAATGTTATTATTTAATATTTACGAGTCTAATATAGTATCAAAATATATCATTGATTGGAAATTTATGCTATTTGAATGAAGAATTAGATTCAAGTGGTAAATCTTTTAAGTAAAATGGTTTTAGAAAATAAGGTATTAAGACCTTGTTTCTATAAAACGGACCCAAAAATATTTTATTAAATATTTACGGAGTGTGATTAAGGTCATATTAAAAATTTGTTAAGAAATTTTGATGTTTAGATGGATAATTAATTAGAAATGACTAAATTGCAAAAGATGTGAAATTTAATAGCTATAGCTTTACTTGTATTTAATGGATATGAAAGCATGAAATAAGGGCCTTAAGTGGCCTTAAGTCGTAATTCAACCAATTTTTAGTTTAGTGGATGATCATGGCTTGGCATTTGGTGAAATTTGGTTTAATATTTAAGGGTAAAATGGTAAATAGCTAATTAAACTTAAAATTAAAGAAAAAAGATGATCATCTTTTTCATTTGGAGAAGGGGATGACTGAAACACCATCTTTAGGGAAAAATCTTTCGGCTAAAGTTTAAATTTCATGCATGGTATGTACTCGTCACTCGTTTTTAGTAATTTTTATGTTTTTATTATCATATTAGCTTAATCTAGCTAACCAGGGGGTCAATTTGTTAAATTTTCAAATGTTATGGAATGTTCTACTGATGAATTTGAGATGTTTTTGAAATTTTATGGTAGAATCTTAGGCTTGGTTGCTGATAGGACTATTTTGTAAAGTGATTTTTGGTAATTTTAATATTTAAGGACTATAATATGAAATTAGAAAAAGTATAAGGACTTGTTGTGAAATAATAGAAAATATGGGTTGTAATAGGGTTTCAAAAAATCCAGCTAAACTTAAATTTGAATAAAAATGGTTAATTTGCATGTTTTGGGCTTCGGAACTAAATTGTATAAAAGTAAAATGTTGAGGGCAATTTTGTAAAAAAGTCAAAAAGGACTTAATTGCATAAATGGATTGATTTTTCTATTAGAATTAGTGAATTGAATGGAATTATTATTTTAGATCAAGAATGAGCGGAAAATCGAGGAGAAGGGAAAATTACCAAATAACTCCTATACTTAGTCATTGCTGTAATTTAGTTTGGTAAGTTTGAACGAACTATGACTGTTTTAATGTTAGATAAATTAACTATTTATTATGTTGTTGTAACATAAATAAAATAGATTATAAATGCATTAATGATATGATGATTTGACAGATAATAAGTCCCGATTGAACCTTAAGAGTTATTAGAATACAAGTGATATGTCATTAGAGATTTCATGTTTCAAGTGTTGGTCCTAAATGTCCTAACAATGGCTGAGGTCTTTCATTTGTTACAGATTCTCCACAGCTCATGTGAGTAGGCCCATTTCACGACTCGTGTGAGTAGGCCCATTTCACGGCTCGAGTAAGCAGGCCCATTTCATAGCTCATGTGAGCATTGATGTAAAGGAAAGGTTTTAGTTATTTGTAAAGGCACATTTTGTGTGAGCTCTCTCGGGTATCCGATGTAATTCTAGATGGTTCAACAGGTAAGAAAAGGAATGGAATGGTAAGTGACTTAATCGAAAGGTTCATGACTATATGAAAGGGTTGATGCTTATGTAATGTATCTTATAAAATTCTATTTATGATGTAAATGAGTTTATATGTGTTGTTGATGAAACAATTAACTTGTGAGTTTGATGATGCTTGAATAGGTTTATATTAAACTCATGGCATTGGTAATGGTTTATGTTTAATATCTGAATTGTAATATTGGAATTAGTAAGTAAGCAAATGGAATGAATCTTGATCGTATGGTAACGATGATGAATTAAATGTTATGTTTATACATGGTTGATTTCATATGTATCATGAACAAGTATACTAACTTGTCACTTTGATGGTGTTATTGAGGTTTTATTAAGCTTATGGCATTGGTAAAGGTTTATACTTATTCTAGAAATTTCAATATTGAAATGGTAAGTTATGTTTTAAGTTTATACGGGCTTACTAAGCATTCATTGCTTACGTAGTTATTTTCTTTGCTTTGTAGATCATCGAAAGCTTGATTTGGTTGGAAGCTCGTCGAAGACCTATCACACGATCTAGTAGACAATTCAATTGTTTTTGAGTAATTTGGCTAAGGTTTAAAATGACATGTATAGCGTGATTTGAAATGGTATTATGGTGTATGTGTTAATGGTGTTTTGTCATGTATAAGCTTTGAAAAGCTATGTTAGTTTGGTACACTTTGATGCCTTACCAAGATATGTGATTTTGGTTACTTTAAAGTGCTTGTTTATAAGGTTGTCTTAGCATGTTGATAATGGCTTGAAAATGATTGCTTGTAACATGTTTTAATTCATATTTGAGCTAGGTTATCATGTATAGGTCTTTTGTATTAATAGCTCATGGATGAATTAAATGATTGATTTAGTAACTTATAATTCTTGTTAAGTAAGGTCTTTTTGACTACTTTAGGGTAATTGAAAGGTATGATATTTTGGAATGCTAGTGGTGGCTTGAAAATGGAAAATGTGATGTGTTTTGGTAGGTGTTTGAATTAGGTTGTTATGTTTGAACAAAATGTCATGTATTGATAGTTGATGTTTTGGTATGTTTGCAGTGCCCATGAATGGTCTATTGGTTTGGCAAGTTAAGATGTTTTGAATGGTATGTTTAAATGTATTTGGATGATGTTTAAGTCCCTTGAAAGTGTGCCCAAATGGATTAGATGTTTATGCATGGTTTGGTTATGAAATGGTTTGATCTTAGGTGAATTTTGGGTTCACACGGCTTGAGACACAAGTTGTCACATGACCTGGCAACATGTCTATGTGTCACTTGTGATTCCTTAAGGTTCCAAGTCAGTAAGTTACATGGCCTAGTACATGGGCTTGTGGGGCATCTCAAAGAGTAACACAGGTGAGGACACGGGCTGGGACACGATCGTGTGTCCCTTGTTCGAAAGTTACACAGCCTGGGGTGATTCTACATGGCAGTGTGACCCCTGTTTCCAATTTCTGCAACTTTTTCTTAAACTTTTTATTTTGTTTCAAATTGGTCCCTAATTGCTTCTATGTTATTTTTAGGGCCTCGAGGCCCCGCTTTAAGGTAAAAATGCATGTAATTGAATGGACTATGATATGATTAATTTATTTAAATATTATGATGTTAAATGTTTCTGATAGTACAGTAATCCAATGACAGAGACGGGTTAAGGGTGTTATAATATATATGAAATAAGAATGATAAACTCATAACACTTGTGACAACTGAACAAATGGGCATGTGGAAATGACATAGACACTTAGACTCAAAATATGTATAAACTTTACTAAAAACATGACAAAAAAATGTAACCCCCTAAATTCGGCCTAGACGTTAGGGCCAAATTTCGGAAGCCACATTAAAACTGTTGAAAACATTTACTTTTTAAAAACAAACAAGTTTCAATTGTTTTTTACGAAAACTTTAAAATTTAAATACTAAGTAAATTAGTTTATGAAACACTCTTATTAAAACTCATATTTGAAATGTTCATTATTTTATCGAGATATCGTCTTAAAGAATTAAAACAATGAATTTGCAATATTTTAATTATTTATTAAAAATGATTTTGGAAAAAATCTTTCGCAGTGAACTTTTGAAAATACTTAGAATATAAAAAATTTATAGGTTTATTTAAAATTAAATAAAAATCATAATAATTTAAATAACAACTGTAACAACCCATTTTTCAGTGAAATTAGAATAGTGGTATAGGGACAACAAATTTGATCCGAAAAATATTTTATTTTTATTTTACCATATGGCCCGTAATATGATAGAAATGACGTGTGAAAATTTTGATATGAAAACTTTATCGATGTAGTGCCTAATTACGAGAAGGATTAAATTGCATAAAATGCAAAAGTTGAATTCTAGTAGCTGTAAGGATCAAATAGCTATGGAATTCAAAACTTAAGGTCCTTATATAGTAATTAGACCATTAATAAAAGTAAGTAGATTTTTATGGAACTCATCCGTAGAATTATAGAAAAAGACAAGGAACTAAATTAGAAATACCAAAATACTTAATTAATCAAAAGATGAAAATAAATTATATCATCTTATTTTCATCATCTTCAACCTAAAAACACATGGAAACTCTAGGAGAGAGAAAAGAAGCTTTCAAGGCCTAACTGGATCCAGAAAACACAAACTAGAGGTTAGATCGAGGAAAGAAAAAAAATTTGGATTAGTAGATTATTATGCAGACAAGAGTCAAGGTAAGTTCGTGTAACTTAATCGAACATGTAATTATGTTAATTAATTGTTGTATTGTATGTAATGTGATTTATATTGATGTGTTTCATTTGTATGCTATAATAAAAAAAATGAAAATAAGCTTGAAATGGTGATAAAAGGTTAGTCCCGATTGGATGTTGAATTCTGATGATTGTATGCGCTTTCTCGAAACCAATAGGGTCCTGCATTTGTTGCGGATGCGATTTAGCTCGGACGAGTAATCCCAATTGTAACGCCCCCTTACCCGAGACCATCGCCGGAGTCGAGTATGAGACATTACTAAACTTATTTTAGCATTTAAACAAGTTCAAACAATTCTCATAGTAAACTGTCCATCTGCATCATAATTTCTAAAAAAATCATATCTTGAGTTACAAAACTCAAAATCCAATTCCGTAAATTTTTCTTGAAACTAGGCTCATATATACTTACTAATTTTTTTCTAGAATTTTTGGCTGGGCCAATTAGTACAGTTTATTAGTTAAAGTCTCCCCTGTTTTAGGGTTTAGCTACTCTTACACCTGTGTATTACAAATCAGATATCTCCTTGTACAGAGTTTCAATGACTATGAAGTTTATATCTCTTAAAACTAGACTCAATAAGGAATATGTACAGATAAAGCATAACTTCTAATTGTTTTTTTACAATTTATGGTGAATTTCTAAATTCAGAACAGGGGATTCAGAGATCGCTCTAACGCTATTCCACCAAAACTTAAATCTCTCATAAAATATAACTCATTTACCTATTTTGTTTCTTCCACATGAAAATATATTCATTAGGCTTCAATTTAATATTTTATTCATCATCTAATTCTATTTCTACTATTTTTAGTGATTTTTCCAATTTATGTCACTGCTGCTGTGTGATTCTGTTTTATAACCAATTTCACCATTTTATGGTTTTCCATGGACTAAGTAACACATTAAACATACATGACATCAAATATGATCTAGATTGGCCATTCCAATGGCTAATCATTTCCAAACCTTTTCTTACCAAACCATAACCATATCATAAGATTATTTACACAAAGTGAGTATAGTGCTATACATGCCACACTCAAAATATACAAGCCATTTTACCAATTTAGGTATTCGAATAGTGTGAACGAGCCTTCGACCTATCCCCATTCTCAAGCCAGCTTGTCAAAACTACAATGAATGAAAAGGAGGGAGTAAGCATAAATGCTTAGTAAGTCCATATGCAAATAACAAATAACTTAACAAAGCAACTATACCAACCAATATTAACATAATATCACCAAAACATATATCACATTTCTATTCATCATTCATCATCTTACCATATTATTGTTGTCGTATCAAGTCTCAACTCGAGGGTTAAGTACATACCTGTCCAAAGTGCCCATTCCACAACACTTACCAATACGTCACTTGCATCTTGAGTATTCTTCCGTATTGCTAGAATTTTACCCGTTGAACACATCAGAATATAATTCAGATACATGGAAAGTTTGCACATAAGTGCCACATATGTTGCCAAGCTACCATGTAACCCGCCCATAAGCAAACTCTGCTCAACTCAATGAGCTCGGGTGTTCGCATCCATAAGTGAACTCGGACTCAACTCAACGAGCTCAGATGCCTAGTTACATCTCACGAACTCGGACTCAACCCAACGAGTTCAGACATTTGACTCCATAAGTGAACTCGGACTCAACTCAACGAGCTCAGATGCCTAGTTACATCTCACGAACTCGGACTCAACTCAACGAGTTCAGACATTTGCATCCATAAGTGAAATCGGACTCAACTCAACGAGATGCCTAAATATCCTAATCTATTCCTAAGTTTCAACAGGATTTTCCTCGTTCATACTCCTTTACCATTCTCCTTGGAATACCAGTGACGATACTTCGGTAGTCTTTCACATTTTTCACATAATTCATAAAATTTTTGCATGTTGTCCAACAATTACCACAAAGCATAGAATCGCATAATAACAATCATAATATCGTATAAATAGCATTAAATGATTTAAAATACCAGTTATATTAAAATATTTACATATGAACTTACCTCGGTACAATATGTTAGAAATCAAGCCTATTCATCGAAAACTTTATTTTTCCCTCGATCACGACTTGAATCTCGTTTCTATTGATCTATAATAACAAATTTAGCTTATTTAATACTCATATTTATTAAAACAGTCCTTGACTCAAACTTTGGAAAAATTACATTTTTGCCCCTAAACTTTTGCATATTTACACTTTTTCCCCAAAGCTCAGAAATTAAACTTCATCCTATTTTATTATGTTTTATGACATGCTGATCAGTTTTCCCTTCTATAGAAACATCAAATTCACACTCTATCATGTATTTATGAACATTAGGTATTTTTACCGATTTTGTCGTTTTACTCATTTTCACATAAAACTGCTTAGCAAAAGTTGTTTAACACAATTTCAAGCTTCATATTCTACCATAAAATATCAAAATAAACATATTTCACCTATGGGTATTTTTCCAAATATAAACCCTAGGTTAAATTATTTCTAGAATAAGCTAAATCAAGTTACCGGGACTTCAAAAACGTAAAGAACATTAAAAACGGGGCTTGGAATCACTTACTATGGAGCTTGTAGGCTTGAAAAAAACCCTAGCTATGGAGAACCCTTGAAATTTCGCCCTAATGAAGAAGATGGACATATTTTGTCATCTTTTTCCTTTTTTAATCTTTTAATTACCAAATGACTAAAATACCCTTCATTACTAAACTTTCAAAATTTCCATCCATGTCCAATTTTTGTCCAAAACTTAGAAATTGGTAAAATTTCTATCTAAGACCTCCTAATTAATATTCCAAAGCAATTTCATACTAAAAACTTCTAGAATGCAAGTTTTGCAACTTATTCAATTTAGTCCCTAATTTCAAATTAATCACTTTATGCATAGAATTTCTTCACGAAATTTTCACACAATCATGCAATCATATCATAGACCTCAAAATAATCATAAAATAATTATTTCTCTCTGGATTTGTGGTCCCAAAACCACTATTTCGATTAGGCCCTAATTCGAGATATCACACCAATGACCTTATTATAAAAAGGATTTAGCTTAGACGGGTAATCCAAATATAATACCTCTCGAGTATACGTTATGATTAGGGTTTAGGCAATACTGGTAACCGTAATTGAGATCTTGTGAGCCTACACTATATAAAGGATTTAGCCTGGACTGGTAATCCTGTTATACGACATGTGGCTCATGAGTGTGTTCCTTTGTTAAGTACTATAAGGCGTAACCTTGATAAGAATTGACGAATTAATGAATCGTACACCTCGAGTGTACTACTTGAGCCTTCATTGGAATTTCAATAATTCAATGGACATATAACTCTTGAATTGGCATGAAAATCTTGAGATAAAATGATAATGACTTGAAAGAACATTGCTTAATAAGCTCATCTATGTTACTTGATTTATATGAATAGTTGGTGACTAACATGTTTGATGAAATGTTTGTGATTAGGCCATTTTGCCAAATGGATGGAAACATAACATTGTATGCCTACATTTTAATAAACAAGATTGGTAAGTTTAGTTTCTGTTATACGAACTTACTAAGCATGTAATGCTTACTCCTTTTATTTTCCCCTATTTTATAGTCTCGGAAGCTCGTGAAGGTTGGAAGATTGTGGAGCATCGTCACACTATCAACTAGCATTTTGGATATATTTAGTGAAATCATTTTGGTGTAATGGCATGTATAGGAAAACTTGGCCAATAGTGGCTTGAAATGTCATTTTGTAACCTAGCCATTGGAATGGCTAGTGGTGGCTCATTTTGGATATGATTTATTAAACTATTATGGTATATATATATCCACATGTGTCATGCTAAGTTCATGTGATCCAATGTGGTGAATGCTTAAGTTAAGTTAAGGTGAGTTGAAACCATGTATGCATGAAATGGTATGCTTTGATGAATGATGGATTTGTTCAATTAGAATGCTTGAATTGGTTGGTATTGGTTGTGAGTTTCAAGTGTAGGTTTTTGGGTGAGAAATGAAGCTAGGAAATAGCTTTATTTTGTCCACATGGACAGACACACGGGTATGTGTCTAGACCATGTGTGACACACGGCCTGGTAACTCGGGCATGTGGTTAGGCAGTGTGTCCCCTGCACCTAAATTTTGAGAAACAGAATGCTCAGAATTGGCCACACGGGTAGAGACAAGGGCGTGTGTCTTGGCCGTGTGAAACTTGCACCTAATTCGAATTAAATTAATTAACCACATGGCCTAGCACACGGATGTGTGGTATAGCATCACATTATCACAATTCATTTATGGCATGTATAGCTAGATTCTAACACACTTGTCATCACACTATCACAGTTTATTTATGGCATGTATAGCTAGAATCTAACACACGCTACGTTTGTCAAAGAATCGACTAAACTGTAGCTCTAATACCACAAAATGTAACACACTTACCCATATTTGACGCCAGAACAAGGTACGAGGCATTACTTGACTTATACACATGCAATCATACAAAATCGAGACGTAAATTTCTATCCAAATTTAAAACTTTTCATAAACATTCATATCATCCTTATAACGAACCTATGAGGCCCAAAACATGCATTGGAAGTGGTTCGAGACTAAACCGAGAACTTTGGAAAATCTTACAACACTTAGAAAATTTTTTAAGTTTTAAGAGCCACATGTCCATATGGCTTGGGACACGCCCGTGTAGGCAGGCCGTGTGGTCACACATGCCCATGTCCCTAACCCGTGTAACTCTCTGTTTGTCACCCATGAACAAATTGAAGGCACACGGCCAAGTCACACACCCGTGTGCTAGGCTGTGTGGTCAATTTAATTTTCATAATTTTTCATAAAATAGGTGTAGACTTCACATGCCCACGGCACACGATCATGCCTGAGGCCGTGTCATCCACACGGGTGAGACACACGCTCGTGTCTTTGCTTGTGTGCTCAATTTTGAGCATTCTATTTTGAAACAATTAGGGTGCAGGGGACACACGGCCAAAACACATGCCCATGGGACAAGTCGTGTGTCACACATGGCCTAGACACACGCCCTTGTGTCTACCCGTGTGGGCAAAAACAAGGCTATTTACCAAGCTATTTTGTCACCCTTCTATGCACACACCTGCACAACAAAACATAACACAATCCAAGTAATTATATTCAACCAATTTAGCCAAAAACAAGACATCCACATAACATCCACATGCTACCATTTACCACATACAAACATCACATACTAACTAACTTAAACCATGGAAATTTCCACATCCATTAAAACATCATCATATGCTTATATACTTAAACCAATATTAACCAATTTCAATAGCCATTTACAAAATGAATTATCAACCAATATAGGCCAACACATTAGGCCAAATCAATTATGACACATAACAAAATAACCAAGTCCCTATACATGTCATAACTCAACATATTGAAATCATTGGTACCCAAAACATTAAGTTGATAGTGTGATTGGATCCCTGATAATCTCCGATCCCTGAGCTGACTTGGTGACACTATAAAACAAGGGAAAAGAAAAGGGAGTAAGCTTTAAAGCTTAGTAAGTTCCCATGCAAATAATAAGTATTATAAACTCACATTTAACATACAATTAACATAATAATAATTGGCATAAATATTATTAAGATCTCACAATCAAAACTTTCTCAATCATAACCTTATCGAGGTTTCATCACATATCGAGCTCATTACATATGAGTTTTACGTACATACCTGAGTCATCTCAAATTGGATTTACACATAATTCATCTTTGACATACTCGTTAAATTTACCCGTTGAACCACTTGGAATACTAAGGATACTCAGGAGTCCTATACATATAGTACCATACCAATGCCATATCCTAGATATGGTCTTACATGTAATCTCATATCGATGCCAATAGCCAGTTATGGTCTTACATGAAATCTCACATCAATGCCATATCCTAGATATGGTCTTACTCGAAGTCTCATATTGATGCCATATCCCAGATATGGTCTTACACATAATCTTAGTAACCATAATGTCATGACATTTGTATCCTATCTATTCCTAAGGTTCAACTCGGATTTCATGCTTGTCGTAATTTTGTCAGACATGCACAATGATCAATCATAATTCATACAATAGGTAAAGCATTTAAAACATAATTATAACAATGCATTATTTACATAAGAACTTACCTCGGTACAAAAATAGTAGAAATGGACCTAATCGTCAAACATTTTGTTTTTCCCCTGATCTAGGTTCGAACCTCGTTTCTCTTGATCTATAATAGAAAATTTAAATTATTTATTAATCACATTACTCAATTCTGCCCAAAACTTACATTATGGCAAAATTATATTTTTGCCCCTAAAATTTGACATATTTACATTTTAGTCCCTAGGCTCTTAAAATGAAATCTATTCAATTTCATCAAGGCCCAAGCCTAGCCAAACCTCTTTCATGCTTAAAATAACTCACATTTTCCATTTAATCACACTTTTATACATATTTTTAAATCTTTTTACAAATAGATCCTTTTGACATTTTCATCAAAAATCACCTAGCAAAAGTTGTTTATCTAACATTAAACTTGTATAATCTACCATTAGAAATCAAAATACACAAACATCTAACATGGGTCAAACCCTAGACCTTAATCATATCTCAAATAAATGGTAGAAATAGATAGATTGAGTGATAACGACTTCAAAAATGTATAGAAAATTAAAAATAGGGCAAGAACAGACTTACAATCGAGCTTGAAAAGTGGAAAAACCCTAGCAATGTCTCCTTTGCAAGTTTCAACCAAGCATGAAGAAGATGGACTAAATTTTGGCTTGATTTTTGGTTTTTAATTCATTTAATTACCAAATGACCAAAATACCCTTTACTCAAAACACTAAAATTCTCTTACCTCATGTCTATTTTTGTCCAACTTAAAGTAAAATGGTCTAATTACCATCTAAGGACCTTCAATTTAAAATTTCATAGCAATTAGACACCTCTAGCATGTAGAGCTCAACTTTTGCACTTTTTACAATTCAGTCCTTTTTGCTAAATTGAGTGCTCAAATGTTAAAATTTTCAAATGAAATTTTCAATAAATTATTCCATACAATTGTAGACCATAAAAATATAATAAAAAAAGTTTTACTACGTTGGATTCGTGGTCCCAAAACCACTTTTTCGACTAGCCCCAAAATCAGGTTGTTACAACGACACTGGTATCCATAGCACCTTACAGAATGGATCCTACTGAGTTGAAAGAGCTAAAAGTATAGTTGCAAGAATTGATGGACAGAGGTATTGCTCGACCTAGTTACTCACCTTGGGGTGCACAGGTTTTATTTGTAAAGAAGAATGATGGATCGTTGAGGCTGTGTATTGATTATAGATAGCTCAATAAAGTTACAATAAAGAAAAAGTATCCATTGCCTTAGATCGATGATTTGTTTGACTAGTTAAAGTGTGCTACTGTATTTTTAAAGATTGATCTCCATTCTGATTATTATCAACCATGGGTAAAGGAATCGGATGTGCCAAAGACAGCTTTTAGAACCAGGTATGGACATTATGAGTTTCTTGTGATGCCATTCGGCTTGACAAATGCACCTACAGTGTTTATGGATTTGATGAACAGGATTTTCAGCCCGTATTTAGACAGGTTTGTGGTGATATTTATAGATGATATTTTGGTTTACTCTCTAGATGAAAGTGAACATGCTGAACATTTGAGAATAGTGTTGCAAACCCTGCGGGAGAAACAATTGTATGCCAAATTTAGCAAATGTGAAATTTGGATATGAGAAGTTAGTTTCCTTAGGCATGTAGTATTTGTTGAGGGTGTCCGAGTAGAATCGAATAAATTTTCAGCCATTATAAATTGGAAAGCACCGAAGAATGTGTCTGAAGTTTGAAGTTTTCTGAGACTAGTCGGTTATTATCGGAGATTTGTAAAAATGTTTTTCAATGATAGTTTCTCCGATAACTTGTTTGCTACAGAAAGATGTAAAATTTGAGTGGACTGATAAATGTTAGCAGAGCTTTGACAAATTAAAGGCTTTATTGATTGAAGCTCCTGTGTTAGTTCAGCCTGAATCGGGTAAGGAATTTACAGTTTACAATAATGCGTCATTGAATGGTTTAGGCTGTGTTTTGATGCAAGATGGTAAGGTAGTAGCTTATGCTTTACGACAGCTAAAGTCATATGAAAAGAATTACCCGACACATGATCTTGAATTGGCAGCCATAGTGTTTGTATTGGAAATCTAGCGACATTACTTGTTTGGTGAAAAATGCTACATATACACTGATCATAAAAGTCTGAAATATTTGATGTCACAGAAAGATTTGAATTTGAGATAGCACAGATGGCTTGAATTGCTGAAAGATTATGATCTTTTTATTGACTACCATCTGGGAAAAGCCAATGTAGTGGCAAATGCTTTGAGCAGAAAATCCCTGTATGCTCTGCGAGCAATGAACACTCGATTGTCATTGTCTAATGATGGTTCAATCATAGCTGAGTTAAAAGCTAGACCAATGTTTTTACAACAAATTTCTGAAGCTCAGAAAAGTGATAGCAAGCTGCAAGCAGGACGTGTATAGAGTGAATCGACTCTTGATTCAAAATTTCAAATTAGGACTGATAGTTATTTGTTATTCAGAGGCAGAGTATATGTACTGAAAGATTCTGAACTAGTACAGATGATCTTGAATGAAGCTCATAATGGTAACATGTCTATTCATCCTGGTAGTAATAAAATGTATAGCGATCTGAAAAAGATGTACTGGTGGTTGGGAATGAAACGAGATATTTTGTGAGTTTGTATCTAAATGCTTGATATGTCAGCAAGTAAAAGCTGAACATCAATTGCTTTCTGGACTATTATAGCCAGTTACGATACTAGAATGGAAATGGGAAATAATTACTATGGACATTGTATTGGGGCTACCCTTGTCTCCAAAGAAGAAAGATGCCATTTGGGTAATTGTTGATCGGTTGACTAAGTCAGCACACTTTATTCCAGTACGTATGGATTTTTCCTTGGATAGATTGGTTGAGTTACATGTTTCTGAGATAGTCAGATTGCATGGAGTGCCTGTCTCCATTATTTCCAATAGAGATCCTCGGTTTACTTCTCGATTCTGGAGCAAATTACAAGAAACTCTAGGTACTCAGCTACACTTTAGCACTGCATTTCATCCCCAAATAGATGGTCAATTTGAATGGTTAATATAGATCTTGAAAGATATGCTTCGGTGTTGTGTACTCAAGTTTTAAGGTAAGTGGGAAAGATATTTGCCTCTTGTTGAATTTGCTTATAACAATACTTATCAGTCTAGTATTAAAATGGCACCGTATGAAACCTTGTATGGTCGCAAATGTAGAACACCATTGTATTGGACAGAATTCAATGAGAAAAAGTTAACAGAGTTGACTTGGTCTGAGAGACTGAAGAAAAGGTAAAGGTAATTCGAGATAGCCTGAAAATAGCCTTTGATCGACAAAAGTCTTATGTTGATTTGAAAAGAAAAGAAATAGTATTTCAGGTTGGTGACAAGGTATTCTTGAAAGTGTCACCTTGGAAGAAAGTACTCCGGTTTGGTCGTAAAGGAAAATTGAGTCCACGATTCATTGGACCATATGAGATTACAGAAAGAATTGGACCGGTTGCATATCGGTTAGCTTTACCACTAGAGCTTGAATAGATTCATAATGTTTTTCATGTGTCTATGTTATGGCAGTATTGATCTAATCCTTCACATGTTATCTCTCCAACAGAGGTAGAGATCCAGCCTGATATGACATATGGTGAGGAACCAATCAAAATCTTAGCTCGGGAAACAAAAGAGTTAAGAAATAAAAAAGGTAGCTTTGGTAAAAGTTCTTTGGCAAAGGCATGGTATTGAAGAGGCTACTTGGGAATCGGAGGATACAATGAGAAAGCAATACTCGAATCTTTTTACTGGTAAGATTTTCGAGGACGAAAATTCCTAAAGGGGGGAGAGTTGTAACAACCCATTTTTCAGTGAAATTGGAACAGTGGTTTCAGGACAACAAATCCGATCTGAAATATATTTTATTTTTATTTTAGCATATGGCCTGTAATATGATAGAAATGACGTGTGAAATTTTTAATTTTGATATGAAAATTTTATTGTTGTAGTGCCTAATTACGAGAAGGACTAAATCGCATAAAATGCGAAAGTTGAATTCTAGTAGCTATAAGGATCAAATAGCTATGGAATTCAAAACTTAAGGTCCTTATATGGTAATTAGACCATTAATAGAAGTATGTAGATTTTTATGGTGACTCATTCATGGAATTATAGAAAAAGATAAGGGACTAAATTGAAAATACCAAAATACTTAATTAATTAAAAGATGAAAAGAAATTATATCATCTTATTTTCATCATCTTCAACCTAAAAACACATGGAAATCCTAAAAGAGAGAGAAAAAGCTTTCAAGGCCTAATTGGATCCAGAAAACATAAACTCGAGGTTAGATCGAAGAAAGGAAAAGATTTCGGATTAGTAGATTATTACGCGGACAAGAGTCGAGGTAAGTTCGTGTAACTTAATTGGACATGTAATTATGTTAATTAATTGTTGTGTTGTATGTAATGTGATTTATGTTGATGTGTTTCATTTGTATACTATGATAAAAAATTGAAAATAAGCTTGAAATGGTGATAAGGGTTAGTCCCGATTGGATGTTGAATTCAAATGATTGTATGCACTTTCTCGAAACCAATAGGGTCCTGCATTTGTTGCGGACAGGATTTAGCTAGGACGAGTAATCCCAATGACCTTGTTATAAAAAAGATTTAGCTAGGACAGGTAATCTCGATATAATATCTCTTAAGCATATGTTATGATTAGGGTTTAGCCTGGACTGGTAACCCTAATTGAGCTCTTGTGAGCCTACGCTATATAAAGGATTTAGCCTGGATTGGTAATCCTGTTATACGACATGTGGCTCGTGAGTGTGTTCCTTGGTTCAGTACTCTAAGGGGTAACCTTGATAAGAATTGACGAACTAATGAATCGTACACCTCGAGTGTACTACTTGAGCCATTATCGAATTTCAATAATTCAATGGGCTTATAATTCTCGACTTGACATGAAAATCTTGAGATAAAATGATAATGACTTAAAAGAATATTGCTTGATGAGCTTATCTACGTTACTTGATTTATATGAATAGTTGGTGACTAACATGTTTGATGAAATGTATGTGATTAGTCCATTTAGCCAAATGGATGGAAACATAACATTGTATGACTACATTTTAATAAACAAGATTGGTAAGTTTAGTTTTTGTTATACGAACTTACTAAGCATGTAATGCTTACTCCTTTTACTTTTCCCCTATTTTATAGTGCTCGAAAACTCGTAAAGGTTGGAAGATCGTGGAGCATTGTCAAACTATCAACTAACATTTTGGGTATATTTAGTGAAGTCATTTTGGTGTAATGGCATGTATAGGGAAACTTGGCCAATAGTGGCTTGAAATGTCTTTTTGTAACCTAGTTATTGGAATGGTTAGTGGTGGTTCATTTTGGATATGATTTAGTAAACCATTATGGTATACATATATCCACATGTGCCATGCTAAGTTCATGTGACCCAATGTGGTGAATGCCTAAGTTAAGTTAAGGTGAGTTGAAACCATGTATGCATGAAATAGTATGCTTTGATGAATGATGGATTTGTTCAATTGGAATACTAGAATTGGTTGGTATTGGTTGTGAGTTTCAAGTGTAGGTTTTTAGGTGATTTTTGGGTGAGAAATGAAGCTAGGAAATTGTTACACTCTAAACCTAGCCTGGACGTTATGGTTGAATCTGGCGATGTCACATTGAAGTGTTTTTGGCGATGTCACATTGAAGTGTTTTTCGTAAAGTGCAATATCGTTGAAAAACCCGTTCTTTACTTAACCTCTTTGTGTGATCTTAAGATTGATCTTAATACGTTTGCTCATTTTCAAAATGTGAGTTGTTTGTCAAAAAGTTAATCATATTAAAATGTCTTTATTATTAGTTTTATTGTGAAACATTATTACATGCGGAAGCTCTTTAAAACAGGTTTTGTATTTGTGGTGTCTTTGAAAAACATTTATCTTTTTGAAAACCCACATCTTTTTCCTACTGCTAGCAATTATAAATCAAAGCAAATAAAAATCCCAAATTAAAAATAAAATCCAAAGAGGCCTTATTACAATAAAAATACCTAAAATAAATTACTTATAATTTAAAAATCAAATATGAAAGCATGTGAGGTTGTGTGGCCACCTTTGAGTCCCTCGCAGCACTAATCCACCTAAGACTGGGGATTACCTGTGTAGATAAATAAAAGGGAGAGTTTATGAAAACTCAGTGTGTAATCCCTTATCAAACAATTAGTCAATCATACAGTGAGCAAATACAGTCTGGGCCTAAGCCCATTTCAGTAGCGGTTTAGTTTTAGTTAGAGCCTTAGCCCATTACAGTATCAGTATCAGTTTGGGCCTGAGCCCATTTCAATGACAGTAATAGTACAAATATGCAATCAGAAATCCTACCCAACCAGCCTCTACACTCCAACTCCGTCCAACCCTACACTCCATGTAGGGATATAATCAACCCACCCATCCCTACACTCCAAATAGTATTGGTTACGACACTAAACAGTATTTGCCGTAGAGCTGCCAGTATAGTACACTTTCTCCAATCATAATAAAACCCAACCCCATGCAACACAGCATGCATCATGTCATGTCATGTCATCATATCATACATGTACTCAATACATCTAAAATGGTATGCTTAACACAATCATACATCACAAAGGGGCATAATAGTCATTGTATCAATTTGGGGGTCTAGGTAAACTTACTGACCCAACAGTAGATCCACAGTTGTCTCGGGTGACCCGTACAACCTTAACAGTCAAACAGTGAAAATGGGCCAACGACCCATATTACGGGCCCATGTGAGCCATTCCCGTGTGGCCCACATAGCCCAGAAATGGCCTTGGCTGTGTGGATTACATAGCCTGGCCCAATATTCTCTAGACGTCCATGTGGTTTACTCATGTGGGGCCCACATTCCTATGGGGCCTACACGGCACAGTTCAACCCGAAATAGCCCAAAGCGGCCTCGGCCCATGAAATTGCTCATGGTTTGCCTTGACGATCATCCGCCCATGTTTGGTCACATGAACTACCACATGAGCACGCGCACGCCCGTGTAGCATATCGTTCACTTTTTTTGGCTTTCGCCGATTTCCAAAGTTGGGATTGTGGTTACACACCTTGTTTCCAAAAGTGCGTACACCACTCTTGAGCACTCCCACCTATAATCAAACATAACACACCATTAGATCCTTCACGATAGGGTTACAACGACCCATCTTATATTACTTATCTAAAAGGTATATTGTCACTTGCCTTACTAGAACAGATATGGCTCAGCCCACTTAAACCGCTGAAAAAGGTTGACTATATGCTCCTTGGCGATTAACTGCATTACAACCAAATCCAATTAACATTTATTCACATGATCAGATTGAACCAAATGAATATCCACTTACCGAAAGCGCAACCCAAGCGTAGGGGAAAGGAAGTAATCAGTCTATCCCAAAATGATCACATGATAGCAACGAGGCAAAGGCTAGCACCACCACACCCCTAGCAATAAATGACAACAAAGGAAAATATTAGAAGGAAGATTACTATGGTAGAGAGAGGGAGAGAGAGAACAGAAAAGAACCGTGTGTACCCACTGAATGGTCAAAAAATAATTTCGAAAATGAAAATAGAGAGGGGGAGGAGTAATCGATCAAAGCGAAAATCGATTGAGAAAGGGAGAAGGAACTAGGAGCAGTCAGTCAAAGAGAAACCGATTGAGCGAGAGGGGGAGAAGAAAGAGAGAATCAGCCAAAAACCAAGGGCTAAAAGCCAAAAGAATTTGAGAAAGAGGAAGGAGGGTATTCGGTCAGCAAGAAGTGAAGAAAAGAACAAAAACAGTCACAGAAACCAAAAATGGAGAAAAAGAAACATACTACTCCTAAGCCGAATTCTTGAGTGGCTAGCATACCGATTCGACACCAACTCTCCCACATTTCAAATTCCCCTAATTTTTCTCCCCAAATCACTCAAGGAAATTACACCTAAGATAATTCAAACACATCCACACTTATCCACATCCCTTAACAACCAAAATTCCCTCCAACAACCTCTTAAAATTTGGCCACAACTCCTCACACTCCTCTAAACACTCAGTTTTGGTCAAACCACAACATTTCCACGGCATCACCAGTAAAATAAAACACTCTTTTGCATCGCCAAGACTCGAACTCAAGACCTTCAGTAACAGTAACATGCCACCTTAACAGTAACAGTAACAGTAACACGCGACACGTGCAACCTTAGCAGTCAAACAGTGAAAATGGGCCAACGACCCATATTACGGGCCCATGTGGGCTCACATGCCCGTGTGGCCCACATAGCCCAAAAATGGCCTTGGCCGTGTGGATTACACAGCCTGGCCCAATATTCTCCAGACGTCCATATGGTTTACTCATGTGGGGCCCACATTCTTATGGGGCCTACACGACCTAGTTCAGCCCGAAATAGCCCAAAACGACCTCGGCCCATGAAATCGCTCATGGTTTGCCTTGACGATCATACGCCCATGTTTGGTCATATGAACTACCACATGAGCACGCGTACACCCGTGTAGCATATCGTTCACTTTGTTTTGGCTTTCGCTAATTTCCTAAGTTGGGAATGTGGTTACACACCTTGTTTGCAAAAGTGCGCATACCACTCTTGAGCACTCCCACCTATAGTCAAACATAACACACCATTAGATCCTTCACGATAGGGTTACAACGACCCATCTTATATTACTTATCTAAAAGGTAGATTGTCACTTGCCTTACTAGAACAGATATGGCTCAGCCCACTTAAACCGCTGAAAAAGGTTGACTATACGCTCCTTGGCGATTAACTGCATTACAACCGAATCCAATTAACATTTATTCACATGATCAGATTGAACCAAATGAATATCCACTTACCGAAAGCGCAACCCAAGCGTAAGGGAAAGGAAGTAATCATTCTATCCCAACACGATCACACGATAGCAATGAGGCAAAGGCTAGCACCTCCACACCCCTAGCAATAAACGACAACAAAGGAAAATATTAGAAGGAAGATTACTATGGTAGAGAGAGGGAGAGAGAGAACAGAAAGGAATTGTGTGTACCCATTGTCGAAACCTCTTTAAAAAGCGAGTTTTTTTAAAAAAAAAACAAAAACGGGAGTCGCCACCAATCAGTTTAAGTGTGATTGAACCACCTTCAAACCACTTTTGTTTGAAATAATTTGTTTTGGTCTACGAAATCAAGAAAACGGGTTCGGGAGTCGATTACGTACGAAGAAGGGATAGCACCCTCATAACGCCCAAAAAATTGGTACCAAATTGAATAACTTTCTATCTTTATTGCTAGAATTTTAAAAGCATTTAAAAATATGATCCCTTTTGAAATTAAAATAATTCGAGTTGAAAACCGAGATTTCTTTGTTCCAAAAGAATATGAATCTCACATCCAGCATGATAAGATACAATATTCTAAAACTCTTGTAACTGAAGTCACCTTGTAATTTATAAAATCGTTTAGAAGGGTATTTTAGGCATTAGGACAAATGGGAAATTGCAACCCAGCATGTTAGGGCACTACTTCCCGAATTCCTAACTACCAAAAAACATTGCCTTATCCCCTTTTTTTTTTAAAAAAAATTCTTTTTGGATCAAATGAAAAAATATCTTTAAAGTGATGTTGCATTTAACATACTACCAAGGATCAATACTAACCTACATGATACCTATTTTAACATTTCATGCCAATATGATAAAGATGATGAGTAATAACATAAATTACACAATATACGTCATCATTTTATGCATATGTGGTATAAAATATACTTGCATTATCGTTACATACTAAATATAACATAGAGAGTAATGAATACAACAATATAAATTGCATAGTATATAAGTGATAATATTTTATGCAGATGTAACTTAGATCAACATAAATTTCATGCGAATATGTAAAAAACAATAACATAAAATAATAAATAATCTATAAAAATTTAACCTACTAAACTATATAGAAAACAAAAAATAAAGAAGCAAATTATAAACATATAAAATATAAATTAAACAAAATAAAAATAAAGATATAAAAAATATTTAGAATAATAAGAATGATGAATGAGAACATTTTTGAAAAAATGATTAATATATAAATCATGTTATAGGATATAATAACTTAATATTAACAAAATAATGTACTAAATATTAATATTACACATATTTATTTAATAAAAAATATATGTAATTAATAAGTAATAAAATTATGTATATTTTATAATAAGATAAAAGTAATGTAAGGAATAATATATGGTAAAATATAATGTATAATAAAATTTATAAATAAAATGTATAATAATAAAAATAATATAATGGATAATATATAAATAAAAAATATATATTATTTTATATAACTAATATTTATAAAAATAAATAATATAAGGTATTTAAAAAATAAATTATGCAAAAGTATTTGAAAAGGTTAAAATTAGATAAAAATAATGATCTAGGGCTAATCTTAAAATAACAACAAAAAATTTGGCCTAATTGAAATGCATTCAAAATTACAAGGGACTCATTGGCAATTTGCCCTAATCCCAAAATGATGTCGTTCTTCAAAATGAACTTTAATGGCTGTTAGGATTAAATTGAAACAACTATAAAAGATTAGGGCTGAATTAAAATAAAAATAAAATAAAATTACAAAGACTAAAAATGCGAAAGGACCCATTAGGCAATTAGGCCATTCTCCAAAAACACGCGGATCCTCCCCGGGTCACAGGTTAACACGCGGATCCTCAGCATTACTACGACGCTGTTTTGAAGCTTATTGTTTTAGGCAAAACGGCACCGTTTTGTTAGGGCTATATAAACCAAATTTTAGTTTTGAAATCATTTTAAAATCTGATTTTTAAAAAAAAAAAACAAAGAAAACCCTCTAAAGGAGGGTTGAGGAAGGGTTCCCGGAGTTCTCTCGAACCTCCGACCAGAGGTTTGCACGAGCCCACGCGCCATCGTCAATGACTCTATGTCTACGGCAATTAAGCTGGAAAGCTTCTGTTTCACCGTATCATCAAACGGTACGTCCCTTTGTTCTATTTTTGTGCTTTTAATATGTACTTTAAAAAGAAATATAGTAATCACCTATGTATTCTCCGATCGACTGTTGATTTCTTTTAGTGTAAAATGTGTTCTCTTTATATTGAATCTCCGTAAAAAAAACCCGTGTCCTTACAGATTAAAAAGAAAGGCTTTTATAGCCCTTTGTAAATCATTACAATTTGGGAAAGAAATCTTTGATTTCTTTCCATATTTTGCTCCTATTTTCTGCTGTCGTTCTTTCCATTTTGCAGATACCAGCGAGAATATCACGGCGGTAATTGCACTATCACTGATTCAGGCATCGATTGCGGCGTGGTACAAGGCTGGAGTCACATCGTCGATGGAGGATGACGAAAAGTCACTGGAACGGTGCCTAAACGAGAGGTCGTGACTTTTGGTGTTCCTGTGGTGCCTAGGGTTTTAGAAACCCTAAGCCTTTCCATGTTTTGTTAACAATTTGGGCCCTGTATGTTTTGGCTTAAGGGTGTATTGGGTTAATAGATTTTGGGTCAAGGGTTTAGGCTAATCGGGTCAAATGTAAACGGGTAATGGACTGTAATTGTAAATGAATTTTGGGCTTTGTACATGGACTGTGTAAACTTTATTATTTTTTAGTTCAATTACGGGCCCAGGCAGAAATGGGCTACTACAGCTGCCCCTCTTTGCTCATTGTCATGTAACGGTAATAGAGCAAAGACTATAAAAGGACCCATTTCGCCGGGCCTGACCCAATCTTGAGATTTTTCTTCAAATGGCCTTCAACCTATCTGCAACTTCAGAAGTATTGGTCCATAAATATGATAGCTTCAATTTGCTTCATTGTAACTTCAGGAATGCAATATCTGCTATCTTCAACTTGCTCCTTGCAACCTCAGGGACGCCATGTTGATATCTTCGATCTGCTCTCTGACAATACAGAGACGCCAAATCTGCTATCTTCAATTTGCTCTCTGACAATACAGAGACGTCAAATCATCTGATATCTGCTTTAGCGTAAACATGTGAAAGCAAAATCTGCTACGTCTTCAATCTGCTCCTTATAAACGCCAGGATGCCAAATCATCTTAGATCTACTTTGATATGAAAACATCCGAAGGTTAGATCTGCTATGTCTTCGATCTACTCCTTGTAAACGCCAGGATGCCAAATCATCTTAGATCTACTTAGATATGAAAACATCCGAATGTTAGATCTGCTATGTCTTCGATCTGCTCTCCGTCGAATATGGAGATGCCAAATCTGTTTCTTTGATTTGTTCTCTGACAATACAGAGACACCAAATCTACTATCTTCGATCTGCTCTCTGACAATACAGAGATGCCAAATCTGCTATCTTTGATCTGCTCTCTGACAATACAGAGACGCCAAATTGTCTTAGATTTGCTTCAGCGTAAACACGTGAAAGCCAAATCTGCTATGTCTTCAATCTGCTCCTTGTAAACGCAAGGATGCCAAATCATCTTGGATCTACTTTGATGTGAAAATATCCGAAGGTTAGATCTGCTATGTCTTCGATCTGCTCTCCGTCGAATATGGAGATGCCAAATCTGTTTCTTCGATTTGTTCTCTGACAATACAGAGATACCAAATCATCTTAGATCTACTTCAGCGTAAACACGTGAAGGTCAGATTTGCTATGCTTTAGCCTGTTACCCTACTGCTTAGGGGGTTAAGGCGCATCAATTTTCATTGTCCCTTGAAGGACATAACCTGTATAATGTGTATGAGTTCATGCCTAATGATTAGGATGCTATGATCGAAGTGAGTCAAATGTTCCTAATTAAACCTGTTGTAATGCAAAATGTTTATGAATATGACCCCTATTCCAGATGTCACCACTCATTCCTTCGCCGAAATTTATCCTTATTTCTCTCGAAGTATCATTCCTACTCAGCCTGTGGGTTTGTACCATTCTTCAAATGCTATCACCCACCAAAATGTTTGTAAGATGATCCTCTCTTAGGACCAAACCGTTTGTTTTGTCCAATCATCATTTTGGACTAAAAGAATTCCCTCGAGTTCTTTCAAACCTTACTTACATGAATTCCTCGAACAATTGTTTTGTTTTAGTTTCTTGTATTATCTAGAAATTTCCAAAGTAATGAGCAAAACTTCATTTGTGAAAATTATTTAGTTCATCTATCATTATTTTAATGCAACATACTTTAAGAATAATGGAAGATGGATTTAATCTTGAGAATAATTAGATTTGAATGAATTTGTCAAAAATACAAAGGAAATTAATCTGATAGCCTATCTTTGAGAAGAAAGAGAATCTAAAGATAGCAAACAGGACAAAAGTTAGATGCCCTAGATATCGCCGCTTGAGCGTCTATACACCAGCTCCATGAAGACTTTCTTGAGTTCAACATGTGTTTAAAAGATCCAAAGTACTTTGTTTATGCCCCGATATGCAACGCGCTTCACTCTTTGTTGAATCAGATATAGCAAGATTACCGTGTGCTCTTTAAAATTTGAGCTGCCCTTTCGGGTTTTCAACTCAAAACCCCTTTGGTCACAAGGTGCCCTTTGCGGGTTTTCACCCTGGATTCTCCTCTTCCTTAGACAAAGTACTTTTTGACTGAGTCTAAATTCACTGGATCGGGTAAACTCTTCCCATCCATTTCTGTTAAGATCAATGCACCCCTAGAGAAGGCCTTCTTCACGGCATACGACCTTTCCCAATTCAGCATCCATTTTCCTCTAAAGTCCTTCTGAATGGGAAGGATCTTTTTCAGCACAAGATCCCCCTTGTGGAATTCTCTTGGTCGCACTTTCTTGTCGTAAGCTCGCATCATTTGCTTCTGATACATCTGACCATGACGAATAGCCCTTAGCCTCTTCTTCTCAATCAAGTTCCACTAATCATATCGCGATTGTATCCATTCAGCTTCATCCAACTTTATCTCTGACAAGACTCGGAGAGACGATATTTCCACTTCAATGGGTAACACTGCTTCCATCCCATAAACCAACAAGAAAGGAGTTGCCCCAGTAGAGGTTCTGACGGACGTTCGATAAGCTAAAAGTGCAAATGGTAACTTCTCATGCCAATCTCTGTAGGTTTCAGTCATTTTCCCCACTATCTTCTTGATGTTTTTGTTAGCAGCTTCCACTGCCCCATTCATCTTTGGGCGGTACGGAGAAGAGTTGTGATGCTTAATCTTGAACTGACTGCAAAATTCTGCTATCGTTCTGTTGTTCAAGTTCAATGCATTATTTGATATGATCCTTTCAGGCATCCCATACCGACAAATGATCTCTTTCTTCAAGAATCGACTCACAGCCGACTTAGTAACATTCGCATAAGAAGCAGCCTCTTATGACCAAAAAGATAAAGCGATGCCCATTTGAAGCTTTTGGTGATATTGGCCCAATGACATCCATGCTCCACATGGAAAAAGGCCATGGAGAAGTCATAACATGTAGAGGTGAAGGTGGTAAATGAATCTTGTCTCCATAAATCTGACATTTATGGCATTTCTTGGCGTAGTTGATACAATCCCCTTCCATAGTAGACCAATAATATCCAAACCTCATGATTTGTCTAGCCATCATGAAACCATTAGTGTGCGTCCCACAAACACCCTCGTGAACTTCCTCCAAGATTAACTTAGCTTCCACGGCGTCAACACATCTCAATAGTACTTGGTCCTTTCTTCTTTTGTAAAGGATATCCCCATCTACCACATATTCGCAAGCTAACCTCCTTAAAGTTCACTTATCATTTTCAGTTGCCTGTTCTAGGTATTTATGATCTTTCACATATCGCAATATATCCTGATACCAAGGGTTATCATCCTTTTCTTCTTCCTCAATGTTACAACAGCGAGCTGGAGCCTCAAAGATACTCATCTGAATGGGTCTCATCTCCTCCTCTTTATTCGCTTTAATCATTGAAGCCAAGGTTGCTAGAGCATTTGCCATTTGGTTTTCGTCTCGTGGGATATAATTAAAGGTGATATCATCGAACTCCTCAAGTAACCCCAAAACTACCTTTCGATAATTGGTCAATTTAAGATCCCTTGTCTCCCATTCACCTTTAAGCTGGTAAATTACCAACGCAGAGTCTCCATATACTTCTAAGGTTTTTATTCCTCGCTCTATAGCCGCTCGGAGTCCCATGATGCACGCTTCATACTCGGCCATATTGTTTGTGCAATCAAAATCCAACTTTCATGTGAATGGATAATAATCACCATTTGGGGATACCAAGGCTGCCCTAAATCCATTTCCCACTGCATTGGATGCCCCATCAAAGGTCAGCTTCCAAGGATAATCCTCTGTAGTTGCTACACACATCAACTCCTCATTTGGAAAATAAAAATTCAGCGGCTCATAGTCCTCTAGAGCTCTACTAGCCAGAAATTCCGCTATCGCGCTTCCTTTTATAGCCTTCTGACTCACATAGACTATGTCAAATTCTGAAAGCAGAATTTGCCACCTTGCCATTCTTCCATTTAGTGCTGTTGACTCCATCATATACTTTAATGGATCAAGTTTTGAAATTAGTCAAGTCGTATGATATAACATATATTGCCTCATCCTTCGAGTCGTCCAGATTAAAGCACAACACAATTTCTCAATTGGCAAATATCTCATCTCATACTCTATGAATTTCTTGCTGAGGTAGTATATCGCCTTCTCTTTTCTTCCCGACTCGTCATGTTGGCCAAGCACACATCCCATAGAATTACTAAACACTGATAAGTACAAAATTAATGGTCTATTTGGACTAGGTAGAGATAACACTGGAGCATTTAACAAGTATTGCTTAACCTTATCAAAAGCATTCTGGCATTCCTCATCCCAAGTACCTTGGTTGTGTTTTCTAAGGAGGCGAAATATAGGATCACATTTCTCGGTTAATTGTGAAATAAACCGAGAAATATAATTCAATCTTCCAAGAAAACCCCGAACTTCCTTCTGAGTACATGGTGGGGGCAATTCTCGTATGGCTCTAACTTTGTCTGAGTCGACTTCTATTCCCTTTTCACTGACTACAAAGTCCAATAACTTCCCCGACCTAGCTCCAAAGATGCACTTTGTTGGATTAAGGTTCAACTGAAATTTTCTTAATCTCAAGAACAACTTCCTCAAAACTTTAATATGTTCCTTCTCTATTCGAGATTTAGCAATCATGTCATCAACATACACCTCAATTTCTTTGTGCATCATATCATGGAACAAAGTCACCATAGCCCTTTGGTATGTTGCCCCTGCATTCTTCAACCCAAAGGGCATTACCTTGTAACAAAAGGTGCCCCACAATGTTATGAATGTGGTTTTATCCATGTCTTCCAAATGCATCTTTATCTGGTTGTACCCCGAGGAACCATCCATGAAGGAGAACAACGAATACCCCGCTGTGTTGTGTACTAAAGTGTCTATGTGTGGCAAAGAAAAATTATCTTTTGAGCTAGCTTTGTTCAGATCTCTGTAATCAACGCACATTCGTACCTTCCCATCCTTCTTAGGGACTGGTACAATGTTAGCTACCCATTCAGAGTACTTCACCTCTTGTAAGAATCCTGCATCGAACTGTTTCTTGACTTCGTCCTTTATCTTCAATATGATATCTGGCCTCATTTTTCGTAACTTCTGTTGGACTGGCTTACAATCCTGTCTTATTGGAAGACGATGCACCACAATATCAATATTTAGCCCTATGATATCTTGATAGGACCATGCGAAGATATCCTTGAACTCACATAGCAAATCAATCAGTCCTTGCCTTGTGTCCTTGGCAATATGCATGCCGATTTTCACCTCTTTTCCTTCCTCTAGGGTTACATTCTCTATTGCCTCTTTCTCATGGGGCATGATTTGTTTCTCCTCCTATTTTACCATCCTCAACAGATCCAGAGACACATCACAATCCTATGCATCCTCAAAATCCTGAGATTCCTCTAAACACATGTCTTGCTCGCGAGAGAAATCAAGATTTGTAATATCAGTGCTCATGTCATTGATATCTAGGGATATGTGAAGTATAAAGAATATACAAAGAATGAATGAATTTAATAATGATTATTTATGTGCTATGAATGAAAGAATAAGAATTTCAAAAGTTTAACGGAATATTGGTTGGTAAAAAAAAAACCAGTACTCGTTCAAATTGGTAAAAGTTATGTTTTATTAAAAAAAAAATAGATGATCGTAAGCCCATCCCACAAATGTAATCCTATTACTCCTAGGCTCTAGAGTAACAAGAATGTTTTGAAAATTACTCTGAAAAATTCCTAAAGACTACAGGAAGTTCCTCCGCAGTCCAATTGTTCAGAGAGCTTTCCGGTTCGTAAGGGCGAATGCCTTCAAGGTTTCCTTGCTCCGATCCTTCGTCATGTATAGCATTAACCTAATGACATTCTTCTATAAGTAACCCTCCCGATATGAAGGTTTGGGATAGTGAGAGAATGCCATCGACTCCCACTCCACTTCTCTTCCACTAAGGCGCGCCCTTCTTCCCTCTTGGCGCTTCTCAACTTCCTTCCTCCTTTGCTTATAGTCTGGCTTGAAGCCCAGACCAAAGTGATCTCTTTTCTCTTTCAGTTCTGGGATTTGAGTTCCTCATTGCAGGTATTTTCCTAACCCTCTTCCTGGTAAGGCTCCCTTTCCCACCATCATTTGTAGAGCCATCCTCGTGGCTCTTGCTATCTTTGGCACTGGTAGCTCACTCCCTTCTGAAATGAAGGTTGCATTCACAAATTCTGAAGAGGGAAAGGAACACTCAATAGACTCTTCGTTCGTCTCGACATAAGGGGCCTTGCTAGTGACTGCGGCTATAATGTCCTCCTCCGCATTGATGGTTACTAATCGTCCATCCATCACTAACTTTAATCTCTGGTCAACGATGAGGGCACCGCTCCCGCTGAGTGTATCCATGGCCTCCCTAATAAGCAATTGTAGGAGGGCTTGATATCCATCACCAAGAAGTCTACTTCGTATATACTCGGCCCAATTTCCAAGGGGATGTCAATCCTTCCCATCACCTTCCTTTCTGTACCATCGAAGGCTCTTACCACATTTTGACATGTCTTCATGTGAGAATTGTCAATGGGTAATCTGTTCAATGTAGACAACGGTAGAACATTCAAGGCCGATCCATTATCGACGAGCACGCTTGGAAGTGTGTACCCCTTGCATCGAGTGGTGATGTGCAAAGCCTTTGTTGGCCCCCTGGTGGGATTTCATCATCATTAAAGTAGATGAAATTATCTGCACTTATTTTATTCACCAACCGATCCAGCTTGTTAACAGATATGTCATGGGTGACATATGTTTCGTTGAGCACCCTCATCAATGCATTCCGATGCACCTCAGAACTCAGAAGTAGAGCCAATATTGATATGCGAGCTGGCTGCCTACGCAACTGCTCGACCACACTATACTCGCTATGTTTAAGGAACTTTAGAAATTCCTTAGCCTCCTCCTCCTTTACTGGCTCCTTAACAGGCACTTCAGCCTCTTTCTCCTTCTCCGCACTAATATTCTTTGATTTTGTGGGCTCCTCTCTGATGCCCACCGTATCATACCGCTTCCCACTTCGCGTATGGGAGCCCTCAACTTGTACATCTTTAGACGTACTGGCTATATTCTCCTCCTCCGGCACTATCACGCTGCAGTCATAACTCCGTGGTACCCACTTGCTATTTTTATAAGGGAAAGGTGTAGGTTTATGGATAATGACCTTAGGTACCGTTTGTGCCCCCACTTCATTATTCTCCAGCAGGGAAATAATAATCCTTGGCCGGTTAGTTCCTTTTTGTTCATTCTCCAGCACACATACTTGTTTTTCACAAGAGCTATCTTCAAAAATTTGTAGCTCTTTGTTGTCCATAAAGCCTTACACCAAGGCCTTGAATTCTTCACACTTTTGAACTTCATGTCCTCTTTTCTCATGGAACTCACCATAGTTCCTTGTTTTTCTTCTTCCGTTTTCAGAGGTTAACATACCTCTCTTCATCATCTCCTCCCAAATCACCTTCATAGGCATCCTCACCTCAGCAACATCTTCCTTCAGTCTCTTCTCACTGGCCTTGCCAATGGCATTCACTCCTTAATCGCTATGATTTGGCAACGGGTTTTCAGTATTAAGGGTATTGTCAAACTTCACTACCCCCAACTTAATAAGCCTCTCTACGGCCTTCTTAAAACCGGTATAGTTTTCAATCGAATGCCCAGTATTCCAACATGGTATTCACATCTAGCATTTGCATCATACCATTTGGGATATGGGGGCTGCAGTGGTTTCAAGTGAAAAGGAGCAATAGCATGTGCATTGTATAAGCTTTGGTAAAGCTCACGATACGTCACAGGAATAGGTGTGAACTGCATCCTTTCAGAATTCTGCCTTGTACCCGAATCTTGCCTTTGAGAACTCTGTTGCTTAACCGCAGCTGTTTTAGGTTGACCAACTGTGATTGCCTTCGTGTTGAATGTGCTTGTGTTATTTAACAATGCTAACTCTCGTCCTCTGTCTGACAATGACTTATAAATTGTACTCAATATATTAGCTTGTGGTGCTAGGTCTTGCAAATGATCAGCAACTTCTCGAATCTGGACTATAGCTTCTCCCATGAGATAATCCCTATCTTCCACTTGATCTTGAAGATGGTGAAGTTCTCCCTTCCACTGTTCTTCTCTTGCCTCGAGCTGCTCAACCCGTAGCTCACAGTCCTGTAGTGCTGCTTCCAACCCTCCAATATTGAGCTTTATTTCCTTGATCTTATCCAAGCTTGCCTTTAACTCGATCGCAGAGTTACGACTTTGGTGATGATGAAGAGATCGTCCAAGCTCAGCCACCTTAGTTTTTAATCCTTGACTTTCCTTCTCTAGGGCCTGATTACGCGACTGCATCTCTTGGAACTTCTTCTCCAAATACTCGGCCTTGCCTTTTTCTTCTTGAACCTCTTGTTGCCACTACTCTGAAGACTTTCCCAATCCAGCTCTCTTCAATGATAGCTGTGTCCTCTTATACTGCGTCTTCAAGTCATCTCGGTCTTCCTCAATCTTCTTTTTTTCCTTTTTCACCTTCTCGACTTCCATCTTTTGAACATCGACATCGAGACTCAAACACATCTTTTTCTCTTCGAGCTTCTCAATCCTCTTTTCAAGCTCCAAATTCTTTCTTTCGAACTCTTGCTTCATAACTTCCAACTCTGATGGAATCACTCGTAAGCTCTCCTCTAATGATCGAGCCATCCCCAAAATCGGCCTAGGGACATTATCGTTGACTCTCCTACTAAACCAACCTTTATACTCAAGGGCTGACGTCGAGCCTTCGGTCAAGATCCTCATACAGAAAGGCTTCTTCCAAGCCTCAGAAATCTCTCGCATCCTCTTCTTATAGTGATCTCCTTTATAAGAGAAATCGCTCTGAGCTAAACCCTATGTAGCCGATATAAATTGCCTCGCTCGATATTGCCTTAGAACAAACAGTAATGCATATCCAACAACTCCCCAAATTCCTGGCAAAGGAACCCAATCAAAACTACCACAGTGGTAAAGGACTTCACTAGGGACGAACCAAGGAGCCTTCTACATAACATCTTCCTCTCGAAGATTCTAAAGAATGTCTATCCACCTCTCCTCTGAAATGTCATCTCTCCTAGGCATGTCTACTGCTTCCTTTAAAGGAGAATAACCCTCAAAGAATACTCGGCAAGAAGCCTTATCAAGCTTCTAGAAGTGGCTATGGAACCAGACTAGCAGCAATTGCGCACATCCAATAAATCTACCCTCGCCGGCCCTTCGACATGCACTCAAAGATCTAAATGTCTCAGCTAGGGTTACTGGTACCGGTGTATTTTGCTTACCAACGCGATCAAACGAATCTACAATTGCCTCATCTATGTGTCCCAATACCTTTGGGAAAATCACCATGCCATAAATACTCAAAGCTAGGACGTCGACCCTTTTCTTTACGTCTGGATGTGTCGATATCAAATCCCTCAAAACGACCCATGGAGTACACTTACTATCACCCTTTTACTGCACACGAGCTACAGCCTACTGCTCACTCATCCCAGTAATCATCATTAACTTCTTCGCAAAAGTTGGAAGGCTAGCAGGCCTAACATAAGTCTTGTGACCCTGAATCCTCGGGCAACACAGTAAAGTCGTATACTCCTCCAAAGTAGGTACAAGATCAACATCGCCAAATGTAAAGCAACTATAAGCAGGATTCCAGATCTGTACCATAGCTCGAAACAAGTGCCTATCTACTTTGACGTCTAGCAAATAGGGAAGGTCTCCATAATTCTGATAGAAAAGCTGCTTAACCTCGTCATCCCATTGGGTCCAAATATCTCTCAACTCCTGAAACTCATTCTGCGTCGAATTAATACGGGTGAAGTCCCATAACTCTGATGTATGCCCCTCAGTGACACTATCTCCTTTCTCTAACCAGGTTTTCTTTGACCAGGTACAAACAGAGGCATTGTCCTCCACTTTATCAAGATATTCGTTCCCCATTACAAAACTTTCTAACTCAAAAATTGAACCGTGAATTGATATCTTTGAATGTTGAATGACATGCAATGATAGTAAAACCGAATAAATTAGTATCGTATAAAAGTATAACAAACAAACACTCATAAGGGTAGTTTACTAAAAACTATCACCATAATCCTTAGGGTAAGCACTTAAAGTTCACTATATGAGTTTCAATTCTAAAGTGAGGGTACCTGAACCAGCAGATTCCTTGGTCCTCACCCATTATAGGCTCATATAGACCAAGTTCAGTTCAGGGGGACACATTTCCCTATGGCCATTCGGAGATGAAAATCTCACGAAGACATAGGTACAGTATCCCGGAAGCAATCCACTAACTCATGCGGAGGTGAAAACCTCACGAAAGCTTAGCTTCTCACTCCCACTTAAAGGTGCGACCAACGGTCATGCAAATGCAATGTGTGCAGATAATATAACAAACATATGCAATGAACACATGAAAAGGGAACTTTATCTTTAAATCTTTTCAAATTTTAGCATTAAGACAAAAAGTTATCAATTTTTGGCTTGACTCTCTTAGTTTCCCAGTAGAGTCGCCAAGCTGTCGAAACCTCTTTAAAAAATGAGTTTAAAAAAAAAAAACGGGAGTCGCCACCAATCAGTTTAAGTGTGATTGAACCACCTTCAAACCACTTTTGTTTGAAATCATTTGTTTTGGTCTATGAAATCAAGAAAACGGATTCGAGAGTTGGTTACGTACGAAGAAGTGTTAGCACCCTCGTAACGCCCAAAAAATTGGTACCAAATTGAATAACTTTCTATCTTTAATGCTAGAATTTTAAAAGAATTTAAAAATATGATCCCTTTTGAAATTAAAATAATTTGAGTTGAAAACCGAGATTTCTTCATTCCAAAAGAATACGAATCTCACATCCAGCATGATAGGACACAATCTTCTAAACTCTTGTAACTGAAGTCACCTTGTAATTTATAAAATCGTTTAGAAGGGTATTTTAGGCATTAGGACAAACGGGAAATTGCAACCCAGCATGTTAGGGCACTACTTCCCGAATTCCTAACTACCAAAAAACATTGCCTTATCCCCTTTTTTTTTTAAAAAAAAATTCTTTTTGGATCAAATGAAAAAAAAATCTTTAAAGTGATGTTGCATTTAACATACTACCAAGGATAAATACTAACCTACATGATACCTATTTTAACATTTCATGCCAATATAATAAACATGATGAGTAATAACATAAATTACACAATATACGTCATCATTTTATGCATATGTGGTATAAAATATACATGCATTATCGTTACATACTAAATATAACATAGAGAGTAATGAATACAACAATATAAATTGCATAGTATATAAGTGATAATATTTTATGCAGATGTAACTTAGATCAACATAAATTTCATGCGAATATGTAAAAAACAATAACATAAAATAATAAATAATCTATAAAAATTTAACCTACTAAACTATATAGAAAACAAAAAATAAAGAAGCAAATTATAAACATATAAAATATAAATTAAACAAAATAAAAATAAAGATATAAAAAATATTTAGAATAATAAGAATGATGAATGAGAACCTTTTTTAAAAAAATGATTAATATATAAATCATGTTATAGGATATAATAACTTAATATTAACAAAATAATGTACTAAATATTAATATTACACATATTTATTTAATAAAAATAAAACATATGTAATTAATAAGTAATAAAATTATGTATATTTTTAATAAGATAAAAGTAATGTAAGGAATAATATATGGTAAAATATAATGTATAATAAAATTTATAAATAAAATGTATAATCATAAAAATAATATAATGGATAATATATAAATAAAAAAATATATTATTTTATATAACTAATATTTATAAAAATAAATAATATAAGGTATTTAACAAATAAATTATGCAAAAGTATTTAAAAAGGTTAAAATTAAATAAAACTAAAGATCTAGGGCTAATCTTAAAATAACAACAAAAAATTTGGCCTAATTGAAATGCATTCAAAACTACAAGGGACTCATTGGGCAATTTGCCCTAATCCCAAAACGAAGTCGTTCTTCAGAATGAACTTTAATGGCCGTTAGGATTAAATTGAAATAACTATAAAAGATTAGGGCCTAATTAATATAAAAATAAAATGAAATTACAAAGACTAAAAATGCGAAAGGACCCATTGGGCAATTAGCCCATTCTCCAAAAACACGCGGATCCTCAGCATTAATACGACGCCATTTTGAAGCTTATTGTTTTAAGCAAAACGACACCATTTTGTTAGGGCTATATAAGCCAAATTTCAGTTTTGAAATCATTTTAAAATCTGATTTAAAAAAAAAAACCCTCTGAAGGAGGGATGAGGAAGGGTTCCCGGAGTTCTCTCGAACCTCCGGCCAGAGGTTTGCACGCGCCCACGCGCCACCGTCAACGGCTCTATGTACGGCGGCCAGAAGCTGGAAAGCTTCCTGTTTCACCGCAAATCGAAATGGTACGTCCCTTTGTTCTATTTTTGTGCTTTTAATATGTACTTTAAAAAAAAAAATAGTAATCACCTATGTATTCTCCAGTCGACTGTTGATTTCTTTTAGTGTAAAATGCGTTCTCTTTTTATTGAATCTCCGTAAAAAAAAACCCGTGTCCTTACAGATTAAAAAGAAAGGCTTTTATAGCCCTTTGTAAATCATTACAATTTGGGAAAGAAATCTTTCCATATTTTGCTCCTATTTTCTGCTGTCGTTCTTTTCATTTTGCAGATACCAGCGAGAATATCACGGCGGTAATTGCACTATCGCTGATTCAGGCACCGATTGCGGCTTGGTACAAGGCTGGAGTCACATCGTCGATGGAGGATGACGAAAAGTCACTGGAACGGCGCCTAAACGAGAGGTCGTGACTTTTGGTGTTCCTGCGGCGCCTAGGGTTTTAGAAACCCTAGGCCTTTCCATGTTTTGTTAACAATTTGGGCCATTTGGGCCCTGTATGTTTTGGGTTAAAGGTGTATTGGGTTAATAGATTTTGGGTCAAGGGTTTAGGCTAATCAGATTAAATGTAAACGGGTAATGGACTGTAATTGTAAATGAATTTTGGGCTTTGTACATGGACTGTATAAACTTTATTATTTTTTAATTCAATTACGGACTTGGGCAGAAATGGGCTACTACACCCATCGAATGGTCAAAGAATAATTTTGAAAACGAAAATAGAGAGGGGGAGGAGTAATCGGTCAAAGCAAAAATCGATTGAGAAAGGGAGAAGGAACTAGGAGCAGTCGGTCAAAGAGAAGCCGATTGAGAGAGAGGGGGAGAAGAAAGAGAGAATCGGTGAAGGAGGGTATTTGGCCAACACAAAAATGGAACAAGGGAAAGAATAA
Source organism: Gossypium longicalyx (assembly GCA_025698465.1). Taxonomy (NCBI): domain Eukaryota; kingdom Viridiplantae; phylum Streptophyta; class Magnoliopsida; order Malvales; family Malvaceae; genus Gossypium; species Gossypium longicalyx. The sequence goes on from CM046995.1 coordinate 47,409,007, forward strand.
TTGTTAAAAGAGTAGAGGAAGAAGACAAAATCGATCCGTAGGGCACTGTAATGAAGAGCAAATTGAAATAGACCAAAAAATGAAAAGTACCCGAGTGATCCCTTAGTGGAATTCGGTCAGAAAGAAGTGAAGAAAAGAACAAAAACAGTCACAGAAACCAAAAATGGAGAAAAAGAAACATACTACTCCTAAGCCGAATTCATGAGTGGCTAGCATACCAATTCGGCACCAACTCTCCCACATTTCAAATTCCCCTAATTTTTCTCCCCAAATCACTCAAGGAAATTACACCTAAGATAATTCAACCACATCCACACTTATCCACATCCCTTAACAACCAAAATTCCCTCCAACAACCTCTTAAAATTCGGCCACAACTCCTCACACTCCTTTAAACACTCAGTTTTGGTCAAACCACAACATTTCCATAGCGTCAGCAGTAAAATAAAACACTCTTTTGCATCGCCAAGACTCGAACTCAAAACCTTCAGTAATAGTAACACGCCACCTATCCCTTAGACCAACAGGCCCATTCTGTCATGTTTTACTCACATTAATATAAAAGCCTACTGACTAGAGACAGAGGTTTATTCTTTAAAAACAAAACTTTTTGTACATGCCACGACTTGAACCCAAGACTTCTCAGACTCCTCCTAAGACACTTAACCACTGAAGCAAACATGTATTTGTATAACACAAACATACAAAAATAAATACTTAGGCTTTTGAGGTATTACAACTCTACCTCCTAAAAGAAAATTTTGGCCTCAAAATTTTACCTGATCAGAACAGATGAGGTTATTGTTGTCGCATCGCCTCCTCAGGTTCCCACGTGGCCTCCTCAGAGCTGTGATTATGCCAAAGAACCTTAACCAATGGGATAAACTTCTTCCTTAAAACCTTCACATCAGAATCTAATATCTGAATCAACTCTCCCTCGAAAGTCAGATCTCGTCTAACCTCAATCTCCTCAACCGAAATAACTTGTATGGGATCAGAGTGGTAGCGCCTCAGCATAGAGACCTGGAACACATCATGAATCCTGTCTAACTCTGGAGGTAACTCTAGTTGATAGGCAACCGGTCCTACACGTTTCAGTATGCTGTAAGACCCAATTAACCTAGGGCTCAACTTACCTTTCCATCCAAACCTCAGTACCTTCTTCCATGGTGAGACCTTGAGAAAAATGAAGTCCCCCACAGAATACTCAATCTCTTTACGCTTCAGATCGGGATACGAATTCTGTCTGTCTGATACCACCTTTAGTCAATCCCGAATTAGTTTAACTTTGTCCTCGGTATCAGAAACTAGCTCGAGGCCCAGAACATGCTGCTCGCCCAACTCAGTCCAACATGAGGGTGTGCGACACCTACGACCATATAATGCCTCGTAGGGTGCCATCTGTAAGCTAGACTGATAACTATTGTTATAAGCAAACTCTGCTAATGGTAAGTAGTCCTCCCAACTATCTCGAAAATCAATCACACAACTTCTTAACATGTCCTCCAGTATCTGAATCACCCTCTATGACTGACCATCTGTCTGAGGATAGAACGCAGTACTAAAGTCCAACCTTGTACCCAGAGCTTCATACAACTTCTAGAACCGAAACATGAAGCGAGTATTCCTATCAGATATTATGGAAACTGGTACCCTATGCAGTCTCACTATCTCAGACACATACAGTTTAGCCAGCTTTTGCAAAGAGTAATCAGTACGAACTGGTATGAAATGGGCTAATTTAGTCAATCGATCCACGATGACCCATACTGAATCCTTCTTAGACGATGTTAGGGGCAGCCCACTAACGAAGTTCATAGTCACTCTTTCCCACTTCTAAAGTGGAATTTTAACTGGCTGAAGTAACCCTGAAGGTAGCTGATGTTCAGCCTTAACCTGCTGGCAAGTAAGACATTTACCCACGAAATTTGTAACTTCACGCTTAAGACCCGGCCAACAATATAACTCACGAAGGTCTTGGTACATCTTATTTCCACCAGGATGCATAGCATAAGGACTACTATGCGCCTCTCGCAATATAGACTGCCTCAAATTAGTATTCTTCGGTACACAGACTTTGCCACGGAAACAGAGTACCCCTTCGCTATTCAGTCCAAAATATGATGTTTTTCCACTCTCAATCTATTGGAATCGAAAACCCAGTGACACATCCTCCAACTGTTTGCCCTTAATTTTCTCAATCCACGTCAGTTTAGCTTGGAGCTCAACCAACAAGCTACCATCATCAAATAAACTGAGGCGAGCAAACATCTCCCCCAGATCTGTCATAGCCCTACGACTTAGTGCGTCGGCCACCAAATTGGCCTTACCAGGATGGTATTCAACCAAACAGTCATAGTCCTTAAGCAGCTCAATCCATCTACGCTGCCTAAGATTTAGCTCCTTCTGAGTAAGGAGGTACTTGAGGCTCTTTTGATCCGTGTAAATGATACACTTCTCACCGTTTAGGCAGTGCCTCCAAATTTTCAATACGAAAACCACTGCGGCCAACACCAAGTCATGCGTTGGATAATTCGCCTATTGAGTCTTAAGTTGACGAGACGCATATGCTACGATCTTACCATCTTGCATTAAAACACATCCCAAACCGACATGTAATGCATCGCTGTAGATAGTGAACTCTTTCCTAGACTCTGGCTGTATCAGGATAAGGGCCTCAGTCAGTACCTTCTTGAGCTTCTCAAAGCTCTCTTGCTGTGCATCAGTCCAGTTAAAAGGCACACCCTTACGTAACGGCTTAGTCAGAGGTACAGCAATCAATGAAAACCCCTCAACAAATGGTCTATAATACCCTGCTAGTCCGAGAAAACTGCGAATCTTAGATACTGTCTTAGGCAGCTTCCAGTCCAGAACAACTTCAATTTTCCAAGTATCAACCCTAATCTCTTCAGCAGATACCACATGGGCCAGAAATGTTACCTCTTGTAACTAGAACTCACACTTACTGAACTTGGCGTACAGTTGTATCTCTATCAGAATCTACAGAACAACTCGAATATGTGCATCATGTTCATCTTTAGTTCTCGAATACACCAGAATGTCAACAATAAAAACCACCACGAACTGATCTAGATAGGGCTGAAACACTCGGTTCATCAGATCCATAAAGCCACTGGTGCATTCGTCAATACAAATGCCATGACTAGGAACTCGTAATGACCATAACGAGTCCTAAACACTGTGTTGTAAACTTCAGTCTCTTTAACCCTCAGTTGATGGTACCCCGATCGGAGATCAATCTTAGAGAAAACTGAAGCTCCATGAAACTAGTCGAATAGATCATCAATCCTCGGTTGGGGGTACTTATTCTTAACAGTCAATTTATTAAGTTATTGATAATCGATGCACATACGCATGGATCCATCCTTCATTTTTGCAAACAAAACCGATGCTCCCCATGGAAACACACTAGGTCGAATGAATCCTCGATCCAATAACTCTTGAATCTGAGCTTTAAGCTTCACAAGCTCCTTCGGTGCAATTCTATAAGGGGTGATAGACACCGGAGCTGTACCAGGCAGGAGCTTAATCCCAAAATCAACTTCACGACATGGAGGTAACCAAGACAGCTCATTAAAAAAGCATCCAGAAAGTCTTTAACTGTTCGGATATACTTAATAGAATATACTTAATAGAAGAAATCAAAGAATCTGAAACACCGATGTAGGCTAGATACGCCTCACAACCCTTACGAACCAATTTCTTGGCCCTTAATGCAGATATCACATTTGACAAGTAATTTCGATGCTCCCAAATTACAACTACCTCGTCATCCTCTGGAATTCTCAGTACCATCCGTTTAGTAGCACAATTCAATCTCACTCGATGTTTAACCAGCCAGTCCATTTCCAGAATTAAGTCAAATTCTCTAAAAGGGAGTTCCATCAAATCCGCCAAGAAGATAATTCCTTGAACCTCCAAAGGTACATCTCTAAACAATTTATTTACCCTCACTGACTGTCCTAATAGACTCAACACAGTAACCTCACTCGTAATGCTTTCAACCATTTTACCCAAAGTCTTAGACACAGTACATGCTATATAGTAATGAGTAGATCCTACATCAATAAGTGCAATATAAGATATATTATAGATAAAGAACGTACCCGTGATAACATTTAGGGCATCTCTATCCTCTCGGTGACGATTAGCATAAACTAGAGCTAGCTGCCTCGCCTCAGTATGACCAGCACCTCTGCCTAGTGTCCTCCGACCATGGCCCATATCATTACCACCTCTGGCCTGACCACGGAATCTCGGTGGCTGTTGCACACCCTTCGACGGCTGTACAGTACCTAAACCTATAGCTTGCATCTGATCGAGCCTCCATAGACAATCTCTGATACGGTGCTCCAATGATTCGCACCTCAAACATGCCCCAATCCTTTTCTAGCACTCTCCCTGATGGTGTCTCCCACAATCTACATAGGGTTACAGCCCAGTAGCAGCCATAAGGGCCCCAACTCTGATCGGCCCGTCAACTCTGGCCTTTTTCTTTGGCCTCAGCAAGGAACTTGAGGGCTCTGAATCCCTCTTGTTCCTACCTCTCTCTTTTTCATGGTTCTGGCGCTCAGCGCGCTTCACATCCTCGGCGATCTTCGCCTTATCAACCAAAGCCGTAAAATTTCGCTCCCTCCGTGGAGCTATCAGAACCCTTAAACTATGCCTGAGGTTGTCCTCAAAATGAACACACCGTTCATATTTAGTTGCCACCATCCCACGAGCGACTTAATCACAAAAATTTAGCCTCATATTCAGCCACTGATTTATCCCCCTAAGTCAAATTCAGAAACTCTCCCCTCCAGGCATCTACAAAACTAGCACCCACATACTTTCCCGAGAACGTCGTCTTGAAAAATTCCCAGGTGAACCGTAAGCCACCACTGATAAGCCTCATCTCTTAGTAATGACACTACACCTTTTAGTTTCTGCTCGGGGTTGCAGTCGAGATCATCCATTATCCTCTCTATGGCCTCAATCCAATACTCAGCCATATTTGGAGCAACTCCAGCAATACCCCTAAAAATCTCAACTCTATTAGACTGGAGTAGTTCCGTAATCGACCTACGGCCCACAACACCATTATTGGGCCCAGCGACCCTCTTCAGAATTCGTAACATGGCCTAGGATAATGCGTCGTCTCCAGTCGCACGATCATGAGACCCAGTTTCAATCTCAGGTGAAACCGATGCCTCCCTAACTTCAACGCTAGGCATGTGGCCAGATGACGAAGACCCAGCCCGAGCACCTCCACGGCCTCTGTCACGGCCTCTTATACCCCTTCCACAAGTACCTCTGGTGCTCATTATCGAATTGCATTTTATCTCTATTAACAATTTTATGCATCAGTTTACAGTTCCAGTGTTTATTAACATATATTTTATGGAAAATAGTATTAGTATTTCAAAGTTCATTTTCATAGATCGTAGTCTTACTACAGTTTTTAGTTTACCCTAAATAGAGTGTTTCAGTACAGTCTATTAGCTACAGTAGTCTCAGCATTTCAGTTTAAGCAAACAACAGTTTCAGAAGACTTACAGAATCGACGCTAGAGACTCGATGTACCACACATTTAGTAAAACAAAAATACTTCAAATCATTTAAACAGTTCTTTTTAAAAATTCCAAGTTTTAAAAGAAACCCAAATCCACAGCCAAGTTTTGCAACTTGACTCTGATACCACTAAATGTAACACCCTAAACCCGGCCTAGTCGTTATGGCTGAATCTGGCGATGTCACATTGAAGTGTTTTTCGTAAAGTGCGATATCATTGTAAAACCCGTTCTTTACTTAACATCTTTGTGTGATATTAAGATTAATCTTAATACGTTTGTTCATTTTCAAAATGTGAGTTGTTTGTCAAAAAGTTAATCATATTAAAACGTCTTTATTATTATTTTTATTGTAAAAAATTATTACATGCGGAAGCTCTTTAAAACAGGTTTTGTATTCGTGGTGTCTTTGAAAGACTTTTATCTTTTAGAAAACCCGTGTCTTTTTTCTACTGCTAGCAGTTATAAATCAAAGCACATAAAAATCCCAAATTAAAAATAAAATCCAAAGAGGCCTTCTTACAATAAAAATACCCAAAATAAATTACTTATAATTTAAAAATCAAATATAGAAGCATGTGCGATTGTGTGGCCACCTATGAGTCCCTCGCAGCACTGATCCACCTAAGATTGGGGATTACCTGCGCAGATAAACAGAAGGGTGAGTTTATGAAAACTCAGTGTGGAATCCCATATCAAAGAATTAGTCAATCATACAGTGAGCCTGAAATGGCCCAAAGCGGCCCCGACCCATGAAATCGCTCATGGTTTGCCTTGACGATCATACACCCATGTTTAGTCACATGAACTACCACACGAGCACGTGCACGCCCGTGTAGCATATCGTTTACTTTTTTCTACTTTCACTGATTTCCAAAGTTGGGATTGTGGTTACACACTTTGTTTCCAAAAGTGCGTACATTACTTTTGAGCACTCCCACCTATAATCAAACATAACACACCATTAGATCCTTCACGATAGGGTTACAACGACCCATCTTATATTAGTTATCTAAAAGGTAGATTGTCACTTGCCTTACTAGAAGAAATATGGCTCAGCCCACTTAAACCACTGAAAAAGGTTGACTATACGCTCCTTGGCAATTAACTGCATTACAACCAAATCCAATTAACATTTATTTACACGATCAGATTGAACCAAGCAAATATCCCCTTACCGAAAGTGCAACCCAAGTGTAGGGGAAAGGAAGCAACCGATCTACCCCAAACGATCATACGATACCATCGAGGCAAAGGCTAGCACCACTACACCCCTAGCAATAAACGACAATAAAGGAAAATATTAGAAGGAAGATTACTACGATAGAGAGAGGGAGAGAGAGAACAGAAAAGAACCGTGTATACCCACCGAATGGTCAAAGAACAATTTCGAAACTGAAAATAGAGAGGGAGGAGGAGTAAATAGTCAAAGAGGAAATCAATTGAGAAAGGGAGAAGAAACTAGGAGTAATCGGTCAAAGAGAAGCTGATTGAGAAAGAGGGGGAGAAGAAAGAGAGAATCAGCCAAAAACCAAGGGCTAAAAGCCAAAAGAATTTGAGAGAGGGGAAGAAGGGTATTCGGCCAACACAAAAAGGGATCAAGAGAAAGAATGATTGTTGAAAGAGTAGAGGAAGAAGAGAAAATCGGTCAGCAGGGCACTGCAATGAAGAGCAAACCGAAATAGACCAAAAAATGAAAGGTACCCGAGTGATCCCTTAGTAGAATTCGGTCAGCAAGAAGTGAAGAAAAGAACAATAATGGTCACAAAAATCGAAAATGGAGAAAAAGAAACATACTACTCCCAAGCCAAATTCTTGAGTGGCTAGCATACCAATTCGGCACCAACTCTCCCACACTTCAAATTCCCCTAATTTTTCTCCCTAAATCACTCAAGAAAATCACTTTTAAGATCACTCAACCACATCCCCACTTATCCACAACCCTTAACAACCGAAATTCCCTCCAACAACCTCTTAAAATTTGGCCACAACTCCCCACACTCCTCCAAACACTCAGTTTCGGTCAAACCACAACACTTCCACGGTATCAGCAGCAAAATAAAGCACCCCTTTGCATCGCTAAGACTCGAACTCAAGACCTTCAGTAACAATAACACGCCACCTATCCCTTAGACCAGTAAGTCCATTCTGTCATGTTTTACTCACATTAATATAAAAGCCTACTGACTAGAGACAAAGGTTTATTCTATAAAAACAAAACTTTCTGCACATGCCACGACTTGAACCCAAGACTTCTCAGACTCCTCCCAAGACACTTAACCACTAAAGTAGATATGTATTTGTATAACACAAACATACAAAAATAAATACTCAGGCTTTTAGGGCGGTACAGAAATGATTTCATTTTGTCCACACGGGCGTGTGTCTAGATCGTATGTGACACACGGCCTGGTAAAATGGGCATGTGGTTAGGCCGTGTGTTCCCTGCACCTAAATTTTGAGAAATAGAATGCACAAAATTAGGCACACGGATAGAGACACGGACGTGTGTCTTAGCCGTGTGTACCACACGACCTGGAACACGAGCGTGTGTCTTGGCCGTGTGAAACCTGCACCTAATTTGAATTAAATTAATTAACCACACGGCCTAGCACACGAACTTGTGGCATGGCCATGTGTGCAAGTTAGTGAGTTACACAGGGCTGAACATGGCCTCTAACATGGGCGTATCCCAGGGTCACACGGGCATGTCCCTTGGACCACATGGGCGTGTGATCCCTGCACCTTGAAAAAATTTTGTAATTTTGCGAAAAATTCTTAGAGGTCCCGATTAAGTCCCAATTCGATTCTAATACTCGTATTGGACCTCGAGGGTCCAATTAAGGGACGCTATGAATAATCTTGGTTAATGAATAATGACTTGCATGAATCAATTGAAAAATATTTTGAATGTTCTGGTAATGCTTTAAAACCCTGTCTCGGTGACAGGTACGGGTTAGGGGTGTTACAACAACAATTCAAAATATTTATATTTCATCAAACATGCTTGCATGAAAATTTAAAATTTAAAAGTATAAATAACCCATAAAAAGTTTAATGTCCAATGTCCAAAATAAGAACCAAAATGATTTATAAACCAATTATTAAAAATTCCATTCGAGAGACTCCTCCGTATGCTGAATCCAGGTCCTAAGCTCGTGAATAATATAAAAAGGTTAATAAACTAATGGGGTGAGCTTTTAAGCTCAGTGTGAATTTTATAACAAATTAAATAACAATAAGCACATACTTAGCATACGGAACAACCAATTTTTATGCAAATGATCATGGTAATGCAATTTTTGTAAAACAATTATGCAAATTCTTTTAAAACATTCTACCCATCACCGCTACACACCAAAAGGAGTTTCTAGAACTCATCCATCCAAAACACACCAACATATATGTGGACGAAGCCACCAAATTCGTAGACAAGCTGCCAAAACATGTAGGTTGTGGATAAACCACCAAATTTGCAGATTAATACTGCCACATCTTCCTCCTTACACATGTCCCAACCCTATGTAACACATCATTGCATACAAATCACATAGCAAATCAATTAAAATGATAATCATGCTTTCATGTATATATAGGTTTCATTATCCATGGTATTCTATGTTATCACAATAAACATATAGCCATGATTTTTGCACAACATGAGATTAGAAAATATTTATCAATCATAACAATGTTTGTCACATCATATAATAACAATCAAGTAAGAATACCTTACCTTAAAACCACAAAGTCACTCTCTTGTAACAATAAAAACATTATGTTTTCCTTTGTATAATAGATCGATAAATTTTAATTAAATCCTTACGTTCATAACTCGTATAAAATGCACATCTTTTTCAATTTGAATCCTAATCCCAACTAATGCTTGAGCACCTCCGACCCAAAAAAAGTTAGGACTTTGATTCACACCTAAAGAAATTATTCATTAAATTAATATTCTTTTATCTCCAATAAAAGAATTATCCAAAATAAAAATCATCCATAACTTCACAACTTAAATACTTACTCCTTTATTCTAAGCTGATCCAAGATGAACACTTCTAAAGTTGATGACTTAGGTTGGTGTGAGGATCTAGTTTAATGAAAAGATTGAATGAATTGGATTAGTGTTCATGAGAATAAAATAAAATAGATGAGAGAATAAAAATTAAAAGAGGAAATAGAAGAGACTTTTTGCCCAAATATTGACAATATTTCAAACGTTTAAGAAGTCTCCAAGAATCACTTGAAATTTTGGTAGAAGAAATGAAATAAAGTTTCTAAATGATGATAACAGAAAATAGAAATAGAAGAGAATAAAAGCAAGTAAAGAAATGTGTTTTTGGGTGGTAGTACTTGAATAATGGTATGGTTTTGAAGTGGTGGTAGTGTAGTGGTGCTACGGTGGTTGAATGGTGGTGGTGTGGTGGTTGTATGGTGGTGATTCAGTGGTGATAGGTTGGTGTTTTGGTGGTTGTTGGGTGGTGATTTGGTTTGCATTAGGAATATTAAGCAAAAATAAAAGAAAGAACAAGGAAGAACAACCTTAAAGGGGTGGCACAAGGAGGAGAAAAGAGAGAATTTTTATGAAAACAAAACAAAATGAGAGAGTGAAAAGGAATAGAGTGGACGATCACTAGTGAAACTCCCCAACAAAGCATTCAAGAGGGGGTCAAGAGAGTCAAGGAGAGTAAAGCACAATAATTTTAGGAGTTTCACCCTTTTTAAATTTAAAATATGGAGTTACAAACAAAATAAAGAATATGAGTTACGTGCTATAAGGTGGACGGTTTTTGCATGGGAAGGTTGACTAAATTTTGCATGAATTTAAAAAATCAAAATGATGTTATGTAGGCTAGAAGTTGGTTTTTTTAAGAGTTACTTAAGCTTCTTAACCACCATACCACTTCTCAAGCTTTGTTTAATAATTGGCAACACTTAATAGAATTTTGGGATGTGACAACTCTACCCCCCTTAAAATAAATTTCGTCCTCGAAATTTACTTGGTTAAAAAATATAAGGATATTGTTATCGGGAAAATTTTTCTAGCTTCAACGTGGCTTCTTCAAAACCATGATTCTGCCATAGAACTTTGACCAAAGGAATGTGTTTGCTCCTTAAAACTTTAATATCACGATCTAAAATTTTCACCAGTTCCTCCTTAAAAGACAAATCCGGTCTAACCTCAATTTCTTCTATATTAACCACATGATAAGGATTTGAATAGTACTTCCTCAAAATAGAGACATGAAAAACGATGTGAATAGGATCCAACTCTAGTGGTAACTCCAACTGATAGGCCACATGTCCAACTCTTTTCAAAAGCCAATATGACCCAATAAACCTTGGACTCAATTTTCATTTTTGTCCAAATCTCAACACCTTTCTCCGCAGGGACACCTTTAAGAAGAGTTGACCCCGAACATAATATTCGATATCCTTCTTTTTAAGATCGTCATTGGATTTCTGCCTGTCGAAAGTAGCTCGTAATTTTTCTTGTATTAGCTTAAATATACCTTCAGTGTCTTGAACCAACTCAGGTCCCAAAAATTTTCTTTCATCTAACTCAATCTAGCACAATGGAGTTTAACACTTATGGCCATACAAAGCTTCATAAGGAGTCATCTAAATGCTGGCTTGGAAACTTTTGTTGTATGCAAACTCAACCAATGGTAGACGATCCTCCCAACTTCCTTAAAATTCAATGACACAACTTCTCAACATATCATTGAGAATTTGTATAACTCGCTCTGATTTCCCATCAAAATATGAATGATAAGCAATGCTGAAATCCAAATGAGTACCAAGAGCTTAATGCAATTTCTTCCAAAATTGAGATGAAATTGAGGATCCCGATCTAAAATAATTGACACATGAATGTCGTGTAGTTGCATGATCTTGGAAATATACAATTTTGCAAGCTTAAGAAGAGAATAATTAGTACGTACAAGTAGAAAATGGGCTAACTTAGTGAACCTATCCACAATCACCCACATAGATTTTTTCTTAGTGGGAGTCAGAGGCAACCTACTAACAAAATCCATAGTGATTCGCTCCCACTTCCACTGAGGATTCTTTATAAGCTGTAAAAAACTAGAAGGAATTTGATGTTCAACTTTCACTTGTTGACAAGTCAAACACTTAGCAACATATTCAGTTACCTTACGCTTCAAACCTGACCACCAATACAACAATCTCAAATCATGATAAATCTTATTCCTCTAGGATACATATCGTAGGGGCTACTATGTACTTCTTAGAGAATAGATTGTCTTAACTATTTATCGTTTGATGCACAATATCTTCCTCTAAAACAAAGAACTCCATTGGCATTAAACCCAAAACCGATCGTCAAACCCTCCTTAACTAACTTGAAATAAGGTAGAAAATAAATATTCAAAGACTACTTTTCTTTACTTTACCAATCAACAAGAGCTTCACTTGCAATTCTACAAGATACCTATCCTAAAAAAAACTCAATCTTGCGAACTTAGCTTTAAGTTTAGTCATAGCCTTTCGACTCTGTGCATCGGCTGCCACATTAGCCTTACCAGGATGGTACTCAATGGTACAATCATAATCCTTGAGCAGTTTAATCCACCTACGTTGTCTTCAGTTCAAATAGTTTTTAGTAAGTAGATACTTAAGACTCTTTTAATCCGTGTAAATAACACACTTCTCACCATAGAGATAATGCTTCCAAATCTTGAGTGCAGAACCTCGGCTGCTAGCTCCAAGTCATGAGTTGGATAATTACACTCATGTAGCTTTAGCTGTCTTGAAGCATAGGCTACAACCTTTTCCTCTTGCATCAAACACATCTAAGACTAGTGTGTGATGCATCACTGTAAACCGCACAATTCTTTCCAGACTCAAGCTGAATCAACACAAGTGCTTAAGTCAACATAATTTATGTTTATCAAAACTGGCTTGCTGATCATTGGTCCATTTAAATGGAGCATTCTTCCTCAATAATTTTGTTAAAGAAGTAGCAATAAAAGAGAATCCCTCAATGAATCTCCGATAATAGTCGACCAATCCAAGAAAACTTCAAATCTCAGACACATTCTTATTGTTTCCCTTTACAATAACTTCAATCTTCTTAGGATCCATTCGAATGCTGTAGGCAAACACCACATGACCCAAAAATATAACCTCCTTACGCCAGAGCTTACACTTGCTAAATTTAGCAAAGAGTTTTTTCTATCAAAGAATTTATAGAATAACACTCAAATGCTCGTCATGTTTAGATTGAGTCTTTGAGTAGATTAAGATATCGTTCATAAAGAAAATGATGAATTGATCAAGATATGGTTGAAAAACTCGATCCATCATATCCATGAATGCAATCGAAACATTTGTAAGATTGAAAGGCATTACTAAGAATTCGTAAAGACCATACCAAGTCCTAAATGCAGTTTTAGGCACATTTGAAACATTCATTTTGAACGATAGTATCCCAACCTTAAGTCAATTTTGGAGAACACTTTCGCTCCTCAAAATCAATCGAACAAATCATCGATTCTAGGTAGTGGGTACTTATTCTTGATGGTCAACTTATTTAATTGTTTATAAGCAATACACATCCTCATGGAACTATCCTTCTTCTTAACAAACAATATCGGTGCTTCCCATGGTGAAACACTGTCGAATGAATCCATGATCTAGAAGTTCTTGAAGTTGAATCTTGAGTTCCTTAAGCTCTTTTGGTGTAATTAGATAGGGAGCAATGGACACTAGAGCTGTACCATGAAACAGTTCAATTCCAAATTCAACTTCACATTCAGGAGGTATCTCAAGCAACTCATTCAGAAAAAAATCCGGGAATTCCTTTATAGTGCAAATGCTGCTCGAAGCAGAGCTACTAACATTGGTATCTAGTACATATGCTAGATATGCCTCACATCCTTTTCCAATCATCCTTTCAACAACAATAGCAGAGATTACATTTGACAAGTAATCTTTACATTCCCCTACAAACACAATTCCCATAATATTAATCGTCTTCAGTGAAACCCTTTTTGAAGCACAATTTAGACTGATTTGGTGTTCGACCAACCAGTTCATTCCCAAAATAAAGTCAAATTCATTAAGTGGTAATTCCATCAAATTCACTAGAAATGTTTCACCGTGGACTTCTAGTGGAAATTGTCTATAAATTTTATTCACCACAACAGGTTGCCTTAGAGGACTAACCACAGAAACAACACTAACATTGTCTTCCACTGTAATTCCCAATTTATTAGACATAAAGCATGCAACGTATGAATGAGTAGAACCTATATCTATTAAGGTAAAGTACTATACATAATTAATAGTAGAAGTACTTGCGATGACATCTATTGCATCACAGTCCTCTCTGCACCTTGCTGTATAAACTAAGGCATTTTGTCTTACTTCAATGCTATTTGCACCCTGACCAGATGCTCTCTGCATCAAATTACCAGTTTTGTTATTACCTCATCCCCTTTGATTTTGATTTTGATTTGGTTACGGTGCTTCCCTCTGTTCTTTCATACACGAACAATCCTTAATCTGATGCTCCAAGGATCCACATTTCAAACATGCTCATAATTTTCTCCAACATTCCCCTCAGTGATGTTTCCCACAGTGAGCACATTCTTGAGTCTTGTTTCCAGTACCAACTGCAACTGAGTTCTGTTATAGTTTTTTATCCTTGGCTCTCTTTGCAGGACACGGGTTAGAACTACCTGAGCGAAATTCCTTTTTTACCAGAGTTTTGATCTTATCTCTTCTCATGTTCAACACCTTTTACCTCTTCCAAAAGTTTAACCTTATCAGCCCAGGTCTCAAAAATCTTTCTGGCAGCATAGCAACTTGGAATTTGAATCTGTGTCGTAATTGTATCCTAACTCATTCTCGAACCTCACACATGTATCTTGCTCGGAAGCTATCACCCCCTAGGCATCACGACTCAATTTCAAAAATTTTGCCTCATATTCAGACACTGTCTTATCCCCCTATTTTAACTCAATGAACTCGAGCTTACGAGGTTTAACATATCTCATGCCTATGTATTTCTTCTAAAATGCATTTTGAAAATACTCCCAAGTTTTCGTCTCACCTTGAACAACAAATTTGCTACCAGTAGTAGGCCTCATCTCTAAGAAGCGACACCATACCTTTCAATTTATGTTCTGGGGTAAAGTCCAAATCATCTAAAATTCTTTATGTAGTTGCCATCAATACTAAGCTACTGTAGGGGTCGTCCCAGAAACTCCCCTAAACACCTCATCTCCATTAGATCAAAGCCTATTTGTTTTAGATTTATGGCCTTCATTATCAATTTGGCCTCTAGTGACTCGCTGCAACCTTAAAATAATAATTTACTCATCAGATTTGTAGTTCCAAAATCATTGTTTCGATTTCACTAAAAATAGGATGTTACAACTCTCCCCCTAAAGGAATTTTTGTCCCCAAAAATCTTACTGGAAAATAGGTTAGGTATTATACTTTGATACCTTCTTCTGGTTCCCAAGAAGCCTCTTCTATTTCGTGTCATTTCCAGAGAACTTTAACTAAAACTATACTTTTATTTTTCAATTTTCTAACTTCTCGAACAAAAATTCTGATCGGTTCTTCATTGTACATCATATCTGGCTGAATCTAAACATTTGCAAGTGAAATCACGTGTGAAAGATCTAATTGATACCATAGTAACATCGATACATGGAATACATTATGAATCTTTTTTAATTCTGATAGTAAAGCCAACCGATAAGCTACTGGCCCAATCCTCTCAATGATCTCGTATAGTCCGATAAACCATGAATTAATCTTTCCTTTTCGGCTAAATCGAAGAACTTTCTTCCAAGGTGATACTTTCAGAAATACCTTTTCGCTGACTTGAAACTCTATATCTTTTCTTCTCAAATCTTCGTAAGATTTCAGACAATCAGAAGCCACTTTCAAATTGTCACGTATTAGTTTCAGTTTTTATTCGATTTCTCAAATCAAATCTACATCGAATAACTTTTTCTCACTCAGTTTAGTCAAATTAACGGAGTTCGACACTTTGGCTATACAAAGCTTCATATGGTGCAATTTTAATGCTTTCCTGATAACTGTTATTGTATGCAAACTCAACCCATGACAGAAATCTCTCCCACTTACCTTCAAACTCTAAAACACAACATCGAAGCATATCTTCGAGCACTTGGATCAAAGGAAATGTGCAAGTGTACACAATCGCAACAAGTAATAAAGTGACAAGTAAATGTCGAGTACCGTACCCACAGGGACTGTGAAAAGGATTATTTATGAATGCGATTTAAAACACTTTGGTGAAGAAAAATATTTTGTTTTGAAAATGGTGATTAAGAAAAATAAGATTTTAAACTAAGTAAAAATAAAAGTTCTAATGCACGATTTCAAAATATGATTTAATCAAGATGACATAATTGTGTTGGATTAATTACATTTCTTTAACTTAGAATTATTAAACTCATGCTTATTTCATTACGAATAAATCCATGGCAACTCGGTAATTTGCTAACTTATGAACATACTTACATTCCAAAATCCATTCATCTCTTGACATATCCCTATGTCAATTTAACCGACTAAACAGATTCTAGTAAGCAAACATGTTATAGCACATACATACTCATTAAATTGAACTAATCTCTTGCATATCCCTATGTCAATTTAAACGATTAATTAAATCTAACAAGCATATAAAAGACTATGTGAGGTAACAAGGCATCCCTACCTTGAAACAGTTTAATCACAATAATCTTGCAAGTTATTCAAGGCAATAATATCGACAGATACATTGCTAATTTAACCTTCAGCTACCTTAGAAGAATAAACATGCACTGATTAAGTATTGTGTTAATTAATTATAATTTCAATTTGTTTAAATAAGTAACTCATTAGTTACTTAACAATTATATTGCAAAAATAACTTAGGCATGATTGTACTTAACCAAGCAATTTACCGAGGCTTATAACAGCATAAACATCATTTTAACAATTCAAGTAGGCAGAATATAATCAACCCATCACAACTCAATTTTAAACTAAATTGATTAAAATAACCATTTCAATAGCATAAATATTCATAAACATGTTCGTCAAAACAACAACAGAAATTAAAGAGTTAGGGAACAAGAAGCAAATCCGGTGTTTCTCTGTGGCTTGACTAGTTGTTCCGTTCTTCGTTCTTTGTTGCCCTCGGTTATCAAGGTGGCTTATGGACACCTAATTGCTGATCCAAAATGGCTGATGAAATCCTCTTTTCCAAGAGAGGAAATTGGCACTTGAATAATAAGGGAAATGGGATGGAAAAAATGAGAGAAAAGTGAGAGAGGGAATGAGAAAATGTTGTGGAATGAGGGATGGTTTGAATGATCAGAAAGGGGTGGATTTTATAGCTGATTGTGGCTGATAAAAATAGAAAATTACAGCAGCCAAAGAGCCCGCCTATGGCTGACCATCTACTTGGCAAGAGTTGAGACTTTCAACTTTGCTAAAAATGGCCTGGGGCAAATCTACAAAGCCACAATTAAAGGTGGGGTTTGAATGCAATTTAGAAGTCTTTCGAGGGCCTTTTTTGCAAGCATATTTAATCAGCTAAAATGCTGATTTGGGTCAGCATATGGACGGTTTTGGGCTTCCCAATTAGTGGCTGGTTCGGTTCACTCAATATGGTTCGACCAGTGCGGTTCAACTGGACCCTTTCTCCATAATTAATTAAAAATAATTTATTTAACCCAAATTAAATGGGGAATAAATTAAAATTAATTAAATTATGAATTAATACACATTTCTGGACCATCTTAGGCTGGAAATTCATGTGCCTCGATACTTCAAATTGCTTCTCGGTTTTGTGCTTTCAGCAGTGTCAACCGAGCCAATTTTCGCCCTTTGCGCGAATCTGTCGAAAATAGTAAAATTAATAAAAATTGAGTATAAACTTAACTAATTTCACCATGTTCATATTTTTGACACAATTTAATTATTTTATAATATTTAATTATTTTTGGACAAGAATTTAACCGGATTTGCATGAATTTAAGTAAAAATGGGTAGGAAAAAGTATATAAATTTTTGTGTTTCCACACCCCCAAACTTAATTCATTGCTCGTCCCGAGAAATGCAAAAATTTTGAAAAGAATTTCTCGGAAACACCTTTGAAAAATTCCTTCAGAACAACATTTTCCTAAAATTATGAATTTAAAATACTTATGCTCAAAGACAAGAAATCAGATAGTTATGCTACTTAAGTATACATATTGCTCAAATTAAATTCAACAACTTATTATAATAGCAAAATTTAGGCTAAATGCTTTTGTAATTAAAGACATTTTAACCCTTACCAATTTGATTTTTATTCCTTTATTCAAGACTAAGCTGCAATCATTAAGCTTAACTTATGTCTTCATATGTTGGTCGTAGCAATTTCTCTCTACTAATGTAGGTAGCATTGGTACTTTTAATCAATAGGTCTTTACCAAGGTTGTGACGTGGCTAGGCTAGGGGTAGGTGAAAGATGGATAATTTTTGGTTTAAAACCCTTAGACTTAGTGTCAATCGAACCTTCGGAATTTTTACCTTCGATACACCAACTTGAATTTCATATGCTCTTTTGTACATCTCTTTCAAATACAGGTGCTCTTTTTTTTTTAGCTAACATGAGTACTTACTTTGTGTACTGCAATTCTTGTGCAATTGATACTTCTTTTCAACTCCCCCAAACTTATTTTCGAAGTACATTTTGAATATTACTGAGCTAGTGTTTGGGACAATTTTAAGATCATTAAAGTAATGGCTAATTATTGCAAGGGTCGAAATAAAATTAGGCCATATAGTCTCAAAGTTGGGTTTTAAAGGATAAAATTTTATCATGGTGGGCTTGAAAGGCTCAAACGATCTAAACAATAGTTGCCTAAATCATTTCCAACATTCCATTCTCCTTAATATTTCGCCTCAAGAAACTACTAAGTCAATTCTAAAGACTTAAACTTTCATGCATACCTAACTTTCCTAAAGAACTAAAAATTTTATGGTACAAATTTGCATGCTTTATTAAAAATACATTCATGTCATTATTAAGCTAACATAATAATTTATTGAAATAATAGAACTTTATTCATACTTAAATTGAGCATACTTAATAGAATTCAAATTTTTGAACAAAATATATCCTAATCATAATTAAAAGAAAAACTTATTCTGATCTGAGTGGGAATAATTCAATTTTTTGGTCTCCTCAACTTAAAATGAATAATGTCCTCATTGTCTAAAGTGAATAGATACTATACACCAGGTAGGATTTTAGAAAGGAGGAGGTGAGTCAGTTTGACTGCTTAAGTACCAAGCTCTTTCTAAATCCAATCCTAGACATTTATATATCTATTGCCACAATTTATATTTTGTGACTTGTTCATATTTACTCATAATTTCCATCTCTTATTTTATTATGCAAAAATAAGAAAAAATTCCTAATTAAACTTAATCCTAAAAATAGTCTAAGAACAAAATAAAGTAAAGTCAAGATCCCTCCATTTTATTTATTTGTAGATCCTTCCGATCTGGACTCATCTTTTGCTCCATCATTATTGCCTTTGCACGAGCCGCTTTGCTCCTTTTTTGATAATGGACTCATGGTTCAAATATGAAATCTGGAAACTCAGGCACAAAAATAAACAGGTCATTGTATATTTTCTTAAAAGCACTTCTCATCGAGTCATCCCTTATTTTTTAGTATCTCTAGTAGGCTTGCTGCTACCATTGCATATGTTGCATTAAGTCCATCAATTTTGATAGCTCATCTCAAAGATTTGGGCTAGGCAATTAAGCTCTAAACATTAAAGTTTTAGCATCAGGTTCAGCTTCTGGCTTCACTGATTCCACCTTATCAAGGACTTCAAATGATTGCATCGTGGGATCTTCTTCTTCATCAAGGTCCTCCGGCTCCTCACTTACTTCAACTCGTTGCTATAGAACTGAGTCTCCAGCTACTCGGTAAAGGTCCCAATCCGTGATTGTGCATTGGCTATACCTTGTCTTCCTTACATTCGTAAGCATTTCAGCTTTCAACAATAAAATTGTTATTATAAAGGGGAAGTAAGCAGGGCCAAAGCGTTTAATAGCACAATTCCGTATTTCCCTCAAGATGATCTTCCCCACATCAATGGTCTTACCAGTTAGGATCGAGTACAATAAGACCATTCGCTCTAATGAGATTGTAGTCCCATGTGAGCTAGGCATAAGGCTGAATTGGATGAAGTAAAACCATACCTTTGCGAGTGGCGTCAAATATTCTCTTCGACAAGTGTGAATTCCTTGTTTTGACACAGTCCACGTAGAACCCTAAACTGTCAGTTGCTTGAGAATTTCTTGCAAATTCTCAGGCTTAATATTGCTTATCAATGTGGAATATTCATCGTTTTTGAAATCAGGTAATTCAAAGAACTCATTAATAGCATTTGAATTTATCGGTACCTTGATTCCATGAACTGGAACTTCTTCCATCTTGCTTGAAGTTAGATTCGCATAGAACTCACGAATTAGCTCCTCATCCACACTAGGTCCCTTTTCACAAAACAACTCCTAATTGAGGGTTTCAGCAACTTGACTAATACGTGCCATAAAGTCTCTATAGTTGCTTTCTTTTAATTTAAAGCCTTTCTCTGGATGCATCTGTTGATTTTTTAAGATACTTTCATATCTCACTCTGGCTTCTTCATAGAGGAACTTGTTTTATGTTTCATCAATTTGAGTGGAAGCACGAGTTCTCTTGCGAGGCATATTTAACCTGATCATAAGATGGAAAAAATTATTTTCTCAAAAATTTAATAAAATTTATTAATAATTCAATGGATTGAAAAATTAACTAATTGAATAAAATTAAAAATTATGAGAAAACTAGGTGTTACCACCTTTTTGTAAAAAAAAAATAAGAACATAGAAAATAAAAATAATAATGAAGGAAAATGTGTCAATTTAAAAGGAGGGTTAGAGGGTTTGTGGCTTAGGATAGATGAATGAAGAATGCCGCACAAACAGTTAGGGCGTGCGGGCGTGGTGCGTGAGGGAGCAGTGATGCACAGCAGGGCTGGAAGCAAGCAGCGACATGGGCGTTCGTCAGTAGGTAGCAATTGGGTGCAGTCAGGATGGTGCGGAAGGAAGGTATAGCATGCGGGATGAAGGCTTGGCACGAGCTGAGGCTGGTGCAGCAAGCGTGTGATAGAGTTGGACGTGCTTGCAGCCTGCTAGGACGTGTGCCGTGTGCTGCTAACCGAGTGGCTGTTGGGCAAAGGGTTTCGACACTTTGGTGTTTTAGTGCTTTGGGTTTTGAGTGATAGATGAATGGGAAGATCGGTGGAATTTATAGAGGGAGAAATAGGAATTAGAGTAAAATTCTTAAAACAATTTAATTATTAAAAATTCCAAGTTCTAATCCTATACACAGATAACAACAATTAATAATTAGATATATGCATATTAAATTATTAATTGCTATTTAATTTATTTAAATAAAGATAAAATATGATTAAAACTAATCCTAATTCTGTGCTAAATTGATAAAGATTAATAAAAATTATAAAAGATATAATTATATATTAAAGATTATCATATTATTATTATTAAAAAATTATCAAATAAAATGTGATTAAATTAACACTAATCCTAAAATTGAAAATAATTAATATATATTATAATGGATATAATTATATATTAATAATTATAAATTTTTTTTACTAAAAACATTTATTCTAGAAGCCTTTTGAAAATATTTACAAAAGAAGGCATCTATTTTTATTATTTACGAAAAGAGCAACCAAATTTTAAAAATGATTCAATTAAGTCCCTAGACTTAATGAAAATTTGGAATTGAGTTGCAATTTAAAACTTGGGTCAAAACTGACCTTTTTTATTTGAAAAACTAAAAATTTAATTTTCTATTTAGTGAATAATTTCTCGGAAAATTATGTTAAAATCAATTCCCAGGAAAGATTAGAGGGGTCACAAACGGTCCCGCTTAAGTTCCAATCTCCTTGACAGAATTTATTTAAACATACTAATCTCGAAAATATATCCTAAATCATTTATTAAAAAAAAGAAAATAAGGAAATTTTAAACATCCGATAAAATGAACGAAATTTCATTCCGTTCAATCTTATCTCCCCAATAGTGTTTCATGCGCTGAGCATTAACTTAAAAATTACCTCCCTTACCTTGGAGCTCGATAACTACGTACAGATAGACGCGATGAATCGTAAATGGACCGGACCAAAGTGATTTTAGCTTACCTGGAAAGAACTTTAGTCTTGAATTAAATAACAAGACTCGCTGACCTGCTTCAAATTCTCGAACTCGAATGTTCTTGTCATGCCATTTCTTAAGTCTCTCCTTAAGTAATTTGGCATTGTCATAGGAGAACATCTGGAGTTCCTTTAGCTCATTGAGTTGGAGCATCCGTTTCTCTTTAGCAAGCTTAGGATCCAAGTTGAGTTGTCGAAGAGCCCAACAAGCCTTGTGCTTTAACTCTAAGGGTAGATGACATGCTTTCCCAAAGATCAACCTATAGGGTGACATCCCTAAAGGTGTCTTGTATGCTGTTCTGTAAGCCCAAAAAGCATCATCCAGCCTTTTGGACCAATCTCGTCGGTTTGGGCAAACTACCTTCTCAAGTATGCCTTTGATCTCCTTATTTGCGAGTTCAGCTTGTCCATTCGTCTGCGGATGGTAAGCTGTTGCAACCTTGTGTTTCACTCCGTACTTATCTAATAACCATTTTATCCACTTGTTCACGAAGTGGGACCCTTCATCACTAATGATAGCTCTTGGGGTTCCAAACCTTGTGAACACATGTTTCTGCAAGAACTTAATTACAACCCTAGCATCGTTTGTCGGATAAGCTTCAGCCTCGAACCACTTGGACACATAGTCCACTGCTACCAATATATACTTGTTACCAGAAGACGGAGGGAAAGGACCAAGAAAGTCAATACCCCATACATCAAACAATTCTACCTCAATGATGTTTGTTTGAGGCATCTCATTCCTGTTGGTGACATTTCCCACCCTTTGACATCGGTCATAGCTCTTTACGTACGCGTATGCATCCTTGAATAATGTTGGACAAAAGAATCTGGCTTGCAATACTTTGGCCGCTGTACGAGTACCTCCGAAGTGTCCCCCACTCAGAGCTGAGTGAAAATGGTATAAAATCTTTTGTACTTCATCTTCTGCCACGCATCTCCTAATCATCTGATCTGCACACTTTTTAAACAAATATGGTTCTTCCCAAAAATAGTACTTCACATCGTGAAAGAAATTTCTCCTTTGTTGATACGTCTTATCAATTGGCATCAAACCACAAGCCAAATAGTTAGCAATATCAGCAAACCAATGGGTACTATGGACATGACTTACCTTCAGTATGTGTTCATCTGGAAATGTTTCCTAAATTGGTATAATAGGAGAATTCCATTTTTGCGGCTCCAATATGGACAAGTGATCTGCTACTTGGTTTTCTACTCCCTTTCGATCTTGAATTTCTAGATCGAACTCTTGAAGTAGAAGCACCCACCAGATCAGTCTCGACTTAGCATCCTTCTTGGCAAGTAAGTACTTAATTATCGAGTGGTACATATAGACAGTCACTTTGGTACCTACAAGATAAGATCGAAACTTGTCAAAAGCAAATACAATGGCAAGTAACTCTTTTTCTGTTACCGTATAGTTCAGTTGAGCTCCTATAAGAGTCCAGCTTGCATAGTAGATGGGATGAATTTTTTTTTCCTTCGCTGGCCCATGACAACTCCTATCGCGAAGTTGCTTGCATCACAGATCAATTCAAATTGAAAATCCCAGTCTGGTGTGATGATTATGGGTGCCGTAACTAATCGACTCTTCAAATCCTTGAAAGCTCTTAAGCATTCATCATCGAACTTGAACGTCGTGTCCTTATCCAATAATTTGCATAAGGGTTTAGCAATTTTGGAGAAGTCCTTGATAAATCTTTGATAGAAACCGGCGTGGCCCAAAAAGCTCCTAACACCCTTTACAGATGTTGGAGGTGGGAGCTTCTCAATAACACCTACCTTTTCTTTGTCTACCTCGATTCCATGTCTCGTTATCCAATGCCCTAGAATAATTCCTTCTCGTACCATGAAATGGAACTTCTCCCAGTTAAGTACGAGGTTCATTTCTTCGCATCATCTTAATACCCTAGCTAGATTGACTAAGCAAGCATCGTAAGTATCTCCGAATACTGAAAAGTCATCCATAAAAAATTCCAAGTACTTCTCAACCATGTCAGTAAAAATAGACATCATACATCTTTGAAATGTAGCAGGTGCATTACATAAACGAAATGGCATGCGTCTAAATGCAAATATACTATACGAGTAGGTGAACGTTGTCTTGTATTAATCTTTCGATGCTACTGTAATTTGATTATACCCCGAGTATCCATCGAGAAAACAGTAATAGTCCCGCCCCGTAAGTCTATCCAACATCTGGTCCAAGAATGGCAAAGGAAAGTGATCTTTCCTAGTCGCCTTGTTCAGCTTTCGGTAATCGATGCAAATCCTCCACCCCGTAACTGTTCTAGTTGGTATCAACTCGTTATTCTCATTTTCTACGACTGTGATACCTCCCTTCTTTGGCACGCACTCGACCGGACTTACCCACGAACTGTCTGAGATGGGATAAATGATACCCGCATCTAACCACTTGATAATCTCTTTTTTCACTACGTCCTTCATGATGGGGTTCAGTCTTCATTGTCCATCAATCGTCCCTTTTTTGTCATCTTCCATGATAATCTTGTGCATGCATACAGATGGACTAATACTGCAAATAGTGGCAATGGTCCATCCGATAGCCTTCTTGAATTGTTTCAACACCAAGATGAGTTTCTCTTCTTGCTCAGTAGTTAATTCTGCTGAAACAATCACAGGCAGAGTAGAAGCGTTACCTAAATAAACGTATTTTAAATGTGAAGGTAATACATTGAGTTTTAATTTAGGTGGTTCCTCGAGTGACATTTTTGGTTGGGCATACTCCCTCTTCTCCAACTCCAATGATTCAAAGCGGGATTGCACCCCTTTGATTAGCTTCTAACAAAGCTCAGTATTCATCCTCCTTTTAATCATTTGGAGGATCTGATGTCAAAATTTTTTCCAGTGGATCTTCAACAGAGTTGAGTTCCTTTTCCACTATCAGATCCTCTAAGTCAGATACTACAGAACAATCATCAATTGTGTCAAGAAATCGCATAGACTTAAAAACATTAAATGTTACCTGATCATTCTGAAAACACATCGTAAGCTCGCCCTTCTGCACATCAATAAGAGTCCTTCCGGTTGCTAAGAATGGTCTTCCTAGGATAATTGGTACTTCTTTGTCTGCTTCAAAATCTAGAATAACAAAGTCAGCAGGAAAGATGAATTTATCTACACATACCAGTACATCCTCAATTTTTCCTCCTGGATGTGCTAAGGATCGATCTGCTAGTTGAAGCGTAACCGTAGTAGGTCTAACTTCACCGATCCCCAACTTCATAAATATTGACTTAGGCATCAAGTTTATACTTGCACCCAAGTCACATAGTGCCTTACCACAATATGTTGCTCCAATGTTGCAGGGTATGGTAAAACATCTAGGATTCTTCAACTTTGGGGGTAGTTTGTCTTGAAGATATGCACTGCATTCCTTCGTTAGAGCTACCATCTCAAACTCTCCAAGTCTTTTTTTTAGAGAATATATCCTTCATGAATTTGATATAGTTCGGCATCTGCTCAAGTGCTTCAACCAACGGGATATTGATATGAAGTTGCTTGAGTACGTCTAGGAACTTCTTGAATTGAATCTCCTGTTTCTGCTTCTGAAGTCTTTGAGGGTAGGGTGGTGATAGTTTCTTTACTTGAACTGGTTGATTCATTTTCTGCGGCAATTCTGCATCTAATGGAGTTGTTAGTTGATCAGAATTAGCTGGTTCTGGAATTACCTTGTCAGGTTTTACAGATTCTGGTTCTTGTGAAACTGGAATTTCAACACTCGGTTGAACTTCCTCTGAGTCTTGAGCATTAGCTGGCTCCTTTTTAGCTTTGTTAGAGTTAGGCTCTACTTCCCTTTTGCTCTTCAGTGTCAATGCTTTGCAATGCTCTTTCCCTGAATTTCTCGGATTCTTCGTATCACTAGGTAAAGCACCTTGTAGTCGGTTCCTAAGTTCAGTTGCAAGCTGGCCCATTTGGTTTTCCAGATTCTTCAGTGTATCTGCTTAGCTTTGAATTAAGGCATCATTCTTCGTCATGTATGCCTTCAGCAGATTCTCCAAGCTATTGGATGGTTCAGCATGAACTGGGTTCTGAACTTGTTGGGAAAAACTAGACGGCTGAGTCGGTCAAGGTTGGGCGTAGTTGTTACTGGTTCTAGCCCCTTGGTTACTCTAGGAAAAATTTGGGTGGTTTTGCCATGATGGGTTATAGGAATTGGATTGCAGTCCTTGCCTTCTTCAATTTTGGTTCTGGTTACTCATGTAATATACAGATTCGAGGTTCGATGGACATTCTTTGAACAAATGTCCTTCCCCACAATAAACACAGGCTATACTCTTAAATTGGTGAGGTGGTTGAGCTGCAAAACTGTTAGACCCATTAGTGGTAAGATTCTTAAGCATTGAAGATACCTGAGATGCGAGTGAACTGAGAGCGTCCACTTCATGTATTCTAGCAACTCGTCTTCATAACGTGACTTAATTGGTTGGCCATTGATAATTGTTACTGGCGATCCTCTCGATGATTTCATAAGCCTCATTATAAGACTTAGAAAGGAGAGCACCATTAGTAGAAGAGTCCACTACCATCCTCGTATGTGCATTGAGACCATTATAAAATGTCTCAAGTTGGATGCAATGTGGGATTCCATGATAAGGGCATTTTTGTAATAATTCTTTGTATCGTTCCTATGCCTCATACAAGGATTTGTCATCCATTTGTTAGAATGCAGTGATCTCGTTCCTCAACTTAGCATTCTTGCTAGGCAGGAAATACTTCATGAGAAATCTTTCGGCTAACTCTTGTCATGTAGAAATTGAGTTGATGGCAATGAATTCAACCAGGCTCGAGCTTTGTCCCTTAGTGAATACGAGAATAACTTTAATTGTAATACATCTTCGGGTACTCCAGCTAATTTGAAATAGTCGCTCACCTCCATAAATAGTCTTAGGTGAAGATAAGGATCTTCGGTAGGCATTCCACTAAATTGGCCCATTGTCTGAAGCATTTGGAACATGATTGGCTTCAGCTCGAATTGTTGTGCCTCAATTTCGAGTCTCCTAATACCTGGATTAAGATCATTAAATACAGGCATTGCATACTGTCTTAAGTCTCTATTCCTATCGTCAGCAATAAGGATAGGATTTTGAGCATGATTTGCTCCATTTCCTTAATTCATATTCTCGAAATTCATTCCTTCAGTCCTTCTCTGGTTTGCTTATCTTCTTCGTTGTCGAAAGGTTCATTCTATCTCAGGGTCTACAGGGAGTAAGCCAATAATCTGGTCAATACTCATAAACACCTGAAATTATCAAAGAAAAATTAATTAAGTTAAAATTTAAACAAAAAAATAAACCAAAATGTAAAACTAACAAATTCACAAATAATGACTTTTTAAAACAGTCCCCGGCAATGGTGCCAAAAACTTGGAACGACGGAAATGTGCAAGTGTACACAATCGCAACAAGTAATAAAGTGACAAGTAAATGTCGAGTTATCGTACCCATAGGGACTGTGAAAAGGATTATTTATGAATGCAATTTAAAACACTTTGGTGAAGAAAAATATTTTGTTTTGAAAATGGTGCTTAAGAAAAATAATATTTTAAAATAAATTCAAATAAAAGTTCTAATGCACGATTTCAAAATATGATTTAATCAAGATGACATAATTGTGTTGGATTAATTGCATTTCTTTAACTTAGAATTATTAAACTCATGCTTATGTCATTACGAATAAATCCACGGCAACTCAGTAATTTTCTAACTTATGAACATACTTACATTCCAAAATCCATTCATCTCTTGACATATCCCTATGTCAATTCAACCGACTAAATAGATTCTAGTAAGCAAACATGTTATTGCACATACATACTCATTAAATTGAACTAATCTCTTGCATATCCCTAAGTCAATTCAAACGATTAATTAAATCTAACAAGCAAATAAAAGACTGTGAGGTAACAAGGGATCCCTACCTTGAAACAGTTTAATCACAATAACCTTGCAAGTTATGCAAGGCAATAATATCGCCAGGTACATTGCTAATTTAACCTTCAGCTACCTTAGAAGAATAAACATGCACTGATTAAGTATTGTATCAATTAATTATAATTTCAATCCTTTTAAATAATTAACTCATTAGTTACTTAACTATTATATTGCAAAACTAACTTACGCATGATTTTACTTAACCAAGCAATTTACCGAGGCTTATAACAGCATAAACATCATTTTAACAATTCAAGTAGGCAGAATATAATCAACCCAACACAACTCAATTTTAAGCTAAATTGGTTAAAATAAGCATTCCAATAGCATAAATATTCATAGACATGTTCATCAAAACAATTTGGAAAAAATTAGAGAGTTAGGGAACAAGAAGCAAATCCGGTGTTTCTCCGTGGCTTGACTATTTGCTCCATTCTTCGTTCTTCGTTGCCCTTGGATATCAAGGTGGCTTATGGACACCTAATTTCTGCTCCAGAATGGCTGATGAAAGCCTCTTTCTCAAGAGAAGAAATCGACACTTGAACAATAAGGGAAATGGGATGGAAAAAATGAGAGAAAAGTGAGAGAGGGAATGACAGAATGTTGTGGAATGAGGGATGGTTTGAATGATTAGCAAGGAGTGGCTTTTATAGCTGATTTTGGCTGCTAAAAATAGCAAATTCCAGCAGCCAAAGAGCCCCCTATGGCCGGCCATCTACTTGGCAAGAGTTTAGATTTTCAACTTTGCTAAAAATAGCCTTGGGCAAATCTACAATGCCACAATTAAAGGTGGGGTTTGAATGCAATTTAGAAGTCTTTCGAGGGCCTTTTTGTAAGCATATTTAATCAGCTAAAATGCTGATTTGGGTCAGCATATGGACGATTCTGGGCTGCCCAATTAGTGGCTGGTTCGGTTCACTCAATATGGTTTGACCCGTGCGGTTCAACTGAACCCTTTCTCCATTATTAATTAAAAATAATTTATTTAACCCAAATTAAATGAATAAATTAAAATTAATTAAATTATGAATTAATACACATTTCTAGACCGTCTTAGGCTGGAAATTCATGTGCCTCGATACTTCAAATTGCTTCTCGATTTTGCGTTTTCAGCAGTGTTAGCCGAGCCAATTTTTGCCCTTTACGCGTATCTGTCAAAAATAGTAAAAATTAATAAAAATTGAGTATAAACTTAACTAATTTCACCATGTTCATATTTTTGACACAATTTAATAGTTTATAATATTTAATTATTTTTCGACAAGAATTTAACCGGATTTGCATGAATTTAAGTAAAAATGGGTAGGAAAAAGTATATAAATTTTTGTGTTTCCAGTACCTAAAATACTCGCTTAGACTAACCTTCAGTCTGTGGATGAAACACTATGCTGAAATGCTGTCGAGTATCTAGAGCTTTGTGTAACTTACTCTAGAATCGAGATGTAAATCGTGCATCCCTATCAAAGATAATAGAAACTGGCACACCATGAAATCTAACAATCTCAGAAACAGACAACTCTGTCAACCTCTCAAGTGAAAAATCCATACGCACAGGAATGAAATGCACAGATTTCGTGCTTTTCCAATTTCTAACTTCCTAAAAATAGATATAGGCATTAGATTTATACTCACCCCTAGATCATATAATAACTTACCAACATAATGATTTCCAATTGAACATAGGATAGTGACACTCCCTAGGTCCTTCAACTCTGGAGGTAATTTATTTTTCAACATTGTTGTGCATCCGTCAGTGAGAGCAACGGTCTCAAATTCTCCCAATATGTACTTAATCGTCAATATATCTTTCATAAATTCACTTAATTGGACATTTGCTCCAAAGCTTCAACCAGTGATGTAACACTCCTCACCCGTATTCAACGCCAGAATAGGGTTAAGGAGCATTACCCGACTTATAACACAATTATACAACCATTTAGCAAACATAACAACATTTCATACATTAATCATTCAAACTCAATCAATTTGTCCCTAATACGAGCCTACGAGGCCCAAAACATGATTTATGAGTGGTTCGGGACTAAACCGATAACTTATTAAACTTTTAAGAACATGAAAAATTTTTCTCAAAATAGGGGGCACACGTCCGTATGGCTAGGCTGTGTGTCTCACACAGCAACCAGACACTCCCATGTCACAGGTCATGTGAACATTCGAAATGAGAGCACATGGTCGTGTCTCAGCCCGTGTTCTACCCCGTGTAACTCTCTGACTTGGGTCACACGGCCATCACACACGCTCGTATGGCTAGCCCGTGTGCCTGTAATACTCTGTTTTGTGCAAGTGTACACAGTCGTTATCAAGTAATAAGTAAGTATCGAGTTATTGTCTCTACAGGGATTGTATTTGTGCTAAGTTAATTAATTTGTAAAATTATATTAATAATTTGATAAATAAAAACAATATAATTGAGAAGTGATGATTAAAATATATTAAACTAAATACAATGATCCCTGAAGTGATTTATCCTAACATGCAACTATATGAATGAAATAGATTTTAGCAGAATTAACACAATAAGCAACAATTATAACATAAATAAGCTAGGACAATTACTTTAATTAAACTCAAATTATTATCAACATGCTTATTAATATTCAGAAAAACATTCCATGGCAACTCGATCTTTCATGAGTTTGGAAACCACATTAGTTCCTTTCGAAATCCTTTACTTAGTAAATACGCATTTTACTGATCCTTATTTACTAAGGGTTTCTTAGTATTCGTATGAGGTAACATGGACGTGTTAGGTTTGAAACAGTTTAATCACACAAATCTAAAAACTATGCAGATAACAGAGTCTGGTTAGGGTTGTTATGCAACCTACAATTTAATCGGGTTAGGATCTAAATTGACATGCATATTTCAATTATGTATCCATTAGCTGTCGTCTGATTAGGATCGCTCAACTAATTCAAGTGCATTTCAATCACGTATGAACGAAATACAGACTTGATTTTAATTGAAAACATGAACGATTGAGGCACAAATATTATAAGCAAGAATCAAATAAATATTATTCCATCAAAATAATCATCCTAGCTAAAAAAAACTAAGCTATCATTGTTGTAAACAAGAACAGTAAACACATAGCAAACATTCTTGAATTAAGTTAAAGAAAAGAAAGATTAAACCCAAATCAAAGTGGCTATCACCCAAGCCTTAGAATAACGAGGGCTCCTTCGTTCCTTCGCGTCGCTCCTTTGCTGATGGCTCTCCGAGGTGGCCGACCAAGGGCTCTTTAAGAGGCTAATTTGTTGAAAATCTTTATGCAAAGATGATGATAGCCGTGAGGGCTAAGAGAGTTGAGAGAGGAGAGAATGATGAATGAGTGAGGGATGATTGAGGGATGAGGGATGATTAGAAAAGTGAGAAATGGGGTCTTATTTATAGGTGAGCCAAGGGAGCTAGTTTGCTAAAAATAGGAGTGTCCATCTTTTGCAAATTCATCCAAGGGTGGCCAACCATGATTTGTTTAAATGTGGCTGATTTTTGCTTGATTTAAGTGCCACAACATCATCAGGATCAGGACTCGGTCAATTGCAAATCTCCGGGTAAATCTCTGATTTCTTCAACTCTTCAAGGACCTTGTGTAATTAAGCCAAAATTTGATTTATAAACATCGACATGCAGCCGAATTTTGGGTTGACTTGGTCCTCTATTTGGATGGTTTAGTAATCAACATAAAGCTCTCAAACCTGTCCAGCAATAGTAGATATTTAGAGGACCAAAGAATGTAATTTAACCACTTTAATTAATCAATTTACTTAACTAATTAAAACCCAATTTATTAATAAAACATATTAAAATAAATTTATATTTTATTATTTAATTTAATCATGCATGGTCCACTTTATAGCTTGAAAATATAACATGCTCAAATTAATATAAAAGAAGCCATTTTCTGCATGAAAACTATATAATAAAGCATAAAATCACATTCTAATAAGTTCTATGTCCCAATTTCATATTTTCATATATTTCATTAATTTATTAAGGAATTACTTGGTTTTAACAACAAATTTAAGTAAAAATGTGACGAATTATATAGGAAAAATCCTATATATTTTCCAGTTTACACACCCCTAAACTTAAATCATTGCTCGTCCCGAGTAATATTCATGCATAGCACAAGGTTTCGCTAAAGCAAAATTGCTAAAAGTGTAAGTAGCATCAATCCTTGCCCCATAATCATGTATTAATAAATTCATGCTCATAGATCTTCTTTATTAACAAGTAAATCATATGCAAACATTTTGAAAATTTTATACTAAGTTTTAAGATATGCTAACTTGAATCATAGTATGTATATATGTCATAGCCATAGATAATATTCTTCATTCAACATAATTTCTCCTCAATCAAGCAATACAATCATAAGGCTTATTTATGATCTTCATATGTTGAACTTAGAACTCCCTCTCCACTAATGTAGGCGACATAATCATCAAATCAATAGGTCTTTTATAAGGTTGTAATGGGGCTTGGTTAAAGTTAGGGATTTTAAGAGATGAGACATTTCGATTTCAAAATATTAACCTTTAATTTTGTCTTGGATTTCTCAAAATTCAACCTTTTTCTTTAAGTGATCCTTTGGAATACCCCCAAACTTATTTTGAACTCATGCTCATACATTTTTTCTTTGTGAAAATTGAGCAAACTTTTCTTCGCCCTTTCTTTTTTTTTCTTTTTTTAAGCATGAGCGCATACATCTTTATGAAAATTTACTCAAATGAGCACATACATGAAAATTTCCTCAAATGTTGATTCCCATGACAACTTTACTTAAGTTAGGTGCACAAATTTAGGATAACTTTTAAAAAGATGGTAATTGGCTTATAATGTAGGTTCATTGCAAACGAAACAGGCCTTTAAGCTTAAAATTACAGTTTCAAGGGTCTAATATCATAGGGTTGGCTGGAAAAAGCTCAAATGGTCCAAAGAAATAGTGCCTATATCATTTTAGAATTTTATGCCCCCTAGGATTTCACCTCAAGAAAGTTACTAAGTCAATTCTAAAGATATAAACCTTCATGCATGTCTAATCTTAAAAGAAACTAAGTTTCCATGGAAAACATTACTTAAGACTAAGATCATACAATCAATCCATTCTTCATGATAACATACAATCACTCAGACAAAATCATCATTCATGCTCGCATACAAGCTATCTCATTAACAAAGAATTTCTCTAAACATTCATTTATTAAAACATACTAATGAAAGAAATGATTGAAACATACTTGAAAATTTTAAAGATTTTGAGCAATTATTTGCCTTACCCCCTTTAAAAAGAAGCAATGTTCTCATTGCAAGAACAAAGTAATGAATGAAAACTAAACACCAGGTAGGGTTAAAAAGAAAGAGAGGTGAGTCATTAAGACTGCTTAAATACCAAGTCTTTCCTTATAATCCAATCCTAGACATGTTCATTTCCATTACCACATCACTTAGTCTTTTTCTTTTTAAAGAAGCATTTATTCATGCTTTCTATGTTTTATTTTGCAGAAATTAAATCTTAGTTACTAAAGAATCAAATTCCTAAAGACCTAAAATAAATAAATAAAAAGACAAGAATCCCCTCTTTTATTTTTCTAACTCATTCCCCTTGTCTTTTTCATCTTCATCTCTTCTTGTATAATTAGTATCTTCCGTACATGTCTCAAATATAGCATCTGGGAACTCAGGAACAAAAGTGTTAGAGATATTCTTAAAAGTACTTCGAATCGAATCATGTCTAATTTTTGTATATTTCCAGTAAGTTTGTTGTTGATTATGCATGAACTTGCACATATCCATCAACATTGACAACTCTGATTTCCTTGAAGTACTTGCAAAAGTTTGCATGGGAGTTGTATATTTAGGTTCAACACTTAGCTTGATTGGTTCTTCTTCTATCTCAACCATTGGTTCAGGGTTTTCAGATCCTTCAACTAGTTTAGGATTGTTTGGTTCCTTATCAGATTCTTCTTCTTTAGTAGCTGTAACTGATTCAGTTTCAGTTTCATTTGTTGACTCTTTAGTATCTAGCTTAGTTGGTTCTTCTTGCTCACCTTGATTCAACTCATGCACCTTCTCTACTAACCTTTCAAGATCATGAATTGTAATGCACCTTGGACATATTCCCCCTTCAAATTTGCTTGTGTTTTAACACGGGCCCTTAAGCAAAGTGAAGTGATAAATGATGGGAACTAAACACTTCTTGTCTTCTTTTTAGCACAGTCATAAATCTCCTTGAGAATAATTTTCCCAACATTAATGGACTTTTCTGTCAAGATTGCATATAACAAGAGCATTCGTTCCATCGAGATGGTGGAACTGTGTGAGATAGGCATAAAACTGTAGCGAACAAAATAAACCATACCTTTGATACTGGTTTTAGGTATTCCCTTTGGCAAGAATGGCTCCCATACTTTTTTATAATCCATGGGGATCCCGGATTTGTCACAACATCATGTAGTTGTTGAAGAAAATCCCTATGTTGTTCATCATAGGGTAGTACTCATGTTCTTCAACATCAGGTAAGTTAAACAAATCATTGATGGACTTAGAAGTAAAAGGTACCCTTTTCTTCTGAACGATAACCTCAGTAGCATCTTATGTAATCAAAATTGCATAGAACTTTCGAACTAGTTCATCATCGGGAGGCGAATGAGCATCACAAAATCGTTCACACTTGGGAGCATTGATTGTCTTTCTAATTGGCACATGGACAAGCATCAAATCATTAATCTTCAAGTTTAAACCTTTTTCCGGCATCATAGGTTGATGCTTGAAAATTGAATCAAATCTCTCTTTCACTTCTTTATCGATCACAATCGGGTTTTCAGGAGTAGTTTTTGACGATCTAGTTCTTTTGCAAGACATGGTATTTTCCCAAAAATTGGGCAAGGTTATGCTTACAGGGGAAGAAGAGAAATCAACAAGTGGCTAGGATCTGCTTCAGTGAACCTTACGATGGCGAAGAGGTTGCGGCGGTGAAGGCATCATACGGCAGCAATAGTGGTGTGCGGCGGCGATAGCGGCTACGTACAGCAGTGACATTGATGCTTCAGCGATCTCTTTGCAACAATTATAGGAGATTTTGACAAAAGGGAAGGAGAACTAGGGTTTCTTTCGGGATTTGAGGTTGACAACACAAGAGAAAAGTTCAAGGATTTTTGGGGTTTAAGCAAATAGTTTTGAGGATATGAAAAATAGTAGAATGAGGAGGGGTTTATATAGGGAAAAATTAAGGCAACATGTAGCAAAAAATTAGCTACATTATGGTTACTTGGGCGGTAAGCAATGGAAGTGGCAGCAATAAGTGTGGAGTTTTCCCTCTTTTTTTGCCTTGAGCCTCAAATTCAGACTGTATCTTACTAAAAAAAATTGATTAGTACTTGGGCCAAATTTGACCCCCTTATTAACATAAAAATTTAAATTTTAAACAAAACAAATGAAGCTAAAAAAAATAAATTAAATCTTAATTAGAAAATTTCTCCTCAATAAATTACATTAAATTAATTCCCAAGAAAGGTTGGAGGGGTCACAATGGTCCCGCTTAAGTTCCAATCTCCTTAGACAGAATTAATTAAATGTACTAAATTAAGAAAATAAATCCTAATTATTTATTTATTTACAAAACAAGTTTATGAAAAATCAAGGGTTTGTTAATTTGAACAAGGATTCAACTCGCTCAACGTCACCATCCCAATAGTGTTTGAGACGTTGACCATTGACTTTAAACGTACCTCCGTAATTGCTGTATAATTCAATAGCTCCATAAGGATAAACTCGATAGATAGTATAAGGTCCTTTCCATCGGGATTTCAACTTCCCAGGAAATAACTTTAGCCTTGAATTAAACAACAAAACCTTCTAACCTTCTTTAAACTCACGAGGTCGTAAATGACTATCATGCCATATTTTTTATCTTTCTTTATACATTTTGGCATTCTCATAGGAAAACAACCTCAGCTCTTCTAGCTCATCCAATTGTAACATCCTTCTCTCACCAGCTTGCTTAAGATCAAAATTCAACTTCTTCAAAGCCCAGTGAGCTCTATTCTCCAACTCTAATGGCAAATGACATGTCTTCCCAAAAACCAACTGATAAGGAGTTATTCCTAACGGTGTCTTAAATGCTATTCGATAGGCCCATAATGCATCATCGAGCCTTCAAGACCAATCTTTTCTGCTGGGGCATACTACCTATTCAAGGATACCTTTGATTTCATGGTTCACTCTTTCAACTTGCCCATTGGACTAGGGGTGATAAGCAGTAGCAATCTTGTGCTTCACATCATATTTGTCAAGCAACCACTTAAGCCACTTGTTCACAAAATAAGAACCTTCATCACTAATAATAGCTCTTGGTGTCCCAGATTTTGTAAACACATGCTTATGTAGGAATCGCATGACCACTTTAGCATCATTTGTAGGATATGCTTCAGCTTCAACCCATTTGGATACATAGTCTATAGCAACTAGGATGTATTTGTTCCCATATGAAGAAGGAAACGGGCCTAAAAATTCAATTCCCCATATGTCGAATAATTCAATCTCCAAAATATTTGTTAAGGGTATTTCATTCCTCCTTCATATGTTTCCGCTTCTTTTGCATCTATCACAGTTCTTCACATAGGCAAAAGCATCTTTAAATAGTTTAGGCCAAAATAAACCTACTTGCAAAACCTTAGCTATAGTACATGCACCACCAAAGTGTCCCCCACTTGAAGATGAATGGAAATGATATAAGATCTCAGCAATCTTACTTTCAGCTACACACTTTCGGATTATATTATTTGCACATTGTTTAAACAAGAACGGGTTTTCCTAGAAATAATACCGACTATCATGAAGGAATTTCTTCCTTTGTTGGTATGCCATTTCTTGAGGTATTATTCCACATGCAAGATAATTGACAAAATCAGCAAACCAAGGTGTTTCATGAATTTGACTCACCTCAAATAAGTGTTCATCTAGGAAATTCTTGTTGATAGGCACATGTGATCGAGTTACCTCATCTTGCTCCAACCTCAACAAATGATCAGCTACTTGATTTTCAGCACCTTTTCTGTCTTGGATCTCAAGGTCAAATTCTTGGAGTAAAAGTATCCAACAAATTAGCCTCGATTTTTCATCTTTCTTCATGAGCAAGTATTTAATGGTCACATGGTCAGTAAATACTATAACTTTGGTACCTATAAGATATGAGTGGAATTTTTCAAAAGAAAAGACTATAGCAAATAGTTCCTTTTCAGTTATCGTATAATTGAGTTGGGCTCTCGTCAAGGTTTTACTTACATAGTAAATGGGGTGGAACACTTTATTTTTTCTTTGACCCATCATAGCTCCAATAGCATAATCACTTGCATCGCACATCAACTCAAAAGGTGTGCTCCAATTGGGTGTAATGATTATTGGGGCTGAGATTAACCATTTTTTCAACTCTTCAAAAGCTTCTAAACATGCTTTGTTAAAATCAAACACTGCATCTTTCTTTAACAACAAACACAACAGTTTAGAAATTTTCGAAAAATCTTTCATAAAACTTCGGTAAAAACTAGCATGGCCTAAGAAACTTTTGACTCCTTTCACATCCATTGGGGCCGATAATCTTTCAATTATGTCCACCTTTACTTTATTGACTTCAATTCCTTTCTTTGAAATTCTATGCCCTAAGACAATCCCTTCCTTAACCATAAAATGGCATTTCTCCCAGTTGAGGACAAGATTCGTCTCTTCGCATCTCTTTAGTACCTTAGCCAGATTACTCAAACAAATATCATAAGTGCTACCAAAAATAGAAAAATCATCCATGAAAACCTCAACAAAATTTTCAACCATATCAGTGAATATTGCCATCTTGCATTGTTGGAATGTTGCAGGTGCATTGCATAAACCAAAAGGCATTCGCCTAAAAGCAAACGTTCCGTATAGACAAGTAAAGGTTGTTTTATGTTGGTCTTCTGGGGCTACAAATATTTGGTTATATCCCGAATAACCATTTAAAAAGCAATATAATTCATTACCTGCCAGTCGATTTAATATTTGATCCATAAAAGGCAACGAAAAATGGTCCTTTTGAGTGGCTTTATTTAGCTTTCTGTAGTCAACACAAATTCTCCAACCAATAACAGTTCTTGTTGGAATCAATTCGTTACGCTCATTCTCAACAATCGTAATTCCACCTTTCTTCGGTACACACTGCACTGGACTTACCCACAAACTATCTGAAATAGGATAGATGATTCCTACATCTAACCATTGGATCACTTCCTTTCTCACAACTTCCTTCATAATAGGATTAAGCCTCATTTGCCCATCAATTCGAGCTTTTTCACCTTCCTCTAAAATAATTTTGTGCATGCAAAATGAAGGGCTTATACCTCGAATATCAGCTATGGTCCAACCAATTGCTTTCTTAAATTTCGTTAGAACAGAAATTAGTTGCTCCTCTTGATCTTTTGTCAGTTTTGCTCAAATAATCACAGGCAAAGTGGAACAGTCACCTAAATAAACGTATTTCAAATGATAAGGAAGTACCTTTAGTTCGAGTGTAGGTGGTTCTTCGATTGATAATTTGGGTTGCACAAATTCTCTGATTTCCAACTCCAATGGTTCAAACCGTGTGGGTTGAATAAAATTTCTCAAATTGGCTTCCACCAGAACCATGTTTTCTTCACTTTCTTCATCCTCCAAAGGGTTAAACCTTAAGGCTTTTCTCCAATGGATCTTCTTCAAAATTGCTTTCCATAGAAATCAAGGTTTCTAACTCTTCCATAATTGAACACTCTTCTATCGGATCGAGAAATTTCATCGCTTTAGGAATGTTAAAAGTTACCTGATCATCTTGAACTCTCATGGTGAGTTTGCCTTTCTGCACATCAATTAACGTTCTTCCTATGGCTAAGAAAGGTCTCCCAAGGATAATTGGCACTTATTTGCTTCAAAATCTAGAATAATGAAATCAACAGGAAAAATAAATTTATCTAGTCTTACCAAAACATCCTCGATCTTTCTTTCAGGGTATGCTAAGGATCGATCCGCTAACTAGAGCGTCACAGTTGTAGGTCTTACTTCTCCTATCTCTAGCATCGTGAAAATAGACTTAGGCATCAAGTTGATACTTGCTCCTAAGTCACACAAAGCTGTACCACAGTAAGATTCACCAGTGTTACAAGGTATAGTAAAGCTTTCTGAATCCTTCAATTTCGGTGGCAGCTTGTTCTACAGGAACGCACTACACTCCTTTGTCAAGGCGACAGTCTCATACTCACTCAGTTGTTTCTTCTTGGATAGTACATCCTTCATAAACTTCACGTAATTCAACATTTGTTCTAAAGCCTCCACCAGTGAAATATTGATGTGTAATTACTTCAAAACATCCAAAAACTTCTTGAATTGCACCTCCTATTTCTGCTTGTGTTGCTGCAATCTTTGCGGATATGGAGGTGATGGAACTTTTGGTTGAACAGGACAACTCTTCTCAGTAGGCAAATCTGCATCCAAAGAAGATGTTAAAGTATATGAATTCACTAAGCTAGGATTTACCTTGTCAGTCTTTGTAGATTCTTATTCCTTTGGTGTAGGAATTTCAAAAGTTGGTTGACTTTCCTCTTTTTTAATAGGCTCGCCTTCGACATAAATCAATCAGGGTTCCAAAATTTTACCACTTCGCAATGCCACTGCCTTGATATGTTCTTTACCCAAATTTCTTAGATTCTCAGTATTGCTCGGCAATGTTCCTTATGGTCTATACGAAGCTCCATAGCAAACTGACCTATTTGGTTTTCCAAATTTTTCAGTGTTGCTACTTGGCTCTGGATTAAAGCATCATTCTTTGCCATGTATGCTTTCAACAAGTTCTCCAAACTATTTGATGATTCAGCTTGGGCTAGTTTTGGAGCTTACTGATTAAACCCTTGAGATTGGTTGGGTCTATGCTCCATAAAGTTGTTGTTTAGTCCATTTCCTTGGTTGCTCCAGAAAAGTTGGGATGATTACGCCATGAAGGATTATAAAAGTTGGACTGGGGTCCTTGTCCACTCCTATTTTGATGTTGGTTCCCCACATAGTACACTAACTCAAGATTCAATGGGCAATTCACAAAAGAATGACCTTTCCTACAATACACACAGGAAACTACTTCAAACAGACTTGGTGGCTGAACTGCAAAATTATTAGCACAATTAGCGATAAACTGATTTAACATAGAGGAAATAGATGATACCTGAGCTGATAATGAAGTGAGAGCATCAAATTCATAAACTTAGGCTATACGTCTTCCTGAAGCTGTTCGATTTGTTGGCCATTGATAGTTATTGCTTGCGATCCTCTCGACGATCTCATAAGCCTCATTATAAGACTTAGACAAAATTGCACCATTCGCAAAAGCATTTACCATCAATCTTGTATGTGCAATGAGACCATTATAGAATGTCTCCAACTAGATGCAATGAGGAATCCCATGATGAGGACACTTACGAAGTAACTCCTTGAATCACTCCCAAGCCTCATATAAAGACTCGTCATCCAACTGTTGGAAAGTTGTGATCTCATTCCTCAACTTAGCGTTCTTGCTAGGTGGGAAATACTTAACCAAAAATCTCTCTACTAATTCATGTCATATAGATATGGAACTTGGTGGCAATAAATTGAGCCATGCTTGTGCTTGATCTCGCAACGAGTACAAAAATAACTTCAACATCAGTGCATCTTCAGTCACACTGGCTATCTTGAATGAATCACTCACCTCCATAAATAATCGAAGGTGGAAATGTGGATCTTTCGTGGGCATACCACTAAATTGGCCCACTGTTTGTAGCATTTGAAACATCACTGGTTTCAAATCGAATTGGGTTGCCTCAATATTTGGCCTTCTAATTCCTGGATTTAACTCATTGAAAAGTGGCACAACATATTGTCTGATGCATTGATCCCTATCATCGGCAATAAGGATGGGATTTCGTACATGATCGGCTTCATTACCTTGGTCTTGATTTTGATTCCCAAGGTCCATCTCGTTCTGTCTCTGAGCTATTCGTTCATGTCTTCTTTGTCTAAAAGTTTGCTCAATTTTAGGGTCTACTGGGAGTAAATAGATAATCCAATCTATGCTCATAAACACCTGAAATGAAAATCACAAAATTAAAAAGAATAAGTTAGTAATGTTAGAAGTAACCAAGGTGAAAATAAATAATTTCACAAAGAAAAATGACTATGGCAATAGTTGACAATCCCCGACAATGACGCCAAAAACTTGTAATGCTTGGGTTTGTGCAAGTGTACACAGTCATTATCAAGTAATAAGTAAGTATCGAGTTATCGTCTCCACAGGGATTGTATTTGTACTAAGTCAATTAATTTGTAAAATTATATTAATAATTTGATAAATAAAAACAATATAATTGAGAAGTGATGATTAAAATATACTAAACTAAATGCAATGATCCCTGAAGTGATTTATCCTAACATGCAACTATATGAATGAAATAGATTTTAGCAGAATTAGCACAATAAGCAACAATTATAACATAAATAAGCTAGGACAATTACTTTAATTAAACTCAAACTATTATCAACATGCTTATTAATATTCGAAAAAACATTCCATGGCAACTCAATCTTTCGTGAGTTTGGAAACCACATTAGGTCCTTTCAGAATCCTTTACTTAGTAAATATGCATTTTACTGATCCTTATTTACTAAGGGTTTCTTAGTATTCGTGCGAGGTAACATGGACGTTTTAGGTTTGAAACAGTTTAGTCACACAAATCTAAAAACTATGCAGATAATTGAACCTGGTTAGGGTTGTTATGCAACCTACAATTTAATCGGGTTAGGATCTAAATTGAGCATACACATTTCAATTATGTGTCCATTAGTTGTCATCTGGTTAGGATCGCTCAGCTAATTCAGGTGCATTTCAATCACGTATGAACGAAATACAAACTTGATTTTAATTGAAAACATGATCGATTTAGGCACAAATATTATAAGCATGAATCAAATAAATATTATTCCATCAAAATAATCATCCTAGTTTAAATAAAATTAAGCTATCATTGTTGTAAACAAGAACACACTACAAGAAAACAAACTTTTAGCTGCTTTTTTTTAACCTTTAGCGGCACTTTTAAGCGCCGCAAAAACTATTAGCGGCGTTTCCCAAGTGCCGCAAAAAATGCCGCTATAGGAAATGCCGCTAAATTTTGCGACGTTTATCTGAAAAAAATTCCACAAAAGATCAAGACTTTTGTGAGAAAAGTGCCGCTAAAAGTCATGGCTTTTTTCACAAGAAAAATGCGCTTTTTTCACAAATGCCGCTAATTTTGGCAGATTTGAAATGTACATTTTTCACCAATATCCAACCCTTCTTGTATTAAATCCAACCAAAAATAGCAAATATAGCATGAAATCCAACCAAAAACAACAAATGTAGCATAAAAAATACAACCAAAAACATTAAATCTAAATGATACTTCAAATTCAACGAAAGATCTATGATGTAAATTAATAAATTAAGTATAACTCAAAATATTCTTACAATAATGTTAAATGTGACAATGTTAAAAAACATTCTTATAAGGAGAAAACTAATGTCTAAGATGGCAGCTTTTGCGACTGCAGAAACATCTACATCATTTGCTGAAGCTGTAGCTGGAGCTCATTGTACTTTCTAGCTGCCTCTGCCTCCCTCGCTACTGTCGCTGCCCCCTCACTACTGTCGCTACCTCCCTCTCTGCTGCCTCCGCTCTAAGTTGTTGTTGGAGTTCTTCATATTTTCTTTGAACCTCGGCAATTTGCTCAACTGTGCTCGCTTGCATCTGAGCTATCTGGTCTCTTAACCTCTGAACTTCAACTTGAGCTTGACTCTTGGAAGGCATGTATTGCTGGGAGCCGGATCCAAAATATTGGGTCGGAGTAACACCAGATCCTTGAAATCGAACCCGACCGTACCTTTTAGGACCCAAAATTTTAGTGATAATTCTGTTATCAATGTTCTTAAGATTAACAGAACTATCAATCGAAGCAATCGCTTCGTACTCCGCCTTCTTCTCCTTTAGTTTCTCCTATTAAATCAATGAAAGAGTTAGAAACAAAATATATAATAAAAAAGAATGCAACATAACATTATTTAAAACTACGAACGACGAATTAAACCATTATAATTAAACATTATAAATATTTATAATAAATTAATTTTTATTAAGTAAATATACAATAATTTCTCCAGCTTCGGATGTCATAGGAGATCCGTGTTTCTTCCTATGCGTAATCTCAAAAAGCTGAAGGCGTCCAAGTTTTTGACCTGACGAGACTTCCTAAAATATAGTAGTAAAAAATTATTTAATAGTAGAAAGTCATTAATATTTGACAGAATTAATATATTCATAATACTTCAGCCTTAGCTACAGAAGCAAAACTTCTCGACCCTGCCGTGTGCATAAATTTTTATTTTTTCCTGCTGCTTGTTCTAACTCGCTCACAGTCCTACATAATGAAATTATTATTATGTATA
Source organism: Gossypium longicalyx (assembly GCA_025698465.1). Classification (NCBI taxonomy): domain Eukaryota; kingdom Viridiplantae; phylum Streptophyta; class Magnoliopsida; order Malvales; family Malvaceae; genus Gossypium; species Gossypium longicalyx. The sequence continues at coordinate 47,452,358 of CM046995.1, forward strand.
TCGTAAACACTATATATAAGAGTTTAGAAATATGTAATACCTCTCCTTTCTTTGAATTCCAGAATCTAACCGCATCTTCCCATTGGTACCTCAGCATTCCCGGCGGGACATTTCTCAATTTTTCCTCGAGGCTTATGTCTTTCTTAAAATATAGTTTTTTCAAAGTGCTTTTATGGTCTCTCCATTTTTTACCCAATGCTTTCTTGATATAGTCATCGGAGACCTCTAAAGAAAATCTCTCCTAAAAAAACACAAGTTTAGAATGTAAATATAAATGAAAGTTAAACCGAAGTATTATAAATTACTTTAACGTTTTGTTACCTTAATATTATCGAGAGCCTGATTTTTGTTGCTATCAGACATGTGATGCCATGATTCGTAGTTGATGGGCAAAATTCCCAAATAGCCTGCTAAAAATCGAGCTTCAGATCCAACAGGCTGACCATGACTATTTCTACTTACTTTGACACGCTCGACAGGATTTAATTTGTATAAATCTTTAAGTAGCGTACGTCCTCGACCTCTGTGCGTCCCACCACTTTCAGCTGAAAAAAATATATTATTATATTAAAATTGAAAAATAAATCAATAATAAAAGTCAACACACATGTAAAATAAACTTAACATTACTTTGAAATTCTGCAGGCTCGTCAAGTGTCTCCGGCACATTCAAAGATCCCACAACCGTCTACTGTTCACTATTTGCTTCTTCTGAATTTGGAGTATTCTGGACAATACATAAATATCGTAATCTTCTTCTACGCATTTTTCCTGCAATACACATAAAATAGTTGAAATTTTAGTAACAAATTAAAACAATAATAGTACATGTAAAATATTTAAATTATATAACATGATCAAGATTACAATTATAGTATTACATATAATTAAAAAATCGTAAAATCTTACTACATCATTATTCGTAAATATCTTCACCTACATCATGTCGAACCCATTGATGTTGTGTACTAGTACTGGGGATATTTTCATCTAAGTTTTGTTCTGGAAAAGGCAATGTTTCTGATCTTTCGATGATGTCATCTCTACTTCCATTACCCATGTCAAACAAGTCTCTAGGGGTGTTCCAGAGTACAACATACCAACCCTCATTAGTTGGATCTTTCGAATAAAAAACTTGTTTCGCTTGAGAAGAAAATACATATGGCTCGTCCATCAATTGTTGTCCAGTGTGAATCAAGTGAGAGAAATTAACCATTGTAAAACCAAATTGATCTTTTTTAATTCCACGAGTAGTATTAGCATCAGCTCAATCACACCGAAATAAGATAACTTTCCATCTGCCATAGTAATCCAACTCAATAATGTCGGTAAAAAGTCCGTAATACTCCACATTACCCTCAACCGGATTACTGTCCTAGCACTAGCATAACTTGTAATTGAAGAATTAACAACAATTCCATAATTTTGAGTTCTCCTCATTCTCTCGCGATATTTTGTATGAAATCTGTATCCATTGATGAGGAAGGTACAATATCTTTTTATTACTCAGTTCGGACCTTAGGTAAGCCATTTAACTTCGTCATTAACATCCTTCCCACTCCAAACCTATTGAATCAAAAGTAAATTGAGAAATTATAAATGTATTATGTAAAAACATTCTTATTTGATTAACTAAATTTCGCGATTATATGTAACTTGTTAACTTCTGTTACACACCGTTTGGCTTAACCATTCAAGAAAATATTCTGTGAATAACTTATTAATCTCTCGATGTTGTAATCTTCGAGAGCGTGCATGAGATCTCAAAATTTGTTTGTACTCACTATGTTATAAACAAGTTTAATTGGTTAGAAAATAAACAAATCAAAACGACGAATATGTGAGGAAATTTTAGAACTTACTTGCGTAACGGTTCAATTGAATCATGGTGAAAAAGTACATATCGATATGCTTCTATCCATGATATATCATCTAATTCTGTAATTTCAACTTTGTCGATTGGTTCTCCATAACTTTGGAATAAATAAGTTTCGGCCAAGTTATGATCATTGAGCCCAACATTTCTACTTGGTCTATTCAATCGTGTTTCAACATCTTGTAAATATCTAGAACAGAAGGTCATGCACTCCTCTACCAAGTAGCCTTCAGCAATTGATCCTTCTGGATAACACTTATTGTGACAATAAGACTTTAATTTGCTTAGGAACCTAAACACGATATACAATATTTATCAAAAGCTGTAACTAAATGTATAGAGGTGAATGAATGAATACTTGACAAATAAATTAGCACCTTTCTATAGGATACATCCATCAATAAAAAATCGGTCCACCAAGTATTACTTCGTGAGGGAGATGGATTACCAAGTGCACCATAATAGTGAAGAAGGAAGGTGGAAAGATCTTCTCCAAATTGCATAAAGTCAAATCGGCTGGATCCTGTACTTTCACAAGTTCTTCAACATCCAAAACTTTGCCACAAATAGCTTTCATTATATTGGATAGTTCAATTATACAGGACGTTACATTTTTGGACATACAGCATCGTAAAGCAACTGGGAGTAAATCTTGCATCAAGATATGGTAATCATGTGATTTTAATGAATATAATCTTCGATCTTTAAGACTCACACATCAAGATATAGTTGACGCATACGCATCTGGGACCTTTATATCCTTCAACACTATGCAGAACACTTCTTTCTCTTACTCTGACATTGAAAAAATAGAAGGCGACAACCAATATTTCCCATTCGGAAGTACTTGAGGATGAAGATCACACTGAATTCTCATGTCAACTAAATCAAGTCAACTCTGAAGATTGTCTTTTGATTTCCCATCGACATTTAAAATTGTCTCAATTATGTTCTCGCAGACATTCTTCTCAATATACATGGCATCAAGATTGTGGCGTAAAATGTTGTGCTCCCAATAAGGCAACTCAAAAAAAATACTCTTTTTTTTCCACAAGTCCGCCTCATTAGGATCATCCTCTTCATCAGATTCATCCCTCGATCTTCTCTTTGTTTGCGTGTTAGGTGGTTGATTCATCTTCCCATAACTAAAACTGATATCTTTTAACATAAACAAGATTTCAGCTCCAATGGTCTGCTCAGGAGCTCCTCTGTACTTTTCAGTACCGTCAAATAGAGTCCTCTGAAATCTAAATTTATGATTTCCATCTAACCACCGACGATGGTCCATGTAAAAGAACTTCTTCCCATTATACAACCACTTCAAACAAGTTTGGGCAGCACACCAAGGACAAGCATAACGTCCTTTAGTACTTCAACCCGATAAATTAGCATAAGCTGGGAAATCATTAGTTGTCCATAACAAAGCTGCGTGTAAATTAAAGTTCACATTTCTCAATACATCATATGTCTTAACACCCGACCATAACTGTTTTAACTCTTCAATAAGTGGCTGCAAATAGATGTCAATATCATTTCTGGGACCTTTCTCTCCAAGGATAATCATTGATAAAATGAATGAAGATTGCTTCATACAAATCCATAGAGGCAAATTGTAAGGAAGAAGCACTACAGGCCAAGTACAGTACGAAGTACTCATGATTTTAAAAAAATTAAAGCCGTCAGCTATTAGCCCAAGCCTCACATTCCGAGGATAGCTTGGAAAGCTTGGAAATTTAATGTCAAATGATTTCCAAGCTAAAGAATTCGCAGGATGTCTTAATAATCGATTATCGGTTCGTTGATCGTTATGCCACCTCATAGAATCGGCTGTCTCTGACGACATGAAAAGCCTTTGATGTCTTGGTATCAGGGGAAAATATCGCAAAACCTTCACTGGCTTCTTTCTTAATTGTGCCTCACCTTCATCCGCATTCACATCTTATGTATTCCTATCCATCCAACGGGACTTACCACGAACATGACAAGACTGTTGATTTTTCTGATCACCGCAGTACAACATGTAGTCATTTCGGCAACTATGAATTTTATTGTACCCAAGGCCCAAATCTTTTATTAGTCTCTTCATATCTTGACAAGACTAGGGGATTTTTGCAAACGGAAACATCTCTCTCAGAAACTCTAGCAGCATTGTAAAAGAGTTTTCGGTCTACCCTCCTAAACATTTTAAGTGAAATAGACGAATACAGAAAAACAATTTTGAATATTTTGATCCCTCATAAAGTTCTTCATTCATTTCGTTAAGTAAATTGTAGAACTTCGCTGCTTCTTCATTTGGCTCCTCATTAGGTGCACTTGTTCCCGTTTCGCCAAAAATATTTCCACCAATATTACAATCATCAAATGCAATAAAGTCAGGTGGAAACGATTGCTCACCATGACTGTGCATATTAAATGCATCCCGCAACATACCTTCCATGTCATCTTGTCTAACATGCTGATGGTAAGCAGTATCAGGATAAGTCGGATTAATCGTTGAAGAAGTTCCACTAGATGTACACTCTCCATGAAAAATCCTTTTTTTATACCCCCGAATAAAGCCATCAACAATTAGATGTTCGTAGACAACTTCACGACAATGCCAATTGATGTTGTCACACTTCTTACATGGGAAAAGAATCATATTCTCTTGGCTTGCATTTTGAAATGCAAAATTTAGAAAAGTTTGTACTCCATTTCGATAGGCGTTGCTTACCCTTGACAAATTCATCCAACTCCTATCCATTTCGTAGTTCTTGAAATCTAAAATTTACAATAAATTACACGGGTAAGTTGTTTATTTATTAGTATAATTAAGTTATGTAAGTTATGATATGATATATATTTATGTATTATTTAAGTTATGTAAATTATGTAAGTTATCCGAATTATGTAAATTATGTAAGATATGATATATATTTATGTATTATGTAAGTTATGTAAATTATGTAAGTTGTTTATCTTATGTAAATTATGTAAGATATGATATATATTTATGTTGATGAGATTGTGATTGTGTTGATGGGAAAACACAAGGGAAGTGAAGATTTGGTTATTAGATTAAAAATACAATTTAATTTAATTAGGTAATTTAAAAATAAAATAAAAGTAGACAATATTTTTCGTGATTAAAATAAAATAAAATAAAATATTTAAAATAAAACTTTAAATACAATTTAATTTAATTATGTAATTTAAAAAATAAAATAAAAGTAGACAAAATATTTTTCGTGATTAAAATAAAATAAAATAAAATAAAATAACATATTCCAAATAAAACTTTAAATGCAATTTAATTTAATTAGGTAATTTAAAAAATAAAATAAAAGTAGACAAAATATTTTCCGTGATTAAATTAAAATCAAATAAAATATTTAAAATAAAACTTTAAATACAATTTAATTTAATTAGGTAATTTAAAAAATAAAATAAAAGTAGACAAAATATTTTTCGTGATTAAATTAAAACCAAATAAAATATTTAAAATAAAACTTTAAATAAATTTAATTTAATTAGGTAATTTAAAAATAAAATAAAAGTAGACAAAATATTTTTCGTGATTAAAATAAAATAAAATAACATATTCAAAATAAAACTTTAAATACAATTTAATTTAATTAGGTAATTTAAAAATAAAATAAAATATTTAAAATAAGGTTGGAGAAAAAGTCGGCCATTGTTGTTGTTTTAATAGAAACGCAAGCTACGGAATTAAATCAAGATAAGGTCAGTACAATGTCATCTCAATCATCCAAACTACGACCATCATTGTATATGTTTAAATAACTAAGCTGACAAAGAAGTTTATTTTATGACTAAACTGGCCCAGTTTAATAACAGAAATAAATCCATATTTGTGTTATTATCCAATTTACGTTTGTATGAAAAATAAGATTAATAATAATTGATATTAAAAATAAAATAACATAATCAAATCTTTATTAGTTCTGCTTCCATATTTCATTTCAAAACTATATATTACCTTGTTCACAACTAATTTGTACAAAAGAACATGGTAATAAAATTTTACCAAAAAGGAACATATGGCAAAACCGAATGGCGAGATAACGAGAAAACATAAAAGAGAAAACTAGATGGCAAATGTAAAGTAAGTAAAATGATCCAATATTTGAAAGGAAAATCAACAATTAAATCTGTATAAAATCGGAGCCCCAGAAGATTAATTTTTTCAAAATCATCATGATGAAACTATTATTGATGAGAATTTCGAACTAAAACGTACCTTAATAATTTCAACAAGCTGGTCTACTCCACTCTCACTAGGAAACAGAGGCTGGAGTCAGAAAAATAGTATTTGTTAAGTAATTGAAAGTGAAAATGCATATAAATAAGCAAAAAAAAGTATGCAATGAAACATGTGCTCGATAGTACCTAGAACTGATGTAAGATATGTTTGGTTCCCCTTTCACCTGACAAAGTAGTTTTTCAACAACCTGGTCTACTCCACTCTCACCAGCAAACAGAGGCTGGAGTTAAAAAAGTAGTATTTCTTAAGTAAGTTAAAGCGAAAATGCATAGAAATAAGTTAAGTAATTTAGCAACGAAACATGTACCTAGAATAGATTTCAATGGTTGTGGTGTATTTAGTTGCACCAAATATTAATTTAGGTGCTCGATAGTACCTAGAAAAGATGTAAGATAATAAGAGTAGCACCAAATATATTTCAGTTCAAGCAAATATTAAAACTTTATCAATATCAGTACCAAAAATTACTTCGAAGATTAAATGGCAGCTTCAATTGAACCAATAGTTGCAGACACATGAATTGTTCAGTTGAATTAATCTTGTAAGATTAACGTTTAATGTTACTTAATGCTACTTGTTTAAGACTAACTTCCTACATGTTTCTAAGTTCAACCGAATATGTACTTCAATCCTGCTTAATGTTATGTTACACGGACTATTCTCGTTTTCTCAAAAGTGGCACATATGCCCTGCACATATTCAGAGGATTGAGATAAAATCCTTCAAACATACGGAAAAGCTTCGAAAATTTTGAAAACAAACTAGTATCTGACACGCGATTATACGCATTTGAGATCAAACATGACAGGAATCATTCTTTGCATGTATAAATGCAAGGTAGCAGCAATGGCTATTCGGATCAAATTTACAATTATCAAATAAAACAATTGCTGGCGATAATTTAAAATACTAATAATTCAGGTATGGTAGCTTCTGCTGCTTTTCCTAAATTCAAACTAGCAAAAAATATCTCTTCGCATATTACAGCTCAAAGAGAAAATAATTGGGCAAAAACATGAAATCCAGATTAAATTAGGCATAAATTTAGCATAACTACTACAAAGGAATGAACATTCCATAGTTCCAAAAAAGGAAGAGAAAATTAACATAGTCAATTGCTTACCGAGAAACATAAAACTCCAAACATAAAATTTAATAGGAGCAGGAAGCAGTAAATGTAACATTTCTTTTTCCAAATCACTATGTTTTATGTTATAGACATGCATAAATCAAATACAGCATGGGACTAAAAATGAGTAAAAAGAAATACCTGTGGGAAAATATCCATCAAGCATTTATAAAGCTTTTTAAACCCAATACTGGAAAGCTATTAACCTACAAATAAAGTAACAAAAATTTACATGAAATCTGTAATCAAAGTCAAAAACGATAAAGGAAGTATTCACGAGGAGAACCATAATTTTAATCACGGTAATCAAACGTAAAACTATAAAAGCTTACTTTTAACAACAGATTTGACAAATAAATTAAACAAAAACATTACATGCAAAATGACAGCAATGGTTTCGAGGAATCACAGCAAGCGAGATGAGAGGAAAGGGAAAGGAGTTAGGGATTTCGGGGATGGGGGAATAGATTTAGGGAAAAAAGTATGGGAAAAAAGGGGATTTGGGGAAAATGTTAGGGATTTTGGGTTTGGGGAATTAGGGGAGGAGAGGGAAAAGAGTTAGGGATTTCTTTGTTTTAGGGATTTAGGGAAGGAAGAATCGAAATAGGGAAATGACTTAGCAAAAAACTGAACTGATTTCGGGTATAGGGGATAAACTTCAGGGGAGAAAAAATGACGCCGTTTTAAATAAGGAGATTTTGTGGCGTTTTTATCAAAGCGCCACTAATGAGACCTTTTGCGGCGTTTTAGGCAAAGCGCAGCTAATGCCACTTCTATCTACACGACAAAATGACACCGTTCTAAATTAAAGTCGATTACAATTTGTGGCATTTTTTATAAAAACGCCGCTAAAGCCACTAATATTCACATGAAGTGACGCCGTTTTACTTTAATGTATAATTAAATTTTGTGGAGTTTTCTAAATAACGCCGCCATTGCCTATCATTTGCAGCGTTTTATATATAAACGCCGCTAATAGCTTTGATAATAAAAAATATTTTTTAAAAATTGATCAAAATTTAAAACTATATATTTAGAATTTTTTTTTTAAATTATATCCAAATAATGTTAGTGTGATGAATGTTAGTGTAGTACAAAATATATATTTCATATATTTATATTAGGTGTAAGCAATATATAAATTAATACACATTTTAAAATACATCAATATATTTTTATATTGAATAAATATAAATATTATGTATGCAATATATAAATTAATTAAATAAAAACATGATGCTATTTATATAAAAAATTGTGTTAATATTTTACAAGATCTAGATCAAATTATAGTTCATGTACACAACTGCACACTAAACCATTTTTCATCTCAGCTATTTGGGATTTAACCCATTTTGATATATATTCTTTTAAAATAATAATTTATATATATTTGTCTTATTTATATTTATCTTCTAAATTCAAATTTAAAATTTTACTCTAAACCCAAAACCCTAAACTTGAGAATCTAAACCCTAAACCACAAACACAAACACAAAAACCTATCCCCAAACTTTAAACCCTAAAACCATTCACAGTAACCCCTAAACTAACCATAAATCCTAGACCATAAAGCCCAAACTATAAACTCTAAAAATCGTTAACCCTAAACCATAATCCTGGACATATTTTTGGGAATTCGTGTGGCCAATGTTAGTGTAGTACAAATTAAAACACATATGTTTATATTCTTATATTAAATAATATGGGTATAGTACAAAATGGCATGAATCTCAGTAAAATCTAAATGTTCTTCAGTTCTAATAGTATCCTTTACTTGAAGCCTAAACCTAAACTTACACCCTAAATATATAGAATCTTAATATATATTACAAGTTCTAATTATAATATATATATATTACAAGAGACAAAAGTAATTAAAATAGAATCTTAATGTTTACCAAAACCCTAAAATAAATTATTTTTTTATCATTAATCATAACCTCTAATCCCTAATAGCAAACCCCTAAAACCATGAACATTAATATTAATTCGACCCTAGCTAATACCTAAAACAGAGTAAATCCCAAAACTCAAACTCTAAAACATAAACCCATAACCCAAAATAATAAACATTATATCATAAGCCCTAAAACTCAAAATTAACCATAGTCATTAAACCTAAAATTCATAACACTAAACCTTAAAATAACATATTTTTTGTGGCGTTTTAGCATTTTAGAAAAAACGCCACTAATTCTCGATATATTGTGGCTTTTTACAGAAAACGCCGCTAATGCCTCTATAGTTCACAAGAAGATGTCGTCGTTTTACTCAAAACTTTTGCGGCGTTTTTAAACAACTGTCGCTATTGCTTCACCTTTTGCGGCATTTTGGAAAAAACGCCGCTAATTCTCGATATATTGTGGCATTTATAGAAAACACCGCTAATGCCTCTATAGCTCACCAAAAGACGACGTTGTTTTGCTCAAAACTTTTTGAGGCATTTTTAAACAACCGCCGCTAATGCTTCAACTATTGTGGCATTTTAGAAAAAACGCCGCTAATTCTCAATATATTGCGGTGTTTACAGAAAGCACCGCTAATGCCTCTATAGCTCACCAATACACGACGTCGTTTTCCTTAACACTTTTGCGGCGTTTTTACACAAGCACCGCTAATAGTGATCTTTTGCGGCGTTTTTTTGACAAGCGCCACTATACCTCTAACCTTTAGCGGCGTTTTTATTAAAGCGCCACTAATGTACATCTTTTGCGACATTTTTTGTCCAAATGCCGCTAAAAGCGCCGCTAAATGTTTATTTTGCTTTAGTGACAGTAAACACATAGCAAACATTCTTGAATTAAATTAAAGAAAAGAAAGATTAAACCCAAATCAAAGTGGCTATCACCTAAGACTCTGACTGACGAGGGCTCCTTCGTTCCTTCGCTTCGCTCCTTTGTTGATGGCTCTCCGAGGTGGCCGACCAAGGGCTCTTTAAGAGGCTAATTTGCTGAAAATATTTATGCAAAGATTATGATAGGCATGAGGGCTAAGAGAGTTGAGAGAGGAGAGAATGATGAATAAGTGAGGGATGATTAGAAAAGTGAGAAATGGGGTCTTATTTATAGGTGATGCAAGGAAGCTAGTTTGCTAAAAATAGTAGTGTCCATCTTTTTCAAATTCATCCAAGGGTGGCCGGCCATGATTTGTGGAACTATGGCTGATTTTTGCTTAATTTAAGTGCCATAACATCATCAGGATCAGGACTCGGTCAATTGCAAATCTCCGGGTAAATATTTGATTTCTTCAACTCTTCAAGGACCTTATGTAATTAAACCACAATTTGATTTATGAACATCCACATTGTAACGCCCCAAAAATCATGAATTTTTTTTTTTTTAGTTTTGATAAAAGATGGGCTTAATATTCCTAGTCAAGTGTTATTTAAGTGATAATAGGTCTTGGTTAAGTTTTGAGTTCGAACTTTGGGGTGAAGGAAATTATAGTTGAATAATTAAAAGAACCTTGATGGCAAGTAGGTTGGTTTTTAAATAAATGAAGGAGGAATTGGACACAAGGAGCCTTGTGTTGGAGTGGCCAGTAGCGTCACTTGCATGGCAAGGAGGTTTGGGGTTCGAATCCCTCCTTGCTCAAAGGAAGGATTTATTTTTGCTCAATGAATGGCCAGTGGTGGCGTTGGATGTGAACTCTAAAGGGAGAGATCAGAGGAGAAATTTAAGGAAGGGATTAAGGAGTTATCAAGGAGAAAAGTTAGGAGATAAGGGGTGTAGAGAAGTGGAGCCGAATTGGGAATTGGGGATAGGTAAACTCGGCTATAGTATTTATAGGTGCCGATTTTGGGGATTCTAGGGTAATGTCGAAATTGCTTCTCTTCCTTTAGCCGAATTCCTCAATTTTTTTGTATTGCCGAAACACTTTTTCCCTCTAAGTGTTCAGAAGCCAAAATCCTTGTTCCTTGCTTGCCGATTTTCCATTCTTTTCTACTCAAACTCTCTTTTGATTCACCTTTGGTTTTAGTCTATTTCTTCTTCTCTTCTTCTTATTTGTGCTGAATAATCTCTTTCACCATACAAATCTCAAAGCCGAATACCTCTTTGGTTGAAGACCCTCTGTGCCGCCACTACTCCCTCTACTTCGGTCGATTCTTGTGTAAGTGCTTTGCTCTTTCAATCGATTTTCCTAGTACCAATTTCTTCTCTCCCTCACATTTTCTAAATCGATTTTGGTAGGGAATTAGTATCGAATCTCGGTGTCCAGATCTCTGCTGAATCGCTCCTTAGGTATTTTGAGGTTTTGGGTAAGAGTTCCTCATTTATTGGTTAAGGTTGGCCGAATGGTCATGGATGATTTATGAGTGACTTAAGATGATTGCGAGTCACTTGTTGTTTAGTTCTTAATGATTAAGATTGATGCAGATTTAAGAAATACTCGTGATTAGAAATCAAGGAAGGGCTGTTAAGGCTTGTCGTTCAAGGTAAGGCAAAGGTGAGATTTTTGGTTTTGGTGATCATATTTGATAAGTGTGTGATTAATCATTGAGTGAAATAATTTGTAGGTTCGTGGCTAAGGAGGTCGCAACACATCTTAGTACTAGGTGTGTACATACACTACACACACAGAGGAGATCGACAAAAGCCAAAATGCCGAAATGCTGAAAAGCCGGAAGTTTGGCTGCAATAGTCTTGCGAGTGCGCGAACACTCGTAAGGGGGGAAATGATAGGTTATCAGGGGCTCTATGAGTGATTCCATGGACCTGGGTTGTATTTTGGCCAACCGGGCCAGAATGGGCTAACTGGGCTGATGGACTATAGGGCCCATAATAGGCAAAATTGGCAATTTGATACTAAGTAACGAAAAATCATATGATTGCATGACTATGAATGTGATAGGGCCTGATGGGCCATATGAATGTGATTGGGCCTGGTGGGCTATATGTATGTGATTGGGGTCGATGGGCCATATGAATGAGATTGGGCCTAAAGGGGCCTAGTGAATAAGTGTAGATCTGCTAGTGTTTAGTAAGGGGTTGTGGATCTAGTTTTTGGTAACTACTAAATTAGGCATAAAACTTAAATAATTAATTAATTGCGACTGTGGACGAGTCATAGGTGTGGCAATGAGTATATGCATGTCTAGGATTGGATCTAGGGAGAGCTTGGTACTTAAGCGGTCTTAATGACTCACCCCCTCTTCTTTGGAATCCTACCTGGTGCATAGTATCTTTCACTTTAGCCAACAAGAACTTGTTAACAGGCCAAGGTAAATAACAAACCCATAGTAAGAAGAAAGTACCGAAATGCCCCTAAGGGCAAAAATGACTAAAATACCCCTATGTGTTGAAGGTAAGACTTATGGATGTTACATGTATATCTGCTGCATTCATATGATATTCTGTTTAGGTTGCATATGGATTGGGAATTATGGAACAGAGGAAATATATGAGGATCGCATGGTTGCTTGACGACCGTGGATCTATCGATGGCTATTAAGCCCAGTATTTGATTAGCAGCTTGCTGTAATGAAGGTAGTACCGCAACCGGGCTACCATTGATGTGTATCGGATGGGTGGGTCGATATTTATATCCCCACATAATGTGTACCATGGGATGGAGTCGGTGTATAGCGGTTGGATTATTGGGGTGGGTTGCACAGCATTGCATGTATGATATTATGGTGGTTGATGATTGCTTAATACTCTTTGAGGGTTGTACACACTGAGTTTTCAAAAACTCACCCCCTCTTTTATTTTTCTCAGGTGATCCTCAGTAGGTGGTGCGACGGTTAGAGGGACTCTGAGGTGGCCAGCTAGCAAGACGACTTGGACTTGTTTTCTTAGGCCTATAATTTCTAGTATTTAAAGTTATTGCAGTCCGGATTGTAATAATGCCTATTTACTAGATATTATTTCAAACTAAGATTATTATTATTTTTATCTTTTATACTTTCTAGAAGTAGAACATGGTTTTCCTAAACCATAAATGTTTTTGAATACTAAGTTTCTGCAACTGAATTTTTAAATGACAAGTTTTCATAGACCATCTATTTTAAATAAAACTTCCGCAACTGAAAGTTACATAATTTTCTCTTGAAGGGTTTTCAATGAAAACAAGGTTTTCGATAAAACACTTCAATGTAACAAGCCAGATTCGGCCATAACGTCAGGGTTGGGTTTGGGGTGTTACACACATACAGCCAAATTTTGGGTTGACTTGGTCCTCCATTTGGATGGTTTTGTAATCAACATAAAGCTCTCAAACCTGTCCAGCAATAGTAGATAATTTAGAGGACCAAAGAATGTAATTTAACCACTTTAATTAATCAATTTACCTAATTAATTAAAACCCAATTTATTAATGAAACATATTAAAATAAATTATTAAATATAACTTTATATTTTATTATTTAATTTAATCATGCATGGCCCACTTACTATCATGGCTATATGTACAAACCAAAACATAACCATTCATAAGCCATATCAAATGGAAAAACTTTCTATCAAAATACATATCAAAATGACCATAATTCTATACATACCATATAACCAAATCAAAAGCTCAAAAGTACCAAAATGATGGTTGGATAGTGTGAAGTAGTCTCCAACGATCCCCGAATCCGAGCTAGCTTTGAAATCACTATAAAACATAGGAAAAATAAGCAAAGTAAGCTTTATAGCTTAGTAAGCTCGTATGAAATAGACTCAACTAATCATAAATACACAATTCATCAATTTGAACTTGTTAATACATAATTCATAAATACTAACAAACCTTCATAACTTCTTCAATTTAAAGCTCGTATGATTTATATACATACCTGACCCAATCCATAACAAACTCATACCCAAATGGACTCAAATTCTCGCACACTAAGTGCCAATACATAGCCGAAGCTATTTCAGTCTCGCACACTGAGTGCCATACATAGCCAAAGCTATCTCGAATCGCACAGTGCCATACTTAGCCGAATTGTCGTCAAATATGACTATAGTCTCGTATACATAATTTATGTAATATCAAAGCATTTAAAACATATTTATAATAATGCTTATTACTTATGAACTTACCTTGGATGTGTAAACAACGAAATAAGTCGTTTCGTTTAGTCGATAACTTTTGTTTTTCCCCGATCCTAATCTAAATTCCGTTTTTCTTGGTCTAAATATATTCAAAATTAACTCATTTAATCAACTATTTATTCAATTCAATCCAAAATATACATTAGAGCTATTTTACACATTTGCCCCTAAACTTTCACATTTTTCACAATTTAGTCCTTATTACATAAAATCACAAATTAATGAAATTCCAATTACACCTATGCTAGCCGAATTACCATAATGCCCCTAGCAACCCATAAGTTTCATTTATTTCACATTTTACCCACTAACTTTGCACATTTCTCAATATAATCCCTATTTTGCATTTTTACTAAAAATCACTCTACAAAACTTGTTTATCTAACATCAAATATTCATAATCTATCATCAAGCATCAAAATACTCATGCATTCATCAATGGAATCATTCAAAATCTTTAACAGTTTTGCAAAATAGTCCCTGGGCTAGCTAGTACTAGATGCAATGATTACAAAAACATAGAAATCATAAAAAACCAAGCAAAAATGGACTTACAATTGAAGATCAAAGTGACCAAAACTTTCAAGCCCTAAAATGGCTTTTCTCCATGCTTCATTCGGCCAAGAAAGATGAATGAAACCAAGTATTTTGGTTTTGCTTTAATTAAATTAACTTAAATAACTAAATTACAATATTAACCTTTAATATAAACCATTAAAATTCATTTAATACATGTCCATATATGTCCATTCATACTATTAATGGTCTAATTACAACATAAGGACCTTTAATGTAATAAACCATAGCTATTAGACACCTCTAGCTATTAGAACTCAAATTTTATGCTTTACGCGATTTAGTCTTTTTTATCAAATTAACTATTCAAACGATAAAATTTCTTCACAAAACTTTCATACATACATACTATCATGCTGTAAAAACTTACAATAATATTAAAATAATTTTATGACCTCAAATTTGTTATTCCGAAACCACTATTCTAATTTGACTAAAAACGAGCTGTTACAACTCTCCTCCTTTAGGGATTTTCGTCCCCGAAATTCTTACTAGTGAATAAGTTAGGGTACTATTTTCTCATAGCTTCCTCGAGCTCCCACTTAGCCTCTTCAATACCATGACGTTGCCATAATACTTTTACTAAAGCTATGCATTTATTTCTCAATTTTTTAATCTCTCGGGCTAAAATTCTGATCGGTTTTTCGTTGTATGTCATATCAGATTGTATTTCAATTTCTGCCAGAGAAATTACATGTGAAGGATCTGATCTATATCGACGAAACATCGATACATGAAATACATTGTGGATTTTCTCTAACTTAGTCGACAAAGCTAGTCGATAAGCTACTGGCCCTATTCTTTCAATAATCTTGTACAGCCCGATGAAACGCAGACTTAATTTGCCTCTTCGACCAAAATAAAGTATTTTCTTCCACGAAGATACTTTTAAGAACACTTTATCACCGATCTGAAATTCAATGTCTTTTCGTTTCAAATACGCATAAGATTTTTGATGATCTAAAGCTGCTTTCAAACAGTCACGAATTACTTTCACTTTCTCTTCGGTTTCTCTAATCAAATCAACCCCGTGAATCTATTTTTCGCTAGTGAATCTATTTTTTGCTAAGTTCAGTATAGTACAATAGAGTTCAACATTTGAGACATACAATGATTCATACGGAGCCATCTTTATGCTCGATTGAAAGCTGTTATTATAAGAAAATTCAACTAGCGGCAAATATTTTTCCCAATTACCTTGGAACTCTAAAACACAACATCGGAGCATATCTTCAAAAATTTGAATTACTCGTTCATACTGTTCGTCAGTTTGCGGATGAAAAGCTATACTAAAATTCAGCTTCGTACCTAAAGCTTCTTGTAATTTCTTCCAAAATCATGATGGATCTCTATCCGAAATAATCGAAATTGGCACCCCGTGCAATCTAATAATCTTAGAAATATACAACTCAGCCAATTTATCAAGCGAAAAGTCAATACATATCGGAATGAAATGTGCGGATTTCGTCAGTCGATCAACGATTACCCAAATTGCATCTTTCTTCTTCGGAGACAGGGATAATCCCGATACAAAATCCATATTCACTCTATCACATTTCCACTTTGGTATCATCACAGGCTGAAGCAAACCCGAAGGCACTTGATGCTCAGCTTTCACTTGCTGACAAATAAAACACTTCGATACAAATTCTGAAATGTCTAGTTTCATACCCGACCACCAATACAACTTTTTCAAATCATTGTACACTTTGGTACTTCCAAGATGAATGGATAAACAGCCACTATGTGCCTTATGCAAAATTTTCTGAATCAACTCTAAATTTTTCGGTATGCAGATTCTATCTCGGAACATCAAACAATCATCGAATCCAATTTGATACTCTAAATCACTAGTCGACTCGCATTGCACTATTTTAGCTTGCAATTCACTATCACATTTCTGAGCTTCACAAATTTGTTGAAGAAAGACTAGTTTAGCCTTTCACTCAGCTAAAATCGAACCATCATCAGATAATGTCAATTGTGTATTCATTGCTCTCAAAGTAAACAATGATTTCCTACTCAAAGCATCTGCAACCATATTTGCTTTCCCCAGATTCTAATTGTTTACTAACTCATAATCTTTTAGTAGCTCGAGCCATCTCCATTATCATAAATTCAAATCTTTCTGAGTTATAATATACTTTAAGCTTTTTTGATCAATAAATTTGTGACATTTTTCACCGTACAAATGATGACACCAAATTTTCAATGCAAAAACTATGGCTGCCAACTCTAAATCATGCATCGGATAATTCTTTTCGTGCGGTTTAAACTATTTGGAAGCAAATGCTATTACTTTTCCTCCTTGCATCAACATGCAACCCAATCCATTCAATGACGCATCATTGTAAATCACAAATTCTTTACCCGACTCAGGTTGAACCAACACTGGTGCCTCAGTTAACAATGCTTTCAATTGATCAAAGCTTTGTTGACATTTCTCAGACCATTCAAACTTTACATCTTTCTGTAGCAGTCTGGTCATTGGTGTAGCAATCATCGAGAACTCTTTAACAAAATGTTGATAGTAACTAGCCAATCCCAGAAAACTTCTGAACTCAGATACATTTCTAGGTGGTTTCTAGTCAATTATTGCAGAAAACTTGCTTGAATCAACTCGAATGCCATCCGCCAAGACAATATGTCCCAAAAATCTGACTTCCCAGAGCCAAAACTCACATTTTTTGAATTTAGCATACAGTTGCTTATCTCTCAAGGTTTGCAACACAATCCTCAAATGCTCGGCATGCTCAGACTCATCTCGTGAATAGATCAGAATGTCGTCACTGAACACAAAAACAAATCTGTCTAGATACTGTCTAAAAATTTGATTCATCAAATCCATAAAAATGGCAGGAGCATTAGTTAGTCCAAAAGGCATAACAAGGAATTCATAGTGTCCGTACCTCATTCTGAACGCAATTTTTAGCATGTCTGAGTCTTTAACTCACAACTGATAATAACCCAATCTCAAATCAATCTTCGAAAACACTGTTGCACCTTTCAGTTGATCAAATAAATCATCTATTCTTAGAAACGGATACTTATTCTTTATCGTAACTTTGTTGAGCTAACGATAATCAATACACATTCTCATTAACTTGTCTTTCTTCTTTATGAACAATACAGACGCATCCGAGGGTGAAAAACTCAGTTATACAAAACCTCTATCTGTTAACTCTTGCAACTAAGCTTTCAACTCCTTTAACTCTGTCGAAGCTATTCTGTACGAAGCTATAGATATTGGAGAAGTTCCCGACACTAATTCAATAGCAAATTCAACCTCTCTAATAAGTGGCAGCCCCTGTAATTCTTCAGGAAATACATCCATATACTCACAGACAACTGGCACTGATTCAAGCTTTGAATCAGACACTTTTGTATCAAAAACATAAGCAAGATAAGCCTCGCAACCTTTTCTCACACATCTCTAAGCTGACATAGATGAAATCACAATAGGCAATTCATTCAATTCATTTGATTCAATCCGAAGAAATTCATTATTCTAACACTTCAATTCTATAATATTTCGTCTACAATTTACAATGGCATCATGTAAAGTCAACCAATCCATACCAGAATCACATTGAACTGATCAAATGGTAAAAGCATCAAGTTAGCCAAAAAGCAGTAACCTCGAGTCATTAAAGGACAATTCCTACATACTTTGTCAACTAGAACATACTTGCCTAAGAGGTTCGATACTTTAATCATAAACTCAGTAATTTCAACAGGTAATTTCTTACTAGACACTAAATTCTCACAAATGCACGAATGTGTCTATCTAGGATCAATTAAAGTAGTCACATTAGTGTCGTAAAGAGAAAATGTACCGGTAATAACATTTGTTGATGACGCTTCTTTGCGAACGCAAATAGCATAAGCTCTAGCAGGTACTCTGGCTTCAGATGTCACTATAGAATCTTTTGTTGTACGACGGTTACCACTTGCATTTCCCGTATTTCTTGGTGGCCTCCCTCGAGTAGTTGTATTGCTTGATCTTGAATTCTGAGATTTATCTTTTTCATTTAACTCAGGACAATCTCGAATAAAATGATCTCATGAACCACAACTGTAACAAGCTCTATTACTATTTTTCACCCAACAATCTCCAAAATGTCGTCTTCCACACTGTTGACACTCAAGTTTAGTGTCTTTCACGTTACCAACACTCGGCACCGATGTAGCTTGAGCCTTAGGACTGGTGTATTACTTTCGCGATCTCTATTGGAATATCCCGCTGAAGTGGTCAATCGGTTAAAATAATCTCTTGATTTCTTTGATAAGGAATGATAAGGTTTACTCATCGATCTCTTCCTTAAATCTCTTACCTCTGAATCAACCTTTCTCTTTTCTTTGCTAAGTTCCTCGGCTTTGCAAGCTCTGTCAACTAAAACGACAAATTCCTTCAATTTTAAAATTCCAACTAGAAGTTTAATGTCTTCATTCAACCAATCAACGAACTGCTTGCACATGATTTCTTTAGTAGAAACATACTCCCTAGCATACTTTCTCAACCGTACAAATTCTCTTTCATATTCGGTTACAATCATGCGACCTTGTTTCAATTCTGAAAACTCTTTATGCTTTTGATCCAAAAATCATTGACTTATATATTTCTTTTGAAACTCAGTCAAAAAGAATTCCCAGGTGGCTCTCTCCCTCGGTACCACCGATACTAATGTATTCCACCACTGATACGCGATATCTCTCAGAAGGGATATAACACACTTTAAACATTCAGCTGGCGTGCAAGAAAATTCATCAAGTACTCTAATAGTGTTTTCAAGCCAAAACTCAGCTCTCTCAGGATCATCGTCAACATTAGCTCTAAATTCTTCAGCCTTGTGTTTACGGATCTTGTTAATTGGAGGCTTGTTTAACCTTAAAAGCTCGATTCATTGAGGAGCTATAGGAATCGATTGGGGACTAGGAGAGGGTGGAGGTTGTTGAGCAGCCAGGTTCGTACAAATATATTGTGTGAACCACTCGTTCATTATTTGGAAGAAGGCTTCTTTAACCTCTCCTCCCTGGCTATTCGTTACGGGTCTAGAATTAGACGACGCTGTCACTTGAGCTGGAACTGGTGCATTACTCTCAACCTAATCAGTTATAGCTTGATTGGGATCCATTTACTATATGAAAACATATTTTAAAATGTCAGGAGTCATCACACTATCACAATTTATATATGGCATGTATAGCTAGACTCTCACACATGCTACGTTAGTCCTAGAATCGACTAAAACGTAGCTCTGATACTAATAAATGTAGCACTCCTCACCCGTATTCAACTTCAGAATAGGGTTAAGGAGCATTACTGGACTTATAACACAATTATACAACCATTTAGCAAACATAACATCATTTCATACATTTATCATTCAAACTCAATCAACTTGTCCCTAATACAAGCCTACGACGCCCAAAACATGCTTTAGGAGTGGTTCGGGACTAAACCGATAACTTATTAAACTTTGAAGAACTTGGAAATATTTTCTCAGAACAGGAGACACACTGTAACACCCTTTACCTGTATCTGACATCGGAACAAGGTATGAGGCATTACAAAACTTAAACTCAATCAAACATTCAAAATCGTGACATAAATTTCCACTCAAATTTAAAACTTTTCATAAACATTCATATCGTCCCTTAAACGAGCCTACAAAGCTCAAAACATACATTGGGGTGGTTCAGGACTAAACTAAGAACTTTGGAAACTTTCCCAACACTTAGTAAAATTTTTCATAAAAACAGGGGTCACACGCTCGTGTGGCTTGGGACACGCCCGTGTGGATAAGTCATGTGGTTACATACGCCCGTGTCCCTAACCCGTGTAAGTCTCTATTTATGACATCAACAACAATTTGAAGTCACACGACCAAGTCACACATCCGTGTGCTTAGGCTGTGTCCTTCACACGGCTGAGACACACACTCGTGTCTCTACTCGTGTGCTTGATATTGAGCATTCTGGTTTGCAACAATTAAGGTGCAGGGGACACATGACCAAATCACACGCCCATGGGGTAGACAGTGTGTCACACAGAACCTAGACACATGCCCGTGTATCTACTTGTGTGGACAAAAAAATCAAGGCTATTTACCAAGCCATTTGCCACCCTTATTCACACATGCACTCATATCAATTCAAAGGCACAAAACATATCATACTTAGGCAACCAAAAACTCACAACTAAGACAATAATATGTCCTTCTCATGCCATAATTTATCATGCTTAGCCCATTAAAAATATATTAACATCACATCCACAATAGGGCTTTAACACATGAATAAACTTGTAATCAACATAAGCCATCATTCATGGCTATATACAATTGAAACAATAATCCATTATAGGCCAACACATTTGGCCACATTAATAATGACACATATAACCAAAAGGCCAAGTCCCTGTACATGCCATAGACTCAAAATACTTGAATTCATCAATACCCGAAGTGATAGCTTGATAGTGTGATAGGATCTCCGACGATCTCCAAGCTGAGCTAGCTTAATAACCCTATAAGACATGGGAAAGGAAGGGGGTAAGCTATATAGCTTAGTAAGTCCATATGCAAATAATAAGCAACTTCAACCATACTTGTATCATACAGTTAACATAATGTAAAACCATACGAATGTCATTTAAGTCTCATAAATATAACTTACTCATTCACACCATACCAAGTGTTTATCATATTCAACAATGTGAACACAATTTATGATCATCTACCATAATCTCATGGTTATAATTTATTCAATCACAATGCATACCCCTTTCAACTTATAAGCATAATTTAACGTATTTTGGCATTAGAGTAACAACCATGATCTTTCTTTTATAACATATTACAGCAATTAACAAATCATTTTAAATCTCATAATAAACATGCACAATAATTATGTGTTATATTTCCAAGCATATATCTTAATGTATTTCAATTTCATAAGCTTTTATCTTCCCGTACTTT
This sequence comes from Gossypium longicalyx, assembly GCA_025698465.1. Taxonomy (NCBI): domain Eukaryota; kingdom Viridiplantae; phylum Streptophyta; class Magnoliopsida; order Malvales; family Malvaceae; genus Gossypium; species Gossypium longicalyx. The sequence goes on from CM046995.1 coordinate 47,474,226, forward strand.
TATAACAATTTTTAATAGGCAATTATGGCAACCTTTCATTTTTCTCATATCCAATAAATCGCAACTTAAGTGAATAAAATGTGCCATATCATAATTCGATTTGGCCCGAAAGCCAATCACATAATCATCATAGTTTCATAAGGATGACTTTATTATTCTTAATCTTACCAAAATCTCATCACTTAACAAGCTCATTCTTATGAGTTTTTCATACATACTTGTACCAACTCGTGACTTAACATACTCTTTCTTGTTTTTGACATACCCGTTGAACACTTGGAATACTAAACGGATACATGGAAGGTCCTTGCACACAAGTGCCACATATGTAGCCAAAGCTACCTCATATTTCGTATCACATAAAGGCTCGTTCTCGAGCTAATCACGGGTCTACTCACACAAGCTGACGGTCAAGACGTGGCTACACGAGCTGCTCACACAAGCTGTCTGGTATCCGCAACACATGCCGAACTACCTAGCCACCGGTAGGACGTACATGACCAGTACCTGGATCACATAATCATAAATATCACATAGGGTCCTAGTGACATGTCACTTGTATCCTATTCTATTCCTAAGGTTCAAACAGGATTTTCTCTCTCTTATCATAACTTGTCGAATGTGTTCATCAAATCAATTATACAATTCATACAATATTAATGCATTAAAAATATAATCATAATATTGCATTACTTACACATGAACTTACCTCGAATGCGACAATGGCGAAAATGACCTATTTGTCCAATATTTATTTTTCCCCTGATCTAGACTCGAACTTCGTTTTTCTTGATCTATAATATCACATTTAGCTTATTTATTAGTCACATTATTCAATGTGACCCAAAAATCATATTATGGAAAAATTACGTTTTTGCCCCTAAAGTTTCACATATTTACACTTTTGCCCCTAAGCTCAAAAAATGAATTTTATTCAATTTCTTTAACATACAAGCCTTGCCAAATCATTTTCATAACTATAACATCCCACAATTTTCATTAAAACACACTTTTACTACATATTTTATAACTTTTACAAATTAGTCCTTTTAAGCATTTTCACCGAAAATCACTTAGTAAAAGTTGTTTATCTAACATTAAACTTGCATAATCTACCATGAAACATCAAAATATAAAAATTCCTAACATGGTTCAAAACTTAGACCTTCATCATATCTCAGATTAATGGTAGAAATAGATAGATCAAGATACAAGGATTTCAAAAATGTAAAAATCATTAAAAACGGGGATAGAACGGACTTACTATAGAGTCTGGAAAGCTTGAAAAAAAACCCTAGCCATGGCTTCCATGGTATATTCAGCCAAAGGGTTGAAGATGACAAGAAATTTTGGCTTATTTTTCTTTTTAATTCATTTATTTACTAAATAACCAAAATACCCTTAATGAAAAACTTTAGAAATATACCAAACCATGTCCATTTTTGTCCCCCAACTTAACCAATGGTCTAATTACCATTTAAGGACCTCCAATTATAATTTCATAACAATTGGACACCTCTAACAAGTAGAACACAACTTTTGTAATTTTTACAATTTAGTTTTTTTTACTAAATTGAGTGCCCAAACGTCGAAATTTTCGAACGAAATTTTCACAAAATCGTTCCATGAAACTGTAGACCATAAAAATATAATAAAAATGAACTTTAATACGTCAGATTTGTGGTCCCAAAACCATTGTTTCAACTAGGCCCAAAATTAGGCTGTTACACACACGCCGTGTGGCCAGGCTGTGTGTCTCACATGGCCACCAGATACGCCCGTGTCACAGGCCATGTGAACATTCAAAATGAGAGCACATGGCCGTGTCCCAGCCTATGTTTTACCCCGTGTAACTCTCTAACTTGGGTCACACGGCCAACACACACGCCCGTGTGGCTAGCCTGTGTGCCCTAAAAATGGCCATACACGCCTGTGTGCCAAGCCGTGTGCTAGACCATGCCAAACCTATAGGGTATACTGACTTATACAACACGGCCAAGTCATATGCCCGTGTGTGAGGCCGTGTGGAGCATACTGCTATAATTTAAATTTCAACACTAGGGGACACACGATCGTGTAACATGACCGTGTGTCACACAAGGCTGAGACACATGACCGTGTCTCTGCCCGTGTGGACAAAAATAGGCTATTTACTAAGCCAATTTGCCACCCAAATTTTGTGCATACCTATACCATTAAAATGGTACTCATTCATAGCATTAATTTCATCCAATTCAACCAAAATCAAGACTAAAACATATCATTTCAATTCCAACAACTAGCATACTTACTATGTCCTGTTTTACTCATTCAATTCATACCAACTTTACATATTCAAACAATGTAATTAAACATTTTCCAAACACGTATCATCATATATCAAACCACAAGCACATAGCTTCTCAATTATCAACCATTTGACATATATAATACCAACTATCAATAACATTGCAAGCCAACCTCAATCACTCAATATAAACCATATGCACACTTATATACACATAACCAGACTAACTAAATTAATCCAAGTCTCATGGCTATATGTACAAACCAAAACATAACCATTCATAAGCCATCTAAAATGGAAAAACTTACTATCAAGATACATATCAAAATGACCATAATCCTATACATGCTATATGGCCAAATCAAAAGCTCAAAAGTACTAAAGTGATGATTGGATAGTGTGAAGTAGTCTCTGACGATCCACAAATCAGAGCTAGCTTTGAAATCACTATAAAACATAGGAAAAATAAACAAAGTAAGCTTTATAGCTTAGTAAGCTCGAATGAAATAGACTCAACTAATCATAAATACACAATTCATCAATTTGAACTTATTAATACATAATCCATAAATACTAACAAACCTTCATAACTCCTTCAATTTAGAGATCATATGATTTATATACATACCTGAACCAATTCGTAACAAACTCATACTCAAATGGAAAATGTCGAATACTCGAATTCTCATACACTATGTGCCAATATATAGCCGAAGCTATTTCAGTCTCGTACACTGAGTGCCATACATAGCCGAATGTTATTAAAATCTTATAGTTATAACCTGCTCAATCACAACCTTACCAAGGTTTCATCACATATCGAGCTCATTACGTATGAGTTTTACATACATATCTATACCAACTCGCACATAACCATAGTCTTTCACAACTTTGACATTCCTATTGAACACTCGAAATATTAACGGATACTCAGAAATTTTGCACATAGGTGCCATACATGTAGCCAAAGCTACCTCACATCTCATAATACATATAGGCTCATTTTCGAGCTACTCACGGGCATGCTCACACAAGCTGTCAGTCAAGACGTAGCTACATAGTACTCCTCAGACAAGCTATCAGGTATCTGCAACTCATGCCAGACTACCCAGCCACTGGTAGGACGTATGAGACCAGCACCCGGATCACATAAACACATGGTTCCTAGTGACATGTCACTCGTATCCGACTCTATTCCTAAGGCTCAATCGGGAATTCTCGCTTGTCGATACTTTGCCGAATACGTCCAAAGAATCAATCACAATTCATACAATATTAAAGCATTTAAAACATAAATATAACAATGCATTATTTATATACGAACTTACCTCGGTATAAAAATAGTAGAATTTGACCTAATCGTCAAACACTTTGTTTTTCTCCCCGATCTAGGTCCGAACCTCATTTTTCTTGATTTATAATGACAAATTTAACTCATTTAATACTCACATTGTTCAATTCAGTCCAAAAATCATATTATGGAAAAATTACATTTTTGCCCCTAATGTTTCACATTTTTACAATTTAGTCCTTAGGCTCGTAAAATGATTTTCATCCAATTTCTTTGTTACCCAAGCCTAGTAGAATCTTTATCATACTCTTAGCAGTCCACATATTTCATTTAATCACACTTTTAATACTTATTTTTGTAACTTTTATAAATAGGTCCTTTTGACATTTTTAGCAAAAATCACCTAGCAAAAGTGGTTTATCTTACATCTAACATACATTTATACCATTAGACATCAAAATACACAAATATATAACATGGTTAAAATGTTAAACTTCATTTTTATTTCAAATTAGTCCTTGAAATAGCTAAATTAGGTTACAAGGATCTCAAAAATATGAAAATCATTAAAAACAGGGCTAGAACGGACTTACAATCGAGCTTGGAAGATGAAAAAACCCTAGATATGTCCTCTCTTGAGAATTTTGGCCATGGGGCAGAAGATGAGCAAAAATTGGCTTTTATTTTGCTTATTAATTCATTTATTAATTAAATGACCAAAATGCCCCTAACTTAAAACATAAAAATTTCTCTTTCTTCATGTCCATTTTTGTCCACTAACTTAACAAATGGTCTAATAACCATCTAAGGACCTTCAATTTAAAATTTCATAGTAATTAGACACCTCTAGCTTCTAGAACTCAAGTTTTGCATATTTTGCAATTTAGTCCTTTTTTCTAAATTGAGTGCTCAAATGTCAAAATTTCTGAACGAATTTTTTACAAAATCATTCCATAAAATCGTGGACCATAAAAATATAAGAAAAATATTTTTTTTGCCTCGGATTTGTGGTTCAAAAACCACTGTTCCGACTAGACCCAAAATCGGGCTGTTACATACGACCTCAGATTTGTGGTCCTGAAACCACTATTCTAATTTGACTAAAAATTGTCTGTTACAAGTGGTATGTTAATATGGAGTTGTTTCAAAACCTCCAAAAATCTTTTGGATCGAATATCCTACTTAGAATTATCGAATATCCTTCAAAAATTGATTGCTGATATTGTTTTACCGAGGCATTCTTGTTGAGAACATGATCTGGGTCTGCCACATCATTTTGCTGCTTACCCTTTTCAGATTTAGTATATTCTACAAATGACTCTGGGATCTTTACATGGTTGTTATTCAAGTTTTCCTCTTCTGTCGTGGCATCTTGACCAATGTCATCAAGTTGAGTTCTTCTTCTAAGAGTGATAGCCTTGTGATCTTGAATTCCCAGTATCACTAAGTAATGGTCCTTGTGGTCTTGAATTCAAAGCGTTTGCTATTTACCCCAACTGAGTCTCAAGAGCTCGAAGAGACGCAACTTGACTCTAAATTACAACATCATTCTTGGCCATATATTCTTTTAGCAAAGCTTCAATAGATGATGATGATGAAACCAATGCCTGACCTTGCTGAACATTTTACCTCGACAGAGGTTAAGCATAACCAGACGGTGTATTAATGGCATTTTGTCTTGCCGTATTGCTAAAATTCCTCGTATCTTGATTATTTAAACTAAAGTTCGGATGTTGCTTCCACCCAGGATTATACGTGTTGGAATAGGAGTTATTGTTCTAGTTGAAATTACCCATGTAACACACATATGCTGGATTTGATGGACATTCATCAAACACTTGGTCTTCACCACAAGAAACACACGATAATTCAACTGATTTCAATTCCTGGACTGTAATAGGCCTTTTCATTGTTTTAATCATATTAGCAAAAGAAGATACTTGGGCTATCAATGAAGTGATTGCATCCAACTCCATAGTACCAGCAGCTCTCTTGCCTGCCCCAACTCTTTTGGTAGGATATGGATAATCATTGTTGGCAATCTTTTCCCAAATCTCATATGCTTCATTATAAGATTTATCCAACAAATTATCGTTGGCCTAAGCATCAACTACCATCCTCGTATATGTATTTATCCCATTATAGAATATCTCCATCTGAGTCTAGTATTGGAATCCATGCATCAGACATTTTCGAATTAAATCTTTGAATCGTTCCCAAGTTTCATATAGTGATTCATCCTTCAATTTTTGAAAATATGTAATTTCATTTCTAAGCTTGGAATTCATATTTTGGGGATTTTATCATAGCAAAAACCTCTGGCAAAGATCATTCCATGATGCCACTGTTCCCGACGGTAAAGCATTCAGCCATGCTCTCACTCGATCTCTTAAAGAATATGGAAACAATTTAAGTCATAAAGTGTCTTCATGAAAACCCTGTTGCCTAAACGAGTCACAAACCTCTAAATAAAGTCGTAAATGCAGTCTTGGATCTTTGATGGGCAGTCCAGCAAACTACCCTACTGTTTGTAACATCTGAAACATTACTAGTTTCAGCTCAAACTATTGTGCCTGTATTTGTGGTCTTACTATCGTTGGATTCAGGTCATCCAAAATTGTCACAACATGCTCTCAGATTAGTCTATCTCGACCATCTATCACCCCATGAACAAAAGATTAGTGCCCTGACCAATCAAATTATCATTCATACCAGGTATCACCCTACGAACAGGGGGATTAACATCTTGACCATTTGGATTATCATTGAGACTAGGATCATTCCCGTTCTTGGCTATTTTTTGTAGTTCTTTCTGTCTTCTTCGTAAAGTTCTTTCGATCTTTGGGTCAAAAGAATATTCTTTGTTAACAAGAATGCCTCTTCTCATGAACTGATGGCAACCTTATGGAAACTAACTATAACTAAGTTAAATAAAACTAATGGAATTAAGTAAAATTCTAACAGTCCAATTTTGACCCTAGTCAGAATAGTGGTTTCAGAACCACATATTCGAGTTAAAAAATATTTTAATATTATTTTCCGTGCCTATTATAAGTGAATTAATATGTGTGAAATTTTGGTGTAATAATTTTATCGTTTAAGTGGTTAATTTGAGAAAAGGATTAAATCGCGTAAGTTGCAAAAGTTACCTTTTATAAGTTAAAAGTGTTATATTGATATGGTTTAGCAAAGTGAGAGTCCTTGCATGTCAATTATACCATTAATGTTAATGGTGGACAATTATGGACATGTAGTTGGTGAATTTTAATGATTATAATAAGGTTAAAATGGTAAAATGCATATTAATGTATATTATAATAAAACAAAAACATGTTAATGGATGAATTATTCATCCATACTTGCTGAATTCAAAGAAAAAGAAATGAAATAAAAGCATTTAGGGTTCGACTAGATTAAAGCTCAATTAAGGTATGAGTTTTGATCGATTTTTGATAATTTCTACATTTCTGTGATCGTTGCTTCGTGTTCTTCAAAACCCATGTCTGAATTTCTATTTCTGTTGAAGATTATGAAATGTTCCATTGGTGATTATATGAGCTTCGTAATGTTTTTATAAGGATTATGAAAGATATATGTCAGGTTATCATGCTTTGTTCTTGAATTTTTTATGGAATAAAGCTATTTGGGAAAATTTGTGAAAATGAGGTTTTGATGGACTAAATTGTAAATTAAATATGTTTTTTGGGCTTGTATGGAAGCTATGTATAATCGGCCAAGCTATAGTCTGGGTGAATTTTGCATATTTGTGATTTTGGGAAAAATGGATTAAATTGTCAAAGTGTGAAAATGTAAGGGCTAAAATGCAAAGTGCCCTAAATATGTGTTCATGGATTATTTTGAATGAAATAAATGATTGAATTGTTGAATTTGAATTGTATTAGATCAAGAACAAAGAAAATCAGACTTTGATCGAGGGAAGTCCAAAATAGTTAAATAGTCGACTCGTTTCCGTTCGAAATAGGTACGTGGTAAGTCAAAATACAATTACAAGTTAAATCGATTGAATGTTGTATATATACTAGTTATAATCTGTATTGGACGGCTATGAGAGCCTGATGAATGAATTCCGAGTAAATTCTGATAATATGTTAGTATCTGAAAAGCTCCGTATGTTTCTAAAGGAAAGTTGACATCGATCTAAGATATCGTGTAAAACCGCGTCTGGGACACAGGCCTCGATTTGAGATTTACATGTAAGACCATGTCTGGGACATCGGCATCGTATCTGATTACGTGTAAGACCCTATCTGGGGCAGAGACATTGATATTGAATTACATATAAGACCACGTCCGAGACATTGGCATTATACCTGTTTATGAGTATCTGTATCATTTCTGAACCATCTGATGATAGAGTATGAGATATGGGAATGAATATATGAAATGTATAATCTATACAGGTATGTTTGTATCGTACTAAATTTCTGAATATGAAAGACTCTGTTTCTGTGAAATAATGAATGCGATGTGTGTATGGAATTTGGAAATGAAGCATGACATGTATGCAAGCAAATGAGCATGGTTAGGCTTATGAACTATTCTATGAAACGGCTATGAATTCTTACTGTTGATTTGTACTTTTTATGCTTTAGTATTTAGACCAATTGTATTTGGCTTACTAAGCTCTTTGTAGCTTACTCTGTGTGATTTCTGTCTGTTTTATAGTTATCGTAGCTACTGAAGGCTCGGGGATAGTCGAGGATTGTCACCACACTATCAAACTCATTTTGGTACTTTTGAAATTGTAAATTTTTGAAGTATGGCATGTATAGGCTAGAATGTCTATGTATTTAAGCTTTGATATGTAAATATGTTATGCCATGAGAGTTGGCTAGCAAATGATATATTTGTGCATAATTTTTGTAAATGGATTGTGATGCCAAATTGTGTATGCTTGTAACGGTTATATAGCATTGTATGTGGTGGTCATTTTGAAATATGCCAAGTTGAGGAAATGGTAAGTTTAAGCATGAGTTAGAAAGTGTCATAAGTGAGCTATGAAATGAGCATTTTTAGCATGTTGTTGTAATAAGATTTTAATGTGTTTTGATATGGATTTGAATAGGTTATTGAATGATGATGATTTGTTATAATGAAGCATGTTTTGAGCATGGAATTGCCTGAAAAGTTTGGTATAAATGTTGTTTAATAATGCTTGTAGGAATGACCCAAAAGAGGTGGCAAGTTGGCTTAAACCAAGCCTGCATTGTGCCACACGGTCAGGGACCATGGGCGTGCCTTGTGGCCGTGTATGTAAAGTAGTAACCTTTTGAGATCACATGGTTAAGATACATGGGCGTGTTATATGGTCGTGGGCTCAAGTCAATAGCTAGCTAAGTATCACACAGCCATAGCACACGGGCGTGTCTGTTGGCCGTGGGTGAAAGTCAGTATATATACTCTATTTTGGCACGGTTGGATCACACGGGCGTGTCTGGTGCCCATGTGAGGTACACGGCCCGGTCACACGGACGTGTGACCTCAACAAAATTGAAAAATTTTCTGAGTTCTGAGATTTATGAATGTGTTCAGTTTAGTCCTGATTGTCCTTAAAAGTATGTCTTAGGTCTTGGAGACCTCCATAAAGGATGAATTGTTAATTTGATGATTGCTTATGCATTAATATTATGTAATAATTGTGATTTTGTATTGATTTGTAATGTTCTGTCTGTCTGGTAATGCCCCTTACCTATTTCGGCGATGGTTACGGGATAGGGGTGTTACATTTTGTTAGTATCAAAGCTATGGTTTAGTCGGTTCTAGGACTACCATAGTGTATGTGAGTCTAGGTATACATGCCATATATTTGAAACTGCGATAGTGTGATGAATCCTAACATTGAAATGTGCTTTTATATAGCAAATGGATCCCGATAGAGCTGTAGCTGACGATGTAGAAAGCAATACACCTGCTCTGTGCAAGGGACGGTGCAAGCTGATTCTCGACCTACTACAAGTAGCCGTGATGGTGAGGCTAAACAAGCCTTTTACCAGATGATGAATGATTGGTTCACCCAATACATTAGAACTAATTCGGTTGTACAACAACCTCTACCCCCAGTTAATCCTTCTCAAATTCCTGTTATGCCCTCAGTGAATTCGGTTCAGTTAAGTAGACCACCAGTTGATAAGATTAGAAAGTATGAGGCTGAAGAGTTCCGAGCTACAATGAATGATGATGCTAAAAGAGCCAAATTCTGGTTAGAGAATACAATACGAGTGTTTGATGAAATGTCTTTGAATCCTGAGGAATGTGTAAATTGTGCCGTTTCACTTCTGAGAGATACGTACCATTGGTGGAAAACTTTAATATATGTAGTTCCGAGTGAACGGGTTACTTGGGATTTCTTCCAAGTTGAATTTCAGAAGAAATACATTAGTTAGAGATTCATTGATCAGAAACGTAAAGAGTTTCTCAAGCTTAAACAAGGTCGTAAGTTTGTTACTGAATACGAACGTGAATTTGTGAGATTGAGCCAGTATGCTCAGGAATGTGTATCAAATGAAGCAATAATGTGCAAAAGGTTTGAAGATGGACTAAAAGAAGATATCCATCTGTTAGTTGGGATTTTGGAGATTAAAGAAATGGTAGTGCTCGTTGAGCGAGCTTGTAAAGCTTAAGAATTAAGTAAAGAGAAAAGAAAAGCTAATTTTGAAACTAGAAATGTTAGAAAGAGATCTATGAGTAGATCATTTCAGTCTGTGTCAAAGAAATTTCGAGATGATCATAGCCATTCAAAGGCTGATGTAGGACATTCGAATCAAGATTGAGCTAGATCGCATTTGAATTTTAGAGCTCCTGCTACTTCTATTGCAAGTGTCGGGAATGTCTGATCTGAGAAACCTGAATGTAAACACTGTGGTAAAAGACATCTGGGAAATTATAGATTGAATGACCGAGCCTGTTTCCGATGTAGATCTCTGGACCATTTTGTAAGAGATTGTTCTGAACTTGCTGAGCAGGAGAATGCACAAAATTTGAGACTGAGCAACACCTTAGCTAGAGGTAGACCTTCAAGAACTAAGGGAAATGCAAGTGGTGGTCAAAGAGCTACTAGGGATACTGCTGTTAGATCTGAGGCTAGAGCACCTGCCAGAGCCTATGCTATCCGAGCTCGTGAGAAAGCCTCGTCTCCAGACGTGATTACTGGTACTTTTACTCTTTATGATACTTCTGTGATTGCATTGATAAACCCTGGATCAACACATTCTTATATCTGTATGAATTTAGTGCACAGTAAGACTTTGCCTATAGAGTCTACTGAATTCATAATTAGAGTATCGAACCCCTTAGGAAAAAGTGTCTTGGTTGATAAAGTCTGCAAGAATTGCCTGTTATTAATTCGAGATTTTGTTTTCCTACTAATCTGATGCTTTTGCCTTTCGACAAATTTGATATAATTCTGGGAATGGACTGGTTAACTTTGCACGATGCTATTGTGAATTGCAAACGAAAAGTCATTGATTTAAGGTGTCAGAATGATGAGATAATTTGAATTGAGTCTAGTGATCTGAATAGACTACCAGCTGTGATATCTACAATGAAAGTAAGGAATTATGTGAAGAAAGGCTGTGAAGCCTACTTAGCTTATGTGTTAGACTCGAAAGTGAATAAAAAGAAAGTTGAATTTGTGTCTGTTGTTTGTGAATTCTCTGATGTGTTTCCTAAAGAACTATCGGGTTTGCCTCCAATTCGAGAAGTTAAGTTTGGTATTGAATTAGTACCTGGTACTACTTCGATTTCGATAGCTCCGTATAGAATGGCTCCGACCGAGTTAAAGGAATTAAAATCTCAGTTACAAGAATTGACCGGTCGAGGATTTGCTAGACCGAGCTTTTCACCATGGGGTGCTCCTGTTCTATTTGTGAAAAAGAAAGATAGCACAATGAGAATGTGTATTGACTACCGTCAGCTTAACAAAGCGACTATAAAGAACAAATATCCTCTGCCCAGAATTGATGACTTTTTCGATCAGTTGAAAGGTGCTACTGTGTTTTCAAAAATAGATTTGAGATCGGGGTACTATCAGTTGCGAGTAAAGGACTCTGACATTCTGAAAACTGCTTTTAGAACGAGGTACGGGCATTATGAATTTTTAGTTATGCTTTTTGGATTAACGAATGCACCTGTTGTCTTTATGGATTTAATGAATAGAATTTTCAGACCGTATTTAGATCAATTTGTTGTGGTATTCGTTGATGACATATTAACTTCTTCACGTGATGAATCTGAACATGCCGAGCATTTGAGAATAGTGCTACAGACTCTGCAAGATAAATAGTTATATGCAAAGTTCAGTAAATGTGAATTCTAGTTGCGAGAAGTTGGTTTCCTGGGTCATATTGTATCAGCCTCCGGTATCCGAGTTGATCCGAGCAAAATTTTAGCTATTCTGGATTGGAAACCTCTGAGGAATGTATCTGAAGTCTATAGTTTTCTGGGACTTGCTGGTTACTATAGAAGATTCGTAAAAGGTTTCTCGATGATTGCGACTCCGTTGACAAAATTGCTCCAGAAAGATATGAAGTTTGAGTGGTCTAAAAAGTGTCAGAACAGTTTTGATCTGTTAAAAGCTCTGTTAACCGAAGCTTCGGTACTTGTGCAACCTGAATCAGGTAAAGAATTTGTGATTTATAGTGATGCTTCGTTGATTGGTCTGGGATGTGTTCTAATGCAAAAAGGAAAAGTTATAGCTTATGCCTCGAGACAACTAAAGCTGCATGAAAAGAACTATCTGACTCACGACCTCTAATTAGCTACTATTGTGTTTGCCTTGAAGATCTGGCATCACTATCTATTTAGTGAGAAATGTCATGTGTTTTATTATCATAAAAGTCTGAAGTATTTAATGACGCAAAAAGATTTGAATCTGCGATAGAGAAGATGGCTAGAACTGCTAAAAGACTACGAACTTGTGATTGATTATCACCCAGGAAAAGAAAATGTTGTTGCTGATGCTTTGAGTCGAAAATCATTATTTGCTTTGCGTGCAATGAATGCTCATTTAGTTCTATCTGAAGATGGTTCAGTTTTAGCTGAATTAAAAGCGAGACCTTTGTTCTTACAGCAGATTATCGAAGCTCAGAAGGTTGATAATGAATTAATAGCAAAACGATCTCAGTGTGATTCTGAATTTCGAGTTGAAGTTGATGATCGTTTGAGATACAGAAATAGACTTTGTGCTCCGAGAAATCCAGAGTTAATTCGAACGATTTTGAGTGAAGCTCACAGTAATTGTTTATCTATACATCCGGGTAGTACTAAAATGTATAATGATCTGAAACAACATTATTGGTGGTCCGGAATGAAAAGAGATATCTCTGATTTTGTTTTTAAATGTTTAATATGTCAGCAAGTTAAAGCTGAACATCAAGTGTGATCTGGGTTATTACAACCGATTATGATTTCGAAGTGGAAATGGGGTCGAGTGACCATGGATTTTGTTTCGGGTTTGCCCCTGTCTCCGAGAAAGAAAGACGCAATTTGGGTTGTAGTTGATCGTTTGACAAAATCAGCTCATTTTATTCCGATTCGATTTGATTACTCACTCAATAAATTAGCTGAGTTATATATTTCTGATATCGTGAGACTGCATGCTGTGCCATTGTCGATAGTGTCAGATAAAAACCCGAGATTTACATCGCGATTTTGGAAGAAATTGCAAGATGCTTTGGGTACTAAATTACATTTTAGCACTGCTTTTCATCCACAAACAGATGGTCAATCTGAACGGATTATTCAGATACTCGAGGATATATTGAGATGTTGCATTCTTGAGTTTGAAGGTACGTGGGAAAAATATCTTCCTTTGATTGAATTCGCTTATAATAATAGCTTTCAATCAAGCATTAAAATGGCACCGTAAGAAGCCTTATATAGTAGAAAGTGTAGAACTCCGTTATACTGGTCTGAGCTTAGAGGGAATAAGATTTACGGTATTGATCTGATAAAAGAAATAGAACAGATAGTGAAAGTAATCCGAGATAGTCTGAAAGCTGCCTCTGATCGTAAGAAATCTTATGCGGATTTAAAACGAAAAGATATCGAATTTGAGATCAGTGATAAAATGTTTCTGAAAGTATCTCCGTGGAAAAAACTGTTCTGATTTGGTAAGAAGGGCAAGTTGAGTCCGAGGTTCATCAGACTGTATGAAATCATCGAGCGAGTTGGGTCAATTGCTTATAGATTGAGGCTACCATTTGAGTTAGAAAAGATACATAATGTGTTTCATGCATTGACGCTTCGACGATACAGATACAATTCTTCGCATATAATTTCTCCGTCTGATATTGAAATCCAATCTGATATGACTTATGAAGAAAAGTCGATCTGTATTTTAGCTTATAAGGTTAAAGAATTACGAAATAAGAAAATTTCGTTAGTCAAAGTGATGTGGCATCGACATGGTCTTGAAGAGGCTACGTGGGAGCCTGAAGATTCAATGAGACAGCAATATCCAAATCTGTTTAACAGTAAGACTTCGGGGACAAAAATCCCTAAGGGGCGAGAATTGTAACAGTCTGGTTTTGACCCTAGTCAGAAGAGTGGTTTCGGGACCATATATTCGAGTCAGAAAAATATGTTAATATTATTTTCCATGCCTATTATAAGTGAATTAATATGTGTGAAATTTTGGTGTGATAATTTTATCGTTTAAGTGGTTAATTTGAGAAAAAGGATTAAATCGTGTAAGTTGCAAAAGTTACCTTTTATAAGTTAAAAGTGTTATATTGATATGGTTTAGCAAAGTGAGAGTCTGTGCATGTCAATTATACCATTAATGTTAATGGTGGACAATTATGGACATGTAGTTGGTGAATTTTAATGATTATAATAAGGTTAAAATGGTAAAATACATATTATGTATATTATAATAAAACAAAAACATGTTAATGGATGAATTATACATCCATACTTGCCGAATTCAAAGAAAAAGAAATGAAATAAAAGCATTTAGGGTTCGACTAGATTAAAGCTCAATTAAGGTATGAGTTTTGATCGATTTTTGATAATTTCTACGTTTCTGTGATCGTTGCTTCGTGTTTTTCAAAACCCATATCTGAATTTCTATTTCTATTGAAGATTATGAAATGTGCCATTGATGGTTATATGAGCTTTGTAATGTTTTTATAAGGATTATGAATGATATATGTGAGATTATCATGCTTTGTTCTTGAATTTTTGATGGAATAGAGCTATTTGGGAAAATTTGTGAAAATGAGGTTTTGAAAGACTAAATTGTGAATTAAATATGTTTTTTGGGCTTGTATGGAAGCTATGTATAACCGGCCAAGCTATAGTCTAGGTGAATTTTGCATATTTGTGATTTTCTAAAAAATGGATTAAATTGTCAAAGTGTGAAAATGTAAGGGCTAAAATGCAAAGTGCCCTAAATATGTGTTTATGGATTATTTTGAATGAAATGAATGATTGAATGGTTGAATTTGAATTGTTTTAGATCAAGAACAAAGAAAATCAGACTTAGATCGAGGGAAGTCCAAAATAGTTAAATTGTCGACTCGTTTTCGTCCGAAATCCGTACGAGGTAAGTCAAAATACAATTACATGTTAAATCGACTGAATGTTGTATATATATTAGTTATAATCTGTATTGGATGGCTGTGAGAGCCTGATGAATGAATTCCGAGTAAATTTCGATAATATGTTAGTATTTGAAAAGCTCCGTATGTTTCTAAAGGAAAGTTGACATCGATCTGAGATATCGTATAACATTGTGTCTGGGACACAAGCCTCGATTTGAGATTTACGTGTAAGACCATGTCTGGGACATCGGCATCGTATTTGATTTCATGTAAGACCCTGTCTGGAATAGAGGCATCGATATTGAATTACATATAAGACCACGTTCGAGACGTCGGCATTGTACCCGTTTATGAGTATCTGTATCGTTTCTGAACCGTCTGATGATAGAGTATGAGATATGGGAATGAATATATGAATCGTAAAATCTATACAGGTATGTTTTGTATCGTACTAAACTTCTGAATATGAAAGACTCTGTTTCTGTGAAATAATGAATGCGAAGTCAGTATGGAATTTGGAAATAAAGCATGACATGTATGCAAGCAAATGAGCATGATTAGGCTTATGAACTATTATGTGAAATGGCTATGAATTCTTACTGTTGATTTGTACTTTTTATGCTTTAGTATTTAGACCAATTGTATTTGGCTTACTAAGCTCTTTGTAGCTTACTCTATGTGATTTCTGTCTGTTTTACACTTATCGTAGCTACTGAAGGCTCGGGGATAGTTGAGGATTGTCACCACACTATCAAACTCATTTTGGTACTTTTGAAATTGTAAATTTTTGAAGTATGGCATGTATAGGCTAGAATGTCTATGTATTTAAGCTTTGATATGTAAATATGTTATACCATGAAAGTTGGCTAGCAAATGATATGTTTGTGCATAATTTTGGTAAATGGATTGTGATGCCAAATTATGTATGCTTGTAATGGTTATATAGCCTTTTATGTGGTGGTCATTTTGAAATATGCCAAGTTGAGGAAGTGGTAAGTTTAAGCATGAGTTAGAAAGTGTCATAAGTGAGCTATGAAATGAGCATTTTTGGAATGTTGTTGTAATAAGATTTTAATGTGTTTTGATATGGATTTGAATAGGTTATTGAATGATGATGATTTAGTTATAATAAAGCATGTTTTGAGCATGGAATTGCTTGAAAAGTTTGGTATAAATGTTGTTTAATAATTCTTGTAGGAATGACCCAAAAGGGGTGGCAAGTTGGCTTAAACCAAGCCAGCATTGTGCCACACGGTCAGGGACCACGGGCGTGCCTTGTGGCCGTGTATGTAAAGCAGTAACCTCTTAAGATCACACGGCTAAGACACATGGGCGTGTCATATGGCCGTGGGCTCAAGTCAGTAGCTAGCTAAGTATCACAAGGCCATAGCATACGGGCGTGTCTATTGGTCTTGGGTGAAAGTCAGTATATATACTCTATTTTGGCACGGTTGGATCACATAGACATGTTTGGTGCCCATGTGAGGCACACGGCCTGGTCACACGCCTGTGTGACCTCATCAGAATTGAAAAATCTTCTGAGTTTTGAGATTTATGAATGTGTTCGGTTTAGTCCTGATTATCCTTAAAATTATGTCTTAGGTCTTGGAGACCTCCATAAGGGATGAATTGTTAATTCGATGATGATTGCTTATGCATTAATATTATGTAATAACTGTGATTCTGTATTGATTTGTAATGTCTTGTCTGTCTAGTAATGCCCCTTACCTATTCTGGCGACGGTTACGGGATAGGGGTGTTACAAAAATAACCAAACCAAGTTACACCAAATTGCCAATCCCCAACAACGGTGCCAAAAACTTGTCACGTGTGAATATGATATGCGATTTGTGCAAGTATACAGGTCGAATCAAGTTATAAAGTGATAAGTGAGATCCTCTCCACAAGGATCATATTAGGTATAAGAGTGGTTAAGTTATTATAGTAATTTCTGATTAATGTTATGGCAAAGTCAATTTAAGCACGTAGCGGAAAATTAAAATATTAAAGATGAGTATGAAATATATACTGACTAAAATTAGAAAATGCCAAGGAAAAGCAAGAGTAAAAATGAAATGGTAATTACGAGAATATTTACAAGAATAAAACACTAGTGAATAAATAAATAACTAAGACTGTTATGGTAAAGATAATGTGACAATAGATTGAAGCTCTACGATGTTGATTGGAAGGCTAGGATTACTAAGAATCTGACCTTACTTTTAGTAATGCCTCAGTAAAGTCGTACTTAATCTACTGATCAGAAGAGACCTAGAGTGACCTACTTCTTTCGAGAGTAAGGTTTCAAGTTACCTGACTTGTGTCTATAGGCCTTATCATGGTACCTTGCACTGTTTTGTCTTCATTCCATATGAACGCTGCTCTATGTCTAGAGTCTACTACAAGGATCTATCGAGTACTCGCTCATATCATTCAATTATGGTCCAACTAATCAAACTTTTTTAGAATTAGATTCGGTTTAATTGGCATACTTGTAAACTGAAAAATAAATAGGATTTTTCCTATGTAATTTATTACCTTTTTACTTAAATTTGTTGTTAAAACTAAGTAATTATTTTATAAATTAATGAAATATGTGAAAATATGAAATTAGGACATAGAAATTATTAAAATGTGATTTTATGCTTTATTATATAGTTTTCATGCATAAAATAGCTTATTTTATATTTATTTAAAAAATATTATATTTTTAAGACATAAAATGGGTCATGCATGATTAAATTAAATAAAATATAAAATTATATTTAATAATTCATTTTAAAATATTTCATTAATAATTTGGGTTTTTATTTTATTTATTTTATTATTTGGTCCTTTAATTTATTAATTTATTTTGGATAGGTCTGTATGTGCTCATGCTTAAAAAAAATGAGATGAAGGAAAGCAAAGAAAAGTTTGCTCATTTTCCAAAAAGAAAAATGTATGAGCTTGAGTTCAAAATAAGTTTGGGGGTGTTCCAAAGGTTCACTTAAAGAAAAAAGTTGTATTTCAAGAAATCCAAGACAAAGTTAAAGGTTAAGATTTTGCAACCAAAATGTCTCATCTCTTAAAATCCCTACCTTTAATCGAGCTCCATTAAAACCTTATAAAAGACCTATTGATTCGATGATTATGTCACCTGCATTAGTGGAGAGGAAGTACTAAGTTCAACATATGAAGATCATAAATAAGCCTTATTAGTGTTTGCTTGATTGATAAGAAATTATGTTGAATGAAGAATGTTATCTATGGCTGTGACATACATACAAATTATGATTCATGTTGGCATATTTTAAAACTTAGTATGAAGCTCTCAAAATGTTTGCATATGAATTACTTGTTAATAAAGAAGATCTATGAACATGAAGTTATTAATGCATGATTATGGGAAAAATATTAATGTTGCTTACACAGTTAGCAATTTTGCCTCAGCAAGACCATTTGATATGCATAAACATTACTCGGAATGAGCAATGACTTAAGTTTGGGTGTAACACCCCAAACCCGACCCAGATGTTATGGCCAAATCTGGCGCATCACATTGAAGTGCTTTAGAGAAAACCTTGTTTTCATTAAAAACCCTTTCGTAAAATATGAAACCTTAGTTCCCTTATAAAAAAACTCTCTTTTTAGTTGCGAAAGCTTTGTTCAAAACATTTACTTTAAGAAAATTTATCATGTAAAAATTTAGTTGCGGAAACATAGTATATAATAACTATGGTTTAGAAAATCCATGTTCAACTTCTCGTAATTACAACGCATAAAAATGATAAACCAAATAATAACAAAAGGGAAGGCCTTATTACAATCCAGTCTATAATCACTTAATAAATCAGAAACTAAATGCTTAAAAACAAACTAGTCCAAGTTGTCTTGCTAGCTGGCCACCCAGAGTCCCTCTAGACCTCAAACCTCCTATTGAGCATTACCTAAGAAAAATAAAAGAGGGGTGAGCTTTTGCAAACTCAGTGTGTATACCCTCGTTAAGTATCAAGCATTCATCAATCATCATAAAATCACACATGCAATGCAGTGCAATGCAACCCACCCCAATAATCCATCTGCTACACTTCAACTCCATCCCCCAGTACACTTCATGTGGGGATATAAATATCGACCCATCCAATCGATACACTTCACTGGTAGCCCGGTTGCAGAACTACCTTCATTGCAGTAAGCTGCTAATCATATAATAGGCTTCAAAAGCCTTCGGTGGATCCACGGTCGTCAAGCGACCATGCGATCCTCATATACTTCCTCCGTTCCATAATTCTCAACCCATATGCAACCTAAGCAGAATATCATATGTATGCATGTCACATCCATAAAACTTACATTCAACACCTAGGGGTATTTTGGTCATTCTGCCATTAGGGGCATTTCGGTAATTTTCCCTTTCCTTACTATTTTCACTTACCTTAGCCTATTAACAAATCCCGTGAGCTAATATGAATGAATACTATGCACCAGATAGGATTCCAGAGAAGAGGAGGTGGGTCATTAAGACTGCTTAAGTACCAAGCTCTCCCTAGATCCAATCCTAGACATGCATATACCCATTGCCACACCTTAACCTTTTGACTTGTCCATGGTCGCAATTAATTAATTAAGTTTTATGTAGTTCTCATATACTAGGCCCAAAACCCATTACAAAGCCCAGTCAAATTCACATACCTATATAAGGCCCACTAGGCCCAATCACATTCATATGACCCATTAGGCCCAAATCACCTGTATATGGCCCATTAGGCCCAAATCACATTTATATGGCCCATTAGATCCAAATCACATTATACACATGCTTACATACGAAATTCTATCACATAGCATCAATTAACAATTTTTGCCTATTTTGGGCCCAACAGCTTGTCAGGTCCATTAAGCCTATTCTGGCCCAGTTGGCCAGCTCACAGCCCAAGCCCATGGAATCGCCCATGGGGCCTCAAACAACCTATCAATTTCCTCTTCATGAGTGTTCGCGCACTCGCAAGACTACCGTAGCCCAACTTTCTACTTTTCGGCTTTTCGGCATTTCGGCTTTTGCCGATTCATTGTGTGTGTGTGCAGTGTATGTACACACATGGTAAGCAAGCGTGCTTCAATTCCCTTAGTTACCAACCTACAAACGATATCACCCTTCAATTAATCGTATGCTTAATACATATTTTACCCAAAACCGAAGCCTCACCTTAACCTTACCTTGAACACCAATCCCAAATAGCTTTTCCTTGATCACATACTGCCTAGATCTGCATTAATCTTACTCATTAAAACCAACTACTAGAGGACTCACATCCAACATAATTCACCCACTTATTTTAACTATGAACATTCGGCCTACTCAGGTTAAAAGTTCTTACCAAAGTTTCTTACCTGAAAGCAAATCGGCAGGGATCCAAAGACCGAGATTCGATCCATATTCCTACCCAAAACCAATTAGAAGGAGTGAGGATTTGTATATTCGATACTTAGCAACAACCAATTGGGAGAGTAAATACTTACACTAGAATTGACCGAATGGAGGGGGTACAGTCGGCACTAAGAGTATTCGGCCAAGAAAGTGTTCTGCCCTTGCGATATGTATGGTAAGAAAGAGGTTATTCGGCACCAAGGAAATCGAGAAAAAGTTAGCTAAGCCAACAATGAATCAAAGACCTAAGTTGAGGAAGAATAGCAAATGGCATAGAAAAGAAAGAAGGAAGCAAAGGTTTTCAGCTTTTCGGATCTTGAAGAGAAAAGGGTTTCCAATAACAAAGTGAGAGAGATTTCGGCATTAGCTTGGCAACCTTGCATTCAGCACCTATTTATAGCCCTTATAGTCGAATTGACTGACCCGTAATTCCCTATTCGGCTCCATCACTTCTCCCTTCTCATCTCCTCATTTTTCTCCCTGATAACCCCTTGATCCTTTCCTCAATTTTCTCTTCTGAACACTCCCCTTGGAGTCCATCTTCATGCCACTTCCAGTCTTCTAGAAGGCCAAAATTAAGCTTCTAAAAATACTAAGCTAGGATTCGAACCTTGAATCTCCTTGCTAGCTACTAACGCCACCTCCCTACACTCTAAGTGGCGTCACTTAGCCACTCCACCACAAGGCTTTTTTGATGCCATTTTCCCCTATCTTTATTTAAAAGCCCAACTACTTGCCATCAGGGTTCCTTTTAATTATTAACGCATAAATTTATTTTCCCCTAAGTTCAAACTTAAACCTTAGCCAAGACCTACTATCACCTACTTAACCGAAAATACCTAGCACATTTTTTTATCAAAACTGAAAAAAATAAAATTCGATATTTCGGGATTTTTGGGGCGTTACATTGGGGGTGTGTAAACTGAAAATTATATAGGATTTTTCCTATGCAATTTATCACCTTTTTACTTAAATTCTTTGTTAAAACTAAGTAATTTTTTAATAAATTAATGAAATATGTGAAAATATGAAATTAGGACATAGAAATTAGGACATAGAAATTATTAAAATGTGATTTTATGCTTTATTATATAGTTTTCAAGCATAAAATGACTTACTTTATATTTATTTGAACATATTATATTTTTAAGACATAAAATGGCCATGCATGGTTAAATTAAATAAAATATAAAATTATATTTAATAATTCATTTTAAAATATTTCATTAATAATTTGGGTTTTAATTATTTATTTATTTTATTCTTTGGTCCTTTAATTTATTGATTTATTTTGGACAGGTTTGATAGCTTTGTTGGATTACAAAAACTGATGATCGCTAAACTAACTAAAAATTTGACTAAGGCAAGCACACCTATCGAACAGTAGTATAGTTGTGGCGAGACCAGAAATATCGTATCCACAAGGACTAAAAGTACTAGTAATTACTATCTTTTTATTATCTAGCCCAAGAATTAAAGGTATGTTTTTAAACTAAGATTAACTATTTAATTAACTAAGAACACGATAGAGGTAAAAGTTGGAAAATACTGTTGGAAAATCGATGGAGAAGACAATACCCAAGGAAGAATCCACCTAGACTTCACTTATTACTTCTGAATTAGACGATTTATTCACTTGACTTAATCCATAGAAATCCCTGATTTATGTTAATATCTCTCTCGGGACTAAAAACAATTGACTCTAGGTTGATTAATTGAAATCTCTTTCTAATTAAAACCCCTATTGTCGCATTAACTTGATCTATGGATTCTCTTATTAGATTTGACTCTAATTCGACAGATTTACGTCGTCCTATGTCTAGGATTGATTTAAATCCGTTTAATTATGCTAAATCTACTCTTAAACAGGGACTTTTGCTCCACTGAATATGCACATCAAACTTGAATTAATATCCTGAAATATTAAAGCAAGAATTAAGAGCACATAATTAAGAATAAGAACAAGTATTTATCATATAGTTCAAATAGTAATAAGATTTGTCATAGATTTCATCTCCCTTAGGTATTTAGGGAGTTTAGTTCATAACGATGGGGGAAAACAACAAAACATAAAGAAACCCAAAGAACTTCTAAGGAAATTAAATGGAGATCTTCAGTCTTGAAGTAGATCCTACTTCCAAGCTGATTCTGATGGCTGTCTTTGAGTATTCTCCGCCTTCTCCTCTCCGTGTCCCCTTTGATCCTCTTCTAGGGTGTTTATATAGACTTTGGAATTCCTAAAATATCCCAAAATTAGCCTTTTCCGAATAGAATTAGACTTGGGCTCAACAGGGACACGCCATGTGGCACACCCGTGTGATGGTGCTTAGGTCGTGTGTAATTCTGACATGGTTTTAAGTTGACACGGCCATGACACACGGGCGTGTGGCCTACCCGTGTGTCTCACACGAGTGTGTGGATTACCCGTGTGGAAGTGTCTAGGCCGTGTGTAGTATTGAAATAAACTTATTTTGTACATTTTTGACCTTTTTCTTGCACTTTTCGCTTTCCTATGCTCATTTGAATATAAATCATGAAATTAAAGGTTTAGGAGCATCGAATTCAATAAAACTAATGATAAATCATCCATAAATATACCAAGCATGGGATAAAAATATGTATATATTATGGTTTATCAAAAACCATCCAAATTGAAGGCCAAGTCAACCCAATTTCGGCTACACATGGCTGCCCACATAAACCACTTTTTGGTTTAATTACACAAGGTCCTTGCAGTGTTGAAGAAATTAGAGATTTGCCCGAAGATTTACATTTGACCGAGTCTCAGTCCTGAGTTGTTATGACATTTAAATTGCTTAAAAATCAAGAAAAATTCAACTCAAAATCCACTAATCATGGCCAAATCATTGGAAAAGCTTGAAAAAACCTCTCTATTTTTAGCAAACTACACTCCTCACTTCACCTATAAATAAGACCTCATTTGAACCCTTATCAATCATCCCTCATCCCTTATCATTCTCTCTTCTCTCTCAGTTCTCTTTAGCATTTTCCATTCCCCATGCTGAGCACCATCTCTTCATAGAGATTTTACCAATTAAGCCTCTTAAAGAGCCCTTGGTCGGCCACCTTGGAGAGCCATCAGTAAAGGAGCAAAGCGAAGAAGTGAAGGAGCCTCGTCGGCCAAAGTTTTGGGTGGCAGCCACTCTGATTTGGGTTTAATCTTTCTTTTCTTTAATTTAAACTAAAAATGTTTGCTATGTGTTCTTTGTTCTTGTTTACAACAATGTTAGCTTAATTCTATTTAAGTTACGAAAATTGCTTTGATTAAATAATATTTATTTGATTCATGCTTGTAATGTTTGTGCCTTAATCAATCATGTTTTCAATTAAAATCAAGTCTGTATTTTGTTCATACGTGATTGAAATGAATTTGAATTAGCTGAGTGATCCTAACCAGACGATAACTAGTGGGCACATAATTGAAATGTGCATGCTCAATTTAGATCCTAACCCAACTAAATTGCATGTTACATAACAACTTTAACCAAGCTGTGTTATTTGCATAGTTTTTAGATTTGTGTGATTAAATTGTTTCAAACCTAACACATTCCTGTTACCTCACACGAATGCTAAGAAACCCTTAGTAAATAAGGATTAGTAAAATGCGTATTTACTAAGTAAAGGATAACAAAAGGACTTACCGTGGTTTCCAAACTCATGAAAGATCGAGTTGCCATGGAATGTTTTTTCGAATGTTATCAAGCATGTTGATAAAAAATTGAGTTTAATTAAAGTAATTTTCCTAGTTTATTTATGTTATAATTGTTGCAAATTGTGTTTAATTTTGCTAAAATCTATTTCATTCATATAGTTTGCATACTTAGGAAAATTTACATTAGGGATCATTGCATTTAGTTTAATATATTTTAATCATCACTTCTCAACCATATTATGTTTTTATTTAGCAAATTGTTAAGGGTAATTTTTCAATCAAGTGATTTAACACAAATACAATCCCTATGGAGACGATAACTCAATACTTACTTATTACTTGATAACGACTATGTACACTTGTATAAACCTACGCGTTACAAGTTTTTGGTGCCGTTGCTGGGGATTGTTTACTGTTGCCATAGTCATTTTTTTTGTGAAATTATTTTCTTCCAATTTGGTTTATTTCTAATGTTACTAACTTATCCTTTTTAATTTTGTTATTTTCTTTTCAGGTGTTTACGAGCATAGATTGGATTATCGATTTACTCCTTGTAGAGCTTGAAATTGAGCAAACTTTCAAACAAAGAAGACGTGAATGAACAACTCAAAGATAAGTCGAGATGGACCTTGGAAATCAGAATCAATACCAAGGTAATGAAGCCGGTCGTGTACAAAATCCCATCCTCATTGCCGATGATAGGGATCGATGCATCAGACAATATGCTGTGCCACTTTTTAGTGAGTTAAATCCAGGAATTAGAAGGCCAGATATTGAGGCAACCTAATTTGAATTGAAACCAGTGATGTTTCAAATGCTCCAAATGGTGGGCCAATTTAAGGGTATGCCCACAGAAGATCCAAATCTCCACCTTCGATTGTTTGTAGAGGTGAGTGATTCATTCAAGATAGTCGGTGTGACTGAAGACGCACTGAGATTGAAGTTCTTTTCATACTCGTTGCAAGATCGAGCACAAGCATGGCTCAATTCATCGCCACCAAGTTCCTTATCTACATGGCAAGAATTAGTAGAGAGATTTTTTGTTAAGTATTTCCCGCCTAGCAAAAATGCTAAGTTGAGGAATGGGATCACAACTTTCCAACAATTGGATGGCGAGTCTTTGTATGAGGCTTGGGAGTGATTCAATGAGTTACTTTGTAAGTGTCCTCATCATGGGATTCCTCATTGTATCCAATTGGGGACATTTTATAATGGTCTCAATGCACATACAAGATTGATGGTAGATGCTTCTGCGAATGGTGCAATTTTGTCTAAGTCTTATAATGAGGCTTATGAGATCATTGAGAGGATCGCAAGTAATAACTATCAATGGCCAACAAATTGAACATCTTTAGAAAGACGGGTAGTCGGAGTTCATGAAGTTGATGCCCTTACTTCGTTATCAACTCAGGTATCATCTATTTCCTCTATGTTAAAATAGTTTACCTCTAATAGTGCTAATATTTTTCAGCTCAGCCACCAAGTCTGTTTGAAGTAGCTTCCTGTATGTACTGTAAGGAAGATCATTCTTTTGAGAATTGTCCATCAAATCCTGAGTCAATGTACTATGTGGGGAACCAATATCAAAATAGGAGTGGACAAGGACCCCAGTCCAACTTCTACAATCCTTCACGGTGTAATCATCCTAATTTTTCTTGGAGCAACAAAGGAAATAGACCGAACAACAACCTATTGCAGCATAGACCCAACCAATCTCAAGGGTTTAATCAGCAAGCTCCAAAACCACCTCAAGCTGAGGCATCAAACAGTTTGGAGAACTTGTTGAAAACATACATGGCAAAGAGTGGAACTTTAATGCAAAGCCAAGCAGCAACATTGAAAAATTTGGAAAACCAAATGGGTCAGTTAGCTACAGAGCTTCGTAATAGACTGCAAGGAACCTTGCTGAGCAATACTGAGAATCCAAGAAATTTGGGTAAAGAACATATCAAGGCAGTGGCATTGTGAAGTGGTAAAATTCTGGAACACTGATTAATTGATGTTGAAGATAAGCCCATTGAGAAGAATCAACCAGCTATTGAAATTCTTACACCAAAAGAGTCAGAATTTGTAAAGACTGATAAGGTAAATCCTAACTTAGTGAATTTAGATACTTTAACATCTTCTTTGGATGTAGATTTACCTACTGAGAAGAGTTATCTGATTCAACTAAAAGTTCCATCAACTCTATATCTGCAAAGATTGTAACAACACAAGCAAAAATAGGAGGTGCAATTCAAGAATTTTTTAATGTTCTGAAGCAGTTAGACATCGATATCCCGTTGGTGGAGGCTTTAGAACAAATGCTAAATTATGTGAAGTTTATGAAGGATATACTGTCCAAGAAGAAAGGACTGAGTGAGTATGAGACTGTTGCCTTGACAAAAGAGTGCAGTGCGTTCTTGCAGAATAAATTGCCACCGAAATTAAAAGACCCATGAAGCTTTTCTATACCCTGTAACATTGGTGAACCTTACTGTGGTAAAGCATTGTGTGATTTAAGAGCTGGTATCAACTTGATGCCTAAGCCTATTTTCAAGATGCTAGGGATAGGTGAAGTAAGACCTACAACTGTAACGCTTCTGCTAGTAGACCGATCTTTAGCATAGCCCGAGGAAAATATCGAGGATGTTTTGGTAAGAGTCGATAAATTTATTTTTCCTACTGATTTTATTGTCTTAGATTTTGAAGCAGATAAGGAAGTGTCTATCATCCTTGGGAGACCTTTCTTAGCCACGGGAAGAACGTTAATTGATGTGCAGAAAGGTGAACTCACTATGTGAGTTCAAGACGATCAGGTAAACTTTAACATTCTTAAAGTGATGAAATTTCCCGATCCAACAGAAGAGTGTTCAGTTATGGAAGAGTTAGAAACCTTGGTTTCTATGGAAAGCAATTTTGAAGAAGATCCATTGGAGAAAGCCTTAGATCTTGACCCTTTGGAGGATGAAAAAGGTGAAGAAAACATGGCTTTGATGGAAGCCAATCCGAGAAATTTTATTCAATCCACATGGTTTGAACCATTGGAGTATGAAGTCAGAGAATTTGTGCAACCCAAGTTGTCAAATGAAGAACCACCTAAACCCGAACTAAAGGTACTTCCTTCCCATTTGAAATATGTTTATTTAGGTGATTGTTCCACTTTGCCTGTGATTATTTCAGCAGAACTGACGAAAGATCGAGAGGAGCAACTGATTGTTGTTCTAAAGAAATTTAAGAAAACAATTGGTTGGACCATAGCTGATATTTGAAGTATAAGCCCTTCTTTTTGCATGCATAAAATTATTTTAGAAGAAGGTGAAAGAGCTCAAATTGATGGGCAAAGGATGCTCAATCCTATTAAGAAAGAAGTTGTGAGAAAGGAAATGATGAAATGGTTAGATGTAGGAATCATCTATCCTATTTCAGATAGTTTGTGGGTAAGTCTAATGCAGTGTGTGTCAAAGAAAGGTGGAATCACGATTGTTGAAAATGAGCATAACGAGTTGATTCCAATGAGAACTGTTATTGGTTGGAGAATCTGTATTGATTACAGAAAATTGATTAAAGCTACTCGGAAGGACCATTTTCTATTTCCTTTTATGGATTAGATGTTAGATCAACTGGCAGGTAATGAATTCTATTGTATTTTAGATGGCTATTCGAGATATAACCAAATAGTTGTAGCTCTAGAGGACTAACATGAAATAACCTTTACTTGTCCATACGGTACGTTTGGTTTTAGGTGAATGCCTTCTGATTTATGCAAAATGACAATATTCACTAATATGGTTGAAAATTTTGTTGAGGTTTTCATGGATGATTTTTCTATTTTTGGTAACATATATAATATTTGTTTGAGTAATTTGGCTAAGGTACTGAAGAGATGCGAAGAGACGAATCTTGTCCTTAACTGGGAAAAATGCCATTTTATGGTTAAAGAAAGTAAAGGTGGATGTAATTGAAAGATTACCAGCTCCAATTAATGTGAAAGGAGTCAGAAGTTTCTTAGGCCATGCTAGTTTTTACCGAAGGTTTATCAAAGATTTCTTGAAAATTTCTAAACTATTGTGTTTTTTGTTAAAGAAAGATACAGTGTTTGATTTCAACAAAGCATGTTTAGAAGCTTTTGAAGATCTAAAAAAATGGTTAATCTCAACCCCAATAATTGTTACACCTGATTGGAGCTCACCTCTTGAGTTGATGTGCGATGTAAGTGGTTATGTCGTTGGAGCTGTGATGGGTCAAAGAAGAAACAAAGTGTTTCACCCTATTTACTATGCAAGTAGAACTTTGACGGGAGCCCAACTCAATTATATAGAAGATGCAAAACTGAGGCTAATTTGTTGGATACTGTTACTCCAAGAATTTGACTTTGAGATCCAAGACAGAAAAGGTGTCGAAAATCAAATAGTTGATCATCTGTCGAGGTTGAAGCAAGATGAGGTAACTCGATCATGTGTGCCTATCAACGAGAATTTCCCAAATGAACACTTATTTGAAGTAAGTCAAATTCATGAAACACCTTGGTTTGTTGATTTTGCCAATTATTTTGCATGTGGAATAATTCCTCGAGAAATGACATACCAACAAAAGAAAAATTTCCTTCATGATAGTTGCTATTATTTTTAGGAGGATTCGTTTTTGTTTAAACAGTGTGCAGATAATATAATTTGAAAGTGTGTAGCTGAAAGTGAGATTGCTGAGGTCTTGTATCATTGCCATTCATCTCCAAGTGAGGGACACTTTGGTGGTTCATGGACTACAACAAAGATTTTGCAAGCAGGTTTCTTTTGGCCTACACTATTTAAAGATGCTGATGCTTATGAGAAAAACTGTGATAAATGCTAAAGGACTGGAAATGTAACACCCCTTACCCTTATTCATTACCGAAATAGGTACGAGGCATTACCGAAGTTTACTAAACATTTTCAGATAATTCTGAGTCATTTATTATTCATATTTTAAAGATAATCATAACGTCTCTCTATTGGGACCTCGAAGCCCCAAACATACATTAAAAACCAACTGGAATTAAATCAAAATCATAAAAAAATTTCGCAAAATCTTAAATTTTATTTTCATCTAAGTACTTACCATTTCAATGCTTCTTATAATTAAACATATTACCATTCAATCAATAGCTTGACACTTGTCTAAGCGTCAAACAACATCATTGTTAGTATACTTGCACATATTTCATATAAATTCAATATTGATATACTTATTTTCTCGACATGTCACACTTGAGTTTAATAATTGTCTTTACTTACATAATTTCCTTGTATCAACATATCAAAGATAATCATATATGTACATGTCATGAAACATATCATTCTCTTACCGTTTCTTCATAAGTATATATCAATCGTTTCATTATATCAATATTTCATGCTCCATCATTTCCATATATTTTATGTATATTTATTCCGGTAAAGTTTATATCAAACTTAACATAAATTATATTCCATGTACTTATTCTTATTTCATTTATCTATCTTCATAATTATTTCATACAACTATTTTGTACATATATTTCCATATGACCAGTTCTTGTAAACATTTCACCCAACCATTTCATATAACCATTCGTCATCTGATACATATTACCTGAATATCAATTGTTCAATAGATGTCATCGCGTCTCCCATCCACGGTCTTATTTATCTTTGACATGATGCCATAGTGTCTTTCAACTATGGTCTTACTCATTTTCTGTCATATTGTCATGGTATCTTTCAACCATGGTCTTATTCATTTCATGTCATGCTGCCATGGTATCTTTCAACCATGGTCTTATTCATTTCATATCACGTTGCCATGGTATCTTTCAACCATGGTCTTACACATTTCATATCAGAGAGTACACTCCCGCGAACCTCATCCTTACCGTGGGATTACCAAATCCAGGCTAAATCCCCTGTAATATAAACTCATAGAGTATTGTCGGGATTACCACCCAGTGAATCCCTATAGCGACAATTACTCTAATGAGCTTGGATCTGAATTACAGTCGAAGCTAAATTCAGACCCTAATTCAGATTACCGTCTGGGCTAAATCCATTTTACACATATTCTTCGGGAGGGCTATATCAGGATAGGATCACCCGTCCGGGCTTGATCCTTTTTACCGTCAATTCCTTTTCAGAGATCTATCGAAATTTCCTTTCATTCAATCGAGATTTCTTCCCCTTTTTATCAAATATATCAATGTTTCATAAATTTCCATATAATGAACATTCAAATCATGTTCATATAAAAAACATGCATTTCAAGCATTTAAGAATATAATTCAAGTTACATGAACTTACCTCATTACTTGTTCGTGTTTATAATTTTATTAATCCGATATCTTTTCTTTTCCACGATCAAATCTCTTATTTGAGTCGTCCGGATCTTTATAAATAAATTTGATCATCATTTTCATTCATTAAATATTCTAATGTATTTAGTTAATGCTCTGGGCAAAATTACCATTTTGCCCCTAAACTTTTATTTAATGACGATTTCATCCTTAGGGTTAGGAAAATAAAATTCTTGCAATTTAATCCTTATTTCCAGCTATTATTCTCATACATATTGATAATGACCCATGAATTCTATAAAATATCGAATTTTCCATAATTTCAACACTTTTCAATTTAATCCCTAAAAACATGTTTTTCCCCAATCTTGAACTAAATTAATAATTTCATTCAATTTTGTAATTTAAATAATAAAATAGTTCATTTCATGCAATTTGGTCATTTCTGACATTTTTACAAAATTACCCATAAGGTTTTACTTTTATTCAATTTAGTCCCTGAGCCTAAAACATGCAAATTAGCCATGTTAGATGAATATTCATACATATTTTCCTTCTCCTTCTCTCCATTCCACATCCTTAATGTATATAACACACTTGTAAGTAATATTATCTATAATTTTCATTATTTACTTTTATGAATATTCAAGCTGTCCATCTGTGTCATAGTTACTAAATTATTTATATATGGAGCTATAGAACTCCAAATTAAGATCTGTTAATTTTCCATGAAACTAGACTCATATATCTTCTTACCGTAAAATTTTTAGAATTTTTGGTTTAGCCAATAAGTACATTTTTTTCTTTAAATTTACCCCTTTTCTGCTGTCTGACAGTCCTGACCCTTCTTCACTAAAAATTAATTATCTCCTCGTACAGATTTCGAATGATGTTCCCGTTTATTTATATTAAAAATAGACTCATTCAATATTCTAAACATATAAATTTAAGTCCATAATTATTTTTATCCAATTTTTGATGATTTTCAAAATTCAGAACAGGGGAACCCAAAATCATTCTGACCTTGTCTCACAAAATTGATTATATCTCATGATTTACAATTCCATTGCTTTATAATTTATTCTATAAAAAACTAGACTCAATAAGCTTTAATTTCATACTTTATTCATCCTATAATTCGATTTTTAAAATTTTTTATGATTTTTCAAAGTTAGACTACTGCTGCTGTCCAAAACTGTTTTGGTATAAGATATTAATTACTATGTTATAACACCCTTATTTTCTTTTTCTACACCATTTCTCATCACTTTCTCTTATTTTCTCTTCACTAACGTATCAAGAACATAGGACCTTATGTAAGAAAACTCTACTATAACATTATTTCCATGCTTTGTCAATAATAACAAACTTAAAAACATATTGAAATCTTGATGTACTTACCTTTTCTTATTGACTTCAATCTTTAACTTGATTTTTCTCTCTCCTCCAGCTTCTATTTCTTGAATCCAACTTGATATTCTTGCTCTCCATCATCTCCTTGCTATCTTTCTCTCTTGATGGCTATGAAAATTCTTTCAATTTTTAGGTGAAAATAATGAATTTTTGGTAGAAGGACTAAATTATAAAAAAAGAAAACTTCTTTTCTTCTTCTTCTTGTACGTGGGTTTGCATGGGAAAGGAAAGGTGATGATAATTCTTTATCTTTCCTTCCTTTTATACTAAATAAATAATAATAAAATAATAATGAAATAATAATAAAATAATAAAATATCTTATTAAAATAATATATATCTAATTAAATAATCATAAAATATCATCAACATCATCATTAATTTCTAGATTTCTCTCTATTCCAATTGACCATTTTGCCCTTTATTATCTTTTAAAATTCCATCCTTGAGTCATCATTTAATTTGGTAAAATTGCAATTTAGTCCCTCATAGTTCTTCACCTATTCAATTTGGTCCTAATCAATCCATTTTCCTTAGTTTCTAGATCATTCCACTCTTAAAATATTTACACTATTGGTCCTTTAACTTTTTCATATTTACACTTTAACCCCTCAAATTTTAAGTATTTATTCTTGTGCAACAAAACTTTTCTCACTTTTACAATTCAGTCCTTTCTTGAATTAATATATCATAATATACTTCTCAATATTGACATAACTCAAAATTACTCTTTTTGTCACTTTATTTTCTTATTTTACTATATTACGGGTAATATTTTACTATAAAAATTTTCGGGGTATTACAGGAAATATGTCAAAGAGGATCGAGATGCCTTTGACAAACATTTTGGAGATTAAATTATTCGATGTTTGGGGCATTGACTTCTTAGGTTCGTTTCCTTCTTCAAATGGGAACAAATACATTTTAGTTGTTGTGGACTATGTATCCAAGTGGGTTGAAGTTGAAGCATACCCTACAAATGATGCTAAGGTAGTCATGCAATGTAACAACCCAATTTTGGGTCTAGTCAGAATAGTGGTTTTAGGACCACAAATTCAATGCAGAAAAAATTACTTCTCATATTTTTATGGTCTACAGTTTTATGAAATGATTTTGTGAAAATTTTGCTCGAAAATTTTGACATTTAAGCACTCAATTTAGCAAAAAGGACTAAATTGCAAAAAGTGCAAAACTTAAGTTTTATATGCTAAAGATGTTTATTTGCTATGAGATTTTAAATTAGAGGTCCTTAGATGGTAATTAGACCATTACTTAAGTTGGTAGACAAAAATGGATATGGAGTAAGAGAAATTTTAGTGTTTTAAGAAAAGGGCATTTTGGTTATTTGGTAATTAAATGAATTAAAAAGAAAAAATCAAGCCAAAATCTTTGTCCATCTTTCTCACCATAGTTGAATTAATCAATGTGAGTATTAAATGAGTTAAATTTGTTAATATAGATTAAGAAAAATAAGGTTTGGACTTAAATCGGGGGAAAAACAAAGTGTTTGATGATTAGGTCCAATTATCCTATTTTTTTACTGAGGTAAGTTCGTATGTAAATAATGCATTGTTATATTTATGTTTTAAATGCTTTAATGTTGTATGAATTGTGATTGACTCTTTGGACGTATTCGACAAAAGTTTCGACAAGCGAGAAATCCCGGTTGAACCTTAGGAATAGAATAGGATACGAGTGACATGTCACTAGGAACCCATGTGTTTATGTGATCCGAGTGCTAGTCCCGTACGTCCTACTAGTGGCTGGGTAGTCTAGCATAAGTTACGGATACTTGACAGTTTGTGTGAGCAGCACTGTTTAGCTACGTCCTGATTGATAGCTTGTGTGAGCAGACCGGTGAATAGCTCGAAAATGAGCCCATATGTATTATGAGATATGATGTAGCTTTGGCTACATATATGGCACTTATGTGTAAGAATTCCGAGTATCCATAATATTTTGAGTGTTCAACGGGAATGTCAAAGTTGCGAAAGACTATGGTTATGTTGCGAGTTGGTACAGATATGTACGTAAAAATCATATGTATTGAGCTCGATATGTGATGAAACCTTGGTAAGGTTGTAATTGAGTAAGTTATAACTATAAGATTTTAATAACATTTATGCTAATTTTCATCATGTTAATTGTATGTTAAATATGTGATTATGATGCTTATTATTTCCATAGGAACTTACTAAGCTTTATAGCTTACTCCCCTTTTCTTTCCCTTGTCTTATAGTGTCACCAAGCTAGCTCGGGAATCAGAGACCGTTAGAGATCCACTCCTATCAACAATTATTTTGGTACCAATGATTTCAACATTTTGAGTTATGGTATGTATAGAAGACTGGTCATTTTGTTATGTGTCATAATTGATTGGCCAAATGTGTTGGCTTATATTGGTTGAAAGCTCATTTTGTATAAGGCCATTTGAAATTGGCTACTATTGGTATAAGCAATTTATATGATGATGCCTTTTATGGATGTGGGAATTTACATGATTTGAGTTGATGAGTATGTGATATTTGTGTATGATAGATGGTAACATGTGAATGATGTGTTGATGTCTTGGTTGTGGCTAATTTGGTTGTATGTATATGCTTGGATTGGTGCCATATTATGTTGTGTAGGTGCGTGCATAAAAGGGTGGCAAAAAGGCTTGGTAAACAACCTCATTTTTGTCCACACGGGTGACATACGGTCTACCCCATAGGCATGTGTTCCGGCCGTGTATCCCCTACACCCTAAATTTAGGGAAACAAAATGCTCAGAATTAAGCACACGGGCAAAGACAAGGGCGTGTGTCTCAACCGTGTGGATGACATGGCCTCAAGCACGGACGTGTGTCCTGGGCATGTGAAGTCTACACCTATTTAATGAATAATCATAAATTTTATATCGACCACACGGCCTAGCGCATGGGAGTGTGACTTGGTCGTGTGTCTTCAATTTGTTCTTGGGTGACAAACAGAGAGTTACATGGGTTCGGGACACGGGCGTGTGTAACCATACGGCCTACCCACACGGGCGTGTGACCCCTGTTTAGTGAAAAATTTTCTAAGTTTTGTGAAATTTTCTAAAGTTCTCGGTTTAGTCCTGAACCACTTCCAAAGCATGTTTTGGGCATCGTAGGCTCGTAATAGGGACATTGTGATTGAATATGAATGGTTTTAATTTGGACGCAAATGTATAACCCGAAATTGTATGTTTGTATGTGTGTTAAGTCTGGCAATGCCTCGTACCTTGTTCCGGCGTTGAATACGGGTAAGGTGTGTTACATGCGATTCCTACGTAAGCATCTGTTTACACAATTTGGGACACCAAGAGCTATTATTAGTGATGAAGGTTCTCACTTTGTGAACAAATGGCTTAAGTGGTTGCTTGAAAAATATGATGTGAAGCACAAGATATCTACTACCTATCACCCCCAATCTAATGGGCAAGTTGAAAGAGTGAACCGTGAAATCAAAGGTATCCTTGAAAGGGTAGTCCACCCTAGTAGAAAAGATTGGTCTCGAAGGCTCGATGATGCATTATGTGCCTATCGAACAACATTTAAGATACCGTTAGGAATGACTCCTTATCGGTTAGTCTTTGGAAAGGCATGTCATTTGCCATTAGAGTTGGAGAATAGAGCTCACTAGGCTTTGAAGCAGTTATACTTTGATCTTAAGCAAGCCGATGAGAGAAGGATGTTACAACTTGATGAGTTGGAAAAGCTGAGGTTGTTTTCCTATGAGAATGCCAAAATGTGTAAAGAAAGATCAAAGAGATGGCATGATAGTCATATACAACCTTGCGAGTTTAAAGAAGATCAGAAGGTTTTGTTGTTTAATTCAAGGTTGAAGTTATTTCCTGGGAAGCTTAAATCCCGATGGAAAGGACCCTATACCATCTATCGAGTTTATCCTTATGGAGCTATTAAATTATATGACAATTACGGAGGTATGTTTAAAGTTAATGGTCAACATCTCAAACACTACTAGGATGGTGAAGTTGAACGAGCTGAATCCTCGTTCAAATTAACAAACCCATGATTTTTCATGAACTCATTTTGTACATAAATAAATAATTATAACATATTTTCTTGTCTTATTACATTTAATTAATTTTGTCTAAGGAGATTGGAACTTAAGCGGGACCATGATTTAGACCTTATTTGGAATGGTGGTTTCTAGACCACGAATCCGAGTCAGAAAAATATTTTAAAATTATTTTCTGTGTTTATTATGTGTGAATTTATATGTGTGAAATTTTTGTGATTTAATTTTGTCGTTTTAGTTTCCAATTAAATAGAAGGGCTAAATCGCGTAAAATGAAAACTTGATAGTTTAATGTGTGAGGGCCGAATTGTTGTTGTCTTTTTAAATTGAGGCATTTAAGTTGCAATTAGACCATTAATATATGGGATGGACGGTTGTAACCTTATGTTATAATGGTTTCATATTTTATAATAAAGGTTAAATATGTAAATTAGATAATATGTTAATATATGTTATATTATAACATAATTAAAACCCATTAGTTCATTATTTTCTCATGACCGAATAACAAAAAGAAAGAAAACAAATAAAGCTTTAGGTATTCGACACTTTGGAAGCTTAATTAAGGTATGTAACTAGCTCGGCTTTTAATAATTTTTACGTTTTTGAGATTGTTGCAGTGTAATGTACAAAGCCCATGCTTGAATTTTTTATTTTGATGAATATTTTGAGTTATGCCATTGATTAATATTTGAGCTTTGTGATGTTATTTGATGAAATATGAAAGATATGTTTTGGATTAACATGTTTTGTATTGGAATTTTTGATGATTTTGAGTAATTAGGACTAAATTGAAAAAATGATAAATTGAGGGATGAAAATGTGAAATAAATGAAATGTATGGACTTGTATGAATACAAGGAACATTCGGCCTAAGCATGGTATACTCAAATTTTGCATGTTTTGTGTTTTGTGCAATTTGGATTAAATTGTAAAAAGTGTAAAATGTCAGGGGTAAAATGGTAATTTGTCCAATTATGTGTTTTTGGACTAAATTGAGTGAAAATATGTTGAATGATTTTAATTTGAATATGTTTAGATCAAGAACCAAAGAAATCGAATTTGGATCGGGGAAGAACTAAAGTTGTCGATTAGACGTCCCGTTCTGATTTTCATCATCCGAGGTAAGTTTATAAGCAAATAAATACTGTTAATTTTGAATATATGTAAATTTAAAATGCTGAATTGAATTTTATGAGTATTTATATATAATGACCGAATGTGTATATGCTTGGGAATTAAGTTTACGAGCTCAATTCGATTGAGTTACGACGTCTAAAAGCCCCGTACGAACCTTAGGAGTAAATAGGATACATATGTCATGACATAAGATTTTCGATATGTGTTCTCGTGTAAGATCACGTCTGGGACGTTAACATCGATATGTGATTATGTGTAAGACCATGTTTGGGACATCGGCATCGTATTTGATTCGTGTAAGACCCTGTCTGGGACAATGGAATTGATATGAGATAGCATGTAAGACCACATCTAGGACGTTGGCATTTTACAATATATGTTATTATCTGAGTATCCTAATCAATTCCAAATGGTTCAAAGGGCAAAGATAAATTGTGATCGAGGGTGTTAAACGAGCTAAAATGACCAGGTATGTGTTAGTTGATTATCTATTTGAAAATAAGGTAAGTTGACCATTAGATATGTGATGCAAATTATATAAGTTATTAATGTAAATATATGTGCATTAGTGAAGTATATTCGGCCATATGCTTTGTATATGCAATTGATGTTATATTTTGAATCATGAGTAGATGTTTATGTATGTAAATGTACTTGGTTATATATATGTATAATCGGCTATGAATAAGTTTAAATGTGAAAGTATATGATATACATGAAATTGTAAGCTTGAGATTTAATGTGATTATGGTAGTATAGTTTGGTCTGTTTAAATGAGTTGATTATGCTATTGAGTTGATTATTTGCTTATGACTTACTAAGCTATGATAGCTTACTTGTGTGTTTATATTTGCCTTTGTTTTATAGATATTGGAGATTAGTTACGAGCTCGGGAATCGTCAGCAAAGTCCATCACACTATCGACTTTTTTTGGTATTTGATAAGTTTAAACTTGAACCTATGGCATGTATAAGCTAGGTTATATTTTGTTAATATTGAAATTATGTATATATTAAGCCATGCAAAAATGGCTAATATGCTATAAGAGTATATGAAAATTTAGTCAAGTTGTTATGTGATATATGAATTGAAAATGGTTGGTGATTTTGGTTGTGATTGGTTGAATCGGTCGGGGTACATATATGTGTTGTATTAGGTTACATGGTTCGGCTTGTTGATTAGGTTAATTGATGACTTAGTAATTTGGCATGGGATAATTATATCTTGGTAAGTATGTTCTTTGGTCTATATGTTTGTGATATTTAGGTAAATGATTCGGCAATGAGAAATGGTAAGTATAATATATAATCGGTTTAATAGATAGCTCATCTTGAAGATATGAATTGTGATATAATTTGAATGGTCAATGATAGTAAATTTTGGCCTAGTATTGAGTTAAAATGATGGATATGTTTAGTTGTAGTTTTGATGTTTTGGCCATTATATTTGTTTATATGCGAATCATGGTTATTATATATTTGACAATGTTGATGAAATTATGCCAAAGTATATGTGTTTGGTATTAATGGTATGATGCGAATTTGCGGTTGGACATGTTGTTGAGTGATATGCTTAATATATAAGTAAAATATATATTAGGTAAATAGATATAATTTGATATATTGATATTCGGCTATGTAATGAAGTAGGTATGGATAATATTTGTATGTCTTTGATCATTGATGGTAAATATGATTTTAAGTGTAATGAAAAGCTTGTGAAATGACCATGTTATGATTTGGTAAACAATTGAATTAACTTTCGGTGGATTTTATCTAATTGATGAGACATGTATTGATATTTAAGTTGGATTGTTTTGGCTATATGGATTTGTTTATATATTTAGCTGAATATGTGACTTTTAACTTAATGTTGAATATGACTTCTATAAATTTGATTGATATGTGATAATAGTATGTTAAAAATTTTAGTTTGTATGTTAAAAATGTGGGACGAATAGTTGATATGTATTATAACTATATATATGTATATAATTGATGTGTTGATGTGAAGGTAAGATATTATGTTTGATTATTAGGTTTGATTATTGAAAATGTTTCATATGTGTAAAGTGAATGAGCGTAATAGAATTCAACATCAAATAAAGCATATGTGTTTAACATGTCATAAAAATATTCAGCTAAAGATTTAGTAAATGACCATATAAATAAAAAGTTCAGTTTTTAATAAGGAAGTTGGTTTAGATAGAATTACAATAAGTTTGCATGTATGTTTGGTTTTAAGTAATGAATGATGAGATGTTTTAATCTATATGTTTATATCCAACCATTTGATAACGATTATGATTGAATGTTATTTAATATATGTGTAACCTGTAATATTTGATTTGATTTAGTATAAGTTTAGTTGTGATGTTTTAAGATGATTTATAACTATATGTATCTACGATTAACCGAAGTTATGTTTAGTTTGGTAATACCTCGTAACCCCTTTTCGACGACGGATACGGCTAAAGAGTGTTACATTTGATTCGTATCAGAGCTATGGTTTAGCCGATTCTAGGACTAACGTAGCGCGTGTAAGTCTAGCTATACATGTCATATTATATATTGTGATAGCGTGATGACTTCTAACATTTGAAAATGTGTTTTCGTATAATAAATGTGTTTTCGTATAATAAATGGATCCCGATAGAGCCGTAGTTGATGATGTCGAGAGTATAGTGCCTGCTCCCTCACAAGGGTTTGTAGTACTGGTTGGCATACTTGAAATAAAAGAGTTTGTAGTACTGGTTGAGCGACCCTGCAAAGTCGAAGAGCTTGGGAAAGAGAAAAGAAAAGTTGACTTAGAAGCTAGAGATTCAAGTAAGAGATCATCGAGTAACTCATTTCAGTCGGCATCAAAGAAGTTCCGAGATGATTTTCGTAGTTCTAAAGCTACTTCGAGTTATCCTAGAAGGGATCGGGAGAGACCACCTGTGAGCTCGAGAGCTACCTCAGTGGCTAGTGTTGGTAATGTTAGATCGAACCAACCCGAGTGTAAACATTGTGGTAAATGACATCCTGGTAGCTGTAGATTACATGATCGGGCCTGTTTTAAATGTGGATCGATGGATCATTTTGTTCATGAATACCCTGAGCTAGCTGAGCAAAACATAGTACAGAATGCGAGATCAGGTAATACTGCAGCTCGAGGTAGACCACCTAGAAATACGGGTAACGTGAGTAGCAGTCAGAGAGGGACTAAAGATACAACAGTTAGATTCGAGGCTCGTGCACCTGCTAGAGCCTATGCTATACGCGCACGCGAGGAGGCTTCATCCCCAGATGTTATTACTGGTACATTCACTCTCTATGATACTAGTGTAATTGCATCGATTGATCCTAGTTTAACTCATTCTTATGTGTGTGAGACTTTATTATTCAGTAAGACTTTGTCTATTGAGTCTACTGAGCTTGTGATTAGAGTATCAAACCCCTTGGGCTGGTGTGTTATGGTCGATAAAGTGTGTAAGAATTGTCATTTGATGATTCGAGATTCGTGTTTTCCGACTGATTTCCATTTGACGAATTCGATATAATTATGGGTATGGATTGGTTGACTTTGCACGATGCTGTCGTAAATTGCAAAAGAAAGACTATTGATTTACGGTGCCAGAATGATGAGATTATTTGGATTGAATCTAATGATCTGAATGGTTTACCGACAGTGATATCTTCGATGTTAGCTAAAAAGTATGTGAGAAAGGGTTGTGAAGCTTACTTTGCATATGTGCTTGATAGTAAAGTAGCTAAAAGAAAGATTGAATCAATACAAGTTGTGTGCGAGTATCCGGATGTGTTTCCTGAAGAATTGCCAAGTTTGCCACCTATCCGAGAAGTAGAATTTGGTATTGAGTTAGTACTGGGGACGACTCTGATATCGATAGGTCTGTACAGAATGGCACCTACTGAATTAAAAGAATT
Source organism: Gossypium longicalyx (assembly GCA_025698465.1). Taxonomy (NCBI): domain Eukaryota; kingdom Viridiplantae; phylum Streptophyta; class Magnoliopsida; order Malvales; family Malvaceae; genus Gossypium; species Gossypium longicalyx. The sequence continues at coordinate 47,515,255 of CM046995.1, forward strand.
GAAAGCTCAGTTACAAGAGTTGACAGATAGGGGTTTTGCGCGACCGAGTTTTTCTCCTAGGGTGTACCAATTTTATTTGTGAAAAAGAAAGATGGAACTATGAGAATGTGTATCGACTATAGACAGCTCAATAAGGTAACTATAAAGAATAAATATTTCTTACCACGAATTGACGATCTGTTCGATCACCTGAAAGGGGCTACAGTGTTTTCAAAGATAGATTTGAGATCAGGCTACTAATAGATTTGAGATCAGGCTACTATCAATTGCGAGTTAAAGACTCCAATGTGCTAAAGACTGCTTTCTCAACTAGGTACAGACATTATGAGTTTTTGGTTATGCCATTCGGACTTACTAATGCACCTGCTATTTTTATGGATTTGATGAACCGGATCTTTAGACAGTATCTGGATCGATTTGTGGTTGTGTTCATAGATGACAATTTGAATTATTCTCGTGATGAAACTGAGCATACCGAACACTTGAGGTTTGTGTTACAGACTTTACGAGATAAACAGTTGTATGCAAAGTTCAATAAATGCGAGTTCTGGTTACGTGAAGTCATTTTTTTGGGTCAAGTTGTATCAGCATCAGGTATTCGGGTTGATCCGAGTAAAATTTTAGCTATAATTGATTGGAAACCTTCGAAAAATGTTTCTGAAGTCCGAATTTTTCTGGGACTTGCTAGTTACTATAGACGATTCGTGAAAGGTTTCTCTATGATTGCAACCCAATGATGAAGAAATTACAGATAGATGTTAAGTTCAAGTGGTCAGAAAGTGCTAGAAAAGTTTTGATCAGTTGAAAGCCCTTTTGACAGAAGCTCTAGTGCTAGTTCAGCCAAAATCGTGTAAAGAATTTGTTATCTATAGTGAAGCATCTTTAAATGGTTTGGGCTATGTTTTGATGTAGGAAGGCAAAGTTATAACTTATGCTTCGAGACAATTAAAGCTGCATAAAAAGAATTATCTGACACATGATCTAGAATTGGCAGCTATTGTGTTTGCATTGAAGATATGGCACCACTATCTGTTTTGTGAGAAATGTCATGTTTATTCTAATCACAAAAGCCTGAAATATTTGATGACTCAGAAAGATCTGAATTTGAGACAACGTCGATGGTTAGAGCTGTTAAAAGATTATGAGCTTGTGATTGATTATCATCCAGGAAAGGCTAATGTTTTTGCTGATGCTTTAAGCCGAAAATCACTATTTGCTTTGCGTGCAATGAATGCGCATATGGCTATGTCTGATGATGGTTCGATAATAACTGAATTAAAAGCAAGACCGTTATTTGTTCAACAGATTTGTAATGCTCAGAAAGTAGTTGATGATTTGTAAGCAAAGCAAGCTCAATGTGATTCAAAAATTGATTCAGAGTTCAGAGTTAATGCTGAGGGTTGTTTGAGGTTCAGAAACCGGATATGTGTCCCGAGAAATTCAGAGTTGATTCAAATGATTTTGAATAAAGCTCACAGTAGTAGGTTATCTGGTCACCCGGGTAGTACGAAAATGTATAATGACCTGAAACAGCTTTACTGGTGGCATGGTATGAAACAAGACATTTCTGACTTTGTTTCGAAATGTTTAGTCTGTCAGCAAGTAAAAGCCGAACATCAGGTACCTTTTGGATTGCTTTAACCGATCATGATACCTGAGTGGAAATGGGACAGAGTTACGATGGATTTTGCATTCGGTTTGCCATTGATATCGAGCAAGAAAGATGCAATCTGCGTTATTGTGGATAGATTGACTAAATCGGCTCATTTTGTTCTGGTCTGCACAGATGACTCACTTGATAAGCTAGCTGAATTGTATGCTTATCAGATTGTGAGATTAAACGGAGTACCTATTTCTATTGTTTCAGATAGAGATCCAAGGTTCACATCGCGATTTTGGAAGAAACTGCAAGATGCTCTAGGTAAGAAATTACATTTTAGCACTTCTTTTCATTCGCAAATAGATGGTTAGTCCAAACGAATCATTCAGATACTTGAGGATATGCTGAGATATTATATTCTTGAGTTCGAAGGTATGTGGGAATGACACTTACCTCTGATTGAATTTACGTCAATAATAGCTTTCAATCGAGTATCAAAATGACACCTTATGAGGCTTTGTACGGTCGTAAAATTCGTTCACCATTGTATTGGACCGAGCTCAGAGAAAATAAGATACACGGGGTCAATTTGATTAAAGAGACTGAACAGAAAGTAAAAGTGATCCGCGAAAGTTTGAAAATAGCGTCAGATAGTCAGAAATCGTATGAGGACTTGAAACGAAAAGATATAGAGTTTCAGACAGGGGACAAAGTCTTTTTGAAAGTTTCGACATGGAAGAAAATACTCAGATTCGGTCATAAAGGCAAATTGAGTCCGAGATTTATTAGGCCGTATGAGATTATTGAGCATATCGGGCTAGTTGCTTATAGACTATTGTTGCCACCTGAGTTAGAAAAGATTCATAATTTCTTTCATGTCTCAATGCTTCGTAGATATCAATTTGATCCCTCACATGTGATTAATCCATCAGAGATCGAGATTAAGTCTGATATGACATATGAGGAAGAACCAATTCGTATTCTGGCTCGCGAAGTTAAAGAACTGCGAAATAAGAAAATTTCGTTAGTGAAAATAATATGGCATAAACATGGAGTTGAAGAGGCAACGTGGGAGCCAGAGGATGCAATGAAAGAACGCTATCTAAACCTATTCATCTGTAAGATTTTCGGGGACGAAAATCCCTAAGGGGGAAGAGTTGTAACAGCCCAATTTAGACCCTATTCGAAATGGTGGTTTCAGGACTACGAATCCGAGTCAGAAAAATATTTTAAAATTATTTTCTGTGTTTATTATGTGTGAATTTATATGTGTGAAATTTTTGTGATTTAATTTTGTCATTTGAGTGTCTGATTAAATAAAAGGGCTAAATCGCGTAAAATGAATACTTGATAGTTTAATGTGTGAGGGCCGAATTGTTGTTGTCTTTTTAAATTGAGGCATTTAAGTTGCAATTAGACCATTAATATATGGGATGGACGGTTGTAACCTTATGTTATAATGGTTTCACATTTTATAATAAAGGTTAAATATGTAAATTAGATAATATGTTAATATATGTTATATTATAACATAATTAAAAGCCATTAGTTCATTATTTTCTCATGACCGAATAACAAAAAGAAAGAAAACAAATAAAGCTTTAGGTATTCGGCACTTTGGAAGCTTAATCAAGGTATGTAACTAGCTCGGTTTTTAATAATTTTTATGTTTTTGAGATCGTTGCAGTGTAATGTACAAAGCCCTTGCTTGAATTTTTTATTTTGATAAATATTTTGAGTTATGCCATTGATGAATATTTGAGTTTTGTGATGTTAGTTGATGAAATATGAAAGACATGTTTTGGATTAACATGTTTCGTATTGAAATTTTTGATGATTTTGAGTAATTAGGACTAAATTGCAAAAATAATAAATTGAGGGATGAAAATGTTAAATAAATGAAATGTATGGACTTCTATGAACATAAGGAACATTCGGCCTAAGCATGGTGTACTCAAATTTTGCATGTTTTGTGTTTTGTGCAATTTGGACTAAATTGTAAAAAGTGTAAAATGTCAGAGGCGAAATGGTAATTTGCTCATTTATGTGTTTTTGGACTAAATTGAGTGAAAATATGTTGAATGAGTTTAATTTGAATATGTTTAGATCAAGAACCAAAGAAATCAGATTTGGATCAGGGAAAAACTAAAGTTGTCGGTTAGCCGTCCCGTTCCGATTTTCATCATCCAATGTAAGTTTATAAGCAAATAAATACTGTTGATTTTGAATATATGTAAATATAAAATTTTGAATTGAATTTTATGAGTATTTATATATAATGACCAAATGTGTATATGCGTGGGAATTAAGTTTACGAGCTCAATTCAACCGAGTTACGATGTTCGAAAGCCTCGTACGAACCTTAGGAATAACTAGGATACATATGTCATGACATAGGATTTTTTATATGTGTTCTCATGTAAGACCACATCTGGGACATTCGCATCGATATGTGATTACGTGTAAGACCATGTCTGGGACATCGGCATCGTATTTGATTCGTGTAAGACCTTGTCTGGGACAGTGGCATCGATATGAGATAGCATGTAAGACCACATCTGGGACGTTGGCATTTTACGATATATGTGATTATCCGGTATCCTAATCAATTTCGAATGGTTCAACGGGAAAAGATAAATTGTGCTCAAAGGTGTTAAATGAGCTAAAATGACCAAGTATGTGTTAGTTGATTATATATTTGAAAATAAGGTAAGTTGACCATTAGATATGTGATGCAAATTATATAAGTTATTAATGTAAATATATGTGCATTAGTGAAGTATATTCGGCGATATGCTATGTATTTGCAAGTGATGTTATATTTTGAATCATGAGTATATGTTTATGTATGTAAATGTACTTGGTTATATATATGTATAATCGGCTATGAATAAGTTTATATGTGAAAGTATATGATATACATAAAATCGTAAGCTTGAGATTTAATGTGATTATGATAGTATAGTTTGGTTTGTTTAAATGATTTGATTATGCTATTGAGTTGATTATTTGCTTATGACTTACTAAGCTATGATAACTTACTATGTGTGTTTATGTTTGCCTCTGTTTTATAGATTTTGGAGATTAGTTACGAGCTCGGGAATCGTCAGCAAAGTCCATCACACTATCGACTATTTTTGGTATTTGATAAGTTTAAACTTGAACCTATGGCTTGTATAAGCTAGGTTATATTTTGTTAAATTAAAGTTCTGTATATATTAAGCCATGTGAAAATGGCTAATATTTTATGAGAGTATATGAAAATTTAGTCAAGTTATTATGTGCTTATTGAATTGAAAATGGTTGGTGATTTTTGTTGTGATTGGTTGAATCGATCAGGGTACATATATGTGTTGTATTAGGTTACATGGTCCGGCTTGTTGATTAGGTTAATTGATGACTTAGTAATTTGGCATGGGATAAGTATATTTTGGTAAGTATGTTCTTTGGTCTATATGTTTGTGATATTTAGGTAAATGATTTGACAATGAGAAATGGTAAGTATAATATATAATCGGTTTAATAGATAGCTCATTTTGAAGATATGAAATGTGATATAATTTGAATGGTGAATGATAGTAAATTTTGGCTTAGCATTGAGTTAAAATGATTGATATGTTTAGTTGTAGTTTTGATGTTTTGGCCATTATATATGTTTATATGTGAATCATGGTTATTATATATTTGACAATGTTGATGAAATTATGCCAAAGTATATGTGTTTGGTTTCAGTGGTATGATGCAAATTTGTGGCTGGACATGTTGTTGAGTGATATGCTTAATATATAAGTGAAATATATATTAGGTAAATGGCTATAATTTGATATATTAATATTCAGCTATGTAATGAAGTAGGTATGGATAATATTTGTATGTCTTTGATCATTGATGGTAAATATGATTTTAAGTGTAATTAAAAGCTTGTGAAATGATCATGTTATGATTTGGTAAATAATTGAATTAACTTTCAGTGGATTTTAACTAATTGAGGAGACATGTACTAATATTTAAGTTAGATTGTTTTGGCTATATGGATTTGTTTATATATTTACCCGAATATGTGACTTTTAACTTTGTTTTGAATATGACTTCTGTAAATTTGATTGATATGTGATAATAGTATGTTAAAAATTTTAGTTGGTATGCTAAAATGTGGGACGAATAGTTAATATGTATTGTAACTATATATATGTATATAGTTGATATTTTGATGTGAAAGGTAAAATATTATGTTTGATTATTAGGTTTGATTATTGAAAATGTTTCATATGTGTAAAGTGAATAAGTGTAATAGAATTCAATATCAAATAAAGCATATGTGTTTAGCATGTTATAAAAATATTCGGCTAATGATTTAGTAAATGACCATATAAATAGAAACTTCAATTTTTAATAAGTAAGTTGGTTTAGATAGAATTACAATAAGTTTGCATGTATATTTGGTTTTAAGTAATGAATGATGAGATGTTTTAATCTATATGTTTTTATCTAGCCATTTGATAACGATTATGATTGAATGTTATTTAATATATGTGTAACCTGTAATATTTGATTTGATTTAGTATAAGTTTAGTTGTGATGTTTTAAGATGATTTATAACTATGTGTATCTACGATTATCCGAAGTTATGTTTAGTTTGGTAATACCTCGTAACCCCTTTCCACCGACGGATACGAGTTAGGGGTGTTACATGACTCAATTCGAACTAATTTTAAGAATATCTCTAATACTTTGGTTCCTAAGTTCCCAGATGCTATTTTTGAGACATGGACGGAAGATACTGACTATGCAAGCAGAGATGTAGCTGAAGAAAACAAGGGGAGTGAGTCAGAAAAATAAAAGGGGGGATTCTTGTCTTGTTGTTTATTTATCATTTTTAGGTCTTTAGGAATTTATTTCTTTCGTAATTAGGATTTAATTTCTACAGAATAAAGCATAAAAAGCATGAATAAACTTAACACTTCTTTAAAAAGAAAAAGACTAAGTAATATGGTAATGGGAATGAACATGTCTAGGATTGGGTTATTAGAAAAGACTTGGTATTTAAGCGGTCTTAATGACTCACCTCTCTTTCTTTACAACCCTACTTGGTGTTCAGTTTCCATTCATTACTTTGTTCTTGCAATGAGAACATTGCTTCTTTTTAAAGTGGGGTAAGGAAAATAAATTGCTCAAATTTTTAAAATTTTCAAGTATGTTTCAATCATTTCTTTCATAAGTATGTTTTAATAAATGAATGTTTAGAGACATTTTTTGTTAATGAGATGGTGTGTATGCAAGTATGAATGATGATTTTAGCTGAGTGAAAGTATGTTATCATGTAGAATGGAATGCTTGTATGATCTTAGCCTTAGTAATGTTTGCCATGAAAACTTAGTTTCTCTTGAGATTGGACATGCATGAAGGTTTATTCTTTAGAATTGACTTAGTAACTTTCTTGAGGCAAAATCCTAGGGGACATAAAAATCTAAAATGATATAGGAATTATTTCTTTGGATCGTTTGAGCCTTTTCAAGCCAACCCTATGATATTAGACCCTTGAAACTGTAATTTTGAGCTTAAAGGCCAGTTTATTGCAATGAACCTACATTATAAGCCACATTACCATCTTTTTAAGTTATCCTAATTTTGTGCACCCATCTTAACTAAAGTTTCCTTGGTAATCAACATTTGAGGAAATTTTCAAGAATATGTATGTGCTCATGCTTAAAAAAAAAGAATGAGATGAAGGAAGAGTGAAGAAAATTTTGCTTATTCTCCAAAAAGAAAAATGCATGAGCTTGAGTTCAAAATAAGTTTGGGGGTGTTCCAAAGGTTCACTTAAAGAAAAAGGCTTTATTTCGAGAAATGTCTCATCTCATAAAATCCCTAACTTTAACCGAGCCCCATTACAACCTTATAATAGACCTACTGATTTGTTGATTATGTCACCTACATTCATGGAGAGGAAGTACTAAGTTCAATATATGAAGATCATAAATAAGCCTTATGATTGTTTGCTTGATTGATAAGAAATTATGTTGAATGAAGAATGTTATCTGTGGCTGTGACATACATACAAACTATGATTCATGTTGGCATATTTTAAAACTTAGTATGAAACTCTAAAAATGTTTGCATATGAATTACTTGTTAATAAAGAAGATCTATGAACATGAAGTTATTAATGCATGATTATGGGACAAAGATTGATGCTGCTTACACAGTTAGCAATTTTGCCTTAGCAAGACCATTGGCTATGCATAAACATTACTCAGGACGAGCAATGATTTAAGTTTGGGGTGTGTAAACTGAAAAATATATAGGATTCTTCCTATGCAATTTATCACCTTTTTACTTAAATTCATTGTTAAAACTAAGTAATTGTTTAATAAATTAATGAAATATGTGAAAATATGAAATTAGGACATAGAAATTATTAAAATGTGATTTTATGCTTTATTATATAGTTTTCATGCATAAAATGACCTATTTTATATTTATTTGAACATATTATATTTTTAAGACATAAAATGGACCATACATGATTAAATTAAATAAAATATAAAATTATATTTAATAAATCATTTTAAAATATTTCATTAATAATTTGGGTTTTAATTAATTATTTATTTTATTCTTTGGTCCTTTAATTTATTGATTTAATTTGGACACGTTTGATAGCTTTGTTGGATTACAAAAACCATCCAAATTGAAGACCAAGTCAACCCAATTTCGGCTACACATGGCTGCCCACATAAACCACTTTTTAGTTTAATTACACAAGGTCCTTGCAATGTTGAAGAAATTAGAGATTTTCCTAAATATTTACATTTGACCGAGTCTTAGTCTTGAGTTGTTATGACAATTAAATTGCTTAAGAATCAAACAAAATTCAACTCAAAATCCATTAAGCATGGCTAGCCACTCATTGGAAAAGCTTGAAGAGACTAAACCTCTCTAATTTTAGCAAACTACCCTCCTCTCTTCACCTATAAATAAGACCTCATTTGATCCCTCATCAATCATCCCTCATCCCTCATCATTCTCTCTTCTCACTCAATTCTCTTTAGCATTTTCCATTCCTCATGCCTAACATCATCTCTTCATAGAGATTTTAGCAATTAAGCCTCTTAAGGAGCCCTTGGTTGGCCATCTTGGAGCGAAGAAGTGAAGGAGCCTCGTCGGCCAAAGTCTTGGGTGACAGCCACTCTGATTTGGGTTTAATCTTTCTTTTCTTTAATTTAATCTAAAAATGTTTGCTATGTGTTCTTTGTTCTTGTTTACAACAATGTTAGCTTAATTTTATTTAAGCTAGGATGATTGCTTTGATTAAATAATTTTTATTTGATTCATGCTTATAATGTTTGTGCCTCAATCGATCATGTGTTCAATTAAAATCAAGTTTGTATTTCATTCATACGTGATTGAAATGCATCTAAATTAGCTGAGCAATCCTATCCAGATGATACCTAGTGGACACATAATTGAAATGTGCATGCTCAATTTAAATCCTAACCCGATTAAATTGCAGGTTACACAAGAACTCTAACCAAGCTCTGTTATCTGCATAGTTTTTAGATTTGTGTGATTAAATTGTTTCAAACCTAACACATCCCTGTTACCTCACACGGATGCTAAGAAACCCTTAGTAAATAAGGATCAGTAAAATGCGTATTTACTAAGTAAAGGATTCCAAAAGGACCTGATATGGTTTCCAAACTCATGAAAGATCGAGTTGCCATGGAATGTTTTTCCGAATGTTATTAAGCATGTTGATAATAAATTAAGTTTAATTAAAGTAATTGTCCTAGTTTATTTACATTATAATTGTTGAAAATTGTGTTTATTTTGCTAAAATCTATTTCATTCATATAGTTTGCATACTTAGGATAATTTGCATTAGGGATCATTGCATTTAGTTTAATATATTTTAATCATCACTTCTCAACCATATTGTGTTTTTATTTAGCAAATTGTTAAGGGTAATTGTAATATCCCGAATTAGGGCCTAATCGGAATAGTGGTTTCGTGACCACAAATCCGAGATAGAAATAATTATTTTATAATTATTTTGAGGTTTATGATATGATTGCATAATTGTGTGAAAATTTTGTGAAGAAACTCTATGCATAAAATGCTTAATTTGAAGTTAGGGACTAAATCGAATAAGTTGCAAAACTTGCATTCTAGAAGTTTTTAGTATGAAATTGCTTTGAAATATTAATTAGGAGGTCTTAAATAGAATTTGACCAATTTCTAAAGTTTTGGACAAAAATGGGCTTGTACATGAAAATTTTCAAAGAAAGGTATTAAGGGCATTTTGGTCATTTGGATATTTAATGAAATAAAATGGGAAAAATAACACAAAATAGTCATCTTCCTCATTTAGTTGCTGCCGAAATTCACTCTCACCATAGCTAGGGTTTCTTCAACTTTCAAACTTCATAGTAAGTGATTCTAAGCCCCGTTTTTAATGATTTTTACGTTTTTGAGATCCTGGTAACTCGATAAAGCTTATGTTAGCAATAGTTTAACCTAGGGTTTATATTTGGAAAAATACCCATAGGTCAAATTTGTGTATTTTTGATGTTTTATGATATAATATGAGGTTTTAAATTATGTTAGACAACTTGTACTACTCGATTTTAAGCAAAAACGAGTAAAAGGGCTTAATCGGTAAAAATACCTAATAGTCATAAGTACATGTTAGAGTGAGAATTTGATGTTGCCATAGAAGAGAAAAGTGATCAGCATGTTATAAAACATAAGAATAAGGAATAAAGTTTAATCCCGAGCCTAGGGGCAAAAATGTAAATATGCAAAAGTTTAGGGGTAAAATTGTAATTTTGCCAAAAATTGAATTAAGGATTAATTTGATAATGTGAGTAATAAATAAGCTAAATGTGTTATTTTAGATCAAGAAAGACGTGGAATCGACCCCAATCGAGGAAAAGAAAAGATTGTGGACTAAATTGCAAAAATCTTTGTATTTTGGTACCAAGGTAAGTTCATGTGTAAATAATGTAACATAATTGTTATTTTTTTTAAGTTGTTGATGTTAATTATATGATATGCTGATTTTTATCATGAAATATATGCTTTGTGGTTAATTTCGAATAAAGTGTAAATTATGTGAACTACTTGTTAAAAATAAATTGTTACCGAGTATTGGTTTCGGCATTCTACGGAAGACGGCAAGGATATGTGTTCGAGGAAAATCCCGTTTGAACCTTAGGAATAGATTAGGATACAAGTGACATGTCACTAGGATGGTTGAGCATCCGAACTCGTTGAGTTGAGTCCGAGTTCACTTATGGATGCGAATGTCCGAACTCGTTGAGTTGAGTCTGAGTTCGTGAGATGTAACTAGGCATCCGAACTCGTTGAGTTGAGTCCGAGTTCACTTATGGATGCGAACGCCCGAGGTCGTTGAGTTGAGTCCGAGTTCGCTTATGGGCAGGTTACATGATTGCTTGATTGCATATGTGGCACTTATGTGCAAGTTATCCATGTATCCGAATTATATTCCGATGTGTTCAACGGGTAAAGTTCTACTCAAATGGAGGAATACTCGAGATGAAAAGAGACATATTGGTAAGTGATGTGAAATGTATACTTTTGACAGGTATGTACTTAACCCTCGGGTTGAGTATTGATACAACAACGATAAGGTAATAAGATGATGAAAAATGATTAGAAATGTGATATATGTTTTGGTGATACCATGCTAATATTGGTTGGTATGATTGCTTTGTTATGTTACTTATTATTTGCATATGAACTTACTAAGCATTTATGCTTACTCCCTCCTTCTTACTCGTTGTAGTTTTGAACAAGCCAGCTTAGGAGTCGGGATAGGTCGAAGGCTCAGTCACACTATCTGAAGAACTTTTCGGTAAATGGCTTGTAAATTTAAGTATGGCATGTATAGCAATATACCTATTTTGTGTAAATGATCTTATGATATGGTGATGGAATGGTTGAGAGAATGTTTGATAATGATAAGTTATGGAAATGGTTAGTTTAGATTATGTTTGATGTTATGGAAAGTTATTAAGATACTTAGTGCATGAAAACTCATAAAAAGGGATGAAATTTGCCATAAACAGAATATTGCCGCAACACTGATGTGAGTTTGAAAATTTACTAAAAATCATAGAAATTGAATTTGGTGATGGATTAAATATCAAATTGAATCTTAATATGTCTAGTTTCACATAAAACAAATGAAACAGGTAAATGAATTATATGTTAGAAGATATTTGAATTTTAGTGAAATAGGGCCAGAGTGATTTCTGGATCCCCTGTTCCAACTTTAAAAATTCACCATAAATTGTACAGATATAATTAGGTGGTTTATTTTATATTATCAGAATTCTTATTGAGTCTAGTTTCAGGAGAAACAAACCTCATAATCATATGAATTTTTTACAAATAGAAATGTGGTTCGTAGTAAATAGAGGTCAGTCTAGTCAAGTCCTGTAACAGGGGTAACTTTAACTAATAAACTGTACTAATTGGCCCAACCAAAAATTCTAGAAAACAATTAGTAGATGGGTATATGAGTCTAGATTCAGGGAAAAGTTACGGATCTTGATTTCGAGTTTCGTAACTTGAGATATGATTTTTCTTGTGACTGTGACGCAAATAGCTAGAAAGCTGTGAATGTAGAATCAAATAATCCAAAGTCCTAAAAATGTTAAATTAAGCTTAGTAACACCTCATACTCGACTCCGGCGATAGTCTCGGGTGTGGGAGCGTTACATTTAGTGGTATCAGAGCAGGTTTAGTTGGTTCTCGGACTACGTGTTGTATGTACGGATTTTTCTATACATGCCATATGTATAAATTGTGATAGTGTGACGACTTCTGACCTTTTTAAATGATTTTTTTTTATAGTAAATGGATCCCGATCCAGCTGTGGCAGATGAAGTAGAGAGTAACGCGCCAGCTCTGGCTGAAGAAGCAGCACCGACTGAAAATCCACCTCCTACTGTTGGTTAGGGAGGAGGAGAAAGGGGTCGGGAAGCCTTTCTCCAAATGATGAGTGCATGGTACACTGAGTTCGTTCGTACGAACCCAAATGTACAACCTCCCCCACCTCCCCCAATTCCTCAACCTGTACCTCCGATGCCTCAAGGTATGGATTTGATGAACTTTCATAGAACTCCAGTTGACAGAATCCGCAAGCAAGGGGCCGAAGAATTTAAAGCAAATATTGATGATGATGCCAAGAAAGCAGAGTTCTGGCTTGAAAATTTTATCCGGGTATTTGATGAATTATCTTGTACACCTGAAGAATGTTTAAAATGCGCTATATCTTTGTTGAGGGATTCAGCCTATAATTGGTGGAAGACTTTGATTTCGGTGGTACCAAAAGAGAGAATAACTTGGGAATTCTTTCAAGAAGAGTTTCGGAAGAAATATATTAGTGAAAGATTTATTGATCAGAAGCGTAAAGAATTTCTTGAGCTGAAGCAAGGTAATATGACAGTTATAGAATATGAAAGAGAGTTTGTTCGATTAAGTAAGTATGCCAGAGAGTATGTTCCTACAGAGGCCAAGATGTGCCGGCGATTTGAAGACGGGCTCAACGAAGACATCAAGGTATTTGTTGGAATTCTTGAATTAAAAGAAATGGTAGTATTGGTTGATCGAGCTTGCAAGGCTGAAGAACTACTTAAAGAGAAGAAAAAGGTAGAGGCTGAGACTAGAAATTGGAAGAAAAGACCGACGAGCAGTTCATTCTCACAGCAACCTGGAAAATGAAGGAATATGAATCCTCGTTTCCAAGCTTCAGCTGGGCAATCATATGGGAATTATAAGAAGCAGAATGTGGGTCCTAAGTCCCAGACTACTTCGGCAGCCAGTGTAGGGAATTCGAGATTTGTTAAACCTGAGTGCCAGCATTGTGGTAGGAATCATTTTGGTCCGTGTAGAGCAAATGAATGTTTTCGATGTGGTTCTCCAGATCATTTTATTAGAGACTGCCCAGAGAGAGCTGAAAAAGAAAAATTTCAGAATACAAAAACAAGTGGGGCGGATTCGAAAGGAAGATATCCAAGAAAAGCTGGGAGCGAAGCAAGCAGTAAGAATGTAGCCAGGGATGCACCAATTAGACCTGAAGGAAGGGCTCCGGCTAGAACTTATGCTATTAAAGCGCGCGAAGATGCTTCCTCACCTGATGTGATTACCGGTACATTTTCTCTCTATAATGTTAATGTTATTACTTTGATTGATCCTGGTTCTACTCATTCATATGTGTGCATGAAATTGGTGTCTAGTATGAATATACCTGTTGAGAACATAGAATTTATGATTAGAGTGTCGAATCCGTTAAGCAAATGTGTGATTGTTGATAAAGTATGTAAGAAATATCCTTTAATGATTCGGGATCATTACTTTCCGGCCGACTTGATGTTGTTGCCATTTGATGAGTTTGATGTTATTTTGGGTATGGATTGGTTGACATTGCATGATGCTAAAATAAATTGCAAAGAAAAGGTTATAGAATTAAAGTGTGAAAATGGTGAAACTCTACGGGTTGAATCGGATAAATCAGAGGCATTGCCTAGTGTGCTTTCTTCAATGTCAGCTCAAAGATATTTGAGAAAGGGTTATGAAGCTTATTTGGCGTATGTAATTAATACAAAAGAAGTTGAAAAGAAAGTTGAATCAAGTCTTGGTTGTGTGTGAATTTGTGGACGTATTTCCAGAAGAATTGTCGGGTTTGCCTCCAGTCAGGGAAGTAGAATTTGGTATTGATTTGATACCGGGAACAACTCCGATCTTGATTGCTCTGTATAGAATGGCACCAGCAGAGTTGAAAGAATTAAAGTCGCAGTTGCAAGAGTTGACTGATAAAGGCTTTGTGAGACCGATTTTTTCACCTTGGGGTGCTCCCGTGTTATTTGTGAAAAAGAAGGATGGTTCTATGAGGTTGTGTGTTGATTATCGGCAGTTAAACAAGGTGACAATCAAAAACAAGTATCCGTTGCCAAGAATTGATGATTTGTTTGATCAGCTAAAAGGAGCGACATGGTTTTCAAAGATTGACTTGAGATCTGGGTATTATCAATCGTGGGTAAAAGAGTCGGATGTGCCTAAAGCGCTTTTAGAACAAGGTATGGTCATTATGAATTTTTAGTTATGCCATTCGGGTTGACAAATGCTCTCATTGTGTTTATGGATTTAATGAATCGCATAATCCGACCATACTTGGACAAATTTGTTGTGGTGTTTATAGATGATATTTTAATTTATTCAAAAGATGAGACAGAGCATGCTGAGCATTTGAGGATAGTTTTGCAAACTTTGAGAGATAAGCGAGTTGTATGCTAAGTTTAGTAAAAGTGAATTTTGGCTTCGGAAGTTGGATTTTTGGGTCATATTGTTTCAGTGATGGTATACGGGTTGATCCTAGTAAAATTTCAGCCATTGTTGATTGGAAACCACCAAAAATGTAACCGGTTAGAAGTTTCTTGGGGCTAGCTGGGTATTATCGGCGGTTTGTAAATGGATTTTCTATAATTGCTGCTCCTATAACTAGATTACTCCGAAAGGATGTTAAATTTGAATGGACGGAAGAATGTCAACAGAGTTTTGAAGAATTGAAAAAGTTATTAACAGAGGCACCAGTGTTAGTACAGCCCGAATCAAGTAAAGAATTTGTGGTGTATAGTGATGCTTCTCTAAATGGTTTGGGGTGTGTGCTTATGCAAGAAGGAAAAGTGATGGCCTATGCTTCGAGGTAGTTAAAACCTCATGAGAGGAATTATCCTACTCACAATTTGGAATTGGCTGCGGTGGTGTTTACTTTGAAGATTTGGCGACATTATTTGTATGGTGAAAAGTGCCGGGTATATACTGACCATAAAAGTCTTAAGTACTTGATGTCACAAAAAGACTTGAAATTAAGACAGCGAAGATGGTTGGAGTTATTGAAAGATTATGAGCTTGTTATTGATTATCATCCGGGAAAAGCGAATGTGGTTGCTGATGCTTTGAGCAGAAAGTTGTTATTTTCTTTGAGAGTTATGAACACTCAGTTGAAAATGTCATATGATGGTTCGATTCTAGCAGAGTTAAGAGCAAAACCGATGTTTTTACAAGAGATTTCTGAAGCTCAGAAAGATGATCAAGAATTGCAAGCCAAAAGAAAGTAGTGTGAAGTTGATACAGAGTCAGATTTCAGAATCGGTTCTGATGGGTGCTTAATGTTTAAAGATCGGATTTGTGTACCAAAGAATGAGGAATTGATTCAAAAGATCTTACAGGAAGCACATAGTGGTTGTTTCTCGATTCAACCGGATAGTACGAAATGTATAATGACTTGAAGAAAATGTATTGGTGGAATGGAATGAAAAAAGATATATCAGAGTTTGTGTCCAAATGCTTAATTTGTCAACAGTGAAAGTCTGAACACCAAGTGCCTTCGGGATTACTTCACCTATTATGGTTCCCGAATGGAAATGGGATCGGATTACTATGGATTTTGTATCAGGATTGCCATTGACTCTAGGAAAGAAAGATGCCATCTGGGTAATAGTTGACAGATTAACTAAGTCGCTCATTTTATCCTCGGTACGCACGGATTATTCTCTTAACAAGTTGGCTGAACTCAGATGTTAGAGAAATTGTTAGACTACATGGAATACCATTGTCGATTATTTCAGATAGAGATCCAAGGTTTACCTCACGGTTTTGGCAAAAGTTGCAAGATGCGTTAGGTACAAAGTTAAATTTCAATCTTCGCTTTTCATCCACAAACCGATGGACAATTAGAGAGAGTAATTCGATTCTTGAAGATATGCTCGGATGTTGTGTATTGGAATTTCAAGGAAGTTGGGAAAAATATTTACCGTTGGTAGAATTTGCTTACAATAATAGTTATCGACGAGCTTGAAAATGGCACCTTGTGAAGCATTGTATGGTCGTAAGTGTTGAACGCTTTGTATTGGACCAACTCAAGGAAAATCAGATTTATGGAGTTGATCTAATAAAAGAAACCAAGAAAAAGTGAAGGTAATTCAAATTGTTTGAAAGCTACTTCAGATAGACAAAATCTTATGCGATTTGAAACGAAAAGACATTGAATTTCAAGTTGGTGATACAGTGATTTTTTTTAAAGGTTTCTCCGTGGAAAAAGTTCTCAGATTTGGACGGAAGGGCAAATTAAGTCCGCGTTTTATTGGGCCGTATGAAATAATTGAAAAAGTTGGACCGGTAGCATATCGGCTAGCATTACCACCTGAATTAGAGAAGATTCATGATGTGTTCCACGTATCTATGTTACGCCGGTATCGTTCGGATCCTTCACATGTAGTTTCACCGACAGAAATTGAACTACAACCAGATATGACCTATGAAGAAGAACCGATTAAGATTTTGACTCGAGAGGTCAAACAACTAAGGAATAAAAAGATTGCACTTGTGAAGGTGTTGTGGCAAAAACATGGAGTAGAAGAAGCTACATGGGAATCCGAAGAAAATATGAGAAATCAATACCCACATCTGTTTACCGGTAAGATTTTCGAGCACGAAAATCCTTAAAGGGGGGAGAGTTGTAATATCCCGAATTAGGGCCTAATCGGAATAGTGGTTTCGTGACCACAAATTCGAGATAGAAATAATTATTTTATAATTATTTTGAGGTTTATGATATGATTGCATAATTGTGTGAAAATTTTGTGAAGAAACTCTGTGCATAAAATGCTTAATTTGAAGTTAGGGACTAAATCGAATAAGTTGCAAAACTTGCATTCTAGAAGTTTTTAGTATGAAATTGCTTTGAAATATTAATTAGGAGGTCTTAAATAGCAATTTGACCAATTTCTAAAATTTTGGACAAAAATGGGCTTGTACATGAAAATTTTCAAAGAAAGGTATTAAGGGCATTTTGGTCATTTGGATATTTAATGAAATAAAATGGGAAAAATAACACAAAATAGTCATCTTCCTCATTTAGTTGCTGCCAAAATTGACTCTCACCATAGCTAGGGTTTCTTCAACTTTCAAACTTCATAGTAAGTGATTCTAAGCCCCGTTTTTAATGATTTTTACGTTTTTGAGATCCCTAAACTCGATAAAGCTTATGTTAGCAATAATTTAACCTAGGGTTTATATTTGGAAAAATACCCATAGGTGAAATTTGTGTATTTTGATGTTTTATGATAGAATATGAGGTTTTAAATTATGTTAGACAACTTGTACTACTCGATTTTAAGCAAAAACGAGTAAAAGGGCTTAATCGGTAAAAATACCTAATAGTCATAAGTACATGTTAGAGTGAGAATTTGATGTTGCCATAGAAGAGAAAAGTGATCAGCATGTTATAAAACATAATAATAAGGAATAAAGTTTAATCCCGAGCCTAGGGGCAAAAATATAAATATGCAAAAGTTTAGGGGTAAAATTGTAATTTTGCCAAAAATTGAATTAAGGATTAATTTGATAATGTGAGTAATAAATAAGCTAAATGTGTTATTTTAGATCAAGAAAGACGTGGAATCGACCCCAATCGAGGAAAAGAAAAGATTGTGGACTAAATTGCAAAAATCTTTGTATTTTGGTACCAAGGTAAGTTCATGTGTAAATAATGTAACATAATTGTTATTTTTTTAAGTTATTGATGTTAATTATATGATATGCTGATTTTTATCATGAAATATATGCTTTGTGGTTAATTTCGAATAAAATGCAAATTATGTGAACTACTTGTTAAAAATAAATTGTTACCGAAAGTCTCGGTTTCGACATTCTACTAAGACGGCAAGGATATGTGTTCGAGGAAAATCCCGTCTGAACCTTAGGAATAGATTAGGATACAAGTGACATGTCACTAGGATGGTTGAGCATCCAAACTCGTTGAGTTGAGTCCGAGTTCACTTATGGATGCGAATGTCCGAACTCGTTGAGTTGAGTCCGAGTTCGTGAGATGTAACTAGGCATCCGAACTCGTTGAGTTGAGTCCGAGTTCACTTATGGATGTGAACGCCCGAGCTCGTTGAGTTGAGTCCGAGTTCGCTTATGGGCAGGTTACATGATTGCTTGATTGCATATGTGGCACTTATGTGCAAGTTATCCATGTATCCGAATTATATTCCGATGTGTTCAACAGGTAAAGTTCTACTCAAATGGAGGAATACTCGAGATGAAAAGAGACGTATTGGTAAGTGATGTGAAATGTATACTTTGGACAGGTATGTACTTAACCCTCGGGTTGAGCATTGATACAACAACGATAAGGTAATAAGATGATGAAAAATGATTAGAAATGTGATATATGTTTTGGTGATACCATGCTAATATTGGTTGGTATGATTGCTTTGTTATGTTACTTATTATTTGCATATGAACTTACTAAGCATTTATGCTTACTCCCTCCTTCTTACTCATTGTAGTTTTGGACAAGCTAGCTCAGGAGTCGGGATTGGTCGAAGGCTCAGTCACACTATCTGAAGAACTTTTCGGTAAATGGCTTGTAAATTTAAGTATGGCATGTATAGCAATATACCTATTTTGTGTAAATGATCTTATGATATGGTGATGGAATGGTTGAGAAAATGTTTGATAATGATAATTTATGGAAATGGTTAGTTTAGATTATGTTTGATGTTATGGAAAGTTATTAAGATACTTAGTGCATGAAAACTCATAAAAAGGGATGAAATTTGCCATAAACAGAATATTGCAGCAACACTAACGTGAGTTTGAAAATTTACTAAAAATCATTTAAATTTAATTTGGTGATGGATTAAATATCAAATTGAAGCTTAATATGTCTAGTTTCACATAAAACAAATGAAACAGGCAAAGGAATTATATGTTAGAAGATATTTGAATTTTAGTGAAACAGGGCCAGAGTGATTTTTGGATCCCCTGTTCCAAATTTAAAAATTCACCATAAATTGGACAGATATAATTAGGTGGTTTATTTTATATTCTCAGAATCCTTATTGAGTCTAGTTTCAGGATAAACAAACTTCATAATAATATGAATTTTTTACAAATAGAAATGTGGTTCGTAGTAAACAGAGGTCAGTCCAGTCAAGTCCTGTAACAGGGGTAACTTTAACTAATAAACTGTACTAATTGGCCCAACCAAAAATTCTAGAAAAAAATTATTAGATGGGTATATGAGTCTAAATTCATGGAAAATTTACATATCTTGATTTCGAGTTTTTTAACTCGAGATATGATTTTTCTTGTGACTGTGACGCAAATAGCTAGAAAGCTGTGAATGTAGAATCAAATAATCCAAAGTCCTAAAAATGTTAAATTAAGCTTAGTAACACCTCATACTCGACTCCGGCGACGGTCTCGGTTGTGGGGGTGTTACAATAATTTTACAATAAAGTGATTTAACACAAATACAATCCTTGTGGAGACGATAATTCGATACTTACTTATTGCTTAATAACATCTGTGTACACTTGCACAAACCTACGCGTTACAATACAACACATTCATATATGTCTAGAGGATATACGCATACATTTAGAAAAAAACAATTAAATGAAATAGCAGATTAAATAGAATATATGCTTCAACCATTAAAGAAAATAAAAGTTTTCATCTTCTAATCCCAATCTTATGAGATTTAGCTCATGGGTCGGCGATTAAAATTCAAGTTTGTAATAACATCCAACATCATTTTGTTAAAATTAATTCACAAAGAACAAAATAAGAAATAATGGAAGAACTTGGGAATATGGCTACTGCCAAATCAATCCTCAATCCAGCAACAAAGCATCCTGTTATGGCTGAGAGGGACTGCCTTCGGTCTCCCCTTTTAATCTCTTCTCAGCCGCTACCCTCAATTGTTGCCTTTGGATCTCTACATTTAGGGCTTCCTCCTTCGACTTTTTATAGGCTTTTTCTTCCTAGAATAGCTCTAACAACCCACGATATCTTCCCTTTTTTAGGTAGATTTTTTTGGTACAAGTAGAGTTGGGCTAAAACTGGTATGCATTGAATGTTGACTCGATAATCTTCATGAAAATGCCATGGCATACAAGGTGGCAAACTGTCCAACCTTTTGCCCCGACCTTCACACCTTTATTTCTTTCTCCATATCCTGCACCTGTCAAATCACCAAACACAACCCTTCCACATGAAATTAAAAGTATCTAATATGTAAACACAATACAAGCTCCTAATGCAAATGATAAAAATACAAATAAAATGTCCTAAAATACCACTAAATGTACCCAAGTATAAGCAATTAGCTAGATCTAAAGGTGTGAAATATAACTCTTTTCAAGAGTTATCACCTATATGATCAGGATGGTCTAACTAGTCACAAGAAGTAGTAAATGTATTTGTATAAGTAAACTTTTGGTTTACTTTAACATCTTTTTCAATTGTATTAATAATGTCAATATAAATTGTGAAAATTGATAATTTTATTGTCATTCATTTTACTTTGAATCTTCATATAACCAGTATTGTGACATTTACTTCTGAAAATATCTAAATCAACGTGGAGTCTATAATGCCATTAACTCAATAAAAGAAATATAATTTGCAAACAATTATATGCAATATTCGCTTCAAGGAATATGCCAAATCTCTAAATTTTCAAATTGACTTTAATGATCAAAAGCGATTATAAAATTTATTATATTTATTGCGGATATTCACTCAAGGAATGTGTAAAAAATAATTTAGACAGTAACGTAAGCATAAATCATATTCCTTACCAATAAGATTATACAGTTATCATTCACTTCAATGAATGATTAATTAGTATAAATCATTGATCATTTTGTTCTAAGAATGAACATTTAGCAACATTTCAAATCATTGATCTTCTTCTTATTTATTTGTCAACAATGACAATATGTTTCATTTTCATAATTATTATGTATGCTACATTTACTTTGGGGAATGGAGCAAAACCAGTGGAATGAGTAACTCGTTATTTTGTTTAGTCATAAGAAGGGTTGGAGATCAATTTAGAATACTTTTAAAACCATTTCACAAGAGTTTTGCATCATTAATTAACTAGAAAGAAATATTCATGTCATGCATGGAGTTTATTGTAAATAAAATGTATGGATAAAACTACCATTTAAAATGTCAAACATGATATAATGCTAGTGCTAGCAAAAATTTCATAAATCATTGCAGACATGCATGAAATTTACTTCAAAGTCAAACATCTCATGTTTACTAAATCTTTTCTATTTACAATTTCCCATGTCATCTCACTAATCAATTGCTAAATGAATAATATAAAATGCATAAAATACATTTAATAGCTATGTAATAGTGAATGTTGTCAACCAAGATCATCCAAGTATTAAAAATTAGTTGTAATTAAACATGAAATTCTATAATAGAATTAGCTCAAAAATCAATTAAGACATTCCTCGAATTTTGTCCTTAAATGTACTAAAATCAAACATGTTTGATGTGAAATAATATTGATTTTATTAATATATGTAAAAATTTTAATTATTGTTGATTAAGAGAATTTTTTAAAAAATATTAAAGTCTAAGAACAAATGATGTCTAGAATTTAGAAAAAAATCAATGCATGGTCACATATTATGATGAACCTTAAGCCTTGATTAATAAAGGATATCGATAATATTATGAAAATCTATCAAATTATAAGATTAAAATTACTCTATCACCATTCAAACATAATCATCAAATAATTATCAAATAGCATATATTAAGGAAAAAATATATTTTTATAGAGAAATCTAGACATTTGATGTGATAAGTAAATTTACCTCAATTTCTTACCTTTTGGGAAAGTTTCAATAGCAACTGCAAGTAGTCCATAAAGTTTGACACAAAATGGTATATGATCAAGATCTAAATTGAGATCAAATCTTTCATGTCCTTAAAATATAGAAATTAAACAAATTAAACAAAGTCATCATAATAAATCAATAATTAAAATAAGAATAATCTAAATATGAAACATTAAATAAAAACTCCCTTTAAATTGTTTTCATCTTTCGTCTAAAACTTCAAAAGAAAAATCATGGAGGATAAGTCTAATCTTCAACACATAAGAATTTTTACTTCTTAACAAGAATGTGCCGATAACATATTATAAAATTAAAAGAAGAATACAAATATTAAGAGAGAAAGAAAGATAAAGAAATGAAAGGATGATTCAACTTTCACTTAGAATAAAATAAGCTTGTACATGCCCTCTATTTATAGGACTTCAAGTATCATAAGTTACAAAGAATTAAGGACTAATATTAAGGTACCCTATAAATGATTTAGAGGGTTAAAAGATAATGAATTTAGGGGTTATAGAAATTCATTCTTTAGGAGTTACAATAGGATAAATTTGAAGGGGCTATGAATATCCATTTATAAATGGATTTACAATTAGACTTATTAACTTATTATTTTTTATATTTAAAAGATACAAACTTTCAACATGCATTTGGTAACAAATTTTGACTAAAATTAAATCTTAAATTTTAATTAAAAGAAAATAATAATAATTAGTCAAAAATGTAGTATGTTTTGGTATTATTAATGGGCTTGGAAATCTGTCGAAACCAAAGCAACAAAGCCCAAAGAAAACAAAACCAACATACAAAATATTCGTTCGAAAAAACTAAACAAACAAAACACACCAAGCCAGATTCTAGAAGCTTCCTTCAGACCCTTCAGTTACCAGTGAAAACCAAAACGACAAAAATCTTTCTTGTTCAGATGATCAGAGCAATCCACAAGGTAGCGGATTAAGGTTTCAAGAAAACCAGATAGCCCATATTGTAATGGCAATCTTTTCTTTCCTATTGCTGGCTGATATTTCAAAAAGCCAGTTTAACCACTCATTAAAATTTGCATCCACAATTGAAACTAGCCATTGATAACTTAATTTTAACCACACTTGTTTTGCAAACGAGCAGTCTCGAGAGACATGAACATTTGACTCACTGTAATCAAGATAACATGGACAACTATTGTCTACCATAATTCTTCGAAAATACAAATTCTAGAATGTTGGAATGAAATTTCGAGCAAATTTCCACACCAAAATTTTTATTTTTGTTGGACAATTTAATTTCCAAATCTATTTAAAATTCTTTTGCTCCATTTCATCAACATTAGAAGGCTTAATAAGGGCTTTATAACCACTCTTGACAGAATAAATGTCAACTTATTAGGTTGATTAGTTAGTGGAATAGGAATACTTACAATTTCCTTTGCCTCTTCCTCAGAAAAAGTTGTGAAGATTAAGTCGTAATTCCAACTGTTTGAGTCGGGTAGTTTTAGGTCACTAACTAGATACAAATCTATTACTTAGCTTGTAGAGATTTTTTTTATGATTTTTACCTAGTAGCCAATAGTCCTTCAAAATCGAGACTTAGTGTCCCAATCCAATCCTCCATCAAAGTCCCAATCTTAACAAAGCTTTGGAGTACCATATACTCCTCCAAATCAGTGATGGGTTTAATCCCAATGGTGCCTCCAAAAATTTTGAGTCATGATAATACTTTGCTCGTATCAGTCTTGTCATTATTGAACTAGGATTCTCCATTAGTCTCCATCCTTGCTTTGCTAGCATTGCAATGTTAAATTTTGATAAATCACAAAACCCTATACCTCCCTCGTCCTTTGAAATACACAAAGATTTTGAAGAGCACCAATGCAACCCGGTCTTTCCAGATTTTTTCTGCCACCAAAACTGACCAATAACTACTTCAAGTTCCTTACAAAAAAAGTTAGGCAAAAGAAAGCAGGACATTACATACATAGGAATTGCCTACAATACCGCTTTGATGAGGACTTCTATACCCCCAATAGACAAAATCTTCGAACTCCAATTGGCCACCCTTTTAATCATCTTTTCCTTTATTTCCCTAAAAGCTATCTTTTTGTTTTGACCCATAATTAAAGGGAGTTTGAGATATCTTTCAGGATTAATGCTGAATTTACCCTAAAATTCTGCAAACAATCTCCCTATTTTCTTGACTCACGTTGGAACTAAAGAACGTACCCAATTTATTAAAATTTATTAGCTTCTCCGAGCTACTTTCACAAATCTCTAACCTATCTTTAAGAGCCTTAGCCCCTTCTATCATTGCCTCTCCAAATATCAAACTATCATCTGCAAAGAACAAGTGGGTGATAAGTGGGGCATGTCTATTAATGTGAACCCCCTTAAGATCTCTACTTGTAGATGCCATTCTCAAAATAGCCAAAAAACCCTCGTTACATATGATAAATAAATAAGGGCTGGGTGGATCACCTTGTCTAAGTCCACGAGTAGGTGAGAACAAATTGCCTAAATCTCCATTCAGCACCATAGAATAAGAGACCATTTCAATCCACCTCATAATTTTCTAGACCCATATTTCTGAAAAACCAATTTTCCTGGGCATGACCTTGATAAAAGGCCATTCCACTCTATCGTACGCTTTACTCATGTCGATTTTCAAAGCAAAAGACCCATGTTTTCCCAATCTCCTCTTTTTCATAGAATGTAAGGCTTCATAAGCTACCAGAATGTTGTCTGAAATAAGCCAACTTGGGACAAATGTGCTTTGTGCTTCATCGATGCAGTAATGAAGTACACTCTAAAATTTTTTCACTAAGATATTGGCAGCGATTTTGTACAGAATATTGCAAAGAGTAATTGACCTAAATTGAGTCAGAAAATGAGGGTTACTAACCTTTGGGATCAAAATGATTCATGTCTAATTAATCTTTGAAATATCGTAGGATCCATATAACATCTCAATACAATAATCTGCTACCTTCTTTCCCACAACGTGCCAAAAACTTTGGTAAAAAACCGCACCCAAATCATCCTCTCCCGAAGCCTTTAATGGGCTCATGGTTTGTAGAGCAAGACAAACCTCTTTGTAGGAAAATGCCCTTATAAGTTCTTCATTCATCAATGAGGTTATACAAGGCGAAACTCCCACTAAAATTACATCATCATTTTTTATTCCCTTTGATGAAAAAAGAGAATCAAAATAATTGGTGGCAAGTGATAGTAGCTATCAGTTACTTTCCTAACTATTTCCATTACAGTCCAACAATTTTTCAACTCCGTTCCTTCTTCTTCTTTCTGTTGCGACTTTGTTAAAAAAATTCGTATTACGATCAACATTCTTCAACCAATTATCTATGGCTCACTGTTCCCAGTAAAGTTCCTCTTTGTAAGCCTCTATACTTAGGGCAAATTTAGTATCAATAATATCCCCCAAGGCTTCATTAGTTTGATACGAATCATTCAAATTTAAGAGCTATTTTTCTAGATCCTTTTTTTTACAAGGATCTTTCTCTTTTTATATTTTTAAACCATGCATCAAGACCTACCCCAACTACCTTTAATCTCTTAGGGATAGTACCCAAAATAGCATCCCATAACTTCTAAACCTTTGATTCACAAGTGTCCTTTAAGAGCAAAGTAGCCTCAAATCTAAAATGCCACATTTTTGCATGAAACTTGTCCACACTCGTGTTTAGTAAAAGGGAGAAATGATCCGAGAAAAAATAAGTCAAATGGTACACTTTATAATTCAGAAATAGATTCCACCAATCATCATTTGCAACTCCACGATCCAACCATTCTCGAATATTATTTGATTGTATCCGACCCTTCTCCCAAGTAAATCACTGTCAAGAATAACCCAAATCAGAAAGTGAGAAATTGGACAACACCTCACAGAATCTCTGCATTTGGCTTTCTTGTCGAATTAAACCTCATTGTTTTTCTGATGAATATGTGATCTCGTTGAAATCCCTTATGACTAGCCAAGGGATTTATGGACAATCATTTAAAGAGTGCAATAAATTCCAATAGGCCTCTCTTAGATTTTCCTTAGGAGCTCCATAGAAATCAGTACACCTCCAGTTCTTCACATCCTAATCTTCATCCATCATTAAATCAATATGTCTTCTCAAAAATGACCTGAGAGACGCCTTAAATTCATTTTTCCATCTGAGTCAACATCTATCCCATTCTAAAATCCGCACTTACTTTTAATCCTTACCATAGAAGAACCTTATAGTTTAGTCTCAATCAAGAAAACCATAGAGAGATTTGAGTCTCTCAGCATATATCGAAGACATCGAACTGTTTGAGGCCTCTCCAAACCCCAAATGTTCCAACTTATAAATTTCATTGCATCTGGATGACATGTTTAACAAGGTATGCCAATCTATTAGAGTTGGGTACATACATCAGGTCCCTAGAGGCTTCATTTGAATCCACATTCAAAGAAACTCCTGAAGCATTTGACTAAAAATAGGGTCGTTTTATTATATCCTTTTGTTTTATTGGGCTCTTTTCTTCTTCTAACACAGCCATGTCCTCATCAAAATTGTTTTATCCTTGTTATTATTTTGGCCCAACTTGCCCACTTTTGATAGGCCAAGGATTGAAGAAATATTTGACTTTCCTTTTAATGAGTAAGAAATTTTAGGAAGAAATCCCACATTAGCTCCTTGATCAAAGAGAATAGATTGTGACCTCTTCAAATTGCTCCCTCCATACTTGTTTGTGGAGTGTCCATAATTTGAACTCCCATCACCACCATCCCCCCCACCAACCATCTACTCCTCCACGCGACATTTCTTTTAAACTGTGCACGTACTGAGATATCCAACTGAAACTTAATCTCTTGTCTCAAATGAAGAGCTTTAATCGGGAAATAACTTTCACTATGACCTAATTTACCATATAGAAAATAGAAGAAGTGAGTTTTTCATGTGAAAAACAAACATAAACAGACGCACCATTTGAGAGAGTAAGTTTCTTTTTCCTTTTCAATGGTTTCCTAACATCAACTCGCACCCTTAACCTTATTATTTCTTTGTAGCCCAATTGGATAGTCGATGCATCATATTCTAAGAAGACTCCAATAAAGCTTCCCAATTGTCTTGCTACAACTTTAGACATAGAACCATGGGAAAGGTCATGGATAAGCATCTAGAAATCAAGCCAATTTAGTTGGATGAAGAGAGGGTCTTCCCTTCCATTAGATCGTGTAACACTAGCAGATGAGAATTAAAATTCCACGGACCATTTTTCTCAACTTGATTAACATTGACTTCAAAATAAAAATGAAATAAGAATCTGCCATTTTCCAGATATAAGATTGAGACTCCCCAATAGGATGCCATACATTTGCCAGAGTCGATCTCATTGCTTGAAAGTTGACCACACTTGAAGTGAGAAACATTTCCACAAAACAATTGGCATAAGAAATTTCTCGATGAGATGCTTCTACCTTCCAACTAGATGGGTTCTTCCTCCTCGTCATCTAATGCTAAATTTGTTATAGGCTCCTCCATAGACTGAGCATGGTAAAAGAAATTTGGGATAAAAGTTAAGAAACAAAAACTGGAAAGTAAAGAAACGTGCTAACAAGAGCAAAAAATATGTCAAAAGATAAAGAGACTTAAGCAATCTTTCTTTAATTTTTAATTTTCATTTTTTTTGCAAAGAGAATTGGAAATATGCAATTCAAATCAAATTAAACTCTTTTAACATTTTCTATTCTTTCTATAGTTATAACATACCTAATTTGAAATTAAGTAATTATGATAATAAAATAATAAAAACTAATGGAAATATAAACAGTAGTAGTCAAATATAAACAGTAATCAGTTTTTAAAGTTGAGACAAGAGCGATGTTGGAAGGCCTTTTTATAGATTGGGAGAAGGAGTTCAAAAAGGTTAAAGTTGAGTATGATAATGCATTGTTGGTAGAATTAATCTTGTCTGGTGGAGGTTATTACATCAGTTGCTGCATCGAAGATGTGAGGTTTGTGTTCAACATATTTTGAGGGATCAGAATGGGGTTACGGATCATATGGCTAAATGTGCTGACACAGGAGACTATTTACTCTGTTTGTTTGTAGTTTCGTCGATTTTGGTTAAAGATTTGTTGGTTGAAGATCGTAATGGGTCTAGATCCTTTTAACTTATGAATTGACTGTTGTAACCATTTAATGTTGTCTCTTTTCTAAAAAAAGAGAAAGTCAAATATTATGTATAATGAAGAATGGAATTCAAAATTTTATAATTTAATATCTTAATTATATTGAAAATCATTCCCCCCTTTTTTTTTTAACAATAGAATCTGTCATATTGGTAAGGTTTACATAAAAGGTATTAAAAATTGTATAATTATATCTATATGAATGCTAAAATTGTGCAATCATATAAATAGAATTTCAATTAGAGATGAATAAGAATTAAATAAAAGATAAATTTTAATTATAAGAAATGGAAGAAATGGAGAAATTTAAACAATTGAAAATGCTAATATGCAAATATAAAATGTTTTCTTACACCAAATTGTGAGGTATGATATCATTTGAGAGAATACTACAAAACACAAGTATTGCGGAGAACTCAAAACCTCTTTAATTTTGACACATTCAAGGCTTCAAAATGTGGTTGAGAAGACATTTGTTGTTCTAAAAAATTATTTCTCATATTAATAACATCACTTTAGTATAGCATAAAAAGGTGGATCGTACTAGCATGTTGCATATTTTATAACTTTAATCATAGATGGAATTGAGATGATCCATATACTTCGAAGAGTATATGGAAGAATGATATCTTGATAATCTTAACGATGTAGATTCAAATTCAGATGATGAACTCGATTAAGGACTAACAGATGATGATAAGAAACATATGTTAAATATTAAAGATAGAATAACTCAACAAATATTCTGTAACAGCCCATTTTTCAGTGAAATCGGAATAGTGGTTTCAGAACCACAAATCCGACCCAAAAATATGATTTATTTTTATTTTATTATATGGTCCGTAATATGGTAGATAGGTCGTGTGAAAATTTTTATACGATAATTTTATCAATTTAGTGCTTAATTACGAGAAGGACTAAATCGCATAAAATGCAAAAGTTGAATTCTAGTAGCTATAAGGATCAAATAGCTATGGAATTCAAAACTAGAGGTCCTTATACGGTAATTAGACCATTAAGAAAAGTATGTAGATTTTTCTTGGTGACTCATCCATGGAATTATAGAAAAAAAGCAAGGACTAAATTAGAAATAGCAAAATACTTAATTAATTGAAAAGATGATAAAAGAAATCATCTTATTTTATGTCATCTTCGACCTAAAACACATGGAAACCCTAGGAGAGAGAAAAGAAACTTTCAAGGCCTAATTGGGTAAGTTCTTTTGTCCCGTTTTTAGTAATTTTGGTATTTTTGAAATCGGGATAGCTTAATCTCTTTATTTGAGGTATTAATTTGAAAAGTTATCAAGGTATGAAAATGGGACATGGATGTATTATGCTAGAAATTAGAATTTTATGGTAGAAAATGAAACATTATTTATAGATAAACAACTTTTACAATGTGATTTTTGATGGAAAAATGATTTAGGGACTAAAATGAAAAGTTGTAAAATTTGATGAAAAATTCTAAAATTTTATGGATACATGTGCTGGAAAATTTATAATGGGGCTTTGTTTAGGCTTGAAATAGGGAGTAATTTGTACAAGTTTCATTTTCTGGGCCTAGGGACAAAATCAAAATTTATGGAAAAGTTAGGGGCAAAATTGTAATTTTTCCTAGGACGTAAATTGAGTCCATTTAAATATAAAATGTGTGAAATTGATGGTTAAATTCATTTATATAGATCCGGACAACACTAATTTGAGGTTAGATCGAGGAAAAGAAAAGATTTTGAATTAGTAGACTTTTACACGAACAAGTGTCGAGGTAAGTTCGTGTAACTTAATCCGGCAAGTAATTATGTTTAATTCAATTTTTGTGTTGTATGTAATGTGATTTATATTGGTGTACATTACTTGAATGTTATGTTGAATTCTGATGATTGTTTATGCTTTCCCGAAACAAGTAGGGTCCTGCATTTGTTGTGGACAGGATTTATCTCAAACGAGTAATCCCAATGACCTTGAAAGGACTTAGCCAGATGAGTAATCCCGATATAATATCTCTCGAGTATATGTTATGATTAGGGTTTAGCCTGGACTGGTAATCCTAATTGAGCTCCTCTGAGCTTACGATATAAAAGGGATATAGCTTGGACTGGTAATCCTGTTATACGATATGTGGCTTGAGAGAATGTTTCTTGGTTAAGTGCCCTAATGGGTACCCTTGAATAAGAAATTGATGGATTATCGAATCGTACACTTCAAAGGTACTACTTGTGCATCTATCGGGATTCAATGATTCAACAAACATAAAACTCTTGACATGGCATGAAAATCTTGATATGATATGATAATTACTTGAAGGAATATTGCTTGATGAGCTCATCTATGTTACTTGATTGATATGAAGATTTTGGTGACTAACATGTTTGATTGAATGCATGTGATTAGGCAATTTAGCCAAATGGATGGAACATAACATTATATGCCTAGATTTAATAAGCAATATTGGTAAGTTTAGATTCTGTTATACGAACTTACTAAGCATGTAATGCTTACTCCGTTTTATTTTTCCCTTGTTTTATAGTGCTCAGAAGCTCGTGAAGGTTGGAAGATCATTGGAGCATCATCACACTATCAACTAGTCATTTTGGGTATACTTAGTAAAATCATTTTGGTATAATGGCATGTATAGGACAACTTGGCCAATAGTTGCTTGAAATGTTATTTTGTAACCTAGCCATTGGAATGACTAGTAATGGTTCATTTTGGTATTACTAAGTAGATTATCATGATATATATTTACATATGAGATATGTTAAGAATATGTGATCAACGTTGTGAAATGCCTAAGTTCATCCAATGTAAGTTTACAAACACATATGTATGTGATGGTATGCTATGATGAATGATAGAATTGTCTATTTTGAATGCTTGGATTGGTTGGTATTGGATGTGTGTTTCATGTGCAAGTCTTAGGTGAAAATTTAGGTGAGAAACAGAGCTAAAAATGGCTTCATTTTGTCCATACAGGCAAACACACGAGCGTGTGTCTAGATCGTGTGTGACACGCAACCTTGTAACATGGGCATGAGGTTAGGCTGTGTGTCCCATGCACCTTAATTTTGAGAAACAGAATGCTCAGAATTGGGCACATGGGCAGAGACACAGGCGTATGTCTTAGTCGTGTGTGCCACACAGCCTAGAATACGGGCGTGTGTCTTGGCCGTGTGAAACCTACACCTAATTTCGAATTGGATTAATTAACCACACGGCCTAGTACACGGGCATGTGGCATGGCCGTGTTTGCAAGTCAGAGAGTTACACGAGGGTTGAACACGGCCTCTAACACAGGCGTGTCCCATGGTCACACGAGCGTGTCTCTTGGACCACATGAGCTTGTGAGCCCTGCAACTTGGAAAAATTTTGTAATTTCACGAAAAATTCTTAGAGGTCTCGATTAAGTCTCAATTTGATTCTAATGCTCGTATTAAGCCTCAAGGGCCCAATCAAGGGACGTTATGGATGTCTCAGTAAATGAATAGTAACTTATGTGGTTTAATGAAAAAATGTTCTGAATGTTCTGGTAATGCTCCGGAACTCTATTCTGGCGACAGCTATGGGTTAAGGGGCGTTACATATTCATTATAACAATTAGATAAAATCGCATATGATGTTTATTTTTGTTGTTATTTTTATTAGTAATCGTACTATCATCTACTTTTTTAGACTACCATAATGCATATAATGATTTGATTTTAATTTCAGTTACTTGTTTAGAAATTATTTTTATCATACTAATTAATTTTTTATAGTGATTAATATTTTTTAAAATATAAATCATGAAATTGTGTAATTACAATTTGTACCTCCAAATAGGACATAGAGAATTATAATGTAATTTCACTTTATCAGCCACACACATCTAGAGAATTACACTTTCATTTAATTACTCTATGATGTCCAAACAAACCCTAAATAATCATGCATGACATTTACTCTCACAATCAGATACTAGAATGAGAAAAATTATTGTAGTTTTTAGAAAATAAAAAACAACTAATATATTCCATTCTTCTATGGATTTAATTACAAAATATATTCTTTTAAAAATCTCACAAAATTTATAACCAAATCATGTACCATACACACATATCATATATATATTATAAGGCTGGTATGTTCATATTACACCCTTTTGATAGGTGACATTTTTCATTTAAAGCACTTATTTGCAATTTAGTTAAATTACTCTATTACTTTTTGTCATTTAATTTTTTTTAAGTTATTCAGTTCCTTTTGTTTAAACTTTTTATATGTTATAAATTTTATTTTAAATAAATTATCCATTTATTTTAAGATTTTACTTAATTGAATTAAATTTTAATATTATAATATTAAATTAATGAATATTAAATTTTTAAGTTTGAAATATAATTTTAAAAAAGATACTTATCAATAATATTATCAAATAAAATTTATATTTATTTTCAAATATAATAAGATTAATTACATTAATTGATTAAAGTAGAGCAAAGATAAATATAAAATTACAGAAAAATTGAAAATTTTGAAATATTAGAACAAATTAATTTAACAATATAT
The DNA here is from genome assembly GCA_025698465.1 of Gossypium longicalyx. NCBI lineage: Eukaryota > Viridiplantae > Streptophyta > Magnoliopsida > Malvales > Malvaceae > Gossypium > Gossypium longicalyx. The sequence continues at coordinate 47,548,326 of CM046995.1, forward strand.
ATAATAAATAATCGTTAGGAAATTAATAATATTATTATTTAAATTATGATATATTAATTTTAATATTCAAACCATAATTAATTTTTTTATTGTTTTAATATTAAATATTTTAAAGGTTAAATAATATTAATATAATCAATTCGAAACTAATTAAATATTTTTAAAAAAATTTAATTACATTATGTTTTCAATTTAATGAATTTTGAGGGAATTCATTAAAAATTTTAAACAAAAACTAATATTATAAAAAATATTAAAAATTTAATATACACAACTGACTTATGAAAATACAAACTAATTATATACACTGTTGGTGTGTGGGGATAAAAATGTCTCTTCATAGGGACATAATTACTCAAATGAATAATCATATCATTAGCAATAAGCAAAATTTATTGAATAATTATGACTATTTGTTAATAATCAAGTGGCATACCTTTTGAATTTAAGAAACATAGCTCATCACTGTAAATAATGACAACTTTTGGTTAATAACTAAGGGACCTAACTTTTCATTTACAACTATTGGAGCACTAAATATCTTGAAGATGTTCCAATTGACATGTTGAATTAATTTTAAATAATATAATTTAAAAAGTAGCTATAATATTTCACTGAAATAATTAAGATTAAATAATTAAAAGAATTAAAATGGTTATATTTAACTATATGCATGGTTGAAGACAAATTTGAAGGTTATTTTTTAAGAATGTAGAAAACAAATGTCACATCCTAAAAATTGGGTTAGTAGAAATTGGGTTAGTGAACTGAAAGAGTGGTCACGACTTACTTTTTAGTTAAATGTTGTGAAATTGTGTCAAGTGAATTGATCTGGTTTAGTGGTTAAGTGTTGTGTTTGTGTGTGTGAGGTCTTGTGTTTAAATCCCTTCCCTTGAATTTTTGTAATTTTTATTCCAACCCCTAACTTTGGACATTAAGATTATCTATTAATTTTGCTCAATTGTTAGCAAGAATGAGTTTGGCGATTTAGTGGTAAGTCTTAATCTAACCTAGAGGTCTTAAGTTCAAATCTAGTGTGTGTGTGTAAACTAGAATTCTTTTTGCTAATCCCTGTGTATGCCACCTATGTGGTAGAAATTAGGTCAAATTTGAATTTCGACAAATCTGATAGGTGGGTAGTTAAGGGATTTGGTGGGATATGGATATGTTTTTTAATTATCCCAAAAAATCTCCCACTCCTACCATCCCTTTCCTCTTCTTGCTCATATTAGTTTTTTATTTTATTTTATTTTTCTAGTTTTTTTACTTCCTTTTCTTTTCATATTTGGTACTGTAAATTGCTACCACTATCTTGTATTTTCTCTTTGTTCATTCTTTCCACATTATTATCTTGTGTTCGTGTTATCATTTGTTTCCTTGTGTTCCTTTTTCGTTTAAGCCAAGCATTTTCAGTGTTTTAGCACTGTGTTACATTAATTTGTAAGTGTCTTACTTTCACTTCTTTGGGGTTATTGGTATGACTAGTTGGTTTTATTATTATTGGTTGCTAAAAAGAAGGTAGAAAAATGTATGGGTGGCTGATTAGTGTTGGACTAATCGTAAATTAGTTGCTTTTGTTTAGGCGAAGATCGAAAGGCAATTAACACTCCGGTAAACTAAGGGTTAGTACGACTGTTGTTTCTTTCGAGGGTAAGTGAATAAATTTCATTTTTAGAGACTGATTTTTCTTGCTAAGGCTGATTGTCAATGCTTGTGGCCAAATTAGTGATTTAGGATTGGTCCTTGTTAATAAATTTGTTTTGAATGTCATTTTAGAGTTTGGAAGTGTGCATAACGTCATGTTCTAGAAATGATCAGGTGTGTGACTTGATCTCGTAAAAAACATCATACAACGTAAAGCCAAAAAACCCACTGTCAATGCCACATGGCCGTGTGGGCCCATTTTCTATAAATTTTAGTTAAGATCGCGTTTTGAAGAGCGGTTCGAGTTTAATGATTCTATAGGTTTCATAGATGATAAGTATGATGTCTATTAAAAGGAAACTAATGTTTTGATATGATTACATAAATTCAATTGGTATGTTGCTTTATACAATATGGTTACGATATGTAAATTAGTGAGCATTGTTGGCATGTTTCTGACTAGTTAAGTATATATGATTATTGATATGTTATGTTTTGTTCAATTCCCATAGCATGTGACATTGTGACTTTTCTGATTAAACTGATTTGTAATTAGTGGAATCTGATATTTATGTTTTGCAGAGCATAAAATTGAATGCTTACCATTTAGATTCTATATATGCATGCCATGTCACATTGCATAGGGTTAGGTTCATATAGTAAGGAGGAAGTTCTAACAGTTTAATGATCTATTCTATCAGGTGGTTTAACCATATATCTGTTACGGCAGCTTGACTACAATGTAGTGGCTTGATCACATATATTTGATCCAAAAGTTTAACTATATATTGATGAGTCATCGTTGTCGGGCAACCCGGGCTGTCGAGTCATAGTTGTCGGGCAACTAGGATGACTTAATTGGTCTGTTTTTGGATGGAAAATTTTGGGGAAAACTCTAATTTGGTGTGTAACGGAGCTGGGTAGAAAGTTTTCTAAAAAATTTACTTTTTGTTTTTCGAAAATCTTACATTGACATAACCATGCTTGAAAAATTTTTCCGTTCGAGTCTGATAAAATTCTTTGCAATACTTTGATCTCTTTATTGTACTATTTGTGCTCTCTATTTGAGTTTAGTTGCGCATTGAGCTTTACCGCTCACCCTTTTCATTTCTTCATTTCAGGTAATCGACGGAGTTAGGATTGGGTAGTGTTTGGGAACTCAGATTGGTTTTCTCGCATAAGACGGTTTGAAATATTAATAATTAAACTCTTTGGACTTTTGGTTTTTGGACAAATATTTTGGGTTTAATTGTGGGTATGGATTTTTGTTATTTAGTTAAAGATTTCTACATGATTTTTATCAATTAAGCACAATGCTTGGATTTCAAAATTAAACATGCTGAGAATTTTTCTGCTGCAAATTTAAAATGGGTTTTACAAAATTTAATGACATAAGTTTTAGAATATGCACAATCGGCAAAATTATACGTTTCCACTTGTTGAAATCACAATTTTCAAATATCAACTCTAAAATTTCCACTGCAAAGTTTTATTTAGAATTACGATTTTTATGAAGCAAGTGTCTTAAGCGTTTTAATATCATAAATTGGGATTTTTAAGTTAACAATTAATAAATTCACATAAACATTTTAAGAATGACAAATATTCCTATCAAGGAATTGTGGCGAGTTTTTATAAAACTTTGATTTTCAATTTCATAACGAGACATATTCTGGAAAGTAAAATTTCAACGGTATTAATGTAACCTTTCATATTTGGCTATAACATCTAGGTCAAATTTTGAATGTTACATTTAGTGGTATTAGAGGTAGGATGCAAAACTCAGGTTGTGGTTTTTGGTTTAAAAATTGCATGCATAATTTATTTTTGAAATTTCTTATTTTTAAGAAAATATTTTGAAATATGATGTGGGTAAATTTGCACAAAATATTACTAAGATCTTGAAATGTGAATGCCGAGTCTCTGACGCCGGTCCAAGTAAGTCTGTGTACTTTAGTTAAATTATATTTTAGTTACTTTAGTCAATTGGTAAACTTTAGAGACTGTAGAAATTAAACATTCTCTACTTTAGATTAGTTACTTTTGCTAAACTTTAGACTTAGGATCTAACAATAACCTTAGTTAAACTTTAGAGTTTTTAACTATAAATAAGTAAAATGAGTTTACGTGGTATATGTGGTCGTGGCGCATGAGGACGTGGTGGACGTTGCCAAGTGGTTCACGCTGAGTCCTCTTCTCAGGGCAGCATGTTCAATTTGGAAACTAGCGAGAATGTGGAGACACCTATTTTCGAGGGCGACAATCAAAGAGCTGGAGACGACTCTATGTCCCAAGATATGCTTAGATATTTGCAAAGGGATGTCAAGGCCTAATCTAGAACTGTGGGCCGAGGGTCAATGACTGAGCGACTCCGATCAAATAAGATCAAGAAAATGGAAGAGAGTAATCCTGTAACACCCCTAATTTGTATCCGCCGCCAGAACAAGGTTACGGAGCATTATTGGAACTTTCAGAATATTTACAAATAAATCATGTCAATCACTGTTCTTTCTCCGAGATTATTCATAACGTCCTTTAAATAGACCCTCGAGGCCCAAAACGAGTATTATAGCCGAATCCAAACTAAATTGGGAACTCAAAGAATTTTTCACAAAATTTTTAAAGTTTTTTAAGGTGTAGGGCTCATACGCCCGTGTTGTCCAAGGGACACGCCTGTGTGACCCTGGGATACACCCGTGCTAAAGGTCGTGTTCAACCCCGTGTAACTCTCTAACTTGTGCACACGGCCATGCCACACGCCCGTGTGCTAGGCCGTGTGGTTAATTAATTCTTTTCGAAGTGTGTCTTGGCCCGTGTGCTCAATTTTAAGCATTCTATTTTCTCGAATTTAAGGTGCAGGGGACACACAGCCTAACCACACGCCCATGTATGAAGCCGTGTGTCACACACATTCTAGACACACGCCCATGTGTGTACCCCTGTGGAAAAAATAAATCTATTCCTAGCTTCATTTCTCACCCAAAATCATACCAAATTCCTACAGCAAACTTACATCCAAATACCAAGCAGGCCAAGCATTGAATTCAAGCAATTTATAACATCTAACATGATATATTGTTACATGCATTCATGCTTAAATCTTACCTTTCTCAATAAATCAATAAGAAACACTTATGTTATCTCCATAAAGTAAACTTAAATACATATATACATGTACCAAACATAATCATCACTAGCCATTCTTGTAACAACCCGTTTTTGGTCAAATCAGAACAGTGGTTTTGAGACCACAAATCTGAAGTCAAAATAATTATTTTATTATTATTTTAAGGTCTACAGCATGAATATATGATTGTGTGAAAGTTTCGTTTAGAAATTTTATTATTTTAATGCTCAATTCGGTAAAAAGGACTACATCGCGTAAAGTGTAAAAGTATTGTTCAATTAGTTAAAAGTTTCTAATAACTATAGAACCTTAAAGTTAAGGTCCTTAAGTGGTAAATAGACCATTTCAATTGTGGGTGGACATTTATGGGCTTAAAATGGATGTTAAATATGATTATAAAATAGGTTATTTATGTAATTTAGTAATTAAGGTTAATAAAACAAAAGAAACAAAGATATCATCTTTTATTTCTTGCTTCAACCGAATTTAGGGAAAAGAACACCATTTTTTTTATCTCCTTCATTTTTCCAAGCTTTAAATAGCTAATTAAGATCAAGACAAGCGGAATTCGGATCTAGATCGGGGGTAAGTTCGTATGTGATAAATTTCATTATAAGTGTATTTTAAATGCTTTGATATTGAATAAGTTGTGAATATGAGATTTCGAATAAGTTTGACAATGACTCAATGGTAACTCGACATTCGAAATCTCGATTGAACCTTAGGAATAGTTTAGGATACTAGTGACATGTCATTAGGGAATACATTGAGTTGGCTTCGGGCCATGATATTAGTACTTTGGGTGTGAGTTATATCGATTTGGCTTCGAATATAAGTTACCTTGATCTGGCTTTAGGCTATGGTATAGGTACTTAGTGTGCAAGACTCCTGAGTACCCGACTTCTATTCTGAATGGTTCAACGGGTAAATGAATGATGTGGTTGAGAATGAGATTGGTACGAGATGGTACAGGTATGTGCATAAACCATATTAGCTTTGAATAGAACAAATGGTGAAGAAAGTATATAGTTTTGTGAATGAGTAATTGAAAGGTTTGTTAGTTGGTGTGAATTCATGTATCTATAATCAATTATTGAATTATGTGGTTATGATTGTATCGAGTTTATTTCATACGAGCTTACTAAGCTATAAAGCTTTCTTTGTTTATTTTTCTATGTATTATAATAATTACAAAACTAGCTCAGATTTGGGGATCGTTGGAGTTTGCTTCACACTATCCACCTATCTCTTGGTACCTATGAAATTTGGTATTTTAAGTATATGGCATGTATAGGGTCTTTATGTCATATTGGTTATGTATTGGTAATGATTTTGGCCAATTAAATTGGTTTGTATATATATAGCCTTGAGTAATGGCTTATTTCAGGTTATTTTGGTATGGTTGAAACATATATATATGTTTATGTCTTGTGTAATGAGTTGGTTGATGGTTGTGGATGAATTTTTGGATATTGCTTTGTTTGTGAAACTAGGCTAAAAGATGCATGTAACAGCCCGTTTTTAGTCAAATTGGAACAGTGGTTTCGGGACCACAAATTTGAGCTCAAAATATTTATTTTATTATTTTATTGAAGTTTACAACATGATAGAATTACTGTGTGAAAGTTTAATAAAGAAATTTTACTGTTTGAATGCTTAATTTGGTAAAAAGGACTAAATCGTGTAAACCATAAAACTTGTGTTCTATTAGCTAAAAGTATCCAATAGCTATGGAACTTTAATTTAGAGGTCCTTATGTGGTAATTATACCATTAATATTGTAAGTGGATATTCTTGGACATGATTAAATGATTTCTAATAAATTATAACAAAGGTTAATAATGTAAGTTGATTTTTAATCATAAAATAAATAAAACAAAGTTTGTTAAAGGTCCCCATTATCATCTTATAACTGACATTATAGAAGAACAAGAAGAAAAATAGGGTTCTTCATTCAGCTAAGCAAAATTCAAGCAATTAGGTATGTATTTTGATTTGTTTTTAATGATTTTTATGTTTTTGAGATCGTTGCTTCGTATTCTAGCTAGCCCATACCTTAATTTTCAAAACTATTAAAGATTTGACATGTTTCCATTGTTGAATGTTTGAGTAATTTGATGATTGATGATAGATTATGAAGGTTTATTGATAAATTTACTAGTTTTGTAAAGTGATTTTTGGCAAAAATGTCAAAAAGGGATTAATTTCTGAAAATGTAAAATTATGTAGGTAAAAGTGTGAATAAATTAAAAATATGGGCTACTAGTAACGTCTAGTAAATTCGAATAAGCATGGGTTTGTGCTAAATTGCATGAATTTACAATTTTATGTGATAGGGACTAAATTGTAAAAGTGTGAAACACTAGGGGCAAATGTGTAAATTTTCCAAAATATGAATTAAAGGTTAAATTGAATAGATCCGATACCTAATGCGTTAATTTTGAAATATATATATATATATATATATATAGATCAAGATAAGCAAGGATTGAATCTAGATCGGGAAAAGGAAAGGTTGACGATTAGCCAATATTTGTTATCCGAGCGATACGAGGTAAGTTCGTATAATTAGAATCAAACTTTTAAATACTTGTAATTATTTGAAATGACTGTATGTAATTGAATAAATGATCTACTTGAAATATGGATGTCTTATGGATATAGTCTAATGGTTACCGATCCCCGTTTGAACCATAGGAATTCGTAGGATATGAGTGACATGTCACTAGGGTTACTGTTTAGGTCAAGATCCTGCATGTGTTGCAGACTCACCTCAGCCTTTATGAGCTTATCGATATATCAGTTAGTAAGAGCTTACTGTTCTCAGCTCGTCAGAGCTTACCGTTTTAGCTCAATAGAGCTTATTGATCATAGCTAGAAAGAGCGGAAATGATAATGAATTGACGAATTACTAATTTATATGTTATGTATATCACTCGAGTATCCCTCGATGTTCTAATAGGTTCAATGGGTGTAAATTCTGTTATTGGTTATGTGAAAAAGCTATGTAGTACATGGATGAATCACTGTTATATGGATGAATTACTCTTTATACAGATGAGTTACTATCATCGAGTCCCTCATATATGTCATCGAGACCTTAAACATTATCATAGAGTCCCTCATATATGTCATCGAGACCTTAAACATGCTTTAAAAAAAGGTCGAGACTAAACCGAGCACATACAAAATTTTTTGAAACTTAAACAAATTTTCAAAGTTATATAGGTCATACGCCTGTGTGAACAGGTCGTGTGCCTCACACGGAATTAAACACGCCCATGTGTCTAGGCCATGGCAAAACAAGGCATACATGCTGACTTGTCCACACGGCTACAAGACACGCCCGTGTGCCAGGCCGTGTGAAATTTAGGGAGGCTACTAACTTAGCCACACGGCTGACCACACGCCTATGTGTCAAGCCCATGGTTTAAACTGACTTGGCCACACAACCTAGCACACACCCGTGTGTGCGACCGTGTGGTCTGCCCAGGCTCATTTCGAAATGGCCATTGAGTAACATGGCTGAGACACACGCCTGTGTCTCATCCCGTGTGGGCAAAAATAGGCCATTTGTAAGGCCACAATGCCACCCCTTTAGGGTCCTCCCTACAAGCATCAAAACCAAACATTTCATACTAAATTTTCAATCAATTTCAATCACAATATATACATCATAAATACCATATCACTATCAACAAATTTCATGCTTATTAACCAAACCAAATTATATCATAATCACCTACCAAACACATTCAATCTAACATATCCAATCTCATGCCAAATCATAATATTTTCACAACTAAATCACATTACCAACTTACCAAATTGACCATTTTCTTTGGCCAACCATGAGCACATCACATAGGCATAATTTGCATCACATATCATATACCAAAATCCAACCATAAGTTCAACCATAATCAAGCCATATCACATGGCTAGATATATACACATTACAAACATATCCACATACTTTTAGCCTATACATGCCATACTCCTATATTTACACTTTCAAAATATACCAAAACAGAAGTTCGATAGTATGGTGATGATTCTCAACGATCCCCTAGCTCTCGGTAGCTTTGATATCTATAAAACAGTGCAAACACACACAAAGTAAGCTTTCAAAAGCTTAGTAAGCCATATACAAATAAGCTTATCATATAACACAATTATAAACCAAACCATTAATGTAATTCATGGCCAAATAATATCACTTACTACATAGCTCATATACAATTCACATAATCCTAATTTATTTGCTCATATAGCATATTTTCTCATACTTATATCATATATCATCACTTGCACATGTACTTACCTTTTATTTTCAAACATAGTATACATTTCTAACGTACCTGATTCGGATACAAATTTCATATATTCATTCTTTTCTCGGAATGCCTGTTGAACTGTTCAGAATCAATAAGGATACTCGGATAGCTCGGAAAGCTCATACAATACCAACGTCCCAAACGTGGTCTTACATGTAAACAAATATCGATAACACTATCCCAAACAGGGTCTTACACAAAATCAAAGACGATGTCGATGTCCCAACATGTTTTTACACATAAATCATAAGTCGATGCTAACGTCCCAGACGTGGTCTTACACAAAAACACATATCAAATCCTATGTCAGACATATGTATCCTAACTATTCCAATGGTTCATACGAGACTTTTCGGACGTCGAAACTTTGTCGATACTTTCTCGAATATCTCATAATCAACTCGTATAATCATTCATCATTGTTCAAAAACATATTAACATTGATAATTCAGTTCAAAATACATTTATTTGTATGTCGACTTACCTGGAACAGAAATGAACGAAAATGAGTGACTATTCAACGACTTTTGTTTTCCCCCGATCTAATTTCGTTTTCTTTAGTCATTGATCTTAATCAAGTAATGTGAATGCCGAATGATTGAACCCTAGAAATGGTGTTCTTATTCTCTTATTTTCGGTGGAAGAAGACTTAAAATGAATTAATTTAAGCTTTTCTTTTATTTAATATATCATTTATAACTAGTTTACCATTTTTACCTTTGTATCATATCATTAATAAACCATTATCTAATGCCCATTTAATTCATTCAATGTATGTCATGGTCAAAAAACCACATAAAGACCTCACAATTAAAGAGAAATAGCAATTAAGCACTTTAACAAATAGAAGGCCACTTTTACATTTTATGCGATTAGGTCCTTTTAACAAATTGAGTACACAAACAATCAAATTTTCATACGAAATTTTCACAAATACTAATTCATATATTATAAGCATAGAAAATAATATTAAAATATTTTTCTAACTCGTACTTGTGGTCCAAAAACCACTATTATGACTAGGGTATAAACCGGACTATTATAGTCTCAACCATGTGTGACACACGATCATGTTATACGACCGTGTGTCCCCTGGTGTTGAAATTAAATGATGTTAGTATACTCCACACGGTCTCACACACGGGCGTGTGACTGGCCTTGTGGTACAAGTCAATATACCTCCTAATTGGCACACTGCCTAGTACACGGGCGTGTGACTTGGCCGTGTTGCATAAGTCAGTATACCCTACAAGTTTGGCATGGCCTAGCACACGACCTGGCACACAGGCGTGTATGGACACTTCGAAGGGACACGGGTTAGACACACGGACATGTGGTTGACTGTGTGACCCAAGTCAATATGTACCCCTTGTTTTGACACGGCTTGTGACACGGGCGTGTTGGTGGTCGTGTGAGACACACGGCTTGCCCACACAGATGTATCTCTTCTGTTTTGAGTAAAAATTTTCAAAGTTTCGTGAAATTTTTATAAGTTATCAGTTTAGTCCTGAACCGCTCTTAAAGTATGTTTAAGGCCTCGTGGGCTGTTATAATGAACAAATTGATTGAGATTGAATGATGATTGTATGAATTGATTGAATGTATGAGAAAAGTACAGTTATATGTGTTATAAGTCTGGTAATGCTCCGTAGCCCTATTCCGATATTGAATAGGGTGAGGGGTGTTACATTTATTGATATCAGAGCTACCGTTTATTCGATTCTAGGACTAAAGTAGCATATGTGAGTCTAACTATACATGCCATATATATAAACTGTGATAGTGTGATGACTCCTGACATTTTCAAATGTGTTTTTATATAGTAAATGAATCTTGATCGAGCTACAGTTGATAAGGTTGAGAGTAATGCGCTTGCTCCCGCTCGAGGGACAACGCTTACTGAATCTCGACCCGTATCGAGTAGTCACGGGGATAAGGCTAAAGAAGCCTTCTTTCAAATGATGAATGAATGATTCACACAATACATTCATACAAACTCGGCTGCTCAACAACTTCCACCCCCACCTATTTCCTAACTGATCCCTGTAGTTCCTCAAGGTATGGTTCCTTTGCAATTGAATAAACCACTTGTTGATAAGATATGGAAACACAGGGCTGAGGAATTCAGAGCCACTGCTAACGATGACCCTGAGAGAGTTGAGTTTTGGCTTGAGAACACGATTTAGGTATTTGATGAATTGTCTTTCACACCTAAAGGATGTTTAAAATACGCTATATCACTATTGAAAGACACTACGTATCAATGGTGGAATACCTTAATATCTGTAGTTCCGTAAGAAAGAGTTAATTGTGAGTTCTTTCAAGTTGAATTCAGAAAGAAATACATCAGCCAACGGTTCATTGACTAGAAATGAAAGGAATTTCTTGAATTGAAATAGGGCCGTAGGTGGTAACAAAATACGAAAGAGAGTTTGTACGACTCAATAAATATGCTCATGAATGTGTTTCTTTCGAGGCTATAATGTGTAAAAGGTTTGAAAATGGATTAAATGAAGAAATTAGACTGTTAGTTGGGATTCTTGAGCTGAAAGAGTTTGTCGTTCTAGTAGGCAGAGCTTGCAAAGCTGAAGAGCTTAGTAAAGAGAAAAGAAAAGCCGATTCTAAATCTATAGACTTTAGAAAGAGATTTTTGGGCAAAGCACATCAGTCAGCATTAAAAAAATCTAGAGAATATTATCCTCGTTCTACTGCCTCTACTGGATCAGAGATAGAGATGCGAGACATTTCAGCTCTAAACCTTAGACAACATCTATTGCTAGTGTGGGTAGTGTTAGAAATTTTGGACCTAAATGTAAACACTGCAATAAGTGACATTAGATGAATGTAGGATGATGAGCGCAGCTTGTTTTAAATGTGGATCTCTTGGTCATTATCTCCGAGACTGTCCAAAAAAGTCTATAGTTGAAAGAGATCAACAGGCGAAAGTAAGTAATACGGCTACTAGAGGGAGACCACCCCGAACACTGGAAATATGAGTGGTACCCGAGGTGTTACGAGAGATTCTACTATGAGATCTGAGGCACGACCACCTGCCCAAGCTTATGCTATCCGTGCACGGGAAGAGGAATCATCGCCAGACGTTATTACCGGTACTTTTTCTCTTTTCGATACTAATATAGTTGCATTGATAGATCCTGGATCAACCTATTCATATATCTGTATGAATTTAGTATTTAAAAAGAGTTTACATGTCTAGTCTATAGAGTTTGTAATTAAAGTATCGAACCTCTTAGGCAAGTCTGTTTTAGTTGATAAAATTTGTAAGAATTGTCCTTTGATGACTCGGGGTTACTATTTTCTGGCTGACTTGATGCTTTTATCATTTGATAAGTTTGACGTGATTCTGGGTATGGACTAGCTGACTATTCATGATGTAATTGTGAATTGTAGATGAAAGATTACTGAATTGAAATGTCAAAACGGTGAAATTCTTCGGATTGAGTCTGATGATTCAAGTGAATTGCCTACTGTGATATCGTCTATGTTAGCTCAGAAATGTATGAAAAAGGGTTGTGATGCATATCTTGCATATGTACTGGATACAAAGGTATCTGAATCAAAGATTGAATCTGTACCTATTGTTTGTGAGTTTTCAAAAGTATTTCCAGAAGAATTATCGGGTTTGCCACCGATCAAAGAGGTTGAATTTGGTATTGAATTAGTACCGAGAACAATACTGATATTGATAGATCTGTTCAGAATGGCTCCAACAGAATTAAAAGATTTGAAAGTTCAGTTACAAGAATTGACAAATAAAGGTTTTGCACGACCGAGTTATTCACCCTGGGGTGCACTGGTATTGTTTGTAAAGAAGAAAGATGGCATGATGAGAATGTGTATTGATTATAGACAGTTGAATAAAGTGACTATAAAGAACAAATACCCTCTACCTCGAATTGATGATTTATTTGATTAGTTGAAAGGGGCTACAGTATTTTCGAAGATTGATTTGAGATCAGGTTATTATCAATTGCGAGTTAAAGACTCATATGTACCTAAGACCGCATTCAGAATGAGGTACAGGCATTATGAATTCTTTGTTATGCCTTTTGGGTTAACTAATGCTCCTGCAATTTTCATGGACTTGATAAACCAAATATTCAGACCGTATTTAGACAGATTTGTTGTTGTATTCATTGACGACATTCTAATCTATTCGCGAGAAGAATCTGAACATACCAAGCACTTGAGAGTTGTGTTACAAACTCTACGTGATAAGAAATTATTTGCAAAGTTTAGCAAATATGAGTTTTGGCTCCGAGAGGTTGGATTTTTGGGGCATATTGTTTCAGCTGAAGGTATTAGAGTTGACCCGAGTAAGATTTCTACTATTATTGACTGGAAACCTCTGAGAAATGTGTCTGAAGCCCGTAGTTTTCTGGATTTAGCAGGCTGTTACTAAAGATTCATGAAATGATTTTCGATGATTGCGACACCGATGACACGACTACTCCAAAAAGATGTGAAAATTGATTAGTTAGAAAAATGTCAGTAGAGTTTCGAACAGTTGAAAATACTGTTAACTGAAGCACTAGTCCTGGTTCAACCTGAATCGGGGAAAGAGTTTGTGATTTATAGTGATGCATCATTAAAAGGTCTAGGATATGTTCTAATGCAAGAAGGAAAAGTTATAGCTTATGCTTCCCGACAATTGAAACCGCATTAAAAGAATTACTCGACGCACAGCTTAGATTTGGTTGCAATTGTGTTCGCATTGAAAATTTGGTGACACTACTTATACGGTGAAAAATGCAACATTTATACGGATCACAAAAGCTTAAAATATTTGATGTCACAAAAAGATTTGAATATGTGACAACGAAGATGGCTCGAGTTATTGAAATATTATGAATTTGTGATTGATTATCACCCAGGAAAAGCTAATGTTGTTGCTGATGCCCTGAGCCGAAAATCTTTGTTTGCATTACAAGCAATGAATACGTAGTTGATGATTTGTGATGATGGGTCTATTTTAGCTAAATTAAAAGCTAAACTGACATTTTTTCAATAAATCCACGAAGCTCAGAAAGATGACTGTGAATTGCAAGTTAAACGAATTCAATGTGAGACTATCCTTAATTCAGAGTTTCAGATTGGAACCGATTATTGTTTAAAGTTTTGGAATAGAATTTGCATACCGAGAAATTCAGAACTCAACAATTTGAAACAGTTTTACTGGTGGCAAGGCATGAAACAAGATATCTTAGAGTTTGTTTCTAAATGTTTGATCTATAAGCAAGTCAAAGATGAACATCAAGTACCATCTGGATTACTGCAGCCTGTGATGATTCCCGAGTGGAAATGGGATAGAGTTACAATGGACTTTGTGTTGAGATTACCCCTAACTCCAAAAAATAAAGATGCTATCTGGGTTGTCATTGATCGACTAACAAAATCTGCTTATTTCATACTGGTACGTGCAGATTTCTCACTTGATAGACTAGCTAAATTGTACAATTCTGAAATTGTTTGATTGCACGGGGTGCCAGTATCTATTATATCTGATAAAGATCCGAGATTTACATCGGGATTCTGGAAGAAACTACAAGAAGCTTTGGGAATAAAGTTGAATTTTAGTACAGTTTTTCATCCTCAGACTGATGGTCAAACCAAGAGAGTTATTCAGATTCTCGAAGACATGTAGAGATGTTGTATTTTAGAGTTTGAGGGCAGTTGGGAAAAATACTTACCATTGATTGAATTCGCGTATAATAACAGTTTTCAGATGAGTATAAAGATGGCACCGTACGAAGCTTTATATAGTCACAAATGTCGAACTTCATTATACTGGACTGAACTAAGTGAGAAAAAGATTCACGGGGTTGAATTGATCAGAGAAACTGAAGAAAAAGTGAAAATGATTCGTGACAATTTAAAAACAGCTTCAGATCGACAGAAATCATACACAGATTTGAAATGTAAAGAAATTGAGTTTCAAGTTGGGGACAGAGTGTTTCTAAAGGTGTCACCGTGGAAAAAGGTTCTTCGATTTGGCTGTAAAAGAAAGCTGAGTCCGCGATTTATCAGACCGTATTAGATCATCGAAAAAATAGGGCCTATAGTGTATTGACTATCTTTACCATCAGAACTTGAAAAGATTCATAATGTCTTTCATGTTTCTAAGCTACAATGATATAGATCTGATCTGTCACATGTGATTCCTTCAGCAGATGTCGAGATACAAACTAATTTGACGTATAGTGAAGAACTAGTTAGGATTTTAGCAAATGAAATCAAAGAATTGAGAAATAAATGTATGGTCCTAGTGAAGGTTCTTTGGCATAAACACGGGATTGAGGAAGCTACATGGGAACCTGAGAAAGTTATACAAAAACAATACCCTAACCTATTCACTGGTAAGATTTTTGGGGACAAAAATCCTTAAGGGGGGAGAGTTGTAACAACCAATTTTTAGTCAAATTGAAACAGTGGTTTTAGGACTACAAATCTGAGGTCAAAATATTTATTTTATTATTTTATTCAATTTTACAGCATGATAGAATTACTGTGTGAAAGTTTCGTAAAGAAATTTTACTGTTTGAATGCTTAAATCGAAAAAAAAGACTAAATCACGTAAAGCGTAAAACTTGTGTTCTATTAGCTAAAAGTATCTAATAGCTATGGAACTCTAATTTAGAGGTCCTTATGTGGTAATTATACCATTAATATTGTAAGTGGACATTCTTGGACATGATTAAATGATTTCTAATGAATTATAACAAAGGTTAATAATGTAATTTGATTATTAATCATAAAATAAATAAAACAAAGTTAATTAAAGGTCCTCATTATCATCTTATAACCGAAATTAAAGAAGAGCAAGAAGAAAATAGGGTTCTTCATTCGGCTAAGCAAAATTCAAGCAATTAGGTCTGTATTTTGATCCGTTTTTAATGATTTTTATGTTTTTGAGATCGTTGCTTCATATTCTAGCTAGCCCATACCTTAATTTTCAAAACTGTCAGAGATTTAACATGTTTCCATTGTTGAATGTTTGAGTAATTTGATGATTGATGATAGATTATGAAGGTTTATTGATAAATTTACTAGTTCTGTAAAGTGATTTTTGATAAAAATGTCAAAAAGGGATTAATTTGTGAAAATGTAAAATTATGTAGGTAAAAAGTGTGAAGAAATTAAAAATATGGGCTACTAGTAACGTCTAGTAAATTCGACTAAGCATGGGTTTGTGCTAAATTGCATGAATTTACAATTTTATGTGATAGGGACTAAATTGTAAAAGTATGAAACATTAGGGGCAAATGTGTAAATTTTCCAAAATATGAATTAAAGGTTAAATTGAATAGATCTGATACTTAATGCGTTAATTTTGAAATATATATATAGATCAAGATAAGCAAGGATTGAATCTAGATCGGGAAAAGGAAAGGTTGACGATTAGCCGATTATCCGAGTGATACGAGGTAAGTTCGTATAATTAGAATCGAACTTTTAAATACTTGTAATTATTTGAAATGAATGTACGTAATTGAATAAATGATCTAATTGAAATACGAATGTCTTATAGATATAGTTTGATCGTTACCGAGCCCCATTTGAACCATAGGAATTCGTAGGCTACGAGTGACATGTCACTAGGGTTACTGTTTAGGTTGAGATCCTGCATGTGTTGCGAACTCACCTCAACTCGTATGAACTTACCGATATATCAGCTTGTAAGAGCTTACTGTTCTCAGCTCGTCAGAGCTTACCATTTCAGATCAATAGAGCTTACTGTCCACCAGCTCAGGAGGAGCTTACTGATCATAGCTTGAAAGAGTGGAAATGGTAATGAATTGACAGATTACTGATTTATATGTTATGTATATCACTCAAGTATCCCTCGATGTTTTAATAGGTTCAACGGGCAAATTCTGTTATTGGTTATGTGAAAAAGCTATGTATTACACGTATGAATTACTATTATATGGATGAAGTATTGTTTATATAGTTATCGAATGGATTTCTATTTATATGATTGAGAGTGAAATGATACAAATGATGTATATGATATATGTGAATGAGATATGATACAATGTATTGAGTATTAAATTGAGATAATGGATGATTACATGCACTTATGTGACTAACTTGTGGATGAATGCTTGTGTATAGGCATTTGGAAAGTGAATTTGATATACTTTGTTTAACTGTTTGATTATGTATAAAAGGTAAGTTAAATTTTGAATTATACAGTCTTACTAAGTTATAAAGCTTACTTTGTTTCTTTACCATGTTTTATAAAGGTTTGATAGCTTGCTCGATTCGAATAAAGTCGGAGTTATGCATCACACTATCCAGTTGTCGATTGGTACTTTAGGAACTTATGCATATATGTAAATATGGGATGTATAGGCTAGATATAAAGATGATAGATATGGTTACTTGAGATAGTGATTTTGGTACATGTTGTGGTATAAGTTAAAGCCATGTGATTTGACTTAACTTGGTGTAATGTTTTGGTTGTGTATAAGTATTCAATATGTTATGTTTTGGCAAGTAGTAGATGAAATTGAAATATGAAATGTTGTTTTGATATGTGATAGGCATATGAATGGAAAATTAATGATTTTAATTAGCTATTTGAATACTATGTTGAATTGGTATAAAATGTGTATGAATTGTTGTGGATTGGCTGCCTATTGAGTTGTAAAATGTTGCAATTTATGCTTGTGCAGGTATGTAATAATAGGGTGGCAAAATGGCTTTGCAAATAGCCTATTTTTGTCCACATGGGTAGAGACATGGGTGTGTGTCTTGGCCGTGTGTGACACACGGTCATGTTATATGGACGTGTGTCCTTGGTGTTGAAATTAAATGAAGTCAGTATACTCCACAAGGTCTCACACACGGGCATGTGACTGGTCATGTGGTACAAGTCAGTATACCCTCTAATTAGCAGATGACCTAACATACGGGCGTGTGACTTGGCCATGTTGCATAAGCCAGTATACCCTACAGGTTTGACACGACCTATGTAACAGCTCAATTTAGGGCCAAAATAGAATAGTGGTTTCGAAACCACGAATCCGAGGTTGAAAATTTTATGACTAGGTGTTTAATTTGATGTTTAGGACTAAATTGAAATAGGTGAAAAATGTGTGTTCTAGTTCATAAGGTACTTGATTGAAATGGGGGTTTTAAGTAGAGGTCCTTAAATGGAAATTAGACCATTATACTTTATATGGACAAAAATGGGTATGAATAGGACAAAATTTTAAAGAAAGGCCCTAAGGGTATTTTTGTCATTTGGTAATTAAAAGAAATAAAATCGAAAAAATAAGCCAAAATTTTGTCCATCCATCTTCTTCCTTGGCTGAAACTTGTATGTTCACCATATCTAGGGTTTTTTCCAAGCTTTCAAGCTCAATAGTAAGTGTATTCAAGCCCCGTTTTTAATGTTCTTTACATTTTTGAAATCCACGTAGCTCGGTTTACCTATTTCTACCATTATTTCGAGTTAGGGTTTATGTTTAAAAATTTACCCATGAATAATATGCATGTATTTTGATGTTTGATGGTAGAAAATGAATGCTTAAAGTTAGGAGAATGATCTTTTCTAAGCGATTTTTAGCGAAAACGAGCAAAACGACATAATCGGTAAAAAATACCTATTGTTCATAACTATGTGTTAGAGTGAGAATTTGATGTTTCCATAGAAGGAAAAAATGATCAGCATGTCATAAAACATAAGAATAAGGGCTGAAATTAAATTTTCGAGCCTAGGGGAAAAATCGTAATTTTGTAAAAGTTAGGGGCAAAAACATAATTTTTCCATAATGTGATTTTTGGATTGAAATAGATAGTATGAGTGTTAAATGAGCTAAATGTGTTGTTATAGATCAAGAAAGGCGTGGAATCGACCTCGAATGGGGGAAGGAAAATATTTTGGACTAAATTGTAAAATTTCCATATTTTGCACCGAGGTAAGTTTGTATGTAAATAATGCATTATCTTTATTTACGTTTTATATTTCATCATATTATATATATTTTAGCTGATTTTGAATCATAATCGACTATTGGAAGAATGGAAATAAGTAATAGAGAGAAAAATCCCGGTTGGACCTTCGGAAAGATTGGATAATACAGATGGTACGTAGCTAGGTCACATGTATGGTGCTGAGTGCACATCATGTGTACAAGAGAGCTACGAGACACTATGGGGTAGCTAGGTCACATGTGTGATACGGGATGTATACCATGTAGACAAGAGAGCTACGGGAGAGGATAAATGTAGCTAGGTCACATGTGTGGTTCCAAGTGAAGGACACCATGTAGACAAGAGAGCTACGATATAAACTGGCTAGGTCACATGGGTAGTACTAAGTGTTCACCATGTGTACAAGAGAGCCGAACTATGTGAAATATGATGGGTGGAGCTATGTGCTGAAACCACCAAGTATCAAAGATTTATCCGAAGTGTTCAACGGGATGATTTTATGGTGACATTGTAATCATGGACCTATACTTGTGATGTATGAAATGTGGTGAAAATGAATTGTGATATGCATGTTAAAATGAGGTTAATACAAAGAAAGTGTGAAAGAGTGAATTAGCAATAATACTGTTTTGGACAGTTGCAGTGACGTGAATTTGAAAAATCACCAAAAATAGTAAGAATTTAATTAGAGGCTAATGAGATATGAAATTAAAGCTTAATGAGTCTATTTTCATGTAAAAGAAACAGAGCAAGTAAAGGGATACTATAATTTGAGATATTTATATTTTTGTGAGACTTGTTCAGAATGACTACGTGATCCCCTGTTCTAAATTTCAAAAATCATTAAAAATTGTACAAAACTAATTAAGAAATATAGTATATATGCCTAGATTTCTTATTGAGTCTAGTTTTAAATGAAACAAATTTCATGGCTATTTGACTTTTGTATAGGGATAAAACCAATTCGTAGTGAATAGAGGTCAGATCAGTCGAGCTGTATAATAGGGGAAATTTTAACTAATAAACTGTACTAATTGGATGAACCAAAAATTCTAGAAATATTTTAGTAAGAATTAATATGAGTCTAGTTTTAGGAAAATTTTACGGATTTGAATTTCGAGTTTCGTAACTCAAGTTATGATTTATTCAGTGAATATGACGCAAGAGGGACAGCTTGATCAAATTGGAGTAAATAGTGAAATTAAAAATAGATATGGTTGAGTTATTTTGTGAACATATTAGATTCCTTATTCATTATTTATATACTTACTTACTAAGCTATAAGCTTACTTTCTTTTCTCTCTTTTGTTTTATAGTGTCATCCAACTAGCACAGGAGTTAGAGATCGATGAAGATCTGTCCGCACTATCAATACTTTTGGTATTTGAACTAAACATTTTGAATTATGGCATGTATAGTAGGCTTAGTTATTTTGTTACGTGTCATAATTGCCTAGGTATAAAATATTAGTTACAGTATTTGACAGATTATTTTGTACAAAGCCATTGAAATTGGCTAATATTGTTAAAGGCATATGTTATAATGATTCATGATCTAATTGGATGCCATATTTTTGTCTCGGTTTTATTTAATGGTATGTATTATGATCTGGTAATACCTCGTACCCTATTCCAGCATCGGGTACAGGTAAGGGGTGTTACAACCTAGTACATGGCCTGGCACATGGATGTGTGTGGACACTTCGAAGGGCACATAGGCTAGACACACAGGCGTGTGGTTGGCCGTGTCACCCAAGTCAGTATGTACCCCCTGTTTTCATATGGCTTGTGACACGGGCGTGTCTGTTGGTCGTGTGAGACACACGGCTTGCCCACACGGGCGTGTGTCCTCAATTTTGAGTAAAAATTTTCATAGTTTCGTGAAAGTTTTATAAGTTATCGATTTAGTCCTAAACCGCTCCTAAAGCATGTTTAAGGCCTCGTGGGATATTATAATGGACAAAATGATTGAGATTGAATGATGATTGTTTGAATTGATTGAATGTACGAGAAAAGTATGATTATATGTGTTATAAGTCCAGTAATGCTCCATAACCCTATTCCGGCGTTGCATACGAGTGAGGGGTGTTACAATGCATATTTGGGAATGTATAGTTAATTGAATTGTATATGTGAATTAGGTATAAAATTAGATGGCATATTGTGGTAGATTGTGATTTGTATTTATGGCAATGAAATGTTATGAATTATGCTTGATATGAGATTGATTTAATGCCTATTATGCCTTGTGTTGATGCCTTTGAGTTGTGATGCAGGTACATATTTTTAGGGTGGCAAATTGGCTTGGTAAATAACCTATTTTTGTCCACATAGGCAGAGACACGGGCGTGTGTCTTAGTTGTGTTCGACACACAGTCATGTTACACGACCATGTATCCTCTGGTGTGGGTTTAGAAACCAAGTCAGTATACTCCACACGGCCTCACACACAAGCGTGTGACTTGGTCATGTGACATAAGTCACTATACCCTATAGTTTTGGCACGGCCCAATACACGACCTAGCACACGGTGTGTATGGCCATTTTTAGGGCACACGGGCTAGTCACACGAGCGTGTATGCTTACCGTGTGACCCAAGTCAGAGAGTTACACAGGGTTAGACACGGGCTGAGATGCGGCCATGTGCTCCCATTTTGAATGTCCACACGGCCTATGACACAAGCGTGTTTGTTAGCTGTGTGAGACACACGGCCAAGCCACACGAGCGTGTGTTCCCTGTTTTGAGAAAAAATTTTAAGGTTTCGTGAAAGTTTCCAAAGTTTTCAATTTAGTCTCAAACCACTCCCAATATATGTTTAGGGCCTCGTAGGCTCGTATTAAGGACAAAATGATTGGTTGTGAATGAAATGTCTGTGATTTGATTATTTGTATATGAAATGTATGTTTGAATGTATTATAAGTCTGGTAATGCTCTGTAACCCTATTTCAGTGTTGAATACAGGTGAGGGGTGTTACATTTATTGGTATCAGAGCTACGGTTTAGTTAATTCTAGGACTAACGTAGTGTATGTGAAAGTTTAGCTATACATGTCATATATAAACTGTGATAGTGTGATGACTCTTGACATTTTAAAATATGTTTTCATATAGTAAATGGATCCCAATTGAGTTGTAGCTGATGAGGTTGAAAGTAATGATCTAGCTCCCACTCAAGGGACAGCGCGTTCTGAATCTAGACCCCGTATCGGGTATCTTGGAAGGAGAGGCTAAAGAAGCCTTCTTCCAAATGATGAATAAGTGCTTCACACAGTATGTTTGAATGAACTCGGCTGCTTAACAACCTCTACCCCCTCCTATTCCCTAATTGGTTCCTGTAGCTCCTCAAGGTTTCGAACCTCTACGATTGAATAAGCCAGTTGTTGATAGAATTAGAAAGTACGTGGCTAAAGAGTTCATAGCTACTATTGACGATGATCCTGAGAGAGCCGAGTTTTGGCTTGAAAATACAATTTGAGTGTTTGATGAGCTTTCTTGCACACCGGCTGAAAGTTTAAAATATGTTGTATCACTGTTGAGGGACACTGCATACCAGTGGTGGAATACTCTAGTATTTGTGGTACCTAGAGAACAGGTTACCTAGGAGTTCTTTCAGACTAAGTTCCAGAAGAAATACATAAGTCAACGATTTTTAGATCAAAAGCATAAAGAGTTTTTAGAACAAAAATAGGGTCGTTTGACTGTAACTGAGTACGAAAGAGAATTTGTACGATTGAGTAAGTATGCTCGAGAGTATTTTCTACTGAAGAAATCATGTGTAACCGGTTTCTTGACGGGTTGAACGAGGATATTAAACTTCTGGTCAGAATTTTATATTTGAAAGAATTTGTTGTGTTAGTTGATCGGGCTTGTAAAGTCAAAGACTTTAACTGAGAAAAGAGAAAAGTTGATTCAGAGGCTAGAGATTCAAGAAAAGAAATCCCAAGATTTGTATAGTCGATCGAATGCATCAGTGGGATACCAGAATAGAGATCATGGAAATCAACATGTGAATCCTAAAGCTCAAGCAACTTCAGTCTCAAGCGTTGGCAATGTGAGAAACAATAAACCTGAGTGTCAACAGTGTGGGAGACGACAGTTTGGAGAGTGCTGGAATAAGTGTAATAAAGCTTGTTTTAAATGTAGCTCTCCAGATTATTTTATTTGAGATTGCCCAGAGTTATTTGAGAAAGATAAATTTCAGAATACAAGACAGATAAATTTCAGAATACAAGACCGAGCAATACGACTGCGAGAGGGAGACCACCGCGAAATACGGGGAATGTGTCTAGTGGCAAAGGTGTGACTAGGGATTCAGTTGTGAGATCCGAGGCTAGAGTACCAGCCAAAGCTTACGCTGTTCGTGCTCGTGAAGAAGTGTCATCACCTGATGTTATCACCGGTACATTTTCTCTTTATGACACTAATGTGATTGCATTGATTGATCCTGGACCGACTCATTCGTTTATCTGTATGAATTTAGTGTCTAGTAAAAATTTGCTTGTTGAGTATACAGAATTTTTAATTAAAGTATCGAATCCCTTAGGCAAGTATGTTTTAGTTGATAAAGTTTGCAAGGTTTGCCCTTTGGTGACTCGGGGTTACTGTTTTCCAGCTGACTTGATGCTATTACCTTTTGATGAGTTTGACGTAATTCTAGGTATGGATTGGTTGACTCTGCATGATGTTGTTGTGAATTGTAGATGAAAGATCATTAAATTAAAATGTCAGAATAGTGAAATTCTTTGAATTGAATCAGATGAGTCAAGTAGATTGCCTATAGTGATTTCGTCGATGTCAACTCAGAAATATATGAGAAAAGGTTGTGAAGCTTATATTGCCTACGTTTTAGATACAAAAGTATCTGAAATGAAGATTAAACTGGTGCCTGTAGTTTGTGAATATCCAGATGTATTTCCAGAAGAATTGCCTGGGTTGCCACCAATCAGAGAGGTTGAGTTTGCTATTGAATTGGAACCGAGAACATCGTCGATATCTATAGCTCCGTACAGAATGGCTCCGACAGAGTTGAAAGAGCTAAAATCTCATTTGCAAGAGTTAATAGATAGAGGTTTTGCACAACCTAGTTTTTTGCCCTAGGGTGCGCCAGTATTGTTCGTAAAGAAGAAAGATGGATCAATAAGAATGTGTATTGACTATTGATAGCTCAACAAGGTTACAATAAAGAACAAGTACCCTTTACCAAGAATTGATGATTTGTTTGATCAGTTAAAAGGGGCAACAGTGTTTTTGAAATTTGATTTGAGATCGGGTTATTACCAGTTGAGAGTTAAAGACTCATATGTGCCGAAAACTGCATTTAGAACGAGGTACAGACATTATGAATTCCTTGTTATGCCTTTTGGACTAACTAATGCGCCTACCGTTTTTATGAATTTGATGAATCAGATCTTTAGACCGTATTTAGATAGATTTGTTGTTGTGTTCATTGACGACATTTTGATCTATTCTCGAGATGAGTCTGAGCATACCGAGCATTTGAGGATTGTGTTGCAAACTTTGAGAGATAAGCAACTATTTGCTAAATTCAGCAAATGTGAGTTTTGGCTCAGAGAAGTCAGATTTTTGGGGCACATTGTTTCAACGAAAGGTATAAGAGTTGACCCGAGTAAGATTTTTAGGGTTAGCTAGCAACTATCGACGTTTAGTAAAAGGGTTCTCAATGATTGCTACATCAATGACCAAACTGCTATAGAAAGATGTGAAGTTTGAATGGCCCGAGAAATGTCAATAGAGTTTTGATCATTTGAAAACTTTGCTAACCGAAGCACCAGTTTTGGTTAAACCTAAGTCAGGTAAAGAGTTTGTGATTTACAGCGACGCGTCATTGAATGGTTTGGGTTGCGTTTTGATGCAAGAAGGTAAAGTTATAGCTTTTTCCTCGAGACAGTTGAAGCCGCATGAAAAGAAGTATCCAACGCACAATTTAGAGTTGGCCACTATTATTTTCTCATTGAAAATTTGGTGTCATCAATTCTACAATGAAAAATGCCACATCTTTATATATCACAAGAGTTTGAAGTATTTAATGACTCAGAAATATTTGAATTTGTGACAATGGAGATGGCTCGAGCTACTAAAAGACTATGAATTAGTAATCGATTATCATCCGGGAAAAGCAAATGTGGTCGCAGATGCTTTGAGTAGAAAATCTCTATCTGCTTTGAGAGTGATGAATACTATACTAACTTTGAGTGATGAATACGAGACAAACTTTGTCTGATGATGGTTCGATATTAGCCGAAATGAAAGCTAAATTAGTTTTTCTTCAACAAATTTGTGAAGATCAAAAGTGTGATGCTGAGTTGCAAGCCAAAGTAATGCAATGTGAGTTGATTAGTGATTCAAATTATCAGATTGAAACCGATGATTGTTTAATATTCCGAAATAGAATTTGTGTACCAAAGAATTCTAAACTCATTCAGAAAATTTTGCGTAAAGCACACAATGGTTGTTTATCTGTTCACCCAGGAAGTACTAAAATGTATAATGATTTGAAACATCTATATTAGTGGTTGAGAATGAAATGAGACATTTCTGTGTTTGTATCGAAGTGTTTGATTTGTCATCAAGTTAAAGCTGAACACCAAGTAGCTTCGAGATTATTACAGCCTGTGATGTTACCAGAATGGAAATGGGATAGAGTTACAATAGATTTTGTATCGGGATTACCTCTGTCTCCGAAGAAGAAAGATGTTATTTGAGTTGTTGTTGATCAACTGACAAAATCTGCACATTTTATTCTGATACATACTGACTATTCACTTAACAAATTGGCTGACTTGTATGTTTCTGAGATCGTTAGATTGCACGGGGTGCCAGTTTCGATTATTTCGAATAGAGATCTGAGGTTTACGTCACAGTTTTGGAAGAAATTGCAAGAAGATCTAGGTACGAGGTTGAATTTTAGTACATCATTTCATCCGCAAACTGACAGACAGTCTAAGAGAGTAATTTAGGTTCTCGAAGATATGCTTCGATGTTGTGTTTTAGAGCCCGAAGGCAATTGGGAGAAATTTTTTCCATTGGTTGAATTTGCGTATAACAATAGCTTTCAATCAAGTATAAAGTTGGCACTGTACGAAGCTTTGTATGGTCGCAAATGTCGAAATCTATTGTATTGGATCGAGTTAAGTGAGAAAAAGAATCACGGGGTCGATTTCATCAGATAAACTAAAAAAAAAGTTAAAGTAATTAGTGACTGTTTGAAAGCAGCTTCCGATCGACAGAAATCGTACACAGATTTGAAACGAAAAGATATTGATTTCAAATCGGTGATAAAGTGTTTCTGAAAGTGTCTCCGTGGAATAAAATACTTAGATTTGGTCGCAAAGGTAAATTGAGTCCACAATTCATCGGGCTGTATGAGATCATTGAAAGAATAGGGCCAATGGCATATCAGCTAGCATTACCGTCAGAATTAGAAAAGAGCCACAATGTTTTTCATGTGTTGATATTGCGTCGATATTGACCGGATCCATCACATATAATTTCTCCAGCTGAGATTGAAATTCAACCTGATATGACGTATAATGAAGAACTGATCAGAATTCTAGCATGTGAAGTTAAACAGTTGAGAAATAAAAGCATAGCTCTTGTGAAAGTACTTTGGCAACGACACGGTGTCAAAGAGGCTACGTGGTAACTCGAGGAAGCTATGAGAAAATAGTACCCTAACCTTTTTGCTAGTAAGATTTTTGGGGACGAAAATCCCTATGGGGGAGACTTGTAACAACCCGTTTTTGGTTAAATTAGAATAGTGGTTTCAGAACTACAAATCCAAAGTCAAAATAATTATTTTATTATTATTTTAAGGTCTATAGTATGAATATATGATTGTGTGAAATTTTCGTTTAGAAATTTTATCGTTTTAATGCTTAATTCGGTAAAAGGACTAAATCGCGTAAAGTACAAAGTACTATTCTATTAGTTAAAAGTGTCTAATAACTATAGAACCTTAAAGTTAAGGTTCCTAAGTGGTAAGTAGACCATTTCAATTGTGGATGGACATTTATGGGCTTAAAATGCATGTTTAATGTGATTAAAAAAATAGGGTTATTTATGTAATTTAGTAATTAAGGTTAATAAAACAAAAGAAACAAAGATATCATCTTTTATTTCTTCATGCTTCAATCGAATTTAGGGAAAAGAACACCACTTTTTTTATCTCCTTCATTCATCCAAGCTTTAATAGCTAATTAAAATCAAGAAAAGCAGAATTCGGATCTAGATTGGGGGAAAACTAAAGTTATCGACTAATCAACCTATTTCTTCGTTTTCACATCCGAGGTAAGTTCGTATGTGATAAATTTCATTATAAGTGTATTTTAAATGCTTTGATATTGAATAAGTTGTGAATACAAGATTTTGGATAAGTTCGACAATGACTCGATGGTAACTCGGCATTCGAAATCCTGGTTGAACCTTAAGAATAGTTCAAGATACTAGTGACATGTCATTAGGGAATACATTGAGTTGGCTTCGGACCATGATATTAGCACTTCGAGTGTGAGCTATACCAATTTGGCTTCGGGCCATGATGTCAGTAATTCGAATATAAGTTACCTTGATTTGGCTTTGGGCCATGGTATATGTACTTAGTGTGCAAGACTCCTAAGTATCTGACTTCTATTCTGAATGGTTCAACAGGTAAATGAATGATGTGGTTGAGAATGAGATTGGTACGAGATGGTACAGGTATGTGCATAAACCATATTAACTTTGAATCGAAGAAATGGTGAAGAAAGTATATAGTTTTGTGAATGAGTAATTGAAAGGTTTGCTAGTTGATGTGAATTCATGTATCTATAATCAATTGTTGAATTATGTGGTTATGATTATATCAATTTTATTTCATACGGGCTTACTAAGCTATAAATCTTACTTTGTTTATTTTTCTATGTTTTATAGTGATTACAAAACTAGCTCGGATTCGGGGATCATTGGAGTTTGCTTCACACTATCCACCTATGTTTTAGTACCTATGAACTTTGGTATTTTAAGTATATGGCATGTATAGGGTCTTTATGTCATTTTGGTTATGTTTTGGTAATGATTTTGGTCAATTGAATTGGTTTATATATATATAGCCTTGAGTAATGGCTTATTTGGGGTTATTTTGGTATGGTTGAAACATGTATATATATATATATGCTTATGTCTTGTGTAATGAATTGGTTGATGGTTGTGGATGAATCTTTGGACATTTCTTTGTTTGTGAAACTAGGCTAAAAGATGCATATTTGGGAATGTATAGTTAATTGAATTGTATATGTGAATTAGGTATAAAATTAGATGGCATATTGTGGTAGATTGTGATTTGTATTGATGGGCAATGAAATGGTATGGATTATGGTTGATATGACATTGATTTAATGCCTATTATGCCTTGTGTTGGTGCACTTGAATTGTGGTGTAGGTACATGTTTTTAGGGTGTCAAACTTTTGTCCATACAGGTAGAGACACGAGCGTGTGTCTCAGCCTTGTGCGACACACAGTCATGTTACACGGCCGTGTGTTCCGTGGTGTGGTTTTAGAAACCAAGTTAGTATACTCCACACGACCTTACACACGGGCGTGTGATTTGGCCATGTGACATAAGCCAGTATACCCTATAGTTTTGGCACAGCCCAGTACATGGCCTGGCACACGGGCATGTATGGCCATTTTTTGGGCACACGGGCATGTGTGTTGGCTGCGTGACCCAAGTCAGAGAGTTACACGGGGTCAGACATAGCCATGTGCTCCCATTTCGAATGTCCACACTGCCTGTGACACGGGCGTATCTATTGGCCGTGTGAGACACACGACCGGGCCACACGGGTGTGTGTCCCTTGTTTTGAGAAAAATTTTCAAGGTTTCATGAAAGTTTCCAAAGTTGTCAATTTATTCTCGAACCACTCCCATATATGTTTAGGGCGTCGTAGGCTCATCTTATGGACAAAATGATTGGTTATGAATGAAATGTATGTGATTTGATTATTTGTATATGAAATATATGTTTGAATGTATTATAAGTCCAGTAATATTTCGTAACCCTATTCCGGTGTTGAATACGGGTGAGGGGTGTTACAATTCTAATGGCTAGATTACAATAATCATTTAAACTTACATGCCAATATGACCAATATAAACTATACATGCCATTGTAACCATAATTGCTTTACCATATTGTACCAACATCGGCCGATGGATAGTGTGAGTGATCTTCACCAAGCTTCCAATCCAACGAGCTTCCGATTTACTCTAAAATAGGGAAATAAAACTAAGTAAGCATAAAATGCTTAGTAAGTTCATATAACATGGTACTTAACTTACCATTCATTCTATTTTGAGGTAACTATGTAAGGCATATTCAATCAATTTGACCTCAAGCCCTAAACATATCCTCATTGCCCTTGTTAGTCATATATTCCATTACATCAAAACATATATGGGCTCAACAATAATCAAGTTTCCATGCACATATGCTTTCCACAACATGTATCCATTTAACATGTATAAATCATCTTTTTATATTACAAGTATAATTTCATAATAGTTCATCTTGAGTTTAGATTATTTCATGTCAGAACTTTACTCATATCATTTGAAATATCAAGGTCACACAAGTAGTAGTACACTCAAGGTGTACAAGTCTATAATCAAGGATGAACATTCTCATCAAATAATTTCCATGTACAAACATCATCATCTCATACTTTCGTATATCACTTGTCATGTATCATCATTTTCTTGTATTTTAGACGGATACATGTAATAACTCATTTTATTATTCATATCTTCTCATGTCTGGATTGTCACCTATTCAATTTATTTGAAATATCGATGGAAACACAGGTAGTACACTCAAAGTGTACAAATCAGGATCCGTCAATTTATATTCAATGGTACCCATAAGGTACTATTTCAGAGTGTACACTCTCGAGCCACACATGTATACAACAGGATTATCAATCCAGGCTAAATCCTTTTTATGACATATGCTCTAAGGAGCTTGATTCAGATTACCTGTCCAAGCTAAATCCAATCCATAATAGGGCTAAATCCGTCTTTGAGAGGACTTATATCAGGATTACCCGTCTGGGCTAAATCCTTTCTGTAATGAGGTCAATAGGATTACTCGTCTGAGCTAAATCTCGTCGGCAAAAAATACAAGACCTCATTCATTTTGAGAAATCACATATCCATCAATTTTCCATTTATTCAAACGGGATTTAACATTTTTCAGGCATTATCAGGCATGTGATTATTTCATACATTTATAACATTCATATAATTCAAATAAACACATTCCATATTCATTTCAAGCATAAAAGTAACATTTTTTATCATTTATAATTTTTCGGGCATTATCGTTGACCGAGCTTTGTCAGATACAATTTCAATGTCACATATATATATGATATTTATACAATTCACAATGCAACATTTAATTCAAGCATATAAACATACACAAATTAGTTACACGAACTTACCTCGACAATGTTGGTGTATGTAAAATCTACTAATCCGACATTTTCCTCTTTCCTTGTTCTAGCTCCAAATTTGGTCTATCCGGACCTATACGAGTAAATTTTACATCAATTTATCACATTTCATATTCAAGTGAACTCAATTTACATCCTAAGAAAAATTACCATTTTGCTCCTAATTTTTTCAAAAATTCTCATTTCGTCCCTAGGCTCGGAAAATGAAATTTATACAATTTACTCCCTATTCCAAGCCTAACCAAAATTTCACCTTAAAATTTACAACACATATATTCTACAAATTTCAAAATTTTACATCAATTTTCATAACTTTACAATTTACTCCCTAAATAATGTTTTCATCAAAAATCACTTTGTAAATGTTGTTTATCTATCAACAACCTTTCATTTTCTACCATAAATTTCAAATTTTTAGCATATTCATCCATGACCTAATTTCCTTACTTTGATAACTTCTCAAATTGATCCTCCAAATAGATAAATTAAGCTATCCCGGTTTCAAAAATATCAAAATTACAAAAAAGGGACAAGAAAACTTACCCAGTTTGGCCAAGAAAGTTTCTTCTCTCTCTTCTAGGGTTTCCATGGAATATTTTGGGGAAGAAGATTATAAAAATGATTTTTATTTCTATTTAATTAATTTATCATCTTTAATAATTTTGATTTCCAATTTAGTACTTAGCCTTTTTCTATTTTCCATGGATGAATCATCTAAAAATATCTACTAACTTTTTATTAATGGTTAAATTACCATAGAAGGACCTCAACTTTTGAATTCCATAACTATTTAATCCTTCTAGCTACTAGAATTCAACTTTTACATTTTATGCGATTTGGTCCTTTCCGTAAATAAACACAACCGGTAAAATTTTCTTATCAAAATTTTCACATGAAATTTCTAATATATTACGGACCATGTAATAAAATAAAAATAAATTTTATTTTCGGGTCAAATTTTTTGTCTCGAAACCACTGTTTTGATTTCACTGAAAAATAGGCTATTACAAATTGCTTGGAGTACCAGGAAAAGGAAAGGAATTAGGTATTAAATAAAAGGAGTTATGGTCCTACTGGCTGGAATCCGCGACCTTGGAAATAGGCTAGAATAGACAGACCTTAATGCGTTGAGGCAGTGGTGAGCGTGGATCGAGTTTTGATTTGTGCTTTTTGTGGTAGGCGCCATCTGGGCGAGTGTTGGAGGAAAACAGGGGCGTGCTTTAGATGTGGATCTATTAAGCACCGTGTTAGGGATTTTTCATGACATTCTCTTGGTCAGATGCAAGCTATGGCTCAGATAGGGAATTAGAGACTAGTTTGTGCAACTAGGTGTCATGAGGATCAAGACGTATTTGCTAGCAATATAGGAACATTTATGATCCATTCCAAGTGTACCTTGCTTTTGATTGAGAATTGGTTGTACTCAAGTATTTGTTGTCACTAGATTTTTTGAGAATTTGGGGTAGAGGAATCATTAGTGGTATTTCTATGGATTATTCCTTAAGCCAATTCATGTCAGTAGATAGGAATTCCATTAGAAGTATTGTCTAGACTACATTGAAATCAGAGTTGCGCAGCAGTAGTGTGGTGGTCAGTTTGGGTTAAGGACTTACAAATTTTATGGTTAAGTGAATGGTGGATAACATGAAATTCAAGGACGAAATTCTTTTACGGAAGGAGAGTTGTCACATCCCAAAAACTGGGTTTGTAGAAATTAGGTTAGTGAACCAAGAGAGTGGTCACACCTTATTTTTTAGTTAAATGTTGTGAAATTGCATTAAGTGAATTGATATGGTCCAGTGGTTAAGTTTCATGTTTGTGTGCGAGAGGTCTTGTGTTCAAATCTGTTCCCTTGAATTTTTGTTATTTTTATTCGAACCCTTGATTATGGATATTAAGCTTATCCATTAGTTTTGCTCAAGTGTTGACAAGAATGAGCTTGCTGGTTCAATGGAAAGGCCTCATCTTACCTAAAGGTCCCAAGTTTGAATCTAGTGTGTGTACAAAGTGGAATTCTTTTTGCTAATCTCCATTTGCGCTACCTATGTGGTAGAAATTAGGTCAAAATTTGAATTTTGAAAAATCTTATAGGTGGGTAGTTAAGGGATTTGGTGGGATATGTGTAGTTTTTTTGAAATTATTCGAAAAATTTCTCCCTAAAAATCTCCCGCTCCTACCGTCCCTTTCCTTTTCTTGCTCACATTAGTTTTTGTCTTTTTCTTTTCTTTTTTTTTGGTTCCTTTCTTTCCCTTCCTTTTCGTATTTGATACTGTAAAGTTTTGCCACTATTTTGTCTTTTCTCTTTGTTCATTCTTTCGCCTTTATTATTTTGTTTTCACGTTATCATTTGTTACCTTATGTTCCTTGTTCAGTTAAGCCAAGTATTTTTGGGTGTTTTAGCACTGTGTTACATTAATTTGTAAGTGTTTTACTTTCACTTCTTTGGGGTTATTGGTATGACTATTATGGTTTTATTATTTTTGGTTGCTAAAAAGGAGGTAGTAAAATGTTTGGGTGGTCGATTAGTGTTGGTCAAATAGTACATTTGTTGCTTTTGATTAGACAAAGATTGAGAGGCGGTTAACCCTCCAGCAAACTAAAGTTTGGTAAGGCTATTGTTTCTTTCAAGGGTAAGTGACTAAATGTCATTATTAGAGGCTAATTTTACTTGTTAAGGCCAATTGTCGATGCTTGTGGCCTAATTAGTGATTCGGGATTGGTAAATCCTTATTAATAAATTTGTTTTGAATTTCGTTTTAAGGTTTATAAGTGTGCTAAAATTTCGTGTTTTAGAAACGATCAGATTTGTGACTTGATTTGATAAAAACAATGTAAAACGAAAAGCCAAAAAACCTACTATCTACGTCATACGATTGTGTTTTAGGTCATGTGGGCCACACGGGTCGGACTAGTTGGGTCAATTGGGACGTGTGGGCCACATGAGTGTGTAGGCCTATTTTTTAAAATTTTAGTTAGGGTTGTGTTTTGAAGAGCAATTTGAAGTTAATGATTTTATAGGTTTCATAGATGATAAGTATCATGTCTGTTAAAATTAAACTAATGTTCTGATATGATTGCATAAATTCAAGAGGTATGTTGCTTTATACAATGTGGTTCTGATATGTAAATTAGTGAGCATCGTTGGCATGTTCTGACTAGTTAAGTGTATACAATTATTGATAGTTTATGTTTTGTTTTATTCCCATAGCATGTGACATAATGGCTTTTCTTATTAAAGTGATTTGTAATTAGTGAAATCTGATATATTTGTTCTGCAAAGCATGAAATTGCATGCTTACCATTCTAATTCTATATATGCATGTCATGTCACATTGCATAGGGTTGGGTTCATATGGTAAGGAGAAAGTTCTGACAGTTTAATGATCTACACTATCTGGTACTTTAACCGCAAATATTTTATAGCAGCTTGACTGCAATGTAGTGGCTTGACCACATATATTTGATCTGGTAGCTTAACTGCATATTGATGAGTCATTGTTGACAGGTAACCCGAGGTGGTGGATCATCGTTGTCAGGCAACTCGGGATGACTTAATTGGTTGGTGTGTTTTTGGATGGACGAGTTCTGGGGAAGCTTTAATTTGGTGTGTAGTAGAGCTAGGTAGGAGGTTTTCTAAAAAAGGTGCATTTTGTTTTCTGTAAATCTTGCACTAACATAACCATGCATGCAAAATTTTTCCATTTGAGTCTGATGAAATTCTTTGCGATACTTTGATCTATTTATTGTACTATTTGTGTTCTGATAACATATTAATTTGCATGTTATTTTTTTGTTTAATTCGGTTTATTTCTGAATTGATCCCTACTAAATTAGTACTTTTATGTTTTAATCTTGTCAGTGATGCAATTGGGACGCTAAGAGACAAAAACAAGTAGAAAAGGACCAAATTGAAACACAATCAATAAAAATGAGGGTGAATAAAAAATGTGGAGAAAAGCCAAGGACTCATTAGAATTTTTGACTTTTTAAAAGCTAAAAATAGGAAAAAAATCTTATTTTATTTTATTTTATTTTATTTTATTTTATTTTGATTTTATGTTAAATTAGTTAAGGTAAAAAACAACAAACTCTATGTATATAAATAGGGCTTTATTGTCCTTTGGAAAGGCATCCCTTAATTCTACATTCCTACTTTAATTTGGAATTGACTAGAATTAAATTCCTTTTTTTCTTTCAATTTGGGCGTGGGTATTCTGTTGTTCCATTTACATTTCTTTGTTCTTTTAAAATTGGCTTAATTGCTTTCCAAGTACATTTCCTCCCCAACTTCCATCACCTTTCATGCAAATCCAATCACCTTCCACAACCTACAAGCATGATTAAATTCATGCTACACTAAATTTCATCTTCGCCTTAGGCCAGTGTTCCTTACAGTCGGGAATTGTGAGATACAAATCCGTGCTAAAACTTCTTCCAATTGGTATTCATATTTTTCCTAAGTATCGAGATTGACAACTCATCCCTTAAGGTTAACTCGATTTCAAGTCAAAAAGTGCATGTTGGGTTAAAGTCGTGTTTCTTAATAGTTGGAGAAATGAGTGTAACGTGCTGTATTCGAATCTCCGAGAACAAATCAAGGAATAAGTGATCGGGTTTAAACGACCCACATGGTTGAGGCCATTAGTTCGAGTTGGGTTCTTCAGAGCGCAAGGCTGGCGGAATCTTGAATCGGGAACACTGTATCTCAGTTAGATAATCAGTAAAGACTGGTTTGCAGGTCGTACTGGGACCAGCTATGAGAGGAAGAATTGGTGGTTAGGAAATTCTTAACTGTTATAACCAGCTTATCATTTGGAGGAAAAGATTAATTTTTCGAGTATCGATTCTTAACACGGAATTTACCGAGTCTAAGGCTAAGGCTTATTATTTTTGTTTGCAAAATTCTAAATTTATTTCCAATTTACATTTATTTTCAATATTAATCAATTGCTTATTTAAGCTGATTAGATTATTTACTTTCTTAAACATTTTCAAACCCCCCGATTTACTTGTTTATTTTAATTGCAGGTACGTTTGGAGTCGTGGGCATGACTCGTGACACGACCCTTGACACGACGAATATTCTATTCATAAGTGAACACGAAAGTTGATTACAACATCCAATCCCTGTGGACTCAACCCTACTACTACTCTTTACTACTATTTAGAGTTACTTTAGTAGGAATTATTTTTGGTGGTTTCAACGCCCATCAAATTTTGGCGCCATTGTCGGGGATTGGAGATATTATTCTAATTTTTGTTTGTTTAGCTTATGACCA
Source organism: Gossypium longicalyx (assembly GCA_025698465.1). Classification (NCBI taxonomy): domain Eukaryota; kingdom Viridiplantae; phylum Streptophyta; class Magnoliopsida; order Malvales; family Malvaceae; genus Gossypium; species Gossypium longicalyx. The sequence goes on from CM046995.1 coordinate 47,584,183, forward strand.
GATTAGAACCGGGAACTCTAGAGTTTGAACCAAAAATTGAGAAATTGGCCCGACAACTGCAGAAAAAAGCCATTCGACGCGATAAACGGCCAAATCCCAGATTCAAAACCATATCATACACCGAAGAAATTTTCTTATTTGACGAACCAAACGATATGGCTGAACAGACAATACGCCAACTCGTTGCAGCACCAGATGAACAACAACCCTTATACATAACCTATTTGACAAGAGGAACGTTGTTCGAGTTAAAGTTGGGTTTGATCCATTTACTACCCACATTCCGTGGATTACAAAATGAAAATCCGTACACCCACCTTAAAGAGTTCTATATGGTGTGTACAAGCATAAAGCCTCAGGTAGTAACCGAAGACCAAATCAAACTTCGTCCTTTTCGTTTCTCACTAGCCGACTCTGCTAGAGAGTGGCTATTTTATTTACCCCCAAGATCTGTCAACACATGGTCTGACATGTCTCGTTTGTTTCTTGATAGGTTCTTCCCTACAGCTCAAGCGGCCGAACTAAGGAGGGACATCATAGGAATCCATCAAACGGAGACTGAATCACTCTATGATTATTGGGAGGAATACAAAAAGTTGTGTGCAAGTTGCCCATAACATGGACTGACTGAACAGTCACTCTTCCAGTATTTCTATGAGGGTTTGCTCTTGATGGAAATGAAAATGATAGATGCTGCAAGTGGAGGGGCACTAGTCAATATGACTCCTCAAAGAGCACAAGAGTTGATTTTGGCAATGGTTGCTAACTCTCAACAATTTTGACCTGCCACAGAACCCACGAGATGAGTTCATGGGTTACGTTCTTTATCCCTAGAAGATAAAATTGATAAGCTGACTAACGTTGTTCAAACTTTTCTTACAGATAAAATGGGCCCAACATGGTTGTGTGAAATTTGCACTAAACCAAATCATCCAACGAGCTCATGTCTGATTTTACATGAGGATTCAATAGAACAAGCAAATGTTGTCAGGAACTTTCCAGGATTGCCCCAAAGGTGATATGACCCCTACTCGAACTAATATAATGTGGGGTGGAACCCAAATCTAAGGTATGGTCGAATCCTCAGTTCAATCAACCTTACCAACAAAGGCTACCTCCGAATCAACAATTACCGACCCCAAAGTCATCTTTGGAAGCCATAGTGAAAGGCTAGTCAATAGTACTGAGAAGTTTCAGCTAAAAACTGAAATGCGTTTGTAGGAGTTAGATAAGCAAGTGAGCAAGCTTGCACTCACGGTTAGCCGTTTGAAGTCCCAAGGTAAGCTGCCGTCCCAAACTGAGCCTAATCTTTGACACAATGTAAGTGTTATAACATTAAGGAGTAGGAAGGTTTTGGAGCCCTACCTGGCATGAGTCGTGCCCACGACGCTGGTCGAGATAAAAAGAAACTTGACACAAAGGCTTTACTGGAGTCAATACCACAAAAATCATTTGTAGTACCACTTTCGTTTCCTAGAAGACTTATCCAAAGTAAGAAGAAGCGAGAAAAGAAGGAGATTCTTGACACCTTTCGAAAGGTATAAATCAACATACCTCTTCCTAATGCGATTAAAAAAATTCCACGGTATGCAAAATTCTTAAAAGAATTATGCACAAGTAAGAGGAAACTCTTGGGCAATGAAAAGGTGAATGTCGGAGAAAATGTCACCGCTATTTTACAAAGGAAAATACCAACTAAATGTAAGGGCCAAGGTATGTTTTCCATATCTTGCAAAATAGGTAGTGTCGGTATTAAAAAAATCCATGTGTAGCATCAATTAATGTTATGCCTTTGTCAATTTATAAACTACTTAATGCGGGTCCTTTGAAAGAAACATGTGTAATTATTCAGCTTGTAGATAGATCTGTAGTGCATCTGGAAGGGGTGCTGGAGGACGTTCTTGTTAAGGTAAACGAGCTAATATTTCCTGCAGTTTTTTACATTATCGACATGGAGGATGACAACTCTGCCAATTCGTCTGATATACTTCTCAGGAGCCCATTTTTGAGTACCGAGTGAACAAAAATTGATGTTTGGAGTGGAACACTCACCATGGAATTTGTCAATTAAGTGTTTAGGTTTAGTGTTTATGAGGATATGGGACATCCCAATGATAAGTTACAAATCGTACCTTGCAGGAATATAGATCTCGATGTTAACCAAGAGGAATTATCGATGATCCAAAAACCAATACGTGAAGCTGTCATGAAAGCCTCGAAATTAGATCTGAAACCATTTCCAGAACGTACAAGGATTCCGACAGAGAATAATGTAAACTTGAACGGAGAAGCTCACAGACACCTCAATCCACTAATTATATGGAAATCCATGAAGGGCTTCAAGGATAGTGGGCAAAGGTCGAAACTTTTCTGCAAGAATATCCAAGTGCACGAGATGGAAAAATTAATTCTCAATAAGCCAAAGGGATAACATTTATGGTCGTCGAGCTAACAACGTTAAACAAAAGTGCTTTTTGGAAGGTAACCCAAAATTATTTTTATTTATTTAATTTTGAGTTTTAGTAAGATTTAAGTTGTAAATAAATAAATTTTTATTTAATCCAGTGAATTTGCTGTTTTCAGGAACACAATGGAGGTTATGAATTTTTCCAAAAGTCGGATAATGATGGTGGCGCGGGCACGCCGTGCTAAATGCTGACAATTATTTTCCAACGCCGACAACATCGTTAGAAACACATGGGGAGTATTCTTAACCTTTCTCTTTGCTTGTTGTTTGAGTTTGTACTTTATTGCATATAAAACATGCTTGAGGACAAGCATAGAGTAAGTAGGGGGATTGAAAATTGTAAGTATGCACGGATAATTGATTGATTTTTGCTGCATGTTTTTCTTTTGCATATGTTCAATCTTATGCTAGATTTATTCAATAGTTTATTTCGACATTGAGCCTCTAATCTCATTACTTAGTCAATTTGGACAATTGGGCAATTCTTGAATTAAAGTGTTCAAAGTATCTAGATTAGTCAACATTTGTGTTTTAAGGTTGATATATGTAACTAGACTTTTCATATAAATTGGTTGTTTGAAAAAATGTTTGCTTGTACATAAATAATTTTTTTGTACATAAGTAAATAAATAAAATGAATAAATAAATAAAGGCTCAAGTTATGAGTGAAAGTTTCGAAAACGTGACCGAATTGAGTAATCGGGATAGGGTGCTTGGTTTATCATTTTATCTCATGTAAAAAGGTTCGAGTGACAAGTCGATAACTTGCAAACATTCCACTAACCGAGCCTTCAAAAAAGTGACTATTTAAACTGAGTAACTGGGTAGGGTGCTTGGGTTGTCATCCTAGTTCACGTAAAAAAGGTTTGACCATGTCTAAAAAAATTTCATTAATAATGCCTTACAAATTTTGGATTCAAACTCAATTTAGTGAAATTATTTAGTTAACATATTTCAATTTTATGACACTTGTTGATTAAACTATATATTATGAGCATTTGTTTATTTTTTCCTACGTTGTTTGCATTGATTATGGATATGGAAAAGCGGCTCGATTTGTAATAAATTGTAGAATAATTTCTAGTGTTTGAAGGAGCAATATGCTTGAGGATAAGCATGAGCTAAGTAGGGGGATTTGATAACATATTAATTTGCATGTTATTTTGTGTTTAATTTGATTTATTTCTGAATTGATCCCTGCTAAATTAGTACTTTTATGTTTTAATCTTGTTAGGGATGCAATTGAGACACTAAGAGACAAAAACAAGAAAAAAAGGACCAAATTGAAACACAATCAATAAAAATGGGGCCGAATCAAAAATGTGGAGAAAAGCCAAGGACTTATCAGAATTTTTGACTTTGTAAAAGCCAAAAATAGGAAAAAAATCTTATTTTTATTTATTTATTTTTATTTTATTTTGATTTTGATTTTGATTTTATGTTAAATTAGTTAAGGCAAAAAATAGCAAACTCTATGTATATAAATAGGGTTTTAATGTCCTTTGAAAAGGCATCCCTTAATTCTACATTCCTACTTCAATTTGGAATTGACTAGAGTTAAATTCCTTTTTTTCTTTCAATTTGGGCGTGGGTATTCTGTTGTTCCATTTACATTTCTTTGTTCTTTTAAAATTGGCTTAATTGCTTTCCAAGTACTTTTCCTCCCCAACTTCCAGCACCTTTCATGCAAATCCAATCACCTTCCACAACCTACAAGCATGATTAAATTCATGCTACACTAAATTTCATCTTAGCCTTAGGCCAGTGTTCCTTCTAGTCGAGAATCGTGAGATACGAATCCGTGCTAAAAATATTTCCAATCGATATTCATATTTTTCCTAAGTATCAGAATTGACAACTCATCCCTTAAGGTTAATTCGATTTCAAGTCAAAAAGTGCACGTTGGGTTGGAGTCATGTTTGCTAATAGTTGGAGAAATGAGTCGACCATGCTATATTTGGATCTCCAAGAACAAATCAAGGAAGAAGTGATTGGGTTTAAACGACCCACGTGGTTGAGGCCGTTAATTCGAGCTGGGTTCTTCAGAGTGCAACGCTACCAGAATCTTGAATCGGGAACACGTGTATCTCGGTTAGATAATTGGTAAGGATTGGTTTGCAAGTCGTACCGGGACCAGCTACAAGAGGAAAAATTGGTGGTTAGGACGTTCTTAACTGCTATAACCACCTTATCATTTGGAGGAGAAGATTAATTTTTTGAGGATCGATTCTTAACATGGAATTTACCGAGTCTAAGGCTAAGGTTTATTATTTTTGTTTGCAAGATTCTGAATTTATTTCCAATTTACATTTATTTTCAATATTAATCAATTGTTTATTTAAGCTGATTAGATTATTTACTTTCTTAAACATTCACAAACCCCCCTGATTTACTTGTTTATTTTCGTTACAGGTACGTTTGGAGTCGTGGGCACGACTCGTTACAGGACCCTTGACGCGATAAATATTCTGTTCATAAGTGAACACGGAAGTTGATTATGACATCCAATCCTTGTGGACTCGACCCTACTACCACTTTTTACTACTATTTAAAGTTATTTTAGTAGGAATTATTTTTGGTGGTTTTGACGCCTATCATGTTCTCTCGTTGAGTTTAGTTACACTTTAAGCTTTATAGCTCACCCCTTTCATTTTTTCATTTCAGGTAATTAAGAGAGTGAGGATTGGGCGGCGTTTGGGAACTCAAATTTGTTTTCTCACATAAGACAGTTTGAAATATTAACAATTAAATTCTTTGGACTTTTGGTTTTTGGACTAGTTTTTTGGGTTTAATTGTGGCTATAGGTTTTTTTTACTTAGTTAAAGATTTCTGCATGATTTCTATTAGTTAAACACAATGATTGGATTTCAAAATTAAACAAGCTAAGAATTTTTCTGTTGCAAATTTAAAATGGGTTTTACAAAAGTTAATAACGTAAGTTTTAGAATATGCATAATTGGAAAAGTTATACGTTTCCACCTAATTTGTGTATTTTTGGATGGATGAGTTGGAACGGAGCTTTGTAGAAAGGTTTCCGAAAAAACTGCATTTTGTTTTCCAAAAATCTTGCAGTAACATAACCATGCATGCGAAATTTTGCCATTCGAGTCTAATGAAATTCTCTGTAATACTGTAATATGTTTATTTTACTATTTGTGTTCTCCCATTGAGTTTAGTTACATGCTAAGCTTTATAGCTCACCTTTTTCATTTATTCATTTTAGGTAATCGACAAAGTGGGGATTGGGCGGTGTTTGGAAACTTGGATTGGTTTTCTCGCATAAGACGGTTTAAAATATTAATAATTAAATTTTTTGGACTTTTGGTTTGTGGACTAATTTTTTAGGTTTAATTCTGGCTATGGGTTTTTGTTACTTAGTTAAAGATTTCTGCATGATTTCTATTAATTAAGCACAATGATTGGATTTCAAAATTAAACAAGCTTAGAATTTTTTTGTCGCAAATTTAAAATGGGTTTTATGAAAGTTAATAACGTATGTTTTAGTATATGTACAATCGACAAAATTATACGTTTCCACTTAGTTGGTGTATTTTTGGATGGACGAGTTCTGGGAAAACTCTAATTTGGTATGTTGTGGAGCTTGGTAGGAAATTTTCTGAAAAATCTGCATTTTGTTTTCCGAAAATCTTACATTGACATAACCATGCATGTAAAATTTTGTCATTCGAGTCTTATGAAATTCTCTATGATACTTTGATATATTTATTGTACTATTTGTGTTCTCTGCTTGAGTTTAGTTACACACTGAGCGTTATAGCTCGCCTCTTTTGTTTCTTCATTTCAGGTAATCAACAGAGTTAGGATTGAGCGGTGTTTGGGAACTTGGATTGGTTTTCTCGCATAAGACGGTTTGAAATATTAATAATTAAGTTCTTTGGACTTTTTGTTTTTGGACTAATTTTTCGAGTTTAATTGTGGCTATGGGTTTTTTTTTTACTTAGTTAAAGATTTATGTATGATTTCTATCAATTAAGCATAATGGTTGGATTTCAAAATTAAACAAGTTGAGAATTTTTCTACTACAAATTTAAAATGGGTTTTACTAAAGTTAATTGTAATATCCCGAATTAGGGCCTAATCGGAATAGTAGTTTCATGACCACAAATCCGAGATAGAAATAATTATTTTATAATTATTTTGATGTTTATGATATGATTGCATGATTGTGTGAAAATTCGTGTGAAAATTCATGCATAAAGTGCTTAAGTTGAAATTAGGGACTAAATCGAATAACTTGCAAAACTTGCATTCTAGAAGTTTTTAGTATGAAATTACTTTGAAATATTAATGAGGAGGTCTTAAATAGCAATTTGACCAATTTCTTAAATTTTGGACAAAAATGGGCTTGTACATGAAAATTTTCAAAGAAAGGTATTAAGGGTATTTTGGTCATTTGGTAATTAAAAGAGTAAAAAAAGGAAAAAAATGGCAAAATATGTCCATCTTCTTCATTAGGATGAAAATTAGCTAGGGTTTGTTTCAAGCTTCCAAGCTCCATAGTAAGTGATTCCAAGCCCCGTTTTTAATGTTCTTTACGTTTTTGGAATCCCGGTAGCTCGATTTAGCTTATGCTAGCAATAATTCAACCTAGGGTTCATATTTGGAAAAATACCCATAGGTGAAATTTGTGTATTTTGGTGTTTTATGATAGAATATGAATTTTTAAATTATTCTAGACAACTTGTGCTACTCGGTTTTAAGTGAAAACGAGAAAAAGGGCTTAATCGGTAAAAATACCTAATAGTTATAAGTACATGTTAGAATGAGAATTTGATGTTTCTATAGAAGGGAAAAATGATCAGCATGTCATAAAACATAAGAAAATAGGATGAATTTTAATTCCCGAGCCTAGGGGCAAAAGTGTAATTTTGCAAAAGTTTAGGGGCAAAATGGTAATTTTGCCAAAGTTCGTATTTGGGGCTGTTTTGATGAATGTATGTATTAAATAAGATTAATTTGGCATTATAGATCAAGAGAAACGAGATTCAAGTCGCGATCGAGGGAAAAATAAAGTTTATGAAGAATAGGCTCGATTGCTAATAATTTTATACCGAGGTAAGTTCATGTGTAAATGTAGTAACCTAATTGTCATTCTAAGTAATTTAATATTATTTATGTGATATGATGATTAATATCATGAAATATTATGCTTTATGGTTATTATTGAATAATATGTAAATTATGAATTGCTACCGAGTATCAGTTTCGATGTTCCGTGGAAGACGCCAAAGATGTGTAATCGAGGAAAAAGCCCGTTTGAACCCTGGGAATAGATTAGAATACAAGTGACATGTCACTAGGATGGTTGGGCATCCGAACTCGTTGAGTTGAGTCCGAGTTCACTTATGGATACAAATGTCCCAACTCGTTGAGTTAAGTCCGAGTTCGTGAGATGTAACTAGGCATCCGAGCTCGTTGAGTTGAGTCCGAGTTTACTTATGAATGCGAACGCCCGAGCTCGTTGAGTTGAGTCCGAGTTCGCTTATGGGCGGGTTACATGGTAGCTTGGCTACATATGTGGCACTTATGTACAAACTTTCCGTGTATTCAAATTATATTCGGATGTGTTCAACGGGTGAATCTTAAGAGAATAAGGAGAATGCCTAAAACGAAGGTGACATGTTGGTAAGTGTGGTAAATGAGAAAATTTGACAGGTATGTGCTTAAATCTTCGGGTTGAGAACTTGGTATGATGAAATCGTAGCATAATATTAAATGCAAATGTAACATGAATGTCTTGGTGTTGTTTATGCAAATGATGTTTTTATGTGGAATTGCATGATTATGTTACTTACTATTTGCATGTGAACTTACTAAGCATTTATGCTTACTCCCTTTTCCTTCATTATAGTTTTGACAAACCGGCTTGAGAATCGGGATAGGTCGAAGACTCGTTCACACTATCCGAAGGCTTAAATCGGTAAAATGGCTTGTATATTTTGAATGTGGCATGTATGGCAAAATACTCACTTTGTGTAATTGATCTTATGATGTGGCTATGGTTTGGCAAGAAAAGGGTTTGTAAATTATTAACCATTGGAATGGCCAATCTAAGTCATATTTGATGTTATGTATGTTTAAAATGATATTTAGTCCATGAAAATCCATAGTAAAGTAAAATTTGCCATAAAACAGAATCTGACAGCAGCAGTGATGTAAATTTGAAAAATTACTAAAAATAGTAGAAATGGAATTAAATTATGAGTAAGTTATGAAATTAAAGCTTAATGAGTATATTTTCATATGGATTGAACAAAACAGGTATATGAATTATAATTTATGAGACATTTGAATTTTTGTGAAACAGGGCCAGAGTGATTTCTGGATCCCCTGTTCTGACTTTGGAAATTCACCATAAATTGTATAAAAATAATTAGAAGTAATTCTTTATATGTAAAGATTTCTTATTGAGTCTAGTTTTAAGAGAAACAAATTTTATAGTTATTGAAATTCTTTACAGAGAGATATCTGATTCGTAATACACAGAGGTCAGAGCAGTCAAACCCTGAAACATGGGAGACTTTAACTAATAAACTGTACTAATTGGCCAAGCCAAAAATTCTAGAAAAAAATTAGTAAATATATATATGAGTCTAGTTTTAGGAAAAATTTACAGAATTGGATTTTCAGTTTTGGAACTCGAGATATGAATTTTTAAGCGACTGTGACGCAGATTGCTAGCTTGACTGGAAATTTTAAAATTAAATTGTTTGAGCTGTTTAAGTAATGAATTAAGTCTGTTAACACCTCGTGTTCGAATCCGACAACGGTCTCGGGTACGAGGCATTACATTAATAACGTAAGTTTTAGAATATGGACAATCGGAAAAATTATACATTTCCACATGTTAAAATCACGATTTTCAAATATCAATGCCGAAATATCTGTTGCAAAGTTTTTAATAAGGATTGAAGCTGAAGAAGGACAAAGATTGTATTCAAGTTGTTCGACTCGAAAAGGAAATATTTGGATATGATCTGAAAAGAAGAAATGAACAAATTTAGTAATAAAGAAATCAAAAATAGTAAAAGAAGAAATTTGAGAATAAAAAACAAATAAAAATCATAAATAAATAAGAAATAGAAATTTAAAAAGAACAAAGTGGAAGATGGACGAGTAAATCGATGGATATGATGGATAGAAGTATAAATGTCCAATTGAACCCTTTAAAATATAAATCCTAACAAACTTAATTAGTGGCTCTAATCAACCCTCCAAGAAGTAATCCTTGACAAATTGAAGAGTGAAGAATGAATTCCCACGACTCCTTGAAGGAAATCGACAAGAAAACTACTTCTAAAAATCACAAAGAAGAAATCTTGCCCAAGAAACAAACTCCAAGAGTTACTTTATTAATGAAAACCAAATTGTCTGCTTAATGAATAATGAAGAAGCCTTTATACAGGCTAGCTAAATAAATCTAAATAAAACTCTTAAGGATACTAGCACTCTAATTAACCTAAACAAGAAGTAGTTTTAAACTAAACCTTCTTGTTGACATAAAATAACTAAATAACTTAAAATACTTAATAATTATAAAAAAATCAGAATAATAAAATAATAAGAGCAGATAAATTAAATATTGGGTTCATATATAATAAAAATTAGGCCTAAAACTCGAACCCAATATGATTTAAACTCGAATTAAAAGCCTAAAACTCATAATTCTCGTCATAATCCCGTTTAGAAATTTTGCTCGCACAGTCTTCACTAAAATGGTCATAACTTGAGCTCACGAACTCAAAATCAAGTAATTCAAAGTGCGTTTCGAGGCTAAGAGATAGATCTTCGAACCCCATGAGACATCTCAACTCAAAAATGCTAGGATCCCATCCAAAATGTCATTGCAAGTATGCTAATTTCCCAAGCTTGAAAATTAGCAACTTCGGTGAATGGAATTTAATAAATTTCATCCCATCCGTGCATGTATCACTCTCCCTTTCCTCGAAAAGATTCGTCATTGAATCTTATCTTTGATTGAATCTTAATTTGATTTGCTTGGCCTTTGACATTGTTGTTGGGCCTTGAGGTAGTGTGAGCCCATCACATCCATGGGTCTGAAATTGGGCCTTGAGACTCGCATCATTCCCACCTTCCTCAAGAAGATTCGTCACTGAATCTTTAGCTGCGCAAAAAGAAACGGGATTAGAATAAATAATAATAAAATGAAAAAAATACTTACCTAAGCTTTCTTGTGTGCCAAAACTATTTTCAGAATCAAAGACATTATTTCGATCCTTAAAATTAGCTTCGATCATGGACGTATCCTTTAAAAACAAGGTATCAACACTAAACAAAGAAATGTTAGGCACATGAGTGTTCAAGTAAAAAATAAACTATAACTTTCTATGAATATTCATGGTCATCCCTAAGAATTCCCAAAGATTAGTTAATAATTTCACATAATAATCAAAATCTAAAATTTTAATATTATTATGTAAAAATTCATATTTAAAATCTAAGGTAGAAAATTTTGTTGTAAAATCGAATGCATAAAGTTCTTTAATAAACCTATCGAATGTAACAAAAGTAACCTTGACATACCTAGATAAACCTATCAAATCAATTGAACTTTCAAACCAAGGTTTAATAAAATTTGACCGATGAGAAAATATGTTGTAAGAAAATATTTTACAAACAGAATCAGTAGCATACTTATCAAAAACATTCAAGGTATGCCTTCTGAAATCAATTTCTAATATTTTCTTACCTTTCTTATATTGTAACACTTGCGGGAAATTATCAATATTCAACTTGTAACGCCCCCGTACCCGAGACCATTGCCGGAGTCGAGTATGAGACATTACTAAACTTATTTTAGCATTTAAACAAGTTCAAACAATTCTCATAGTAAACTGTCCATTTTCACTTCTTCAACACATTCATCGTCACTCACTTTCGTTTTAAGTACTCTCCTTATTCTCTTAGGATTCTCCCGTTGAACACATCGGAATATAATTTCGGATACGCGGATAGTGAGCACGTAAGTGCTATCCTCATAGCTAAACAAGCTCAATAGCTTTTGAAATCTATGTATCCAAGCTACCATGTAACCCGCCCATAAACGAACTCGGACTCAACTCAACGAGCTCGGATGCCTAGTTACATCTCACGAACTCGGACTCAACTCAACGAGTTCAGAACTCAACCATCCTAGTGACATGTCACTTGTACCCTAATCTATTCCCAAGGTTCAAACGGGATTCTTCTCAATTACACATTTTGATCGCCTTCTTCGAAATGTAGAAACCGATACTTGCTAGCATCTCATACTTATCAAGTTGTTCACATAATTTGCATATTACAAAATAATAATTCACAAAACATAATATTTCATGTTAATAAGTATCATATCATATAAATAACATTAAATCACTTAAAAAAAATTTATGTTACCTTATTTACACATGAACTTACCTCGATACAAAATATTAGCAATCGAGCCTATTCCTCGTAAACTTTATTTTTCCCTCGATCACGACTTGAATCTTGTTTCTCTTGATTATGGAGCTTGGAAGCTTGAAACAAACCCTCGCTATGGAGAACCCTTTAATTTTCGTCCTAATGAATAATATGGACATATTTTGCCATCTTTTTCCTTTTTTTAATCTTTTAATTACCAAATGACCAAAATACCCTTAATACATTTCTTTGAAAATTTTCATGTACAAGCCCATTTTTGTCCAAAATTTTAGAAATTGGTTAAATTGCTATTTAAGACCTCCTCATTAATATTCCAAAGTAATTTCATACTAACAACTTCTAGAATGCAAGTTTTACAAATTATTCGATTTAGTCCCTAATTTCAACTTAAGCACTTTATGCATAGAATTTCGTAACGAAATTTTCACACAATCATGCAATCATATCATAAACCTAAAAATAATTATAAAATAATTATTTCTATCTCAGATTTGTGGTCACGAAACCACTATTCCTATTAGGCCCTAATTCGGGATATTACACAACTTACCTCTTTCCTACAAGTAACATCGTCTACCGATGGTAGAGTAATATAATTGGAAGTCCTTCAATGGATCCTTGAAGTCATGTAATGAAGAAACACCACTAAACATCTCAACCCAGAAATGCCAAGATCCCATCCAAAAAGTTGTCACAAGTCTGCTGATTTCCCAAGCTTGCAAAATTGACAGCTTTTGTAACACCCCTTACCCACGTTTGTTGCCGGAATAGGGTACGAAGCGTTACCAGACTCAAATGCATGCATACAGACATTTCCAGGTCATAAAATTTCGTTCAAATTTAAAACTTTTCAATTTCTATCTTAAAGTCCTTATATGGGCCTACGATGCCCAAAACATACATTGGAGGTGGTTAGGGACTAAACCGAGAACTTTTGAAACTTTTGAGACACTAAGAAAAATTTCATATTTTGGAGAGTCACATGCCCGTGTAGGCAGGTCGTGTGGTCACACACGCCCGTTTCCCCCACCTATGTAACTCTCTGTTTATGACGTCATCACCCATTTAGGGTCACACAGCCATGTCACACGCCCGTGTGCTAGGCCATGTGGCCATCCATGTGCTAGGCCGTGTGGCCATCCATGTGGATGATAGTTAGGCAATTTACCAAGCCTTTTTCCATCCAAAAACACTTGCACATCCATACTAAGTTTATCAACACACAACATGACATTTTTAGGCATCCCAATAACCACACCATGGCATTCACACACTATTTATAAATCACATTCATCATGCACAACCACTCACACACTTAACTATTTATAACATGTAACTTACTCAACCATTAAATTTTAGTATTTGCCACACATAATTATCACACATTCACTCATTCAACCAAAACAAGCATGCACATCCATGTAATGCTTCATCATAGACTTATAACATAACAAATATTGGGCACACTAAGTGGCCTTATACAACAATAACCTTCAATTAGAATAGGCCAATATTTTAGGCCAACTCATAATATCATGTACACAATAACCAAATCCCTATACATGCCATACACTTAAAATGCTAGAAAATCATTGATACCCATCAATAGCTTGTTATTGTGATAGGATCTCCGATGACCTCCAACTCGAGCTAGCATCTGTGACACTATAAGAAAAAGGAAAGGAAGAGAGAGTAAGCATATAGCTTAGTAAGTAGGTATGTAAATAATAAACAATTTATTAACATGCTTTTAACAATCCTCATAATATGTTCTCAAGATAATGCAATCATAATTGCACAAAGCTCCACTATTCACTTATGTTCATATCAAGCTGTCTATGCAAGTTATAGTCACTAAATTATTTATATCTTGAGCTACGGAACTCAAAATTAAGTTCCTCTAATTATCCTTAAAACTAGACTCACATATCTCATTACCATAAAATTTCCAAAAATTTTGGTTTAGCCAATAAGTACAATTTCTTCTTTAAATTCGTCTCTATTCTGCTGTCTAACAGTTTCGACCCTTCTTCATTAAAAATTAATTATCTCCTCGTACGGGACTCGGATGATGTTCTTGTTTGATTCTCTTGAAAGTAGATTCATTAAGAATTAAAAAAATATAACTTATAACTCGTAATTATTTTTATACTATTTTTAATGATTTTCCAAATTTAGAATAGGAGATTCCGAATTCATCTTGACCCTATCCCACAAAAATTCAAACATCCCATAATATGAAATTCTTTTGCTTATAATATTTCTTCTATGTGAAACTAGACTCAATAAGATTTAATTTCATCTTATTCAGCCTCTAATTCAATTTTCACAATTTTTGGTGATTTTTCAAAGTTATACAATTGCTCATGTCTAGAACTGTTTTACTGCTAACTTTACTCTTTCATGATTTCTTTGTATTAACATCCATTTAATCATACATAACACCAAAGCATATCCTTAACTAGCCATTCCAATAGCTAGTCATTATCAAATATTTACATGCCATTAATTGGCCAATTTAACGTATACATCAACAACAAAACTTAAACTTATCATGTCTCAATTTAATTTGGCCTAAAAGCCTCACACATGATAATCTATCAAATTTGCCACCTATTTATACATCACAAGTATAGACTTATAATCACTAGGTCATCACAAGATCATTTTCATAGGTAGGACTTACTCATTTACATTCTTACCAAATGTCCCATATACATCGAATTCATTACTCATGAATTTTGTGTACATACCTATACCCTTTCAACATGATCATACCTTGTCATTTCTTTGACAAAATCTTTGGATTTACCCATTGAACCTCTTGGGATACTAAAGATACTCGAGAAAACTTGTACATGATGTATCGTACCAATGCCATGTCCCAAACATGGTCTTACATGAAAATCTCATATCGATGCCAATAGCCCAACTATGGTTTTACACGATGCCTTATGTCGATGCCATGTCCCAGACATGGTCTTACACTGGCTCACATAATGATGCTGATGCCATGTCCCAGACATGGTCTTACACTGGCTCACGTAACGATGCCGATGCCATGTCCCAGACATGGTCTTACACTGGCTCACGTAACAATGCTGATGTCATGTCCTAGACATGGTTTTACACTGGCTCACGTAACAATGTTGATTCCATGTCCCAGACATGGTCTTATACGGGATCACATAACAATACCGATACCATATCCCAGATATGGTCTTACACGGTTACACATATTGCCATGGTCCAACCATGGTCTTTACTGTCAATTCATAACGTGTTGTAATTCAATCTTACTCAACCCTGTATTTCTATTAATTTGATCTTTCAATACGATCTCGTATTTTTATATTATTCATGATCCAGTAATAACATACAAAATAATACATGATATCGATTAAGCATTTAAACATATCAAATTTAATGCTTATTAACATACGAACTTACTTCGGTATGAAACGACGAAATAAGTCAATTACTCGATTATCTTGTTTTTCCCCCGATCTAATTTTGAATTTCATCTTCCTTGATCTATTTTTAATTTATTTATTCATCATGCTACTCAAATTAGCCCAATTTCACATTTTTGGTAAAATTACAGTTTTACCCTTATACTTTGTCATATTTAAACTTTTGCCCCTAGGCTCGTAAAATGATATGTGTTCAATTTCTTTACTACCCATGCATAGCCGAACCTTTTTCATGCTTAGATCAGCCCACATGTTCTATTATTTCACACATTTATCACCTATTTTACAACTTTTACAAAATGGCCCATTTTAGGTGTTTTCATGAAAATCATTTAACAAAAGTTATTTATTTAACAACCAATATTCATTTTATTCCATAAAAATGCAGCAAACAACATGAATATTCTCATGGCAAAACCCTAGACTTTCAACCATTTTGCAAAATCGTCCCGTCATTAGCTAGATTAAGTTATAAGGGTTCCAAAAACATAAAAATTAACAAAAATGACCATCAAAATCACTTACTTGAAAGGGTCTAAAGTTGCTGAAAATTTTAAGCTCCCATGGCCATTTTTCTTAGAGAAAATTGGCGGAGAGAAGAAGATGGAAAAAAAATGATAACTAGGCTTTTTATTATTTTTTTATTCATTAGTCAAATTTTGTCACCTAATGCTAACTAACCATTGACTTTTCATAATTTTTGTCTCCATATCCAGCCACCACATTAATATTTGTCTATTTCCTTAATAAGGACCTCTATTTTAACGTTCCATAGCTAATTAACACCTTTAGCTAATAGAACAAAACTTTTATACTTTATGTGATTTACTCCATTTTTCAAAATTAAGCATGCAATCACTTAAATTAATTGACCAAAATTTTCAAACGTCCATATAATCATGTTAAAACACAAAAAATAACATTAAAATAATTTCTCAACCTTGGATTTCTGGTCCCGAAACCACTATTCCGACTAGGCCCAAAATCGGGCTGTCACAGCTTTGGTGAATGAAATTTAATAAATTTCACCCCATCTGTGCATTTATCATTCCCTTTTCCTTGAAACAAGTGTCTTAAGCATTATGATTTCATAAATTGAGCTTTTTAAGTTAACAATTAATAATTTCACATAAACGTTTTAAGAATGACAAATATTCCTATCAAGGAATTGTGACGAGTTTTTATGAAACTTTGATTTTTGATTTTGTAACAAACTTGTTTTGGAAAGTAAAATTTCAACGTATTAATGTAACCTTCAATATTTTTTCATGTCTAAATAGGATTTGTGGTGTTACAAGAAATTTAAGAAACAATTTTAAAAATTCATAAATATTTCTGTTTTGTAGCATGAAGCTCAACAATTCCAAAAACTCAATTTTTAAAAATATACAAATAGCAAGAGATATATAGTTGTCAAAGTTGAAGAATGATTCCTTATAGTAATCAAATGACGGAGGCAAGAAATAGATTAGAGAAGTGGAGTCAATCACGCAGAATTCAAATGTAATGTTCATTTACAAATATATGATCTCTACTATTCAAATGTTCCTTCAATCTTTCATCACTAACATTAACTTGAATGTCCCAAAGTTCTTACAACCTCATAATCAACCTTCAACATAACATTCTAAAGAATAAATAAATTTTAAAAACAAGTGAAGAAATTTTCCATTTAATTTCTTCATAACAAAAGATTCATCTATTTATCATTAAAATCAAATATCTAAAATACTATGTTAGATTCGAAACCTGAAACTCTATGACGAAATAAATTATTTTTTAAAATTCCAAAGAATAAAACTCAAAATCCAGACATGGATAAAACCATGTATGATGGCTTTAGTTTAAGATGTTGTCCTCAATGGCTCAAAGCAAATGAAACCTATCTACGACTTCCTTTATCGGAAAACTCTAAACCATAGTAATTATGCATTGAAAACTAGAATAATAATTAGTTAAAACCTAGAAAATCAATATGAATGAAAGTCTAGCATTCGTATCTCCCCAGTTGTGAAGTCTAGCATTCGTATCTCCCCAGTTGTGTTGCATACTTCATAATACTAATAGAGAGCTTCAACAAATAGATATTTGCTCAGGAAGAAGAAACCAAAACTTTTAGTTATGCCACTAGAATGAAAGTGCTTTCTATCATAAAACAAAATATTGCACAAATATACAATAAGATTCACTTGTATGGAAAAAATCCTCTTTGAGTTTTTGCACTTGTTTTAAACCAACAGAAATCTTATATTCCCTATAACACCCCTTACCCGAGACCATCGCCGAAGTCAAACAAGAGGCATTACCTGACTTAACTTACTAATGAGGGGCATAAAATTTTCTTTTAAAATTAATTTATTTACATTCATTCAATATGTCCCTAAAAAGGGCCCTCAAGACCCTAAAACATGCAATTGAAATGGTTCGGGACCAAATCGGGAACATTAAAAATTTTCCGAATACTTAGACAAATCAAAACAATTTATTTCATTATTCCTTATAAAACTGCCCACCTGCGTCATAGTCACTAAATAAATTATAACTCGAGTCACAAAACTCAAAATTTAAATTCGTGAATTTTCCCTGAAACTAGACTCATATATATTATTACTAATTTTTTTCCAGAATTTTTAGTCTAGCCAATTAGTACAGTTTTTTAGTTAAATTTTTCCCTATTGCACTGTTCAACTACTCTAACATCTCCTCACTATGAATCAAATTTCTCCCTATACAGAATTCAAATAACCATGATGTT
Organism: Gossypium longicalyx; assembly: GCA_025698465.1. Taxonomy (NCBI): domain Eukaryota; kingdom Viridiplantae; phylum Streptophyta; class Magnoliopsida; order Malvales; family Malvaceae; genus Gossypium; species Gossypium longicalyx. Next base: position 47,602,322 of record CM046995.1, read on the forward strand.
GGTTTCTCTTGAAATTAGATTCACTAAGGAATCTAGAAATATAAATTATAACTCCTAATTCTTTTTGTACATTTTTTAGTGAATTTATAAAGTCAGAATAGGGGATTCAAAAATTGCTCTAACCCTATCTCACTAAAATTCAAATATCAATTAATATACACTTCTTTTGCTTACTCTGCTTCATTCATATGAAAATAGACTCAATAATATTTAATTCTATATCTCATTCATCACCTAATTCCATTTCTACTATTCTTGGTGATTTTTCAAAATCACATCATTGCTGCTGTTCAATATTGTTTTAATGCTAATTTCACTTTTTCATGATTTCTTTGTATTAACTACCATTTAGGCATACATAACACCGAAACATGTTCTTCATTAGCCATTTCAATAGCTAATCATTATCAAATATTTACATACCATTCTTTAGTCATATCATAAGGACATACACACAAAATGGCTAAGTCCCTATATATGCCATAAACTAGAACGTTTGTAAACGAAGATACTCATTTGGTAACTTGATAGTCGATAGTGTGAAGTGATCTCTGACGATCTCCAACCCAAGCTTGCTTTTAAGTACACTGAAACATGGGAAAGTGAAAGAAGTAAGCTTATAAAGCTTAGTAAGTTCACATGTAAAATAATAAGCATTAGCAATCAATTTAGCTTACTACTATGCTGTCATAATTTGCTTAAATAATGTTTAGTTCTTACTTTCTCATCTTACTCATCAGTAACCTTACCAAAGGATCAGAATACAAAAGGCACCTTGCTTGATAGCTTGCTTACATACCTGCAACATCTCACTTAACACATAAGTACTCTTTCATAATATAGGCATATTACCAATCATGTCATAAAGTGTCACAAGCATAACTGAAAACTCATCACTTACTTAATACTTGATAATCTCAATTACTTACAATCTCAATATTAAATAAGCCTTAAATGCATACCTGTACTCTTTCTTCATGTTCTCACCTTGTCGTTTCTTTGACTTACTCTTTGGATTACTCGGGAACCTTTTCCTTTTTGAACTTACCATTGCCATGTCTTGACATGGTCTTACGTGGTATCCTTGCCTTATGAACTCACCAATTCCATGCCTTGGCATGGTCTTACATCGGTCCTTTGCCTTATAGTAACTCATCAATGCCATGTCTTGACATGGTCTTACGTGATTTCCTTGCCTTATAGAACTTATCAATGCCATGCCTTGGCATGGTCTTACATGATATCCTTATCTTACCAAATGCCATGTTCAAAACATGGTCTTACATGGTATTCTTATCTTAGTGCCAATGCCACATCTTGATGTGGTCTTACATGGAGTCCTTAATCAATGTTGATGCCATGTCTTGACATGGTCTTACACGGGATCCTTGCCTTACCAATGCCATGTCTTGACATGGTCTCACATGGTATCCTTAACCGTCAATTCTTCTTTAAATGCCATGTTATGAACATGGACCTTTATAACACCCCTCGCCCCTATCCAACGTCGATATAGGGTTCGAGGTACTACCGGGCTTACACTCAACCAACTATATAAAACCGGGCCGTAAAATTTTGATCAATTTAAAAATTTTCATTTCACATACGTTTTGTCCCTTAAACGGGCTCACGAGGCCCAAAACATGCATTAGATATAACACCCCTATCCCGTAACCGTCGCCGGAATAGGTAAGGGGCATTACCAGACAGACAGAACATTTCAGACCGATTCAGAATCACAGATTTCACATAACATTAATACATAAGCAATCATCAATAGTTCATCCTTTATGATGGTCTACAAGACCTAAAACATACTTTTAAGGACAGTTGGGACTAAACCGAACACATTCATAAATTTTAGAATTCAAAAAAATTTTCAATTCTGTTGAGGTCACACGCCCGTGTGACTAGGCCGTGTACCTCACATGGGCACCAGACACGCCCATGTGGTCCAATCGTGCCAAAACAGAGTATATATACTGACTTTCACCCACGGCCAACAGACACGCCCGTGTGCTATGGCCATGTGATACTTAGCTAGCTACTGACTTGAGCCCACGGCCATATGACACGTCCATGTGTCTTAACTGTGTGATCTTAAGAGGTTACTACTTTGCATACACGGCCACAAGGCACGCCCGTGTTCCCTGACCGTGTGGCACAATGTAGGCTTGGTTTAAGCCAACTTGCCACCCCTTTATGGGTTATTCCTATAAGCAATACTAAACAACTTTTATACCAAAATTTTTAGCCAATTCCATGCTCAAAACATGCTTCATTATAACTAAATCATCATAATTCAATAACCTATTCAAATCCATACCAAAACACATTAAAAATCTTATTACAACAACATGCCAAAATGCTCATTTCATAGCTCACTTATGGTACCTTCTATCTCATGCTTAAACTTACCATTTCCTCAACTTGGCATATTTCAAAATCACCATCACATACAAGGCTATATAACCATTACATGCATACACAATTTGGCATCACAAACCATTTACCAAAACTAAACACAAACATACCATTTGTTAGCCAACTCTTATGGCATAACATATATACATATCAAAGCTTAAATACATAGATATTCTAGCCTATACATGCCATACTTAAATATATTTACACTTTCAAAAGTACAAAAATGAGTTCGATAGTATGGTGACAATCCTCGACTATCCTCGAGCCTTCAGTAGCTACGATAACTGTAAAACAGATAGAAATCACCCAGAGTAAGCTACAGAGACTTAATAAGCCAAATACAATTGGTCTAAATACTAAAGCATATAAATTAAAAGTCAATAGTAAAAATTCATAGCCATTTCACAGAGTAATTCATGAGCCTAACCATGCTCATTTGCTTGTATATATGTCATGTTTCATTTCCATGATTTCATACATGCTTTGCATTCATTATTTAACAGAAACAGAGTCTTTCATATTCAGAAATTTAGTATGATACAAACATACATGTATAGATTATACATTTCATATATTCATTCCCATATCTCGTACTCTATCATCAGATGGTTCAAAAACGATACAAATACTCATAGACGGGTACAATGCCGACATCCCGAACGTGGTCTTACATGTAATTTAGTATCGATGCCTCTGTCCCAGACAGGGTCTTACACAAAATTAGATACGATGCCAGTGTCCCAGACATGGTCTTACAAGTAAATCTCAAATTGAGGCCTGTGTCTCAGACACGGTCTTACACGATATCTCAGATTAATGTCAATGTTCTTTTAGAAACGTACAAAGCTTTTCAGATACTAGCATATTATCGGAGTTTACTCAAAATTTATTCATCAGGCTCTCAAGGCCGTCCAATACAGATTACAGTTTGTATGCGTAGAATTTAGTCAATTTAAGACATAATTGTAACTTGACTTACCTCGTACGGATTTCGGACGGAAACGAGTCGACTATTCAACTATTTTGGACTTCCCTCGATCTATGTCCGATTTTCTTTCTTCTTGATCGAATACAATTCAAATTCAACCATTCAATCATTTATTTCATTCAAAATAATCCATGAACACATATTTAGGGCCCTTTGCATTTTAGCCCTTACATTTTCACACTTTGACAATTTAATCCATTTTTCACAAAATCACAAATATGCAAAATTCACCAAGACTATAGCTTGGCTAAATATACATAGCTTCCATACAAGCCCAAATAACATATTTAATTCACAATTTAGTCCTTCAAAACCTCATTTTCACAAATTAGCCCAAATAGCTCTATTCCATCAAAAATTCAAGAACAAACCATGATAATCTCACATATATCTTTCATAATCCATATAAAAACATTACAAAGCTCATATAATCATCAATGGCACATTTCATAATCTTCAACAGAAACAGAAATTCAGACATGGGTTTTGTAGAACACGAAGCAACGATCTTAGAAATGTAGCAATTATCAAAAACAGACGAAAATTCATACCTTAATCAACCAAATAAATGACCGAACCCTAGGATGGTCTTCTTCTTTCTATTTTCTTGATATAATCGGCTATATCAAAGATGATAATGGCCACTTTCATGTTTTCATTTTATTAAACAACATTTATTTAACCTTTTACTAAAATACCCTTGCATTTAAACATTAATAAACCATTTACTAATGTCCAACAAAGTCATTTAATACATTACATGGTCAAATAACCACATAAGGACCTATTAGTCCAAAGCCATTTCAAATACATACATTAAACATGTAGCATGCTAATTTCACCTTTTATGCGATTAAATCCTTTTTCAATACTTAAGCATAGAAATAGACAAATTAAATCACAGAAACTTCGCAGATATAAATTCACATATCATAGAAACAGAAAATAATATTAAAATACTTTTTAGAATCGGTTATGTGGTCTCGAAACCACTGTTCCGACTAGGGTCTAAATCAGATTGTTACAATTCTCCCCCTTAGGGATTTTCGTCCCTGAAAATCTTACCGTTAAACAGATTCGAATATTGCTGTCTCGTTGAATCTTCAAGCTTCCACGTGGCCTCTTAAACACCGTGTCGATGCCACATTACTTTAACTAATGGAATTTTCTTGTTTCGTAACTCTTTTACCTCACGAGCTAAAATATGGATCGACTTTTCTTCATAAGTCATATCAGATTGAATTTCAATATCAGACGGTGAAATTACATGCGAAGGGTCAAATTTGTATCGTCGAAGTATCGATACATGAAACACATTATGTATCTTTTCTAACTCATATGGTAGCCTCAATCTATAAGCAACCGGCCCAACTCGCTCGATGATTTCATACACCTCGAACTCAACTTTCCCTTTTTACCAAATCGGAACAATTTCTTGCACAGAGATACTTTTAAAAATACTTTGTCGCCAATCTCAAATTCAATGCCTTTTCTTTTTAAATTTGCATAAGATTTCTGACGATCAGAGGTAGCTTTCAGACTATCTCGGATTACTTTCACTATCTGTTACGTTTCTTTTATCATATCAACTCTGTGAATCTTATTTTGCTGAGCTCAGTTCAATACAAAGGGGTACGACATTTGCGCCCATATAAAGCTTCGTATGGTACCATTTTAATGCTCGACTAAAAACTATTATTATAAGCGAATTCAATCAAAGGTAGATATTGTTCCCACGTACCTTCAAACTCAAGAATACAACATCTCAACATATCCTCGAGTATCTAAATAATCCGTTCAGATTGACCATCTATTTACGGATGAAAAGCAGTGCTAAAATGCAATTTAGTACCCAGAGCATCTTGTAATTTCTTCCAAAATCGCGATGTAAATCTCGGGTCTCTATCTGACACTATCGACAATGGTACACCATGCAGTCTCACGATATCAGAAATGTATAACTCAGCTAATTTATCAATCGAATAATCAAATCGAATCGGAATAAAATGGGCTGATTTCGTCAATCGATCAACTACAACCCAAATTGCATCTTTCTTTCTTGGAGATAGGGGCAAACCCGACACATAGTCCATGGTCACTCGATCTCATTTCCACTCAGGAACCATAATTGGTTGTAACAATCCAGATGGCACTTGATGCTCAACTTTGACTTGTTGACAGATCAAACATTTAGAAACAAATTCAGAGGTATCTCTTTTCATTCCGGACCACCAATAATGTTGCTTTAGATCATTATACATTTTTGTACTACCCGGATGCACAAATAACCGACTACTGTGGGCTTCACTCAAAATCATTTGAATTAACTCTGGATTCCTTAGAATACAAATTTGATCTCAGAATCTTAAACAATTATCTTTATCAACTTTGAATTCTAAACCAGTCTCTACATCACACTGAGTTTGTTTAGCCAAAATCTCATTATCAATCTTCTAGGCTTCGATAATCTACTGTAAGAACAAGGGTCTCGCTTTTAATTTAGCTAAAACTGAACCATCATCAGACAGAACCAAATGAGCATTCATTGTACGCAAAGCAAACAATGATTTTTGACTTAAGGCATCGGCAACAACATTTGCTTTTCCCGGATGATAATCAATCACAAATTCGTAGTCTTTTAGCAGTTCTAACCATCTTCTCTGTCGTAAATTCAAATCTTTTTGCGTCATTAAATACTTCAGACTTTTATGATCAGAAAACACGTGACATTTCTCACCAAACAGATAGTGACGCCAGATCTTCAAGGCAAACACAATAGTAGCTAACTCGAGGTCGTGAGTCGGATAGTTCTTTTGATGCGGCTTTAGTTGTCTCGAGGCATAAGCTATAACTTTTCCTTTTTGCATTAGAACACATCCCAGACCAATCAACAAAGCATCACTATAAATCACAAATTCTTTACCCGATTCAGGTTGTACCAAAACTGGAGCTTCAGTCAATAAAGCTTTCAATTGATCAAAGTTGTTCTGACACTTTTCAGACCACTCAAACTTTACATCTTTCTGGAGCAATTTTGTCAAAGGAGTCGCAATCATTGAGAAACCTTTTAAGAATCGTCTGTAGTAACCGACAAGTCCCAGAAAACTATGGACTTCAGAAACATTTTTCGAAGGCTTCCAATCTAGAATAGCAGAAATTTTGTTTGGATCAACTCGAATACCCGATGCTGACACAATGTGGCCCAGAAAACCAACTTTTCGCAACCAGAACTCACATTTACTGAACTTTGCATACAACTGTTTATCTCGCAAAGTCTGAAGCAGTATTCTCAAATGCTCAGCATGTTCAGATTCATCACGTGAATAAATCAATATATCATCAATGAATACCACAACAAATTGATCTAAATACGGTCTGAAAATTCTATTCATCAAATCCATAAAGATAGCAGGCGCATTCGTTAATCCAAAAGGCATAACTAAAATTTCATAATGCCCGTACCTCGTTCTAAAAGCAATTTTCAGAATGTCAGAGTCCTTTACTCGCAATTGATAGTAACCCGATCTCAGATCTATCTTTGAAAACACAGTAGCACCTTTCAACTGATCGAATAAATCATCAATTCTGGGCAAAGGATATTTATTCTTTATAGTCACTTTGTTAAGCTGATGGTAATCAATACACATTCTTATTGTGCCATCTTTCTTTTTCACAAACAGAACAGGAGCACCCCATGGTGAAAAGCTCGGTCTAGCAAATCCTCAATCGGTCAATTCTTGCAACTGATATTTTAATTCCTTTAACTCGGTCGGAGCCATTCTATACGGAGCTATCGAAATTGGAGTAGTACCAGGTACTAATTCAATGCCAAACTCGACTTCTCGAATTGGAGGCAAAACACATAAGCTAAGTAGGCTTCATAGCCTTTCTTCACATATGTTCGTGCTTTCATTACAGATATCACAGCTGGTAGTCCATTCAGATCACTAGACTCAATTCAAATTATCTCATCATTCTTACACCTTAAATCAATGACTTTTTGTTTGCAATTCACGATAGCATCATGCAAATTTAACTACCCATTCCTGCATTATATCAAATTAAATCGAAAGGAAAAAGCATCAGATCAGCAGGAAAACAGATATCTTGAATAAATAACAGGCAATTCTTGCAGACTTTATCAACCAAGACACTTTTGCCTAAGGAGTTTGATACTCTAATTACGAATTTAGTAGACTCTACAGATAAAGTCTTACTGTGTACTAAATTCATACAGTTATAAGAATGCGTTGATCCAGGGTCTATCAATGCAATCATAGAAGTATCATAAAGAGTAAAAGTATCAGTAATCACGTCTGGAGAAGAGGCTTCCTCACGAGCTCGAATAGCATAGGCTCTGACAGGTGCTCTAGCCTTAGATCTAATAGCAGTATCCCTAGTAGCTCTTTGACCATCACTTGCATTTCCCGTATTTCTGGAAGGTCTACCTCTAGCTGGGGTGTTACTCGGTCTCGGATTCTGTACATTCTCTTGCTCAGCAGGTTTAGAACAATCTCTTACAAAATGGTTCAAAGATCCACATCGGAAACAGGCTCGATCATTCAATCTACAATTTCTTAGATGTCTTTTACCACAGTATTTACATTCAGGTTTCTCAGATCGGACATTCTCGACACTTGCAACAGAAGTAGCAGGAGCTTTGAAATTCGAATGCAATCTAGCTCGATCTCGGTTCGAATATCTTACATCAGCCTTTGAACGGCTATGATCATCTCAGAATTTCTTTGACACAAACTGAGATGATCTACTCGCAGATCTCTTTCTAACATCTCTAGCTTCAGAATCAGCCTTTTTTTTCTCTTTACTTAATTCTTTAGCTTTACAAGCTCGCTCAACGAGCACTACCATTTCTTTAATCTCCAAAATCCCAAGTAATAGACGGATATCTTCGTTTAGTCCATCTTCAAACCTTTTGCACATTATTGCTTCATTTGATACACATTCTCAAGCATACTGGCTCAATCTCACAAATCCACATTCGTATTCAGTAACAGACATACGACCTTGTTTAAGCTTGAGAAACTCTTTACGTTTCTGATCGATGAATCTCTGACTAATGTATTTCTTCCAAAATTCAGCTTGGAAGAAATCCCAAGTAACCCGTTCACTAGGAACCACAAATATTAAAGTTCTCAACCAATGGTACGCTGTATCTTTTAGAAGTGAAACGTCACATTTTACATATTCCTCAGGATTCAGAGACATTTCATCAAACACTCGTATTGTATTCTCTAACCAAAATTTGGCTCTTTCAGCATCATCATTCGTTGTATCTCGGAACTCTACAACCCCATACTTTCTAATCTTATCAACTGGTGGTCTACTTAACTGAACTGGATTCACTGAAGGCATAACAGGAATTTGAGAAGGATTAACCGGGGCTGGAGGTTGTTGTACAGCCGGATTGGTTCTAATATACTGAGTGAACCAATCATTTATCATCTAATAGAAGGCTTGTTTAGCCTCACCATCACGACTACTCGTAGTCGGTCGAGAATCAACTTGCACCGCCCCTTGCGTGGGAGCATGCGCATTGCTTTCAATATCATCAGCTACAGCTCTATTGAGATCCATTTGCTATATAAAAGCACATTTCAATGTCAGGATTCACCATACTATCACAGTTCATAAATATGGCATGTATAGCTAGACTCACATATGCTATGGTAGTCTTAGAATCGACTAAACCATAGCTCTGATACCAATAAAATGTAACACCTCTATCCTGTAACCGTCGCCGGAATAGGTAAGGGGCATTACCAGACAGACAGAACATTTCAGACTGATTCAGAATCACAGATATCACATAACATTAATACATAAGCAATCATCAACAATTCATCCTTTATGATGGTCTACAAGACCTAAAACATACTTTTAAGGACAGTTGGGACTAAACTGAACACATTCATAAATTTCAGAATTTAGAAAATTTTTCAATTCTGTTGAGGTTACACATCCGTGTGACCAGGCCGTGTGCCTCACATGGGCACCAGACACGCCCATGTGATCCAACCGTGCCAAAACAGAGTATATATACTGACTTTCACCCACGGCCAATAGACACGCCCGTGTGCTATGGCCCTTTGATACTTAGCTAGCTACTGACTTGAGCCCACGGCCATGTGACATGCTCATGCGTCTTAAACGTGTGATCTTAAGAGGTTACTACTTTACATACACGGCCACAAGGCACGCCCGTGTTCCCTGACTGTGTGGCACAATGCAGGCTTGGTTTAAGTCAACTTGCCACCATTTTATGGGTTATTCCTATAAGCAATACTAAACAACTTTTATACCAAAATTTTCAACCAATTCCATGCTCAAAACATGCTTCATTATAACTAAATCATCATCATTCAATAACCTATTCAAATCCATACCAAAACACATTAAAAATCTTATTACAACAACATGCCAAAATGCTCATTTCATAGCCCACTTATGGTACTTTCTATCTCATGCTTAAACTTACCATTTTCTCAACTTGGAATATTTCAAAATCACCATCACATACAAGGCTATATAACCATTACATGCATACACAATTTGGCATCACAAACCATTTACCAAAACTAAGCACAAACATACCATTTGTTAGCCAACTCTTATGGCATAACATATATACATATCAAAGTTTAAATACATAGATATTCTAGCCTATACATGCCATACTTAAATATATTTACACTTTCAAAAGTAAAAAAATGAGTTTGATAGTATGGTGACAATCCTCGACTATCCCGAGCCTTCAATAGCTACGATAACTGTAAAACAGATAGAAATCACCTAGAGTAAGCTACAAGGAGCTTTGTAAGCCAAATACAATTGGTTTAAATACTAAAGCATATAAATTAACAGTCAATAGTAAAAATTCATAGCCATTTCACAGAGTAATTCATGAGCCTAACCATGCTCATTTGCTTGTATATATGTCATGTTTCATTTCCATGATTTCGAACATGCTTCGCATTCATTATTTAACAGAAATAGAGTCTTTCATATTCAGAAATTTAGTACGATACAAACATACCTGTATAGATTATACATTTCATATATTCATTCCCATATTTCGTACTCTATCATCAGATGGTTCAGAAATGATACAGATACTCATAGATGGGTACAATGCCGACATCCCGAACATGGTCTTACATGTAATTTAGTATTGATGCCTCTATCCCATATAGGGTCTTACACGAAATCAGATACGAAACCAATGTCCCAGACATGGTCTTACAAGTAAATCTCAAATCGAGGCATGTGTCTCAGACACGATCTTACACGATATCTCAGATTAATGTCAATGTTCTTTTAGAAACGTATAGAGCTTTTCAGATACTAGCATATTATCGGAGTTTACTCAAAATTTATTCATCAGGCTCTCAAGGCCATCCAATACATATTTCAGTTTGTATGCGTAGAATTTAGTCAATTTAACACGTAATTGTAACTTGACTTACCTCGTACGGATTTCAGACGGAAACGAGTCGACTATTCAACTATTTTGGACTTCCCCCTATCTAAGTCCGATTTTCTTTGTTCTTAATCTAAAACAATTCAAATTCAACCATTCAATCATTTATTTCATTCAAAATAATCCATGAACACATATTTAGCGCACTTTGCATTTTAGCCCTTACATTTTCACACTTTGACAATTTAATCCATTTCTTTACAAAATCACAAATATACAAAATTCACCAAGACTATAGCTTGGCCGAATATACATAGCTTCCATACAAGCCCAAATAACATATTTAATTCACAATTTAGTCCTTCAAAACCTCATTTTCACAAATTATCCCAAATAGCTCTATTCCATCAAAAATTCAAGAACAAACCATGATAATCTCACATATATCTTTCATAATCCATATAAAAACATTACAAAGCTCATATAATCATCAATGGCACATTTCATAATCTTTAACAGAAACAAAAATTCAGACATGTGTTTTGAAGAACACGAAGCAATGATCATAGAAATGTAGAAATTATTAAAAACAGACGACAATTCATACCTTAATCAACCAAATAAATGACTGAACCCTAGGATGGTCTTCTTCTTTATATTTTCTTGATATAATCAGCTATATCAAAGATAATAATGTCCACTTTCATGTTTTCATTTTATTAAACAACATTTATTTAACATTTTTCTAAAATACCCTTGCATTTAAACATTAATAAACCATTTACTAATGTCCAACAAAGTCATTTAATACATTACATGGTCAAATAACCACATAAGGACCTATTAGTCCAAAGCCATTTCAAATACATACATTAAACATGTAGCATGCTAATTTCACCTTTTTATGCGATTAAATCCTTTTTTCTATACTTAAGCACAGAAACAGACAAATTAAATCACAAAAACTTCGCAGATATAAATTCACATATCACAGACACTGAAAATAATATTAAAATATTTTTCAGAATAGGTTACGTGGTCTCGAAATCGCTGTTCCGACTAGGGTCTAAATCGGACTGTTACAGTAGAGACAATTTGAGACTAAACCGAGAACTTAATAAAAACGTGGAAAAATTTTATGCTTTAAGATCCACACGCCCGTGTGGGTATAGGGCACACGCTCGTTTGCTAGGGACACGGGAACTCGTGTCTAAAAACCTGGACATTCTGCCATTTTGGTCATGAACAAATTGAAGCCACACGGCCAAGGCACACGCCCATATCCTATGGACGTGTCCTTCACACTGCTGAGACACATGGCCGTGTCTCTTACCCGTGTACTCACTACCATACATACTAACTTCAAAAACTTAGGTGCAGGGGACACACTGCTGGACAACACGCCCATGGGGGCGGACTATGTGTCACACATGGCCTAGATACACGCCCGTGTGCCTACCTGTTGGACAAATACAAGGCTATTTTCCAAGCCATATTATCACCCTCACAACACATGCACGCATACTTATACAATAGCATACAACATGGAAAAATTAGGCACTTAAACATTCCTAACATGTCATGACCATGGCAATTTCACATGCAATAGATATTATAGATTTTACTCACATCTTTGTTACATTCATGCCATAATCATTATAAACTCATCACGTAAGACCATAGCACATGCATGCATATTTAAAATGGGTTTACAACCCCAGAATCAAAATAAGCCAATACATTTGGCTAAAGCAATATCACATACTCGAATATTTAAACTCCTACACATGCCATAGACTCAAAGTGCTTGAAATCACTTACACCAATAGCGATAGCTTAACAGTGTGATAATATCTCCGACGAACTCCAACCCGAGCTAACTTGGCAACACTAGAGAACATGGGAAAGGAAGGGGGTTAAGCCTTATGCTTAGTAAGTTCATATGAAAACAATAAGCAACTCATTAACATGTTTTATCAATGTTCCCAACATATTCTCAAGTTCATGATAAGCTATCTTCTTGTTTAATAGTCAATAAAATATTTATATCTGGAGCTACGGAACTCCAAATTAAGTTCCATTAATTTTCCTTTAAACTAGACTCATTTACCTTTCTACCATAAAATTTCCAGAATTTTTGGTTTAGCCAAATAGTACAGTTTATTTCTCAAATTTACCCCTGATTCACTATCTAATAGTTCCAACCCTTTTGCACTAAAGTTCAATTATCTCATAGTACAGAACTCAAATAATGTTATCATCTATTTCTCTTGAAAGTAGACTCATTAAAGATTCTAAAAGTATAAATTATAACTAATAACTATTTTTTTACAATTTATAATGATTTTCTCAAATCAAAACAGGGGATTTCGAATTCATTCTAACTCTGTCTCATACAACTTCAAATATCTAATTATAGAAAATTCTTTTGCTTAATGGTTTCTTTTATAAGAAACTAGACTCAATAAGATTTAATTCCATATTTTATTCAGCCTCTAACTCAATTTACACTATTTTTAGTGTATTTTAAAATTTGGACTATGACTGCTGTCTAAAACTATTTTAGTGTAAATTAACGATACTAAGTTTATCACACCATATTAATTCATTTCCTCCACATTGGTAAGGCTACATACTCATACGTCATAATTATAGACCTATAATCACAAGGCCTTCACAAAATCATTCTCATAGGCATGAATTACCTATTAACATCTTCATCAAATGTGCATCATAAACTGAAATCATTTCTCATGAGCTTGGCATACATACCTGTGTTACTCAACATGCTCATTTTCATTCCTTACTAATCATATAACATGGAATGAATTCACATTTCATCAATTTCATGTAAGTACCTGTACCACTCACAATATGGTCACAACCTTTCTCATTTAGCTTAAACCGTAACTCTCACTGTTGAACCATTCGGAAAGCTATCGGATATTCACTAAGCCTCAAACATAGGGTTTAATGCTGATGCCATGTCCCAGACATGGTCTTACACTAGCTCTCACACATCTGTGCCAATGCCATGTCCCAGGCATAGTCTTACATAGACACATCTCATAGCCGATGCATGTCCCAGACATGTCTTACACTAGCTTACATCTCGAGGCTAATGCATGTCCCAGACATGTCTTACACTAACTCTCGTCTTAATGCCAATGCCATGTCCCAAACATGGTCTTACACTAGCTCTCATAATGTGGCCGATGCATGTCCCAAACATGTCTTACACTAGCACACACATCTCGCCCAAATGTCATGGCATGAATATCTATTGATTCCTAAGGTTCAACCGGGAGGTTCCTCTACATCAATTCTCATCATACATAATCATTTCCACAATCAAGCAATTTATGATATATCAATCCAAATATGCATAATAATGATGTAGTTATATTATTTACATACGACTTACTCGTTTCTATGGGATATCATATTCCATTGAATTTCTAATGTATTCTACCATCACGTGAATGTTATTAACTGTTGGCATCACTTTCATCATACTCAATATCATCAACATATAATTCGATACAACCGAGGCAAGATAGATTCAAGTATATTAACAATAACTTGGATAACATGCTTATTTAGTCATACGAACTTACCTCAACACCAAATTGGTAAAAGAGGCCTAAACATCAATTTCTCGTTTTTCCTCGTTCTAAGCCCGAATCTCATTTTTCATCATCTATAACATCACATTTAACTTATTAACACAATATACTAATCAAATTAGTCGAATGACACATTTTGGCAAATTTTTCGATTTTGCCCCTATACTTTACCAAAATTACCAAATTGCCCCTAGGCTCGTAAAATGATTTTTATCACATTTTATTACTCATTAAGCCTATAAAATGCATTTTCATAACTATAGCAACTCATAATTTCAACTATTTCACACATTTACAACTTGTTTTACAACTTTGCAAAATAACCTTTTTTAGGTGTTTTCAAGCAAATTTCATTCATAAAAGTTGTTTATAACTCATCTAAGACTCATATTATTCCACAAAAACTTAGAAAACAACACATATGCTTTCATGGCAAAACCCTAGACTCTTAATCATTTTGCAAAATAGTCCCCTCTTTTGAAAGCTCAAGCTTTAGGGGTTCCAAAAATGTAAAAATCATCAAGAAAGACATTAAAAATCACTTACTAGCATGAGAGTTTCTTTGCTGAAATTTTCCAGCTTCAAAACCCTTTTCTTGGCTGGAAAAATCGGTGGAGAGAAGATGAATAAAAGATGATATTTTCTTTTCTTTATTTTATTACTTATTTGTCAAATAAGTCACCCAACACTTACCTAACCTATTTGACCTTTTAATTCCTTATCTCATGGTCGGCCATCACTCTTTAAATGGCCTAATTTCACATTAAAAATCCCTAATTTAAGATACAAGGAAATTTAACACCTTTAGGTATTAAAACCCAACTTTTACTTTTTACGCGATTTAGTCCTTTTTCGAAATTGGACTAGAAATCGCTAAAATTAATATATTAAAATTTTTATGCACCTTTATAAACATGCTTTATCACATAAAATAACATCAAAATAATTTTCTCCGGCCTCGGAATAGTGGTTCCGAAACCACTATTCCGACTAGGCCCAAAATCGGGCTATTACAACTTTTCCGTCAATTCTTCCTTAATTGCCATGGTACAACCATGGACTTTGAGATATCAATGCCTTGTCAAGTCATAGCTGAAACATACTTGCTCAAATTCTCAAGGTTAGTCGCATAACTCAATAATAACAATACTAATAACAATAATTGCATAATAATAAAATGCTACTCAACTTACAAACTTACATTCTCAATCTCATCATATCATCAACTTAACTTATTCTCATCAAACTATGCTAGTCAATACTTTCTTGTTATCATACAAAGCCATAATACAAAATATGGTCTTACATATAAATTATACAAGTTCTCTTTCCAATATCTTATTATTATCGAACATTAATCATTATATCTGAAACTCAATACTAAAGTGTTAATGGCCAAAATATCAATTTATCATTCAAATATGCATAATTAAATGCTTATTAAACATATAAACTTACCTTGATACTAAAACGACTATTTTACCAACTTTCTCGATTTTCGATTTTTCTCTCGTTCTAGGTCTAAATCTCACTTTCTGGGATCTAAAACATCATATTTCACTTATTTAATTAATGTAATATTCAAAAAAAATCCCTAACTCAAACTTTGGAAAAATTATAATTTTGTCCCTAAACCTTTGCAGAATTACGATTTTACCCCTAGGCTCGAAAATTAAAATTTATCCATTTTTATTATGTTTTATGACACTCTAAACATTTTCCCGTCTATGGCAACATCAAATTTCCACTCTATCATGTACTTATGAACATTAGGTATTTTTACCGATTATGTCGTTTTACTCGTTTTCACTTAAAATCGCTTAGCAAAAGTTGTTTAACATAATTTCAAGCTTCATATTCTACCATAAAACTTCAAAATAAACACATTTAACCTATGGTTATTTTTCCAAATATGAACCCTAGCATGAATTATTGCTAGAATAAGCTAAATCAAGTTATCGGGACTCTAAAAACGTAAAGAACATTAAAAACGAGGCTAGAACGGACTTACTATTGAGCTTGGAAAGCTTGGAAACCCTAACCATGGCTTCCCCCATGCTATATTCGGCCTCCATGAAGAAGATGGACCAATTTTGGCTTTATTTTCCCTTTTTAACTCTTTTAATTACTAAATGACCAAAATGCCCTTAAAGGCTTTTTTTTCAAATTTGTCCTATTCTTACCCATTTTTGTCCAAACTTAAATATAATGGTCTAATTACTAAATAAGGACCTCCATTTTAAGAACCCATTTCAATTAAATCTCCTTTATTATCTAGAACGCACATTTTGCTAATTTTAAAATTTAGTCCTAATTATAAAATTAGGCATTTATACATAAAATTTATTCACGAAATTTTCACACAATTATTCAATCAATTAATAAACCTTAAAACTTAATCGGAATAATTTTTTTTTACCTCAGATTCATGGTTTCGCAACCACTATTCCATTTAGGCCCTATTTCAGGATATTACATTCTCAATTTGGTGTCAAGCCCTTATTAAACAAAGTTACAGTCTTCTAATCATTCCATTGGTCTTGTCCAATGATTTTACACATAAATTCCCTATTGAAATTATCAAAAAAAAATGTTGTTATTACTATACATTTGGTCCCAAATGGGAACCTTATCATGTAAAGAGACAAAAAGAAAAGAAAAGGAGAGAACAAAAATAAAAGTGCACGCAATGAGAGAGTTATAGGATGGTGGGAAAAAAAAATGAAGGTACGAGGAATTTGAAATAGAGGAAAAAGACAAGGGATTCATCGGTTGATGTGGAAGACATTAAAAAAAAAAAAAAAAGAAAGAGCATTTTAGAGTTGCTGAGATTGCATTTTCTAACAAATTTGAATGTTATTATTGTTGTTGAGTTAGAACACGGAACTAAGAAACCAAGTTTATTTGGTTTTTTGTTTAACGTTTAAGAGTGTGTAGCACAAGTTCTTACCTAACCAATCACAATTACTCTAATAAAATTATTTTTTATTTTTTATTTAATTTCTAATTAATTTTATTGTTGATAACGCAACTGTAAATATTTTATATTTAAAAATTTATATAAAAAATTATTTTTTTAAAAATATTATATAAAGGTTGTTGATTATTTCTCATTATTTAAAAAAATATATTTTTGGAAACATTTAGATTGATAAATTGCAGTCTAAATTATATATATATTTTACATTTGATATCTATTTTTTTTTATTTAAAGTGATACTTAAATTATTTTCTATTATTGAAATTAATATACCGTGTCACATTAGTTCATGTGTTATTTTTTTGATTTTATAATTTTAAATTAATATTTATTAAAAATAATTAAAAATAAAAAATATTTCCCTCCCTCCCAACCTCTTGCCTCTTCCCTCCCCACTACCACCGCTCTTCCCTCCCCGCTCCCTCTCCCCAACCCCGACCCTCTTCCTCTGCTTATAAGCTTCTATCAACAATGTCTAAAACCCAAACTTGCAATATATATTTTTTCCTTTCTATCAACTTTCTCTTTCTTTGGTCTCCAAGAAAGTTGTAAACTTGCCGCAAAATTTATTTCCTTCCCTCTTTATTTTCCCTTGTTCCCTCTCTCTGGGAAAGTTGTAAACTTGCATGAAGGGTACTTTCTCTTTTACTTGTTCTCTCTCTCTCTGAGAAATTTGAGGGTTTAAAATCAAAATTGAACATAGTTCCAAGTTTCAAGAACATACTTGGATCATATAAAACCACTCTTTTCCCTACTGTAATTAAAGAAGAAGAGAAAAGAAAATACTTGAAAGTTTCAAGCTTTATATGGCTGCTGTAAAAATCTGAATAAAAAAATTGAACTGTTCACATTTCTACTTTACCTTTCGGATAATCAAACATATTTTGCTTGCTCCATTATCTTATTAGATGGTACAATATAATTGGTCAATTATTTTTTTTAATGATAATGGATAATGAATAGTTTAATATCATTTCTGATTAAAAAAATTTTAAAATATTAAGTTGAGAAAAAAGTATAATTTAAAATGTAATTTATCAAATTAAACCAAATATTCATAAAAAAATTTTGAAATTTTATCAGAAAGTTTATTTAAAACACAAAGTTGGTATGGAGAAATTGAAAAACACACTAGATGAATTATCATAGTGAATTCAAAAAAATTTTAAAAACATCATTGAACCAAACAAATTTCACCTCTAGTATGTTTTGACGTTTAGGCCAATATCTGACTAATAGATGAATCAAAGATGTATTGTTTTGTTTTGGTATCGATATATGGTTTGATATATATAATTTCGAGTTTATTAATATTTTTAATTTTTTTAAATATATATTTTAGTCTAATTTTTAAAATTTTTTAATATACTCTTTTCTAATGTCATAAACTTCATTAAAATAAAGGGTAAAAAAAAAAACAGCTGTAAGTCACAAACGACTACACAGCTTCCCAAACAGTCAAAACCAAAACGCAGCTTACCTTAGAAGCTAAACAAAACTCCCTCCCAAATAGAAACAGTTAAATCACAAAAGGGGTTTTAAAAATTCAGCCAAGCTTCTACAAAGCTTATCCAAACCTAATGAACCTGAAAACACGAGGAGGCACAAGTAATACATTTGCCCCCATTTTCAAATCTTCACTATCGTCAATCAGGTGGGTCCGTCCACCATCGGTCGGCTACAAGATTTTAGAAACTACTGTTGCCTTATCATGGTAGGAAGCCTTAAAAAATTTTCTAGATCATTGGTTGCCCAAATTTGCAATATTTGTGAGACCATATTCCTAACGCCAGTTTGAACATTCGAGCTAAAATATATAAGATATTTCTCAAAATTAACTCATTGTCTTGAACAAGCCTCATACTCTTTAATAATAACTCATACAACACGCGCCCCTTTCTCAAACGTGTCCTCATACACAATACTATCATATGCAAAAAAACAAATGAGTAACTAGTGGACTTCCCCGACACACCTGCGCCCCTCAAAGCCGTCCCTCCTCTTGCACCATATGAAACAGAGTAGAAAATCCCTCACTACAAATAAGGACCGAATATGGGGGCTTAAAAGGTCCTTTTGTCATAGCCTCCTAGCCGAGCAACAAAACTCATGGGTTGTCCATTCACCATAATTGTATTAGAAATTGTTGTGACACAATGCATAACAATGATATCCAAGAAGAATCAAAGCCCAACTTAGTCATCATTTCCTCAAAAAAAAATGACATTCAACATTTTTATACGTCTTACTCATATCCAATTTCAACACAAACGACCCTCTCCACCCTTGTCTTTTCCTTTTAAAAGCATGAAAAATTTCATATGCAATGAGAACATTATCCAAAATCAGCCTACCCAATACTGAAGCACTCTATGCATTATCAATGCAACAATGCAAAACTAATTTAAATTGATTCACCAATACTTTATAGATAATTTTATACAGTATCATACATAAACTAACCAGATGCAACTTAGCCATGCTTCTAGGATTCTGTAACACCCCATACCCGACCTAGTCGCCAAGTCTGAGCTACAAGATGTCATATTTGTTGCCAGAGTAACTACGATAAAATACAATCCAATTTAGCTATGAATACATGCTAATAATTATATTATTCATTTAAAATGTATTATACAATCATTTTTGAGTCTTATACAAGCTTACAAAAGCTCTTAAGTTGACTCGGGATCGAATAGGGACCAAATTATAAAATTTACGAAGTATCAGGTTAACGTTGCGACTTCAGGGATTCCTCATTGCATCTCACTAACTTGATCTCATCGTGACATTAAGGGGTATGACATCGTGACATGACTGTCTGATTCCAAATGGTATCAACTTGTATCACTTAAACACATAAACCAATCCCCTCAATTCAATCATTTAAACAAAATATCATATCAATATGCCCATTTCTAACCATTCTAACAATACATATATTATAGCAATAAATCCTAGACTGAATTCATACCTGTGTTTTCGAATAAACGAATCATTTTCATTCTCGGCTTTCAACCAAATAATCTTTTTCATTATTATTGTACCACAAACTACTTCGAGTGTAGGCTCAAATCAATTAAATCAAAACACAAAACTAGGAATTCTTTCTTTTGGGGTGAAAACGAAAATTCTCTTTTCAAAATAAAAGTCGACAGAATTTTTATTCCGAAAAAATATAATTAATAGTTGAGAATAAGTTCTCTCAATTTTTCAGTAGAGTAACAATATCTTAAAGTTGTGTAAATAGTCCTACCGGTGCCATCTACTTATAAAGAAAGAAAATAGAACCCTTGTTGAATTGTGAAAGTCTATTTCAACAAGAAAATGTTAGGGGCTTTTGGGCCTTTTTCATATCGAGTCCAATTATAGTTACTTTTTGAGCTTTTAACCCAGTACTTTATAATTTGATCTAACCCAATATATGTCTTTCTATTTCCCAAAAAGTAAAATTCAATATTTATATCAAATAATTTTCTCATCCCAATCTAACCCAATATATGTCTTTCTATTTCCCAAAAAGTAAAAGTCATTCCACTATAGTATCATGGTTTCTCCCTAACGACATACCATTACGAAAGCAACTACTCAGTGCTTGTCCAATGACCTTGTCAGAAGTGTGTTATCCTCATAAGATATCCTTAATATCTTTGGGATAATATCCGTTCTCCCAGTATGATCTTATTTTATCTCATAGTAATCATTATATCTTCCTTCATGAAAAGTCAATCACTATGAAATGGTGATCAAGTCATCCATCACAAAGATGAATGACCTAGGGCCATGTTTACCTTCCATCAACCATGTAATGCCAATGAAAAGATATCATTTACCCATGTCTCGGGCTATGAATTCCACTATTGTGAATGATGCTACATACTGCAGAAGTCTTACACCCAACGCATAAGCTTTTGGTTCATTATCTATTCAAACTCAGGCTTTTACTTACATCAAAGTGTACGAGTCACACATACATAGTCTGCCATCCATTCAAGATTTAGGTAAGCCACACTCTAAACGTCACAAGTGAATAAATCCATAAACAGATTCATAAACAGATTCAGGGTCTATTCTTCTTAGGTCTAGTCCGATATATTACCAGTCCAGTCAATCACATATATATCTTTATCTTCTTGGAGTCATCCGCTCTGATTCCCAAGACAAAGCATCTCCCGAATTGGACTTGATAGATGACATATTAGTCTTTCAATCTGTAACATCCCTTACCCATATTCGACGCCAGAATAAGGTACGAGGCATTACCGAACTTACACACAAGCAATCATACAAAATCGAGACATAAATTTCCATCCAAATTTAAAACTTTTCACATTGTCCTTAAAACGAGCTTACGAGGCCCAAAACATGCATTGGAAGCGGTTCAAGACTAAACTAAGAACTTTAGAAAATTTCACAACACTTAGAAAATTTTTCATGTTTTAAGAGCCACACACCCGTGTGGCTTAGGACATGCTCGTGTCTATATCCCGTGTAACTCTCTGTTTGTCACCTAAGAATAAATTGAAGACACACAGCCAAGTCACACGCCCGTGTGCTAGGTCGTGTGGTCAATTTAAAATTTATGATTTTTCATAAATTAGGTGCAGACTTCACACGCCCAGGGCACACATCCGTGCCTAAGGCCGTACCATCCACATAGCTGAGATACACGCCCGTGCCTTTACCCGTATGCTCAATTCTGAGCATTCAATTTTGCAACAATTAAGGTGTAGGGGACACACGGCTGGAACACACACTCATGGGGCAAGCCGTGTGTCACACACGGCCTAGATACACGCCTGTGTACCTATCCGTATGGAAAAAAACAAGGCTATTTACCAAGCCATTTTGTCCCCCTTTTATGCACACACCTACATGACAAAACATAACACCAATAAAAGCAATTACATTCAACCAATTCAGCCACAATTAAGACATCCACACATCATTCACATGCTACCATTTACCACATACAAACATTACAAACTTATCAACTTAAACCATGCAAATTTCCACATCCATGAAAATATCATCATATGCATATATACTTAAACCAATATTAGCCAATTTCAATGGCCATTTACAAAATGAATTATCAACCAACAAAAGTCAATACATTTGGCCAAATAAATTTTGACACATAACAGAATGACCAAGTCCCTATACATGCCATAACTCAAAATATGGAATTCATTGATACCTAAAATAATAAGTTGATAGTGTGAGTGGATCTCTGACAGTCTCTGATCCCTGAGCTAGCTTGGTGACACTATAAGATAATAGAAAAGAAAAGAGGAGTAAGCTATATAGCTTAGTAAGTTCCCATGCAAATAATAGGCATCATAACTAAACATTTAACATATAATTAACATGACGATAATTGGCATAAATATTATTAAGATCTTATAATCATAACTTACTCAATCATAACCTTACTAAGGGTTCATCACATAGCGAGCTCATTACATATGAGTTTTACGTACATACCTAAGCCATCTCGAATTGGATTTGCATGCAATTCACCTTTGACATACTCATTAAATTACCCGTTGAACCACTTGGAATACTAAAAGATTGTAACAGCCCGATTTAAACCCTAATCGGAATGGTGATTTCGGGACCACGAATCTGAGACAGAAAAAAATATTTTAAAATTATTTTCTGTGTTTATTTTGTGTGAATTTATATCTGTGAGATTTTCGTGATTTAATTTTTTCGTTTGAGTGTCCGATTAAATAAAAGGACTTAATCGCGTAAAATGAAAATTAGGTGGTTAATTCAAAAAGGGGTTGAATTGTACTTAGTTTTTTAAATGGAAGCCTTTAAGTTGCAATTTTCCCATTACTAAGTGAAGTGGACGGCAGTGGCCATAGTATAATGGTTTTATAATATGATAAATAAGGTTAAAAATGTAAAACATGTAATAATAATAAGTTAGTATATATGTTATATTATATGATAACTTAAATAATCTTTTATTTCTTCATCAGCTAGGCAAATATAAACAAAATAAAAAGAAAGAACAAGAGTTAGGGTTCGGCCAATTTTAAAGCTTAATCAAGGTATGAATTTAGTTCGGTTTTTTTATAATTTCTACGTTTTTGAGATCGTTGCTTAGTAATCTTCAAGACCCATGCTTTAATTTTTGATTTTGATGAATATGTTGAGTTGTTTCATTGTTTATAGCTTGTGATTTTTTTGTTTGATGATGAAATATGAAAGATATGTTTTAGATTAACATGTTTTGTATTGGAGTTTTTGATGATTTTGAGTAATTAGGACTTAATTGCAAAAATAATAATTTGAGGGACTAAAATGTGAAACAAATGAAATATATGGGCTTGTATAGATATGGGAACCATTCGGCCTAACATGGGTACTTTGAAATTTTGTGTATTTTGTGTTTTGTGCAATAAGGACTAAATTGTAAAAATTGTAAATGTCAGGGGTAAAATGGTAATTTATCCATTTATGTGTTTTTGGACTAAATTGAATGAAAATATGTTTGAATGAGCTTAATTTGAATATGTTTAGATCAAGAACCAAAGAAATTAGATTTGGATTGGGGGAAAACGAAAGTTGTCGACTAGTCGATCCGTACCGATTTTTCGTTGTCCGAGGTAAGTTTATAAGCAAATAGACGTACTTAAATTTAATTAATGAAAAGTACATATGCTGAATTGAAATATATGACATTGTAAATGCAATAGCCGAATGTTATTAAGCTTGGCAACTATGTGATGACTTCGTTTTGATCGAGTTATGACGTTCGAAAGCCCCGTATGAACCTTAGGAATAGTTAGGATACATATGTCATGACATAGGATTTCGATATATGTGTGCGAGTAAGCCTATGGCATCAATATGTGTTTACGAGTAAGACTCTGTCTGAGACAGTGGCATTGATAAGAGATTACATGTAAGACCACGTCTGGGACGTGTATGAATATCCGAGTGTCCTACCCAATTCTGAATGGTTCATCGGGCATGGATAAGTTGTGAATAAACACGAAATATGAGTTGAAAGGTCAGGTATGTAATAATCTGTTATCTATGGAAATAAGGTAAGTAAGCTAATTTATGTATGTTACAAGTTGTGTATGAACTTAATAATGAATAAGTACGAATATGATATGTGGTTTCGGCTTTGAAGATGAGTAACTTAAGTTTTATTAAAGAGATTTTTAACTATGTGTATATACATATGTGTGATTGTGTACATTCGGCTACATGGGAAATATATGTGTAAAATGTCATATTATGATTCTTAAGTTAATTCAAATGTATATATGTATGTTTGATGATGTATTGACATTTTGGCTTGAAAGTTTAACAACTCTTGATTAAATAGTTTAGGTGAGCATTCGACCAAGGTAATAATGGTGCATGGAATGTATTATTTTATCTCATTTGTAGATTTAAAATTAAGCATTGATAATGATAATATAATTTGACAAGCTTAATCAGTTTGAATATATTATCAAGTTGTTTATTTGCTTATGACTTACTAGGCTATGATAGCTTACTCTGTGTGTTATGTTATTCTGTTTTATAGATTTTGGAGTCAAGCTACAAGCTTGGGGACTGTTAGTAAAGTTTATCACACTATCAGCTATTTTGGTACCCTTATAAGTCAAACTTGAATTATGGCATGTATAGGCTGGAATGTATTTTGAAAATGTTGAAGTTTGGTTTTGTATATGAGCCATGCAAAAATGGCTTATTTCTATGCTTGAATTCGGTTCTGGTATGATAAGGGTTTAAATCCATTTTGATTTAAATCCATTTTGATTAATATGCAATGTATTATGAATGAATATAGTATGTGTTATGCGTTTGAATATTGAATTTGGTTAATGACTCTGCATGAGGTTTAGATGAGTCAATCATAAGTATGTTTGGTTGTTTTGAATATGCTTCATACTAAGATATGGTATTTATATGGACATGTCTATTATGCTCAGTTGAATTTAGTATGTTCTTAGTATCAATGTTTAATGAGTTTAATTATGCAAATTCGATGATGGGAATTTTGGTTGTGTATGTGTATAAAGTAGTATGTTTCAGCTAAGCAAGATAATAAGCAATGAAAATGTCCCATATTTGTTTGGGTTAATCATTTTAGATTATGTTCAAATGTTAAGAATGGCCTTGGTTTTAGGGTAAATGCGTACCATGCATACATACATATTTATATTGATTAGGTTAGATATAAATGGTTGGTTTTGTATTGAATGTATAATGTGAGTGTAACTAAAATACATAACTTTTGTGATGATGATATATACATTCGGCCATGTGGTTTATTATGAATGAAATTGAGTTAATGTAAATTATGAAATTAAAAAGTAAAGATAAAGACATATGCATGATAGAAATTTTGGTGCTCATTATGAATTAAGTTAAGACGTATGTATGTGACATTTGGTCTTGTTATATTAATTATGTTCTCTTTTATGTACCTTGTATGTGTGTAAAGGTGTTCATGTTTATGGGTGTGCTTTATACCTAAGTATATGGTTATATAAATTTGCTAAATAAACACAAGTTGTGAATGTGGATAATGATATATATATATTTATTAGCCGATTAGACTAATAAATGAAGTAATATGACTATTAGTCAAATACTTGCTTTTATTGGTAATAATATGTAAAATATATGAGATTCATATAGAGATTACTATGTTAATGCCGCATATATGAAAATTGTTGATGTATTATATTTTATATTGTTACATGTGAACGATATGACTATATATACATATGATACGAAATGTTTAAATTTAAGATTTGTATTAACTTATGAATTAAATTTTGGCTAACTTTCGAGGCTTGTTTATGTGAATAATCATGTATTATTTGTAATTGTTTAAGATTGAATTTTATTTTGTAATGCTTTATGACCCTATTCCGGCGACGGATACGGGTTAGGGGTGTTACAAGGATACTCGAGAGATCTCGTACGCATAGTATCGTACCAATGCCATATCCTAGATATGGTCTTACATGTAGTCTCATATCGATGCCAATAACCCAACTATGGTCTTACTCGAAGTCTCATATCGATGCCATATCCCAGATATGGTCTTACACGAAATCTCATATCGATGCCATATCCTAGATATAGTCTTACACGTAGTCTCAGTAGCCCTAATGTCATGACATTTGTATCCTATCTAATCCTAAGGTTCAACCGGGATTTCACGCTTGTCACAAATTTTTCAAATACATCTAAGGGTCAATCATAATTCATACAACAATAAAGCATTTAAAACATAATTAAAACAAAGCATTATTTAGATAAGAACTTACCTCGGTACAAAAATAGTATAAATGGGACCTAACCGTCAAACACTTTATTTTTCCCCCGATCAAGGTCCGAACCTTGTTTCTCTTGACCTATAATAGAAAATTTAACTCATTGATTATTCACATTACTCAAATCAATTCAAAAATCACATTATGGCAAAATTACATTTTTGCCCCTAAACTTTGACATTTTCACACTTTGGTCCTTAGGCTCGTAAATTGAAATAGATTCAATTTACTTGATTCCAAAGCCTAGCCGAACCTCTTTTATGGTTATAACAACCCAAATTTTTTATTTAATCACACTTTTACTCACATTTTATAACTTTTTTACAAACTGGTCCTTTTAACATTTTCATAAAAATCACCTAGCAAAAGTTGTTTATAATACACCAAACACACATTTTCTATCATTAGACATCAAAATACACACATATCTAACATGGGTCAAACCCTATACCTTAATCATTTCTCAAATTAATGGTAGAAATAGATAGATCAAGTGATAACAACTTCAAAAATGTAAAGATCATTAAAAACGGGGTCCCAAAACCACTGTTCTGACTAAGCCCAAAATCGGGCTGTTACATAATCGATTTTGTAGCACCCCAAACCCGGCTTAGAAGTTAGGCCCGAATCTGATGTGTCACATTGAAGTGTTTTTCGAAAACCATGTTTTCATTAGAAACCCTTCTTATTTAAAACGTAGTACATTGAAAACTTCTTAATTTTATTTCCAAAATTCCTTTTTCCTTTGCGGAAGCTAATTCATAAAGTAACCGATTCACGAAAACATGATGTTTAAAAGTTAAGTTACGAAAACGTAGTGTTTTGAAAATAGTTGTTGTTTTGGAAAACCATGATCTACTTCTAACCATTATAAAACATAGTAAATAAAATCCCAAAGTAAAATAAAGACCAAAATTAAGAGAGGCCTTATTACAACCAAATTAAAAAGAAATATGCAACAGTAAATAAACAAATCTGAAAATATAAGCAGTGTGTGGCCATCTCCGAGTCCCTCGCAGCACCTAACCACCTAACGCTAGGGATTACTTACACAGTTAAAAACGGGTGAGTTTATGAAAACTCAGTGTGTAACCCCCTTACTAGAGTAATAGTCAGTATACCGAAACAAAAAAAATAGTCTGGGCCAAAGCCCGTTAACAGTAACAGTACAAAGCAGTTCAGAGCATACGTGGGTCAAAGCCTATTACAATAACATTTGGGTCACAGCCCATAACAGAATCAATTGGGCCTAGCCCAAACCAATAAACAGAACAAAATGTGTGAATGCATGGATGCATGTTATCCCATCCAACCTTGCACTTGCCTCCGTCCAACCCTGCACTACCTGTGGGTAATAACTCACCTACACCATCCTTACACTTACAATGTTAGCACCGATTGCAACACTAACCAAAATCGCAGCAAAGCCACTAGTATATATACGGCTTTAAGCCTTCAATAGTGGTATTATAATTGGCACAAAGCCATCGGTAACTATAATAAGTTTGGTACATAACCATCAGTGACGGTAATGTAATCGGCACACAGCCTTCGGCAAATATGATCGACACAGAGTCATCAATAAGTATGTTAGGCACATAGCCACAGGTAAATACATTTGGCACAAAGCCATAGTCAAGATGGCACAGAGCCATTTTTAGGTTGGAGCAGAACCATAATCAGATTAAGCGGCACTAAGTCGTCCATCGGTCCACAGTCGTCTCGTGCAACTCGTGCGACCTTAACAGATCAATACTGGATCCACAGTCGTCTAGTGCGACTCGTGCGATCCTATCAGAACTTCCTCCGTATCAATGTCCCAACCCTATGCAATATGTCGTGTATGTCATGCTCAATCATCACACGAGTATGCAAAATGGCCATGCTTAGTAACAATCATTTAAATGTATATTAAAAGCATATCAGTTTTACAACCATAGTCAAGTCAGTTAAATCACAGTCGTGCAATCATAGTTAAATCAGTCAAATTCATAATCCAAGTTAGTCATTTACCCATAAGGGCAAAATAGTCATTTTACCGTACAGGAGTATTTCTGTAATTTTACAAATCGAGGGTAATTTAGTAATTTTACAAATTGGGGGTTTTTCGATAATTTTACAAATCGAGGGTATTTTGATAACTTTACAAACTGGGGGTATTTCGGTAATTTTACAAACTGAGGGTATTTTGATAATTTTACAAATCGAGGGTATTTTAGTAATTTTACAAACTAGGGGAATTTCGATAATTTTACAAACTGGGGGTATTTTGGTAATTTTACAAACTTGGGGTATTTTGGTAATTTTACAAATCGAGGTCTTAACGACCCAACAGAAGGTCCACCGTCACCTCGAGTGACTTAAGTGACCTAAACAAACCTAACGATGTAAATGGGCCTAAGACCCATACTAGGCCCAAGTGGGCCCACACACTCGTGTGGCTCGTTTGGCCCAAATTCAGTTACGGCTATGTGATCTACATAACCCAATCCAATATTTATCACTTACTGTGGATTTTATCCGTGTGGGGCCCACGAGCCCATTAGGCCCACACGGTCCATTTCGGTCCAACAAAGCCCTTAACGACCTATGCCATGCACATGACATGACAAGCCCAACTACCTCTCACCTAACAGTTAGATTTACACAAGTGAGCCCACGGGGCCAATTGTGGCCCAGAACAGCCCCAGTACACGAGAACGTTCGTGGCGGCATCTATAGTCTATCGCCCATGGTTTGTGGGTTCAGTTTACCACACGAGCGATCACAAGCTCGTAAGGCCTCAAATGCTGAAGTTTCAGCTTTTTGGCTTTTGCCGACTTCCAACAAAGAAGGGCGTGAATACACACCTGTTTATGAGAACGCGTCGAAGTCCACGAGCACCAACCTTGGTTAAGCAGGTATGAAATAATCCCTCCTACAACCAGTGATCACCAATCCTTGGCACATCCTGCATTGAGTCTTAATCACTTTCCCCTCACCAACTCATCTGGTTCGCTCTATTTAAAGCCAGCTTCTCGCCAATTCTCATGTTAGCTTCCCGATGTGGGATTACTTTCAACCGTTAGGAAAATTCCTCATTCTATGACCACTTCAACCATAGAGTTCCAGTCCAACTCCACCTCCTACACAGCTCAAATAGCAAAATAAATAATCCACTGCGCATCCCAAGACTTGAACCTCAGACCTCACAGTTGCACAACACGCCACCTTGCCACTCCACCACAGGCTCTTTCTATGAAAAAAAAAAGTCCAGAATTAACTTTAAGACATATGTGCCAGTGTCCAGATTCACTTAAGAGAAAAACCAAAATGAATTGTAAGAGACAAGACTTGAACCCAGGCTCCCTTGCAACCTTAATGACGCCACAACCACTAGACCACATGCTTCCTTGTGTCATTTATTTAACACAATAATTTAAAAGGCCATCATCCAAGCATCCAGGGTTTTATTCACTTAATACCAAAATTTTTGCTAAAGCCCAAGTTTGAACCCAAGATTTCTCCAACACTTCTCAAGGCCATTAACCACCAAAGTAGACATTTAATTGTGTCATTTCCTTGCACAATTAAATACTTATATACAACTTTCTTACGGACCCATACTCAAGGCCCAATTCTTCTAGGCCCAAATTCGGGGCGTTACAATTCTATCCCCCATAAAGAAATTTCATCCTCGAAATTTTCAATTATCTAAACAAGCGCTTAGCTCAACTTACACCACTACGCTCCCGCTGCGTACTCTAGTTCCAAACTACACTAATACACTTTTAACTTAATCTCAAAACCTCTCACACCTAACCAAACATCTAACCATAGAAGCAGATAGATATTTACCACACATGCATACAATTTCTATATTTAAACATCACATCCAAACAAAACACACCTGACTTAAAAGGAACTGTGCAATCCCAAACTCGATGCTCCTTAGACTCGCATCTGAGACACGCTCCTAACTTCTTCCAGCATTCACCCAGATGGCGCCTTTTGCAATGCTCGCAAGTCGAAAAGTTCAGACGTGTCTTAACGTGTTTCACAGAATGGGGCTCCTGCTTCAGAGGATTGTGATCCTTCTTCCTACTGCACTCCAAGCGTCTAGCTTGAAGTGTTTCACCATATGCCTTAACTCTTACCTCGAACACTTATCTGGCACTTCCCTTACTAATCAGGTCAGTGCCTCCGTACCAATCTTTGGGTTATTGTTACCCGAAGTTGGCGGACTTACCTTGACTACAGTTTCGTGAACCATCTCATGTTCTGGGGAGACGGGCAACTTCTAGCGACCTTGCTTACCTTCGGAATCCATCACAGTACTGTTGCTAACTTAAAAAAATTTGATTTCTAGAGCATACACTAAATAAATACAAAATCTAACTTTAAGTACAGTTTAACAGAAAACTTACGGATTCAACGCCAGTGACTCGGTAACCACACTGTTAGGAAAATATTCAGAAAAATACTTCAAATACTTCAAATCTTTTCAAACCTTTTTGAAACAATTCTTTCAGAAATCCAATTTTAAAACCCATTCCACAGTTGAGTTTTGCAACTTGGCTTTGATACCACTAAATGTAACACCCCAAACCCAGCCTAGAAGTTAGGCCCAAATCTGATGTGTCACATTGAACTGTTTTTCGAAAACCATGTTTTCATTAGAAACCTTTCTTATTTAAAACGTAGTACATTGAAAAATTCTTAATTTTATTTCCAAAATTCCTTTTTACTTTGCGAAAGCTAATTTTAAAAGTAACCAATTCACGAAAATGTGATGTTTAAAAGTTAAGTTGTGAAAATGTAGTGTTTTGAAAACAATTGTTGTTTTGGAAAACCGCGATCTACTTCTAACTATTATAAAACATAGTAAATAAAATCCCAAAGTAAAATAAAGACCAGAATTAAGAGAGGCCTTATTACAACCCAATTAAAAAGAAATACGCAACAGTAAATAAACAAATCTGAAAACATAAGCAGTGTGTAACCATCTCTGAGTCCCTCGTAGCACCAAACCACCTAACGCTGGGGATTACCTGCACAGTTAAAAACGGGGTGAGTTTACAAAAACTCAGTGTGTAACCCCTTTACTAGAGTAACAGTCAGTATACTGAAACAAAATTAGAAATAGTTTGGGCCAAAGCCCGTTAACAGTAACAGTACAGTCCAGTTTAGAGCATACATGTGCCAAAGACTATTACAATAACATTTGGGTCACAGCCCATAGCAGAATCAATTTGTAACACCCCAAACCTGGCCCAGACATTATGGTCGAATCTGGTGAGTCACATTGAAGTGTTTTAGTGAAAACCATGTTTCCATTGAAAACCCTTCTTAAAATAAAAGAAACCTTAATTAAATTAAAAAAACACACCTTTCAGTTGCAAAAACCTTATTTGTAACATTTGATTTAAGAAAACTTATCATTTAAAAATTTAATTGCAGAAAGATAGAAAACATACCATAATCTAGGAAACCCATGTTCAACTTCTTGTGAATTAAAATGAAAATAATAATAACGGTTCAAGTAATAATAACATAATGAAAACCTTATTACAATCTGATCAGAAACATACTTAATTAAATAAAAACTTATATGCTTAAAAAGAAAACAAGTCCAAATTATCTTGCTAGCTGGCTACCCAGTGTCGCTCCAAACATCAAACCTTCTACTGAGCATCACCTGAAAATAAAATAAAAGAGGGGGTGAGTTTTCACAAACTCAGTGTGTACAACCCTCGGCAAAAAGAAGCATTCAAAAAAAATTATTCATGCAATGCAATCCCATCCAAATTATCCATCTGCTACACACCAGCTCCGTCCCTCGTAACACTATGTGGGGATATAAATATCGACCCACCCAACCCACACACCATGGTAGCCCGGTTTCGGAACTACCTTCATTTACATATTGAGCTATAAAAGCCGTCGGTGGATCCACGATTGTCAAGCAACTATGTGATCCTCATATACTTCCTCCGTTCCATAATTCCCAACCCATATGCACCCTAAGAAGAATATCATATGTATGCATGTCACATCCATAAAACTTACATTCAACATCTAGGAGTATTTTGGTCATTTTTGCTCTTAGGGGCATTTCGGTAATTTTCCCTTAATTACGATTTTCACTTACCTTGGCCTGTTAACAAGTCCTGTTAGCTAAGATGAATGAATACTATGCACCAGGTAGGATTTTCGAGAAGAGGAGGTGGGTCATTAAGACCGCTTAAGTACCAAGCTCTCCCTAGATCCAATCCTAGACATGCATATACCTATTGCCACACATTAACCCTTTGACTTGTCCATGGTCGCAATATATTAATTAAGTCTTATGGGGATATCATATATTAGGCCCAAAACCCCTTATAAAGCCCAAACAATTCCACATACCTGTATCTGGCCCATTAAGCCCAATCATATTCATACGGCCCATTAGGCCCAAATCACCTGTATATGGCCCATTAGGCCCAAATCACATTTATATGGCCCGTTAGGCCCAATCACATTCATATTCATACTCACATACAAATTCCTATCACAAAGCATCAATATTCAATTTTTGTCTATTATGGGCCCAACAGCCCAACAGCCCATCAGGCCCATTTAGCCCATTCCAGCCCATATGGCCAAATCACATCCCAAGTCCACGGAATCCCCCGTGGGCCTCAGGCAACCTATCGGTTTCCCCTTACGAGTGTTCACGCACTCGCAAGACTACCATAGCGAAACTTCTGACTTTTCGGCATTTCAGCTTTTCGGCATTTTAACATTTCGACTTTTGCCGATTCATAATGTGTGTGCAGTGTATGTACACATCTGGTAAGCAAGCGTGCTGCGATTTTCGTAGCCCAAACCTGCAATTGATATCACTCAAAGATTAATCTCACATACTTATCGAATACTTTACCAAAAGCCAGAATCTCACCTTAACCTTACTTGAACGCTAAGCCTTTACTAGCTTCTACTTTGGTCACTAATCACGTATATCTCTCAGATATGAAGAGCAAATCGGCAGGAATCCAAAACTGAGATCTGACACTAATTCCCTACCAAAGTCGGTTAGAAATAAGTAAGGAATTGAATACTCGATACTTATCAAAAATCGATTGGGAGAGCGAACACTTACACTAGATTCAATTGGGTGGAAAGAGTAGTGGCGACACCAAGGGTATTCGGCC
The DNA here is from genome assembly GCA_025698465.1 of Gossypium longicalyx. Classification (NCBI taxonomy): domain Eukaryota; kingdom Viridiplantae; phylum Streptophyta; class Magnoliopsida; order Malvales; family Malvaceae; genus Gossypium; species Gossypium longicalyx. The sequence continues at coordinate 47,636,276 of CM046995.1, forward strand.
AAAGGATATTTGGCTCTTAGAGATTTGAATGACAACAATTGATTACTCGGCACCAAAGAAGAGAGGAAGAAGAATTGGCTAAAGCAAAGAAAATATCGAGTAGAGGAGAAATAGAATTCGACACAAGGGAGAAGAAAAAGAAAAGAAGGCAGAGAGTTTTCGGCTTTTAGAGAAAAGAGTTTCTAGCAACAGGGTGGAGAAAATTCGACATTAGCTTCATACCCTAGCATTCAGCACCTATTTATAAGCCTTATAGCCGAATTTTCCCATGCCCAATTCCCCATTCGGCTCCATCACTTCTCCCTTCTCATCTCCTCGTTTTTCTCCCTGATAACCCCTTAATCCCTTCCTTAATTTTCTCTCCTGAACACTTCCCTTGGAGTCCACTTTCACGCCATTTCCATCTTTCTAGAAGGCTAAAATTAAACTTCTAAAAACACTAAGCTAGGATTCAAACCTTAGGCCTCCTTGCTAGCTATTAATGCCACCTCCCTACACCCTAACTGGCATCACTTAGCCACTCCTCCACAGGGCTTTTTTATACTATTTTCCCCTAACTTTATTTAAAAGCCCAACTACTTGTCAGCCCTGATTCTTTTAATAATTAACTTATAATTTCTTCTACTCATTGATTCGAACTCAAACCTTAATTAAGACCTACTATAATTATCGCTTGGATAAGAATATTAAATATAATTTTTATTGAAACCGAAAATAAAGTTCAGGATTTCGAGATATTGGGTTTCAGGATTTTTGAGGCGTTACACAATTGGGCCTAGCCCAAACCAATAAATGGGACAGAATGTGTGAATGCATAGATGCATGCTATCCCATCTAACCCTGCACTTGCCTCCGTCCAACCCTGCACTACCTATGGGAATAACTCACCCACGCCATCCCTACACTTACAATGTTAGCACCGGTTGTAGCACTAACTAAAATCGCACTAAAGCCACTAGTATATATACATCTTTAAGCCTTCAGTAGTAGCATTATAATTGGCACAAAGCCATCGGTAACTATAATAAGTTCGGCACATAACCATCAGCGACGGTAATGTAATCGGCACACAGCCTTCGGCAAAAATGATCGACACAGAGTCATCAATAAGTATGTTAGGCACATAGCCACAGGTAAATACATTTGGCACAAAGCCATAGTCAAGATGGCACAGAGCCATTTTTAGGTTGGCGTAGAACCATAATCAGATTAAGCAGCACTAAGCCGTCCATCGGTCCACAGTCGTCTCGTGTGACCCGTGCGACCTTAACAGATCAACACTGGATCCACAATCGTCTCGTGCGACCCATGCGATCCTATTAGAACTTCCTCCGTATCAATGTCCCAACCCCATGCAATATGTCGTGTATGTCATGCTCAATCATCACACATGTATGCAAAATGGCCATGCTCAATAATAATCATTTAAATGTTTATTAAAAGCAGATCAGTTTTACAACCACAGTCAAGTCAGTTAAATCACAGTCATACAATCACAGTCAAATCAGTCAAATTCATAGTCCAAGTCAGTTATTTACCCACAAGGGCAAAACAGTCATTTTACCATACAGGGGTAATTTGGTAATTTTACAAATCGAGGGTAATTCGGTAGTTTTACAAACTGAGGGTATTTTGGTAATTTTAAAAATCGGGGTATTTCAATAACTTTACAAACTGGGGGTATTACGGTAATTTTACAAACTAGGGGTATTTTGATAATTTTACAAATTGAGGGTATTTCAGTAATTTTACAAACTGGGGGTATTTAGGTAACTTTATAAACTGGGGGTATTTCGGTAATTTTACAAATCAAGGGTATTTCGGTAATTTTACAAATTGAGGGTATTTCAGTAATTTTACAAACCAGGGTCTTAACGACCCAACAGAAGGTCTACCGTCGCCTCGAGCGGCTTAAGTAACCTAAACAGACCTAACGGTGTAAATGGGCCTAAGACCCACACTCGGCCCAAGTAGGCCCACACGCTCCTATGGCCCATTTAGCCGAAATTTAGTTACGGCTGTGTGATCTACATAGCCCAGTCCAATATTTATCACTTACCGTGGATTTTATCCGTGTAGGACCCACGAACCCATTAGGCCTACACAGCCCATTTTGGCCAAACAAAGCCCTTAACGGCCTATGCCATGCACATGACATGACAAGCCCAACTACCTCCCACCTAATAGTTAGATTTACACAAGTGGGCCCACGGGGCCCAGAACAGCCCTAGTACACGAGAACACTCGTGGCGGCCTCTACAGTCTATTGCCCATGGTTTGTGGGCTCGGTTTACCACACGAGCGATCGAACGCTCGTGAGGCCTCAAATGTCAAAGTTTTGGCTTTTCGACTTTTGCCGACTTCCAACAAAGAAGGGCGTGAATACACACCTGTTTATGAGAACGAGTCGAAGTCCACAAGCACCAACCTTTGTTAATCTGGTATGAAATAATCCCTCCTACAACTAGTGATCACCAATCCTTGGCATATACTACATTGAGTCTTAATCACTTTCCCCTCACAAACTCATCTGATTCGCTCTATTTAAAACCAGCTTCTCGCCAATTCTCATGTTAGTTTCCCGATGTGGGATTACTTTCAATCATTAGGAAAATTCCTCATTCTATGACCACTTCAACCACAAAGTTCCAGTCCAACTCCACCTCCTACACAACTCAAATAACAAAATACGTACTCCACTGTGCATCCCAAGACCTGAACCTCAGACCTCACAGTTGCACAACACGCCACCTTGCCCCTCCACCACAGGCTCTTTCTGTGAAAAAAATGTCCATAATTAACTTTAAGACATATGTGCCAACATCTAGATTCACTTAAGAGAAAAACCAAAATGAATTGTAAGAGCCAAGACTTGAACCCAAGCTCCTTTGCAACTTTAATGACGCCACAACCACTAGACCACATGCTTCCTTGTGTCATTTATTTAACACAATAATTTAAAAGGCTATCATCCAAGCATCTAGGGTTTTATTCACTTAATACCAAATTTTTTGCTAAAGCCTAGATTTGAACCCAAGATTTCTCCAACACTTCTCAGGGCCATTAACCACCAAAGTAGACATTTAATTGTGTCATTTTCTTGCACAATTAAATACTTATATACAACCTCCTTATGGACCCATACTCAAGGCCCAATTCTTCTAGGCCCAAATTTGGGGCATTACAGGTTTTGTTCATTTCTGATTAGACCAAGGACATGTTTAAGTTCATCTACTTGTACAAGCCATCTTTTCGTATCACGATCCAACCAAGTGATATCGCTCAGTATTAGTTTAAACATTAGACAACCAGTGAGAAACATTTGCTTCCATTTTACTTTGCATGCAAAAACCATATGAGGATAATATACAAGGTATTAATGTAACTCACGAATAATATTTTTAACCAATCAATTTGAAAATACAAGTTTACTTAGACAAAAATACTACACTTAGGGCACCATATCCAACAACTTCACAGGTTCCTCATCGCAACTCACTAACTTGATCTCGTCGCGACGTTAAGGGGTCCGACATCGTGACATGACTGCCTTATTCCCAATGGTACCAAATTGCATCACTAAAACACATAAACCAATCCCCTCAATTCAATCATTTAAGCAAAATATCATATCCATATGCCCATTTCTAACCATTTTAACAATACATATACATGTGCATTATACAACACATCACTTTTCCTTTGTCACCTATGTCAATTTCCACACTTTAACCATTTAACCATTTGGTACCTATTTGTACATCCAACCTAATATCATAAATGCATATCAAAATCATTTCAACTTCAACTATCTCAAAACATATTATACAAATTACCATTTCTTCATATCAATTAACCACTATTAATATAAATATTTACATGATCTCAAAATATACAAAACCGACTCAAAGCCTAGGTACATATCATATATCAAAACATAAAGGAACTATACAAACTTTGCTAAGTCTAGAGCTTCGGTTTGGATGTTGAATCAATCCTCAAGACTTCAAGATTCCCTAATTCTTGCACATAGAATAAACAAACACTACGTTGAGCGATAATGTTTAGTGGTACTTTCATGATTCAAGTTAACAACATTAGAATTAATATGAACTAAACAATCCAATTCATGTTTAGTCATAACCATTTCATTTCTACCTATTCATGTCATAAGCTTAAATTCATACATTGGCACAATTGGAAAATTTAAATGGACAAATCATATTAACAGTCTACCTTCAATGATGCATACATTACCATTTCAATTAATATATTTATAATTCATATGTCAATTTCATATACTATCTCAATTGGTAAGTCAATGCATACATTTCATGCTATACTTTCTAACAACAAAATACAATTACTTTCATTTGCAATTCATTTCAATTCAATTCATTTTTCATGTATATAAATATATGTTAATTTTATGCTCAACCTCATTTTACTATCTCATTCTCTCTCAAGTCTCTAGACTCTTTCATATTCAAATCGACCCACAGGGCTCATTTTAATTCGGTTCGCATGGTCTTTCACTTGTTATAATCCCATATCTCATATATGCATTTGTAATACCTTTTATTACTATCAAATCATTTCAAATATCATTAAACTAACTCACATTTTATAATCTGATTTAAAAATTCAATTTAACATTATGACCAATGCAATCTTAGTAAAAACAGACTTAGACACGCAAGTGAAGTACGCCACTCCAAGATAGCTCGTCTGAGCATAAACTACACCACACCAAGGCATTAAAGTGCAAAGCATGCAAGCATCAAATGTATATACATATTCGAATACATCCTTCCACCACACAAAGACTCTGAAGAGACAGTGAATACTCGATGATCATAAAAAATGTTGGATCTCGAAATAACATATCATAATCTCTCTGTATGTTAGCATCTCAGTGTCTCTTTATTTGATGCCACAAATCTCTCTTTGTATGTTAGCGACTCGTGAGGTAGGAAAATACTTGTCAAGGAAAAGCCTCACCATGTCTGCCCATGTGTTGATTAATTCGAGAGGCAAGTAGAACAACCAATCCTTTACGTGGTAGGCAAATGAAAATGGAAAGGCGCGTAAGTTGATTTGATCTTCAATGATGCCTTGAAGTCTCATGATTGAACAAAAGACGTGGAACTCCTTCAAATTTTTGTGAGGATTTTCATTCTCAAGTCCATGGAAAGTTGAGAGTAAATCGATAAGCCCGAACTTGAGTTCAAATGACTCCTGGATCGTGATAATCAATGCACAATTGTTGCTGCGTGACATTTGGTGTGTTCAATTGTGGCAAAGTTTGCTTAGCCACGAAAACTTCTTATTCTTTAGAGTCACTAGTTGAATGAATTGGTTCTTCTTCTTCTACAGTTTCCAAAAGAGGAATTAAGGATGAAGAAACTCGTTTACGATGCGTAGCCTCTTTTCTTAATCATCTTGCAATTTTCTCAATTTTAGGATCAAATTCAAGTTCACAAATACGTAAAGAACGGGGCATAAAAGTAAGATGGTAAAAAGAAATTATTCTAATTGGAACTAGGGTTGTTCAAACGGTTAACTGGACTATTATTAATTGAACTTTTTAATCCTTTAATCGTTAACTAAACCAAAATTTTTAAAAAAAAATTAATTGAACCAAAATTGTTTTAAAAAATTAACCGAACAAAAATATTTCTATTAATTCAATCGGTTAACTGAAATTTATATGTTTTTTTTTGTTAAAACAAGTATAAAACATATATAAAAAAATGATAATATTCATTTGACCAAGTTCACCAAATTAACTGAATTAACCAAATTAAAACTACATATAATTTATATTATTAATTATTAAGTTCGATTAATTCGATTAATTACCCAATTTTGAACCGAATTAATTGATAATCGAACTTCCAAAAAATCATTAATCGACCTCTGACTAAATTAGATCGGTTAACCAGAGATTAACCGAATTAGATCGATTCGGTTAGTTAAATTCGATTTTAACCAAAATTTTAACACCCCTAATTGGAACCACTCCCCGACAACAGTGCCAAAATTTGGTAGGTTGTCAAGACCTCCAAAAATAAATCCTGCTCGAAGCGAAAGAAAAAAACACTTTTGTAGAGTGGTGAGAAAGGTCGAATCTGTAACAGCCCGATTTTGGGCCTAGTCGGAATAGTGGTTTTGGGACCACAAATCTGACATAGTAAAAATTCATTTTTATTTTTTTTATTGTCTAAAATCCTATGGAATTGTTTTTTGAAAATTTCGTTAGGGAATTTTGACGTTCGGGCACTCAATTTAGTCAAAAGGACTAAATTGTAAAAAGTGCAAAACTTGAGTTTTATATGCTAGAGGTGTCCAATTGTTATGAAATTTTAAATTGGAGGTCCTTAAATGTAAATTAGACCATTGGTTAAATTTTTGGACAAAAATGGACATGAAATAGGTGAAATAAAATATTTTTAAATTAGGGGCATTTTGGTCATTTAGTATTAAATGATTAAATAAACAAAATAACAGCCAAATTTTGGTCATATTCAACCCCTTGGTAGAAATTTTAAAGACCACCATGGCTAGGGTTTTTTTCAAGCTTTCCAAGCTCCATAGTAAGTCCGTTCTTGCCTCGTTTTTAATGATTTTCACGTTTTTTAAATCCTCGTAACAAGATCTACCTATCTCTACCATTTATTTGAGCTAGCTTTCATGTTAAAAAATTTACCCATGTGTATCATGCATGTATTTTGATGTTTAATGGAGGAATATGTAAGCTTGATGTGTGATAAACATCTTTTACTAAGTGATTTTTGGTAAAAATGCCCAAAAGGACTAATTTGTAAAAGTTATGAAATATGTCATAAAAGTGTGATAAAATGAAAACTATGGGTTGCTATAGTTATAAAAATGGTTCGGCTAGGCTTAAAAAACAAAAAAATTGAATGAAAATCATTTTACGAGCCTAGGGGCAAAAGTGTAAATATGACAAAGTTTAGGGTAAAAACGTAATTTTTCCAGAACATGATTTTTGGATCACAATGAATAATGTGACTAATAAATAAGCTAAATGTGATATTTTAAATCAAGGAAAACAAGGTTTGGACCTAGAACGGGGGAAAAATGCGTATTTGAGGGTTAGGTCTTTTTCACCATTTTTGGTATTGAGGTAAGTTCGTATGCAAGTAATGTAATATGTACTCTATTTTAAATGCTTAAATATTGCTTGTATGGTAAGTTCATATGTGATGTTATGTCATATTTCTATTGCTTTGATATCAAGTGAATTTTAATGCTTTATTACTATTATGAGTATGGCTTGATCATTCCGTGAGAAAATGATGGATACTATGTACATTGAGATCGAACAAGCCCGACAGTGATGCAATAAGTATGAAAATCCCGTTTGAACCTTAGAAATATTTTAGGATACAAGTGACATGTCACTAGGGACTATGCGATCTGAGCTCATAAGTTATGTGGTTTGGGCTCATGATATATGTGACACATGTTATAGGGTTCTGAGTGCTGGTCTTGTATGTTCTACCGGTGGCTGGGTAGTTTGGCAGCCCGTGTAGCTACATCATGTCCGATAGCTCGAGTGGCAGACCCGTGAGTATCTCGAAAGCAAGCAACATGTGAAATGTGATATGAGGTAGGATGGCTATGGGGGCACTTAGGTGTGAGATTCCGATGTATCCAATGGTATTCCAAGTGTTCAATAGGTGAATTATCGAGTAACTTGACAGAAGACCCAAGGGGTAAGTCAATGAGAAGAATGAGTATGAGTTGTGTTACGAGTTGGTACAGGTATATACGTAAAGTTTATAAGCTATGGCTTCGTGATATTATGAGTTCATGATCACTATGAAAGTAACTTTGAGTTAACCTTGTGATTATTGGTTTATGTATAAGATGTATAAATACATGGTTAAGTTGATTAATGCTTATGAAAAAGGCTTGTAGGCTAAATTGATTGGAGATATTATTGTTGTTAGATTAAGTCAAGTTATGTGAAATTATGTTGGTAAATCAAAAGAATAAGCATTGGGAATTGATTTCATTACAACTTGAGATTTATAGCCACTTTATGTTAACTTGTGTTTATATTGTTAGACCTCGTATATGATTGGTACGAGTTGCTATTATTTTCATATGGACTTACTAAGCTTTGAAGCTTACTCCCCTTCCTTTCCCATCTCTTATAGGTTAATTTAGCTAGCTCAGGTTAGAGACCGCCGGAGATGCCATCACACTATCAAGCTATTATTTGGGTATAAGAGAACACAAGTGTTTTAAATTTATGGCATGTATAAGGACTTTGTCTATTGATTAATTATGGCATTATTAATTTGGTCAATTGTGTTGGCTTATAATGATTTAGTGATTCATTTTGTATATGGCCATGAGATGTGACTCATATTATGTATTGGGTTGTAAACCTATTCATATATGCATGCATGTGCCTATACAATTGTGATGAGGTTGGTTGTTGTGTGTATGTGACGAAATGTGTTGTGGCTATGGATGTTTGATGATGGAATTGTGAATGAATGGCATGATGGCATCTGAGACAAGAGTATATTAAATAGAAGTAAACTACAACTCTTAGTGCATGCAAATTTATAAATTTGGCTTGACAAAGCATGAAATCCTATGCATGTATTAGTAAAGATGAAATGATTATGATTAGGTTTTGTTTGTGTATGTTAAGTGCTCAATTATGCCATGTTAAGTGTTTTTGACGTCATATATGTGTTTGAGCAAATAAGGGTGGCAATTGACTTGGAAAATAGCCTCAAAGTTGTCCATACAGGTAGACACACGGGCATGTGTCTAGGCTGTGTGCAACACACAGTCTGCCCCATGGGCGTGTGTTCCGGCCGTGTGTCCCCTGCACCCTAATTAGGTAAAACAGAATGCCCAGTAGTAAACACATGGGCAGAGATAGGGCCGTGTGAAAGACACGGCCTTAGCACACAGGCGTGTGACTTAGCCTTGTGACCCTATTTTAATTGATGATGTCATAAACAGAGAGTTATATGGGCTGAGAACACGGGCATGTCCCAAGCCCACACACACGCCTTACCCATACAGGCATATGACTCCTGTTTTGATGAAAAATTTTCTAAGTGATATGAAAATTTCAAAAGTTCTCGGTTTAGTCCCGAACCACATCCATTGTATGTTTTGGGCTTCGAGGACCCATATAAGGGACGATATGCATGTGAATGAAAAGTTTTAAATTAGGACTGAAATCCATGTCTCAGTCTTGAATGGTTGTGTGAGTTTATATCCATTAATGTCTCGTACCCTGTCCCGGTGTTGGATACTGGTAAAGGGTGTTACAAAATCTATAGGAAGTGGGATTAGACTAATTCCTAGAAAATAAATGAGGAAATAAAATTGAGCGGGGTTTAATAGCTTAAACTAGAATAAAAACTAATAACAAATGATGTAGTCAAAACAATACGATTTAGGAAAATTTAGGGTTTGATAAATATTTAGCCAAGGGAAATCATAGTTTTTTAATTCATGGATTGATCATTTACTTTGCAAATAATGCAACGACCCAAAGTTTACGAGTAACGGATAAGTGTACTTTCAGGTTATTATTTTCGTAAAATGAATTCGTAAATATTTATTAGAAATATTTACGAAGTCGGTAGTGTAGTTAATTAGATTTTTAGTTAAGTAAAGTAGCTTGAATTAAGGCTAAGTTAGTGAAAGGACTAGATTGAATAAAGGGTAAAAGTTGAATGGTGGAATAGAGAAAAGTCAAAGGACTAAATTAGCAATTAAACCATGAGTGCCAAGTGTGTGGTAATAGTGTAATATATGTGGAGTATGTATAAAACATATATTGATAATTATTAGTATTTACTTATATAATAAGTAAATAATATTATATTATAATTATATTAATATTATAATATATTAAGTAAATAAAGAAAATAAAAAGAAAAAAATTTTAAAAGAAAGAACAGAGAATGAAAATGAAATAGAAAGGAAAGAAAGGGAAAGAAAAAGAAAAGGAGAAATTAAGGTTTAAGGATTTAAAGCTTTAAGTGGTAAGTCAATTTAGCTCCTTTTCTTATAATTTTGATATTTTTGGAATCCTAGAACAAAGTTCTACTTGAATTATGTTGAAATTTAGGAGGTTAGTGAATTTCTAGATGTTGATTAAGTTGAACTATTGAGTAAATTATGAAATAAAGTGATAAAAATTCAAGTTAGAAGTGAGAGAAGGATTGAATTGTAAAAAGAGAAATAAGTTTGGATATAATAGGGATTAAATTGAAAGAAATTCATAATTGATGTTTTACATGGAATATTAAGAACTAATACTTGTTTAAAGTAAGTATTAAATGAAAAAAGATGAGATTTATTTGAAGAGAAAGAATAGTTATGGTGGAAGGACTAAATTGGAATTTATGTAAAAGTTACATGGAAAATAGAAGAGTGTGTTATTAAATGATATGTATTGATGATTTTAAATGTTAATATTTTTCGTAGCTAACGTAGCACCGGAAACGTCATTAAAGAAGGGAAAAGAGAAAGTGAGCGAAGATAACAAATAAACTCGAGAATCACGGTTTGTATTTCTATAAACTGAGCTTAATAATTGTTTATTGTATTTATTATTTAAATTGTATGAAAAATGAAAATGAGGTAAGTATTGTTATCTTATCAGATCTTTTTTTGATGTGAACATTTAAATTTAAAAGAAACTGAAATCGCTATTAACAGTGTTAGGCTAGTCGGATATAATTGGCATGCCATAGGATTGGAAGTGTTCAGGGATATTCCGACTTTGTGTCGATGAGACACTATATCTGTTGCCTTACTGTTACCATTTCGGATTTGTTCTAATGAGGTACTATGTGTATGCTATTGTTACTGTTACTACTACTGCTATTGTTACTATTACCGATACGGTGTATTCCGGAATCGGTCGATGAAACATTGTATACTATCCCAGCGTGTGGGTTGGATCCGCGTATCCGTTCAGGTTCGAGTTATGTGAATAGGGGTAAACTACTATACTGAACACTGAAAGATACTGACTAAAATTGCATTTTCTTACTGATTATGATTTTATTGATAAATGTTATTATAATATAAAGATAACTGAATGAAAGATTATAAAGCTCTTGTTGACAAAATTTATGTTATGTTTTAAATACATGTTAAGTATTGGTTTATAGAAATACCACTGAGTGCATACTCAGCGTACGGTTGTTTCCATGCGCAGGATAGGTACAAATGTAACTAACGTCTCAGCATCCAAGCCAACTCCCGAACTGAAAAACTTGGTGATGTATCTTCTCTTAAGGAATGGCATGTACCTAGGTTGTTTTGATGTTATTTTTATATATAAGAGATGTTAGTGAAGAATGTTAATAGTTGGCTCATAAATGTAAAGTGTATGATATAATATAGTTCATTTTGAACTAATTTGAATGGTTCTTAAGTATAAATTTTGGAGTCGTTTCGTTTAATGGTTGTTAAAATACATAAGACAGATTATTATACTAGTAGAATTAATGTGTTTTAGATGTGTATAATCATATTTGGACTGATTGAAAGATTGGATTTTAAATTGCTTGTTATTCAAGGCTTGCAGGGTTGGTAAATTTGAACTATAAGGTTCATTTTGAGTCCACACGTCATGTCACACGGGCGTTTGATCAGACCGTGTGAGATACACAGCTTGCACACGGGCATGTTGTTAGGACGTGTGTCCCCTGCATCCTTAAATGTGAAGTCAAGATAGTACACGGGCAAAAGACACGGCCATGTGTCTTGGTCTTGTGAAGAATACGAGTTTCAAGCATGGTCGTGTGTCAAAATCCTATGAAAATGGCTTAAAAATGATGAAAAATTAGTTTACCACACGGCCTAGTCACATGGGCGTGTGCCCAGGCCTTGTACCCCATTGAAGCTTAAGAAATTGCAAGTCAGAATTGCCCACAGGCTGCCCACACGGCCATGGGAGCCACACGGGGTGTGCCCTTAACTTCAAGAATTTTTTTTTAAAGTTTTTCAAAGTTATTGGTTTAGTTCCAATTCACTTCTAAAGCATGTATTGGGCCCCATAGGCCCATATTAAGGACTTTATAGTGAAATTTGAATAGTTTTGATTTGGAATGCAAATTTATGACTCGGTTTTGTATAAATGCAAGTGTATAAGTTTGGTAATGCCTCGTAACCCTATTAAGGTGACGGATACGGGTTAGGAGTGTTACATTTAGTAGTATCAGAGCTACTCAGGTTTAGTCGATTCTAGGACTAAATCAAGTTCGGAATTGAGTCTAGAGGTACATGCCATTATTAAATTAAATTTGAGTCAAGATTGGATGCTGAATTATATATATTGATTAAATTGTTTCTTTTTTATACTGTTAGTGTTAAAGATGTCCAATGAAAGAATTGAAGAAACTGATCAAGAAATGTATAGTGAAGATAATGAACTGTATGATATGAATGAATCGGAGTCTACAACTCAAGTGTAAACTCGATAGTAATCAACCGTCAAATACTGGAAGGGGTGGTACTAATGAAAGAAATATTACAAAATTACTCAGAGTAATAGCTGATGCTCTTCAAAGAGCATTGGTAACCATACCTACAATGACTACTACTTCTACTACCAAACAAGCCCTGATTAAAGAACTGCATAAGTATAGAGCTACTGAATTTTTGGGTTTGAAGGGAGATGATCCGTCAAAAGCTGAAAACTGGTTGGAAACTACAAAGAGAATATTGAAGCAACTCGAATGTACCCCACAGGAAAGCCTAACATGTGTCGTTTTTTTACTGCAAGAAGAAGCGTATGTATGGTGGGAGACAATAATTCAAAGTATATCAGAAGAAAAAATAACCTGGGAGTTCTTTCAAAGAGAATTTTAGAAAAAGTATTTGGGGGAAATGTACATGGAAGATAGAAAACATGAGTTTTTGACACTGAAACAAGGTGAAATGTCTATAATGGATTATGAACGGGAATTTTTGAGACTAAGCCGATATGCAACTGAATTTGTTCACCGGTCGGTGATGATGCAAACAATTTTTGAGAGGGTTGCATGATGAATTTAGGCTACAGTTGATGCCACTTTGAATTATTGAATTTGCAGATCTTATGGAAAGAGCTAAGATGATTGAACAGGTACTAGGGAAAAATAAGAAGTCTGAAGTTACTTGTTTGGCTGAAAAACGTCCTAAAACTGCTAGTTCAAGTCCACAACCTAAACGGTCAAGGGAATCTCGAGGTAATTGGAGATTCAACACTAGATCAGAAAGAGGTGATAGAAGTTGAAGAAGACAGACAACTATATCCATTGGTAGTGTTAAAATTCCAATTCAGAACACCAAAATTCCAGAGTGTGAACACTGCGGGAACAGGCATAGAGATGAGTGTAGAAGATTAACTGGGGGTTGTTTCTGATGTGGATCCACTGATCATTTTGTAAAGGACTGTCCTAAAATTAGTAAGGTAGCACCAACGGTATCACAAAGATCTGAATATGCTTCCAGAGGTCGGGGGTCAGGCAGAAGTGGTCCAATTGCTAGAAGAGGTACTAGAAAAACTAGTGAAAATACTACACAGTAATTTGAAGTAAGAGCTCCGGCTCGAGCATATGTTGTAAGAAGTCGAGAAGAAGAAGATGCACATGATGTAGTGACAGGTATATTCTTATTACATTCAGAACCTGTTTATGTTTTAACAGATCCAGGATCGTCATATTCCTATGTTAATACAAAACTGGTTAAGACGAGAAATTTAAAACCTGAATTGTCTACAGCAACGATAGAAGTGTCTAGTCCATTAGGACAATCTATGTTAGTAAATCAAATATGTCAAATATGTCCATTAATGATTCAAGATAAAAAAAAATTTGTTGATCTGTTGATTATGCCATTTGACGACTTTGATATTATACTAGGTATGGATTGGCTATTAGAACATGGAGTAATTTTGGACTGTTATAAAAAGAGATTTACTGTTCAAAATGAAGATGGTGATTGGATTGAAGTAAATGGTATACGGACTAGTGGTTCAGCTCAAATAATTTCTACAGTCAAAGCTAGTAAGCTTCTTTATCAGGGATGTGCAGCTTTCTTAGCTTATGTTATCAATTTAGATTCAGTTGAAAGTCAGTGTAGCAAGATTCGAATTGTATGTGAATTTTTTGATGTGTTTCCTGAAGAATTACTTGGATTACCCCCTGATCGAGTAGTAGAATTTGTGATTGAAGTATATTTGGGTATAGATCCAATGTCAATACCACTGTACCGTATGTCACCTACTTAGTTGAAAGAGTTGAAGGTACAATTGCAAGATTTATTGGATCGAGGTTTTATACGACCTAGTACATCACCGTGGAGAGCTCCGGTATTATTTGTTAAAAAGAAAAATGGTTCGATGCGATTGTGTATTGATTATTGACAGTTGAAGAAGGTGACTGTTAAAAATAAATACCTGTTACCTCGTATTGACGATTTATTTGATCAACTAAAGGGAGCTTCTGTGTTTTCAAAAATTGATTTGAGGTCGGGATATTATCAGCTAAAGGTAAAGGAAAGAGATGTACCAAAGACAACATTCCAAACACGGTATGGGCATTATGAGTTTCTAGTGATGCCATTTGGGTTAACAAATGCTCCGACTGCTTTTATGGATCTTATAAACCGAATTTTTCAGCCATACTTGGATCAATTCGTAGTGGTTTTTATTGATGATATTCTAGTATATTCAAAGTCCAAATCAACATGAGCAAAGATCTTTGAATTGTTTTACAAATATTATGAGAGAAGCAAATCAGATGAGAAATTGAGTAAGTGTGAGTTTTGGTTAACGTAGGTTGTATTTCTTGGACATGTAGTATCAGTAGATGGGATTAGAGTAGATCCAAAGAAGATTGAAGCCATAATTTAGTGGAAAGTTCCCAGAAATGTGTTAGAGGTACGTAGTTTCCTTGGTTTGGCCGGATATTATCGAAGGTTTGTGAATGGATTTTCAAAGATAGCTTTACCAATGATAAAGTTTCTAGAAAAGAATGTTCCATTTGTTTGGAGTGAACAATGTCAGAAAAGTTTTAAAACGTTGAAGCAAATGTTAACAGAAGCGCCAGTATTGACTTTACCGGAGTCAGGAAAAGATTTCGTTTTGTACAGCGATGCTTCTTTAAATGGTCTCGGATGTGTATTGATGCAAAGTGGAAAGGTAATTGCTTATGCTTCACGACAATTGAAACCACATGAACGTAATTATCCGTCTTATGATCTGAATTAGCAGCGGTGATTTTTGCTCTAAAGATTTGGAGACATTATTTGTATGGTGAGAAATGCTATATCTACACTGATCATAAAAGTCTCAAGTATCTTTTGTCATAGAAAGAGTTGAATCTGAGGCAACGTTAGTGGATAGAACTTCTAAAAGATTATGATTGTGTTATTGACTATTATCCGGGTAAAGCTAATGTGGTAGCTAACGCATTAAGAAGAAAAACTGTAACTGAATTGAGAGCAATGTTTGCACGACTCAGTATTGTTGATAATGGAGGTCTTTTGGCTGAATTGAGAGTAAAACCAATAATGTTTGATCAAATCAGAACAGTACAGTTAGAAGATGAAAAGTTAATGAAGAAGAGAGATATGGTGCAGAATTATATGACAAAAAATTTTAGCATTGATGAACATAATTGTTTGAGATATCAGAATCGACTTTGTATTCTAACTACTTTAGAGTTGAAAGAGTTAATACTCCGATAAGTACATGACAGTTCTTTTGCATTACATCCCGGAGGAACAAAAATGTACCGTGATTTATGAGAACTGTATTGGTGGCCAGGTATGAAAAGAGATATAGTGGAATATGTGGCTAAATGTTTAACATGTCAGCGAGTTAAAGCTGAACATCAGGCTCCGACTAGATTACTTTAGCCTATTAATATTCCTGAATGGAAATGGGACTGCATCACGATGGACTTTGTAACTGGGTTAACGTTGTCAGCAAGTAAGAAAAATTCTATTTGGGTGATTGTTGATCGGCTCAAAAAGTCAACTCATTTTATAGCAGTCAGAACGTATTGGTCACTTCAAAAGTTGGCTAAAACTTATATCTGGGAAATTGTGAGATTACATGGTATTCTTGGATCAATAATTTTTTACCAGGATCCACGGTTTACATCGAGGTTCTGGAAACAGTTGCATGAGTCTCTTGGTACTCGACTTCATTTTAGTACAGCTTTTCATCCACAGACTGATGGACAGTCAAAACGAGTTATTCAGATTTTAGAAGATATGCTCTGAGCTTGTATCATTGATTTTAAATCAGGTTGGGAACTTTATTTACCGTTAGCTGAGTTTGTATATAATAATAGTTTCCAATCAAGTATTCAAATGGCACCGTATGAAGCTTTATAGGGTCAGAGATGTCGATCACCAGTGTGTTGGACGAAATTACATGAAAGGAAAGTAGTTGGTCCAGAGTTGATTTAAGAAACAGAAAGTACTGTTAAAAAGATTAGCGAAAGATTAAAAGCAGCTTTTGACAGGCAGAAATCATATGCAGATCTGAAACGTCGAGACATAGAGTACTCAGTTGGAGACAAAGTATTTCTTAAAGTCTCTCCTTGGAAGAAAATCTTGAGATTTGGTCGGAAGGGTAAATTGAGTCCACGATATATTAGACCGTATGAGGTTATAGAAAAAGTTGGACCGGTAGCATACCGTTTAGCTTTGCCTCCTGAATTACAGAAGATTCATGATGTTTTCCATGTTTCTACTTTAAGAAGATACCGATCTAATCTTTCTCATGTGATTTCAACTGAAGATATAGAGATTCGACTTGATTTGTCACATGAAGAAGAACCGGTTAAAATACTGGCACGTGAGGTAAAGGGATTACATAATAAACGAGTTCCCTTAGTAAAAGTGTTGTGGAGAAGTCATAATATTGAAGAAGCAACGTGGGAACCAGAGGATACAATGAGATCACAGTACCCTCATCTCTTTTTAGGTATATTTCGAGGACAAAATTTATTAAGGGGGGAGAAATGTAACGACCCAAAGTTTACGAGTAAAAAATAGTGTACTTTCTGGTTCTTATTTCCGTAAAATGAATTCGTAAATATTTATTATAAATATTTACGAAGTTAGTAGTGTATTTAATTAGATTTTTGGTTAAGTAAAGTAGCTTGAATTAAGGCTAAGTTAGTGAAAGGACTAGATTGAATAAAGGGTAAAAGTTGAATTGTGGAATAGAGAAAATTCAAAGGACTAAATTAGCAATTAAACCATGAGTGCCAAGTGTGTGGTAATAGTGTAATACAAGTGGAGTATGTATAAAACATATATTGATAATTATTAGTATTTACTTATATAATAAGTAAATAATATTATATTATAATTATATTAATATTATAATATATTAAGTAAATAAAGAAAATAAAAAGAAACAAAATTTAAAAGAAAGAACAGAGAATGAAAACGAAATAGAAAGGAAAGAAAGAAAAAGAAAAGAAAAGGGGAAATTGAGGTTTAAGGATTTAAAACTTTAAGTGGTAAGTCAATTTGGCTCCTTTTCTTATAATTTTGATGTTTTTGAAATCTTAGAACAAAGTTCTACTTGAATTATGTTGAAATTTAAGAGGTTAGTGAATTTTTAGATATTGATTAAGTTGAACTATTGAGTAAATTATGAAATAAAGTGATACAAATTCAAGTTAGAAGTGGGAGAAGGATTGAATTGTAAAAAGAGAAATAAGTTTTGACATAATAGGGATTAAATTGAAAAAAATTCATAATTGATGTTTTACATGAAATATTAAGAACTGAAACTTGTTTAAAGTAAGTATTAAATGAAAAAAGATGAGGTTTATTTGAAGAGAAAGAATAGTTATGGTGGAAGGACTAAATTGGAATTTATGTAAAAGTTACATGGAAAATAGAAGAGTGTGTTATTAAATGATATGTATTGATGATTTTAAATGTTAATATTTTTCGTAGCTAACCTAGCACCGGAAACGTCATCAAAGAAGGGAAAAGACAAAGTGAGCGAAGATAACAAATAAACTCGAGAATCACGGTTTGTATTTCTATAAACTGAGCTTAATAATTGTTTATTGTATTTATTATTTAAATTGTATGAAAAATGAAAATGAGGTAAGTATTGTTATCTTACTGTATTGTTTTGAAATGTGAACATTTAAATTTAAAAGAAACTGAAATCGCTATTAACAGTGTTAGGCTAGTCGGATATAATTGGCATGCCATAGGATTGGAAGTGTTCAGGGATATTCCGACTTTGTGTCGATGAGACACTATATCTGTTGCCTTACTGTTACCGTTTCAGATTTGTTCTAATGAGGTACTCTGTGTACCGCTATTGTTACTGTTACTACTACTGCTATTGTTACTATTACCGATACGGTGTATTCCGGCTTCGGCCGATGAAACATTGTATACTATCCCAATGTGTGGGTTGGATCCGCGTATCCGTTCAGCTTCGAGTTATGTGAATAGGGGTAAACTACTATACTGAACACTGAAAGATACTGACTAAAATTGCATTTTCTTACTGATTATGATTTTATTGATAAATGTTATTATAATATAAAGATAACTGAATGAAAGATTATAAAGCTCTTGTTGACAAAATTTATGTTATGTTTTAAATACATGTTAAGTATTGGTTTATAGAAATACCACTGAGTGCATACTCAGCGTACGGTTGTTTCCATGCGCAGGATAGGTACAAATGTAACTAACGACTCAGCATCCAAGCCAACTGCCGAACTGAAAAACTTGGTGATGTATCTTATCTTAAGGAATGGCATGTACCTAGGTTGTTTTGATGTTATTTTTATATATAAGAGATGTTAGTGAAGAATGTTAATAGTTGGCTCATAAATGTAAAGTGTATGATATAATATAGTTCATTTTGAACTAATTTGAATGGTTCTTAAGTATAAATTTTGGAGTCGTTCCGTTTAATGGTTGTTAAAATACATAAGTCAGATTATTATTCTAGTAGAATTAATGTGTTTTAGATGTGTATAATCATATTTGGACTGATTGAAAGATTGGATTTTAAATTGCTTGTTATTCAAGGCTTGCAGGGTTGGTAAATTTGAACTATAAGGTTCATTTTGAGTCCACACGTCATGTCACACGGGCGTTTGATCAGACCGTGTGAGATACACAGCTTGCACACGGACATGTTGTTAGGACGTGTGTCCCCTGCATCCTTAAATGTGAAGTCAAGATAGTACACGGGCAAAAGACACGGCCATGTGTCTTGGTCTTGTGAAGAACACGAGTTTCAAGCATGGTCGTGTGTCAAAATCCTATGAAAATGGCTTAAAAATGATGAAAAATTAGTTTACCACAAGGCCTAGTCACATGGGCGTGTGCCCAGGCCCTGTACCCCTTTGAAGCTTAAGAAATTGCAAGTCAGAATTGCCAACAGACTGCCCACACGGCCATGGGAGCCACACAGGGTGTGCCCTTAACTTCAAGAATTTTTTTTTAAAGTTTTTCAAAGTTATTGGTTTAGTTCCAATTCACTTCTAAAGCATGTATTGGGCCCCATAGGCCCATATTAGGGACTTTATAGTGAAATTTGAATAGTTTTGATTTGGAATGCAAATTTATGACTCGGTTTTGCATAAATGCAAGTGTATAAGTTCGGTAATGCCTCGTAACCCTATTAAGGTGACGGATACGAGTTAGGGGTGTTACATTTAGTAGTATCAGAGCTACTCAGGTTTAGTCGATTCTAGGACTAAATCAAGTTCGGAATTGAGTCTAGAGGTACATGCCATTATTAAATTAAATTTGAGTCAAGATTGGATTCTGAATTATATATATTGGTTAAATTGTTTCTTTTTTATACTGTTAGTGTTAAAGATGTCCAATGAAAGAATTGAAGAAACTGATCAAGAAATGTATAGTGAAGATAATGAACTGTATGATATGAATGAATCGGAGTCTGCAACTCAAGTGTAAACTCGATAGTAATCAACCGTCAAATACTGGAAGGGGTGGTACTAATGAAAGAAATATTACAAAATTACTCAGAGTAATAGCTGATGCTCTTCAAAGAGCATTGGTAACCATACCTACAATGACTACTACTTCTACTACCAAACAAGCCCCGATTAAAGAACTGCGTAAGTACAGAGCTACTGAATTTTTGGGTTTGAAGGGAGATGATCCGTCAAAAGCTGAAAACTGGTTGGAAACTACAAAGAGAATTTTGAAGCAACTCGAATGTACCCCACAGGAAAGCCTAACATGTGTCATTTTTTTACTGTAAGAAGAAGCGTATGTATGGTGGGAGACAATAATTCAAAGTATATCAGAAGAAAAAATAACCTGGGAGTTCTTTCAAAAAGAATTTTAGAAAAAGTATTTGGGGGAAATGTACATGGAAGATAGAAAACAGGAGTTTTTGACACTGAAACAAGGTGAAATGTCTGTAATGGATTATGAACGGGAATTTTTGAGACTAAGCCGATATGCAACTGAATTTGTTCCGACTGAAGCTGACAGATGCAAACAATTTTTGAGAGGGTTGCATGATGAATTTAGGCTACAGTTGATGCCACTTTGAATTATTGAATTTGCAGATCTTATGGAAAGAGCTAAGATGATTGAACAGGTACTAGGGAAAAATAAGAAGTCTGAAGTTGCTTGCTTGGCTGAAAAACGTCCTAAAACTGCTAGTTCAAGTCCACAACCTAAACGATCAAGGGAATCTCGAGGTAATTGGAGATTCAACACTAGATCAGAAAGAGGTGATAGAAGTTGAAGAAGACAGACAACTATATCCATTGGTAGTGTTAAAAGTCCAAATCAGAACACCAAAATTCCAGAGTGTGAACACTGCGGGAACAGGCATAGAGATGAGTGTAGAAGATTAACTGGGGGTTGTTTTTGATGTGGATCCACTAATCATTTTGTAAAGGACTGTCCTAAAATTAGTAAGGTAGCACCAATGGTATCACAAAGATCTGAATATGCTTCCAGAGGTAGGGGGTCAGACAGAAGTGGTCCAATTGCTAGAAGAGGTACTAGAAAAACTAGTGAAAATACTACACAGTAATCTGAAGTAAGAGCTCTGGCTCGAGCATATGTTGTAAGAAGTCGAGAAGAAGAAGATGCACATGATGTAGTGACAGGTATATTCTTATTACATTCAGAACCTGTTTATGTTTTAACAGATCCAGGATCGTCATATTCCTATGTTAATACAAAACTGGTTAAGACGAGAAATTTAAAACCTGAATTGTCTACAGCAACGATAGAAGTGTCTAGTCCATTAGGACAATCTATGTTAGTAAATCAAATATGTCAAAGATGTCCATTAATGATTCAAGATAAAAAAATTTGTTGATCTCATTGATTATGCCATTTGACGACTTTGATATTATACTGGTATGGATTGGCTATTAGAACATGGAGTAATTTTGGACCATTATAAAAGAGATATACTGCTCAAAATGAAGATGGTGATTGGATTGAAGTAAATGGTATACTGACTAGTGGTTCAGCTCAAATAATTTCTACAGTCAAAGCTAGTAAGCTTCTTTATCAGGGATGTGCAGCTTTCTTAGCTTATGTTATCAATTTAGATTCATTGAAAGTCGATTGTAGCAAGATTCGAATTGTATGTGAATTTTTTGATGTGTTTCCTGAAGAATTACTTGGATTACCCCCTGATCGAGTAGTAGAATTTGTGATTGAAGTATATTTGGGTATAGATCCAATGTCAATACCACTGTACCATATGTCACCTACTTAGTCGAAAGAGTTGAAGGTACAATTGCAAGATTTATTGGACCGAGGTTTTATACGACCTAGTACATCACCGTGGAGAGCTCCGGTGTTATTTGTTAAAAAGAAAAATGGTTCGATGCGGTTGTGTATTGATTATTGACAGTTGAACAAGGTGACTGTTAAAAATAAATACCTGTTACCTCGTATTGACGATTTATTTGATCAACTAAAGGGAGCTTCTGTGTTTTCAAAAATTGATTTGAGGTCGGGATATTATCAGCTAAAGGTAAAGGAAAGAGATGTACCAAAGACAACATTCCAAACACGGTATGGGCATTATGAGTTTCTAGTGATGCCATTTGGGTTAACAAATGCTCCGACTGCTTTTATGGATCTTATAAACCGAATTTTTCAGCCATACTTGGATCAATTCGTAGTGGTTTTTATTGATGATATTCTAGTATATTCAAAGTCTGAAACTGAACATGAGCAGCATCTTTGAATTGTTTTACAAATATTGCGAGAGAAGCAACTGTATGAGAAATTGAGTATGTGTGAGTTTTGGTTAACATAGGTTGTATTTCTTGGACATGTAGTATCAGTAGATGGGATTAGAGTAGATCCAAAGAAGATTGAAGCCATAATTTAGTGGAAAGTTCCCAGAAATGTGTCAGAGGTACGTAGTTTCCTTGGTTTGGCCGGATATTATCGAAGGTTTGTGAATGGATTTTCAAAGATAGCTTTACCGATGATAAAGTTTCTACAAAAGAATGTTCCATTTGTTTGGAGTGAACAATGTCAGAAAAGTTTTAAAACGTTGAAGCAAATGTTAACAGAAGCGCCAGTATTGACTTTACCGGAGTCAGGAAAAGATTTCGTTTTGTATAGCGATGCTTCTTTAAATGGTCTCGGATGTGTATTGATGCAAAGTGGAAAGGTAATTGCTTATGCTTCACGACAATTGAAACCACATGAACGTAATTATCCGACTTATGATCTGAATTAGCAGCGGTGATTTTTGCTCTAAAGATTTGGAGACATTATTTGTATGGTGAGAAATGCTATATCTACACTGATCATAAAAGTCTCAAGTATCTTTTGTCATAGAAAGAGTTGAATCTGAGACAACGTTAGTGGATAGAACTTCTAAAAGATTATGATTGTGTTATTGACTATTATCCGGGTAAAGCTAATGTGGTAGCTAACGCATTAAGAAAAAAAACTGTAACTGAATTGAGAGCAATGTTTGCACGACTCAGTATTGTTGATAATGGAGGTCTTTTGGCTGAATTGAGAGTAAAACCAATAATGTTTGATCAAATCGAGCATGCAGATGATTAGAAGATGAAAAGTTAATGAAGAAGAGAGATATGGTGCGAAATTATATGACAAAAATTTTAGCATTGATGAACATAATTGTTTGAGATATCGAAATCGACTTTGTATTCTAACTACTTTAGAGTTGAAAGAGTTAATACTCAGAAGCACATGATGAGCTTTTTTGCATTACATCCCGGAGGAACAAAAATGTACCGTGATTTATGAGAACTGTATTGGTGGCCAGGTATGAAAAGAGATATAGTGGAATATGTGGCTAAATGTTTAACATGTCAGCGAGTTAAAGCTGAACATCAGGTTCCGACTGGATTACTTTAGCCTATTAATATTCCTGAATGGAAATGGGACTGCATCACGATGGACTTTGTAACTGGGTTAACGTTGTCAGCAAGTAAAAAAAATTCTATTTGGGTGATTGTTGATCGGCTCAAAAAGTCAACTCATTTTATAGCAGTCAGAACGTATTGGTCACTTCAAAAGTTGGCTAAAACTTATATCTGGGAAATTGTGAGATTACATGGTATTCTTGGATCAATAATTTTTTACCAGGATCCACAGTTTACATCGAGGTTCTGGAAACAGTTGCATGAGTCTCTTGGTACTCGACTTCATTTTAGTACAGCTTTTCATCCATAGACTGATGGACAGTCAGAACGAGTTATTCAGATTTTAGAAGATATGCTCTGAGCTTGTATCATTGATTTTAAATCAGGTTGGGAACGTTATTTACCTTTAGCTGAGTTTGTATATAATAATAGTTTCCAATCAAATATTCAAATGGCACCGTATGAAGCTTTATAGGGTCAGAGATGTCGATCACCAGTGTGTTGGACGAAATTACATGAAAGGAAAGTAGTTGGTCCAGAGTTGATTTAAGAAACAGAAAGTACTGTTAAAAAGATTCGAGAAAGATTAAAAACAGCTTTTGACAGGCAGAAATCATATGCAGATCTGAAACGTCGAGACATAGAGTACTCAGTTGGAGACAAAGTATTTCTTAAAGTCTCTCCTTGGAAGAAAATCTTGAGATTTGGTCGGAAGGGTAAATTGAGTCCATGATATATTAGACCGTATGAGGTTATAGAAAAAGTTGGACCGGTAGCATACCGTTTAGCTTTGCCTCCTGAATTACAGAAGATTCATGATGTTTTCCATGTTTCTACTTTAAGAAGATACCGATCTAATCTTTCTCATGTGATTTCAACTGAAGATATAGAGATTCGACTTGATTTGTCACATGAAGAAGAACCGGTTAAAATACTGGCACGTGAGGTAAAGGGATTACATAATAAACGAGTTCCCTTAGTAAAAGTGTTGTGGAGAAGTCATAATATTGAAGAAGCAACGTGGGAACCAGAGGATACAATGAGATCACAGTACCCTCATCTCTTTTTAGGTATATTTCGAGGACAAAATTTATTAAGGGGGGAGAAATGTAACGACCCAAAGTTTACGAGTAAAAAATAGTGTACTTTCTGGTTCTTATTTCCGTAAAATGAATTCGTAAATATTTATTATAAATATTTACGAAGTTAGTAGTGTATTTAATTAGATTTTTGGTTAAGTAAAGTAGCTTGAATTAAGGCTAAGTTAGTGAAAGGACTAGATTGAATAAAGGGTAAAAGTTGAATTGTGGAATAGAGAAAATTCAAAGGACTAAATTAGCAATTAAACCATGAGTGCCAAGTGTGTGGTAATAGTGTAATACAAGTGGAGTATGTATAAAACATATATTGATAATTATTAGTATTTACTTATATAATAAGTAAATAATATTATATTATAATTATATTAATATTATAATATATTAAGTAAATAAAGAAAATAAAAAGAAACAAAATTTAAAAGAAAGAACAGAGAATGAAAACGAAATAGAAAGGAAAGAAAGAAAAAGAAAAGGAAAAGGGGAAATTGAGGTTTAAGGATTTAAAACTTTAAGTGGTAAGTCAATTTGGCTCCTTTTCTTATAATTTTGATGTTTTTGAAATCTTAGAACAAAGTTCTACTTGAATTATGTTGAAATTTAAGAGGTTAGTGAATTTTTAGATATTGATTAAGTTGAACTATTGAGTAAATTATGAAATAAAGTGATACAAATTCAAGTTAGAAGTGGGAGAAGGATTGAATTGTAAAAAGAGAAATAAGTTTTGACATAATAGGGATTAAATTGAAAAAAATTCATAATTGATGTTTTACATGGAATATTAAGAACTGAAACTTGTTTAAAGTAAGTATTAAATGAAAAAAGATGAGATTTATTTGAAGAGAAAGAATAGTTATGGTGGAAGGACTAAATTGGAATTTATGTAAAAGTTACATGGAAAATAGAAGAGTGTGTTATTAAATGATATGTATTGATGATTTTAAATGTTAATATTTTTCGTAGCTAACATAGCACCGGAAACGTCATCAAAGAAGGGAAAAGACAAAGTGAGCGAAGATAACAAATAAACTCGAGAATCACGGTTTGTATTTCTATAAACTGAGCTTAATAATTGTTTATTGTATTTATTATTTAAATTGTATGAAAAATGAAAATGAGGTAAGTATTGTTATCTTATCAGATCGTTTTGAAATGTGAACATTTAAATTTAAAAGAAATCAAATCGCTATTAACAGATGTTAGGCTAGTCGGATATAATTGGCATGCCATAGGATTGGAAGTGTTCAGGGATATTCCGACTTTGTGTCGATGAGACACTATATCCGCTTGCCTTCTTCATTCTTCAAGCTTGGATTTGTTCTAATGAGGTACTCGTGTACCGCTATTGTTATTCAAGCACTACTCATCGCTATTGTTACTATTACCAATTCGGTGTATTCCGGCTTCGGCTGATGAAACATTGTATACTATCCCAAAGTGTGTGGTTGGATCCGCGTATCCGTTCGAGTTCGAGTTATGTAAATAGGGGGTAAACTACTATACTTTGAACAACTCGAAAGATACCGACTAAAATTGCATTTTCTTCGATTATGATTTTATTGATAAATGTTATTATAATATAAAGATAACTGAATGAAAGATTATAAAGCTCTTGTTGACAAAATTTATGTTATGTTTTAAATACATGTTAAGTATTGATTTATAGAAATACCCCTGAGTGCATACTCAGCGTACGGTTGTTTCCATACGCAGGATAGGTACAAATGTAACTAACGTCTCAGCATCCAAGCTAACTCCGGAACTCAAAAACTTGGTGATGTATCTTATCTTAAGGAATGGCATGTACCTAGGTTGTTTTGATGTTCTTTTTATATATAAGAGATGTTAGTGAAGAATGTTAATAGTTGGCTCATAAATGTAAAGTGTATGATATAATATAGTTCATTTTGAACTAATTTGAATGGTTCTTAAGTATAAATTTTGGAGTCGTTTCGTTTAATGGTTGTTAAAATACATAAGTCAGATTATTATACTAGTAGAATTAATGTGTTTTAGATGTGTATAATCATGTTTGGACTGATTGAAAGATTGGATTTTAAATTGCTTGTTATTCAAGGCTTGCAGGGTTGGTAAATTTGAACTATAAGGTTCATTTTGAGTCCACACGGCATGTCACACGAGCGTTTGATCAGACCGTGTGAGATACACAGCTTGCACACGGGCATGCTGTTAGGACGTGTGTCCCCTGCATCCTTAAATGTGAAGTCAATATAGTACACGGGCAAAAGACACGGCCATGTGTCTTGGTCTTGTGAAGAACACGAGTTTCAAGCATGGTCGTGTGTCAAAATCCTATGAAAATGGCTTAAAAATGATGAAAAATTAGTTTACCACACGGCCTAGTCACATGGGCGTGTGCCCAGGCCTTGTACCCCTTTGAAGCTTAAGAAATTGCAAGTCAGAATTGCCCACAGGCTGCCCACACGGCCATGGGAGCCACACGGGGTGTGCCCTTAACTTCAAGAATTTTTTTTTTAAAGTTTTTCAAAGTTATTGGTTTAGTTCCAATTCACTTCTAAAGCATGTATTGGGCCCCATAGTCCCTAATATAGTGAAATTTGAATAGTTTTGATTTGGAATGCAAATTTATGACTCGGTTTTGTATAAATGCAAGTGTATAAGTTCGGTAATGCCTCGTAACCCTATTAAGGTGACGGATATGGGTTAGGGGTGTTACATTTAGTAGTATCAGAGCTACTCCGGTTGTTTCTGTGCGTAGGTTAGGTACAAACATAACTAACGTCTCAGCATCCAAGCCAACTCCCGAACTCAAAAACTTGGTGATGTATCTTATCTTAAGGAATGACATGTACCTAGGTTGTTTTGATGTTATTTTTATATATAAGAGATGTTAGTGAAGAATGTTAATAACTAGCTCATAAATGTAAAGTGTATGATATAATATAGTTCATTTTGAACTAATTTGAATGGTTCTTAAGTATAAATTTTGGAGTCGTTTCGTTTAATGGTTGTTAAAATACATAAGTTAGATTATTATAGTAGTAGAATTAATGTGTTTTAGATGTGTATAATCATGTTTGGATTGATTGAAAGATTGGATTTTAAATTGCTTGTTATTCAAGGCTTGCAGGGTTGGTAAATTTGAACTATAATGTTCATTTTGAGTCTACACGGCATGTCACACGTGTGTGTGATCAGACCGTGTGAGATACACGGCTTGTACCCGGGGCATGTTGTTAGGCCATGTGTCCCCTGCATCATTAAATGCGAAGTTAGGATAGTACACGGGCAAAAGACACAGCCGTGTGTCTTGGTCGTGTGAAGAACACGAGTTTCAAGCATGGTCGTGTGTCAAAATCCTATGAAAATGGCTTAAAAATGATGAAAAATTAGTTTACCACACGGCCTAGTCACATGGGCGTGTGCCCAGGCCGTGTGCCCCTTTGATGCTTAAGAAATTGCAAGTCAGAATTGCGCACGGGCTGGCCAGACGGCCATGGCAGCCACACGGGCTAGCCACATGGGCGTTTGCCCCTAACTTCAAGAATTTTTTTTAAAGTTTTCCAAAGTTATCGGTTTAGTTCCAAATCACTTCTAAAGCATGTGTTAGGCCCTATTGGCTCATATTAGGGACTTTAAGGTGAAATTTGAAAATTTTTGATTTGGGATGCAAATTTATGACCCGATTTTATATAAATGCAAGTGTATAAATTTGGTAATGCCTTGTAACCCTATTTCGGTGATGGATACGGGTTAGGGCTGTTACAAATAATTTTCTAAACTTCTAAAATAAATTGGTTATAGCTAGTTGAGATGCTCTAATGGCCTAATATCTCTTTAGTTTCTCAATAATTAAAGGTACACTCGAATGATTACTTCTCTTGTTGATTAACAGTCCCACAGAGACGCTCATAGGATTTAATGTACTAACAGCCTTATGACTTAGAGGGACCCAATTCTAGCTAACCATCTCACACCAGCACAAATAATTTAAACTAGATTCTAAAACTTTATAACCTAAGTTATTCACCACATGGATTAAAACTTTCCCACAATTACAGATGAAAAGATTCTAATTGGTTGTATATTAAATTGAAAAATTAAAGAGTGGCCAATTTATACAATTCCCAAATCAATAATAATATGAAGAACAAAAGATGTAAAAATATTCAAGAATCTAAAAGCATGAAGAACAATAATCTCACAATTCAATGAATCAAAAACCTTGGTAAAACCCTTGACTAGAATGAAGAAGTTAACAATCTATGAAGAGAAAAAAATTACAGAAGAAAATGTGAAAGTATTGTTCCTTATTTTTAATGCCCAAGGCCTCTTTAAATACCCTTCAAGATATTCTAGAAAAGAGTTCAAAATAAAGACTTAATTTATAATATCCCATAAAATCCTAAGCAATCTCATAAAATCCTAAAAATATTCTAATCAATCCCAGAAAATAGGACTTTGAATAATCCCATCTCCTCTTCAAAAAGATAGAGGCTTGTTAAAAATTGTAGAAAATTTGTATATCTTTGTTTCTCCAAGCATAAGTTGTGGGCAAGCCTTATTCTCTGACTTTTTCTGCCCATTTTCTTAGTCCACAAAATACCTCAACTTATTTTTTTTCCATAAAACCTCCATCTGATTTCCAAATGATTCCAACTCCCTTTTTATCCTACAAAATACAAATTTCAACCAAAAGATGAGTTAACAAGTGATTGGTTGCGTACTTACGCATTAAAACAACTAATTTATGAAATAAATTTTAAAGTCTGATTTTATTGCAAGCATACAGGTCAATTGTAATATTTATAGTGTTACAATGAAACACCAAAGTATTCCAATGATCAAACCCAAAAAAAAGAGGCAATTGAGCAATAACTAGCATACACAATAGAGGTTAACTGGCTACTAATACGATTTTATATTACAGTGATTAATAAAAGATACTTTTGTAAGAAAATTAAATATTCTACTCTAAGGACTAAATTGTAAGAAATGTAAACTAGAGGGACTATCTAGCAAATGACTAATGGGGTTGGTTGACTTTGATTTGGTTCACCAAATCTCGAACTACAGACATAAATCGCGTAAATTACTAAGTGGCTCAATTTTATCTTCTGATCTCAATTTTATTGACTTAGATGGATTAGGTCTGGTTTATCTTCTAATCTCGCCGGTTAATCCAGGACTAACAAATGGGTGCGTGATAAGATTACCTTCTGGTTTCACTTTATCTTAGTATTCCCTTAGGGGCGTCACTACCTAAGTTCTTAGTTCTATTCAAATTAGTCCAATTTGTTACGATTTAGTCCATTGTCCAAAGATTTTAGTTTATCCACATCTCTATATACCAATCTCCTTAAGGATTTAGCTACACATGCTCAAAGTCAAGGAAATAAACATAACAATAGAAAACAAAGCAACCATGAAAGTAAAACTTTAAGAAAAATGTGAAAGTTGATATTTTTATGCAAGAAAACTTAAATAGCATGAAACCAAAAGCATTTAACAAAGAAATCTAAAGCAAGAAGCATAAAAGGAATAAACTTTGACGAATTTAAAGTAAAATAAATTGAAATGCATTAAACTAAAGCTTAGATAGTTCTGAAAGCAAAGTAAAAGGACTAGAAATGTAAATAAACCTTAGCTAGAGTGTTAACCAACTTAACTAACATAAAGAACAACAAGAACAAAAAGTAAATGCAAAAAAAAAAAGAACTCTAATCTAAGGTAGTAGAAGAGAAAAATAAAAACCTAGAAAAGTGTAAAGAAAAACTAAAGAAAACCAAGAAAAAAACTAAGCCTAAAACTAAGCTAAATGTGTCTCTCTCCTCCTCAGCAATTTTTGGTTGTTTTGAAGGGTGTTCTGATGACTTTTCGATGCAAAAATTGCCTCTACATGGGCCTTGGGTGATTGGTGGGTTGGGTAGACAAAGGTTTCCCTTTTTGTGCAAGTTTGTCCCTATGTCGAAGGCGATATCATGATGCCCAAAAGAGGATATCGCGATATCTCGGGCAATATTGAACTTGGTGGTCTTCCTTGAGAGGTGGATATTGCGATCCTTGAGAGGATATCATTGAAGGGTCTCATTGGTCTTCTATGCTGTCAAAGGTATCACGATTCCAGGGGTTGGATATCATAATACCCTTGCCCTAGATGCTGTTTTTGCTCGTTTTTCACCTCTAACACGTCCCTATATCACTCAAACACACGTTAGACCTCTCAATGGCACTATTGGCCAATTTGGATAAAAAAAATAGACAAAAATGAGAGATTTTCACTTAGAACCCCAAAAATATAAAAATACAAAAATAACGAAAAAGTAAGCTAAAAACTCTATTTTGCCTGAGAAAAAGCTCCTTAAGTGTGTCAGAAATGCCTAATTAGCCACATCGAATTATAACAGATCAAAAAGCACATTAGGTCATCAAAACATATGGGAAACTTCTCATAATATAAGTAAAATTACACTCTAACAATCCTATATACACGCATGCATATGACCCTATTGGTATGCCAACTGTATTCTAACATTTTACTAAGTTCACATCGACATCAACCATTCATATATCATAATCTTATTTCATTTCATCATCAATTCATATACATATATGTAAATATTCAATATCATATAGCATAATTCATATCACATATTATATATCAATAATATCACACTTTTTTATACTATATACAATTCAATCCAAATTTTTTTATATTTAATATCATTCAATATTGTCAACATAAATCAAATAATATAGCTTATTATTATCAAATTCATATCATCGCATATTCAACACCATTGTTCCATACCATTTATATAATCAATCCATAATATAAGATATTATCAATTCACATATAACTTATTTCTATTTTATTCAATTCAGTCCAATTTCTCAATATTCAGTTTCACCAATCATGAATCAAGTCATAAGATAATTAATCATCTTACCTAAATATCTAATATGCCACAATATGCATGTATATATATTACTCAAATCATAAAAATACAAACTGAATCCTCTCGTCACTCGCCGACGACTCTCACTTTTCATTTCCCTCTTGATAGTCTAGTGCCGTCTTTGGATATGTTCGATAATTTAATTAATAAAACCAAATCAGATTTCATTGAATTTACATTAAAATACAAAGTCAAACATATTTTTTATTTTATTCAATTTAGTCCCTATACTCGGGATAGACATATTTTTCAATATCTAGCTTCGGATCAAGATCCAATTTTACGTTCTTTTATTAGGGACCCCATACTTCCTATTTATGACATAGTTTGATGATAGATTTTCAATTTATTCAATTTAGTCCCTAATACTACAAAGTTAATGAACCAACTTATTTAACTTTACAATTTAGTCCATATCATGAACTAAGCTTAATATCTATTAAATTAAAGCTAAATTAATCAATTTCTCAACAATGGAAACTTGCTAAAAACTTAACAATTGAA
This sequence comes from Gossypium longicalyx, assembly GCA_025698465.1. NCBI lineage: Eukaryota > Viridiplantae > Streptophyta > Magnoliopsida > Malvales > Malvaceae > Gossypium > Gossypium longicalyx. The sequence goes on from CM046995.1 coordinate 47,668,250, forward strand.
CAAATTGATACATGGGCAAGCTAAATCAAGCTCCCATGATCATAAATCTATAAAAATTTCATGAATTTAGCTTGGTTACCTTATTAGAATCATTGGTCGAATGTATAGGATGTTTCAAGCTTTTTCTTTCTTTTTCTCTTCAAGAATCGGAGGAAGAAGATGAAGATTCCACAATAATATTATTTATACCTTAATTAGCTTTAGTTTTGTAACACCCTGTTACTTGACCCGATCGTCGAGTTTGAGTTACAAGGTGTTACATTTGTTGTCGGAGCAACTACGATCAATCATAGTCAATTCATATTGTCAAATGATTAATTTTCAACTCAATTATGCATACAATACAATATACGATAAATTTTGGGTCTTATACAAGCTTACAAAAGCTCTAAAGTTAACCTAAGATCGAAAAGGACCAATTTGTAACAATTTCAAAACATCGAGTTGATGTCGCGACTCAACATACTATCTAGCCTCGTCGCAACGACCAAAGTTCAATGTCGCATTGTGCCATGGCATTTAGATCTCATTCCGACGATGTTTGAATGACGTCACGACGTCACATATGTTTCTGCAATTTTTATGTACATCAACTTAAAATTTTTCCATTCAACCCACATACACAACTATCTTACCTAACGAATTAACATATGCAGTCCTCAATCAACATTTCATGAGCTACAATACTAGTACCTAACATACCAAAGCAATATTACTTAATAGTTAATTTCATAACATAATTCACTTAAGTCCTAAACATTGACACAACTATTTATCAATACTATTCATATTTTCACCATTAAACAATTTCAAACCATTGATTTACATATGTACATGTAGCATTCAAGTAATGAATCCCACACACATATCAACTTCTACTCAAAAGTTCACATTTACATAAGATTATACCAAAAGTGACTCAACTAAGTACATTCCATATAACTAACGAAAGAAATTAAAAAACATTGTTGAGTCTAGGATCTTTGACTGGATGCTAAAGTCAATGCTAAGGATCTCAAATTAGACCTAACCTGCGCATGAAAATCAAATCGTAAGCTAAACGATAAAGCTCAATGGTATTTCTATATTTCAAATCAATATAACATATGAAATAGTCAATAGCATACAATTTACATGCTAATACTAACAATCAATAGAAATGCACAATATAACCAATCTCATTCAATACATTTATATATGCAAACATCACTATTATGTCAATACCTAATATGAATTATCTAAACATTTCATGACCTAGTAATCCATATGAATATTTCATACCATTTTTAAAATGCTAGTTAATTTTGTATACTTTCTCAACTTGAACATATAATCATGCTTCATTACATTACCAAGTCAAATGATTCATTCCTTATCTTATCGAATCGCCTCTCTAGCTCATTAATCAGCTTGTGTGATCTTTTACATATTTTCGACATTCAATGTCTTATATGAGTGTCTAATTCCAAATTTGTAATTTAACCAATTTCAATTATCATTCAACAAATTCATATATATATATATAATCTATTAACACGACTCAGACTCAAACAGATACATAGATCCAACCAACACACCAGTTCGGCACCTAGTGCCTCATCGACATTCAATGTCTTAAATTGCACAAAGCGTTCATTGGTTTAACAAAAGTAATAATTGTGCCCAGCACTCGTCAGAACATCCTGTAACACCCCTTCCCCGTATTCGACGCTGGAACAAGGTACGAGGCATTACCGGACTTAAACACAAGCAAACATATACTTCCGAGCCATAAAATTTCGCATCAAATTCAAACTTTTTGCATTTAATCAATTACATCGTCCCTAAAACGAGCCTACGAGGCCAAAAACATGCTTTGGAAGTGGTTCGAGACTAAATCGAGATAGGGAACAAGAATTAAATTAACCATTCTAACAACATAAATATTCATAGATATGTTCATCATAACAACAACAAAAATTAAAGAGATAGGGAACAAGAATCAAATCCAGTGTTTTTCTGTGGCTTGACTTGTTTGCTCTACTCTTCCTTCTCCATTGTCCTAATCGACCAAGGCTACTATGAACATTTAATTACTGCTCCAAATGGATGATGAATGCCTCTTTTCCAAGAGGAGAAATCGGCAAGAGAGCAAGAGAATCTGGAATGGAAAAGAAGAGAGAAAGTGGAGAGAAGAGAAAAAAATGTGAATGCTTGAGGTGTGTTTCAAATGATCAGCTTAAGGGGGTTTTTATAGCTGAAGAGGGATGCTAAAAATAGCTAAAATTAGCAGCCAAAGAGCCCTCCCTTGTCCGGCCACACATGTGGCAAGTTTGATGATTTCAAACTTGCTAAATTAATCTTGGGGCAAATCTAGAAAGCCACCATTTGTGGAGGGGTTTGAATGCTATTTGAACAAGTCTTCAAGGGCCTCTTTGAAAGCTAAATAATCAGCCAATAAGCTGATTTCGGTCAGAACATGGGGCGGTTTTCGGCTGTCCATTACTTGGTCGGTTCGGTTCACTCGGTTCGGCTCAACTAGATCACTTTTCATAGTTTATTAATAATAATTTATTAACACAAATTAAATTAGATATAAATTAAAATTAATTATATTATGAATTAATACACATAATTTTGGACCGTCTTAGGCTAAAAATTAATTCGCCTTGATACTTTAAATTGCTTCTTGGTTTTGTGCTTCTGTCGAAAATAACCAAAATTCATCAAAATTAATTATAAAATTATTTAAAATTGAACATGTTCATATTTTAAGTACACGTTAATTATTTTATAAAAATTAATTATTTACCGATAAGAATTTTATCAAAACTGCATGAATTTAAGTTAAAAATGGCAAGAAAAGGTGTGTATATTTTTGTGTTTCCAGCAACCAAAACATCCACATTCATGGTTAAGATATATCAACTTTATATCTTTATCTAACATATTCACTACATTTATTAAGCCCTAAATCAAACATACAAATCTCACATTCATTAGGCTTCATTCAATTACTATCTAGTTACCAAATTATGCTCAAATTCCTCATCTCATCAATAGGTCACAATTCCAAACATTACACAATCATGCCATAAATCACATTTCCAAATATTTCACATTCACCAAGCAACCATGATCATATCACCATAGACATTGAAATATATATGAATATATTTAGGCTTACAACCATGTTGCCACTATAAGCTAACTTACATGGCCAAATGGCAAAATAAGCCTTTGACGATTACAAGCCATTACATTGGCTAAAATCATATGATGCATATAACAAAATGACCAAGTCCTAATACTTGCCATAAACAAAAAATACTTGAATTCATCAATACCCAAAATGATAGCTTGATAGTGTGATAGGATCTCCGGCGGTCTCTAACCCGAGCTAGCTTGACGACACTATAAAAAATGGGAAAGGAAGGGGGTAAGCTATATAACTTAGTAAGTTCGTATGAAAATAATAAGCAACTCTTACCAATCATTTACCAAGTCCAATAATATAAACACAAGATAATATAAATTGCATTAAAACCCAAAGTTATAATTTATTCAGTCACATTGTTTGCTCTATCAATTTGCAAGCATAATTTAACATGTCTTGACATTTGCCTAATAACTGAAATCTCTCCATTATAACCGTTTACCACAATCAACCAATCATTTCAAACCTCATAATAAACGTGCACTTAATTATGAGTGTTCACTTTTCAAGCATATATTCTAAAATCTTTCAATTGTTTCAAGCCCATATCTTCTCATAATCATTTTAATAGGCAATTATTCCAATCTTTCCTTTTTCTCATATCCGATAAATCATAATTTGTGTGAATCAAACATGCTAGATCATAACTCAATTCGACCCAAAAGCCAATTACACGATCGCCAACTGAATTTACCATATATTTCGTACATCACAAGTATAGATCAATAATCACAAGGCTTTCGCAAAAACATTCTCATGCAAACCATGAACTCACAATATCATGAAGTCAATGCCTATAAAATTTATGTACATAATTGTGCAAATTCTTAATACTTACATGCTCTTTCTCTTCTTTAACATGCCCATTGAATTTCACGTTGAACCACTTGGAATACTAAAGGATACTCAAGAATCTCGTACACTCAGTATCGTATCAATGCCATATCCCAGATATGGTCTTACATGTAATCTCGTATCAATGCCAATAGCCCAGCTATGGTCTTACACGAAGTCTCATATCGATGCCATACCACTGATATGGTCTTACACGTAATCTCAATAACCCTAATGTCATGACATTTGTATCTTATCTATTCCTAAGGTTCAACCAGGATTTAATGCTTGTCGAAACTTTGTCGAATACGTCCAAGGGTCAATTACAATTCATACAATAATAAAGCATTTAAAACATAATTAAAACAATGCATTATTTACATACAAACTTACCTCGGCATAAAAAATGACGAAAAGGGCCTAATCGTCAAATACTTATTTTTCCCCTATTCTAATTCCGAACCTCATTTTTCTTGATCTATAATATCATATTTAACTTATTTAATCAATAAAATATTCAAATCAGCCTAAAATCACATTATGGAAAAATTACATTTTTGCCCCTAAAGTTTCATATTTTTACAATTTAGTCCCTAGGCTCGTAAAATGAAATGCACTCAATTTCTTCAATACCATGCCTAGCCGAACATTACACATGCTTATAGCAGCCCACATTTTTCTTTTATTCACATTTTAAAACCCATTTTACAACTTTTTACAAATTAGTCCTTTTTAGGCATTTTCATCAAAAATCACATAGTAAAAGTCGTTTATCAAACAACTAACATGCATTTTCTACTATTAAACATCAAAATACAAAAATATCCATCATGGGTAAAATTTTAGACTTTGATTATGTCTGAAATTAGTGGTAGAAATAGATAGATCATGTTTCAAGGATTTTAAAAACATAAAAATCATTAAAAACGGGGCTAGAACAGACTTACAATCGAGCTTGGAAGCTTGACAAACCCTAGCCATGGTTTCCCCTTGTGAATTTCAGCCATGAGAGGAAGATGGACAAAAATTGGCTTTTAATTTGGCTTTTTAATTCATTTAATTACCAAATTACTAAAATACCCTTAATGAAAAACTTTAGAAACATACCTAACCATGTCCATTTTTGTCCAACAACTTAACCAATGGTCTAATTACCATTTAAGGACCTCAAATTTAAAATTTCATAGCAATTAGGCACCTCTAGCATGTAGAACTCAACTTTTGCACTTTTTACAATTTAGTCCTTTTGACTAAATTGACTGCCCAAACGTCAAAATTTTCGAACCAATTTTCACGAAATTATTCCATAAAATTGTATACCATAAAAATATAATAAAAAAATTTCTACGTAGGATTTGTGGTCCCGAAACCACTATTCCAACTATACCCAAAATCGAGTTGTTACAACTCTCCCCCCTTAAGGATTTTCATCCCGAAAATCTTACCAGAAAAAAGATGAGGGAAATGTTCTCATATTTTCCTCTATCTCATCAAAGAGTTCTCTTTGAGGGAAATACTTCCAAAATCACTCTATCATCGATCTAAAATCCAATATCTTAAATTTTCAAATTTGTATACTACTTATGTCAGTCTGAAGTTGCTTTCAACTTTCATGAATCACTTTCACCTTTTTCCTCAGAATCACAAATCAATTTCACCTCATATATCTCTTTCCAATCATCTTTGAACTCTGAAACACAGTGTCGGAGCATGTCGTCAAAAATCTGAATTAGTCCCTGAATGAGCAAACGAGCTACTATTGAGTCTCGTATAACATTTTCTGTATAAGTTCTGGATAATTCATTGTGCAAATTCTATCTCGGAGTAATAATAACAAAAATCAGAATCAAAAGTCATCTCACACTATACTCATTTAGTTTACCACTCACTATCACATTCTTGATATTCTCAATCTTGCAAAGAAAACATTGCTTTAGCTTTTTAATTTAGCTAGATTCAGAATTCCATCAAATAAGATTAATCATGTAACCAACACTCACAAAATGAACAAAGGCTTTCCATTCAAGCATCTGCAACTATATCTACTTCCCTAAAGGTTAATCGTTAACTATTCACAATCTTTCAATAGTTCAAGCCATCAACGTTGTCTTAATTTTCATATTTTTCAGTAACATTAGATACTTCATACTCTTGGAATCAAGAAGCACATGACATTTTTCATCGCACAAACGATGTCATCAATTTCTCAACACAGATATACTAGCGGTCAACTCTAATTCACTCTTCAAACAATTCTTTTAATGAGACTTTAACCATCTAAAAGCATAAACTGTCACTTTACATTCTTACATTAAAACACATTCCAAACGGTTCGATAGTGTATCACTAAAAAAATCATGAATTCTTTACTTAATTCAAACAGAACCCAGAGTTAGTGTTTCGATTAATAACACCTTCAACTGTTTTCAACTTTGTTAACATGCAACAGACCATTCAAACTTTCACAAATGAGATAACTCATTAATCGGAACAACTTTAACTCATAATAACATCATTCGATTAGAACAAATCTAATAGGTATATCTCTGTATCATACTTTCTAGAATATGAATTCTTCCTTCAAACTGTCCATCTATTCACCCATGAATGTACAAGATTTTATTTCCTTACTTGGGGATAAACTAAAATGCATATAACTCAAATTACCTTTCAACTGACCAACTCAGATAAAATCAACTAAGTCGATTTCAACTATCAAATAATAACATATCAAAATACTCATTTCTTCATGCCGTTAAACAACTCAAACATACAATATTTTATTATTCCCTTATCATGCTAATCAAAGATCTTTACAATTGCATTAGCTCAAGAAAACAAAATATCCTGATTGAACTCATTGACCTTAATCAAACTTACCTCAGAAAAGAAAACCATCATACAATTTGAGCTTGAACTTCCACTATCTATACCTTTGCTGATGTTAATTTCTTTCACGAAAATTAAAGAAATCCTGATACCAGAATCACCATGTAACACCCCTTACCTATATTCGACGCCGGAATAGGGTAAGAGGCAGTACCAGACTTAAACACAAGTAAACATTCATATCGTCTCTTAAATGAGCCTACGAGGCCCAAAACATGCATTAGGAGTGGTCCGAGACTAAACTGAGAACTTTAGAAAACTTCCCAACACTTAGAAAACTTTTCATCAAAACAGGGGTCACACGCTTGTGTGGCTTGGGACACGCCCATATGGGTAGACCGTATGGTCACACACGCTTGTGTCCCTAACCCGTGTAACTCTTTATTTATGACATCATCAACAAATTGAAGTCACACGGCCAAGTCACACGCCCGTGTTCTTAGGCCTTGTGGATGATTTAATTTTCATAATTTTTCATAAAATAAGTGCAGACTTCACACGCCCTAGGAACACGCCCATGTCCCTGGGCCATGTCCTTCACATGGCTGAGACACACGACCGTGTCTCTACTCGTATGGAAAAAAATAAGGCTATTTACCAAGCCATTTTGCCACCTTTACTTGCACCAACCTACACAACAACAAACAACACCAATCCAAGCATATACATACAACCAAATTAGCCATAACCAAGTCATTCACACATCAGTTACATGCTATTTTCTATCACATACAACATCTCATACTTATCATCTCAAACCATGCAATATACACATCAATGAAAGACATTATCATATGTATATATATATACTTAAGCCAATATTAGCCAATTTCAAAGGCCATTTACAAAATGAATTATCAACCATTATAAGCCAACACATTTGGCCAAATCAAATATGACACATAACAAAATGACCAAGTCCCTATACATGTTATAACACAAAATATTAAAATTATTGGTACCCAAAATGTTAAGTTGACAGTGTGAATGGATCTCTGACAGCCTTCGATCCTCAAGCTGGCTTGGCGACATTATAAGGCAAGGGAAAAAGAAAGGGGGTAAGCTTTAAAGCTTAGTAAGTTCCTATGCAAATAATAGGCATCATAAACACACTTTAACATGTATTTAACAGAAAGTAAATTAACATAAATCTCATTGTGAATTCATAATCAAGCTTAGCATAAATGTATTTAAAATCTTAACATCATAACTTACTCGATCAAACAAGTCTAAGGTTTGATCACATATCAAACTCATTAAGCATGAGTTTTGTGTACATACCTGAACCAACTTGCAACATACCATTGTCTTTCACAACATACCATATTCTTTCAAAACTTTAACATGGCCATTAAGTTTCCCGTTGAACCACTTAGAATACTAAATGATACTCAGGAAATCTCACACACATAGTACCATACCAATGCCATATCCCAGATATGGTCTTACATGGGATCTCATATCGATGCCAATAGCCTAGCTATGGTCTTACACGAAATCTCATACCGATGCCATATTCCAGATATGGTCTTACACATAAATTCAAATAACCTTAATGTCAAGAAATTTGTATCCTAACTATTCCTAAGGTTCAATCGAGACTTTCTCGTTTGTCGAACTTTGTCGAATTCATTCAAAGATTAAATCACAATTCATGTAATAATAACACAATTGAAGCATAAATAATAATGTATTATTTACATTTTACCTCGATACCGAAAATAGGAGAAATGGATTTAATCGTCAAACACCTTATTCTTTCCCCGGTCAAGGTCCGAACTTTGTTTTTCTTGATCTATAATAAGAAATTTAGCTTATTTAATATTCAAATTACTCAAATTATTCCAAACATCACATTCTGGCAAAATTACCTTTTGCCCCTAAAGTTTTACATTTTTACAAATTAGTCATTAGGCTCGTAAAATGAAATGCACTCAATTTCTTTGTTACCCAAGCCTAGCTAAACCATAAACATGCTCATATCAGCCCACATTTTTCATCAAATAAGATTTTTACTACCCATTTTACAACTTTTTACAAATAGGTCCTTTTTAGGTATTTTCATGAAAAATTACTTAGTAAAAGTTGTTAATTACACCTCAAACCCATTTTCTACCATTAAACATCAAAACACATGCATGTCACACATGGGTAAATTTTTAAACATGAACCCTACTTCAAAACAATGGTAGAAATGGAAGGATCGGGTGAATACAACTTTAAAAATGTAAAAAGCATTAAAAACGGGGCTAGGATGTACTTACAATCAAGCTTGAAAGATGACAAAACCCTAGCTATGGAGAGCTTGAAAATTTCGGCCAAGGTTGAAGAATATGGACAAAATTTTGGCTTTATTTTCGCTTTTTATTCTTTTATTTTCCAAATGACCAAAATGCCCTTTTTGCCAAACTTTAAAATTTTATCTCACCATGTCCATTTTTGTCCACTAACCTAAAAAATGGTCTAATTATCATATAAGGAACTCTAATTTAGAGTCTCATAGCAATTAGACACCTTTAACATGTAGAACTCAACTTTTGCATTTTTTACGATTTTGTCCTTTTGACTAAATTGAGTGCCCAAACATCAAAATTTTCGAACGAAATTTTCACAAAGTCATTCCGTGAAATTGTAGACCATAAAAATATAATAAAAAAAATTTAAATATGTCAGATTCGTGATCTCGAAACCACTGTTCTGACCAGCCCCAAAATCGAACTGTTACACACCACGTTCCTATAATCGAACCAGAAATACACTTATAGTAGACATAGTTATCACAAGCTAAAGAACACACTTTAAAGATAAGCCATGATGGATAATTTATGAAATAAGGATGATAAGAAAACCAAGATAAAGAAATCCAAGATGCGATACCATACTGGAAGTCCGAGAACATAACTCATATGAGAGAAAACCAGAAGAAAAACAATGCTTACACACTCTGGAATCAATTAACAGAGATAATATATTTTCCAAATATATATATATAACAAAACAACACCCAGTAGAAACAAAAGAATAGCCTCACATAAATTTTCACCATCAACTTTTATTCAAAACATAATAGAATAGAACCCTAAAGAGAGAGAGATAAGATATGCTGATCATCAACCAACCAAATCAATAGTGCTTTCATCTAACATATAATCAGCTAGCATTCTCATACGATAAGAATTTCATCAGAAAATGAACAGTTACATATATCTCTGAAGATAAGTGAATATATAACATACCTAGGAGAGATCATCATAATCTAGTCAATTACAACTGTTACATTCAAACATCTTTATGATTCAAATATCATTTCTCTGACTAATTCTATCATCACTAATCCTGTATTATTCCATTCACTAATGAAAATCAATCTGGGAGAAATTCCAGCAAATACATACCTTAGACATCATACCTGAATGAGTCGATTAGCCGAGATTAACTTTTTCTTTAACCGTGACATTGCAAAATCTGAATGATTTTTAGAATAACCTGGCATCTTTTCCAAAACTGTATTCACTTGCCAAACTATTCTCAACTCTGTCCATATTATTAGTTATTCTTCTATTGAACTCTTTAGTCTTTCATTTATGAGCTCATTCAACATAAATCTCGTGAAATTTCACTATAAAATAACACATTGGTAAGGGGGTGAGGTCATAAAACCTCTAATTCGACTCTCATATATACACATGTGACATAACATTCATCATCATCATAATATCATCACAGTTATATAATTCACTTCAGGCACATAACATCATATAAATGACAAACAAACATGGATGAGCTTATCACAATGTAAACTTTCATTTCGTTTCATAAAATCACTATAATTCATCGAAACACAACGTTTAATCGAAACAATGACATTTTACCCATGTTCCTCAACTTATGGTTATTTCATTTTGTACATCCTCACATACATATCATGAACTCTTATTCATACCTTCTCAAGTTTCAACTTATCACAAACACATTTTCAAATATCTTAGTATCACTTTCAGCGTTTTCGAAAGTACTCGGTTGGAAAGCATCTCTGTCTCAACAAAACAATTTCATCAGAGTTGGGAGATATCACACTATCACTAGTTATATATGGCATGTATAGCTAGACTCTCACACATGCTAGGTTAGTCCGAGAATCGACTAAACCATAGCTCTGATACCACTAAATATAACACCCCTTACCTGTATTCGACGCTGAAACAGGGTACGAGGCATTACAGACTTAAACACAAGCAAACATATACTTCTGAGCCATAAAATTTGTCTTTAGATTCAAACTCTTAGCATTTAATCAATCACAATGTCCCTAAAATAAGCTTACGAGGCCCAAAATATGCTTTGGAAGTGGTTTGAGACTAAACCGAGAACTTTAGAAAATTTTACGACACTTATAGATTTTTTCCTAAAATAGGGGTCACACGACCGTGTGGCTTAGGACATGCCCGTGTGAGTAAGCTGTCTGGTCACACACGCCCGTGTCCCTAACCCGTGTAACACTTTGTTTTTCACCCAAGAGCAAATTGAAGTCACAAAACAATGGCACATGCTCATGTCTCGAGGTCATGTCCTTCACACGGTTGAGACACATGGCCATATCTCCTGTCTGTGTGCTCGATACTAAGCATTCTGTTTTGCAACAATTTAGGTGCAGAGGACACTATAATATCCTGAATTAGGGCCAAGTCAGAATAGTGGTTTTGAGACCACAAATCTGAAGAAGAAATAATTATTTTATTATTATAAGGTCTATGCTATGATTGCATGCTTGTGTGAAAATCTCATGAAGAAATTTTGTGAATAAGTGTCCAAATTAACTTTTAGGACTAAATTGCAAAAGTTGCAAAATGTGCTAGAAGCTTTAAGCATGAAATTGCCATGGGTTATTAATTAGAGGTCCGTAAATAGCAATTTTCCCAATTTCTATTTTTATGGACAAAAATGGACATAGTAAAATTTGAAAGAAAGGCATTAGAAGGCATTTTGGTCATTTGGTTAATAAAAGAATAAAAAGAGAAAAACGAAGCAAAATTTGCTCATCTTCTTCAAGTGTGTGCCAAAAATTGGAAGAGCCGTGGCTAGGGTTTTTCTTCAACTTTCAAGGTCGATTGTAAGTACACCCTAGCCCCATTTTTAATGTTCTTTATGTTTTTGAGATCCTTAAAGCATGATCTACCTATTTCTAGCCTTATTTTGAGTTAGGGTTCATGTTTAAAAATTGAACCATGTGTGACATGCGTATATTTTGATGCTTAATGGAGGAATATGAAAGTTTGATTTATGATAAACATCTTTTACTAAGTGGTTTTTCATGAAAACATCTAAAAATGACTTATTTGTAAATTTTGTAAACAGAGTAGTAAGATGTACGATTTGATGAGAAATGTGGGTTGTTATAAGCATGTTATAAGTTCAGCTAAGCTTGGGTAGCAAAGAAAATGAGTACATTTCATTTTACGAGCCTAGGGACCAATTTGTAAATATGTAAAAGTTTAAAAGTAAAATTGTAATTTTTCCAAAGTATGATTTATGGACTATTTTGAACAATGTGATAATTACATAAGTGAAATTTACTATTATAGATCAAGAAAAACGGAGTCCAAACCTAAACCGAGGAAAGAACAAGGTTGTAGAATAAATCGAATAATTAGCCATATTTTGTACCGAGGTAAGTTCATGTGTAAATAATGCAATGTTATATCATATTTTAATGTTTTATTAATGTATGAGTCTCTATGTTTAATTGTTATGACGAGTGTATGAATGACATTATAGTCTATGAGCATGACACTATGAACGAGTTCGACGAATATGTGACATTGAGAAAATCCAGTTTGAACCTTAGGAATAGATTAGGATACGAGTGACATGTCACTAGGAACTATGTGATTATGAGCTCATGAGATTATTTGTATATGTGACTATATGAATCCGGGTGCTAGTCATATATGTCCTATCGGTGGCTGGGTAGCCCGACATGTGTTGCGAGTACCTGTCAGCTTGTGTGAGCAGCCCGTGTAGTTACATCCTGACTGTTAGCTTGTGTGAGCAGGCTCGTGATTAGCTTGAGAGTGAGAAATGTGTGAGATGAGATATGAGGTATGTGCAAACTTTTCGTGTATCCGATAGTATTCTAAGTGTTCAACGGGTAAATCAGTGAGATATGCAACAAATAAGTCAATGATGAGGAAATATGAGAATATGCTATGAGTTGATATGGGTATGTACAAAAAACTCATATGAATAAGCTCGATATGTGATAAACTTTTGGTAAGATTGGGAATGAGCAAGTTATGCCTATGTAACTATGATGACATATATGTAAAATTATGTTATGTTTATTGTATAATATTCATGCTTATGTTGCTTTTTATTTGCATGTGAACTTACTAAGCTTTATGCTTACACCTGTAATATCCCGAATTAGGGCCTAATCGGAATAGTGGTTTTGTGACCACAAATCCGAGATTAAAATAATTATTTTATAATTATTTTTAGGTTTATGATATGATTGCATGATTGTGTGAAAATTTCGTGACGAAATTCTATGCATAAAGTGCTTAAGTTGAAATTAGGATCGAATAAGTTGCAAAACTTGCATTCTAGAAGTTTTTAGTATGAAATTACTTTGGAATATTAATGAGAAGGTCTTAAATAGAAATTTGACCAACTTCTAAAATTTTGGACAAAAATGGGCTTGTACATGAAAATTTTCAAAGAAAGGTATTAAGGGTATTTTGGTCATTTGCATATTAAATGAAATAAAATGAGAAAAATAACACAAAATAGTCATCTTCTCCATATAGTTGCTGCCGAATTTTTCTGTCTCCATAGCTAGGGTTTCTTTAACTTTTAAGTCTTGATTGTAAGTGATTTCTATGCTCGTTTTTAATGTTCTTTACGTTTTTGGAATCCTGGTAGCTCGATTTAGCTTATGCTAGCAATAATTTAACCTAGGGTTCATATTTGGAAAAATACCCATAGGTGAAATTTGTGTATTTTGGTATTTTTATGATATAATATGAGGTTTTAAATTATGTCAGACAACTTGTACTACTCGATTTTAAGCGAAAACGAGTAAAAGGGCTTAATCGGTAAAAATACCTAATAGTCATAAGTACATATTAGAGTGTGAAATTGATGCTGCCATAGAAGGGAAAAATGATCAGCATGTCATAAAACATAAGAAAATAGGATGAAGCTTAATTCCCGAGCCTAGGGGCAAAAGTGTAATTATGCAAAAGTTTAGGGGCAAAAATGTAATTTTTCCAAAGTTCGTATTAAATGCTGTTTTGATGAATGTATGTATTAAATAAGATTAATTTGGCACTATAGATCAAGAGAAACGAGATTCAAGTCGTGATCGAGGGAAAAACAAAGTTTACGAAGAATAGGCTCGATTGCTAATAATTTTATACCGAGGTAAGTGCATGTGTAAATGTAGTAACATAATTGTCATTCTAAGTAATTTAATATTATTTATGTGATATGATGATTAATATCATGAAATATTGTGCTTTATGGTTATTATTGAATAATATGTAAATTATGAATTGCTACCGAGTATCGGTTTTGATGTTCCGTGGAAGACGGCAAAGATGTGTAATCGAGGAAAAAGCCTGTTTGAACCTTGGGTATAGATTAGAATACAAGTGACATGTCACTAGGATGGTTGGGCATCCGAACTTGTTGAGTTGAGTCCGAGTTCACTTATGGATGCAAATGTCCGAACTCGTTGAGTTGAGTCCGAGTTCGTGAGATGTAACTAGGCATCCGAGCTTGTTGAGTTGAGTCCGAGTTCACTTATGGATGCGAACGCTCGAGCTCGTTGAGTTGAGTCCGAGTTCGCTTATGGGCGGGTTACATGGTAGCTTGGCTACATATGTGGCACTTATGTACAAACTTTCTGTGTATTCAAATTATATTCCGATGTGTTCAACGGGTGAATCTTAAGAGAATAAGGAGAATGCCTAAAACGAAGGTCACATGTTGGTAAGTGTGGTAAATGAGAAAATTTGACAGATATGAGCTTAAATCTTCGGGTTGAGAACTTGGTATGATGAAATCATAGCATGATATTAAATGCAAATGTAACATGAATGTCTTAGTGTTGTTTATACAAATGATGTTTTTACGTGGAGTCGCATGATTATGTTACTATTTGCATGTGAACTTACTAAGAATTTATGCTTACTCCTTTCTTTTCCTTCATTGTAGTTTTGACAAACCGGCTTGAGAATCGGGATAGGTCGAAGACTCGTTCACACTATCCGAAGGCCTAAATTGGTAAATGGCTTGTGTATCTTGAATGTGGCATGTATGGCAAAATACTCACTTTGTGTAAATGATCTTATGATTTGATTATGCTTTGGCAAGAAAAGAGTTTGTGAATGATTAGCCATTGGAATGGCCAATCTAAATCATATTTGATACCATGTATGTTTAAAATGCTATTTAGTCCATGAAAATTTATAGTAAAGTAAAATTTGCTATAAAATAGAATATTGCTGCAGCAATGACGTGAATTTGAAAAATCACTAAAAATAGTAAAAATAGAATTAGATGATGAATAAAATATTTAATTGAAGCCTAATGAATCTGTTTCATGTTTAAGAAACAAAATAGGTAAAAGAGTTATATTTTATGAGATATTTACGATTTGGTGAAATAGGGTCAGAGTGATTTCTGAATCCCCTGTTCTGACTTTGGAAATTCACCATAAATTGTATAAAAATAATTAGAAGTCATGTTTTATATTTACAGGTTCCTTATAGAGTCTAGTTTTAATAGAAACAAACGGCATAGTTATTGAAACTCTGTACAGGGAGATATCTAATTCGTAGTACACAGAGGTTAGAGCAGTCGTACCCTGAAACAGGGGAGATTTTAACTAATAAACTGTACTAATTTGCCAGACCAAAAATTCTAGAAAACAATTATTAAATAGATATATGAATCTAGTTTCAGGGAAAATTTACAAAATTGGATTTCGAGTTTTGGAACTCGAGATATAAATTTTTAAGCGACTGTGACGCAGATTGCTAGCTTGACTAAAAATTTTAAAATTAAATTGTTTGAGCTGTTTAAGCAATGAATTAAGTCTGTTAACACCTCGTGTTTGACTCCGACAACGGTCTCTGGTACGAGGCATTATATTTGGTGGTATCAGAGCAGATTTAGTCGGTTCTCAGACTAATGTATTGTATGTACGGATTTTGCTATACATGCCATATATATATTGTGATACTGTGACGACTTCTGACCTTTTAAATGATTTTTTATAGTAAATGGATCCCGATCCAGTTGCGGCTGATGATGTAGAGAGTAATGCACCAACTCCGGATGAAGGGGTGGTGCCAACAGAAAATCCACCTCCTACTGTTGGTCAAGGAGGAGGAGAAGGGGCTCGGGAAGCCTTTCTCCAAATGATGAATGCTTGGTATACAGAGTTCGTTCGTACGAAACCGAATGCACAACCTCCCCCGATTCCTCAACCTGTACCCCCGATGCCTCAAGGTATGGATTTTATGAAATTTCATAGAACTCCAGTTGACAGAATCCGTAAGCAAGGGGCTGAAGAATTCAGGGCAAATATTGATGATGATGCCGAGAAAGCGAGTTTTGGCTCGAGAATTCTATTCGAGTATTTGATGAATTATCGTGTACACCTGAGGAATGCTTGAAATGTGCTATATCATTGCTGAGGGATTCAGCTTATCATTGGTGGAAGACATTCACTTCAGTAGTACCGAAAGAGAAAGTAACTTGGGAGTTCTTTCAAGAACAATTTTGGAAGAAATATATCAGTGAAAGATTTATTGATCAGAAGCGTAAAGAGTTTCTTGAGTTGAAGCAAGGGCTCCAGCTAGAACTTATACCATAAAGGCACGTGAAGATGCTTCATCACCCAATGTGATTACTGGTATATTTTCTCTTTATGATGTTAATGTTACTACTTTGATTGATCCCGGTTCTACTTATTCATATGTATGCATGAAACTGGTGTCTAGTATGAATATAACGATTGAGAACACAGAATTTATGATTAAAGTGTCGAATCCGTTAGGCAAATGTGTGATAGTTGATAAAGTATGCAAGAAATGCCCTTTAATGATTCGGGGTCATTACTTTCCGGCCGACTTGATGTTGTTGTCGTTTGATGAATTTGATGTTATTTTGGGTATGGATTGGTTGACATTGCATGATGCTATAATAAATTGCAAAGAAAAGGTTATAGAATTAAAGTGTGAAAGTGGTGAAATTCTGCGGGTTGAATCAGACAAATCAGAGGCATTATCTAGTATGATTTCTTCAATGTCGGCTCAGAGATATTTGAGAAAGGGTTATGAAGCTTATTTGGCGTATGTAATTAAAACAAAAGAAGTTGAAAAGAAAGTTGAATCAGTACCGGTTGTGTGTGAATTTGCGGACGTATTTCCAGAAGAATTGTCGGGTTTGCCTCCAGTCAGGGAAGTAAAATTTGGTATTGATTTGATACCGGGAATAGCTCCGATCTCGATTGCTCCATATAGAATGGCACTAGCAAAGTTGAAAGAATTAAAGTTGCAGTTGCAAAAGTTGACTGATAAAGGCTTTGTGAGACCGAGTTTTTTACCTTGGGGTGCTTCCGTGTTATTTGTGAAAAAGAATGATGGTTCTATGAGATTGTGTGTTGACTATCGGCAGTTAAACAAGGTGAAAATCAAGAACAAGTATCCGTTGCCGTGAATTGATGATTTATTTGATCAGCTAAAAGGAGCAACATGGTTTTCAAAGATTGACTTGAGATCTGGGTATTACCAGCTGCTAGTAAAAGAGTCGGATGTGCCTAAAACTGCTTTTTGAACAAGGTACGGTCATTATGAATTTTTAGTTATGCCATTCGGGTTAACAAATGCTCCTGCTGTGTTTATGGATTTGATGAATCGTATATTTCGGCCATACTTGGAGAAATTTGTTTGGTGTTTATTGATGATATCTTAATTTATTCAAAAGATGAGACAGAGCATGCTGAGCATTTGAGGATAGTTTTGCAAACTTTGAGAGATAAGTAGTTATATGCCAAGTTTAGTAAAAGTGAATTTTGGCTTTGAGAAGTTGGATTTTTGGGTCACATTGTTTCAGGTGATGGTATACGGGTTAATCCTAGTAAAATTTCAGCCATTGTTGATTGGAAACCACCGAAAAATGTAACTGAGGTTAGAAGTTTCTTGGGGCTAGCTGGGTATTATCGGCGGTTTGTAAATGGATTTTCTATAATTGCTGCTCCTATGACTAGACTACTCCGGAAGGATGTTAAGTTTGAGTGGACAGAAGAATGTCAACAGAGTTTTGAAGAATTGAAAAAGTTATTAACTGAAGCACCAGTGTTGGTACAACCCGAATCAGGTAAAGAATTTGTGGTGTATAGTGATGCTTCTCGAAATGGCTTAGGATGTGTACTTATGCAAGAAGCAAAAGTGGTGGCTTATGCTTCGAGGCAGTTAAAATCTCACGAAAAAATTTATCTGACTCATAATTTGGAATTGGCTGCTATAGTATCTACTTTGAAGATTTGGCAACATTATCTGTATGGTGAAAAATGCCGAGTATATACCGACCACAAAAGTCTCAAGTACTTGATGTCACAAAAAGACTTGAATTTGAGACAGCGAAGATGGTTGGAGTTATTGAAATACTATGAGCTTGTTATTGATTATCGTCCGGGAAAAGCGAATGTGGTTGCTGATGCTTTGAGCAGAAAGTTGCTATTTGCTTTGAGAGCTATGAACACTCAGTTAAAGGTATCAGATGATGGTTCTATTTTAGCAGAGTTAAGAGCAAGATCGATGTTTTTACAAGAGAATTGTGAAGCTCAGAAAAGCGATAAAGATTTGCAAGCCGAGAGAAAACAGTGTGAAGCTGATACTGGGTCAGATTTCAAAATCGATTCTGATGGTTGCTTGATGTTTAAAAACTAGATTTGTGTACCGAAAAATGATGAGTTGATTCAAAAGATTTTGCATGAAGCACATAATGGTTGTTTGGCGGTTCACCTGGGCAGTACAAAAATATATAATGACTTGAAGAAAATGTATTGGTGGAATGGAATGAAAAGAGATATATCCGAGTTTGTATCAAAGTGCTTAATTTGTCAACAAGTGAAAGCTGAACACCAAGTACCTTCGGGACTACTCCAACCTATCATGGTTCTTGAATGGAAATGGGATCGGATTACTATGGATTTTGTATCAAGATTGCCATTAACTCCGGGGAAGAAAGATGCCATCTGGGTAATAGTTGACAGACTAATTAAATCGGTTCATTTTATTCCGGTACGTACGGATTATTCTCTTAATAAGTTGGCTGAATTGTATATCAGTGAGATTGTTAGACTTCATGGGATACCTTTGTCGATTATTTCGGATAGAGATCCAAGATTTACTTCGCGGTTTTGGCAAAAATTGCAAGAGGCATTAGGTACAAAGTTAAATTTCAGCACTGCTTTTCATCCACAAACTAATGGACAATCAGAGAGAGTGATTCAGATTCTTGAAGACATGCTCAGATGTTGTATATTAGAATTTCAAGGTAGTTGGGAAAGATACTTACCGTTGGTAGAATTTGCTTATAATAATAGTTATCAAACGAGTTTGAAGATGGCACCTTATGAAGTATTGTATGGTCGTAAATGTCGGACACCACTGTATTGGACTGAACTCAAGGAAAATCAGATTTATGGAGTTGATCTAATAAAAGAAACCAAAGAAAAAGTGAAAGTGATTCGAGATTGTTTGAAAACTGCATCGGATAAATAGAAATCTTATGCGGATTTGAAACGAAAGGAAATCGAGTTTCAAATTGGTGATAAGGTATTTTTAAAAGTGTCTCCATGGAAGAAAGTTCTTAGATTTGGACGGAAGGGCAAGTTGAGTCCGCGTTTTATTGGGCCGTATGAAATAATTGAAAGAGTTGGACCAGTAGCTTATCGGTTAGCATTGCCATCTGAATTACAAAATATGCATGATATGTTCCATGTATCTATGCTACGTCGGTATCATTCGGATCCCTCACATATAATTTCACCGACAGAAATTGAGCTACGACCATATATGACTTTTGAAGAAGAACTGATTAAGATTTTAGCTCAAGAGGTCAAGCAACTAAGAAATAAAAATGTCGCTCTCGTGAAAGTATTATGGCAAAAGCACGGGGTAGAAGAGACTACATGGGAACGTAAGGAAACTATGAGAAATCAATACCCACAACTGTTTACCGGTAAGATTTTCGAGGACGAAAATCCTTAAAGGGGGGAGAGTTGTAATATCCCGAATTAGGGCCTAATTGGAATAGTGGTTTCGTGACCACAAATCTGAGATAGAAATAATTATTTTATAATTATTTTTAGGTTTATAATATGATTGCATGATTGTGTGAAAATTTCATGACGAAATTCTATGCATAAAGTGCTTAAGTTGAAATTAGGGACTAAATCGAATAAGTTGCAAAACTTGCATTCTAGAAGTTTTTAGTATGAAATTACTTTGGAATATTAATGAGGAGGTCTTAAATAGAAATTTGACCAATTTCTAAAATTTTGGACAAAAATGGGCTTGTACATGAAAATTTTCAAAGAAAGGTATTAAGGGTATTTTGGTCATTTGCATATTAAATGAAATAAAATGAGAAAAATAACACAAAATAGTTATCTTCTCCATATAGTTGCTGCCGAATTTTTCTGTCTCCATAGCTAGGGTTTCTTCAACTTTTAAGTCTTGATTGTAAGTGATTTCTATGCCCGTTTTTAATGTTCTTTATGTTTTTGGAATCCTGGTAGCTCGATTTAGCTTATGCTAGCAATAATTTAACCTAGGGTTCATATTTGGAAAAATACCCATAGATGAAATTTGTGTATTTTGGTGTTTTATGATAGAATATGAGGTTTTAAATTATGTCAGACAACTTGTACTACTCGGTTTTAAGCGAAAACGAGTAAAAGGGCTTAATCGGTAAAAATACCTAATAGTCATAAGTACATATTAGAGTGTGAAATTAATGCTGCCATAGAAGGGAAAAATGATCAGCATGTCATAAAACATAAGAAAATAGGATGAAGTTTAATTCCCGAGCCTAGGGGCAAAAGTGTAATTATGCAAAAGTTTAGGGGCAAAAATGTAATTTTGCCAAAGTTCGTATTAAATGTTGTTTTGATGAATGTATGTATTAAATAAGATTAATTTGGCATTATAGATCAAGAGAAACAAGATTCAAGCCGTGATCAAGGGAAAAACAAAGTTTACAAAGAATAGGCTCGATTGCTAATAATTTTATACCGAGGTAAGTTCCTGTGTAAATGTAGTAACATAATTGTCATTCTAAGTAATTTAATATTATTTATGTGATATGATGATTAATATCATGAAATATTATGCTTTATGGTTATTATTGAATAATATGTAAATTATGAATTGCTACCGAGTATCGATTTTGATGTTCCGTGATGTGTAATCGAGGAAAAAGCCCGTTTGAACCTTGGGAATAGATTAGGATACAAGTGACATGTCACTAGGATGGTTGGGCATCCGAACTCGTTGAGTTGAGTCTGAGTTCACTTATGGATGCAAATGTTCGAACTCGTTGAGTTGGGTCCGAGTTCGTGAGATGTAACTAGGCATCCGAGCTCGTTGAGTTGAGTCTGAGTTCGCTTATGGGCGGGTTACATGGTAGCTTGGCTACATATGTGGCACTTATGTACAAACTTTCCGTGTATTTAAATTATATTCCGATGTGTTCAACGGGTGAATCTTAAGAGAATAAGGAGAATGCCTAAAACGAAGGTGACATGTTGGTAAGTGTGGTAAATGAGAAAATTTGACAGGTATGAGCTTAAATCTTCGGGTTGAGAACTTGGTATGATGAAATCGTAGCATGATATTAAATGCAAATGTAACATGAATGTCTTGGTGTTGTTTATGCAAATGATGTTTTTATGTAGAGTCGCATGATTATGTTACTTACTATTTGCATGTGAACTTACTAAGCATTTATGCTTACTCCTTCCTTTTCCTTCATTGTAGTTTTGACAAACCGACTTGAGAATCGGGATAGGTCGAAGACTCGTTCACACTATCCGAAGGCCTAAATTGGTAAATGGCTTGTGTATCTTGAATGTGGCATGTATGGCAAAATACTCACTTTGTGTAAATGATCTTATGATATGATTATGCTTTGGCAAGAAAAGAGTTTGTGAATGATTAGCCATTGGAATGGCCAATCTAAATCATATTTGATATAGTAAGTCAATAATGCTTGAACATGAAATTGGTATGGAATGACTTAGGCAAGCATGGTATAAATGTATAAGTAATAATCAAAATGACATGTTCAGTTGATTGTGAATTGGTGTGTTTAGACTTGGTATAAAATGAGTAAGCAAAACACATGTATGATGATATATATGAATATTACAATTGATTAAAAATGTTTAATCATTTACTTGATGCTACATTGTATGTATCTATAATGTATTTAAGTATGCGAGGTATTAATGGTAACAAAAAGGCTTGGAAAATAGTGTAAGTGCTAGCTACACGGGCAGAGACACGGCCATGTGTCTCAACCGTGTGGAGGACACGGCCTAGCACACAGGCATGTGACCTGGCGAAGTGGTTCAATTTGTTTTGCTGATGTCATAAACAGAGAGTTACACAGCCTGAGGACACGGGCATGTTGGAGACACACGGGCGTGTCCCTGTGTCCCGATGTATGTTTTAGGCCTCAAAGGCTCGTATAAGGGATGATATACATGTATTTGAAAAGTTTTAATTTGGACGAAATTTTGTGGCCCAATTTTTGCATGTTTGTGAATGTTTAAGTCTGGTAACGCCTCGAACCCTGTCCCGGCATCAGATACGGGTAAGGGGTGTTACAGTTTAATACTCTATCAACTGCTTTAGTTGGGTTTTCGAATAGAAACCATGGGAAACAATATTCGGGTCATAAGGCTCAGACTACTTCAATAGCGAGTGTGGATAATGCTCGACCTAATAGATTTGAGTGTCAACATTGTGGCAGACGTCACCCCAGTGAGTGCTGGATGAATAACCAGACATGTTTCAAGTGTGGATTACATGATCATTTTATCAAGGATTGTCCTGAGATGGTTGAGAAAGAGAAATTTCAGAGTGCAAGATCTGGTAATATAGCTTCTAGAGGGAGGCCACAAAAAAATTAGGAAATAGAGCGAGTAGCAAGAGTGCACCTAGAGATCTGGCTGTGAGGACTGAGGGTAGAGCACCTGCGAGGACTTATGTCATTCGCACTCGTGAAGAGGCTTCATCTCCTGATGTGATTATGGGTACTTTCTCTCTTTATAATACTCCTGTTGTTGCTTTGATTCATCAGGGATCTACCCATTCGTATGTTTGTGTGAAATTGGTGTCTAGCATGAATATGCCTGTTGAGTCTACAGAATTTGTGATAAAAGTGTCAAACCCTCTAGGCAAGTATGTGTTAGTTGACAAAGTATGTAAGAATTATCCTTTAATGATTAGAGATAATTGTTTTCCAGCTAGTCTTATGTTTTTTCCGTTTGATGAATTTGATATAATACTTGGTATGGATTGGTTAACTGCTCATGATGTGATAGTAAATTATGGAAGAAAATTTATTGAACTGAAACGTGAAAATGGGGATATTCTTCTGGTTGAATCAGATGAATCGAATAGCTTGCCTGTAGTGATTACTTCTATGACTGCTCAAAAATGTATAAGAAAGGGTTGTGAAGCTTATCCTTCCTTTGTGTTGAATACAAAAGAGTCTGAGTTGAAAATTAATTCTGTGCCAGTAATATGTGAGTATCCAGATGTGTTTCCGGAAGAGTTGCCCGGATTGCCTCCAATTAAGGAAGTTGAGTTTGGTATTGAGTTAATTCTTGGTACTGCACCTATTTCGATTTCTCCGTATAGGATGGCTCCGATGGAGTTAAAGGATTTGAAAGTTCAGTTGCAAGAATTAATGGATAAAGGTTTTGTGAGACCCAATTATTCTCCGTAGGGCTCACCGGTGCTATTTGTGAAGAAGAAGGATGGTTCAATGAGACTGTGTACAGACTACCGACAGCTCAATTAGGTAACCATAAAGAACAAGTAACCCTTGCCAAGAATCGATGACTTGTTTGACTAATTGAAGGGAGCCACAGTATTTTCCAATTTTGACTTAAGGTCCGGTTACTACCAATTGAGATTTAAAGACTTGGATGTGCCGAAAACTGCTTTTCGGATGAGGTATGGTCACTATGAATTTCTGGTTATGTCATTTGGTTTAATGAATGCTCTCGCTATATTTATGGATTTAATTAACCAAATTTTTAAACCGTACTTGGATAAATTTGTTGTTATTTTTATTGATGATATATTGTTTTATTCTTGTGATGAGACCGAGCATACCGAGCGCTTGAGAATGATTTTGCAAACCATGAAAGGCAAGCAGTTGTATGCTAAGTTTAGTAAAAGAAAATTTTGGCTTCGAGAATTCAAATTTTTGGGGCACATTGTTACGGGTGATAGTATTAGAGTTAACCCGAGTAAGATTTCAACTATTGTTCAATGGAAACCACCGAGGAATGTGTCAGAGGTTAGAAGCTTTCTAGGCTTAGGTAGCTATTATAAACAGTTTGTTAAAGGATTTTCCATGATTGCTACTCCGATGACGATGTTGTTACAAAAAGATGTCAAGTTTGAATGGACAGAAAAATGCCAACAGAGTTTTGAGAAACTAAAGGTATTGTTGACTGAGGCTCTAGTTTTAGTGCAGCTTGAACTGGGAAAAGAATTTGTGGTTTATAGTGATGCATCCTTGAATGGATTGGGTTGTGTACTTATGCAAGAAGGTAGGGTAATAGCTTATCCTTCGAGGCAGCTAAAATCGAACGAGAAGAATTATTCGACACACGATTTTAAATTGGCTGTCATTGTGTTTACGTTGAAGATTTGGAGACATCATTTGTATGGTGAGAAATGTCATGTGTATACTGACCATAAAAGTCTAAAGCACTTGACTACTCAAAAATATTTGAACATACGGCAAAGGAGATGGTTGGAGTTGTTAAAAGATTACAAGTTAGTGATTGACTACCACCGGGAAAGGCGAACGTGGTCGTTGATGCTTTGAGTAGGAAGTCGTTATTTGCTTTGAGGGCTATGAACACTCAGTTGGCCTTATCAGATGTTGGTTCGATTCTAGCTGAGTTAAGAGTTAGACCGATGTTTCTCCAAGAGATTTATGAAGCTCAGAAAAGTGACAGTGATTTGCAAGCCAAAAGAGTCCAATGTGAATTGGGTATGGAATCAGCTTTTTGAATTAGTTCAGATGGGTGTTTGATGTTCTGAGATAAGATCTGTGTTCCTAAAGATACCAAATTGATTCAGAACATTCTGTGTCAGGCACATAGAAGTAGTTTATCTGTTTATTCAGGTAGTACAAAAATGTATAATGACTTGAATAAAATGTATTTTTGGTCGGGAATGAAAAGAGACATTTCAGAGTTTGTTTCTAAATGTTTGATTTGTCAGGAAGTGAAAGTCGAACAGTAGTACCTTCATGTTTACTTCAGCCTGTAGTGGTTCCTGAGTGGAAATGGGACCGTATTACTATGGACTTTGTGACGGGTCTACCTTTGACACCAAGAAGGAAAGATGATATATGGGTTGTAGTAGATTGATTGACAAAGTTGGCTCATTTTATACCAGTACGTACCGACTATTCACTTGATAAGTTAGCCAAATTGTATATTTTTTAAATTGTTAGATTGCATGGAGTGCATTTGTCGATTATATCGGATAGAGACCCGAGGTTCACTTCGCGGTTTTGAAAAAAGTTACAAGAAGGGTTGGGTACGAAATTGCATTTTAGTACCGCTTTCCATCCGCAAACTGACGGTCAATCCGAAAGGGTAATTTAGATTCTTGAAGATATGTTACGGTGTTGTGTTCTTGAGTTCCAAGGTAGTTGGGAAAAGTATTTACCGTTGGTGGAATTTGCTACAACAATAGTTTTCAGTCGAGTTTAAAAATGGCGCGTTATGAGGCATTGTATGGGCATAAGTGCTGAACACCCTTGTATTGGACCAAACTGAGAGAGAATTAGATTCACAGAGTTGATTTAGTCAGAGAAACCGAAGAAAAAGTGAAGGTAATTCGTGATTGTTTGAAAGCTGCTTCGGATAGACAAAAATCCTATGCTGACTTGAAACGAAAAGAGATTGAGTTTCAAGTCGGTGATAAGGTATTTCTGAAAGTATTTACATGGAAGAAAGTTTTGAGGTTTGGACGGAAAGGCAAATTAAGTTCACACTTTATTAGACCATATGAGATTACCGAAGGGATAGGGCCGATAGCTTATCGGTTGGTTTTGTCATCTGAATTAGAAAGAATTCATGATGTGTTCCATATGTCTATGTTGCGCGGATACTAATCTGATCCTTCACATGTGATTTCACCAACGGAGGTTCAGATTCGACTGGATATGACTTATGGCAAAGAGTAGGTTAAGATTTTAGCTCGAGAAGTCAAACAGTTGAGAAACAAAAGTATTGCCCTTGTGAAAGTATTATGGTAAAGACATGGGGTTGAAGAGGCTACATGGGAGACCGAGGAAAACATGGGAAATCAATACCCAAACCTTTTCACCGATAAGATTTACGGGGACGAAAATCCCTAATGGTGAGAGAGTTGTGACATCCTAAATTAGAGCCAAGTCAAAACAGTGGTTTTGAGACCACAAATTCGAAGTAGAAATAATTATTTTATGATTATTATGAGGTCTATGCTATGATTACATGCTTGTGTGAAAATCTCATGAAGAAATTTTGTGAACAAGTGTCCAAACTAACTTTTAGGACTAAATTGCAAAAGTTGCAAAATGTGAGTTCTAGAAGCTTTAAGCATGAAATTGCCATGGGTTATTAATTAGAGGTCCTTAAATAGCAATTTGCCCAATTTCTATTTTTATGGACAAAAATGGACATAGTAAAATTTGAAAGAAAGGCATTAAATGGCATTTTGGTCATTTGGTTAATAAAAGAATAAAAAGGGAAAATGAAGCAAAATTTGCTCATCTTCTTCAAATGTGTGCCAAAAATTAGAAGAGCCATAACTAGGGTTTTTCTTCAACTTTCAAGCTCGATTGTAAGTACACCCTAGCCTCGTTTTTAATGTTATTTATGTTTTCAAAATCCTTGAATCATGACCTACCTATGTCTAGCCTTATTTTGAGTTAGGGTTCATGTTTAAAAATTGACACATGTGTGACATGCATGTATTTTGATGTTTAATGGAGGAATATGAAAGTTTGATGTATGATAAACATCTTTTACTATATGGTTTTTCATGAAAATATCTAAAAAGGACTTATTTATAAAGTTTGTAAAAAGAGTAGTAAGATGTATGATTTGATGAGAAATGTGGACTGTTATGAGCATGTTATAAGTTCAGCTAGGCTTGGGTAACAAAGAAAATGAGTACATTTCATTTTATTAGCCTAGGGACTAATTTGTAAATATGTGAAAGTTTAGAGGAAAAATTGTAATATTTCTAAAGTATGATTTATGGACTGTTTTGAATAATATGATAATTACATAAGTGAAATTTGCTATTATAGATTAAGAAAAATGGAGTCCGTACCTCAACCGAGGAAAGAACAAGGTTGTGGACTATATCGAGTAATTAGCCATGTTTTGGTACCGAGGTAAGTTCATGTGTAAATAATGCAATGTTATTTCATGTTTTAATGTTTTATTAATGTATGAGTGTCTATGTTTAATTGTTATGACGAGTGTATGAACAACATTATAGTCCATGAGCATGACACTGTGAACGAGTTCGACGAATATGTGACATCGAGAAAATCTCGTTTGAACCTTAGGAATAGATTAGGATACGAGTGACATGTCACTAGGAACTATGTGATTATGAGCTCATGAGATTATGTGTATATGTGACTATGTGAATTCGGGTGCTAGTCATGTACGTCCTATCGATGGCTGGGTAGCCCAGCATGTGTTTGAAGTACCTGTCAGCTTGTGTGAGCAACCCGTGTAGTTACGTCCTAACTGTCAGCTTGTGTGAGCAGGCCCGTGATTAGCTCAAGAGTGAGAAATGTGTGAGATCAGATATGAGGTAGCCCTGACTACGTATGTGGCACTTATGTGCAAACTTTTCGTGTATCCGATAGTATTCCAAGTGTTCAATGGGTAAATCAATAAGATATGCAACAAATAAGTCAATGATGAGGAAATATGAGAATGTGTTATGATTTGGTATAGGTATGTACGGAAAACTCAAATGAATGAGCTCGGTATGTGATGAACTTTTGGTAAGATTGAGAATGAGTAAGTTATGCCTATGTAACTATGATGACATATATGTAAAATTATGTTATGTTTATTATATAATATTCATGCTTATGTTGCTATTTATTTGCATGTGAACTTACTAAGCTTTATGCTTACTCCCCTCTCTTTTCCATTTTCTTATAGTATCGCCAAGCTAGCTCGAGGATCGAAGGACATCGGAGCTTGATTCATATTATCAAACTAATCTTTTGGGTTTAGTGAACTTAAGTATTTTGAGTATGGCATGTATAGGGACTTGGTCTTTCTGTTGTATGTCATATTGGTTTAGCCAAATGTGTTGGCTTATAATGATTTGATGATTCATTTTGTATACGGCCATGAGTTATGGCCCATATTAATTATGGAGATGTAATCCTATTCATATATGCATGCATGTGCTATGGTCACTCATGATGTGGTTAAATGCATTTGGCTTGGATGAATGGTGAATATGATCATGGATGTTTGATGATGGAATTGTGAGTAAATGGCATAATAATAACTAAGGCATGAATGTATAAAATGGAAGTAAATTGATGTTAAATATTGTATGTGATTTGGTAAGCTTGGTCTAAATAAAATATGAAGTCTTAAGCTAGCATAAATTGATAAGAAGTTAATATGCATGACCCATGTTTATGAATGTGTAAGTGCTCATTTATGCCATGTAGGATGTCATTGATATGCTTAAGTGTTCATGTGTTATTGAGGGTGACAAAAGACTTGGAAAATAGCCTCAAAGTTGTCCACACGGGTAGGCACACGAGCATGTGTCTAAACCGTGTGTGACACACGGTCTGCCCCATGGGCGTGTGACCCGGCCGTGTGTCCCCTACACCCTAATTAGGTAAAATAGAATGTCCAGTAGTAAACACACGGACAGAGACATGGCTGTGTGTCTCAGCAGTGTGAAGGACACGGCCTCAGGACATGGGCATGTGCCCAGGCCGTGTGAAGTCTGCATCTGATTTTTAGAATTTAATTCGCCATACGGCCAAAGCACACGAGCGTGTGACCCTCCAAAATAAGAAAATTTTCTAAGTGTCACAAAAGTTTCGGAATTTCTCGATTTAGTCCCTAACCACATTCAATGCATATTTTGGGCCTCGTGGGCCCTTATAGGGGACAATATGCTTGTGTAAGAATTTTTTTAACTTGGGCAAAATTTTATGGATTAGTTTTGTATGAATGTTTATGTTTGAGTCAGGTAACGCTTCGAACCCTGTTCCGGTGTCGAATACGGGTAAGGGGTGCTATAGACACACGGTCGGATCACACGCTCATGATGTTGACCGTGTGTCACACACGGCCTACACATACGCCCGTGTGTCTACCTGTGTGGACAATAATAAGGCTATTTACCAAGCCAATTGCCACCCTACCCACACATACACTTACCCCAATTCAAAGGCACAAAACAATACATACTTAGGCAACAAAACATCTACATTCATGGTTAAGACATATCAACTTTATATCTTTATCTAACATCTTCACTACATTTATTAAGCCCTAAATCAAACATACAAATCTCACATTCATTAGGCTTCATTCAATTACTATCTAGTCACCAAATTATACTCAAATTCCTCATCTCATCAATAGGTCACAATTCCAAACATTACACAATCATGCCATAAATCACATTTCCAAATATTTCACATTCACCAAGTATACCATGATCATATCACCATAGACATTGACACATATATGAATATACTTAGGCTTACAACCATGTTGCCACTATAAGCTAACTTACATGGCCAAATAGCAAAACAAGCCTTTGACGATTACAAGCCATTACATTGGCTAAAATCATATGACGTATATAACATAATGACCAAGTCCCTATACATGCCATAAACTCAAAATACATGAATTCATCAATACCCAAAATGATAGCTTGATAGTGTGATAGGATCTCCGGCGATCTCCAACCCGAGCTAGCTTGACGACACTATAAAACATAGGAAAGGAAGGGTGTAAGCTATATAGCTTAGTAAGTTCGTATGAAAATAATAAGCAACTCTTACCAATCATTTACAAAGTCCAATAATATAAGCACAAGATAATATAAATTGCATTAAAACCCACAATTATAACTTATTCAGTCACATTGTTTGCTCTATCAATTTGCAAGCATAATTTAACATGTCTTGACATTAGCCTAATAACTGAAATCTCTCAATTATAACCATTTACCACAATCAACCAATCATTTCAAGCATCATAATAAACATGCACATTAATTATGAGTGTTCACTTTTCAAGCATATATTCTAACACCTTTCAATTATTTCAAGCCCATATCTTCTCATAATCATTTTAATAGGCAATTATGCCAATCTTTCCTTTTTTTTCATATCCGATAAATCACAATTTGTGTGAATCAAACATGCTAGATCATAACTCAATTTGGCCTGAAAGCCAATTACACAATCGCCAACTGAATTTACCTTATATTTCGTACATCACAAGTATAGTTCAATAATCACAAGGCTTTCACAAAAACATTTTCATGGAAACCATGAGCTCACAAGTCAATGCTTATAAAATTTATGTACATACCTGTACAAATTCATAATACTTACATGCTCTTTCTCTTCTTTGACATACCCATTAAATTTCTCGTTGAACCACTTGAAATACTAAAGGATACTCGGGAATCTTGTACACTCAGTACTGTATCAATGCCCTATCTCAGATATGGTTTTACATGTAATCTCGTATCGATGCCAATAGCCCAGCAGTATTCTTACACGAAGTCTCATATCGATGCTATATCCCTGATATGGTCTTACATGTAATCTCAGTAACCCTAATGTCATGACATTTGTATCCTATCTATTCCAAATGTTCAACCGGGATTTTACGCTTGTCGAAACTTTGTTGAATACGTCCAAGGGTTAATCACAATTCATCCAATAATAAAGCCTTTAAAACATAACTAAAACAATGCATTATTTGCATACGAACTTACCTCGGCATAAAAATGACGATAAAGGCCTAACAGTCAAATACTTGTTTTTCCCCCGTTGTAATTCCGAACCTCATTTTTCTTTATCTATAATATCATATTTAACTTATTTAATCATTATACTATTCAAATCAACTCAAAATCACATTATGGCAAAAATTACATTTTTGCCCCTAAATTTTCACATTTTTACAATTTAGTCCCTAGGCTCGTAAAATGAAATGTACTCAATTTATTCAATACCCATGCCTAGCCAAACCTTATACATGATTATAGAAGCCCAAATTTTTCTTTTATTCACATTTTAACACCCATTTTACAACTTTTTACAAATAAATCCTTTTTAGGCAGTTTCATCAAAAATTACTTAGAAAAAGTCGTTTATCAAACAACTAACATGCACTTTCTACCATTAAACATCAAAATACACAAATATCCATCATGGATAAAATTTTATACTTTGATTATGTCTTAAATTAGTGGTAGAAATAGATAGATCATGTTTCAAGGATTTCAAAAATATAAAAATCATTAAAACGGGGCTAGAACGGACTTACAAACGAGCTTGGAAGCTTGAAAAACCATAGCCATGCTTTCCCCTTGTGAATTTCGGCCATGGGAGGAAGATGGACAAAAATTGGCTTTCAATTTGGCTTTTTAATTCATTTAATTACTAAATTACTAAAATTCCCTTAATGAAAAACTTTAGAAACATACCTAACCATGTCCATTTTTGTCCAACAACTTAACCAATGGTCTAATTACCATTTAAGGACCTTGAATTTAAAATTTCATAGCAATTAGACACCTCTAGCATGTAGAACTCAACTTCTGCACCTTTTACAATTTAGTCCTTTTGACTAAATTTAGTGCCCAAACGTCAAAATTTTCGAACGAAATTTTCATGAAATCATTCCATAAAATTGTAGACCATAAAAATATAATAAAAACAAATTTTTCTATGTCGAATTTGTGGTCCCGAAACCACTGTTTTGACTAGACCCAAAATCGGGCTGTTACACGTCCGAAAGAAAAATACGCCTAGCGCTCATCAACATATTGTCAAAGTAACCCATACTTGATTTATCCTATGGCATGCCAACAATATCTGACTCTGCCCGAATGGTTAATATGGTAACCAATAATCCAATTTCATTATAAGTTCAATCCACATTCTATCAACCTCAAAATATCATCAATTCATCAATTCATATATCATGTTTTAGCTCAATTTCATACATAATATCATAAATCATAAGTTAAACTACTTTTCATTCTATTAAATTTAGTCATCCATCTCGATAATCTATCCAATTCATATCAATTCATTTCAATATTTTCAACACACTTCAGTATCATACCAAGAAAAACATCTGAATATGAAATAAATATATTTATTCGAATCATAGAAATACAAATCAAAATTTTAGACTACGCGTTGTCGGCTCTCGCCTTTTCTTTCCCTCTTGACGTTCCCGCGTCGTCTTTGGCTATGAATAATAATTCGAAAATACACAATATCAAATTCTATGTCAAATCACATTCAATTACAAAGTCACACATATTTTGCAATTTATTCAATATAGTCCCTAAAATAGAGATTAGCATAACTTTCAATTGAAGTCTCAGATTAAAATCCGATTTCACCAAAACTCATTAGAGACCTTCTATTTTTTATCCCTACCAATAAATCATGACAATTTTTCATTTTATTCAATTTGGTCTTTAATGTATGAAACTAACAATTAAGCTTTACAATTTAGGCTTTTCATATATTAAGCTTAATTTCTAACAATTTCACACTTAATTCTTCAAGAAATCAACAATGACAACTTTCTAAAACTTTAATAGTTTTACAAATTGATATATGGTCTAGCTAAATCAAGCTTTTATGATCTCAAATCTCTAAAAATTACAAGAAAAAAAACCTAATTTCAGTTACCTATATATGGTCGAATGTGATAAGGAAAAGGTTGAAGCTTTGCTAAATGTTGACTATGAATGGTGAAACAATTGAAAGAAAAATGGTGAACATTCACTAACTATTCCTATTTATATTTAACTTTTAATTAGTTTAATTTAATTAAGCTTTAGTCTTAATAATTCTTTATTAATTAAACTAATGAAACTTAACATCATCATCATCCACTATCTCCCTTTTAAAAATGGTTTAATAACCACTTTGGCCCTTTGATTAATTGCTAACTAAATCTTCAAGCCATTTTCTAATTAAAAATCTATTGTGATTGGAATTTTACGATTTAGTACCTGAGCTACAACTAGTCACTAATTCAATAAATTCATGCATATACTAGCTCCATAAATATTCATATTTAATATTTGCGGGCTCAGTTTATAGAAATAGGGTCCCGAAATTGTATTCCTCGATACCAATGAAAATCATATCATTACAAGTTTAATGATTTTAAATAACATATTAATATACATAATTTAATAATAATTTTAACTAAGTGGGACAACCATCATCATCCACTATCTACTATTTAATATTGGTTTATTTACCATTTTGTTCCTTTGGATAATTATTATTTACCATATCGACTTTGGATAGATTGAAAATATTTTCCAACCTCTTCAAAAATAAATTTATCGCTATTATATCCCGATAACGAGGTAGGCACTGTTTGAGTACGAGTTCATTTGGGAATTATTGGTGGCATTTTACCCAAATTCTTTATCTTTCAATCACAACCAAGTAGTGCTCTAATACTAACCAACTAACCCATAGTTAACAACAATAACCCACAAGCAACAAAAATCAAAACTAATCAACAAAAGTGTAAAGAAAATAAACAAGAAGGAAGTTTAAACCGTATGGAATTATTGTTGGTACTGCGGAATGAATCGGTAGAGCGCTGTTCCAAGGCAATGAGTGGCATACTAGAAAAAAAAAGACAAAGAAAGCAAAATAATATAACAAAAGAAACAAACAAATAGAAATAGATCGAAAGGAAGAAGAAAATTCTAGAGAAAAGATGAAGATGGGGGAAGATTAAGGGTGGCTAGCGCTTAGAATGATTGATTTGGAGGTTTTGAGGATGTTTTGAGGGTTAAAACCTTGAAAGACACATGAATCGTGATTCATGGACTCGTTTTTGGTGTGACCCGACTTGGATATTGCGATAACCAGGGGTAGATGTCGCGATATTCTGAAAATTTTTTAATCCCCACATTTTGAATCTATTTATGGTATCATGATATCCAATAGTGGATATCATGATATCTAGTAGTGGATATAGTAATACCACTATGTTACCCACAAAATATAATTTTTGAAATGTTAAGGGATATAGAGATACCAAGGTTGGGTATCGTAATATCCATAAGGTTTTTGGCCCCTTTGTAGAAACTGTCGGAGGTATCGTGATATCCCCCTTTGGATGTCACGATACCACTGAATGAAGGAGAAAAAATTTAAAGAACTTTTTCTTTTACCCCTAAACATGCAAAATGAAATCTACAAGTCTAAAAATGAAAAGCGCGACACTTTTAACCTAATATAAGGGAGAAAAATAAATGGAGTCCACACTTAAATCGGTTTAATTATATACAAAGCAAGTTCAAATTTAAAGTCATTCTTTGACGATACATCATGTACCGGAAGTGGAACTTCCATGAAGTTCTAGATACTTTGGCCCTTCTCTTGTTCATTATTGGGTTGATCTAGGCCTCCTTCAAAAAATGAACATATATAACTTGCCTTGACTTAGGCCATTTCGATATGTACATTTTGAGCCAATTCTCACTCAAACCAAATCCACTACTTGCACCTTCTGAAGGATCGTCAATGTTGAGATCACAAACTTAACTTGTTTTGAGTTCTCCACCTTTATTTGAATATACCTATGTTGGAGCACTTCCTCAACAAGTTTTTGTTATAGGGTTTCCTCTAGAACGTCTGAGAAATGTGGCAGCTCCTCCACACTAACCTTACTAGGGTCAGAGATTTCCTTTTTACCACAAAACTCTTCACTTAATTCTCTAAATTCTATCTCTTGTCAACAATCAACCCTTGAGTCTTATTTCTCAACTATTCCAAAGAGGGCCTCTTCCTCCACTTCAACAGTGTTTAACTCAACACACTTGTCCACTGGAGCAGTCTCCTTAACTTGCCATTTGATGACTTCTAACACGAGGTACAACTGATTCTGTATAGCTTTCATGTTTTCTTAGCATTCAGACGTGCCATCCTCAAATGCGCTACCTCAAGTGGTTTGGTAGTGATCTTAATTAGGCTCTTCCCAATACGCACTGTAACACCCCTCACCCGTATTCAACGCCAGAATAGGGTTACGGAGCATTACCAGACATATAATACAATTAAACATACATTTCACATACATTTTCAAATTTCATGTAATCATCATTCAACATCATTCACATTGTCCCTAATATGAGCTTACGATGCCCTAAACATGCATTTGGGGTGGTTCGGGACTAAACCAATAACTTATGAAATTTTTGAAACACTTAGAAAATTTTCCAAAATACAAGGGACACACGCTCGTGGGGCCTAGCTATGTGTTTCACACGGCCAAAGACACGTCCGTGTCACAAGCCATGTGGACATTTGAAATGGAATCACATGGTCATGTCCCAGCCTGGTGTCCAACCTCATGTAACTCTCTGACTTAGGTCACACGGCCAACCACACGCCTATGTTACCAGCTTGCCACACACGCCCGTGTGGCAGGTCGTATGCTAGGCCGTGCCAAACTTGTAGGGTATACTGACTTATGCCACATGGTCGTGTGCTATGCCGTGTGGAGCATATTGACTTGATTTCTAATTCAACACTAGGGGACACACGACCGTGCAACTTGACCGTGTGTCACACACGGCTAAGACATACGCCCGTGTCTCTACCTGTATGGACAAAAATAGGCTATTTACCAAGTCATTTTGCCACCCAAATTTGTATACACCTACACCAAACCAAATGGCACCAAAACATGGCATAAATAGGCAGCCTTCGGCACATCCGAATCTTTAATTCACAACTGGTAATAGCCAGATCTCATATCAATTTTTGAAAATATGATTGCTCGTTTCAACTGATCAAACAAATCATCAATTCTCGGCAAAGGATATTTATTCTTTATTGTAACTTTGTTGAGCTGACGATAATCGATACACATTCCCATCGTCCCATCTTTCTTATTTACAAATAGAACTGGAGCACTCCAGGGTGAAAAACAAAGTCGCGTAAAACCTCTATCTATTAACTCTTGCAACTGAGATTTCAACTCTTTCAATACTATTGAAGCCATTCTGTACGGAGCTATTGATATCGGTGATGTTCCTGGCACTAATTCAATAGTAAACTCAACCTCTCTAATCGGTGGCAACCCAGGCAACTCCTCTAGAAAAACATCCGAATATTCACAAACTACTGGCACTGACTCAATCTTCGATTCAGACACTTTTGTATCCAATAAATACGCAAGGTAAGCTTTGCAACCTTTTCTCACATATCTCTGAGCTAACATCAACGAAATCACAACAGGCAATCCACTCGACTGATCTGATTCAATTCGAAGGATTTCACTATTCTGACATTTCAATTCAATAGTCTTTCATCTACAATTCACAAAAGCATCATGCAGCGTCAACCAATCCATACCCAGACTTACATCAAATTCATCAAACAGTAATAACATCAAATTTGTCAGAAAACAGTAACCCCGAGTTATCAAAGGACAGTTCTTGCAAACTTTATCAACAGGAATATTTACCTAAGGGCACAAACTCGGTAGAATCAATAGGCAAACTCTTATTAGACACTAAATTCATACAAATATATGAATGAGTCGATCCAGGATCAACCAAAGCAATTACATCAATGTCGTAAAGAGAAAATGTACCGGTGATAACATCTAGTGACGACGCATCTTCACAAGCACGAATAGCTTAAGCTCTGGCTGGCGCTCTAGCCTCGGATCTCACAGCAGAGTCCTTTGCCGTTCCTTTACTACTGGTCACATTTCCCGTATATCTAGGTGGTCTCCCTCTAGAAGTTGTGTTACTCAGTCTTGCATTCTGAAATTTATCTTTCTCGGCTAACTCAAGACAATCTCTAATAAAGTGATCTAACGAACCACATTTGAAACAAGTTTTATTATTCATCCAGCAATCTCCAAAATGTCGTCGTCCACACTATTGACACTCAGGTTTATTATTTCTTACACTACCAATACTCGATACTGATGTAGCTTGAGCTTTAAGACTCGAGTATTGTTTTCCATGATCTCTATTTAAATATCCCACTGAAGCATTCAGACAACTATATGAATCTTGTGATTTATTTGATGAAGACTAATATGGTTTACTCATCAGTCTCTTTCTTGGATCTCTAGCCTCAAAGTCATTTTTTTCTCTTTTCCATGCCAAGTTCCTTGGCTTTGCAAGCTCGGTCAACTAGCACTACAAATTTTTTTAACTCTAGA
The DNA here is from genome assembly GCA_025698465.1 of Gossypium longicalyx. Lineage (NCBI taxonomy): Eukaryota > Viridiplantae > Streptophyta > Magnoliopsida > Malvales > Malvaceae > Gossypium > Gossypium longicalyx. The sequence continues at coordinate 47,705,983 of CM046995.1, forward strand.
ATCCCGACTAGTAATCTGATATCTTCATTCAATCCATCTTCAAATCGTTTACACATAATTTTCTCAGTTGAAACACATTCCCGAGCATATTTACTGGGTCTCACAAACTCTCTTTCATACTCAGTCACAGACATTAAGCCTTGTTTTCTCTCCAGAAACTCTTTGCGTTTTTGGTTGATAAATCGTTGGCTAGTGTATTTCTATCTGAACTTAGATTAAAAGAAATCCCAGGTGACAATTTCTCTCGGTACCATAGATACTAAAGTATTCCAACATTATACACTGTGTCTCTCAAAAGTGATACGACACATTTTACACATTCAGCTGGTGTGTAGGATAGTTCATCAAATACTCTAATAGTATTCTCAAGCCAAAACTCGGCTCTCTTAGGGTCGTCTTCAACAATAGCTCTGAATTCTTCAGCCCCCTAATTTCAGATCTTATCAACAGGTGGCTTGTTCAATCGTAAAATTTCCACACTTGAGGAGCTACAAAAATTGGTTGAGGATTACGTGGGGGTGGAGGTTTTTGATCAACCGGATTTGTTCAAACAAACTCCGTAAACCACTCGTTCATCATCTAGAAGAAGTCTTCTTTGGCCTCTCCTTTCTAACTAACCGATACGGGTCTCGACTCAGATTGCACTACTCCGTGAACGGAAGCTGGCGAATTACTCTCAACATCATCAGCAATAGCTCAATTGGGATCCATTGCTATAAGAAAACACGTTTTAAACTGTCAAGAGATATCACACTATCATAGGTTATTTATGGCATGTATAGCTAGACTCTCACACACGCTACGTTAGTCTGAGAATCGACTAAACCATAGCTCTAATACCAAATAATTTAACACCCCTCACCTATATTCAATGCCAGAATAGGGTTACAGAGCATTACCGGACATATAATACAATTAAAAATACATTTCACATACATTTTCAAAATTCATGTAATCATCATTCAACATCACTCACATTGTCCCTAATACGAGCTTACGAGGCCCTAAGCATGCATTCAGGGTGGTTCGAGACTAAACCGATAACTTATGAAAATTTTGAAACACTTAGAAAATTTTCAAAAATACAAGGGATACACGCCCCGGCCGTGTGTCTTATACGGCCAAAGACACACCCACGTCACAGGCCGTATGGACATTCAAAATAGAATTACATGGCCATGTCCCAGCTCATGTCTGACCTCGTGTAACTCTCTGACTTGGGTCACACAGCCAACCACACACCCGTGTGACCAGCCCGTGCGCCCTTTGAAATGGCCACACACGCCAGTGTACCAGGCCGTGTGCTAGGCTGTGCCAAACCTGTAGGGTATACTGACTTATGCCACGGCCAAGTCACACACCCGTGTTCTTGGCCATGTGGAGCATACTAACTTGATTTCTAACTCAACACCAAGGGACACACGACCGTGCAACCTGACCGTGTGTCACAAACGGCTGAGACACACGTCTGTGTCTCTGCTCGTGTGGACAAAAATAGGCTATTTACCAAGCCATTTTGCCACCTAAATTTGTATACACCTACACCAAACCAAATGGCACCAAAACATGGCATAAATAGGTAATCAAACCAACTAAATCAAGCCTAGTTCATGTTGGTTCTATACCATCATCCACAATACACATAAATAATTCCATTTATACCAAATTCACATTCATATTTCAACCAAATAAACACTTTCAAACATACATCATTATGCCTTAACTCACAAGCATATAACTTCTCAAAAAGCAACCATTCACCATAAGCATTAGCATAGCAATTATCAACACAAGACAAAGGCCATTTACACATATATATACATGACCAAATAACCAAAATAAGCCAATTCACATGGCTATGCACAAAAGCAAATACTTAACATTTACAAGCCATTTCAAATGACTAAATTCATTACCAACACATATACCAAAATGACCAAAGTTCCTATACATGCCATATAATCAAAAAAACAAATTCAAAAGTACCAAGGTAGATGCTCGATAGTGTGATACAATCTCCGACGACTCCCAATCCAAGTTAGCTTCGATATTCACTATAAAACATGAGAAAATAAACAAAGTAAGCTATAAAGCTTAGTAAGCTCATATGAAATAAACTCATTTAATCATAAATACAAAATTCATACAATTGAATATATCATCACATAACTCATATTAGCTAACAAACCTTCAACATAATCAATCACAATATTAGTTATGAAATTCACAAGTTTCATCGATTCAATACTTATACGGTTCTTTTACATACTTGTACCATCTCTTACGAGTGTCATACTTATCCATGTCTTTCACATACCAGTTGAACCATTTACAATACTATTAAATACACAGGAAACTCGCATCCTAATGCCACATACATAGCCGAAGCTATCTCAATATCGTATCACATATAATGCTCACTCTCGAGCTATCAACGAGCCTGCTCACACAAGTTGACAGTCATGACGAAGCTACACGGTGCTGTTCACATAAGCTAACGAGTATCCGTAACACATGTCAAAAAACTCAGCCACCGATAGGACACACGGACCAACACCCAAATCACATAATCCCTAATGACATGTCATTTGTATCCTAATCTATTCCTAAGGTTCAACTGGGATTTCACACTTGCCGAATCATCGTCGAACATGTTCGTAGTGTCGTATTCACAGTTTATACAATACCAAAGCATTTAAAACACAAATATAACAATGCTTATTACATACGAACTTACCTCGAATGCAAAAATGACGAAACGAGTCGATTAGTCCAAAACCTTGTTCTTTCCCCGATCTAAATCCGTATTTCACTTTTCTTGATCCAAATGTAATCAAAATTAATTTATTTAATTATCACACTATTCAATTTAGACCAAAATATACATTAAGGAAACTTTACACTTTTTCCCCTAAGATTTCAACATTTTTACAATTTAGTCTTTATCTCATAAAAATACAAATTCATGCAATTCAACCTAAACCCATGCTAGCTGAATTTCAATTAGGTCCTTGGCAGCCCACATTTTTAATTTATTTTACAATTTAACCATGAATTTTACACATTTCACAATTTAATCCTTCTTTGGACATTTTACTAAAAATCACTTAACAAATGTTGTTTATTAATCAACAAGCATGCATATATCTTCAAACATCAAAACACATGCTAATTCATCAATGGAAAAACCCTAAACCTTTAAAAATTTTACAAATTAGTCCCTAGGCTAGCTAGATTAAGCTGCAACGATCTCAAAAACATAGAAATCATTAAAAATTGGACAAAAATCGTACCTAAATGGGTAATAGAAGCTTGAACGCACTTAGAATGCATCCATGGTGGTTTTTTTTAGCTTAAAATCGGTTAGGTGAAGAAGATGGACTAAAAAATGGTTTTATTATATTTATTTAATCTTTATTTATCAATTTACAATAATAACCTTTAATTAAAACATTAAAATCACCTAATTAATGCCCATTTTTGTCCACTCATATTAAAAATTGACTAATTACCACATAAGGACCTCTAATTTAAGATTTCACAGCTATTTGACACTTTTAGCTAATAGAACTCCACTTTTACACTTTACGCGATTTAGTTCTTTTTATCAAATTAAGCATTCAAACGATAAAATTTATTAACAAAATTTTCACACATTCATACTATCACACTGTAGATCTTAAAATAATAATAAAATAATTAATTCAACCTTGAATTTGTGGTCCCAAAATCACTTTTCCAATTTGACTAAAAACGGGCTGTTACAACTCTCCCCCTTAACAATTTTCGTCCCCGAAAATCTTACCAGAAAAGAGCTTAGGGTACTGTTTTCTCATAGCTTCTTTAGGTTCCCACGTAGCTTCTTCAACACCGTGACGCTTCTAGAGAACCTTAACTAAAGCGATGCTTTTATTTCTTAATTCTTTAACCTCTCGAGCTAAAATTTTGACCGGTTCTTCGCTATACGTCATATCAAGTTGAATTTCAATCTCTGCTGGAGAAATTACATGTGATGGATCCAACTAATACCTTTGTAACATCGACACAAGAAATACATTGTGGATCTTTTCTATCTCTAACGATAAAGCTAACCAGTCCTATTCTTTCAATAATTTCATACGGCCCGATAAATCGCGGACTCAATTTTCCTTTGCGACTAAAACGAAGAATTTTCTTCCATGTAGATACTTTCAAAAATACTCTGTTGCCAATATGAAATTCAATGTCTTTACGTTTCAAATCCGCATACGATTTCTGTTGATCTGAAGCTGTTTTCAAACTGTCGCAAATTGCCTTCACTTTATTTTCAGTCTTTCTAATCAAATTAACCTCGTGAATCTTTTTCTCACTAAGCTCGGTCTAGTACAATGGAGTTAGGCATTTACGATCATACAATGCTTCATATGGTGCCATCCTTATGCTCGATTGAAAACTATTGTTAAACGAGAATTCAACCAATGGAAAATATTTCTCCCAGTTGCCTTCAAACTCTAAAACATAGCAACGAAGCATATCTTCTACAATTTGAATTCTTCTCTCAGACTGACCATCGGTTTGTGGATGAAAAGCAGTACTAAAATGCAACCGCGTACTTAAAGCTTCTTGTAATTTCTTCCAAAATCACGATGCAAATTTCGGGTCTCTATCTGAAATAGTAGAAACTAGTACCCCGTGAAATCTAACAATCTCAGAGATATACAACTCAGCTAATCTATCAAGCAGATAGTCTGTACGTACCAAAATGAAATGTGCAGACTTCATCAATCGATCAACGACAACCCACACAACATATTTATTTTTTGGAGATAGGGGTAATCCCAATACAAAATTCATCATAACTCTATCCTATTTCCATTATGGTATCATCACGGGCTGTAGTAGTCCTGAAGGCACTTGATGTTTGGCTTTAACTTGTTGACAAACCAAGCATCTCGACAAACACTCTGAAATGTCTCGTTTCATGCCTAACCACCAATACAATTGTTTCAAATCATTATACATTTTTGTACTCCCCGTATGAATACCACTACATGTTTCATGTAGAATTTTCTGAATAAGCTCAGAATTCTTTGGTACACAAATTCTACCTCAGAACATTAAACAATCATCGGATCCGATCTGATAATCTAAATCAATAGTCGACTCGCATTGCACTCTTTTAGCTTGCAAATCATTATCACACTTCTGAGCTTCACAAATTTGTTGAAGAATTAACGGTTTAGCTTTTAACTTAGCCAAAATCAAACCATCATCAGATAAGGTTAACTGAGTGTTCATCGCTTGCAAAGCAAATAAAGATTTTCTACTTAGAGCATCCACGACTACATTCGCTTTCCCTAGATGATAATCAATCACCAATTCATAGTCTTTCAATAACTCGAGCTATCAATGGTTCTACTCACACAAGTTGATAAGTATCCACAACACATGCCGGATAACTCAGCCACCGGTAGGACGCATGGACCAACACCCAAATCACATAATTCCTAATGACATGTCATTTGTATCCTAATCTATTCTAAAGGTTCAACCAGGATTTCACACTTGTCGAATCATCGTCAAACATGTTCGTAGTATCGTATTCATAGTTTATGCAATATCAAAGCAATTAAAACACAAATATCACAATGCTTATTACATACGAACTTACCTCGAATGCAAAAACGACGAAACAAGTCGATTAGTCCAAAACCTTGTCCTTTCCCCAATCTAAATATGTATTTCACTTTTCTTGATCTAAATGTAATCAAAATTAACTTATTTAATTATTAATCTATTCAAAATTAAATTATTTAATTATGACTCTATTCAATTTAGTCCAAAATACACATTAAGGTAACTTTACACTTTTGTCCTGTAATAGCCCGTTTTTAGTCAAATCAGAATAGTGGTTTTGGGACCAAAAATTTTAGGTTAAAATACTTATTTTATTATTATTTTAAGGTCTACAGCATGAATATATGATTGTGTGAAAGTTTCGTTTAGAAATTTTATTGTTTGAATTCTCAATTTGATAAAAAGGACTAAATCGCGTAAAGTGCAAAAGTGTTGTTCTAATATTAAAGGTATCTATTAGCTATGGATTATAAATTGAAGGTCCTTATGTGGTTAATAATCCATTAACTTACTTAGTGGACAATTTTGGACATTAAATAGATAATATTAATGGTTTTATACTAAGGTTAATTAGGTAAATATGTTAATAAACATAAAATAAATAAAACCAAAATAAAAGTGATCATCTTTTATTGTTCTTTCAATTGAAATTTGAGAAAAGAAAATGTTCATGGAAGCCATTAGGGTTCAACAACTTCAAGCTTAAATTGGTGAGTGTTTTTTACCCGGTTTTTAATGATTTCTATGTTTTTGAGATCGTTGCAACTAGGTCTAGCTAGCCCAGGAACTATTTTACAAAATTGTTAAAGATTTTGAATGATTCCATTGATGAATACATGTGTTCTTTGATGTTTGATGATAGATTTTTTTTGTGAATTATAGAAGTTTTATAGAGTGATTTTTATTGAAAATACAAATTGGGGATTAAATTGTAAAATGTGGAAACTTTGTGGTTAAAATGTAAAATAAATGAAAAATATGGGCTGCTAGGAGTATAATAGTAATTCAGCTAGCATGGGTTAGTCCTAAATTGCATTAATTTGTGTTTTTATCAAAAAAAGGACTAAATTGTAAAATTGGTGAAATAATAGGGGCAAATGTGTAAAAGTGATAAATTGAATAGAGGGATTATTAAATAAGCTAAATTTGGTATTATATAGATCAAAAAAAGTGAAACTCAGGGTTAGATCGAGGGAAAAATAAAGTTATCGACTAATCGACTTGTGTCGTCGTTTTTACATCTGAGGTAAGTTTGTATATTATAAGTTTTAATACAAATGTATTTCATATACTTTAATATTGCATAAATTGTGAATACGAGACTATGGATATGATCAATAGTGATTTGACAATGATTCGACATTCGAAATCCCGGTTGAACCTGAGTTTAGGATACTATTGACATTTCATTAGGGGATACATTGAGTTGGCTTCAGGCCATGATATTAGCACTTCAGGTGCGAGTTATACCGATTTGGCTTGGGCCCATGAATATCAGCCGATTTGGCTTCGGGCCATGATATCAGTATTTCGGATATAAGCTACCTTGATTTGGTTTCAGGCCATGGTATAGGTACTTAATGTGCGAGACTCTTAAGTATCCGATTTCTATTCTGAATAGTTAACGAGTAAACGAAAGATGTGATTGAGTGTGAGAATGATATGAGATGATACAAGTACGTACGTGACATGTATAAGTTTTGGTTCAAAGAAACTTGTGAAGAATGTGATAAATATCATAATTGTGTATATGAAAGGTTTGTTATCTAATAAATGCTATATGTTGATATATTCAAATTGTTGAATTATAATCTTGAGATTGTATTGAGTTTATTTTATATGAGCTTACTAAGCTTTATAGCTCACTTTGTTTATTTTTTCATGTTTTATAGTGTTATCTAGCTAGCTCGGATTTCGGGGATCGTCGGAGATCACTTCACACTATCCACTTATCACTTGTACCTATGAACTTTGGTATTTTAAGTATATGGCATGTGTAGGGATTTGATATTTTTGGTATATTTATTTTGGCCATTTGTGTTGGCTTATTTTGTCTAAGATGGTGATGTATATATATATATATGTGTGTGTGTTAATGCTCTTTATTGATGAGTTCATAATTTCTTGTGATAGGTAATATGGTTGTTAAATGGTTGATATTAGATATGAATTGTGCTTGTGAATTGATGCAAAATGATGTATGTTTGGGAAAGGTTTAGTTAGTTGATTAGTATATGTGTATTTGGTATGTTTTGAATGAGTAAAACATGAGTTTATAGGCATGTTGGTTGTTAGTATTGGAAATGGTATGATTTAGCCTTGATTGTGGTTAAGTTAGATGTTCATTTATGCTATGAATTTGTACCATTTGGTTTGTGTAGGTACATGCAAATTTGGGTGGCAAATTGGCTTGGTAAATAGCCTATTTTTATCCACACGGATAGAGACACGAGCGTGTGTCTCAGCCGTGTGTGATACACGATCAGGTTACACGACTGTGTGTCCCCTGGTGTTAAATTAGAAATCAAGTCAGTATGCTCCACATGGCCTCACACATGGGCATGTGACATTGCCGTGTGGCATAAGTCAGTATACCCTACAAGTTTGGCATGGCCTAGCACACGGCCTGGCACACGGGTGTGTATTGCCATTTTTAAGGTACACGGGCGTGTGTGTTGTCCGTGTGACCCAATTCAGAGAGTTACACGGGGTCAAGCATAGACTGGGACACGGCCATGTGATCCCGTTTTGAAAGTCCACACGGCCTGTGACAAGGGCGTGTCTTTGGCCGTGTGAGACACACGACCAGGCCACACTGGCGTGTCTCCCCTATTTTTAAGAAAATTTTCTAAGTTTTGTAAAAATTTCTTGAGTTATCGATTTAGTCCCGAACCACTCCCAAAGTATGTTTATGGTCTCGTAGACTCGTAATAAGGACAATGTGATTGTATTTGATTGGAATTACATTTGATTGATGATTCTTTATTCAAATTGGATGGTTGCTTATGTTGTAAGTCTGGTAATACTCTGTAACCCTATTCCAGCGTTGAATACGAGTGATGGGTGTTACATGCACCTAATATTTCAACATTTTTTACAATTTAGTCCTTGTCTCATAAAAATACAAATTCATGCAATTCAACCTAAACCCATGCTAGCTGAATTTCAATTAGGTCCCTAGTAGCCCACATTTTTCATTTATTTTTCAATTTAACCATGAATTTTACACATTTCACAATTTAATCCCTATTTGGACATTTTACTAAAAATCACTTAACAAATGTTGTTTATCAATTAACAAGCATGCATTTTCTATCTTAAAACATCAAAACACATGCTAATTCATCAATGGAAAAACCCTAAACCTTTAATAGTTTTGCAAATTAGTCCCTGGGCTAGCTAGATTAAGTTGCAATGATCTCAAAAACGTAGAAATCATTAAAAATGGGACAAAAATCGTACCTAAATGGGCAATAGAAGCTTGACTGAACTTAGCATGCATCCATGGTAGTTTTTCTTAGCTTAAAATCGATTAGGTGAAGAAGATGGACTAAAAAAATGGTTTTGTTATACTTATTTAATCTTTATTTATTAATTTACAATAATAACCTTTAATTAAAACATTAAAATCACCTAATTAATTCCCATATTTGTCCACCCATATTAACAATGGGCTAATTAACACATAAGGACCTCAAATTTAAGATTCCATAGCTATTAAACACCTTTAGTTAATAGAACTCCACTTTTACACTTTATGCAATTTAGTCCTTTTTATCAAATTAAGCATTCAAACGATAAAATTTCTTAACAAAATTTTCACTCATTCATACTATCATTTTGTAGATCTTAAAATAATAACAAAACAATTACTTTAACCTTGAATTTGTGGTCCCAAAACCACTGTTCCAATTTGACTAAAAACGGGTTGTTACACGTACCCCCATCCTCGTAAGAACACAAGAAATATGGGTCGTATGTTGGGTGACTACCTTCCTATCCTTGGTTATCGCTTTCCACGATACATGCATAACTATACAAATCATAAGAAGGATCATATCCTTGCCTCCCATAGGGGCCGTAATTATCCCAACTAGGTGTTGAAGTACTATACGAATAAGACATGAACGGACCTTCGGGCCACCTATAGTCACAATTAAACATGACTATCAATCAATTATCAACAAGACTAAATCAAAAAAATAATAAACATAAAAATAAAGTGTCATATCTATAAACTTAACTTTCACTAATTATCTCCCTAACAAGCATGCAACAATCACATAAAAGTCACTAAATCTAGCACTGACTCTCCGACAACGGTTCCAACAACTTGACCGCCTCTCTTTGTCCTCTCGAACAAAGAGAGAAATAAACACTAAAATAAATATAAGTATCACAGCTTACTACAAGTGTGATAAGTCAGTTGTAATATTTGTAGTGTTATAATGGAACGCTAGAGTATTCTAAGGATCAAACCAAAGAGAGTCAATGATTTAGTGATTTCCATTCAAGAATGCATTTAAGAAAAATATAAAGAGAGTTTAGCTAGCTAGCTACTCACTAATTTCTATATTACAGCGGAGCATAAATTGAAGTTGAACTAAACTAATTAATCACCTATAACAAAGAAGGACTAAATTATAAATAAAAAATATATAAAACTACCAAATTCTATAATAGACAGTGGTTGGTTTATTTCCATGTTGTTAATTAACCTTCGAATTAGGGATCTAAGTCGCTCACACTCCCAAATTGGCTTCATTTTACCTCTCAGTCTCAACTTTACCAACTTAGACAAATTAGTCTGGTTTATCTCCCGATCTCACTAGCTAACCCAAGACTAATGAATTGGTGCTCAACAAGATCTCCTCTCGATCTCACTTACCTAGATGTTCCCTTAACGGCATCAATCTTAATTTTTGAGTTTTATTCGATTTAGTCTAGTCTATTTTGATTTGGTCCTTCATCCAAAAATCAACAAAACAAAATTTCCATCAACCACCCACCTAGGGTCTAGTTACCCATTACCATATTAAATCTAACAAACATGAAAGAAACAATTATGGAAGCCATTAACATAAAACTCAATAAAAAGATGAAAGATTGGATTTTTATTTGATAAATGTAAATGCAAGTAAACTAAGAGTAATGTAAACAAAAAAAAGCAACAAAGTTAAGATTTTTGGCAAATGAAAAGAAAGAAAACTGATGTAACATTAAACTAGAGATTAAATAGTGATTACAACTAAGTTTGAAGATCTTAACATGTATATAAAACTAAGCTACAATAAAAACTAACTTAACTAACTAAGTAAATAAAAGGAAAATAAAGAAACAAACAAAAAAATTAAAACCCTAAACTATGAAGAAGAAAACTACCCTAAATTTAAACTAAAAAATGGAGAGAAAACCTTAACTACAAAACTTTCTAACCTAAAACTACAACTTTGTTTCTTTTCTTCATCCAAGACTAGCTCTTAATAGGTTATTTCTGACCCAAAAATGTTGCCTAAAGTGCCCTTGAACAATGGCTTTTAATTGGTGTTTCGGGTGGACAAACTCTGCCCCTGATGTCAGTTTTTCCCCACATGATAGTGATATCGTGATACCTAGGGTAGGATATCACGATGTCATCGATAGTCTCCAAAATGGGGTACTTCAAGTGGATGTCTCGATTCCTAGGGTTGGGTATCACGACATTATTGTAGATGGTCCCTTTTCTTCTTTAATGCGGGCCTGTCAGAGGTGTTGCAACTTTCATACTTTGATGTCGCGATACCCCTCTTCTAGGCAATGTTTTCTATCATGTTCAGGCTTTTGATGGCTTCCTACAACACTCAATCAATTGTTAAGTTCTTGATGGAACATTTTTTCATTTTGAGTCTCAAAAATAGTGTAAAACACACCAAAACCATTTATTAATACAAAATCTGAAAATAACTAAAAAGTAAAGAAAAGACACCTATTGATCGAAATGTGCTACATCAAACCCATGCTTATACTTACATCTCCTCCGAACACTAGCCATTCTTTTTTCATCAAGTTTTGTTTAAATAAAAACACCACTAGGGATTGAAGTTTTTCTGCGCATGTTGAAGTCGATGAACAGCCACAAACTCCCCAACCCATGAACGTTCCAATGCAGTAGTTTCATTACAACTGATGCCCTGCATCACAAGGTTCATCGAGAAAGCATGTTGAACTGAAGCCTATCATGTTGTAGTTCCCGATGAATCATATGTAAAAATTTAAAGAACATAAGAAACCATTAAAGGGCGCTTCTTACCATCTCTTGAACCAATAGGATTCTCTTTTGTATCAAAGCCCATTTCATCCAACCCAACACCCTAAGATTCAGTAATTTCATCATCAGAAGAAATACCCCTCAAATTAAACCCTAAATTAAGGGTTACATATTCCACAAAATTTGAATCCTGATAAATTCCCATTACTCCGCTTTATCATGCATTATCTCCTTAAGTATAGGTGAAGGGACTTTATCTTCCTCACATAACCAGATACTCATAAGTGGGTTAGCCCACCGAGTTATTGCCCGTAGTGACACATTCTAGTCAAAGTCCACCTCTTTTCTCCCAATTATGATTCGATAGGGATAGAAGCTCTCCCAAGGACCAAACCAACCAAAAATAAACTAGAACAGGGTAAGTTTCTCATAATAGAATCGGTCATAGACATGAACCCCCTTTAGAAGGGATATCTTCTTATTCCTCTTCAACGGAGAAAGAATATCAATATGAACCCTAGGTCTCATATAACCCCAAGCCCCTCTAGAAGAAGATTTCACATCATACTCTAGAAAATAGCCAATAAAGTTCCCAAATTAAAGAGCTATGTATTCCGAAATTAGACCGTTCGGTAAATCGTGAACTTGTACCCAAAAACCAGAAAAGAAAAGTGGCATTCGCAAAAGGTCCTCATTTCTCTCTAGATGATGAAAAACTAATTAATGGTTGTTAAGCATCCATGGAGTCCCTACTATCATTCAGGCAATATCCACTTTATAGAAAAATTTAAACAAATATATATTTTCTCCCAAATCTGAAATTGCCACCCCCAGTGGATGCCAAAGGTTTGCAAGTGTATTTCACATCGTCTAGAATTGAACCATAATAGTAGTAAAAAACGAGCCCAACAAGTAAAGATTATTACTCTTACCACCCTACCCCTCCTCAAAATTGACCTCTCATGCCTCCTCCTTCCCATGAGCTATCTACAAACCTGCCAAATATGCCTTCGTAATCTACCCCACACCAATAAAATCACTCGACAAAGAAACCAAAAGAATAAAAAAAACACAAGCAAAGTACCAACCTAAACAACTAATAGCCAAAGACAAAGGAAATTGATATGGAACAAAACTAAGTGCCATAAAAGTAGATGAAAAACAACCTTAAATTTATAAGGCTTTTATATGTACAAATATAACTTAATTACATGTATATAAAGAAAATATAAAATATAAAATTATTAATTTAGTAATTTAGTAATTTAATGTAATAATTATATTTTATTTTAAATTTCTTGTTTATTATAAATTATAATGAAATATTCTCTTTTTTTTGTTTATTCTTGTTTGATTAGAAATGCTTTCTACACCATTCTTTATTGAACTCAAAAGATTTTTCTAGTGCAAAAAAATTTTGAATTTTCTTCTATTCTTGCATTATTAGTAATTGATGGGTACGCTGGTGGAATATTAGGTGAACTGTGGGGGCTTCCATTTGAGAGGAGTTTCCTCTTTGGATTGAGCCATGGCTCATGCCACTCTAGGGATTGAGAGAGAGAACAAATCCCTTTTTTATTCTTGGGAATTGATTTCTTTTGGTTATTATGCATCCTAGAGGGATGAATTATTAGAGGTTTTTTCTTAGAATGATAATCCCTCATTTTCTTCTTGCAAGAAAATTTCATTCCATGATTTGATAGGTTTTTAGGATATTGTTGTTTTGGGGGAGGATTTAGTCTTTTTGATTCTTTCGAAGCCATTTTGTTAATTTTTTGTTCTTCTGATCTACCACAAATTGATGTTTCAAATTAGGCCTTGTTTGTTACTTAATGAGCTTGTTTTTAGTGACTTTTTAGTAGTTTTACGTGATTTTAGTTTTTACAAGTAGATTTACGAAATCGTCTCTTTTTCCTCATTTTTTGATTCATAATGGGAAATTGTGCCATTGGGGACCCTAATGTGTATTTGAGTGTTGTAGGGACATGTAGGCGGCCCAAATGGAGTGGAATTCAAGCCACAAGTAGTGGTATCGCGATATTTGAGCTATGGTATTGCAAAACCAACAACAAATTCAAAATGGAGAATATTTAGGACCAAGCTACAAGGGTATCATGATACCCACCTCGTGACAACACCCCCTTCGTATTCTGACTAGGGTATCGCAATATCCTCACCTGGGTATCGTGATATCCCTACTGTGTAGGGAAAAAAATGACATCAGGGGCAAAGTTTGTCTATCCGAAGCACCAATCAAAAGCCAATGTTCAAGTGCACTTTAAATAATATTTTTTGGGACAGAAATCTGCTATTAAAAGCCAATCTTGACTGAGGAAAAAATGGAGGTTGTAGTTTTAGGTTTAGAAATCTCTTTACTTTTGGTTTTCTTTCACCTTTTAGTTTATATTTAGAGTAGATTTCTTTTCCATAGCTTAAGGTTTACTTTTCCAGCACATTTTATTGTTTTTCTTACTGTTAATAATAGTTAGTTAGGTTAGTTATTAATGTAGCTAGGTTTATTTGTAGCTTTAATCCTTTTCCCTTTCTTGTAATGATGTTTTCAGGTTTAAGTTTGATGCATTTCAATTTCTTTTATGTTTAATCAGTTAAAGGTTGTGCCTTTTATGTTCCTAGTTTTAGATTTCACTGTTAGATGCTTCCATTTATCTTTCTTGCAAGTTTTAAAAAGTAAAAATCTCAACTTTTATTTTTTCCTTAGGGCTTATATTCATGGCTATTAAAGTTTTGATTTTTATGTTTGTTTACTCAGTTTTTAACATGGATAACTAAACTTCAAAGAGGGTTGGTTAATAGAAATGTGGGTAAATTTATTTTTAGCTAAGGGACTAAATTGTAATAAATTGAATTAATTGATTGAATCAAAAAACTTAGGATTGACCAGGGAACATCTAGGCAAGTGAGACCAATAGGAGATCTTGTTGGGCACCAATTCATTAGTCTCAGGTTAACCGGTGAGATCAAGAGATAATCCGGATTAATTTGTCTAACTTGATAAAATTGAAAGCGAGAGGTAAAATGGAGCCATTTTGGGAGTTCAAGAAGTTTAGGACCTTAGTTCAAAGATTAATGAACCACATCAAAGTTAATCAACACCCAATTGTTAGTTATTTGTGAATTTTTAGTACTTTTACAATCTTTACAATTTAGTCCTTAGGATAGTTAATTTAGAAATTAGTTTTAAAATTCTCTGTTTATTCTTGTCGTACTGTAGCAATTAGTAAGTAACTAGCTAGACTCCTTTCTTACATGCACTTTTGAATGGAAATCACTAAATCATCATCTCCATTGGGTTCGATCCTTGGAATACTCTAGTATTCCATTGTAACACTAAAAATATTACAACTGACCTGTATGCTTGTAGTAAAATTACGCTTTAAAATTATTTTATAAAATCATTTGTTTTATGCGTACATGCGAACGCAGTCAAAGTTGTTGGCATAGCTACTGGAGAGTCGGTGTAAGATATAGTGATTTTTTTTTATTATTGCATGCTTGTTAAGGAGATAATTAGAAAAAAATTAAATCTATAGATATGACTTTTTTTATGGTTTTCTTGTTTTTGTCTTGTTCATAGTCATGTTTAATGGCGATTATAAGTGGCCCGAAGGTCTATTCATGTCTAATGCAGATGGTATTTCAACACCTAGCTGGGATGATTACGACCCCTATAGGAGGCTAGGATATGATCCTTTGTATGATTCGTATAGCTATGCATGCCTAGTGGATAGCGACAACCAAGGATGAGAAGGTGGTCATACGACTTATGACCCATATGACCCATATTCATTGTATTCTTACAAGGATAGGGGTGTGTATTGGGAAGAGCCTAATGAAGATCCCTACCAAACCACTCAGGGTAAGCCATTTGATGATGGCATTTCTAAGTACCAAGAAAACACGGAAGCTCCCTATACCATTGTTGAACATGAAGGCTTGAAGGTTGATTTTCAACAAGAGATGGAGGTTAGAGAATTAAGTGAAGAGTTGAGCATTATGAAAGGCTCAAGAAGAATCCACAACATTGAACAAACGTTCACACCCTTATAGTTACCCAAATCAAAAAGCAAATCACTAAACTTCCTTCTTTACATTTAGCTGATTTAACCATCCGCTAAATAGTAGAAACATATGCTTTTGTGATAGGGTATGGTAAGATTTTGAAACAAATTAAGGGAGGAAAAGAACAAATAGTTTAGTTTACATCTAGACACAGAATCCAATTCAGCAAAATTATAGTACAAGAAAAAAATTATCAATTGTTTAATGTATTACAAAATTTTAAAGTGATTTATTAAACCAAAAAATTCTTTTACAAAATGATTGTAAATCTGTAAAAAATAGTTTTACAAAAAGATGTTTAAAATATTGCCTAAAAATAGATTTTTGCAAGATGACAAGAAATTTTAAGTATATTTGATTTTTAAATTGAATGTATTAAAGGAGAAAGTGATTCTTTACCTGATTTTCTCACCAGAGAATATCTTCAAAAATTCTCCCAAAACTTACAGAAAAAGGAAAAGGAAAAAGTAGAAGAGTTAAAAACAACAATATCCTCAAAGCTCATCAAATCATAGTATGAAATTTGCCTACAAGAAGAAAATGAGGATCATCATCCTCATCAAAAACCTCTAATAATGCACCCCTCCAGGATGCACAAGACCCAAATGAAATCAATTCCCAAATTTAAAAAAAAATTTAATTGGGTATCTCTCTCAATCCCCAGAAGTGGCATTAGCCATAATCTAATCGAAAAAGGAAACTCCTCTCAAACAAATCGTTGTTAAAGTAGCTAAGATTTCAAAAAAAAAATAGAGAGATTATTTTATACAAACCAAAATCTTTCAAAAATATTGCAAAATGAACACTTTTTCAATATGTTTTTTCAAAAGAAGTAGCATCTTCACAAACTGTTACTCAAAAATCCTCACAATATTTTACAAACAAATGTTTTGAAAAAATTTCATTGTGGAGGAAGAATTTTTTTGATAAACCTCCACATATTGTTACCAAAGATCTTTTCAAATGATGGCATATTAAGTCATTAAACTCACAAAAAAAAACCAATAATATTATGAAAACATATTGGTTCAAACTGGATCAGTATTGTTCAAACATTACATTGATCCAAAAGACCCTAACTTTATAACTCATTCGACAGCTCAAATAATTAAAAATTCTTATACCAAGAGATTGGGGTGAAAACTCAAACTCTCCAAACAAATTCTCAACCAAAGTTACCACCAAAACAGACTACCACCCTTATTTTACATATTAGATTATCAAAGAGCAAGCTTGGTACAACGCCTTCCTTATCAACAACCAACATATTAGACCTTCTTGGCTCATATATTTCAAGTATGACACCCAATTCAAATTCCCAAATTGGTTTCAAGAATGGTGAAATTGGTACGGACCATCTTCTTTTGATATCCCACCAGTAAAAATCCAAAATTTATGGCCCAAGTTTTTTGACAAATTCCAGCTAGAACCAAACCAAAAGCACATATATAAAACAACCAATTTCTTTTTAAATTTGCGAATTTTTTGGATTGTTTCCTGGAATTATATTTATGAACCAAATCAATACATGAAAATCTCATTGTTAGCTTGAAATTTCAAAACGAAATGGTGGGACAAATTCAATGATGAAAAATATGATTCCAAATATTTAGATGATTTTTTTAAAAAAAACTCAAGATTATGCAAGTCCGTCGGTTTGGATAAAACTACTGCAAAGTTTCTTCAAGCCAAATCGAATGCTAACGCATTATTAGCTTAGGCCAAAACCAAAAAGGAATACAAAAAGCTTATAATTGAGATGCTCAACTCAATGCATTCTGACTCGAAAAATTAGAAATCCTTGACATCTTCAATAAAAAAGGTGGATCTTGTAGATGATACCACAACAATAACAATCACCAAAACAATAAATAAATAATTTTAAAAAGTTTGCAACCTTCAAAGATTCCTTGAAACAGAAAAGATGGAGATGAACATAAATGATTCCCTACAAAGAAAAGATAGAGATGAACAGGAGTGATTCTCTGTAAAGAAAAGACAGAGATGAATAGTAAAACTTCTCTGCAAAGAAAAAACAGAGATGAACAATAATAATTCTATAAAAATTTTGTAATTTAGACAATATACTCTCTGCAATTATAATAATAATCTAAAAAATATCAATTGTGTGAAAAGAAGAAAAAGTTTTGTAATAATGTAATTGATCAAATTCCCTAAAAAACTGTTGTAAGAAGACAAAAATTCTCTATAAAAGGCTCCCAATTGAGAAGCATGATTCAATATACAACTCAAAAATTCTTTTGAGCAAAATTTCTTGAAAAAATTATTAACTATCAAATTTTGAAGTTTTTTATTTCAAAAATTTAAATTCAAAACAAATTTTTCAACAATTTAAATTTCAAAAATTTTCCTTATTTCCATCCCTCCGACTCAAAAATCGATTTATACGAACACACCGGTACGTGCAAATTAATACCAACCCCAAACACATCGAAATTTTATCCCAAATAAAATAGACTCGGAGATTAATAGAAATATCTTTTGATTTTCTACTTTTTGCAGTCATGCACTTAACAATAACATTGGTGGGCACAAGAAATAAAAGGGCCTGTCAAGCAAAGCAGGGATCCAAATTCATATCAGTCAGCTTTTAAATACGATGAGATACAAGAACAAAACTTAATGCTTCTACTTCTACAATGGAATTTCAATATAGCTGAGCTAACTCTTAACTTGATCAGAACGAAGCCAAAACCTAAATGAGCTTCTTCAAGGGGTCCTCCTCCATAAAACCATCCATAATAATCGTCAAGCAGTCTTATCACCACTGCTCATGAAAATATGACACCCAATTTCTTTGCAAAGTCATCACCATCTTCCTCCTCTATGTATTCCTCTTCCGGGTCCACATTTTCATCCTCCTCGTAGTTGTATTCCCCTTCGTCAACCTGCTCATAATAATACTCTCCATCCCTCTGGTCATCTGCCTCGACATCGTGTTCTTCTATTCTCTCATCTCCAATGATCCCATCCTCAGCATCAGCGTCAGCCTCATGCTCGCTCATGTTGAGTGGTTGAGAAGATTCACCATGAGTGGCTTCCGTTATTCCAATATCTGTAGCTGCAACCTTGGATTCTTCATCTTTGTTCGCCTCTTTCACTGTCACCGATACTTCTTTGTTATTGGAGCCACTAATCAAGCTTCCCTTGCTTTGCTTCTGGTCAACATCTTCTTTAATTACAGATGCTATGGCACCTTCAGATTGTCTCTTTCTCTTCAGAATCTCACTTAGAGGCATTGGCCCCTTGAATGAAAGATCACATTCAATTTGTTGATGATCTCCAACACTCCTTCGCTTTCCAAGAGACTGATGCTGCTTATTATCACTGTTCTTCCCAACTTTCAGCTCTGCAAGACTTTTTGGACCTGCAAAATCAGCATTTCCCCCATCTGTTACTTCTCTTCTGATCCTTGGGCCACCAAAATTTCGACCTTCATTATTGTTGAAATCCCCTTCCAACTTTCCTTTTATTCTGTCACGAAGCCTCCCTTGGGAAGAGGTTTGAGGCTTTCCAGGTGAGTGTCG
The DNA here is from genome assembly GCA_025698465.1 of Gossypium longicalyx. NCBI lineage: Eukaryota > Viridiplantae > Streptophyta > Magnoliopsida > Malvales > Malvaceae > Gossypium > Gossypium longicalyx. The sequence continues at coordinate 47,725,474 of CM046995.1, forward strand.
TCCCCAATTTCTCTCCCTTTCAGAATGCAAATCAGATCCATTTACAGATCTCCCAGGAAGCTTTATTCTACCTTGAAGACGACTGCCAAGGGACCTCTCATGGGGAGGTAAACGGTGGGAATCCCTATGAGAACCAGCCCGGTAATTTCGTTCCCCTTCATAATTTTCTAGGGCATTATCATGACTGACAACAGACTTCAGGCCATTAACCCTTCTGCGCTTAGACAAACGATGTCGAAGATCGGATTCCTCAACATGATCAGGACTATCAACTCTTGAGTAACCCCTTCTCTCCAAAGTAGACGACCCTAGTGGTATCCTCTCAGATGAAGCCCTCTGCTGGTCCCAATCATAATTCCCTTGCACATTGTCAAATGAATCATAGCCTCGAGCATCATGAAACATTTCTTGGTCAACATCAACCATGGCATCATAAGTAGCAGGGCGACCAATGTCATATTCATTGACATTCCTTCCCTCATGTCCTCTTGTGCCTCCATATTGATCTTCACCATGGTAGAAATCAGAATCCCTGAGCTCATCATCCACAAGAACATCAAAACCAGGAGAAGACTCCCTCAAAAATTCTTCAGTGTCCTTACTGCCATGAAAAGTCTGTTCATCTGAAGCATGGGGCTGATGCAACCAACCAGAATGACCCATAGAGCCACCATTAACAACTGAAGTAGTTTTTGTTGCTTTGTGTCGAGGAAGTTCCTCATCCAAGCCTACTGGAGATGGCACACTTTTCTCAGTTCCAGTACCACTCCTAGTGAAAGCGGCTTTAACTTTTGCAGAAGGTTTACTTTCAGGAGCTAGTCCAACAGTATTGGAAACATTAGTTGGGGGAAACTTCTGTGACTGAGATGCTTCAACTGCACCAAAAGTCTTCTTCAATGAATGAGGCTCACTAGCAGTGGTAGTTGCTGCTAGTTGTGTGGCTTTATTACTTGTAGTTGGACCATGCAAAAAAGCACATCTGTCACCTTTAATGCAAAGCCCTTTGAGGAAGAAAATACACGGAACTGCTTGTTTTCCGGAGCTGTAAGAAGCACCCTGGTTGTAAGGCATATGACTAGCAGGTGCTGTAGTTGCTGCTGTGTGTGAAGAAGGCTTGGAAGAACCAGTCGGAGTTGTTGCTTGGGTTCCCAACAAGCCATCAAGGGGCTGAAAAGACACCATCAGAATAACACAAAAATTATCATAACCAGTCCAAAGTACATCACAATATGATTAAAATAGCTCAATATGTAACTTGACCATTTAAATAAATATTAAAGAAATTATAGTTATCTTAAAATGTAAAAGAGGTGTTGGGATAATTGTACATGAATGTTTTAGAAGAGAAAAGTAAGCATAGGGTAGATTCAAAAGTATGGAACACCAGCTTTTAATGAAGAGTAAATAACAAACACGATCTTCTTAATACAATGTTTTTCATTTTATGGTTTTTCCTGTCAAATCAACGAGTGACTTGGTAAAAGTATTCAATTTTGATTACCGGCAATTTTTCAAACTTCACTTTTGAAAATCATAAGTGCAACAAGACTCCCTACAAAAGCCTGTAAGACTAGCATGGCACAAAGATTATAATATTGGTGCAAGAGAAGAGAAGAAACTTACAGGATGTCGAAATCCACATTTTGGGTTCAAGCAATTTCCATTCAACCAGTAATAACAATCCCTTGGGTTAACCCGGGCATATTCACTATGACGATACTCACATTCACTTCCCTATTGTCATTGAGAAGGAAATAAATATTAATTACAGAATCTAATGAACAATCAGTTCTCATCTATAAACAAATAGATGGAGTTGATGAAGACATATTGTCAAACGCAACTTCACAAAGGGCAAAACATGCTTCTAGAAAAGAACTTCAAAACCAATGCAAACAGACAAAAATAGTTCCGAAAGGCTAAGAGTGAAACCGCAGTCAGACGACAATCTAAACTGTTCCGAAATAACGGTATTAGAGATGATGCATCAAAACATTCCATCATAAACAACAACATAAGTGCATCACAATGGAAACAACAAATTCTAGAAATACTTTCTATTTTTGACAATTAGGAAGAGTTTTATAAGGAACATAAATGTTTCCATATCTTTTACACAAATAACTTGAAGTTGTAGCAGCACCAGATCAAATACAAAATAGTACAAAACTAATGCACCAAAATTAACATAATTCATCAAATAAATACACATTTAACAGCCAACCCTAGGGGGAGAAGCCAATAATTTTCTTTAAGATGTATAAAAGAAACATCAAGGGAAATATGTCATATATTCCCAGATGTATTCACTAGGGCTTTACCAATAAGAACCTAATATAAATTAGCAAGATCTAACATGTAAACAGCTCAAAAAACAAACAAACAAACAAATTTTCACATTTCCAATAAATTTTATTACTTCCTATCATTTAAATTTAAATAAATAACTAAACAAATAGCCATTGAAACAGGGAAAAAGAAAAGTAAATCTGAAACCCTAATTGAAGTATAGAAGCAAGATCCAAGAAACAACAAGATCTTGTTCCAAACCCTAAGGGTAAAAAAAGGGGGAACAACCTTTTTGCAGGTTAAAGGGGAAGCAAGAAAGTAAACGCAATCTGTATTCCTCTTCAAAGCCTCTTCTTCAGCCGATGGTTTTGTAGCCCCGGCCACCGTCACCGTTGTCGTCGCCACCGCCGCCTGTTTCTGCTGTTGCTGCTGTTGTTGTTGTTGTTGTGGCGTAGCCGCTACCATGGCGGATTTTTCAAAAAAAGTAACAAAAAAAAAGATCTTTTCTCAATTAGATCGAAATATTCAAATAATGAAAAAGATAAGATGATGCGAGAAGAGAAAAGAGGGAGGAGGAGCCGCCAGGAAAGAGATTTGGGGATTGTGGGGATGAAGGAAATATATAAGAAAACTGAAAGGCTGGCTAAGCTAAAAAAGAAAGAGAATATAAAGGAAAAAGAGAAAAAAATAATAAAGAAAAGGTTAGAGATGGGAAAGGGAAGGAAAGAGAGAGAAGTTGCAATAAGATGAGTGGTGATGTGTTCCTTATGTCACATACACAACCATAACTTTTAAGTGGACTTCATTTGTGTTGTTCTTTTTTTCCCTTTTATTTGATATATATTATTCACTAATTTACATCTTTCTTTTTTTTTTTTTTTGTCTACTCAATAAAATTTATAACTCTAAAATTATCAACATGTAGTAGACCAGTGTTAAAGGTATATTCTACCTTTAAAATTAATATTATAAGGATATATAATTATGAATTTTTTAAAAAATTAATTTTTATTAATAGTGAAATGAAGGTGAAACATATTTTTATCATACTTAAAACAAAAGCTTAAGGGTGTAAAACTTTTTTAAAACTAGCAATTAATCCTCTCCTTTTTCTTTTTTTTTTATTTAATTAAGCAATTGAACTTTTAAAATATATCAATAAGGGCTCTTAAACTTCTTTAAAAAAAAGCAATGAAGTTATTGTCTTTTTTTTTACTCAATTGGGTACTTAAACTTTCAAAATATATCGAAAAGACTCTCTAATTTTAAAAAAAACAATTAAGCCCCTACTTTTACTAAAAATTAGAAAAAAAATTTGATAAAAGATAAAAAGATAAAAAAATTTAGAAAAATTATTAAATTTTAATAAAAATTTATTAAAAATTATAATTTTTTATAAAAATTGTAAAAAATTAAAAAATTGTAAAATTTTATAAAAATCATAAAAAAATTAATGACCCCTAATTTTTTTCAATTAAAGTTATCACGTATCACAACACAGCGTGACATGTGGTAAAAATGATAAAAAATAAGTTATAGAAAAACTATAAATACTTTTTTGGTATGATAATTTTTATAATTTTTTTACGAAATATATATTTCTTTACATTTTGTAAAATTTTCTTACGACTTTATAAAATTTTATAATTTTTCTTATATTTCTATATATTTTATAATTTTTACAATTTTTATATTTTTTTACTGTTTTTAATAAATTTTTAATATTTGAATTTTTTATTAAAATTTAATAATATTTACAGATTTTATTGATTTGAATTTTTTATAGTTTTTTATAATTTTTTTAATTTTTAATAAAAGAAGGGGCTTAATTGCTTTTTTTTTTAATTTGAGAGTCTTTTTGATACATTTTGAAAGCTCAAGTACTCAAATGAGTACAAAAAAAAGAACTTAGTTTTTTCTAAAAAAAAGTTTGAGAATTTTTTACACCCTTAAATTTAAAATAAATTATTATTATATTTTTTTTATATTTGAATTTTTTGTATTGTGTTATAACATAAGCTTTTTGACGTAAATGTCACCAACATCTTAATTAAAATGATAAAATTGAGATCTAATAATCTAATATCTCAAATTCGAATCTCGTCATCAATAAATACCTAAATACCATAATTTTTTTTCATGGTTTTATTCTAAATGAAATCACACTATATATGAGCCAATCATTTATTGTTTATGATTCTACTTGTTTTTTTTTATTTTATTATTAGTTTTTATATTTTGTAAAAGTTATAGATTTAGTCATCATATTTTTATTTTATCAATTTTAGTCTATATACTTTTCAAATTGAGAACATAAAGTTCTTGTAATTTTTTAATTTTAAAATTTTAGTCAATGCTCAAAAAGTAGAAATTAAATACATTTGGTTAAATTAAATTATTAGTCATGTATTATGTGTACAATTGTAGATTTAGGGCCCCTTTGGATGGGATCACCTGCACTTAGTATAAAAACAGTAGTGGCGGTGAGATTAGATATTATAGCGATATTATAGTGTGAGAATAAAAGAAAGCTAAACACACCGCACTAGAGGTAAACGTTCATCCAAATGGGCCCTTAGTCCATATTCTTTAATTGAATCATTTAAGTCTCTATATTTTTCGAATTTTGAAATTTCAATACTAATGAAAATGACAAGCATTACTCCATTAACTGGATTTTTAGTGAGTGATATATGAAAATAATAAATTGACGTGACATTACACATATGATAATATGATTATTGCATCAAATTTTGAAAATATTATAACTTAATGAATTTAACAGTTACCGTTGGGTAAGGACTGAAATTGACCAAATTAAACTGCTTAGACTAAATTCAAAACTTTCGTAAATTACAGGGACTAATAATAGAATTTAACCTTTTTTAACTATTACTATTATTAGTTTCTAATGTCACATACGTTGTACATAAATTTACACATTTAATTCTTAATTAGTTTTTAAATAAAATATTTTTAATTATTTTTACTTAGAATTGATAATGATAGTTTCTCTTAATTTTTAAATAATAAATAAATTTGAAACTAAAGTTTTTTTTTTAAGTAAAATAATATGTGGCAATTATAATAATAGTTCATGATAAATAAGAATGATATTTAAACTAAATTTTACTTTCTTTTCAAAACAAATCTACAAAATATTTTTTATCTACACCAAATAAATTACAGATAGATAAAAAAAAATGGTTTTAAGTATGCTTGCTCCACACGATATAAAATTTTATAAAATTTTAAAAATTAATATCATGCTTGCTCCACACGATATAAAATTTTATAAAATTTTAAAAATTAATATCATAATGTGGGGTGTGCCTCGTATTTCTGGAGAAACAAAGGGCGACATCAAAACGACGTGACGTCATGACAAGGCAAAAACGACATCACGACATGTTTTCCTATTTGGCAACCTCGTTTTAGACTTCAAGCAAAACTTATTCTCCCCAATTAGACTCTGTTATTCCAAGGATATTTTAGTATGATTAGAACTCTAATCTTAGCCTATTTAAAGGGTCATTGTATCTTTGTTTTGATATGGCAATCAGTAAGGGTTTTTTTTTCTTGAGGGCGACAAGATGTAGTCACATATGAGTTTTGATGAGAGTTTCATGATAATTATGGAGAGTATTTTATATCCCTTTTATGAGTGTCTTATTTTATATCCCTTTTATGAGTGTCTTATGAGATTTAGGGTTTTGTTTATCAGTTTACTCTTTGAATTTTTGAGCTTTATTTTCGGGGTTTTGGGTTATTGTACATTTAGTATATTTAGGTTTATTTCCTCCCATATTGTACTCTCATTTGTTTACTCATTTAGTGAAAAGTTGATACCTCTTTTGCCCATGATTTTCCTTTTTGGAGGGTTTTCCACATAAAATATTTGTCTTTGCCCTTTTCTACTTTTAATACTTCGTTGCATATATGGGTCGATACCAAAGACATGCTATTATATTACCTCATTATCAATCAAAACAATCTTCTATCACTCTTCGGTTCCATTACCTCTTCGAATTGATTTAATTTTCCATTTTTTTTATAATTCGAACTTATTATTGCTAAAAATCTCCAATTGTTTTACTATTTGATTGAGTATACTTAACTATTGACTTTTATTTATAAATCTAAGCTTAAACTTTAATTGGTATAAAATTCTAATATTAATTAAATGTTAATTAAGATTATTAGAATTGTATTCAAATAATACCTCCGTTTTACATTAATAAATTTAGCACAATTTTAAAAATAAAATAAAATAAAACTACAATTATAATTATAATTATCACAATCTATATATTATACATTTTCAACTCCTTTTAGAGTTATTAGAGTTAAGAAGGATACTCTGAATATTTCAAAAACATATTAATGATAATTTTTTTATATTCCAAATATATTACTTAAATTATGAAAATTATTATATCAGTAATTATTGTTTAATTGTATTATATATTTTAATTAATATTATTTTATTATTAAGTAAATGATTTTTTATTTATATCAAATTAACTGTTTTTTAATTCCTAAGAGTTAATTTTTTTATTGTTAAGTAAATGATTTTCATTTATATTAAACTAATTGTTTTTAATTTTTGATAATTACATTTTAGTGTTTTTTTTTCTTTTTAAGGTTGCAATCTCTTTATTTGGGTATATATATCGAAAGGATTTGCTTATGCTTTTGCAAGAAAAATTATGAATTTTTGTAATTTCTTTGAATATTGATGTGTATATCTATAATTTTTATTTGTCATGTCAAGATGAACAAGATTTTGTTGATAATTCAATATGTTTCAACTGTAATTGAGCTTTAATTATTTCTTACTAGGGTAAACTATTAAAATAGTCACTTTTGTTTGTCTCAGATTATATTTTAGTCATTTATATTTGAAAAATTATATTGTAACGCTCCAAAATTTAGAGGATTAGATGGAGTGAATCATTAAGAAATGAGTTTTAGTTTAGGTGATAGAGAACTTAATAAACTCCTTAAAGAGCCAAAGATCAAGCCTCACTTTTTCCATTTTCTTCTATTTTTTTCAGCAACTAAGGGACAAAAACCAAACCAGCATATAAAATAAATATGCTAAAAAATAACTAAGAATGGGTAGTAGCCTAAGTTGTAAGGCATTTTATTTCTTCCTTATCCCAAGGTTCAAGTCATGTTACTCTATTTTATTTTTTCCCATTTTCGGCAATATGGGTATTTTACCATTCAACCCATTAAATTTCTGAAATCTTAACTATTTAATTCATTTTCCTAATTACATGTGAATTTCTTCTTCTTTTTCAACCCTAATTAAAATTTCTCTTCTCCCTTCTTTAAATACATATTTTTCATTTATTCCCTCTTTTCCTTTACATAAAAATCTTCATATTCTTTTCTTAGAAATTTTATTTTGATCCCGAGATTGAAACTGAGCCCACTCAACCAGTTTTCTAATTGAATTAGCATAACACCGTCAAATTTAGTTTATAACATATCAATATCGGTAAGCATTCTTGTTTCTAATTTCATAGAACCCTAGAATTCTTGAATAACATCATTCTTAACAATCTTTCAAATCAATTTCGAATCTTCTACGATTTTTCCCCGAAAATCTTGACAATTTTAATAAATCTTAAAAGTCTATATTAATTTTTGCATATTTGTTGATCGAAAGACCTGTTGTAAGTATCCCAAACCAGAATTGGATGTAAGGATCATCGTGCGAGACCCCCAAAAGGTAGACGTTTTTTATTTTACAAGAAAATCGAGGCAAAACCGAACCTAGCCCAGAACACACGAGCTACCACATAAGCATGTAGGCTACCCATATGGTTACACAATCCCATACACAACCATACCACACTAAAACCCTAAGATTATGCTTCCCACATGGCCTAGGACCCTTCATGTGACCTCATACATGGCCATGTCTTCCCTGTAGGTTAAATTTTCGAATTACCACACGACCACAACCTATCCACACGGCCGTGTACCCTATCTACATGGTCCAAGGCTTCTAACACGATCTGGTCACACAGTTGCGTGTCCCTTGTAAGTTAGAAACTATAGTTTTGACCCAGAATTTTATGTTTTGATCATATTAGTCCCTAAATAGGTTCCAAACTATTTTTAGTAAATTAAATTATGCAAATAGGTCTTGAAGATATGGAATATGCTAGAATCCATGATTGATTGATTTTATGTGGTATTTATTTATATTTATGAATATTTGCATGAATTATGAATAACATATGTTACCTTTGAATTTATATACTTGCGATCGTATGAATGACATGCCCCATATTTTATCAATACTAAATACATGAAAAGCTTGAATTGCAACTGATTGGCCATGTGTTATTGATGTGATCTCGTACTAGTTAGACAAATCGAGCTGCTTGTGTTCCCGATCATAAACTTAAGAATATTCAGACTAGTGTGTCGAAGATTGAATTCGGACAAAGATAGGTTTAACAAGGGGTTGTTTGGTTGATATGGAAAATGGTTGAGTTAAGGATGGGCTTAAAACCTGAAGAACGAACCAATATTAAGAGAATATCGACCCAATTTTTATAATAGCTCTTAAGGTGGCAAGGAGGCTGGTGGATTGAACCGTGACCCACTATTTATATGATATAGAAACCAAATGGTATAGATTGAATGCCACACTCGTTAAAGTGATAAGTTCACAAAGGACTTGGATTGACGCCACTAGACTAGCTAGATAAGTCAATTTGAGTCACAAAATAACAATGAGAGTTGAATAACTCACAAATAGATTAAAATTCATTAAAGGTTCAAAAGTCTGAAATATAAGATGTATGCTTAGTATTTATAGTTTTTACAAAGGTCCAGCCGAATGGACTAATTTAATTCAGCTTAATTGAGCTGAATAACCATTGAGCTATCCCACAAGACAATTGAAGATTCCTATGCATAGGTGACACCAACAGCCATGTCATTTGCACTCCCCAAACAACCAAAATGTGTAGCCTTTAATTTGAGCTGATGGTTCAAGTAGATGATCAATTTTAGATGGTGTAAACATGAAAGATGCCTTCTTGGGAAGCCGAATGTGTAATCTTCCTTTTAATGTTGCATAGGGCACACAAACAACCTTCAAGGTGTGAAAACCCAAAATTGGATGGTCACTTGGTGTGAACATAGCATCCAACTGATTGGACAAGTGTGAAAACAATTGTGTCCATTGCATTCCACAAAAAAGGTTGCTTAGAAGAGAGCAACCAACAACTCCCCTATGCATGCACGTCCAAATGCATGTTTCCCCCTTTAATGTCGTCTATTGAACACCCTATAAGACACATTAAACACAGCTTAAACATAATTTAATTGGTCTGAACTAAAGACATGTATTAAAGACGTCTAAACTAGGACACATTTAAAACATATATTTAAGATGTCCTAAACTATGACATAATTAAAAACCCTTATTAAAGATGTTTAGATTATGACATAATTAAAATTAATATAAATAATGTTCAAATTATGACAAAATTAAATACTCAAACTAATTTTAACTAAATAACTAGAACCAAATTTAATTTTTTATTCCAGCAAATAAATTCACAAGCTGAAGAAAGCTAAAGTTGAGCCTGAAGCAAGTTGCATGGCACACATAGAGTGCATGTCCATGACTGATCAATGAACCCCACAACGACTTCGCCCCAAATTTGATCAATAAGGCTTGCAACAACTTCTTTGAACCTCTTAGCTCGAGCTCAAGTAATCGACCCTGTTGGTAACTCCATGGGTTCTTCGACAGCTTTGGAAGGGTCTTGGATCATGATTACATCAATTATGTAATGCCCCAAAAATGTGAATATCTGACTATTGAATTACATCATAATTAAGTTTTTATATCTATGGCTAAGTGCTCTATTTGCATGATTGAAGTCAGGGGTTCGAGTCGCATCTTTGGAAAATGTTACTATTTTATTATAAGTTAACCTCTATCTTTGAACCATCAAGATAAGTTTAATTCTCTGTAAATCGTTGTCAAGAATAAGCCTGCTGGTTCACTGGTTAAGCATCTATATACCTGTTAGTCCTGTTTTCGAGTCACTGTGTATACATTAAAGGAACATTTTTATGTAACTGGGGAAAGTGTTAGTTTTCGGGTTAATTTTAAAACCTTTGTATGTTTTTTCTTTTCCTTTCTTTTTTCCATACCATCTTTTTCTTTTCTTTTTTACTCTTCTTTTCTATTTCCTTTTTGCTTGCCTCGTAAATTATTATCGAGTTGAATTGGAAGTTCTACTTTATCATTGCGTCGTCTGGAAGGCAAATTTGTAAGTTCTGTTGTTGGATTTTGTTAACATTTGTTATTTTTCGTCCTTGTCGAAAACATGGGTTATCTGATTATCTCACTCAAATTCTCTATTTATGTGTACGATTGGTGTTCTCTAGGAGAATGCCTCGAGGATAACGACTCGCGAATCGTCTTAGGTCTATAGATTTCTTAATAAGAGCCATATAGGCAAGGGACATAGGCGTGTGTGGCCATGTTAGTGCTAGGTTCACATGGGCCAAGGACATGGGCATGTGTCTAGGCCGTGTAACTCACTGATTATAGGAGAAGGATCACACAAGCCAATGACACAGGCATGTGTCCTGGTTGTGTAACCCACTGATTAGAAAAAAAGGATCACACGGGTGGAGGACACAGTCGTGTGTTATACTGTGTAATACACATAGGCAAGCACACGAGTGTGTGTCAGGCCATGTGGCGTTGTACGAGCCATCTACTTAGGCCGTGTGAGACTATACGAGTGTACCAGTTTATGAAATTTTGCCATATATCGATCATCACTCGAACTAAATACAAGCCTTCTGTGAGGCTGTTTAAACTGAATTTGATTGCACAAACTGATATTCTGTGGTCTGGAATTTGAATACTGATTATCAATGTACGTATTGTGTTTGACTAAAATTACTAGAATTGATTTATTGTACACGAGTATGAGTTATATTTGAATATCTGCATAGAACTCTATATTAACTGTTATATGAAGTATGTGTATGCATTGGATGGGAATTGAATCAGGAGGAAGTATTCTATTTTAAACAAGTGTTAAATCCTTGGTATTTGTATACTAATCTGGTAGCTAGTCTACAATCTCTGAAATGTGACAAACCGACACTGAGTGGTGTGTAGGGCTGGAAGTGTAATGAATACCCTTTTTGGTGTGTTAGGTTGGTCGGAGATGGTGTGTAGTGGTTGGTATTAAGTAATTGCATCTGTTCTATTCTATTCTGCATCTGATTATAGCTTTATCTGTTATTCGTCTGTATGAATCTGATATGTAACTAAATAAACTATTTCTTGATTCTAAATCAATATATTGGATATCTTGGTTTTAGCGATAATCTATTGAATATGTAAATAGTTGGGTCCTTTTTGAGTATATTAACTGAGTTATTCTTGAATGAATTTTAGATAAATCACAGACTTGATCGGGTCAACGGATGGAGAGCTCAGTTATCTATTTATACCATTTAGTATTAGGAACTATGCTAGTTATTTTTGTAGTTTCAGTTAGTTGGAAGATAAAATTGAGATGCTGGTTTGTCTTTATTAAAATATATCAAACTTTAAAGGTGTGTTATTATAAATTGCAAAATGTGTTTTGATAATTGTTTGTTGTGACTCTCCAAAGCTTGGCCCTGTCATCCGGGCTGGATATGGGATGTTACATGCTAGATTATTTAATATGCCTTAATACATTACATGGGTTGGGTTGTTTTGAAAAGAGGAAGATCAAGTGGTATATCTGTAAGAAAAATGGCAAGTGCAGGGTATAGCCATGCGGCAAGTCTTAACTGCAAATTGTTGTGTATTCATAACAAAATGGTAGATTCCATCTGTGGGTATTGCTGTGAATTCACAGCCAAAGGAAGATTCCAACGGCAGGTTTATGTAGTAGAATCTATAGCCAAAAAGTAGATTTTATTTACAAGAATTTTGCTATGAACCCACAGCCATGATTCGAGGTTCTAGACTCCGATGACTGAGGACGATGCACTGTCTCAGGCCATGATTCAGGCATTGGAAAAGGTCGCTGGGACCCATTCTAAATCAAGAGGCCAAGAGTCGGTTATTGAGCGACTCCAGTCGAATGGTGTTGAGTTGTTTAGGGGTGTCATTAAAGTCACCCCTATAGCTGCTGAGTATTGGTTAGAGGCTAATGAGCGTATTATGACTGATATTGATTGTACTCTCGCTCAGAAGTTAAAGGGTGTTGTATCTCTACTCTAGGACGAAGCCTATCAGTGGTGGTTGATGGTTGAGCAAGGTGCTCAACCTGAACAGGTTACTTAGGATTATTTCAAGAGGGCCTTCTAGAGTAAGTATGTGGGGGTGAGTTACGTGAAGGCTCACCGATGTAAGTTTATGAGTCTAGTTCAGGATGATCAATCTGTGGCTGAGTATGAGGCCGAGCTTTTGAAATTGAGCAAGTATGCTTGTGCTTTGGTAGCATCTAACTACGATAAGTGTGTAAGGTTTAAGGAAGGGTTACGTTATGATCTGCGGGTTATGATAGCTCCTCAGAGGGTGCGGGTTATGATAGCTTGATAAGGCTAAGATAATGGAAGAGATAAAGTGCAGTGAGAGCAAGAGATGAGATCGAGAGAGAGTCTAGTATAGAGCCAAGAGGGATTATAGTCCTTCTAGTTCTAGGCAGTGCCCTAAGAAATGGGCGAGGTTTGATGGGTCTCCGAGGATGAAGGCACCAGCTACAGTGACTGAGATTCAGTTTTGTAGCGATTGCGGAAGGTGCCATACGGGCAAGTGCCGGAGGAATATTAGCGTTTATCTCTATTGTGGGTCGATAGAGCACTAAGTTAAAGATTATCCTCGTCGACCAGATCAAATGCCAGCTACGGCAAAGACCTCAGCTCTGGGTTCTACTCAGCCTCTGAGAGTGGTTTAGCGAACACTTAGAGGTCATGGTATTGTCAGAGGAGGTAATAATTTTGGTAGAGATCAGAGAGCACTGGTAGAGGTGTGAGTCAGACTGAGGCATGATAGCCTGCACTGGTTTATGCGATAAGACGTCGTGAGGACAATGATGATGCCAATGTCATAGCGGGTACGTTCTTTATTTACTTTATTCTGTACTTCGCTTTCATTGACATTGGGGCTACTCACTCATATATAGCTAGTACTGTTTTTATAAATATGGGTATATTTGTTAAAAATACTGCTAGGGTGTTTTCTATGAGTAGTCCTTTAGGTCAATTGGTTCATGTTGATAAGGTATACAGATGAGTACCCTTAGAGATTCAAGGTATAGTATTTCCGGCTGAACTAATGGAGTTGCCTTTTGATAAGTTTGACCTGATTTTTGGAACGGATTGGCTCGTAGAATATCAGGTCAGTCTAGATTGTGCTTCTAAGAGAGTTACTCTGATGATGGATAAGACTAGCAAGGTTGTTATGATTGGTGAGCATTGAGATTACCTCTCTAATGTAATCTCCGCCCTTGTAGCTGATAAGCTAGTCTGAAAATGGTGTAACACCTCCTAACCTGTACCTGTCACTGGAATAGGGTTACGAAGCATTACCATACAAATGGAATAGTAAACCAATGAATCCATACATTAATGTAAACATAATCTAATTACATTCAATTACATTCATAATGTCCCTTAATCGAGTCCTTGAGGCTCTAAAAATACTATAGAAATAATCTAGGACTAAATTGGAAACATTTGGAAATTTCAAGAAAAAGTTAGAAAATTTGAATTGCAGGCGTCACACGACCATGTGCCTCACACGGCTAAGACACACGCCCACGTCTCAGGCCGTGTAACCTTCGAAATAAGGACACACGACCGTGTCCTAGTCCATATCCTCGCCTATGTAACTCTTTGAGTTGGGCCACACAACCAAGCCGTACACCCGTGTGTTAGGTCGTGTAACTGCTTGGCTTATGAGCCTTAAAGCTAAAAAGGACACATAGCCGTGTTGTATGGCCGTGTGTCACACACGGCTGAGACACCGCTCGTGTCTCAGGCCTTGTGGACCTAAAATGAACCTTAAACAACAAGTTTGCCATTTCAAGTTTACTTGGGTCCTAATTAAACCACTTACCAACCAAAACACCTATTCAAAGTGACATTAATCAAGCCAAAAATATACCAAATCAACCTATTAAGTGCCTAACCAATGTACCCTCATTGGTACCACAAGTATATACAATTTTATATCCAAACAAATCTTCAAACACAACTTATCACTTACTCAAACCTAACATCTAGTTCAATACCATCTTCAACATACCATATCTTAGCTATACCATAATCAATTCATCACATACTAATATGGCCATTCTCACATGCATCACATAGCCACTTTAACACATATTATTAAGACATCAAAAGTACCAAAAAGGTATCAACCAAAACAACTTATACAACCAAGTTCATACTTAACTATTTACATATTCAAAACATTAATATCAACATTCAAACCTATTACATGCCATATAATCTGGAATAAACGTTCCAAAAACTATCGAGTTATGCTAGATAGTGTGACTTGAGTTCCAATCCGATCATCCAACCTTCTGAGTATCTACAAGAATATTAAATAACACAAGTAAGCTCAATGAAGCTTAGTAAGTTTGACATATCTAAACGATAAATCTTACAAAAATAAATACAACAATTCAAACAATATCAATTCAACCATGAAGGTTTCCTGTACAAATCACATACATTTAGTTTAATACTCAAATGTATAGCAAATCCATCAAATTCATTAAACAAATTATCTTACCAAGATTTCCAATTCAAAGAACGACTTACGGATAAGAGCACATTGTCAGTCTAACCATAATATACTAAATGCTCATACGAGCCAATCCTTCTAAAACACACTGAATGCTCACAAAAGCTAGTCCAACCGAAACACGCCAATACTCATAAGAGCTAGTCAAACTAAAACACGCCAGTGCTCATAAGAGCTAGTCTAATCGATACACGCCAAACAGAGAGTATAAGACAAGAGTTCGCAACAAATGCTGAACCTCGGTTTCTCGGGAAATAAATATATACATCTATCTAAAGTTCTCTCCACTCCAATCTCTCCACAGCACACTATATCACGATTGTACTCTATCACGTGTTCAATCCAATCTAAACATCAAATTCAATAACAATCTCAAATAGTCATTCATTATCAACAATTGATTATATATTGTATCATGTTATACTATTCAAAAGATCATATAGATATTAAATTTTAAACCGTACGAACTTACTTGGATTGAATTGTAGTAGTTGCAGAAGTTTCGGGACTATTCCGCTATTTTTCCTTTTCCATGAGTATCTACGAGATCTTGATCTAAAATGTAAAATATCTCAATTATCAGCATATATTTCACATTCCAATATATTTTACAATTAATACCCTTTTTTTAAAAATTTACACAAATAGCCTAAACTTTTATAATTTTTATAATTTAGTCCCTTTAACCCATAATTCATCAAATTAACCATTTTTATCAAGTCAATATTCCATTCCAATATACTAGGCCCTTAAACAGTCCCTCATTAATATTAAATTCACTATCAAACCCTAAAATTTTGACATTTTCACAATTTAATCCTAAAATCAAAATCTAACAAAAAATCACTTTATAAAATCATCAAGCAACACTATCAAAGCTCAAAATACATGGTATTCATCAATATCAACTTCCAAAATTTTTAACAAAATAAAAAACGAAATGATATAAAAAACATAAAAATTACAAGAAATAGAATCAAAATGGACTTACATGCAAAGAAATAAGCAAATCGAAGCTTTTTCATCACCTTAGCTATGGTTTTCAGCCATTTGAAGAAGAAAATGAAAATGATTTTGCTTATTCATTCTTTACTTTTGTTTAATTTTAATTAAGCTTTCATTAATTTAAAAAAATTGCCATCCATTTCACATTATTTTATCATTTTTCCATTAATTTGTCGCCCAACATTAACTATTAGGGACTAATTGTTATATTGGTCCCTCCTTATGTAGTTAATAAGCTATTTAGTTATTTAATTAAACTAATTACTAACTTTTGCACCTTTTTCAATTTAGTTCTTTTTCCTAAATTAACTATCTAAATGTTAAAATTTCTTAACCAAATTTTAATAAGATTCTAATGACTCTATAAATATTTTAAAAATAATATTTACGAGTCGGTATGATAGAAATTTATGGTCCCGAACCACTGTTCTGCCACCATTAAAAATTTGGCTGTTACAAAGGGCGCAGCCTTTGTATCTGATTTGGTTCCTGCAAAGCTTTCTGTAGGAGATATTCATACTATGAGGGACTTCCTGAATATCTTTCCTGAGGAATTTCCCGGAATACCTCCGGATAGAGATGTTGAGTTCGGTACCGATTTGTTATCAGGTACCACACCTATGTCCATTGCACTCGTCTGTTAAGGAGTCAAAGTTGACTCATTTGAAGTGGAGAGAACTTGGTCATAGTAGGGAAAAAGGTATGACCATTTCGTATAAGAGAGATTTTCTTTTGGATGCAGGTTTTGAAAACATAGGGCATTGCATTCATGGAAATCAGACCTAGGTCAGTTTTGATTTGGCAGTGCACAAGTCGAAGACTAGAAGACTTCCAGCTTTTAAACACAACTTCAACTCAGTTAATATCCTACACAGTTCGAGATAAGCCCATGGTGGGATTTGTGGAGTTATGCCTCGTATTTTTTGACTTTTCTTCTCTTAGTTAAACTCTATTTTTAGTTTCTCACTTAAATTCTTATTAGTGTAGGTTATTTTTGTAAAAACCTCTTTTTAAAAGGCGAAGGGTAATTTGAAAACGGGAGTCGCCACCAACCTTTTAAAGTGTGATTGGATCACTTTATAAAACATTTTGGTCTACGAAATTATGAGAAAACGGGCTCGGGAGTCGGTTACGTACGAGGAAGGGTTAGCACCCTCGCAACGCCCAAAATTAGTACCAAATTGAATAGTTTTGTCTTAATGTCAAAAGTTTGAAAGAATTTAGAAATATGATCTCTTTTAAAACCGTAATAATTTGAGTTTAAAAATCAAGATCTTTCACTTCAAAGAATATAAACATCACATCCAGCATGTTTGGACACAATACTCTTAAACTTTCGTAACTGAAATCATCTTGAGATTTTCAAAACTTATTTAGAAGGATATTTTAGGCATTTAGACAAACGGGAAATCGCAACCCAGCATGTTAGGGCACTATTTCCCAAATTCCCTAGTGCCAAAAACATTGCGTTATTTTTAATTCCTTTGGATCGAATGAAATAATTTTTGAAGCAATGATATATCTAATATATTACAAAAGATTAATATTAAATAAACTAAGCTATATGATATACGCTTCAACATTTCACGCAAATGTAGTATAGAGAAAAAATAAATAATGACGTAAATCACACAATATACATTATCATTTCATACAGTTATAATCATAGAAAACAATGAAAATAACAATATAGATTACATAATACATACATAATAATATTTCATACAAAATATAACATAGAAAGCAATGAATCTAGTAATATATAACAATATTCTATGAAAATAAAACTTAAAACAACATAAATAATCAATTTTTATGCAAATATGGAAAACAATAAATATAAAAATAACAAATAGGTGGTGAGATATTATTACCATTTTAAAATAATATTAAGTAAATATAATAAGATATAAAAAATAAATAAACAAAATTATGAACATGCAAATCAAAAATAAAGATAAGAAAATAAATACAATTTTTATTTAAAAATAGATGAAATATTTAATAAAGCATTTAAAACAGTATAAATGATGAAGGTGAGTTTTCTAGAGATGATTAATATATATATATATATATATATATAATACATTACATGATGTAATAGCTTAATATACTTGTAAAAATAATAATATGTTAAATCGGATTAAAATTTTGTAGTAAATTTTAAAATACTAAACATTAAGTAAATAATAATAATATATGTATTAGTTTATAATAATTTACAAATGTTAAATTTTTTATATACCAATAAATAATAGATAATGAAATAATATATATAATAAAAGAAAGATAATATAGTGAATAATATAATAATACATGATATGTAATAAAATATATATATATAAATAAAATATAATGAAATATAAATGATGATAAAATATCATATAAGGATAATACATATACTATTATTTAATAATAATTTAAAAATTTAAAAATTTTACACAATTAATAAATGATAAAATAATACATAATTTATAATAGAATGAAAACGCAAGGAATAATATATATAGTAAAATATATAATATATACTAAATTTATAAATAAAATGTATAATAATATAATGAATATAATGAATAATATATAAATAAAAATAATATATACTATTTTATACAACTAATATTTATAAATATATAAGGTATTTAATAAATTAAGCAAAAATGTTTTAAAAGGATTAAAATGAAATAAAACTAAATTTTTAGGGTTAATTTAAAGAAATAAAAGATTTTAGGCCTAATTGGAATGCGCCCAAGATTACAAAGGACTCATTGGGCAATTTGCCCTAATCCCAAAACGGCGTCGTTCCATTATTAGCCTTTAAAATGGCTTTGGGACTAAACTGTGATTAAAACAAAAGTTGAAGGCTAAATTAAAAAACAAAAGAAAATGTAATTGGACTAAATTACACAAACATAAAAATGCGGAAGGACCTGGAAGGGAAATATCCCTTTTAATAAAACGCGCGGATCCTCCCTGGGTTAACGGGTCAACGCGCGGATCCTTTGCTTAAACGGCGTCGTTTTGATGCTTATGAATTAAGCAAAAACGACGTCGTTTTGGCAATATTATATAAGATAATTTAAACCTAAAATTCATTTTAACATTTGTCTTTAAAAAAAAAAACTCCTTCAAAACCTCTGAAGGCCTTCTGAGCTCCGGCCAGTGATCGGCCTAGCTCCGACGTCACACACCACCGCACGCGCGGCCACACACGGCAGTCAGTAGGCCCAAAAACTTCTCTTTTTTGGCAGAAACATAGGTAATCCTTCTCCTTTTATTTTTTTAAAAAATATTTTGTACGAAAAAAAAGTAATAACCCAAAAACCTTTCGGTATTTCTTTGTTTCATGTATATATGAAAAAAAATGAAAATAAAATAAAAGTGCAATTCTAATCCAAATAAAGTAGAAAAATAAATCTCTATTTTCTTTCAAAATCTTTGTATTCTGTGTATATATTTGTATCTCCTCCTCTTAAACTATTTTTTACACCCATTTATACTGTTTACAAATGAATCTAAAAAATTAAACCCCGATTCTGATTCTGATTTATTAGCTGATTGCTTGCTTCTTTCCTTTTCTTGCAGGTTAACAGCGCAATCTTCGGCGGTGGGGCATGATCCGTGCGCCGATTGCAGCGCGACATGGGGCCGTGTTGCTTGCTGCGGCGCGAGGGTTTCCCAGGAAATCCTAGGTCTCCTGAAACTATTTAGGCATCGGGCCAAACACCGTTATTGGGCCATAGGGTCTAACTTGGGTCTGGTACGGGTTATTGGGTTTAAGTCTTAGTGGTTTTGGGTTAGTTTGAATTTGCATTTTAAATGTAACTGGGTAATGGATTGTGATTGTGCCTCGGGTGTACAAGGGGGTATAGGGTTTAGGTATTTGGGTCAATAAATTGTAATTGGGCTAAATGTAATCTGGATTTGTAAATGGACTGTTTAAAGGACCTTATTTAATGGACTGTTTTTTTGTTTTAGTTTCGGCAAACTTTGTTTATTTATTTTACGGGCCCGGGCAGAAATGGGCTACTACAATTTTAATATTATTTGACCTATAAATTTAGCCTATTTTTCCACCCTAGAAATATAACTCATAACACATTTAGATATTAGCTTTTACAAGCTTTTAGAGAATTTTGTGTTTATGTTTTGAGGGTTCTTATTTCGAGTTTCGGGGTTTAGTTTTATCTCTATTTTTTGTACTCTTCGTTTTTGCCGTTTTAGTGAAATTATCATTGCTAATGCTTTTTTATCCTCTTTGGAAGGGTTTTTCCATGTAAAATATTTGTGTTCGATCTTTTTAATTTTTTCGTTATTTTTTTTGTTTGTTACTTAATTAGGTTTATCCCCAACAATATTCAATATAAATAATACCCAAAAATTATATATGCATAAATATATATAATATCTAATTAAAATATATTGTGTACATGCTTATACACATGCGTATTAATATAAACAATACTAGAAAAATATTGTGTATTTAATTATTTATTAAAATAATAAAATGATTAAAAATCTGTGCATATTTATGGAGTTGCATCTGTTAAAATCAAATATCAATTTATATATTCAATTTTATTATAATATGCTAATAAATATATATAAAAATCCAAGCATATTTTTGGAGTTGTATCTACAAATGCGTGTCTAATATTCTAAATCATAAAACAAAACAACAATGTACTTTGTAGTCACTTCTATTTGTGCCGAGGACTTCAAAAGCTTCCACGTCGAAGGAATCCACGCGTTGTTCAGTGTGGATCAAATGGTGCTCCAGATTTTGCCATCTTTGGAGTCTACCACAACTCGATGCAGCACATCATTATCACCATCTCCATTTTTCTTCTATTCAAATCTTAGAATCAACTTCGCTTGGAAACACCCATCAAGATACTAACGAATTTCTTGAGGCTAATCATACTCTTATATTGATCTCTTTTCATTTTCCTAAATACGAACCTCTGCCACTACCAAAGTTGACCTCCTCCGCCATATATATATATGATTTGCTAAGTTTAAAAGATGGACATACATTAGATTTAGATTTTTTATTTTTCAATTTTAAATTTTTTAATCTCTACAAAATTGATGTAAAAAAATTAATGATATGGAAATAAATTATATTAAGATCATCCTAAAAGGCATAGTTTTTAGACACTAATAAAATGTGCTACGTTATTAAATTTTAAAGATAACAAAGTGTTCTTATACACTCATCTATATCTAATATATTCTCCAACTTAATTTAACTTTAATTAAATTACTTAAAATAATTAATTTTTTAAATTATAAACAAACATATTTTCTTCTTTTATAAATTTTACTCATTTTGTTTTTCATAAGTTAATATTTTTTGTTTTTGTGCAATCAATTTTTAAAAAAATAGTAATTTTTGTGTAATTTTTCTATGTCATTGACACATAATTTTGGTAATTATTTTACCTTGAACCCCGAACCTTGAACTCGAACCCTAAACCTTAAATCTTAAACCTTAAATCTTAAATCCAAACACTGAGATTTAGGGTTTGAGTTAATAATTTAAGGTTCAGGGATTGAGTTTAGATTTTGAGTTTTGGGTTCAAGGTTTGGGTTTAAGGTTAAAGGGTTTGGAGTCATGGGTAATGAGTTTGGGGTTTGGGGTTTGAGTTATAGGTTATAGGTTTTAGGTTTAGGGTTCAAGGTAAAAAATTACCAAAATTATGTGTCAATGGCATAGAAAAAATTATTGAAATGTCATTAAATAGTTTAAGGTTTAAGGTAAAAATTTACCAAAATTATGTGTCAATAACATAAAAAAATTGTTGAAATGTCATTAAATAATGTGAAATGGACCATGAATAATGTGATGGGAAGGGTCCATAAAATAATTTCTCTACAGATGAGTGTATAATAATAATTTTATATCTTTAAAATTTGATGATTTGAAAGAAATTTGGTATCCTAAAAACCTTAGTTTTTAGGATCATTCTAATGTAAGTTATTCCCTAATGATATTATCAACGTATTAAATAATAATATTATTTTTAGTTATAAAATAAATGCTTCATATGCATCTATCTTGTAGCAACACACCTCTTTATATATATCGCAATTTTTGTGTATGCCTCTTTTTTGTGTTTTTATTTTTCTGATAAGAAAATTAATCTCAAGTTAAATATTTTTTTAAAAAGTAATAAGATATTACTTATTGGTTAAATTAAAAAATTTAAATTATATTGAAAATATAATTGAATATGGATTACTTTAACATTTATTATGAGTTTAAATAAAGGCAAAACAACAATTCTATCTTGAAATTTTGTATAAATATCTTAAAGATTAAATTAAAAAAAAATAAAAAGTATTGTAACACCCTGATTCTGGCGAGTATACGGTTTGGCGTATAGTCCTAAGGCAGTATAATTGGAGGCATAGGCTTCACCTAATGCATCTTTCAGCATATAAAGTGAGTGTATACAGTTATGTGGTTAAGTTAATAAAGGTTCCTTGTTAGGTGATTGTATTAGTTGGAATAAGACCAGTGACCAAGTAAAATGGTATCGAGAGTATGCGTGCACATTAGAGATATAGTGTGCTCGTTAACTATGGTACTGTACAAGTTAAGTTGCAAGGTAAGCTGGTTAGGAACTAACTAAATGTGGACCAGGATAGTTAAGAGATAAGGAGATACTCAATTAGGTTTCTCGAAAGTTGTAGACCTTTTGATAAGGCAATTCAATAATGATGCAACTTTTGTCAAGTTCTAATAATGACCTATATTATAATAATAGATATTCAAGTTTGGGATAGGGAAGTTCTCTTCTTCTTTCTTCAAAAATATGGTTATCGAAGGCTTGAGGAACCAAAGGCATTTCTTTAAGCTGAAGTTGAGATCCCTAATTTTATCAGTGATTAGTCCATGTCAAGGTAAGTTTTATGACTCTGCATGTTGTGCTATGAAAGAGTAGGTCTCTAGGAGTGCATGAATAGTAAGATGAAGAAGTAAGGCTTTGGATGGGGTTCATATGGGTTTGAGATGATGGTAAGGCTAATCGAATGAGTTTTAATGGTGTTCCTCCATTTTGTAAGTAGTGATTGCTGCATTATCTTGATGAAAGTTGGATATGGAGTTCAAACTACTATTCGTGGTTGTCAGGTAAGTCTACATACTGACTCTTGCATGTATACTGTTCATTCAATATACGTCTGTGGTAATCGTTCGAACTATGAAATAGAATCTAGAAGTGTATAGTCTGAGTGTTTGCTGGGGTTTGCATGTTTATTCTGTTTGCTAGGGTTAAGTATATGAAGTTTGAGTATGGCTATATGACACATTTGAAATGCATGCGATGAAGTGTATGATTACTGACTTAAAGTGTTGAGTCTTAAGCAATGTCAGTGCATAAAGAGTCTATTAAGTAAGTCTGTGTCTGTTCACAGCAGTGGAGTCTAAAGGGGTCCATCGGGACTAAAAACACTATCTCTGATATGAATCTTGAAGGAAAATCCCATGGCCATGGCATCTTTTGAAAAGACCTAAAGGACGGTGATTACCTAATAGGGTTCTCTACATGTCCTAGCATGATGATGGGCAAACTGTAACACCCCTTACCCGAGACCGTCGTCGGAGTCGAGCACGAGGCGTTACCTGACTTAACTTACTAATTTGGGGCATAAATTTTTCTTTTAAAATTAATTTATTAACATTCATTCAATATGTCCCTAAAAAGGGCCCTCAAGACCCTAAAACATGCAATTGAAACGGTTCGGGACTAAATCGGGAACATTAAAAATTTTCCGAACACTTAGACAAATCAAATCAATTTATTTCATCTTTCATAAATAAGCTGTCCATTTGCGTCATAGTCACTAAATAAATCATAACTCGAGTTACGAAACTCGAAATCCAAATCTGTAAATTTTATCTGAAACTAGACTCATATATCTTCTTATTAAATTTTTTCAGAATTTTTGGTCTAGCCAATTAGTACAGTTTATTAGTTAAAGTTTCCCCTGTTTTAGTGTTCAGCTGCTCTGACCTCTGTTCACTACGAATTAATTTTCTCCCTGTACAGAATTCAAATAACCATGCCGTTTATTTTCTTTAAAAGTAGACTCAATAAAGAATCTATACATATAAATTATAACTCCTAATTATTATTTTTTTACAATTTTTAGTGAATTTTTAAATTCAGAACAAGGGATTTAGAAATCACTCTAACCCTGTCTCACCAAAATTTAAATATATCTTAATATACACTTCTTTTGCTTACTCTGTTTCTTTCATATGAAAATAGACTCAATAAAATTTAATTCTATATCTCATTCATCACCTAATTTCATTTCTACTGTTCTTGGTGATTTTTCAAGATCATGTCACTGCTGCTATTCAATACTGTTTTAATGCTAATTTCACTTTTTCATGATTTCTTTGTATTAACTACCATTTAGGCATACATAACACCGAAACATGTTATTCATTAGCCATTTCAATAGCTAATCATTATCAAATATTTACATACCATTATTTAGTCATATCATAAGGACATACACACAAAATGGCTAAGTCCCTATACATGTCATAAACAAGAACGTTTGTAAACGAAGATACCCATTTGGTAACTTGATAGTCGATAGTGTGAAGTGATCTCCGACGACCTCCAACCCGAGCTTGATTTTAAGTACTCTGAAACATGGGAAAGTGAGAGAAGTAAGCTTATAAAGCTTAGTAAGTTCGCATGTAAAATAATAAGCATTAGCAATCAATTTAGCTTACTACTATGTTGTCATAATTTGCTTAAATAATGTTTAGTTCTTACTTTCCCATCTTACTCATCGGTAACCTTACCAAAGGCTCAGAATACAAAAGGCACCTTACTTAATAACTTGCTTACATACCTGCAACATCTCACTTAACACATGAGTCCTCTTTCATAATATAGGCATATTGCCAGTCATGTCATAAAGTGTTACAAGTATAACTGAAAACTCATCACTTACTTAATACTTGATAATCTCAATTACATACAATCTAAATATTAAATAAGCCTTAAATGCATACCTGTACTCTTTCTTTATGTTCTCACCTTGTCGTTTCTTTGAATTACTTTTTGGATTACTCGGGAACCTTTTCCTTTTTGAACTTACCATTGCGTTGTCTTGACATGGTCTTACGTGGTATCCTTACCTTATGAACTCACCAATGCCATGCCTTGGCATGGTCACATGGGACCTTTGCCTTATAGTAACTTATCAATGCCATGTCTTGACATGGTCTTACATGATTTCCTTGCCTTATAGAACTTATCAATGCCATGCCTTGGCATGGTCTTACATGATATCCTTATCTTACCAAATGCCATGTTCCAAACATGGTCTTACATGGTATCCTTGTCTTACCAAATGCCATGTTCCAAACATGGTCTTACATGGTATCCTTGTCTTAGTGCCAATGCCACATCTTGATGTGGTCTTACATGGAGTCCTTAATCAATGCCGATGCCATGTCTTGACATGGTCTTACACGGGATCCTTGCCTTACCAATGCCATGTCTTAACATGGTCTTACATGGTATCCTTAACCGTCAATTCCTCCTTAAATGCCATGTTATGAACATGGAATTTTCTGTCAATTCTTCTTTAATTGCAATGGTACAACCATGGACTTTGAGATATCAATGCCTTGTCAAGTCATAGCTGAAACATACTTGCTCAAATTCTCAAGGTTAGCCGCATAACTCAATAATATCAATACTAATAACAATAATTGCATAATAATAAAATGCTACTCAACTTACATACTTACATTCTCAATCTCATCATATCATCAACTTAACTTATTCTCATCAAATTATGCTAGTCAATACTTTCTTGTTATCATACAAAGCCATAATACAAAATATTGTCTTACATATAAATTATACAAGTTCTCTTTCCAATATCGAATTATTATCGAACATTAATCATTATATTTGAAACTCAATACTAAAGTATTTATGGCCAAAATATCAATTTATCAGTCAAATATGCATAATTAAATACATTTGAAACATATGAACTTACCTCGATACCAAAACGACCATTTTACCAACTTTCCCGATTTTCAGTTTTTCTCCTATTCTAGGTCCAAATCTCACTTTTTGAGATCTAAAACATCATATTTCACTTATTTAATTAATGTACTACTCAAAACATTCACTAACTCAAACTTTGGAAAAATTACTATTTTGCCCCTAAACCTTTGTAGAATTACGATTTTGCCCCTAGGCTCGAAAATTAAAATTTATCCATTTTCTTATGGTTTGTGACATGCTGATCATTTTTCCCTTCTATGGAAACATCAAATTCTCACTCTAACATGTACTTATGAACATTAGGTATTTTCTGGAGGTATGTCGTTTTACTCGTTTTCACGTAAAATCGCTTAGCAAAAGTTGTTTAACACAATTTAAAGCTTCATATTCTACCATAAAACATCAAAATAAACACATTTCACCTATGGGTATTTTTCCAAATATGAACCCTAGCATGAATTATTGCTAGAATAAGCTTAATCAAGTTACTAGACTCCAAAAACGTAAAGAACAATAAAAACGGGGCTTGGAATCACTTACTATGGAGCTTGGAAAGCTTGGAAACCCTAACCATGGCTTCCCCCATGCTATATTCGGCCTCCATGAAGAAGATGGACCAATTTTGGCTTTATTTTCCCTTTTTAATTCTTTTAATTACTAAATGACCAAAATGCCTTTAAAGGCTTTTCTTTCAAATTTGTCCTATTCTTGCCCATTTTTATCCAAACTTAAATATAATGTTCTAATTACTAAATAAGGACCTCCACTTTAAGAAACCATTTCAATTAAATCCCCTTTATTATCTAAAACACACGTTTTGCTAATTTTACAATTTAGTCCTAATTATCAAATTAGGCACTTATACATAAAATTTCTTCACGAAATTTTCACACAATTATTCAATCAATGAATAAACCTTAAAACTTAATTGGAATATTATATATTTTTTTTATTTTTTATTATTTTTTTACCTCAGATTCGTGGTTTCGCAACTACTATTCCGTTTAAGCCCTATTTCGGGATGTTACACAAACCTCACATAACGTGAGTCTAGGAAAATCCATATCGTAAACATGTTAGGAAATGAAAGCCGTTGTGGCGAAGTATGAAAAGAATAGCCTCTATGGCGATCTCTGAAAAGAATGCCTTTATGGCGCACACTAATAGAACTGTTTTCATGGTGAACTATGGAAGGAAACGCTCCTGGCGTGTAATGATAAGACTCTCAATGGCATACGTTGGTTTGCGGAGGAATGTGCAAGTGTACACAATCATTATCAAGTAATAAGTAAGTAAAAGAGTTATCATCTCCATAGGGACTATATTTAAATTGATAATTGTAAAATTACTATTCACAAGTTGGTAAAGAAACACAATTATTTGGGATGATAGATGTTAATAATTAATTAACTAGATGCAAATTAACCTAAATGCAAATGACATGAACTAAAATGCAAGGTGATGGTTTAGTAGCAATTTCACAAGTTTAAAAACAACAACATGAATAAGCTAGAATAATTACAACACTTGACTCAATTCATTCTCATCATATTTAACAATATTCCAAAAAAATTCCATGGCAACTCGATCATTCATTAACTTGGAATCTGATATAACTTCTTTCGAAATCTTATACTTAGAAAAACATGTATATTTCTATGTCCATATTTTCCTAAGGATTCCTTAGAATTTATGTGAAGTAACAGGGATGGATCATGTTTGAAATAATTTAACCACACAAACCTAAAGTTATGCAAAGTAATAGAGCTCTCCTGAGTTATTACAAACCCTTAATTTAATCGGACTAGGATCTAGATTAAGCAAGCACATTCCAATTATTATGTCCATTAATTGACATATGGTAAGGATTAATAAACTAACTCTAATACATTCAAACATATTTCAATGCATGAAATAAATAAATGATTTTAATTGGAAGCATGAACAACTAAGGCACAGAACATCATAAACATGAATCAAATGAATTTTATCAAATTATTAACATCATTCCAGTTAAAATTAAATTAAGTTATCATTGTTAATGAAAAAAACAATTAAACAATTTGCAAACATATTTGAATAACTAAGAACAAAAATAAAGAATAAGGAAGAAAGAACTCTTGATGATTTCGGTGATTCTCCGAAGATTGATCGTGGTGGCTTCCTCCAATTATTATGATTGCTCCTTTGCAAATTGCTTCTCAAGGTGGCCGATCATGTCATATCCCAAAAATCGAGGGTTAGTAGAATTGAGTTTGTGAATCGAGAGAGAGTGGTCATGCACTAATTTTTGAGATTAGCAATGCATTTTTAGGAAATAAATGAGGTATTGGTTTGTTGGTTAAGTGTTAGTGAAACATTCCTTGAAACCCAAGTTCAAATCCCCTCTATCGCACCATTTTTATTATTTTGCAAATTTTGCATCAAACCCTAGTATGTGACACACCTTGTTTTTAAAATAAATATTGTAAAATTATTTCAAGAATGATGAAATAACCCAGTGGTTAAAAAAAATGAGAAAGCATGGAAATTAGATTATGGCCTCAAGTTTGATTCTCTTACCTTGCAAAATAGCTTAATTTTTGCTAAAATTTCTCCTTCTCCTTATTTTGTGCCACCCAAGCCTTGAACCCTAGGTATAAATGCAAATTTTTATTGTATTTTTCAGCCTTTAAGTCAAATTTCCCTACCTTAGCCGTTTAGCCTCTTACTCTCCTCTTTTCTCTTTAATTTTCTTTCTTTCTTCCCTTATGTACCGTCGCCCAAGCCACCAAGATTCACCATTAATTTCTCTTCTTTTTGCAATAGGTTCTTTCACCATTATTTTCCTCTTCTTGCTATCATTTTATCATAAAATTTCCAGCCTTAAATTTGAAATTTTAGCATTCAAGATCGGCCTCCATTGATGCCCTCCAAAAGAACTCCATTGCCGCCCCTATCTTGTTACTTGAGCAAGTGCCATTTTTTTTTTTTTTTATTGATGGATATTTCAATAAAACACCCAATTTTCCAGATTTAGAATTGGGTTGATTTTTAAAAATTGAATGGGTATTTTTCTAGCCTTCCAAGTAAATTTAAATGTCATTTCAAACCAGCCCCAAATTGGCCACCGTTGGCGGTGATGTGTGTGCCTAAAGGGTAGAAAAGGGAGTTGTTGTTTCTTTAAAATTTTTCCACCTTTTTCTAGCAATATCTTGGGTTCTTAAAACCTTCCTAATCAGCCTTTAATCATGTTTAATTTAGGAAAATCAATCTTGATCAATCGACGACTCAGATTTGACAATTCAGGAAGCATAAGTGTGGTTGATTATGGGCTATTGTGTAGTTTCTGATTAGATGTTGAGTAAAATGTTTAGAGATCCAATTAAATATTTTAATCTTGGATTAGCTTCTAATTTTTCAGTATTTATGTGTGTTAGGTGACGACTTAAACGCCCCATATTAACGATGAAGTCAATAGACGTTCACGCACACGATTCACAACAAACCAGCGTAAGAAACCTAACTATTTTGGATTTGAAAAATCATTATAATTGTAATGGTTGGGTTGAAGCCATAAGAGGGTGATTGGGGCTATTTAAGAGGTATATTAATTTAGTTAAATGATGATTTTTTTAATTTAGGTTTGTTTTAAAGTTTATTAGAGAAATAGCGAGATTCGCTAGTGTGCTGTAGTAGAGTGTAATTAAGGTGTTGGTCCTATCTTGTTAGCTTGAATGTTTTGATGTCATTTTTAAATGACATAATTGATGACTAAGATTCTGGTAGGGCTTGGCTAAATGGCTAAGTAATTAAATTGTAAGTGGCCTGACCAGGTATGTTTTGGGCCCTAACTATTTGACATGTTAGCAAAAATGTGAGAATGACTGAATAATTGTGTGATTGATATTGTTGTGGATGATTAGTTGATATGGTGTATGTTGATGGCATGTATAACATGATTCTGAATGAGAATGAGGTACGCATGATATATTTGTATGAATGATTTACTATAAAATATTTGAAAGATTGCTATACATGCACTTGGAAAAGAATTGTAAGTTATATGAGATTATAATATGTTGAACGGCACAATCTTAATGGTGAATTATAAGTTTGATAAATGATCCTATTTACTAAAATTATTTGAAAATATGAGGGCATGTTGATCATGCCAAAGAAATGTGAAAGTATTGAATTCATGACTATGTATAAGGTTGTATGACATCTTGCATGTGCATTGGGGGTGAGATTGTTATTGTGGTTGACAGAGGAGTTCCATGGAGATTCAGCAACATATTAAGTCCTCCATTATTCGTAGTCAGTGCACTGCACCAAGAGTATTGTAGATTGGTGATTTTATCGCATTTATTTGTTAAATGGCAAATTTTCTGCAATTATGTTCATTCGGTGGTTTTACCACATTGAGATTTGCTTGCATTCGTTGGAGTTTGGCAGATGGGTTTTGGGGAATTTGTGGTGTGCAGCAGATGGTTTCAGTAGGAAATTATGCTTTGTATCATTTGCATCACCCCATGCTTGTACACCATTTGACATCGATTTGATGATGACTATGTAATGATATGAAATTCCAATGATGTTTTGTGTTCTTCTAATAATGCTAATATTTTTCACTGTATTTGATATTTATGTCTGTTTAAATAACTGTTCGACTCACACTGAGATTTCATAAGCTCACTCCCCCATAATGTTTAACTTTTTAGGTAAACCTTGAAACTAGGACCAGACCCAGCATACAGAGAATCACCTTGGACCTCAAACTATTTTTAATAAGTATTCTTAAGTCTCTATTGGTTTTGTTTTGTAACTTTTAATTATTTCTAGTTTGTGTCTGGGTAACTTTTCATTTGGGGATTTTTGTATGCATGGATTACTCAAGCGTAATAACCAAAAAATGCATGATAGCTAGCTTAAGTAAAATGTGACATTGTTCCCTAATATCCGCTGCATTTCAAAGGAACCATTTTTGAAAAAAAAATAAATCGATAAGGCAACTAGATTTCCAAAGTAACATGAATAATGGTTTTTTTTTTTTCTGCTACATTAGTGACCATCAAGTTTTAACAAAGTAAAGCGATGAACAAACGATTTTTCTAAAAAAAACATTGTCAATAATAAAATGAATCTAAAGTACAAATGACCTAATAAATGAATGTTTTTAAACTAACTCAAAGTACAACTACGGATTTTCTCTAAAATGAGTTCATTTAAGGTCTTCAAAAGTAATGTAAGTTAGCTTAGCCATTTCGGTGGCTAATGTAGGCTTCTCAATCTAGCCATAATGTCTAGGTCGGGTTAGAAATTTTACAGGCTAAGAGAGTTTTTCCCAATGGAAATACTAGGTAAAGGGAAGTGGGAAAATGGAGGGCTTATGTGTTGAAGAAAGGAAAAAAAGATGAGAGAAAGATGAGAGTTGAGGGATGTGTGCGATAATTAAAATGGGAGATGAAGGGTGGTATTTATAGTAGAGGAGTGGCATGAGATTTTGCTAAAAATAGCTTGGGGATCCCTTGGATTGCTCACTTGCTTGGCCAACCATGAAATTGGGATAGGAGGTTGGTGGTTACTTGATTTGATGACTGATTCTCCCTTGATTAATGCATGGGTTGGACTACAATCAAGGCTCATGTTAGGGGCTGATTTGTGATTTTTTCACAAGTGTGAGGGCATTCAATTTAATTATCTCAAAGCTAATTTGGGATACTCTTAATGGCTTTTTGAATTTGGGCTTCTCTTCCCGTTGTTGGGCGGTTTTGGTGACCGAATTAAGAAGCAACTGAATTCTCTTTAGCAACCATCTTTAAGCTGGGTCAAGGCAATATTTCTGAGCCAAATTCATCCTCTAGTCGTGCACATGAAGTGAGGTTTTTTTTTTGCATCACATGCATGTGTTTTTTTATTGACTTTCACATGAATTAATTTAGTGATCCAACTACAACAAATTGAGTAAAAATTAATGTAGCATAAAATAGTAAAATTCTGTAAAAATAATACTAAATTTCATAAAATTACACACTTTATTAACATTATGCCCAATGTCTAAATATGAACTAAAATGACTCAATTAGCTATCATATATTCAAAATTTGCATAGATTATAGTTAAAAGGTACTTGAAAAACCTATATATTTTAGACGTATCACACCCCCAAACTTAATCTATTGCTCGTCCTAAGTAATGTTTCATGCAAAGCAAAAATTAGACCAATCTTGCACAATATTTACAAAGAATAATTTTTTCACATAATCATGCAGCAACATATTTATGCTCATAATCCCTTCTTACTAATAAAGCACTCACAAGCAAACATTATTTTAAAATCTTATGTTAAGTAAAAGAAAATGCTATCATTAGTCATAGTTTGCATGCATTCCAAAGTCATATATAAAATTCACCATTCAACAAATTTTCCTTATCTAATTAGACAAAACAATCCTAAGGTTTAATTATTGGTCTTCATATGTTGCACTTAGCAATTTCTCTCCACTAATGTGGTCGACATAATTATCAAAATTAATAGGTCTTTTATAAGGTTGTAATAGGGGTAGGCTCTAGGTAGGGATAAAGAGAAGTGATTTTTATGCTAATTCATCTTAACCCTAACTTTGTCTTGGATAATAGTCTTACTACTAATGGGTTTTAACACCCCCAAACTTAATTTGAAACTTATACTCAACAATACATCTCAAAACTTGAGTAGAGATTTTTCTCATTTTTTTTTGAATCTGTACATCTTTCTGAATTCTCCCCCAAATTTTACTCACCAAGACAAGTATAGTTAATATTGGTGCAAGCTAGAGTAAAATCTTAAAAAAGATGACAATATGGTAGCTTCTTATGTAGGTAAGTAACAATAAAATAGGCTATAGGGCTCAAATTAAGGTTTCAAGGGTTAAATTCATATGGTAGGCTTGAAAAGCTTAAACAATCCAAAAAAAATGTGGCTAAATCATATTTAGATTCTTATGGCTCCTAGGATTTCGCCTCAAGAAAGTAACTAAGACAATTATAAAGACTTAAACCTTCATACATGTCTATTTCTAAAGAAAGTAAATTTTCATGGCAAAGACTATATAAGACTAATGAAAAATACAAACATACCATAACTAAGCTAACATATAACAATAACTTAAATAAAATCAGAAATTATACTTGCATATTGGCTAACTTATTAACAAAAATTGTTTCTAAGCATCACTTTATTTCAGCATACTTATGTGTGAAGATTGAAAAAAATTTAAAATCACACAAGATTTTCCCTTAGGCCCCATTTAAAAAGAAGTAATGTCCTCATTGCAAAATAACAAAGTCGTGAATGAAACTGTACACTAGGTATGACTCAAAAAAGAGAGGTGAGTTATGAAGACTGCTTACGTACCAAGTCTTTCTTGAAAAATTCAATCCTTAGACATGTACATTCACATTACTACACTACTATGCTCTTTACAAGAGAACCAAATTAATGGAAGAGCATTGGCTTGGTTTATTCATAAATTGCAAATTATTCAATTTATTATGAACAAAATGTAAAATGGCAAGAAAGAGAGAAAAAAAATGACAACTGAAAAGTATAAAAATAACGACAAAGAAAAGTTAAGAGAACTCCCTCATTTTATTTGGAATCATCACTGATCGAGGCAGTGTTAAAAGGCCATCTATCATATCAACCATACTCATCTAGGAAGTAATCATATTCTTGCCCAGCAAATCAGTCCAACATTTGATGAGGGAAAGAAAACCAAAAATGACCTTTCTTGGTGGCCTTGTTTAACTTCTTGTAATTTATGTAAATCTTCCAACCTATGATTCGAATGTCTGAAACAATCCATCTCATACCCTTCTTGTGCCTTTCCAAAACCACAAATGACTTTTCTTTTTGATTTTGGGTGCACCCAACCGAAATACTGATCGAAAAAGTCGAAGATAGACCCAAATAATCATTTTTCAAATGAAGGCAAAATTAGACCCAAATAATCATATTTCAAATGAAGGAAAAATCTTCAGTTCCAATTCAATTAACTCTTCAATCAATTCTTTTGGTTGTGTGCACTCTTGAGATGATAACTCTAATGATTTGAGAGGATCTTCATGAATTAATGTAACACCCCTTACCCGTGTCTGACGCTGGGACAGAATACAAAGCATTACCGGACTTAAACACAAGCAAACATACAAAACCGGCCCATAAAATTTCGTTTCAATCAAATCCATTCATACATACACAAATTTTTTCTTATATGGGCCTACGAGGCCCAAAACATACATTGGAAGTAGTTCGGGACTAATCCGAGAACTTTAGAAAACTTCGGGAAAACTTAGAAAATTTTTAATGAAATAGGGTCACACGCCCGTGTGGGTAGGCCGTGTGGTCACACACGCCTATGTGGCTTGGGACACGCTCGTGTCCTCAGCCCGTGTAACTCTCTGTTTATAACGTCATCAACACAATTAGGGTCACACGGCCAAGTCACACCCCCGTGAGCTTAGGCCGTATTGCAAATTAAATTCCAAAAATTAAGTGTGGACTTCACATGGCCTGGGCACACGCCCGTCCTAAGGCTGTGTCCTTCACACGGCTGAGACACATGGCCGTGTCTCTGCCCGTGTGTTTGCTACTGGACATCCTGTTTTGCCTAATTAGGGTGCAGGGGACACACGGCCGGATCACACGCCCATGGGGCAGACTGTGTGTCACACACGGTCTAGACACATGCCCGTGTGTCTACACGTGTGGACAAATTCTAGGCTAATTTCCAAGCCATTTACCACCCTTAAATGCTTACTCACTTATACATTTTTTATGGCATGCAACATAGTATATTTAGTCACTCAAATACTCACAATCATGATTAATCCATGACTTTGTAATGTCAACATATCACATGCTCAAACCAGCTTGCTTTCATATGGCATTCCACACCAATTTCATGTTTATTCATCATTATAAACCTACCTTCAACCTACTCAATTATACCATGAACATGGTCATACCTATTAGTCCCAATTCATTCATTAAGCATATGTGTCATTTATCACATCCATTACCAACAAGTAACCACCAACCACATCACAAAGCATAAACACATTGCATGCATGCATAAATAATTAGGGTTGCAACCCGAGAAGCAATAAGCCACATCTCATGGCCTTATACAAAATTAATCGTAATACCATCATGAGCCAACTCATTTGGCTAATCAATATGACACATAACAAAATGACCAAGTCCCCTATACATGCCATACTCAAAATGTTGAGAGTAACTATACCCAAATGTCCAATTGATAGTGTGATCGAGTCTCCAACGTCCTTCAATCCCAGAGCTACCTTGACGACACTATAAAAGATGGAAAGGAAGGGGGTAAGCATTAAAGCTTAGTAAGTCTATATACAAATAACATGCTATCTAAACAAGTATTTAACATACATTTAACATAATGAACATAATTTATAATTCATCAAATCACTTAAACTTACTCATCACATGAACAACTTTGTCATAAGTTCATCACATACCAAGGCATTACTCATGAGTTTGGTATACATACCTGTATCAACTCATAACATAATCTCTTACTCATTCTTCTCATTGACTTACCCTTTGGGTCTTCTATCAAGTTACTAGATAATTTACCCGTTGAACACTAGGAATACTATTGGATACAAGGAAGGCTCGCACATAAGTGCCACATACGTAGCTAAAGCTACCTTATATCACATAACGCATAAAAGATAATTCTTGAGCTACTCACAGGTCTACTCACACAAGTTGTCGGTCAGGATGTAGCTACACGGGTTGGTTACACAAGCTGTCAGGTATCCGCAACACATGCCGGATTACCCAGCCACCGGTAGGACGTACAAGACCAGCACCCGGAACCACATAAACATATCTCATGAGCTCATAAATTACATGATTCCTAGTGACATGTCACTTATATCCAAAAGTATTCCTAAGGTTCAAACGGGATTTTTCGATATCACATCTTTGTCAAGCTTGCTCGTAATGTCCATCTCAATGTCCATAATACCCATCACTTACTCATAAAGCAATCAAAGCATAACTCATAATAGCATTAAAGAATTTTAATTCACATAATATTGAAGCATAAAAAATATAACCTAACATCACATTATTTGTATATGAACTTACCTCGGTACAAAATGATGAAAATGAGCCTATTCTTCGTAAACCTTATTTTTCCCCTGATCAAGACCCGAATCACGTTTTTCTTGATCTATAATGCCAAATTTAACTTATTTAATACAGACATTGATTGAATCCACCTATAACACATGCTTTGGTAAAATTACCTTTTTACCCCCAACTTCTCACTTATTTACAAATTGGTCCTTGGGCTCGTAAAATGAAATGCATGCATTTTCTTTATTACCCAAGCCTAGTCAGTTCTTATTCCTACTCTTAGCAGCCCACATTTTTCTTTATTTCACATATTTACTACCCATTTTACAACTGTTACAAATAGGTCCTTTCAATGCATTTCCATCAAAAATCACTTAGTAAAAGATGTTAAACATACATCAAACTTTCATATTCCTCCATTAAACATCAAAACACATGCATTTCACACATGGGTAACTTTTTGAACATGAACCTAGCTCAAAGTAATGGTAGAAATAGCTAGATCATGCTTCAAGGATCTCAAAAACATAAAGAACATAAAAAACGGGGCTAGGTTATACTGACTATTGACCTTGAAAGGATGAACAAAACACTAGCTATGGCTCCTTAGGATTTTTGGAAATAAAGGAGGAAGATGGACACAATTTTGACTTATTTTTCCCTTTTTATTCTTTTATTAACCAAATGATAAAAATGCCCTCAAGGCCTTTCTTTCAAAATTTTCCTATTCATGCCCCTTTTTGTCCAAAGTTTTAGAACTTGGTCAAATTACTATTTAAGGACCTCTAATTAATAATCCATAGCAATTTCATGCTTAAAGCTTCTAGAACTCAAGTTTTGCAACTTATTCAATTTAGTCCCTAACTTCAAATTGGACACTTTAGGCATAAAATTTCTTCATGAAAATTTCACACAAACATGAAATCATATCATGGATCATCAAATAATATTAAAATAATTATTTCTACTTTATATCTGTGGTCTCGAGACCACTATTTTGACTAAACCCTAATTTGGGATGTTACAATTAATCCCTTCGAATTAACTTATAACAAAGCCAAACGTCTCTTGTCCTTATCATCACTTGACGAACCCGCTAGTAGAATACATTTTAACAGATCGTTTAGAGAAATGAGTTTCGATTCTATAGAAGCCAGTGATTCTATCTTGGAAATAGAAGAGCAATCTTTGACTACATCTGGAGATTTAATAACATTGAATTTATCAGAAGTCACCTTGTCATCCAAAATTTCTATAAACTGAGTATCCTATTATTGCTTGAGCCTTTATGGGTAAAGAGGTGGTGGAACTGATAAATCTTGAAAAGAGTTATATTTCATGCCTTCAGATCTTGAAAATTACCTTTACTTTGGTACATTTAGTTGCATTTTAGGACATTCATTAGTATTTTTCTTGTTTTAGCATTGCATTAGGAGCTTGGACTATATTTAAATGTTAGTTATTTTTAATTGCTTGTGGAAGGGTTGTGTGTGGTGGTGGATTGACAGGTGCAAAATGAGGAACAAAAAGTAAATGAGTGAAGGTCTGTCAGGGGAAAAGGTTGGGCAGTTTGTCAATATGAATGCCATGGTAATGCTGGGAAGATGTCCAATCAGCATTCAAAGCTACCGATCTTAGGCCCAGTTGAACTTGTAACAGATATATCTACCTAAAAAAGAGGGAAAAATCATGGGATTTTGGATTTACCCTAGGGAAAATGAGTAAAAAAGCAAAAGGACACTGTAAAAGAGGCAGAAAAATAAAAGAAAAAATAGAGTGTAGCAGCAGAGTAGAGACAGGAAGAGGAAGACGAACGTAGGCCCTCTCAGCCACCACAGGACACTTTATCGCTAAAGTGTGGTGTAGATAAGTAAAAGCTATCTTCTCGATGTTCTTCCATTATTTCTTGATTACTCATCATAAATTTATTTGATGGAAACGATATTGATTGATACTTTGGATTTGAATTTTAATTGCTAACCCATGAGCTAAATCTTATAGGGTTGGGATTACTTATGAAACTCTTATTTTCTTTAATGAATGAAGCGTAGATTTTATCTAATACACTATTTCATTCATTTTTTTTTACAAAATTACTTGTTTCAAAATCTTGACATAGATGGATGTACAACATGTTCAGTAAGTTAATCTAATTCTAACAAGGTTAGGTTAGTTAGATTGAAATTGAATGATATGAGCGAGTGTTCGACGTAATACTTGTAGGAGCCTCTAGACATAGAGCAGTGTTCATATAGAAAGAAAACAAAATAGTGCCAGGTACCATGCTAAAGGCCTATAGTCATATATCGCTTAAGGTAAGGTAATTTGAGGTCTTATTCTCAAAAGAAGTAGGACATTTTAGAACTCTTCTGAGCAGTAGATTAAGTATGGTTTTACCAAGGCATTACTATCAGTAAGGGCAGATTCTTAGTAATCCCAACATTCCAAATCAACATCGTAGGCCCTTTATCCTTTGCTGTAGTATCTTTGCTGTAACATCCTATTTTGGGCCTAGTCGGAACAGTGGTTTCAAGACCACGAATCCGACGTAAGAAAATTAATTTTTATTATATTTTTATGGTCTAAAAATATATGAAATTATTTTTAGAAAATTTTGTCCAGAAATTTTGACGTTTTGGCACTCAATTTAGTCAAAATGACTAAATCGTAAAAAGTGCAAAAGTTGAGTTCTACTTGCTAGAGGTGTCCGATTGTTATGAAATTTTAAATTGAAGGTCCTTAATAGGTAATTATACCATTGGTTAATTTTTTGGACAAAAATGGACATGAAATGGGTGAAATAGAATATTTTTAAATTAGTGGCATTTTGGTCATTTAGTAATTAAAATGAATTAAAAACAAAATTAAAAGCCAATTTTTGTCCATCTTCAACCCCATGGCTGAAACTTGCATGGAGAAGACATAGCTAGGGTTTTTCAAGCTTTCAAGCTCGATTGTAAGTCCATTCTAGCCTCGTTTTTAATGATTTTTACGTTTTTAAAATCCTCGTAACAAGATCTACCTATTTCTACCATTTATTTGAGTTATGATGAAGATATAGGGTTTGAACCATGTTATAAATTTGTGCATTTTGATGTTTAATGGTATATTATACATGTTTATGGTTGGAGAAACGATTTTTACTAAGTAGTTTTCGGCGAAAATGCTAAAAAGGACTAAATTGTAAAAGTTATAAAATTTGTCATAAAAGTGTGATTTAGTGGAAATTGTGGGCCGCTATAGCTATTAAAATGGTTCGTCTAGACCTATAGAGTGAGAAAATTGAATAAAATTCATTTTACAAGCCTAGGGACAAAAGTGTAATTTTGATAAAGTTTAGGGGCAAAAACGTAATTTTTCCAAAATATGATTTTTGGATCACATTAAATAATGTGACTAATAATTAGACTAAATCTGATATTATAGATCAAGGAAAACGTGGATTGGACCTAGATCAGGTGAAAAATGGAAAATCGACGGTTAGGTTCCTTTTTGTTATTTTGGTGCCGAGGCAAGTTCGTGTGATTTAATAAGCATGTTATTCATATTATTATTGTTATACATGAAATATATCTTGCTATGATTGTATTGATTTGATGTTAATGGAAATTTGATGGAAAATGTCATTTTAAATGAAATGAGTAAGTTTGTATGTAAATAATATATCGTTTTTACTTATGTTATAATATTTTATTATGATATGAGATGTGGTTGTATATTGAATGATCACTTGATGTAAATTCTGAATTGAAATTGATTATGGATGAATTGGTAAAATGTTGAAAAGTGAAGAGTTTCCCGGTTGGACCTTCAGAATAAAAAAGATACGAATGATTCGTTGTAAGAACACGTGTACTATGTGCAGGCTACTATGTGTTTAAAATGGTTTTAGGTCACGTGTGTAGTACTAAGTGCAGGCTACTACGTGTACTAGATGGTTAGGTCGCATGTGTAGTATTAAGTGCAGGCTACTATGTGTACCCGATAGCTTTGATCACATGTGTGGTACTAACTGCAGGTCACTATGTGTAAGAGACAGTTTTGGTCACAGATGTAGTACTAAGTGCAGGCTACAATGTGCACCAGATAGCTTAGGTTATAAGGGTGGTAATATGTGCAGGCCACCATGTATCTGTTATTATTTCGAATAAGTTCAACGGGGAAATTGACTAAGTGAAAATACATGTGATCATGTAATGACTAGTGTAATTGAATATGACTATGTGATGAATAAGTGCAGTTATATGTGTGTATAAATTTATGAGTAATATGCTCGATAGTTGAGCAAACTTTCGGTAAAATGGAATGGCGTAAGTGAGATTATGTAAGAATGAAATTGTAATAAAACATTTTTGGACAGCAACAGTTGTGTGACTTTGAAAAATCACCAAAAATGGTAGAAATAGAATTAGAGGTTGAATAAGATATAAAATTAAATCTTAATGAGTCTATTTTCACATAAAAGAAATAATGAAAGCAAAAGAATTTCATGTTCTATGATATTTTAATTTTTGTGAGATAGGATTAGAATGATTTTGAAATCCCCTGTTCTGACTTTGGAAAAATTGAAAATTGTATAAAAATAATTATGGGTTATAATTTATATGCTTAAAATCCTTAATGAGTCTATTTTCAGGATAAATAAATGGGAACATTATTTGAGTTTTGTACCATGAGATAATTAATTCTTAGTGAAGAGAAGTCAGAACTGTCGAACAGCGAAACAAGGGCAACTTTAATAAATAAACTGTACTTATTAAATATACCAAAAATTCTGAAAATTTTATGATAGAAATATATCTAAGTCTAGTTTCTGGGAAAATTAACGAATCTTAATTTGGAGTTCCGTAGCTTCGAATATAAATAATTTAATGACTACGACTCGAGAAAACAGCTTGACTGGACTTTGAATAAATAGAAAGAATTTGTAAATAGCATGTTAATACATTGCTTATTATTTTTCATACGAGATTACTAAGCGTAAAGCTTACTCCCTCATTTCTGTTTCCTTAGTGTTCTCAGGTCAGCTCGGGGTTGGAGATCGTTGGAGGCAGCATCATACTATCAAGCTAATACCTTTGGAATATTGTTACATTTGTTAGAATTATCAAGTGAGTGGCATGTATAGGGACCTAGTTTTATAACATGTGTTATTATAATTTGGCCAAATGTATTGGCTTATATTGAGCTATTGATTATGGCTTGTAAATCTAGCTATTCATGTTATGTCTAATAATTGTGATGTGAATATGTTTGTTTGCCATGCATGGTTGGTAATATGTTATGTGTGTTGAATGCATGTTATATGACCAATCGAGGTGGTCATGACCATGAATTGAACTTAATAAAGGGTGTTTAATCACTGAAATGTTGCTATGAATTGTGATTATGACATGTATAAAGTTGTAAGGGGTTATGGGTAACATAAAGGCTTGGAAAATAGCCTAAGAGTCAACTACATGGGGTGAGGCATGGCCGTGTGTCTTAACCGTGTGAGGGGCACGGTCTGGTGACACAGGCGTGTGACCCTGTTTCATGAGAAAAAAATTTCTAAGTTTTTCCAAAACTTTCCAAAGTTCTCGGTTTAGTCCCGAACTCTTTCTAAAGTATGTTTTGGGCTTCGTAGACCCAAATAAGGGACTATGTGCATGTGATTGAATGTTTCAAAATATGAATGAAACTTTATGGCCCAATTTTACGAAATTGTGTACGTTTAAGTCTGGTAACGCCTTGAACCCTGTCTCGGCGTCGGATACGGGTAATGGGTGTTACATTTGCCATAGCATTTTTAGTTGTTTATTTGTTCATTTGCATATTATTCACGTAATTATTCTTGAGTTTTCCATTTCATTCTTATTCTAGTTTTGTCATAGCATTTCCTATTATTTATTAGTTATTCATATTACACACATCATTATTCCTTCAAATTACTGTTACATTATTATCATTATTTTTGTCATAGCATTAATTATACTTCATTATAATAACTCAACCATTTTATACCTAACCAATCCTTGTTGAGACGATTTCATTTATCACTTATTACTTGATTCGACATGTATACTTGCACAATTCGCATATCATTCCACACATGACAAGAACCCTGGCTTAAACTGGACAGTCCTTCCGAGGTAATGTTTCTTCATTTGACAAAGGTGTTAGTTTATTAGAATTGACTAGTTTATGGCTTATTATATCAGATTTTTCAAGATTTGGCTTCTGAAGAGCAGAAGTTTCAACTCTCAGTTGAACTTCCTCAGCTACCTTAGGCTTTAACGTCTTCTTACTTTGTAAAGTGACAACTTTGCTATATTCTTTGCTTGAAACTCTTGGATTTTCGGTAATGCTAGGCAAAACTCCTTGCGGTCTATTCTAGAGTTTAAAGGTTAGTTGGCCCACTTGATTCTCCAAATTCCTCAACGTTGCTGCTTGACCTTTGATCAGTGCATCATTCTTCACCATGTATGCTTTCAAATAGTTCTCCAAACTCTTGGAAGATTTAGCTTACGATGGTTTTTGAACTTGCTAAGTGAACCCTGGTGGTTGATTTGGTCTGGTTTGCATGTAAATGTTGTTAGGACCGACTCCTTAGTTACACCATGAGAAATTTGGATGGGTTTGCCATAAGAGGTTATAGAAGTTGGACTGTGATCCTGGCCCACTACTATTTTGATTATGATTTCCCATATAATAAAAGGACTCTGGGTTTTATGGGCAATTTTCAAACGAGTGTCCATCTCCATAATATACATAAGAAACATTTTCAAATTGACTTGGTGGCTGGGCTACAACATTATTAAGATCGTTAGTAGTAAAACTTTTAAGCATTGAGAATATAGAAGATACCTAAGCTGCAAGCAAAGTGAGGTCATCAACTTCATATACTCTTACTCGTCTTTTTGAGGCTGCTCGATTTGTTGAACATTGATAGTTATTATTGGCAATTCTTTCAATAATCTCGTAAGGCTTGTTGTAATACTTAGAAAGGAAGGTTCTATTTGTCGAAGCATCCACCATCGTTCTAGTATGAATGTTGAGAGCAATATAGAAAGTCTACATTTGAATGCAATAAGGAATGCCATTGTAATACCCCTACCCGTATTCATTGCCGGAATAGAGTAAGAAGTATTACCAGAGTTTACAAATTAAATTTTTTTTTTTACTCAATATATCCCCTTTTATAGATATCTAACCTTCCCTGTAAATTTTAAATCGAGACCAATCCACATCAACCAAACCAATTCAACATATTTTCCAAATATATTCATGCATATTTATAAGATAACATCATCACATACCCAAAACCAGGTTTGTTAACCATACCAATGGCTAACTCTACATTCATTTCACAAAATCATTTACTTTATTAGCTTATACATGCCATTGATTTCCAAAATAAAGTTTCTTTATATACCAAAATCTTGAGGTTGATAGTGTGATGTATCTCCGACCAAATCCGATCTCCGAGCTTTTAACACTACAAAACAGGGGAAAATGAAACAGGATAAGCACTTTGTGCTTAGTAAGCTCATGTAACAAGAATTATACTTACCTAATATTTTCAATACAATACAATAAACATTTATATATCCATTCAATGCATTATTACCCTAATATGCACAAACTCAACATTCAAGTTAGTACAATAATTTGCATGTACCAATAATATATACCATGATTGATGAGCTCATCAATACCATGATTACCATTCCCTTATTATTTTTCCATATTTATCCCGTTGAATTTCTTGGAATTTTCGATGGATTTTCAGAGGTACACTTTTAGTGTACAATTCCGGGTCCGTCAATTCATATTCATGTGCACACATTTCCATTTCAGAGGACACACTCGCGAACCTCATCCTTACAAATAGATTACCATCCAGGCTAAATCCTGTAATATAAACTCATAGAGTATTGTCGGGATTACCAGTCGAGCTAAATCCTACGCAACG
The DNA here is from genome assembly GCA_025698465.1 of Gossypium longicalyx. NCBI lineage: Eukaryota > Viridiplantae > Streptophyta > Magnoliopsida > Malvales > Malvaceae > Gossypium > Gossypium longicalyx. The sequence continues at coordinate 47,769,735 of CM046995.1, forward strand.
ACAATTACTCTAATGAGCTTGGATCTGAATTACCAGTCCAGGCTAAATTCAGACCCTAATTCGGATTACCCGTCCGGGCTAAATCCATTTTCCACATATTCTTCGGGAGGGCTATATCAGGATAGGATCACCCGTCCGGGCTTGATCCTTTTTACCGTCAATTCCTTTTTCAGAGATCCATCGAATTTTCCTTTCATTCAACCGAGATTTCTTCCCATTTTTATCAAATATATCAATGTTTTATCAATTTTCATACAATGAACATTCCTTTATTCCAATCATATTCACATCAATAACATACATTTCAAGCATTTAAGAATATAATTCAAGTTACATGAACTTACCTTGATACTTGTTTGTGCACAAAAATCTACTAATCTTGAACTTTTTTCCTTTCCTCGATCTAGCTTCGTATTTGAATCTTCTAGATCTAGATAAATAAATTTAATTATCAATTTAATACATTTCATGTTCATATACAACATTCTCTATAATTCAACTATTATTTATAGTTCATTCAAAGCTGTCTACTTAAGTCATAGCCACTAAATTATTTATAACTCGAGCTACGGAACTCCAAATTAAGTTCCGTTAATTTTTCCTGAAACTAGACTCATATATCTTCTTACCATAAAATTTTTAGAATTTTTGGTTTAGCCAATCAGTACAGTTTATTCTTTAAAGTCACCCCTGTTCTGCTGTCTAACACTTCTGACCCTTCTTCACTAAAAATTTATTTTCTCTTCATACAGGATTCAAATGATATTATCGTTTATTTATTTTAAAAATAGACTCATTAAGGATTCTAGACATATAAATTTAAGCTCCTAATTATTTTTATTTATTTTTTTATGATTTTTCAAAGTCAGAACAGGGGAACCCGAATTCATTCTGACCTTGTCTCACAAAATTTATTATATCTCAAAATTTACAAATCCATTGCTTACAATATTTCTTCTATGAGAAACTAGACTCAATAAGCTTTAATTCCATATATTGTTCATCTTCTAATTCGATTTATACAATTTATGGTGATTTTTCAAAGTTAGTCTACTGCTGCTGTCCAAATTGTTTTAGTGCAAACTGTTTATTACCAATTTTCCCCTAAGCTTTTAATAAATGAGAATTTCGTCCCTACTCAATTAGTCTCTCAATTGAGCTTATTTTTCTCAATTAACACTTTATTATATCACCTTAAACTAGTTTACAACCTTTAGGAATCAGAGTTTCAGAATTAGATTTTAATTCCAAACATTTTCACAATTAGGTCCTAAAAATCAATTTTCCATTGAAATTACCTAATAAAATCATCTCATAAATAAATTAAAACTTTAATTTCATTCTATTTCATCATAAAATTACAGAACTCAATCATGGTGACTTTCAATTTCATCCATGAAATAAAAAACTAATGAATTTAATCGTAGGACCTAGTTGTAAAAGTCTTGGAAACACAAAAATTACAAGAAAAAGGCAAGGATTAACTCACTTGATGCAAAAATTATGAAATACCAGCTTAGAGAACCCTCCTATGGCGTTTTTAGCTGCTGGAATTGAAGAGAAATGAAGAGAAATCTAGATATTTCCTATTTAGTCCTAGCTTTATTTAGTTAATTTTGCAATATTCCAATTTTACCCTTAATTTATCAAATTCCTGCTGATTTAATGCCCTCTGCCGTCCAGCCCAAATAAATTTGGGTCTAATTGCCTTTTAAATCTTTTCTCATTAGACTCTTAAGCTATTTAATCATTCTAGCAACTTTTACACTTATTACAATTTAGTCCTTTTCATTTAATTGACTACCCAAATATTAAAATTTCCTAACGAAATTTTAATACCACATTACTAACATTTCATAAATATTTATAAAATTATTTTCGACTCGGTTTCTGAGATAAAGGTCTCGATACCTTGTTTTTACCCAATTTCTTCAATAATTTCTTTTTCTAACTAACTACTAAATCGGTAAAATTTTTCTATCAATATTTTCATACGATTTTCCTATCATATCAATTTTCATGCAAAAATATTGAAATAAATTTCTCTTTAAATCGGATTTGTGGTTACGAAACCACTGTTCCGATAATTTTGAATTTAGGCCATTACAGCCATGATGAGGGCACTTCTGTAATAACTCCTTCAACTGATCTCATGCCTCTTATAAAGATTATTCGTCAAGGTGCTGAAGTGAAGTGATTTTATTTCGAAACTTTGCAGTCAGCGATGGAGGGATCTATTTCATTAAAAAATGTTTAACTAACTCTTGCCATGTAGTTATGGAACAGGACGGTAGGGAGTTCAACCATGCTCCTGCTCTATCTCTTGAGGAGTATGGAAATAATCCTAGTCTCAAGGCATCCTCGGTCACCCTAACTAATTTGATTGAGTCACTTACTTCCATGAACAAGTGAGGGTGAAGATGTGGATAGTTAGTAGGATCCCACTAAATTGACCCATATTTTGCAACATTTGGAACATGACTGACTTTAGTTCGAATTGCAGTGCCTCAATTTTGGGTCTTACAATACTCGAATTGAGCTTGTTGAAGAGAGGAACGACATATTATCGAATGAAACAGTTTCTATCAATGACAACCGTGATTTCTTCATTTTGCTCCCTATGTTGCGACATCGAGCATTCCATATTGCAACATTGTGACCAGTATTTGTCTATTACGCCTTCTAGTGGTCTCCTACACACTTATATAGTTCATCAGCTAACCCTTAGGCCTCATTCGACCCTAAGGTCAATAAAAGACTCAATTTGCACATTTTATTAACTAAATGGAAACTTTAAGAAAACATAATTAAAACTTAATAAAACACTTGTCTTCAAGATCCTAAAATGTGAAAATTAGTTTAATCTACTACACCGAATTACGGCAAATAGAAGTCCCCTACGCTTAATTCATTACTTGTCCTCAAGCAACATAGACATAAGTAAGAAATAAAAGTGATGACCCTTGAACAAATATGATACAAGTATTGACTTCGGAGCACATGAATTAGGCATTTCAAATTCACTAAAAAATTTAACATGATGAATAACTAGTTTACCACTTTTGACCATAAACATCTAAGTTCAGTATGTTACAAATTGTACAAGTATTGAGGGTCTCACTTGTAGGAATCCATCAATAAATCATACAAGTAATTTGATTATCCTAACAGGATACAAATAGTTGTTTATGTGCTTGTTTAATGAAATGCCCATTCTTACATAAGGATACTTAGGTCACACAAGACTTTTTGGCTTGTAATGTTCTGAAGCTTAAAATAGGTATAGAATTCAAGAATGGTAAGCATTAAGAGGGTTACAACATGAAAATAGTTTTACACATCGTATCGATACCTATTCTTTCCCCTTAATGACCCTTACCTGCTCACCACTTTATTTCTCCTTCTCTTACCTTCCTTGTCTTTCCATATATAGGAAATCATAGCATGATATAGCAACTACGGCTAGCCTACGAGTTTCTTTTCACTAATGAACGAGTTTCTCTTTCTTTTGTGACTTTGTCACTTTCTTTTTTCAGTTCATCTCTCTCAAGAATGCTTTTTTATTTTACAAGAACTTTTTCTACTAATATAACTTCTGCTTTTTTGAAATTTTCTTTTGTTTTACACTTTCAAGCTAACTTATAGTTCCCATATCACATCAATTTTTCCTATTTCACTCTATTTTTACAAACTATACCGTGATGTATCTACTTAACCCTCAATACGTATGGCCATATGTCTATAGTCGTGCAGTGTAAGACCAAAGAAAAAGGGCAAATACAAATTATCATTTTTAGGCTTAGGGTTTGTAATGAGATTTATCAAGAAGTGTCAACAGGCTCAAAAATTGGTTCTAAAGGTGAACATGAATAGGTCAACTTTTTTGCTCTGGGTGTGTTCCAAACAATGCCTTAGGTCATCCCTTAATATCTCAATATGCACAAATTTAATCCACCAAACAAACTCACATTCAATTATTTATTATTCATACTAGCATTCTCGTTTCCTTGTATTTTCTATATCATTTGGTACAATTGATTGCTTAATACCTATTTATAGTGGAACATATAGAACTTAGTAGTCTAATAAAAAAAAATTAAAATCACCTATTATCATGCCAAATTTATTTGTAAACACAAACAACCTATGTACATGATCCTAACCAATCACTTGTATTTCTACAAGCTCAAGCACACCAAAAACAAGAAAAATCAAAGAAAAATGTAAAGATTGAAAATAAATAAACAAATTTTCTATGTTATCCCCCACACTTTAGTTGACACATTGTCCTTAACGTGTAGCCCCTAAAGAGATAAGGAAAGAAGTTACATGATGGATCGTGGTTGTTCCAACTACTAAAGGTGGGTGCTTCCTCATTTGATCATATAAAGCTCAAATTGTTTGTGTCTCCTTCGTGTTGGGTTCCTACATAGAAAACTTAAACAAAATGCAATATAACTAAAAATCTACTATTAATCCTACTCTTACAGTGTATGAATCAAAATTATCCCCAAAATTAATACAAGTCTTTAAAAAAGAATAAAAAATTGTTCAATCTCCTTCCTTAAAATCCATCTCCTTGCTTCCGTCATCCTTCTCATCCTCTCTTTCCTCTTCTCTTTCATACACCTCTTCTTTTAGTTCTAGATTTGCTAGCCCAAACATGTCAAGTGTATAATTGGGGACCCAAATGTTATTTTGCCTTAAAAATTCTTTAAAAATTGGCCCCAATTCTTGCATCCACTATATCATTCAAACTAGTTTTAGATGACTACTCTCACCAACTTCTTGTTGAGTTCACGTTAACCTCTATGATGAAGCTGGTGTAGCAGTCGTTTCTTTTTTTCATTTGTTCCAATCTTTTATTTATTTGGCTCGTAGTTCTATGTATTGTTGGAACAATGTATCACTGATAATACTTTGATAAGGTTTTAGTGACTGCATAGTTGATGTCATAGGTACAGCCACCTTTCTGCATAATGTCATTACTAAATGGGGAAGGAAAACTCCCACCTTCTGGCCACTAATGCATCTCTTCATGTTCTGGTGGATCCATTTACCGATACACACCTGCTTTTTCTGCAAAATTGCAAACCATAAAATCGCTTGAAAGGTATTAACATTAGAAACATTTAAAGCAGGACCTATTCACGTGCACACAAATTGAATCCATATTTTAGCCTTTGGATACATAATAGCTTGATGAAAGGACACAAGAACATTGGTACCTGAGCAATATTTCCATTCACCCCTTCCTTTAGTTAAAAGGTTTATAATGTTATCCATATCTATGTCCTGGAAATGTTCTAAATCAGTTTCTCCAGTAAAATCATTTTCATAGAATGGAGAATTATAAAAGTCATAAATAATTCTAGGCGTTATGCACGCCTCTTTCCCTCACACAGGTACTATATCCATATATGGCCTTCAATATTCCTAGACTCTTGGTCCTGTAATGATGCATATAATTCTTGAACCACAGGGACCACCACACTATCTTTAGGAACCATCCAAAAACACTCCCACCTATGATATCTAACTAAAGGCCAAATTTCCTTAAACAAAATCATGGACGGATCAAATCCCTTCTCTTGGATAAAGGTTTTTCCTTGAAGTTCAATAAAATATTTTTCAATATCCGAGTTTAAAAAATTAGAGGAATTTGGAACTGTCGATGGTTCTGGTTCATTAGTTCATTTAACTTTTCTAAAAGGCATGATGTTTTGGTTTCGACTCACTAATGAAATATCAAGAAAATAAATCCAATGGAGTAGTAAAAGTTTGAGTTATGAACCCTTAACCTAAGAGATATTGTTGGATTCCTCGTCACGTTTTATTTGCTCGTCATTCCTCAGAGTGCTTCCATTCTTTATCTTCACATGTAAGATTGAAAGAAGCAATTTTTCCAAACAAATCAAAAAGAAAAAAAAAGGGAAGATTGAGTTTTAGGGTTTAAGATATTTGGGAAGATTTAAAAGATTAAATGAGGTAAAAGGGTGTTTAAATAAAAGTTAATGTTTTTTTAGGTTAAGAAATAGGTTTTTTGGGGGTTTAAAATTGGGTAAATTAGGGGTTAGGCCGCCAGGTTGCGTGAATAGGGATCTATGTCATGACATCCCTGGCAGTTTGCCATTGTCATGACATCGGGGTTTGGTGTTGCGACCCACTCTAAATTTTTGGATTTTTAAGTAAACTAACTATGGTGCTGCGACACTTATGGTCTGTGTCGTGACATTGAAAGCATTTCCTTGATTTTAAAAGTTTCCCTCGGTGTTGCGACGTAGGATTCTTGTGTCACGACACTGGCTCTGTTCTCACTCAAAAATCCATTTTCTAGAGTGCTATGTTTTCTTATAAAATACAAAGTTAATGTGAATTAAAATCTATACTAAACAGTTAGCTAAAAATACAATATTTTACTAATTTTAAGCATCTAGTCAAATATTTTAAATCTTATTGTCGGATTTATCTAACAATATCATCAGTTCACCAATGGGTGATTCTTTCCTTCTGTCAGTATTAGTCCATCGTCCATCGTGCCATTCCACCTTTGCCCACTTGATCCTTTCCTTAAACCTATTTATTCTTTCTACATGCATAAAAGGAAGTGTCTCCCTTGACTCAAGAATGTTAGAAATAAATAATTTTTTGCACTACTCCCTTAACTTCCTCTTACTTTCCTCGCATGGTTGATGGCCACATTTGAAAGTTTCAGTCTCATTATTGATTTTCATAGTTAATTCGTTTTATTTAAATCAATGGTGGACCTAGAAGTGACTAGGAAAAGTCTACCTGATAAGATTCGTATCTCACGATCTTCTTCAAAATCAAGCAACACAAAATCTGCTAGGATAATAAAACTGCACACTTTGACTAACACATCTTTTAATACACCTGTAACACCTTGATTTTGGGCCTAGTCGAAAACATTAATCCGAGGTCGAAGAAATTATTTTTTTATTATTTTATGTGTTATAGCATGATTATATGATGTATGAAAAATTTGGTGAATTAATTTTAGCGATTTCGTGCTTAATTGCGAAAAAGGACTAAATCGCATAAAGTGCAAAAGATTTGTTCTACAAGCTAATGTTATTAAATAGCTATGGAACACTAAATTATAGGTCCTTAGTGAGAAAATAGACCAATAAAAATTAGTGGCCGAACATGGAGACAAAGAAATTGAAAAGTCAAAGTTTAGTAGGCATTAGGTGACTTATTTAGTAATAAAATAAAACAAAAAGGAAAAAGGTTGTCATCTTTTCATCTTTCTTTTTCATCCACCTAAAATGGCAGAAAACATGGGGGTTTTGAGAGCCCAAACTTTCAGCCATTTAGTTCTCTTGCAAGTAAGTGTTTTTGAAGGTCTTTCTTGATAATTTTTGTATCTTTGTGACCCTTATAGCTTAAGCTAACTAATGGAGGGAGTAGTTTACAAAATGGTTGAGAGTATAGAGTTTTTCCATGTGAATACTCATGTTGTTTGCTGAATTTTTATGAAATAAAATGAATCTTGGTTGTTTAATTAACAACTTTTGTGAAAGGATTTTTCATGAAACCACTTAAAATGGACATTTTTGTAAAGGTTATAAAATAGGTGATAAATGTGTGGAATAATTGAAATTGAGAGTTGCTATAAGCTTAAATCAGTTTCAGCTAGGCTTGGTTAATGAGGAAATTCGATGAAAATCGTTTTATGGGACTAGGGGGAAAATCATAATTTTGTGAAAGCTCAGGGGCAAAACTGTAAATTTGCCAAAATATGTTTTATGGGCAGTTAGTAATAATTATAAAAATCCGGCTAAGCTTGGGTTGTGTTTAATTTCATGAATTTGCACTTTTATGTGATAGGGACTAAATTACAAGAATGTGAAACATTAGGGGCAAAAGTGTAAAGTTGTCCTAATGTAAATTTTTGGACTAAATTGTATAAGTTGATGACTAAATAAGTAAAAGTTGTTATTATATACATTGGGGGAGATGAGATCTGGACAGAGAACGAGGGAAAACAAAGTATTGGGTTAGTTGACTTAATTCGTTGTTTAAGCGAACGAGGTAAGTTCATATGGTTAGTTGACAGTGATCAGTTATTAAATTAGAAATGATATAATGTATTATTATTACGTGCAATTGTTATCGAATCATGATAATATGAGATTGAATTGAAAGATAAATATAAGAAAAATGCAGGGTTGAGTACAATCAGACTAAGACTCGTAATGAATTGACAGAAAAGACCATGGTTGGACCATGGCGATATGAAAGCCAGTGTAAGACAATGTCTGGGACATGGCATTGGCCTCGATATGTGTCAGTGTAAGACCATGTCTAGGACATGGCATCGGCTTCAATATGTGTCAGTGTAAGACCATGTTTGGGACATGGCATTGGCACCGGTATATGCAAGCCAGTGTAAGACCATGTCTGGGACATGGCATCAGCATTGTTACGTGAGCCAGTATAAGACCATGTTTGGGACATGGCATCAGCATTGTTATGTGAGCCAGTGTAAGAACATGTCTGAGACATGGCATTGGCATCATTATGTGAGCCAGTGTAAGACCATGTCTGGGACATGGCATCGGCATGAGGCATCGTGTAAGACCATAGTTGAGCTATTGGCATCGATATGAGATTTCCATGTAAGACCATGTCTAAGACATGGCATTGGTATGATACATTATGTACAAGTTTTCCCAAGTATCCTTAGTATCCCAAGAGGTTCAACGGGTAAATCCAAAGATTATGTCAAAGAAATGACAAAGTATGATCATGTTGAAAGGGTACAGGTATGTACGCAAAATTCATGAGTAATGAATTCGATGTATATAGGACATTTGGTAGGAATGTAAATGAGTAAGTCCTACCTATTAAAATAATCTTGTGATGACCTTGTGATTATAAGTCTATACTTATGATGTATAATAGGTGGTAAATTTGATTGACGATCATGTGTGAGGCTTTTAGGCCAAATTAAATTGAGACATGATAAGTTTAAGTTTTGTTGTTGATGTATAGGTTAAATTGTCAAATGAATGGCATGTAAATATTTGATAATGACTAGCTATTGGAATGGTTAGTTAAGGATATGCTTTGGTGTTATGTATGATTAAATGGATGTTAATACAAAGAAATCATGAAAGAGTAAAGTTAGCAGTAAAACAGCTCTGGACATGAGCAATTGTATAACTTTGAAAAATCACCAAAAATTGTGGAAATTGAATTAGAGGTTGAATAAGATATGAAATTAAATCTTATTGAGTCTAGTTTCACATAGAAGAAACAGTGTAAGTAAAATAATTTCATATTATGAGATGTTTTAATTTTTGTGGGACAGGGTCAGGATGAATTAGGAATCCCCTATTCTGACTTTGGAAAATCATTAAAAATAGAATAAAAATAATTACAAGTTATAATTTATTTATTTTAATTCTTAATGAATCTATTTTCAAGAAATTCAAGTCCCGTACGAGGATATATTAATTTTTAGTGAAGAATGGTCGAAACTGTCGGACAGCAGAACATGGACGACTTTAAAGAATAAACTCTACTTATTGGGAAAACAACAAATTCTTGAAATTTTATTGTAAGGAGAAATATGAGTCTAGTTTCAGGGAAAATTAGCAAAACTTAATTTGGAGTTTCGTAGCTCAAGATATAAATAATTTAGTGACTATGACTCGCGTAGACAGCTTGGCTAGAATATGAATAAATAGTGGAATTATGTGCAATTATGATTGTGTTACCTTGAGAACATGTTGTGATAATATGGAAAAAAAACATGTAAATAAATCTCTTATTATTTTCATATGGACTTACTAAGCTATATAGCTTACCCCTTCCTTTTTCCTCATTTTATAGGGTCACTAAGCTAGCTCGGGTTGGAGATCGTCGGAGATTCTATCAAACTATCCAACTATTGAATGGTATAAATGATTTCAAGCACTTTAATTCTATGGCATGTATAGGGACTTAGTCAATTAGGTATGTGTCATTTGATTTGGCCAAATGTTTTGGTTCATAATGGGAATATGATTCATTTTGTATATGGCCATGTGATGTGGCTCATATTGGTTATTGGGTTGTAAACCTATTCATAAATGCATGCATGTGCTAAAGGTTTCATATGGTGTGGTCATGTGTGTTTAGTATGGATGAATTGTGAATGTGCCCTAGATTACTTGATGATTTTAAAGTGACTAAGTTGGCTTATGGATAAACCTTAGCATAAGTATGAAGTGTAAGAATGTGTTAATGATAATCATGGCATGAAGTTGATAAGAATGTGTTAATGATAATCATGGCATGAAGTTGATAAGTTTAAACTAGGCAAAGTACGGTGCCTTTTGCATGAATAAATTGATATGAAATTTCCACAAAAAGTGCCATTGAAGTTATGTTTAAGTAAGTGCTAACGAGGGTGCCAAATGGCTTAGTAAATAGCCATTTTCTGGGCCACACGGGCAGAGACACAGGCGTGTGTCTCATCCGTGTGGAGGACACGATCTAGCACACGGGCGTGTGACTTGGCCGTGTGACCCTATTTCGTTGCTGACATCATAAACAGAGAGTTACAGGGGCTGAGGACACGGGCGTGTCCCAGGCCACACGGGCGTGTCCCAGGCCACACGGGCGTGTGTGACCACATGGCCTAACCCACACGGACGTGTGACTCTCTAAACATGGAAAGTTTCCTAAGTGTTGTAAAAGGTTCGTAAGTTCTCGATTTAGTTCCAGACCACCCCCGATATATGTGTAATGTTTGATTTATACCCTAATCGAAACGATCGTTTTGGGACCACGAATTCGAGTTAGAAAAATATTTAAATATTATTTTCCGTGTTTATTATATGTGAATTTGCATGTGTGAAAGTTTCGTAGGAAAATTTGATTGTTTGTGTGCTTAATTTAATAAAAGGACTTAATCGCATAAATTGAAAACTTGATAGTTTAAAGTATAAGGGCTAAAGTGTTAGTGGCTTTTTAATATGGAGGCTTTAAGTTGTAAATTACCCATGATATATTGTGATGGACGGAAAAAGGCAACCATTATATGGATTTGTTATTATTTTATAAAGGTTAAAATAGTAATTAGCATATTATAATGAAATTAAATAAAACAATCATAATATAGCCATGCATTTTTTAGTTCATTTTGACTGAAACTTAAAGAAAAATAAAGCTTTAGAAAGTTTCAAGAATTCGACACTTTGGAAGCTTGATTAAAGGTTAGTTTTCGTTTGGTTTTTGATAATTTTTACGTTTTTGAGATCGTTGCTTCGAATACTACCCGACCCATGCTTAAATTTTTTATTTTGATGCATATTTTGAGTTATTCCATTGATGAATATTAGTGTTTTGTGATGTCTGATGATGAAATATTAAAAATATGTTTTAGATTAACATGTTTTGTATTTGAGTTTTTGAAGATTTTGAGTAATTAAGACTAAATTGCAAAAATAATAAATTGAGGGACTAAAATGTGAAATAGATGAAATATATGGACTAGTATAAGTATATGGAAAATTCGTCCCAACTATGTTGTTATGAGATTTTGTGTATTTTGTGTTTTATGCAATTAGGAATAATTTGTAAAAGTATGAAATATCAGGGGTAAAATGGTAATTTACCCATTTATGTGTTGTTGGATTAAATTGAATGGAATTGTGTTTAAAAGAGGTTAATTTGAAATTATATAGATCAAGAACAAAAGAAATCAAACTTGGATCAGGGAAAAGTAAAAATAGTCAAATAGCTGATTTATAATGTTCGTTGATATCCGTGGTAAGTCTTTAAGCAATTTAATATCGTTTATTTTGAATATAAAATGGTTTACTATGATGATTCGAATTTTATAGTTGTATAGTAGAATAGCCAAATGTGGTTTAACGTTGAATTTAATGTGGTTGAGTTTTATACGACTGAGTTAAAACCTCTGAAAGTTTGTATGAACTACATGAAATATTTGGACGATTCGATATATGAACTATTTATGGAATGACTTTATAATAGAGATATTCGGGCCTTGAGCCTAGCAAGCCTTGTGCTAGTGAATTTGATCGGGCTTTATGCCTAGCAGGCTTATTGCCAGTGAATAAATAAGAATCAAACCTTGAATCTAGTAGGCCTTGCGCCAGTATGTGATTCAGGCTTATGCCTAGCAGGTTTTATACCGGTGATTTATTTTCAAGTTTATGCTTATAAGATTTCACGTGATGTGAAAATTGAGCAAGAAAATTGAGCTAAATGACCTTGTATATTCAGCCATATGTGATGATATATTGAACCTTGTACATTCGGCCATATGTGATGATATATTGAACCTTGTATATCCGACCTTATAGGTATGCATATATGTAATGTTATAATTGAACTTGTATAATCGGCCACATAGGTATGTATATATGTGATGATATATTTAATCTTGCATATTCGGCTAAATGAGTGATGATGATATATGAAGTTAAATTTGGTTTTGTGAGTTTGTATAAATGTGTGAAAGTATATTTGAATTTATAATGATTATTGGCTTGAAAGTTGAATGAAAACTTGCAAAATGTTAATCTTATAAGTATTTGGCCAAAATGGTAGTTATGTTATTCATGTGTGATTTTGGATTTGGTAAGTTAAAATTTAATATTACATTGATTTAGTAAATTAATTTATTTGGATTTTTTTTTCTTAAGAAGTTGTTATATTATTGATTTGATAATTACTTAAAGCTTACTAAGCTAAGTTAGCTTACTTTGTGTATATATGTGTTTCTATTTTTATAGATTTTGGATTCGAGTTACGAGCTCGGAGATTGTCAGCCAAGTTTATCACACTATCGACTGTCTTCGGTATTTTTTTTAATAAGCGAACTTTCGAACCTATGGCATGTATAGGCTAGGTTATGTTTTGGAATATTATATTTTGGTTTGTCTATAATAGGAGCCATACGAAAATGGCTTAACTTCTAAATTTGAATGTGATCATGGTTTAATCCTTTTTGGTTATAATATTATATGCTATGAATGAATGGTATATGTGATTGGTGTACTTGATTGTGGTTGAAGAGTTTGACATGGTGTTTATAAATTTTCATAAGTGTGGTTATATGATTCAGCTTAAGTAATGATTAGTTTATGGATGTGTTTTTGATATAATGCATATGTTCCTATAGGCTAAGTATGTATAAGTGATTGCTTGTGAAAATGGTCATTTGGTACGGTATTTAGTTGCAAAAGATTACTATGTTTTATGGATGTTTGGTTGGTTGTTTGAGTAAGTATAATATGTCTAGCTAATAATGTTAATTAACTATGAAATGGTATAACCTATTGAGGTTAAATTTGATGACCGAATAGATGGCTAATTTATTGGTTGTGAATATATATTTTTTGGGCATGATAATTAGTTTGCGAATTAAGTGTACTTTGATTTGTTATTTGTGTTAAAAAAATGTTTAATGTGGCTTTAGTGTAATGCACATAAGTTGGCAATAATTATAATTGTATTTGGTTGTGAAGTGATGCTTGTTTATGTGTTATATATATGTATGACTATAAAGACGTGTGGATAGTTTAACTTAGATTAATGTGTGAATTTGCAATATATACGAATTGGTTTGTTCATTAAATAGTTAATAGAGTGGGATAATTATCACTTGGTATATGAGATGAAAAATGTTGGTTAATGATTTAGTTATTTGCATGCTATGAAATTTGATGGTCATAAGGGTCGAATTATGTATTTATAAAGCTTATATAGTTTGGTTTTGATGTAAGTTATTGGTTTGAAAATTTGATTATATCCATGACATTGATATGGTTGAATTTTGAAGCATGGTTCGTATGTTGTAATATGATTAATAATGTATGTTTGATTTTAATTGGTTATATGCTTTATATAAATAGATTTGACTTGTATGAATAACAGGATGATTATTAATTTGAGTATGGAAAAATTTTGTAAAGGAAAATATATCACTTTATGCATGAATAGTAATTAATGACTGTTCTGAACTATATTTTGATCGGTAATGCCTTGTAACCCTAATTCGGCGACGGATGTGGGTTCGAGGTGTTACAATATGTTTTGGGTCTCGTGAGTCCATATAAGGGGAATTATGAACATGAATGAATATTTTTATTTTGAGCAAAATTTTATGACCTAGTTTTACATGTATGTGTACGTTTTAGTCCGGTAATGCCTCATACCCTGTCCCGGCCTCGGACTTGGGCAAGGGGTGTTACAACACCTCTTAATGAACTGAAGATCTATCAGCCAACTGTAGTGTAATATGTATATTTTTAAGATCTCTTAACCTAAGTTTTTCTTAAAACAAATAAAGACATTAAACTAATACTAACTCCTAAGTCACATAGAGCTCTATTAAAATAAGTGATCCCTATCTCTATGGGAATAGTAAAACTTCCCGGGTCTTTTAATTTTTGAAGAACCCGTCTTGAGATAATAGCACTACAAGAAGTGGTTATACTAACTTGTTCGCCTACTTTAATTTTCCTACGCCTAGACATAATTTTTTTAAAAAACTTGGCGTATTTAGGAACTTTTTCCATTAACTCGAACAAAGGCAGATTAACATTTAATGTTTGGAGCAAGTTTAAAAAACTTACAAACTCATCTTCGACCCGCTTTTGTCTTTCTTTTAATCTCAATGGGAATGGGATTTTTGTGATGGCAGCATCTTTATTTATTTCTTTTTCTGGCTCAGCCGCCGATGCAATTACCTCTTCTAGCTCTGGTTCATTCTCAACCTCTAGGAGTTCTTCTTGAGGTTCATCAGTATTCTCTATAATTATCTCAGGAGTAGGGGTTTATAGGCTATTCAATACTTTGCCCAATCAGAGCGCTATTGCTTTCACATGCCATTTGTCTTCTCTCCGTGGATTATCTTCCGTGTTGTTGGGAATACCTGTGCCAATTTGTCTTTTGATGTCACCCATCATTCTCATCAATTGGCCCATTTTATCCTAGAGTTTAGTCAATGTTCTTGTTGAGTTGGTACAATCAGATTGCACCTAGTTGACATTTGTTCTCATTGACTACATTTCTCCATCGATTATATCCAGACGTTGACCACATGCAATATGGTCACTTGGGTTGACCCTATCCTGAGGTTTCTGTAAACAAGGAGGTTGATAATTGGTATTTTTAGCTTGATTTAAACTGTTACCTCCTCCTTGGTTTCCTCTCCATTTTAGGTTTGGGTGATCCCTCTATCTGGGATTATATGTATTCAAATAAGGGTTTCCACCCTTATTCCCTATGTAGTTTACATCCTCGGGGGGATTATAGATATAGTGGAAGATTGGTTTGTCTCCTCCATGCATAGACGATGTATAAGCAGATTCGATACAGTTCAGTCTATCCACTATCTATTGATAATTGTCATCCTCTTGAATAGTTTTGACCGTAACGGGTTTCTAGCCATATGTGAATCATTCAATCAGCCACTAATAGGAGTTTAATGCCATATTATCAATAATTTCATATGCATCCTCATATGTCCTATTCATAAGAGCTCTTCCTGCTGCTCCGTCTAATCCATATCATGCATTCACATCAAACCCGTTATAGAATATCTGCAATCGCATCCACTCAGGAAATCCATGGTGCGGGCATTTTTGAATCAACATTTTGAAACATTCCTACGCCTCATAGAAGCTTTCTCCCTTCATTTGTTTAAAGACAACAATCTCTCTTCTTAGTTGGAATGCCTTGCTAATTCGGAAGAACTTTTGTAAGAACTTTCCAATGAGTTCATCCCATGTCGTGATAAATCCTGGTGCTTCCGAGTCTAACCAAGAAAAGGTAGTATCAATTAAAGAAAAGGGGAGAAACCGAAGACAAATAGCATCATCAGTGACCCCGTTATACTTAAAAGTATCACAGAGTTGGAGAAATCGTTTTAAATGCTGATTAGGGTCCTTTATCATCATGGCCCTAAATTGTAGTTTATTTTAGATCATCTGAATCATTGCTGGTTTGATCTTAAAATTATTTGTTGTAATCACCGGCCTTGCTATACTTTCCTGAACCATGTGCAGACTTGGTAAGGCATAATCCCTTAAGGTTCTCTCGTTCCGAGCCATATAAATGTTTACAGGTAGCTATGGTGGTATTGCTCCTGGCGGGTTATTCTTAACTTTATCAAATAGCAGATTCTCGTGTGGTACGTTGCCTATAGCAGGTGATGGTGTATCTTGCATCTACTGTTGTTGCTGTCAATAATTTCTATGAATGATTCTCTTTATATCTGTTATTGGCTCAATGGGTGTTCCCTACTACAAGTCATACATAAACTCATAAATAAAAGTTAATAATAATAATGAAATTAAAATCATAGGTATAGATAAAAAAATTCCTAATTATTTTTTTAAAAGTGCACAAATAAAAATTAATCTAGAAACATTGCCTCCCCGACAACGACGCCAACAACCTGACCACCTTCGAACGTACTAACGTCTAGAGTGTGACTGCTGCAATAAAATATATAAATAGGAGGTGGTATCCGTAAGTATACTGGTCAAGTTGTAATATAGTTTTTACAATAGACTAGGTGAGTACTCCGAGTGTAATGCTCCAGAATTGGGCCTAGAAGTATTGGGCCTTGAGCATGGGAGCGGTTAGGAGACTGCTAATAAATAATTTAGTTAAGCAAGAAGGTGACACAAGCTATTTGTTTGCTTTAATGGCTAAGTGATTTAGGTGTGTTTGAGAGTGTTTGAGAAGCCTAGGTTCAAGTCTTAGCCTTTGCAGGATTTTTAAATTTAGCTCTTAAATGAATTTGGACTCTAGTACATAGGCTTTAAAAATATTTGTGCTTGTTTCAGGAAGAAGAAAGAGCTTGTGGTGTGGTGGCAAGATGGCGTGTAGAGTAACCTTGAAGTTTGAGGTTCGAGTGTTGGCATAGCACAAATGAGGTATTTATTTTGCAGCTTGGTTCGGCCAGTGGTTGTGTTGTGGTAAAATTCTTATGGGTGAGTGGTGGAGTGATAGGTGGAGGATATCAAGGAGGAAATCGTGGAGAGGATTAGGGAGAGTTTTGTGGAGAGGAATTAGGAGATTGAGGTGTGGGGGTTGTTGTGTCGAATTTGAAGTCATGTGGGGAGGGAGTTAGTGCTGTTTGAGGACCCTAGTTGCATAAGGGAATTCAGCTATAGGTTTTGGGTGCCGATTTTTGGTGTTAGCTAACTATAGGACAATTCTGATTTCTATACCTCGGGTTTTGGCAACTTTAATTCTTTTTTTTGGTTTTGATGGTATATTGGTCAAAACCCCTTCGTTTTCTCTTTTTGCTTTGGCCCTGTATTCAAGTGGTATCTTAACCCTTCTTCTTTGGGGCCGGTTGAGCATTGAGCACTTTCTTCTTCTCTTCTTTTTTTTCTCTGAAGCCGAATACCCATACTCTCTCCTCTCAAATCTTATTCCTTTTACTATAGTCGAATCTTCTTTACCTACTTCTCCCTTTCTTTCAATTGACGTTACCCTAACCAATTGTATCATCTTGCCCCTCTATCTCTTTCGGTTTCGGCTGTAGTGAATGATTCATTCTTTTCTTTCTCCCTTCTCTGCAATGTAATCTAATTTTTGTTGGCCGCATAGTACTCCGGTATTAACCTTCTGTGAACCGATCCCTCTGCTACTTTTCTCTATCGATTTTGGTGGTAAGTGCTACTTTATCAGTTATGGTCTCTATTCATCCTTTTCCCTTCTGCTGTATCTATGGTTCTCTTAACCTTTTCTTTCCGATCAACATTGCTAGGGGAGTGATAGCGCTAGTTATGCCTTGCGAAGTGACTATTTAGTTGGGGATTGTGGATTGATTGAGTTTCATTCTTTAGAAGCGGGTTCTCAACCTTTGTGGCAATCTGTAATAACTTGTAGTCAATCCTCGGCAATGACTTAAGGGTGAGGGACCTTAAGTGTTCAATCATGGTAAGAGTCGAACCATGTTTGGGATAAGTATTGTTAAAGGGTTAGTTACCCATTTGTTAAAGGACTGATTTTGGAGATGTAATGTTTATGAACACTAACAATTGAATAACTGACTGTGTGTGGGATTGAATGTAGATTGGGCGCTTGAGGAACTTGGAACGGTTGCATAAAAAAATGTGTAACTGTACACCCAATATTGCTACTGTCAAAATGTTGGACAAAGGTGTGTATTTACACCACCATGTTACTGCGAATCGGAAAAAGTCGAAAAGCCAAAAAGTCAAAACTTCGGCACTTGAGGCCTCAAAAGCATGCGAACGCTCGTGGAGTAAACCAAGCCCACAAACTATGGGCAACAGATAGTAGAGGCCGCCACAAGCGTTCTCGTGGACTTGGGCCACTATTGGCCTCGTTGGGCCGAGATGGGCAGTGTGGGCCCAATGAGCTCGTGGGCCCCACACAGATAAAATTTACGGTAAGTGACAAATAATGGAGTGGGCTATATGGTAGTGGCATAGTCGCGACTGAATTTGGGCTAAATGGGCCATACGAGCGTGTGGGCCCACTTGGGCCGAATAGTGGGCCTTAGGCCCATTTGTACTGTTTGGTCATATGGGTTATCTGAGTCGTTAGAGACGACTGTAGACCTTTTGAAGGGTCGTTATCTGTACCAAGACCCTAAAATTAGTTAAACGACCGAAATACCCCTAAGGGGTAAAATTACTATTTTACCCCCAATCGAATTACCATTATACCCTTAGTGGTAGGTTAGTTGATGTGTGTATGACATTTATATGACTGGTTTTGAGTACGAAAAACTGCATACACGTAATATTTATGACACGACATACTACATGGGGTTGGGTTCCTGATTTGGAGGAAGTACTGTATTAGTGGCTTTGCCACGTAATTACTGCTCTGGTGGCTTTGCCACATTTCTGTTATTAGCAACTTTGCTACATTACTGTTAGCAGCTTCGCTGCGATATTGGTGTGTTGGCTGGGTGGGTTGATTTAATCCTCACATGGTCTGCTGGTTGGTACGGGTGGTGTGTTGGTTGGATTGGAGTGGGGTGGGTCACATGACTGCACTGTATTGATACTGAACTGGGCTTAGGCCCACACCGTTACTATATAGGGTTAAAGCCCAAACTGTACTGTTACTGAATAGGGCTCAGTCCCAGACTGTTACTGCATGCATTATCTAATGTTGACTGATAGGGATTACACACTGAGTTTTCGTAAACTCATCCTTTCTTTTTAACTGTATAGGTAATCCCCAGCCTTAGACGATTTGGTGCTGCGAGGGACTTGGAGATGGCCACACGACTACTGTGTCTTGCATTTGACTTTATTTATTTTAAATTTCACTTTTGAGTTTTTAATTTTGTAATAAGGTCGTTTATGGGTTTTAATTTTTAATTGGGCTTTGGATTATATATTTTTAAACTGCTAGCTTAGGTAAAGAAGAGTGTTTAAAACAACTACTGTTTTCTAAAATACGCGTTTTATACTTCATCGACTTAAAAAGCTTCTGCATTAATCAATCAATTTAATATAACACTGATGGTTAATAAGGTAAACGATTTGATGAGAACTTTTGTAATAATAATAATAATAAGGTTTTAAACTCAGTAACGGATTTTTACTGAAGAGATAAAATTTCAAAAAACACTTTGATGTGACACGCCAGATTCGGCCATAACATCTAGGCCGGGTTTGGGGTGTTACACCGAGGATTGTACCCAAAGGAGGCGAGTGCTAAATCAACTTCAACCTAAACAATAAAAGATATAATTAGTACTTTAAAATAGTTATAGTACAAAAACATAAAACAATAGATTTTTAGGGTTTTTATAATAATAAAAATAAAATAACATAAAAAGATAAAAATTAAAGAGACTAAATAGTAGAGTAAAGCAAATCTTGATTATGGGTGATTAGTTCGCTTTGGTAATCCCCATTAACTGTCTCCTCGGGTTTCTCGTCAATCAACTAGTCATTACCCTAGTAGGATCTTCCGATCTTCTACTAACATAACGAGTCAGCAAAGACTACTTATTTTCCGACCTCACAATCGAGACTGGTTTGGGGTGAAGGTGTTCACATATGGGTCATACCAATTATGGGTTAATTCCCACCTTAATAACTTCTTGGGCGTGTCAAGCCTAGGGTTTTTTTCACATTCTTCCTTTCCCAAATAGTTTGTCTGCTGAGTAACTCTATAAAAAAGTTAATGGATCATACATCTACTCGCTAATCCCCCATAGAGGGACTAGTTCCTCATTGCTTCTATAGAAAATATAAGATCAATATAAAGAGCAAACATGCTAAATAAATTGTCAGTATAGAGTTTACAAAAGAGCTTGATTGTATTAAGAATTGATTGTGAATCCATAAAGTTTGATGATCTTCCCAAATCAGATATCTTAAAAATAAAGAACAACTGAAAATAAATTTTAAAATCCTAAGGAAAAAAAAAAGAAAACTAAACTAAAATTAAAAAAACTAGTTCTAAATTGAATGAATAGTCTCCATAACATGTGCCAAAGGAGCCTATTTATAGATTCTCAGTGGTCGTCATCCTTAACCCTAGGTTAGCTGACATTTTTGAGTTTTAAGTTTGATTCTGTATACCAAAACACCCCTGTTTCACGTTTATCTCCCGTTCGGAGTTAATGTCTTAACACACCAGGACCTGTGTCATGACATAGCATTCAATGTACTCCTATTGGGATATCTTTCGGGGTACATCGTGGTACCACTAGTCTATGTCACGACATCAAAGGTAGTTTCATGATTTCTCCATTCTGCTCCCTATGTTATGACATCGAGCATTCTGTGTTGTGACAAAGCGGCTAGTATCTACCCATTACGCCTTCTAGTAGTTTCCTGCACACTTATACAGTTCATCAGCTCACCCTTAGGCCTTATTCGGGCCCTAGGGTCAATAAAACATTCAATTTACACATTTTGGGGTCCCATGAGTCACTAAATTTTGCAATATAATAGGTTGAAACAAGAGAAATGTAACACCCCTAACCCGTATCTATTACCAGAACAGGGTTATAGAACATTACCGAAGTTTACAGAACAATTATAGGTAATTCAAGACATTTACTATTCATATCCAAAACTAACCATATCGTCCTTTAGATGGACCCTCGAGGCCTAATTTAAGCATTAGAAACAAGTCAGGACCAAATCGTGGACTCAGGAAATATTTTGCAAAAGTCCAAAATTTTTCTTATGTACAGGGGTCACACTCCCGTGTGAATAGGCCGTGTGAGCAGTGACATGTAACACCCCAAACCCAGCTTAGACGTTATGGCCGAATCTGGCGTGTCACATCGAAGTGCTTTTTAGAAATAGGACTTGTCGTTAAGAATCCAAATTTAAGTTAAAACCCTTTTAGTTTTTATTACTTGAGAAAATTCGGCAAATTAAGTTGTTACTAATTGAAATCAATTTGTCAAAATGATTGCCATATTTATCATTGTTGATTCCTTAAACTGAATAAAATCACGAAAGCTTTTAAAAACCTTGAAGTTTAAAATGCGTGTTTTCCTTGAAAACAGTTATTATTTTGAAAACTCATCTTTTCCTAGTTTAGCAGTTTAAGGCAAGAAATCAAAGCCCAAATTAAAGTTAAAACCACAAATGGCCTTATTACATAACCAAAAACCCAATAAGAAATTTAAATAAATAAAGTCAAAAGTAGAACATCAGCAATCGTGTGGCCACCTCCGAGTCCCTCGTAGCACCAAATCGTCTAAGGCTAGGGATTACCTGTACAGTTGAAAAGAAAGGGTGAGTTTACGAAAACTCAGTGTGTAATCACCTATCACCAAACGAAGAACAATGCATGCGATAACGATCCACGAGCCCTGCTCAAGATGTCGGTACCATCTCGGGCCTTAGCCCCATCAAGAATGCTGATGTGGGCCTAAGCCCAATACAATATCGATGCAAAGATGTAATCCAATTATGCATCCCACCCAAATCCAAACCAAAGACACCACCCGTACCAACCAACACACCATGTGTGGATATAAATCGACCCACCCAACCAAAGACACTAATATCGCAAAGAAAGTTGCGGTAATAACAATGCAAAGATAAGCGGCCAAAAACAGTAAATGTGGTAAAGCCACCAGTATCAGTAATTGTGGCATAGCTACCAGTAACAGTGAATGTGACATAGTCACCAGTACAATACTTCCTCCATATCAAAATCCCAACCCCATGCAGTATGTCATGTCATAAATTTTACGTTTATGCAAAGTCATATTCAGTACAATCATATATGTAATTCATAAGTACAATCATATATGTAATTCATAAGCACATCAGTCATACGGAACATAAGGCCATAATTGTCATTTTACCATACAGGGGTATTACGGTCATTTTACCTATTTTGGGGTTTCAGCTCAGATAACGACCTCTCCGAAGGTCTACAGTCGCCTCGAGCAACACAGGTAACCTAAATGATCATAACGGTATAAATGGGACTAAGGCCCATTATTCGGCCCAAGTGGGCCCACACGCTCGTGTGGCCCATTTAGCCTAAATTCAGTTACGATTATGTAACCTACATAGCCCAGTCTAATATTTATCACTTACCGTGGATTTAATCTATGTGGGGCCCACGAGCCCATTGGGCTCACACGGCCTAACGTGGCCCATAACAGCCCAAGTTTACGAAAACGCTTGTGGTGGCCTTTATAGTCTATCACCCATGATTTGTGGGCTCGATTTACCCCACGAGTGGTCGCACGCTCGTGAGGCCTCAAATGTCGAAGTTTCGGCACTTCGACTTTTCAGCTTTTGCCGATCTACAGTAAGGGAGGGTGTGGTTACACACCTTTTTGGCTTTTGTTAGTAACAGTTTGGTGTACGATTACACACCTTTTTATGCAACCACTTCAAATTCCTTAAGCGCCCAACCTACAACCATCCTAACATACAGTCAGTCCATCATTTATCGGTGTTTAAAACACTTAACCCAAATAGACAATACTACAAACCTCGACTGAACGAACTACGACTTGTTCCGTTAGATCGTAGTTTAAATCGATCACACCTTTCTTTGTTGAGAAACTGTGATAACAAAAGATCTTAATAGGTGGAATCGATTATAGTTGAGGCGAAAACTCATGAATAATAACCTTACAGAAAAATAGGGCCATCTGACCTATGCCCATAAAGCAGGGTACCGAAATTACCTTAATCGATTAGTGGGTGACAGGGTTTCAGTGGCTAGAGAATTTTTGCACTTTCACTCCTCAGAAACACCTAAAAACAACAAATACACATTAAGGGGAAGGAGTCTTCATTCGGTAATCACAGAATACTAAGAGAAGGTGTATTTGGTTTTTAGAAGAAGACAGAAGAAACGGATTTGTCAGATCACTTAACAGAACACTTATCGATTCGTCAGAACACGTGTAGACCGAAACAATTTACCAATACTAGAGAAGAATAATATTCGGCCAACCACTACCCAAACTGCTTGAGAAAGATCAAAGAAGAATAACTTTTGGTTTAGAAGCAGAATAGAAGAAGAGGGGAGAAAAATAAATGAAAGGGGAAGAAGAAGGAAAGTTGGCTATGAAAGAAAATTGAAAGAATAATGGGGAAGAGGAAGAAGATGTGTTCAGCAATGTCAAGAGAGTAGAGAAATAAGAAGAACAGTGTTCGGCAGAGAATAAGAAATGACTGAAAGAAGAACAATGTCGTGAGAGGCACAAACCCGAAACAACCAAATGTCGAAATTGACTAAAGGAATTCAGCTACCACTTGTAAAAAAGAGAAAAGAACCCTCTTCCAAAACACTCACAAATACTGAAAATGGTCAGTTTTTTTCCCAATGCTGAATTAGAGATACCAAATGGCACCAACATCCCGACACTCATCAAACTCCTAATTTCTCTCTGCAAATCACTCCCCAATCCTCTCTACAATTTCCACATTGATATCCTCCACCTATCACTCCACCACTCATCCATCAGAATTTTACTGCAACACAACCACTGGCCGACCCAAGCTGCAAAATAAATACCTCATTTACACTATGCCAACGCTCAAACCTCAAACCTCAAGGTTCCTTTACATGTCACCTAGCCACTAGACCACAAGGCTTTTTGTAACTTATAACAAGCACAATTATTTATAAAGCCTATGTACTAGAGTCCAGGTTCATTTAAGAGCTAATTTAAAAATTCTGCAAAGGCCAAGACTTGAACCCAAGCTTCTCAAACACACCCAAATCACTTAGCCAATAAAGCAAACATGAAATTTGTGTCACTTTCTTGCTTAACTAAAATATTTATGAGAAGTCTCCTAACCGCTCCTATGCTCAATTTCGGGGCGTTACATGACATGCCCATGTCTCAAGCCGTGTGGGCATTTGATGTGAGGCATACGGCCGTGTCTTAGGCCGTGTCCTTACTCGTGTAACTCTCTGACTTAAGTCACAAGGCCAACCACACGCCCGTGTGCTAGGCCGTGTGGTTGATTTAATTTTTGTAAATTAGGTGCAAGATTCACAAGGCCAAGACACGCGCCCTTGTTCTAGGTCATGTGTCACACATAGCTGAGGCACACGCCCGTGTCTTTGCCCGTGTACCTAATTCTGAGCATTCTGTTTCTAAATTTTAAGATACAGGGACACACAGCCAAACCACATGCCTATGTGCCAAGACATGTGTCACACACGGTCAAGACACATGCTTGTGTGTCTACCTGTGTGGACAAAATAAAGTCATTTCCTATCTTTATTTCTCACCGAAATTTGCTAACAACCTACACTAATACTTACAAACATATACCAACTAATTTAAGCAATATAACGAAGCCAACTCTATCAATTAGCATATTATATCATCATATGCATTCATGTTTATAATCTTACCTTTTATAAACATACATGTTTAAAATAACTCAATTAAGCATACTAAACACATATGTATTTATCTTGATTTAACCATATAAATATATTAAAACCAACTATCACTAGCCATTCCAATGGCTAGATTACATACAACAATTTACAAACCAACAATTGACCAAGTTAACCTATACATGCCATTATACCAAAATAAGTTTACTATTATACCAAAACGGGCTGATGGATAGTGTGATGATACTCTGACTGATTTCCAACCTTTGTGAGCTTTTGAGCACTATAAAACAGAGAAAAGAAAACCTAGTAAGCATTTAATACTTAGTAAGTTCGTATAACAAGAATTAAACTTACCAATAACATTCATTAAAATAAGCATTTAATAACATGTTTCCCAACAAATTGGCAATTTGCCTAATCACATACACTTAATTAAGCAAGTTAGTCACATAATTCACATGTACTTCAAATAAACATGGATGAGCTCATCATGCTACAAACTTTCAGGTATTTCAGAAGTAATCAAGACATAATTCTTTTTAAATCTTGAAATTTTCTCATGTTAGGAGTTTTATCCGTTGAATTATTGAAATAACATTGGATACTCAGGTAGTACACACAAGGTGTACAAAACTGTAAATCATCAACTCATAATCAAGGGTACCCATTAGGGCACATAATCAAGGAGCACACTCTCGAGCCACATATCAGGATGCTCAGATGAGCCAATGTAACAGGACACTTATTCGGGCTAAGTAGGAAAGTCATAAGAGTTTTAATCAGGGAGCTCATAGAGCTTTACAAGTAACTCCGAAGAGTTATTATTAGAGAGCACCAGATAAAGTAACAGAGAGTTCAAACGAGCCATGTAAGGAAGCTCATAAGAGCCTATATCAGGACGCTCACATAGAACTGCGTTTGTGTCCGCAATATATGTTGGATCGCAACCGATTGAATCATGTAACAGGACGTTCACAAAGAGCTGTAGTGCGCAACATATGCAAAATCACTACCGATCAAAATGCTCACAGGAACTATATAACAGGTTGCTTGAGAAGGCTTTTAACAGGATACTCGTCTGAGCTATAATGTCCGCAACATATGCAGGACTATAATTAGTACGAGAAAATACTGTATCCATCACATTTCATTATTCAAACAGAACTCATTATTTATCGAGTTTTTTGGGTCATATAATTACTTTCATACATTAATCATTTATACAATTCTCATAAGTACAAAATTCAATTCAAACATATAAATATATAATTAAGTTACACAAACATACCTCGACACTTATTCGTATATAAAATTCTACTAATCCATTACTTTTTATTTTCCTCGATCCAATTCTGCATTTGATCTTTCTGGATCTATATAAATGAATTTAATCATCAATTTATTAAATTTCATGTTCAATTGAATTCAATTCACATCCTAGGCAAAATTATCATTTTGCCCCTATAATTTTCATAAATGACAATTTCGTCCCTATGCTTGGAAAATGAAATCCATGCAATTATTCCTTATTTCAAGCCTAACAGAAATTTTCTTATCACATTTATAGCACTTGTATGTCACAAAATTCAAAAATTTTCCATAACTTTTACATCTTTACAATTTAGTCCCTAAATCATAATTTCATAAAAATTCTCTTTGTAAAAGTTATTTATCTATCAACAGCCTTTCATTTTCTACCATAAATTTCAAATTTTTAGCATATTCATCCATGAAAAAATTTCTATACTTTGATATCTTTTCAAATTAATCCCCAAAATTGATATATTAGGCTATCTCAATCTCAAAAATATAAAAATTACAAAAAACAGGACAAGAATACTTACCCAATTAAGCCAAGAAAGCTTGCTTGAACAATTTTCTCTTTCCTAGGGTTTCCATGTCTTAATTTGGGGAAGGTGATATAAAATGATGATATTTTTCTATTATCATCTTTTAATTATTTTAGTTTCCAATATAGTCCATGTCCTTTCTTTAATTTTTCCATGGATGATTCATCAAAAATATTTACTAACTTTCCTTTAATGGTCTAATTACCATATAAAGACCTCAAGTTTTGAATTCCATAGCTATTTGATCCTTCTAGCTAATAGAATTCAACTTTTGCATTTTATGCAATTTGGTCCTTTCCATAATTAAACATATAATCGGTAAAATTTTCTTATCAGAATTTTCATACATCTTTCCTATCATAATGCAGACCATGCAATGACATTAAATAAATTTTCTTTTTAACACAGATTTGTGGTCCTGAAACCACTATTTCGATTTCACTCAAAACGGGCTATTACAAGAAATGATCGATGAAGGAGTCTACTCTTAAAGTCTGACACTACCCATGGATGTCATGACGTTCCCTGTTTGAAGTCGCGAAATCAACCTACTACCTTCAAAGTTGTGACATTACACTCTTGAAATCAAAACGCCATGCCTCTTTTCTTGATGTCGCAACATGGTCCCTTCATGGTCATGGCACCAACTCAATAAACTTTTAAAGTTTTACATTTTAGTGCTCCAATGGTTTCGGGTTATCATAGGGGTTTTCTTAAGCCCATAAAAACCTCAGATAAGAATATCTAGTTTGTTATCTTGATGTATTAACTTGAATAACTTGTATAAATTATTAAATGAATCAGAATTGTATTTGTAGTTGCTTTAGAAACGAATGTGACACCACGTAGCTTGTACCTGATGGTTGGGTCAGGTTTGGGGTGTTACAATTCATTAGAATATGTCACTCTTGTTTAGCAAGGAGTGCTATGTTAAACTTGGCCAAGTCTTGAAAACCTAGACCTTTATCGAATTTGTGACCGTGCTCAGCATGCATGCACCAAGGCAAGGAATCAACACAATTACAATCAGAAATATAGTAACTACAACTATGATATGTCAGTTGTAATATTTATAAGTGTTACAATTGAAAACTTTGATTATTCTAAGGATCAAACCCAAGAGATTTGGAGTGATAAGGCGATTAATAAGAAAACACATGGAACTAGGAAGTCTCACTAGCTACTTCCTATATAGTATAGTACGATAATTCATATTGATGGGGGTAATTAGACCACTTAACTAACACTAGAAAAGACTAAATTGCAAAATAGTTAAAATTATACAACTAATAAGTCAATGAAGAAAAGCGGTTGGTTGACTTCCATGTTGCTGATTAAATTTTGGATTAGGGATCTAAAGGGCATAAACTTCAAATTGGTTCAATTTTACCTCTCGGTCATTATTTAACCAAATTAGACAATTTAATCTAGCTCATCTCTTAACCTCACAAAACTAAATTGGGACAACCAAATTGGTTCTCGATAAGCTCTCCTCTCGATCTCACCTAGCTAAATATTCACCTAGATTCATCAATTTTAAGTTTTGAAATTTATTCGATTTAGTCTAATTTTTATGATTTAGTCCTTACACCAAAAACTATCCAAGCAACATTTCCATCAACATCTAACCATAGATATAGTTACCACTATTCATCGCCATGCAAATAACAGTTAAACATGTGCTCAAATGGTTCATTAAAGTAAACACAAAAGCAAGGTTAAAGGAATCTTACGAGCTTTTTATGGATGTTTTAAAAAGAATTGTAGCAACAACAATAGAGGTGAAAACACAACTAAAATTAATATTTCATTCTTTTGAAAGGTAAACAAGGCTTAAATATATTGAAGGATTTGAAGAGAAATCAACATACAAAGTAAAACTTGAGTACTTAATTGCAAAGAAAAGAAAACCTACAACAAAAATTAACAAAACTAACAACTCTACAAAATAAGCTCCGAAAAGTAAATAACCAAAACCTAAAAAAGGAGAAGAAACTAACAACTAAATTGAAAAGATGAAATAAAGTTCGTTCCTTTAAGTTGATAGCCAAAAGGTCTTTTAAACAACTGAGAATTCAACCTAACAATGATAAAATTGCACTTAAAATGTGTGTACCGACTTGGGTTGGTGTTGGAAAAAATACTACCCTTGCAACAATTTTCACCCTGTCAGGTAGCAGTGTTATGATATCCAAGCTTCAATGTCACAACCCCCTCTACAGTGGCACGTTTATGGCTCTAGGGGTTCTCAATGTCATGACATTCACTACCCGATGTTGCGATATTATTGGTGGTGACCACTATTTCTTCACTTCACAACCTTCAATGATATCATGACATTGGAAGCTCAATGTTGCAACTTTAGGCTCCATATCATGACATCACACCCTTAATGTCGTGACTCTGTCGATAGTCGACTCTAGGTTGGTTTCTTGTTGAAGTCATGTACCCTCAGGGCAAAGGAACACAATGTCGTGTCATCCATAGCATCAATATTGTGACACCCATGTTGAATGTTGTTTTCCTCAGGGTCGAGTCATTATCATCTCCTTACACTAACTCAAACACATCGTTAGGTTCCCCATGGCACCATTTTGCAAATTTGGGACTCACAAGGAGTAAAACTAAGCAAAAATGATTATTCATAGTAAAAAATGCAAAATAAAAAAAATTATGAAAAAGGCTCATGAATTGCTTGAGAATAAGCTCCTCGAGTGTTTTGGAGAGACTAATTTGATGTATCAAATCGCGACAAATCAAACTTCATCACACTTAAGTCTTTGCGTATCCTCAAGCAAACACTTAAAACACTAATGCACGCAAAATAGACGGCTCTTGAACAATGGAGGGACTTAACAATTAATTGATGGGTATGTACAATGTAATAAATTCTTCTACTATACAACCTAAGAATGATGCATTATAAATTCATAACTATGGAAGTAAATCAATTTAGTTCATGAAGTTACACAATGAATAGATGTAGAGACAATCCCAGAAAAGCAACATTCTTCATATTATTCTATTAAAATACGATATGCAATATGATGTATCTATACACGAAGGAATTTAAATTATTCACTTCTCTTAAGTATTACAATTTTTTTTTATAAACAAGGATGTTAAAGTCGCATAGGGCTTTTTGGCTTATAATGTTCTGAGGCTTAGGTTGGTATGAGTTCAAAAAAAGATCAACTCCAAATGGTTCAAGCATTAAGAACAATATAGAAAATGGCATTATTCCCATTTCCCCACATATGTGATCATTAAGCACACTGCCTTATTTCTCCTTCTCTCACATGTCTTTTCTCTCCAACAATATGGAAGATATGGTTCGACATTAGCGAGTACAAACAACTTATCGAGCACTTGTGCATTATGACAACGAAAAGTTCATTTTGATCTCATGAATTGATTTTTCACTTTGAGCACATTCTAAAATTTTCGCTCTTTTCACTTACAATATTTTCATCCCTACCTATGCTTTTATTCACTTACATTGCTTTTGACCCTTACATTACTTTTGTTCACTCAACATTTTTCATTCTAAGCACATTTTTGTAAGAGTTTATACATGTTGTATCGAACCATCTCTTCGTTATTCACTCAAATTCATTTTTAAAACCATAAAGTTGTTTCTACCTAACCCTCAATGTTTGTGGCTTGACATCCATTCCATAGTTTATTTTAAGAGCAAGGACTAAGAAGGGTTGAGTTTTTAACTCAATTTAGGCTCAAGGTTTCAAAATTATAAGTTCATCAAGAAAGGATCAATAAATGCTCAAAATCAGGGAACTAGGGATATGTATAAGCTATAGGTTAATCATAGGCTCTTGGCTAAACAAGCAATGCCTTAGGTCCTCCTTTAACATCTCAATGAATACAAAACCAAAGCATGCTTCTAATTATTTCCATAAATATTGTTAAATTCCCACACATGCATTTACACATCTATCTATATGCTTATTCATCATTTGGTAAAAAATCAAAAAATTTCACCAATCTTGATTATCTCTATTCTAGTATGTAATATAACTAATTGTGTAACAACCTTTACCTGGTCCGGTCGCTGGACCTAAGCTTTAAGATGCTACAACAGTTAATAGAACTAATCACAAACATTTCTAACTTTATACTTCAATAAATCAACAAAACAATTCATAATACATGTTTAGCATGATTGACAAACAATTTCGAGTCTTAATCGAGCTTATGAAAGTTCTTATGTTAACCCGAGTGCAAATAATGACTAAATTGTAAATTTTCAAACAATTAGGGAAAATAATAAAAATAAGGTCGATGATCGTGTGCCTAAGCCGTGTTATAAACTGAAAGCGTGTAAGATAGAGTCACACGACCACGTGACCAGGCAGTGTAACTCACCGAAGCCATGTGGACCTAAATGCAAAAATTTACAAACAATCACAAGTCATGTGCTTGGGCAATGTAACACCCAATTTTGGGTCTAGTCAGAAGAGTGGTTTCAGAACCACTATTCCGAGGCATTAGAAATTATTTTAAACATTATTTTATGTTTTATAGCATGACTATATGAGTGCATGAAAATTTTGGTGAAATAATTTTAGCGATTGCTTGCTTAATTTCGAAAAAGGACCAAATCGCATAAAGTGCGAAAGTTTCGTTCTACTAGCTAAAGGTTTCAAATAGCTATAGAAAATTAAATTAAGGTTCTTTATGGAGTAAATATACCATAAATATGTTAGTGGCTGATCAAGGAGACAAAAATATTGTAGGGTCAAAGGTAGGTGAAATGTTGGTGACTAATTTGACTAGTAATATAATAAAATAAAGAAAAAAAAAAGGTATCATCTTTCATCTTCCTTCTTCCCCACCAAAAACATCAGAAAATAGGGGGTTTTGAAAGCTTAAAAATATCAGCAACTTATATCCCTTACAAGTAAGTGATTTTGAAGGCCTTTCTTGATAATTTTTGTACTTTTGGGACCCTTGTAGCATAATCTAGCTAATGAAAGGACTATTTTGCAAAATGGTTGAAAGTATAGGGTTTTTCCATGAGATTATTCATGTTTTTTGCTGAATTTTTATGGAATAAAATGAATCTTGGTTGTTAAATAAACAACTTTTGTGAAAGGATTTTCATGAAAACACCTAATATGGATCATTTTGTAAAGTTTGTTAAATGGATGGGAATTGTGCGAAATAATTGGAATTTTGAGTTGCTACAAGAGTAATAAAGGTTGGGCTAGGCTTGGCTAATGAGGAAATTTGATAAAAATCATTTTACGAGCCTAGGGGAAAAATCGTAATTTTTGTGAAAGTCTAGGAGCAAAATGGTCATTTTGCCAAAGTATGAATTTTGGAACGCTTAATTTAATGTGATGATTAAATGAGTAAATTTTATTATTTTAGATCAAGAAAATCGAGATTCGGGCTTAAATCGAGAAAGTACGTGGTTTAGGACAAAAAGGGAATAATTAGCCGTTTTTGCATTCGAGGTAAGTCTGTGTGACTAAATAAGCATATTATCCATGTTATTGCTAATATACTTGAAATCTATCTTGCTATGATTGTATTGAATTATATGTTGATGATATTGAGTATGAGAAGGTGATGTCAAATGTTAATAACATTTATGTGATGATTGGATACATTAGAAATTTGATGGAATATGATATTCCATTAAAACGAGTAAGATGTGCGTAAATATTGCAACTTTATCATTATTATGCATTTAATGATTGATTTTGCATAAAATGTTTGAATGTGGCTATGAGTAATGTATGATGAGATTAATACGGTAAACTCCCGGTTGAACCGTAGGAATAGATCGGATGTTCATGCCATGATGCTAGGGAGATATGAGAGCTAGTGTAAGACCATGTCTAAGACATGGCATCGGCCTCGAGATATGAGAGCTAGTGTAAGACCATGTCTGGGACATGACATCAGACTCGAGATATGAAAGCTAGTGTAAAACCATGTCTGGGACATGGCATCGCCTTGATATGTGTCAGTGTAAGACCATGTCTAGGACATGGCATCGACACCGATAGATGAGAGCCAGTGTAAGACCATGTATGGGACATAGCATCAGCCTCGATATACGAAAGTCAGTGTAAGACCATGTCTGGGACATGGCATCGGCTTTGATGTGTGAGCCAGTGTAAGACCATGTCCAGGACATGGCGTCGGCACCTTACCCTATACTTTAGGCTTATTGAATATCCTGTAATATTCCAAATGGTTCAACGGGAAATTTACGGTTTATGTCGGAATAAGAGAGGTTATAACCATGATGTGAGTGAATCAGGTACTAACATGAAATTCATAAAATGCGTGCTCAATGTATGTTGTATGATTGGTAAAGAATGAAAATGAGTACGCTATGTTTATGATCATGTTGAAAGGGTACAGGTATATACTAAAAATTCATGAGTGATGAGCCCGATGTATATTGGACTTTTGGTAAGAATGTAAATGAGTAAGTCATACATATAAGAATGACTTTGTGACGACCTTGTAAATATTAGGTCGATACCTATGGAGTATTATTATGTGGTAAATTTGATGGATGATTTTGTGTGAGGCTTTTAGGTCGAATTAAATTGGGACATGATATGTTTTTCCCTTCACTTTGTGGCCTAATGAATATGAAAAGAGAAATTGATTGGCATGAAAGCCTATTTAAAGATAATTATGAAAGGGTAAAATTAGCATTGAAACAGTTTTAGACAGCAGCAGTAGTCCAACTTTGAAAACCCACCAAAAATTGTGAAAATTGAATTAAAGGCTGAATAAAATATGAAATTGAATATTATTGAGTCTAGTTTCATATAGAAGAAACGGTGTAATCAAAAGAAGTTCATATTATGAGATATTTGATTTGTTGTGAGACAGAGTAAAAATGATTTCGAAATCCCCTGTTCCGATTTGGGAAAATCATTAAAAATTGTAAAAAAATAATTATGGGTTATAATTTATATGCTTAGAATCCTTAATGAGTCTGTTTTCAAAAACAAAAAAGGGAACATATCTTAATCCCGTACGATGAGATAATTAATTTTTAGTGAAGAGGGGTCGGAACTATTGGACAGCGAAACAGGGGTGATTTTAAAGAATAAACTGTGCTTATTGGCTAGACCAAAAATTATGAACATTTTATGGTAAGAATATATGTGAGTCTAGTTTCAATTAAAATTATTGAATCTTAATTTGGAGTTTCGTAGCTCTAGATATAAATAATTTAGTGACTATAACTCGAGAAAACAGCTTGACTTGAACATAAGCAAAAGCACAAATGTTGTGGTATTACCTTGAGAAGCAAGTTGATAAATTGCTTATTAATTTCATACGGTCTTACTAAGCTATAAAGCTTACTCCTTTCCTTTCCTTTTTTTTTAGTGTTGATAGGTTAGCCCGGGGTTAGAGGTCGTCAGAGGCAGCACCGCACTATCAAACCATCACCTTTGGAATATTGATATATATATGCTAAGTGCCTTCAAATGAGTGGCATGTAGAGGGACTTGGTTTTTTTCTTATGATATGTGTTAACATGACTAGCCAAATTTATTGGCCTATATTGAGTTATTTGTATATGGCCATGAAGAGTGGCTCATATTGATTATGGTTTGTGAACCTATCTATCTATGCTATGTTCTAATGCTTGTGATGTGATTATGTTTGTTGGCCATATATGGTTGGTGTTATGAAATATGTGCATGATGAATGTTTTATGACCAATATAAATGGTCATGGCCATGAATTAAATGTGTAATATGGAAATAAAGATTTGAAGGATTAAGGGTAACTTACAGGCTTGGAAAATAGCCTAAGTGTTGGCCACATGGGCTGAGACACGGTTGTATGTCTCAACCGTGTGCAGGACACGGCCTTAGCACACAGGCGTGTGGCTTGGCGGTGTGGTCCAAATTGTTCCCTGACATAATAGTCAGAGAGTTACATGGCCTGAGGACACGGGCATGTGACCTTGTGTTATGGAAAATTTTTCTAAGTTTTCCCAAAACTTTCTAAGGTTCTCGGTTTAGTCTCCAACTGCTTTCAATGCATGTCTCGGGCTTCGTAGGCATGTGTATGGGACATTATGCACGTGTATGAAAAGTTTTGATACGAATGAAATTTTGTATCCCGGTATTTGCATGTTTGTGAATGATTAAGTCCAGTAATGCCTTGTACCCTGTTCCGACGTCGGACACGGGTAAAGGGTGTTACAGGCCATGTGAGAGACTGAGATAATGTGAAAAATACATTAACCAAATCAAAAGTACCACACGGTTGTGTGGCCAACCATGTAACAAACTAAAACCGTGTTCAACCAAAACCTCTTAAATCATAAGGAGCACATGATCGTGTCACATGCCTGTGTGTGACACATGGTCGTGTGTTAGACGTGTATGTAATTAGGTACCTTATTATGCAATTTACAAAACCAATTTTCACATAAGCCATAAGTATGAACTTAACCATTCTTTAAACATATTCATAATTCACCAAAAGCATACCAAAACATATCATTTTCCTAATTCTAACCAATATGCCTCAAGGCACCATCACAAACATGAATCAATACCAAAGTTCATCTCATTTCATACCAACACAGTGAATGACCAACACATACCTTAAACACAATCAAAATGCCAACTTCTACTCAACTATTATTGACCAAAAATACCAAATCCACAACCTATAAGATTGATATCCAAAACCATCCACATATCATACCTAAAACATCCAATTTTATCATCAAGATTTTATACCATAATCTCCAACACAATTTCAACTATTCAAGCATTACATAACATAACTAATCATGTCAAACATTCATATAAATCTATCACTTTTCCCATGCTTAACAACGACATTCAAAATTACCATTTCAAGCTATGATCAAACATATCAAAAAGCTATCAAGCACATATTCTTTATATAACACTGATAACTCTAAATTATATAGGTTTTTATAGCACCTTTTAACTTAGAATTTATGCAAATCTCTAGTATTTTCATAGCTAATTATGTGTTTTTAGTACATATTGATAATCTTGGTATAATTAAAGTAAGATTATATTTTTTGTTTGATGTTTGAAGCCAGTATGGATGACACATGCACATGAGCTGAATATCAATCAGCATGGGACAACAAAGCTAAGGCATTAGACTTAAAGAAATTTATTCTAACCCAGTTTGGAAGTGGGTTGCTGAAAAGAACAAGGCTGCCTTTCACATTGGAGCCTAAACCATCCATTAAGGGGGAAAGAAGTCCAAATTCTGCAATAAGCAACCCAACCAACTTTGGAACAATTAATTAAGGGTCCCAACAATTAAGCTAGAATCATGAAATAATCAACCCCTCTTTCCATAAAATATGGCCGGCCATGCATGAGAGATTTCCAAAGGATGTTCATGTTATTTTTAGAAAACTTTCAAGCCTTCCCTCACGTAAAAATACCACCCCCCATTCACCTCTTAACTCAACAATCAATGAACACATTCACTTCATTCTCCTTTCTCTCTCACGCCTAAGCCTTCCATTTTCATTCATTTTTTTATCCTTTCATTGAGAGTTTCCCTAGTAAGCAATTCTTGAGAGAAAGCTCTCTTGGCCGACCACCTTGAGGAATAATTCGCATTGGAGCAACAATGGAAATAAGAGGAAGCCACCACCAATAGTTCTCGGAGAATTTCCAAAATCTTATTAGAGTTTCTTCTTCCTTTCTCTTTCAGTTGTTCTTAGTTTACAAACATGTTTGCAAATTATTTAATTGTCTTTTCATTAATGATAATAACTTAATTTTTTTCTACTAGGATAATTGCAATTTCGTGATTCAGTTTGTTTAACTCATGTTTATAATGTTCTGTGCCTTAATTATTTATGCTTCCAAATAAAATCATTTATGTTATTCATGCATTAAGATATATTTGATTGCCTTAGAATTAATTACTTAATCAGAACTAGATGGTGATTAATGGACACAATATTTGGAAGATGCATGTTTAATTTATATTCAAACAGAAATAAATTAAAGGTTCATAATAATTAGAAAGAACACTATTACCTTGCATAACTTTAGATGTATGTGGTTAAATTGTTTCAAACAAACCCGTCCCTGTTACTTTGCATAAATTCTAAGGAATGATGATATAATCCTTAGTTAAATGTTGACATAGATATATGCAATGTTTTTCTAAGTGATAAACATAAGACTTCAAGAGAAGCTTATGGATTTTTTATTCTGAGATAATAAATAATCGAGTTGCCATGGAATTTTTCTGGAACATTTGATAAGCATTATTGTGAATGAATTAAATAAAAAGTTATAATTGTTCTAGCTTACTCATATTATTGTTGTTAAATCTTGTGAATTGTTGCTAAACATATCATTGCATTTTATTTTATCTCATTTGTATATTAGTTGTTAATTTAATTAGGACATCCACCACCTTCAAATATTTTATTTTCATAACCAACTTGTAAAATATTAATTTTACAATTGCTGATTGATAGATACAATCCCTGTGGAAACGATACTCTTTTGACTCACTTATTACTTGATAATGATTGTGTATACTTGCATATTCTATCGCAAACAAAACACCATTCACACTTTACTATTACAAAACACTTATATACAATTTAACCCCTATTACATGCCATATAATCGAATTGAACATTTAAAAGTCTACAAAAATGGAGGTTGGATAGTGTAATCCTCAAGATGATCTGAGCGTCAAGTTCCACAAAATGATAACTATAAAAAACAAAAAACGAAACAGAGTAAGCTTCTAATAAGCTTAGAAATTTCATAAAGCTTCTAATAAGCTTAGAAATTTCATAGGTTTGAAACAATATAACTTACCTCATTTCCACAATTACAAAATAACACAGTTAACTAAACAAATTCCCTTATTACCACAATTCATATCAACATGTCAGTTCATTGAGTATATAACACATAAACATGTCATTCAATATAATTCAACCTTAATCAAAGCTATAACATCAAACCATTGAACATATGAACTTTTAAATTATATCACTATACTTTATCACTTTTTAATGCTTTTATCATTCACCTATTTTAAATAGAAATATTAGTTTAGCCCAATGAACTATAATGAACATATATGAATACGCAAGTAACCACCTAAAATATACATGATTGCTCAAACAAGCCAAACCATCCATCGACACATCTAAGCACAAGTGCCAAGCTCGTACGCTAAACATCCCTCTAATAACACACCTAGGCACTAAGTGTCAAGTCCGTAGGCTACACATCCTCCCTCAGAAATACACCTTGTCATTGAAAAGATAACTCAGTAATCCGCAACAAATGCTAGATTTCGATACGATCAGTGAATAAATAGTACACATCATCCCATCTCATGTTAAACCTGTACAGCGTACGAAATAACCCTATTGGCATGCCAATTATGTCCTATCCTATGTTCATTAGGGCTCAGTACATATAATAGTATAACACTTTTCGGTTTAGTCTTTTTCTCACCTTTGTACCAATTTAAAACTTCTAAGTATACATTCCGAAATACACAATTCAAGCATAAACATTACAGAATACATATAAATATACCGTATGAACTTACCATGTGATAATAACAATAGAAAAAGTGTCAGAGACTAATATGCTATTTTCTTTTCTCTTCAATTATCTACTATTTATCACTTTTCTATTAACAATCACCCAAACTGAATCTTTTAAAAGTGATAACTATACCTTTTCTTCTTCAAACTATCAACAATCACCCAAACCGAATCTTTTTATTTGATGTCAGAGGTAATCCTGATACGAAATCCATTATGACTTGTTCCCGTTTTCACTCTGAAACCATAACAGGTTGTAACAAACTTGATAGAACCTGGTGTTTTAACTTTTACTTACTGACACACTAAACATTTCGATACAAATTCTGCAATCTCACTTTTCGTTCCCGACCACTAATACATCTGTTTCAGGTTATTGAACATTTTAGTACTACCCAGATAAATAGAGTATGTACTATTGTGAGCTTTAGATAAAATGTCTCATTTTAATTTTGGATCATTCAGTACACACAGTCGATTTCAAAAATACAGAGTATCATCGTTACCAACTCTTAATTCAGTGGTCTAACCATTCTGAATCTGTTCTCACATAGCTAACAATTTCAGATCATTTTTTTTGCAATTCCTGAATTTTTTAAAGAAAAAACGGTTTAGCTTCAACTCTGCTAAAATATAATTGTCTCGTTCCAAACTCAACTGAGCATTCATCAATCTCGACACGAATAGAGATTTCTGACTTAAGGCATCTGCTTCAACATTAGCTTTACTCAGATGATAATCAATCACTAAATCATAATCTTTTAACAGTTTCAACCATCTACGTTGTCTCATAGATAATTCTTTTTTAGTCATCAGGTATTTTAAGCTTTTGTGATCAGTAAAAAAGTGACATTTTTCACTATACAAATAATGTCACCAAATCTTCAAAGTGAAAACAACTGCAGTCAGTTCTAAATCATGTGTCGAGCAATTTCTCTCGTGTGGTTTAAGCTGTTAAGAATCATAAGCTATAACTTCTCCATCCTGCATCAATACACAACCTAACCCACTGAGTGAAGTATTGCTGGACACAACATATTATTTTTTGGATTCTGGCTAAGTTAACAATAGAGAAACCATCGAGAAATTCTTAACAGATCATTAGTAATACTTGGCTAAGCCTAGAAAACTATGCACCTCAGAGATATTCTAGGGAGCTTTCCAATTTACATTGTCAAAATTTTGCTTGGATCAACCTGGATACCATCTGTAGAAATCACGTTACCAAGAAATCCAACCTATTTGATATAAAATTATTTTTGAGTCTTATACGAGCTTATGAAAGCTCTTTTGCTAACTTGAGGTCGATTAAGGACTTTATTGATAAGTTGTCAAAATCTGCAAGTTGACGTTGTGACTTCATGGCTTTCATGTTCGATCTCGTCAATCAGTGAGTTTTGTCAAGACTTCGAGAATCTTGATGTCACAACATCACTCACTATTGATCTAAATCACAATGTTGGGGACCTGTCGTCGTGACGTTGTCCCTGTTTTGGCAAAAATCAATTTGGTACATAATTCATGCTTCCTACTAAACATGTTTATACATTCATATAATGCTTCCAAATTCAACAAACATCAACCTACACCAAATTCACCAACGCATAATATCATTCCAAACTATGCCAAATCAAGTTTATAACACTTTTAAAATCATCGATCAATGGCACAAAACACATGCTCAAACCTAAATGTTTCCAAGTCTCGTTCCGACCTTAACATACCAAGATACCTTATTTTGCAGGTTATAACATATAAGACTTAGGTAAGCTTGAAATCATGAATTCAAATAGCATTTATGTAACACCCTTAACCGATCTCTGTCGCGTATTACAGTACATATCAAACAACTTACTTCATTAAACAATTCATTTATTAATTTAAATATCAACATTGAATTTACATTTCATTCATAGCATAATTACATTTACAACCTTTAAATCGAGCTTACGGGGCCTTAAAAATGGTTTGGAATCAATCAGGGACTAATTTGAATCAAAATAGAAAAATATGGAAAAACTTGAAGATTTTGGAAACAGGGGTCACACCACGTCTTGTGGCCAAC
This sequence comes from Gossypium longicalyx, assembly GCA_025698465.1. Classification (NCBI taxonomy): domain Eukaryota; kingdom Viridiplantae; phylum Streptophyta; class Magnoliopsida; order Malvales; family Malvaceae; genus Gossypium; species Gossypium longicalyx. The sequence continues at coordinate 47,810,104 of CM046995.1, forward strand.
CGTGTACAATTCGAAATATAGGTCACACGGCCATGTTGTCAAGCCGTGTAACTCTCGGAGACCAGGTGAACAATCCTGCACTTAAAATTAAAATGACACACGGTCATCTGACAGCCCATATCCCAGGCTGTGTGCTACCAAAATAACCCCTAATGTAAGCCAATTCAACAACCTTTTCTTAGACACCAAGACAAACCATTTTCATACACTTTCACACATTAAAACACAATCAAACACACCTAAAACATTCCAAAATCAATCAACCTTTGTGCCTAACCAATATGTCATCATTGGCACCACATATAAACAAGATTTAACAACCAAAATAATTCAACAATTTAAACCATCTAACCAACAATAAACATGCCAAATTTGTTACCAAATGGGCATCCACAAATACCATGAAACATACCATAACTTCGTATAACCAAGATGACAGCAAAGCGTATAGGTATAAATACTAACTTTGAACAAAAGTTTATTTATAGCCAAAGTACTAAAACATATCCAAACATTTACAAAATGAGCATCCTATATACATGCCACAATTAACCATAATTCAAGATTTCAAAATCTACCGAATAGAGACGACGATAGGTGTAAGCTCCGTTGATCCGATCAACACGATCCAAAAGTTTAAAATCTACAGAGAAATAATAACAAAAATAAGTATGCAAAATACTTAGTAAGTTTCCACAATTCAACTCTTTAACTTACCATACTCATTACATAGTTATTTATACATAGTCAATCTGTAACACCCCAAACCCGGCCCAGAAGTTATGACCGGATCTGACGTGTCACATTGAAGTTTTTAAGAAAACCCATTCCTCTTTCAACGTCCTTCTTAGTGTTTTAAAAGATAGTCTTTGCTAAGTTAATAAAGTGAATGGAAGTCATGCACCGTAGGTATCCAAAGCAGAGAGGAGGTGAGCCTAGAAGGTCGCTTAAGTACCAAGCTCTTGATTGGATCCAATCCTAGACATGCCTACAACCATTGCCACACTTTGGTGCTAGGTTAGGTTTTGAGAAAAACAAGTTGGAATTCATTTAAGTAGATATTTTTGATAAACCGATTAATTATATCGTTACGTTATTTTGAAAACAATTATCATTTTGGAAACACGCCTAGGTCTAACTCATATTGTTATCAGAAAAATATAGGGTATAAGATAAAATAATCCCAGAAAAATAATTAAAATGGCCTTATTACAACCCAAAACCAAATAATAATATTAATAAGATAAAACTTATAAAGAAATAAATCGGCTACTTATTGCAATTAAAAGAAACAGAAACAGAAACAGAAACAGTAGTGTGGCCATCTCCGAGTCCCTCGCAGCTCCAAACCATCTAAGCTTAGGGATTACCTGCACAGTTAGAAACGGGGTGAGTTTATGAAAACTCAGTGTGTAATCCCAATAACAAACAAACAGTAAATAACACGGTATCAGTACAATCTGGGCCAAAGCCCTATTTAGTCTTGACATATCTTGGGGCCAAGCCTTTCATTTAACGGTTACTGGGTCGAAGCCTTTTCATAAATCATATCACTGGGCCGAAGCCTTTTCATAAATCATATCACTGGGCCGAAGCCTTTTCATAAATCATATCACTGGGCCGAAGCCTTTTCATAAATCATATCACTGGGCCGAAGCCTTTTCATAAATCATATCACCGGGCCGAAGCCTTTTCATAAATCATATCATATCACCGGGCCAAGCCTTTTTCAAATCATATCACCGGGCCAAGCCTTTTCATAAATCATATCACTGGGCCGAAGCCTTTTCATAAATCATATCATCCGGCCATAAGCCTTTATCAGAAACGGTATGGCCCTTAGGCCCATTTCAATATCACATGTAATGTCAATGAATGTATGCAAGCCCATTTCAATATCACATGTAATGTCAATGAATGTATGCAAGCCCATTTGGGAGAGACTACTCGACCCACCATCCGCTACTCTCCACCCGTACCAACCAAGCTCTCCATGTGGGAATAACTCAACCCACCCAACCAAACTCTCCACTTTGGCAAAGATAGTTTGCTTTATCATATAACCGGAGGCCTTGCCTCTTTTTAATAACTCAGGGCATAAGCCCTTTTGTAAATCGGGGCATAAGCCCTTTTCAAAATCAAGGCGAGCCCTTTTAGCACTTCCTCCATCAATATAACCCATATCCCATGCAATATGTCATGTATGCAGAATGTCATGCCCATATTTGAATCAAACAATCATAGTCAAGTCATTCATATCACCAACATATATTCACAATCAAATCACAACCACACAAATCCAAGTCACTACTTGCCCACAAGGGCAAAATAATATCATTTTCATATTATAAGGGTATTTTCGTAATTTTACCAAAAACTAGGGTTTTCCATGTTCATTACATTTGTCAATATTTCTGAGTGTTTAAACAATGATCTTTAACCCACTTATCAAATTCGGGCTTTTGGGCCCAAAACCCCCAATGGGCCCTACGAATCTTCGATTTAGCCCAATGAAGTTCGCTTAACCCAAATTTTACAATAATACTAACCGTGTTAACATGCAACTTTTCCAAATTCCATTTTCTATCAATTTTACCCAAATGGGCCAAAAAGCCCATTTGGCCCAATCCACCCATGGAGGCCCAACTTACCATTGTTAACACATTGGAGTTCTTACTGCTTCCATCAATCCAAACACCGACCTTATCGTATTTATCGCATCTATACCCACACGCAACATTACAAGTTCCCGAAATGCCTGGTATTTTAGCATTTCGCTTCTCACAGATATTAATCTAAGCTACTACGAGGGTTAGTACACACCACATGGGTTGAAGTTGAAACGTTTCCATAATCAATCACCTACTGTAACCACCACCATCCACTCAAACTTAACTAATCCAATATCAATATACGTAAATCCTAAGCACATCACCATACTTAACATAAAGGCATATTCGTCATTTTACCATACAAGGGTATTACGGTAATTCTACCCTACGGTGGTATTTCAAGAATTCTACCTTACAGGGTATTTCAAGAATTCTACCCTACTGGGGTGTGTTTCTAATTCTACTCTGTGGGGTATTTCGATAATTCTACCCTACAGGGGTATTTCTTAATTCTACCATACATGGGTGTTTCGATAATTCTACCTACGGGGGTATTTCTAATTCTACCTACGGGGTGTTTCTGGTAATTCTACCCTACAGGGGGTATTTCTAAAATTCTACCCTACAGGTATTTCGGTAATTCTACCCTACAGGGGTATTCCGGTAATTCTACCTTATAGGGGTATTTCGGTAAATTTCATAATCGAGGGTATTTTGGTAATTTTGTAAACCAAGGGTATTTCAGTAACTTTATAAATTGAGGGTAAAACAAAGAATTCAGAAATCAAGGGTAAAACGATAATTTTGTAAATCGAGGGTAAAACAATAATTCTATAAATCGAGGGTAAAATGGTAATTCTAAAAATCGAGGGTAAAATGATAATTCTGTAAATCGAGGATAAAACAGTAATTCTATAAATCGAGGGTAAAACAATAATTCTGTAAATCGAGGATAAAATAGTAATTCTATAAATCGAGGGTAAAACAGTAATTCTGTAAATCGAGGATAAAACGGTAATTTTACAAGTTGAGGGCATTTCAGTAATTGGTAAACTAAAGTATTCTAAACATGGATAATAATACGAATGGCCCTAAAGCCCATTCTCGGCCCAAATGGTCCCACACACTCGTGTGGCCCTTTTAGCCCAAACCTAGCCACAAATATGCGATTCACCTAGCCTAGTCAATATTTACAACACAATCAAACAACTTATTCAATTGGGCTCGTAGGCCCATTGGGCCCACATGGCCCCTTTCATTATCGCGCCCGGGTAGCCATCCAACAACTAGAGTAGTGAGAAATACACACCTGATAGGAGATTGGAGTTAATCCACGATCCGAGCACTCTTACCCTGGGATTCGAACCCATGCCTTCCCTCAGATGCTCCACACGCTACTGCCACTAAGCTACAAGGCTTTTTGTGTCATGTTTTATCCCCAATTAATTATAAGGTCTAAAGGCCAAAGTCCAGGTTCCCTTAAAAGAAAAAACCAAAATAAATTGCAAGAGCCAAGGCTTGAACCCAAGCTCCCATACAACCTTAATGACGCCACAACCACTAGACTACAAGCTTTCTTGTGTCATTTATTTAACACAATAATTTAAAAGCCCTCATCCAAGCATCCAGGTTTCTCTTTTTTTTTTTTCACTTAATACCAAAATTTTTGCTAAAGCCCAAGTTTGAACCCAAGATTTCTCTAGCACTTCTTAGGGCATTAACCACCAGCAGAGACATTTAATTGTGTCATTTCATTGCACAATTAAATACCTATATATAACCTCCTTACGGACCCGCACTCAAGGCCCAATACTTCTAGGCCCAAATTCGGGGTGTTACACAATCAAATATCAACCTTATTACAACATGATTCAATAAATCCAAGTCAGTAAACATTTAAACATACGAATATATAGAATTCATAATTCATTTTTTTTCCCTTGAAACAGTTCCGTATCAAATAACCTTTAATCTTTCGATGGATCTTTGTAAAAGTACTCAAAACATAAGTTCGGAAACAGATAATGCTCATATGAGCTAATCGAGTACAGAGTAAGTGTGTTAGGTTACCCATCCAGGCTAAACCAATGACAACCCAAAAAAAATAGCCTAGCTAAGGCTATGTATACATGTAAGGTTGTAACACCCCTAACCCGTATATGTCGCCGAAATAGGGTTACAAAGTATTACTAGAGTTTACAGAACTATTATATATAATTCATGTCATTTACTATTCACATCTGAAACTAATCATATCGTCTCTTAAATGGACCCTCAAGGCCCAAATTAAGCATTGGAAACAAATCGGGACTAAATCGGGGACTTAGAAAATTTTTCGCAGGGGTCACATGCCCGTGTGAGTAGGCCGTGTGGCTCACGTGGCCAATGACATGCCCATGTCTCAGGTCGTGTGGGCATTCAAAGTGAGGCACACAACTGTGTCTCAGCCCGTGTCCTTACCCGTGTAACTCTCTGACTTGGATCAGACAGCCAGCCGCACGCTCGTATGTTTACCCATGTTGACAAAATAAGGTTATTTCTTAGCCTTATTTCTCACCCAAATTTAACCTTCAACCTACAACAACATTTGCATACATTTTCCAACCAATTCAAGTCATATAAATCAAGCAAACTTCAATATTATGCATAATATAACATCCTTATATATTCATGTGCTTAAACTTGCCTTTTTGTAAAAATATTTAAACTTACCACAATTTAATTAACCATACCAAACACATATATGTTAATTATGATGTAACCTTATAAAAATTTACTAAAACATACCATCACTAGCCATTCCAATGGCTAGATTACAAACATCCATTTACATGCCAACATTGGCAAAGTTAGCCTATACATGCCATTATACCAAAATAAGTTTACTATTTATACCAAAGCGAGTTGTAGGATAGTGTGAAAATGCTCCGACCTATCTCTGACCTATCTCCAACCTTTACGAGCTTCCGAGCACTATAAAACAGGGAAAATAAAGCCTAGTGAGCATTTAATGCTTAGTAAGTTCGTATAACAGGAATTAAACTTACCAATCATATTCATTTAAATAAGCATAACAATAACATGCTTCCCAACAAATTGCCAAGTTTGCTTAAATACATACACTCAATTAAGCAAATTAGTTACATATTTCACATGTACATCAAATAAACATGGATGAGCTCATCATGCTACAAACTTTCAGGTATTTCAGAAGCATTCGAAACATAATTTATTTAATCTCATAATTTTTCATGTCAGGAATTTTATCCATTAAATTACTAAAATATCGATGGATATTCACATAGTACACATAAGGTGTACAAAACTGTAAATTGTCAACTCATGATCAGGGGTACCCATTAGGGCACTTAATTAAGGAGCACACTCTCGAGCCACATATCAAGATGCTCAGATGAGCCATGTAACAGGACGTTTATCCGGGCTAAACAGGAAACTCATAAGAGTTTTAATCAGAGAGCTCATAGAGCTTAACAGGTAACTTTGAAGAGTTATTATTAGGGAACACCGGATGATGTAATAAGGAGTTCAAGTGAACCATGTTAGGAAGCTCATAAGAGCCTATATTAGGACACTCACGAAGAGCTGTGTTTGTGTCCGCAATAAATGCTAGATTACAACCGATCGAATCGTGTAACAGGACGCTCACAAAGAGCTACAGTAGTGTGCAACACATGCAGGTTCACTACCGATTAGGATGCTCGCAGGAACTATATAACAAGACACTCAAGAGGGTTATAACAGGATTACTCGTCTGAGCTATAAGGTGTCCACAATATATGCAGGACTATAATCAATACGAGAAAATACTATATCCATCGAAATTCATTATTCAAACAGAATTTAACATTTTCCGAACACGATTGGTCATGTGATTATTTCATATAATTATACCATTTATATAATTCATTTAATCACATACCACATTCAATTCAAGCATAAAAATAAACATAGTTTAGTTACACGAACTTACCTCAACACTTGTTCGTGTATAAAAGTCTACTAATCCGACACCTTTTCTTTTCCTTGATCTAACTCTTTATTTGATCTTTTTGGATCTATATAAATGAATTTAATATCAATTTAATCCATTTCATACACATTTACGTTCAATTCACATCCTAGGCAAAATTATCATTTTGCCCTATACTTTACATAAATGACAATTTCGTCCCTAGGCTCGGAAAATTAAATTCATGCAATTTAATCCTTATTCCAAGCCTAACAGAAATTTTCATATAGCATTTACAGCACATGTATTTCACAAAATTTAGAATTTTTTCATAACTTTTACATCTTTACAATTTAGTCCCTAAATCATATTTTATCAAAATTCACTTTACAAAAGTTGTTTATCTATCAACAACCTTTCATTTTCTACCATAAATTTCAAAATTTTAGCATATTCATCCATGAAAAATTTTCTGTACTTTGATATCTTTGCAAATTAATCCCCAAAATAGATAGATTAAGCTATATCAATCTCAAAAATATAAAAATTACTAAAAATGGGACAAGAATTCATACCTAATTATGCCAAGAAAGCTTGCTTTCTCTTTCCTAGGGTTTCCATAGAAATTTTGGGGAAGAAGATGATATATTAATATGATATTTCTTATTAATTTATTTATCATCTTTTAATTATTCTCATTTCCAATGTAGTTCTTATCCTTTTCTAGTTTTTCCATCGGTGAATCAACTAAAATATCTATTAACTTTTCTTTAATGGTTTTATTTCCATATAAGGACCTCAAGTTTTAAATTCCATAGCTATTTGGTACTTATAACTACTAAAACTCAACTTTTGCATTTTATGCAGTTTGGTCATTTCCAAAATTAAACACATAATCGGTAAAATTTTCTTATCAGAATTTTCATATAACATTCCTATCATAATGTGGACCATGCAATAATATTAAAATAAATTTTCTGTAACGCCCCCACACCTGAAACCGTCATCGGAGTTAAGCTTGAGGTGTTACTAATCTTATTTTACTTTTTTAAACAATTCTAACTACGTATATTAATTTTCAAAATAAAATATTTTTCTGCGTCATGGTTGCTTAAAAATTCATATCTCGAGTTATGAAACTCGAAATCCAATTCCGTAAATTTTCCCTGAAAATATACTCATATATCTATTTACTAATTTTTTTCTAGAATTTTTGGTTGAGCCAATTAGTACATTTTATTAGTTAAAGTTACTCCTGTTTCAGAATTCGACTGCACTGACCTCTACTTACTACGAACCACTTTTCTCCCTATAAAAAAATTCATATGACAATACCGTTTGTTTCTATTAAAACTATATTCAATAAGGATTCTAACCATATAAAGTACACCACCTAATTATTTTTATAAAATTTATGGTGAATTTCTAAAGTTGAAACAGGGTATCCAGAAATCGCTCTGGCCCTATTTCACTAAAACTCATATATCTTATAAAATACAAAACCTTTACCTGCTTTGCTTATTCCATATGAAAATAGACACAATGAGCTTTAATTTCATATATTATTCACTATCAAACCATGTCTCTACAAATTTTTGTGATTTTTCAAAATCACATTATTTCTGATACTTGAATCCGTTTTTAAGTTACTTTCACATTTTTCATAATTTTCATGTGATAGTTACTACTTAATCATACATACTATCAAACATGTATATCACCAGCCATTCTATTAGCTAATCACTAGAAAATATTTACACATCATTCATTGATCATATCATATCAAAAGAAACCAAGTTCCTATACATGCCATACACAAAACGAAACGTCTAACTATACCAATGTAATTTCTTCGATAGTGTGATCGGGTCTCCGACGTTTCCTTCGATCCTCGAGTGGCTTGATAAAAACTATAAGAAAAAGTAAATAAGAGAGTAAGCACTAGGCTTAATAAGCAAATAAATTACAACATTCAACATAATGAATAAATATACATCAAGTCACCTAGCCTCATAAACTTTCTTTACTTCTCATTTTCTACCTTCTTCTTTACTCACTTACCTTCTTTCTTACCTGACCTTTCACTATTCATAAATATAATCTACCTTCCCTTTTTGATGATAATTCACTATGATTTAACATATACAATGACCCATTGAACACTTGGAATACTAAGGATACTAGGGTCGCTCCTGTCTATCAATATCCTGCCAATGCCATGTCTTCAACATGGACTTACATGAATTATTCCTATCTCCAATGCCATATTTATATATATAATATGGAATTACATGGCTCATTCCTGTCTCCAAAGCCATATATCTGATATGGACTTACATGGCTCATTTCTATCCTGTCCTGTCAACCCCAATATCCTAATATTCCTAAGGTTCAACCTGGCTTCCTAATGCTTTTTCTCTGCTACTTACCTTTAATTCGACTTTAAATATTCTCAAAAAATAAGTATATAAATGCTGAAATTAACAATAATAATGTAAAATATAAGAATATTGCATTTATTTCTTCAGAAACTTACCTCGATACAAAATGTGACTAAACTTTACAATTTAGTCCTTTACTTTTTCTTTTCCCCGATCTACTCCTGAATTTTGTTCTTCTTGATCTATAATATTAAATTTAGCTTATTTAATATTCACATTTACCGAAACAGTCCTTTACTCAAACTTTGGAAAAATTACATTTTTACCCCTAAACTTTTGCATATTTACACTTTTACCCCAAATCTCGTAAATTAAACTTCAACCTATTTTCTTATGTTTTATGACATGCTGATCATTTTTCCCTTCTATGGTAGCATCAAATTCATACTCTAACATGCACTTATGACTATTAGGTATTTTACCGATTAAGCCCTTTTACTCGTTTTTACCTAAAACCGAGTAGCACAAGTTGTCTAACATAATCTAAGACCTCATATTCTATCATAAAACATCAAAATAAACACTTTTCACCTATGGGTATTTTTCCAAATATGAACCCTAACTTAAATTATTGCTAGCATAAGCTTTATCGAGCTCACGGACTCAAAACGTAAAGAACATTAAAAGCGGGTTGGACTCACTTCTTCGTGGAGCTTGAAAATTGAAGAAACCCTAGCTATGGAGAGAGCAAAATTCAGCAGCAACCATATGAGAAAGATGACCATTTTGTGTTATTTTTCCCATTTTATTTCATTTAATATGGAAATGACCAAAATGTCCCTCCTTACTAAACTTTCAAAAATTCCTTCCATGTCCTAATTTTTGTCCATGAACTTAAAATTGGTTAAATTTCTATTTAAGACCTCCTCATTAATATTCCAAAACAATTTCATACTAAAAACTTCTAGAATGCAAGTTTGCAAATTATTCGATTTAATCCCTAACCTCAACTTAAGCACTTTATGCATAGAATTTCATCACGAAATTTTCGCACAATCATGTAATCATATCATGAACCTCAAAATAATAATAAAATAGATTTTTCTACCTTGTATTTGTGGTTTCGTAACCACTGTTCCGTTTAGGCCCTATTTCGGGATGTTACATTTATCCCCCCTTTAGGGATTTTCGTCCCCGAAAATCTTACTTGTGAAGAGATTTGGGTACTGTTTTCGCATAGCCTCTTCGGGTTCCCATGTAGCCTCGTCTACCCCATGTCTATTCCATAGTACTTTCACAAGTGCAATACTTTTGTTCCTTAATTGCTTTACCTCTCGAGCTAGAATCTTTACTAGTTCTTCACCTTAAGTCATGTTTGGCTGAATCTCAACCTCTGTCTGAGAAATCACATGTGACGGATCTGAACGATAACGACGTAGCATAGACACATGAAATAAATTATGAATCTTCTCTAACTCAATCGGCAAAGCTAACCGGTATGCTAATGGCCCGACTCTCTCAATCACTTCAAACGATCCAATAAAACGTGGACTTAGTTTGCCTTTCTTGCCAAATTTAAGAACTTTCTTCCATGGGGATACTTTCAAAAAAACTTTGTCACCAACTTGATATTCAATCTCTTTTCTCTTCAAATCTGCATACGACTTTTGTCTGTCTGAAGCTGCTTTCAAGCAATCTCTGATGATTTTTACTTTCTCTTCTGTTTCCTTAACTAGATCAACCCCGTAAATCTGATCTTCCTTAAGCTCTATCCAATACAAAGGTGTGCGACATTTACATCCATACAAAGCTTCATAAGGTGCCATCTTCAAACTCGACTGATAACTATTATTATAGGCAAACTCTACTAATGGTAAATATTTTTCCCAATCGCCTTGAAATTCCAAAGATTACACGATCTAAGCATATCTTCAAGTACCTGAATAACTCTCTCTGACTGACCGTCGGTTTGAGGATGGAAAGCTGTACTAAAACTCAATTTTGTGCCCAAATCTCTGTCTGAAATGATCGATAATGGTACCCCGTGTAGTCTGACTATCTCTGAAATATACAACTAGGCCAACTTGTCAAGTGAATAATCCATACGAACTGGGATAAAATTAGCTGACTTCGTTAACTTATCAATCACAACCCATATTGCATCTTTCTTTCTCGGTGTCAACGGTAATCCTGTCACAAAATCCATAGTAACTCGATCCCATTTCCACTCAGGGACTAGCACGGGCTGCAATAAACCTGAAGGTACCTGAAGTTCGGCCTTTACCATTGTGATCAAGCATCTAGAAACAAACTCAAATGTCTCTTTTCATTCCTACCCACCAATACATTTTCTTCAAATCATTATACATCTTTGTACTACCTGGATGAATAGACAAAGAACTACTATGTGCTTCTTGTAAGATCTTTCGAATAAGCTCATCATTCTTCTGTGAGGCATACCACTGCTCTCAACATCAAACAACCGCGAGAATCGATCTGAAAATCGACTCAATATCCGACTCACACTGATCTCTTTTGGCTAACAACTCACTGTCATTTTTCTGAGCTTCACAAATTTCTTCAAGAAACATCGGTTTGGCTCTCAACTCAGCTAAGATAAAATCATCATCTGATAAGGCTAGACTAGTGTTCAAAGCTCTTAATGCAAACAAAGATTTCTTACTCAAAGCATCAAGAACAACGTTTGCCTTACAGGTGATAATCGATCACTAGCTCATAATCTTTAATCAACTCTAACCATCTTCTTTACCTCAAATTCAAATCTTTTTGAGTCATCAAATATTTCAAACTTTTGTGATCGATAAATATGTGGCACTTCTCACCGTACAAATGATGTCTCCAAATTTTTAGCGCAAAAAACAATGGCGGCTAGCTCTAAATCATGTGTCGGATAGTTCTTCTCATGTGGCTTTAGGCGTCTAGAGGCATAAGCGATTCCCTTCCTTCCCGATAAGTACACAACCAAGTCCATCCATGGGCGCATCACTCAGAAATCACAAACTCCTTACAGGTTCTGTTGTACTAAAGCAGGAGCTTTAGTCAACAATGCTTTTAACTTATCAAAACTCATTGACACTTCTCGACCCATTCAAACTTGACATCCTTTCGCAGCAATCTTGTCAATGAGGTAGCTATCATAGAAAATCCTCTACAAATCATCTATAATATCCGCAAGACCAAGAAAACTTCTAACTTCGATACATTTCTAGGAGGCTTCCAATCAACAATGGCTGAAATCTTGCTCGAATCAACCTTAATACCTTCACTGAGACAATATGTCCAAGAAAACCAACTTCTCGTAACTGAACTCACTTTTGCTGAACTTGGCATACAACCGATTATCTCTCGAATCAGTAAATCGTTTCAAATGCTCTGCATGCTCGATCTCATCATGAGAGTAAATCAAAATATCATCAATGAACACAACTACAAACTTATCCAGTGCGGTCTGAAAATCTGTTTCATTAAGTCCATGAAAATGGCGGGAGCATTAGTCAAGCCAAATGGCATCACAAGGAACTCATAATGACCATACCTAGTCCGGAAAGCGATCTTGGGACATCGACTCTTTAACTCGCATAGCGATAGTATCCGGATCTCAAATCTATCTTGGAAAACACAAGTAGCTCCTTCAATTGATCAAACAGATCATCAATTCTAGGCAATGGATACTTGTTCTTTCTTTGTTACCTTGTTAAGTTGCCGATAATCTATGCACAATCTCATCGATCCGTCTTTTTTTCATAAATAGCATTGGTGCACCCCATGGTGAACTCTGGGTCTTACAAAGCCTTTATCTCATTAATTCCTACAATCGAGCTTTCAATTCTTTCAATTCCAACGGAGCCATTCTATAAGGAGCAATAGAAATGGGCGTGGTACACCGGAATCAACTCAATACCAAACTCCACTTCTCTAACAGAGGCAAACTCGGTAGTTCTTCTAGAAACACATCGGAAACTCACATACCACGAGCAATCGATTCAATTTTCAATTCGGATCTTTAGTGTTCAACACAAAAGCGAGATAAGCTTCATACCCTTTTCTCAAACATTTTTAGCGGACATAACGAAATTATGGAAAATGAACTATCGACTCTTACGAATTAACCCAATAATTTCACCATTTTCACACTTCAACTCAATGAATTTCTTCCCACAATTCACTATCACATCATGTGTAGTCAACCAATCCATACCAAGAATCACATCAAACTCATCAAATGGCAATAGCATGAGATCGGTAGAAAAAGCGAGAGCCTCTAATCATCAAAGGACAATTTCTACATACTTTATCTACAAATACATGCTTGCCTAATGTATTCGATACTTTAATCACAAATTCTGTAGATTCTATAGGCATACTTATACTAGGCATCAATTTCTTGCAAACATATGAATGAGTTGAACCCGGATCAATCAAAGTAATGATATTAATATTATGCAGAGAAAATGTACCCGTAATCACATCGGGGAAGGATGTCTCTTCGCGTGTACGAATAGCATAAGTCCTTGCAGGGGCTCTAGCATCCGTCTCACAAATTGAATCTCTTGAGGTACCTCTGTTTGCTTGCTACTCCCGGTTGCCTCGTAATCTGTCTCTAGTAGGAGCATTTCCGGATCTAGCACTCTGTGTTATCTCTCGATTAGCTACCTCTGGACATTCTCGTACAAAATGATCTGGAGCACAGCATTTATAACAAATATTTTCGCCTGCCCGATAAGGACCATAATGAAGTCTACCACACCGTGGACACCCTGATCTACCCTATCCAACAGTACCTACACTCGCAGTTGAGGTGGTCTGAGCCTTCGAATCCTTAAATCTGCTGCCTCTATTCTGACTAGAATACCTAGATGAGAAACTAGATCTGGTAGAAAACTCCTTTAGCCTTTTGGATGTAGCTTGGAATGACCTGCTCATCTGTCTCTTCTTTGTATCTTGTGTCTCTGTCTCAACTTTGCCTTTTCTTTTTAACAGCTCCTCTACCTTACAGGCTCCCTCAACTAAAATAACGAACTCTTTTATTTCTAGGACACCCACTGACAGTCGGATATCATCATTTAACCCATCCTCAAACCTTTTACACATGATAGCCTCTGTGGACACACATTCTCTAGCATATTTACTAAGCCTGATAAATTCGCGCTCATAATCGGTCATCGTCATATTACCTTGTTTCAATTCAGAATTCCTTTCTCTTACGATCAATAAACCTCTGATGATGTACTTTTTAGGAAATTCCTCCTGAAACAAATCCCAAGTGACCCTCTCCTTTGGTACAATTGATACAAGTGTTTGCCACCAGTGGTAGGCTGAGTCTCTAAGAAGTGATACTACACATTTCATACATTCCTGGGGTGCACAAGATAATTCATCAAAGACTCTGATAGTATTTTCTAACCAAAATTCTGCTCTTTCTGCATCATCATCCTTTGTTGCTTGGAACTCTTCTGCCTCTTGTTTCCTGATTCTATCAACTGGTGGCTTTTCTCTTATCACTGTACCTGTGACTGGGGAAGCTTGAGCTACATGGGTAGCCTGAGAATCACGAGGAGGTGGAGTTCTAACTGCCGGATTCGTACGAATGAACTCGACAAACAAATCATTCAAAGCTTGGAAGAGAGCTTCTCGAGTCACTCCTCCCTGATTAACTGTTATTGGCCTATTCTTAGATGGCACTGCCCCTTCCGCTCGCTCGGGATCCATTACTATAAAACAAAATATTTAAAAATCGTCAGAAGTCGTCACACTATCAAAATACAAGTATGGCATGTATAGCTAGACTTTTACTCACACTAATTGCTCCGAAAACTGACTAAACCTACTCTGATACCAATAAATGTAATGCCCCCACGCCCGAAACCATCATCGGAGTTAAGCTTGAGGTGTTACTAATCTTATTTTACTTTTTTAAACAATTCTAACTACTTATATTAATTTTCGGAATAAACTATTTTTCTGCGTCATGGTTGCTTAAAAATTCATATCTCGAGTTACAAAACTCAAAATCCAATTCTGTAAATTTTCCCTGAAAATAGACTCATATATCTATTTACTAATTTTTTTCTAGAATTTTTGGTTGAGCCAATTAGTACAGTTTATTAGTTAAAGTTACTCCCGTTTCAGAATTCGACTACACTGACCTCTAATTACTACGAACCACTTTTCTCCCTGTAAAAAAATTCATGACAATACCGTTTGTTTCTATTAAAACTATATTCAATAAGGATTCTAACCATATAAAGTACACCACATAATTATTTTTATAAAATTTATGGTGAATTTCTAAAGTTGAAATAGGGTATCTAGAAATCGCTCTGGCCCTATTTCACTAAAACTCAGATATCTTATAAAATACAAAACCTTTACCTGCTTTGCTTATTCCATATGAAAATAGACACAATGAGCTTTAATTTCATATATTATTCACTATCAAACCATGTCTCTACAAATTTTTGTGATTTTTCAAAATCACGTTATTTCTGATACTTGAATTCGTTTTTAAGTTACTTTCACATTTTTCATAATTTTCATGTGATAGTTACTACTTAATCATACATACTATCAAACATGTATATCATCAGCCATTCTATTAGCTAATCACTAGCAAATATTTACACATCATTCATTGATCATATCATATCAAAAGAAACCAAGTTCCTATACATGCCATACACAAAACGAAACGTCTAACTATACCAATGTAATTTCTTCGATAGTGTGATCGAGTCTCTGACGTTTCCTTCGATCCCCGAGTGGCTTGATAAAAACTATAAGAAAAAGAAAATAAGAGAGTAAGCACTAGGCTTATTAAGCTTACAAGCAAATAAATTACAACATTCAACATAATGAATAAATAAACATCAAGTCACCTAGCCTCATAAACTTTCTTTACTTCTCATTTTCTACCTTCTTCTTTACTCACTTACCTTCTTTCTTACCTGACCTTTCACTATTCATAAATATAATCTACCTTCCCTTTTTGCTGATAATTCACTATGATTTAACATATACAATGACCCGTTGAACACTTGGAATACTAAGGATACTAGGGTCGTTCCTGTCTATCAATATCCTGCCAATGCCATGTCTTCGACATGGACTTACATGAATTATTCCTATCTCCAATGCCATATTTATATATATATAATATGGGCTTACATGGCTCATTCCTGTCTCCAAAGCCATATATCTGATATGGGCTTACATGGCTCATTTCTATCCTGTCCTGTCAATCCCAATATCCTAATATTCCTAAGGTTCAAACGGGGCTTCCTAATGCTTTTTCTCTCACTACTTACTTTAATTCGACTTTAAATATTCTCAAAAAATAAGTATATAAATGCTGAAATTAACAATAATAATGTAAAATATAAGAATATTGCATTTATTTCTTCAGAAACTTACCTCGATACAAAATGTGACTAAACTTTACAATTTAGTCCTTTACTTTTCTTTTCCCCGATCTACTCCTGAATTTCGTTCTTCTTGATCTATAATAGAAAATTTAACTTATTTAATATTCACATTTATCAAAACAGTCCTTTACTCAAACTTTGGAAAAAATACATTTTTACCCCTAAACTTTTGCATATTTACACTTTTACCCCAAATCTAAAGAAATTAAACTTTAACCTATTTTCTTATGTTTTATGACATGCTGATCATTTTTCCCTTCTATGGCAGCATCAAATTCATACTCTAACATGCACTTATGACTATTAGGTATTTTACCGATTAAGCCCTTTTACTCGTTTTTACCTAAAACCGAGTAGCACAAGTTGTCTAACATAATCTAATACCTCATATTCTATCATAAAACATCAAAATAAACACTTTTCACCTATGGGTATTTTTCCAAATATGAACCCTAACTTAAATTATTGCTAGCATAAGCTTTATCGAGCTACCAGGACTCCGAAAACGTAAAGAACATTAAAAACGGGGTTGGACTCACTTACTGTGGAGCTTGAAAATTGAAGAAACCCTAGATATGGAGAGAGCAAAATTCGACAGCAACCATATGAGAAAGATGACCATTTTGTGTTATTTTTCCCATTTTATTTCATTTAAGATGCAAATGACCAAAATGCCCCTCCTTACTAAACTTTCAAAAATTCCTTCCATGTCCTAATTTTTGTCCATGAACTTAGAATTGGTTAAATTTCTATTTAAGACCTCCTCATTAATATTCCAAAACAACTTCATACTAAAAACTTCTAGAATGCAAGTTTGCAAATTATTCGATTTAATCCCTAACCTCAACTTAAGCACTTTATGCATAGAATTTCATCACGAAATTTTTGCACAATCATGTAATCATATCATGAACCTCAAAATAATAATAAAATAAATTTTTCTACCTCGAATTTGTGGTTTCGTAACCACTGTTCCGTTTAGGCCCTATTTCGGGATGTTACATTTTCTTTCTGGCTTGGATTTGTGGTCCCAAAATTACTATTCCGATTTCACTAAAAACGGGCTGTTACAAAGGTTACTAGTCCAGGCTAAACCTTTAAAACGACAACGAATTACCACTCCAGACTAAATCTGAGTCACATGTATGTTCGAGCCTGCAACACATGCAGGAGCTGAGTCCAGAATAGAAATTCAATCAGAAATCTCATGTATGAAACTTTTACTCGATCTATCGAAATCATTTTAGAAAATTCAATTTATTTCACATAAATAAATTTCTTTTCAACGGCTTCCAAAATATATATAAAAATCACTAATAGTATTTAACAATGAATTATAACCAAAAACAAATGTATGAACTTACTTAAGATACGCTAATGGTTGATTCGTATGGACTAATTTGTAGTTTTCCCAATTCCCCAATTGTCCTCCGTACGATTCAATTCTTGATCTATATAATGATTAAATTCAATTTATCAAATTCAAATGCAATATTAAACTCATTTCTATGCATGTAACCCTTAAGTTTTTATTTTTACATATTTCCCCTAAACTTTTATATTTCTTTCAATTTAGTCTCTAAAGCTGAAACTATTTAAATTTACACATTTCGTCCCTAATATTTAGAACCAAACAAAATAACACCCTAATACAGTCCTTAAACAATCGAAAATTTACAATTTAATATGCTAAATTTTACGAAATTTCATATTAGCCCCTAGGTAGAAAACTATCAAAAATTCCTTTACAAAATAGTCCTAAATCACAATCAAGTTTACAAATCTTTCAACTAGCTCCAAGAACAACTAAAGTTCATTAATAGCAAAACCCAAAATCTTTAACAGTTTTGAAAACAAAGATATGGGTTAGCTGGACCTAATTGCAACAATATCAAAAACATAAAATTTACAAGAAACATAATAAAAATACACTTACATGCATGAATTAAATGTTGGTCGAGCCTTAAGCTATCAACATGGCTTCTTAAGCTTTTGTTTCTTTTATTTTTGGTGGTCAAAAGTTAAGTGGAAGATGATGGCCTTATTTTAAGTTTTTAATTACTTTATTTTAACTATTTTAACCTTTAATTAATGAATAAAATAAAAAAAAACAAATGCTCACTAACTGTCCATACAAAATAAAAATGGCCTATTTGCCTTCCACTTATAATAATTAAACCATTTAATCAAAAAATTCAATTGCAACTATATTTTACATCTTTTACAATTTAGTTCTTTTTCTTTAATTAACTAGCTAAATATTAAAATTTCTTAACCGAACCTTCACATACCAATATATAACTCTATAAATATATTTACGAGCTCGATTTACAAAAATGAGGTCTCGATACCTTATTTCTAGAAACCATTTGACTTACGGGACAAACCCTTTTCACTAACTATTTGTTCAATTAGAAAAATTTAATTAAATCAAAATTCAGTTTAAACTATATTTGACCCTCATGAATAAAATAATAAAAAATTACAAATTCATTAGCCAGATTTGTGGTTTCGAAATCACTGTTTTCGACACCTCTGAAAAACGGGTTGTTACAATTTAACATGATCAAAACAAAGCATCAATTTGGCTATATATTAAGCTTAAAATGCAAACTCAATCTTAACCACAAATACAACATTCACATTCACATTAAGATGATTATTACATAACATAATGACCTTATATAAAATTTTCCAACTTTGGGAACCAAAATGAACATATTTCTACCAATTTGACGATAGTGTGATGTCTGTAATGATTCAGCTTTCTGAGTTTCGCAAGCTAGAGATCTACAAGTAGGAGAACAAATATAGTAAGCATTTAAATTCTTAGTAAGTTCAAATGGAAATTACATCACTTACCTTGTTCATAAATGAGCATGCTAACTACCATAGTTTTGGCATACATTTAGCTAAAACATGACACTTAAAGTCACAACAAGGTGAGCATATGAATATAAGTATTCATGTGCATCAAACATTATAAACATAACTCAAAACATTACAAATTTGTACCATCACATATACTCCTCTCAATACCATATTCTATCATCAATCCACAAATTTATACCATTTCAAGTGAGTCACATATCACATTAGTTTACCAGGTTCAATTCATTTCATTTTCCAATTTCATTATTCAATTTCACTGTTTCACCCAATGGAACCCTAGTAAAACGGACTCGAATACACGGATGAACTACACCATACCATATAGCTCATACACTGCAGCAAAATTGACTTTTAGCGGTGTTTTTTAAGGTCTTTTGCGGCGTTTTTACAAGCACTGCAAAAAACACTGCTATAGATAACGCCGCTAAATTTTACTGCGTTTATTTAAAAAAACGCCGCTAAAGGTCATGACCTTTAGCAGCGCTTTTCCCACAAATGTCGCTAAAGGTCATGAAATTTTAAAAAATATATATAAAATATTATAAAGGTCATGAAAAATATAAAAAATTTAAAATTCATTATCAAAATATTGAGAAGAATAATATCCATGATATAAATATAAAAATTTTCTATTAAATTTTCTATTAAAATTTTAACTTTAAAACTAAATACAAAAATAAATGAATTTAAATTTAAAATTTAAAATAATAAATTAATGACAATTAAAATCCAAAAGTTAGAACTCAAGTTATCTTAAATATTAAAATAAAAATAAAAATTTAGAATCAAAACTAAAATAAATAATAAAAATTAGATTAAATATAAAGATATCAATAAAATAAGATATTATAATGAAGTTACTTAAATGAAATAAGGACTTAAATCATAACCATGTAAAATATAAGATTTGAATATCCATTCCCATGTAAAATATAAGATATTCCAAATGCAAAAGCACTTCAACGTGCAAGTATAGGACACATGAGGATACGGATATGAAATTAATGGCTCTACTATGGAGTTAATGATCACAAATTCAAAAATGTTACTGGTTTGGAAGTTCAAGGAACTCCATTATAGCCAAGTACATATCCAATCTCTTAAAACAGTGGCATAAGGGAAAAAATTAACATATAAAACTTATGCCAAGATGAACAAGGGTTGTTGAGTATTTCAATATAAAATCTGTGGAAGACCAAAAGCAACAGCTGATAAAAGCAAATCACATTTTAACGAGGCAAAGATGAAACATAAGCAGTACCTCTCTTTCCTTGATTTCTTCCTTGAGAATAAGCTGCACTTGTATTTTGAAACAGGTAGCAATGAAATAAGTTCTTAGGTGAGACCCCGACTTTGTGTTCCAACACTCTCCCCTAACTCAAGTAATTCCTAAAGAGATAAATGTAATCATGAATGATTAATAAAAAAATAAAGAAACAATTCACAAATGCTAAATTATTGTGTTTTAATCTATTAAAATTAAGCAACAATTTCAGCTAAGTCTAAGGATGAGTATGGACTGGTTTGGATTGGTTTTAAGGAATAATCACATCAAACCAAAATATTTTGGTTTCCGAAATTTTGAATTCAAATCATATGGGATGACTTCAGGTGGAATGGAATATAATGGAAGTAATGAAGTGTAGTTTTGAGGGTCAAGGTAAGAAGTAGGAAAAGTATAAGGCAACTCAAATGCATTCCAGTAGCATTCAAGACCATCTGCAGCAGCAAGCTGAGTCTCACTCTTAGCTTCAACTATTTTTCTTTCATTCATTGGCACATCAGTTTGCCAGTCAAAATATGAACTCAAAACCATGGTACGTAGCTGTTGAAAATGCTGCAAAAAAAGAAAGAAAAGAAAGAAATTTATATTACAGGAGACCCAAAGTAGCAAAAGATTACAGAACATAAAAAAAGGGTAAAAGAGAAGCTTAACATACCTAAAATAGAAGAAGAAAACTATGAAAAATCAGTTTTAGTGCTTATTGACTACTTGTTGAGTTTGATACAGAGGAAAGATTTTTAGAAGACCAAACTTTATACAAAAAGAAAGCTGTAAAATTATATAAAAAGCTAATAAAATTTTAGCTAAAATAAAAACTTCAAGATTTTAATATTTTAGATTTAAGTATATAGTTTCTTTTTCTAAATTTATTCAGGTTGTGTTTTTTTAATTTTTAAATTTAAAGGTAACATAAAAATATGAAAATAAAAATAAAAATATCAATTACAAATTATTTTTAATTTACATCACTGAAAGATCATATGAAGTTAGAAATTGAAAAGATTTAACCAAAAAATATATTCATGTCACATATAAATACTGTAGTTCTACGAGTTGCACAACGGCATTATCTAGTTATGCCAGTAAAGAGCTTTCCTTGTTTCACCTTTTGTATATTTCTCCTAGTTACAGGAAACCAAATACCCCAATAAGAGACGTGGAAGCGTGAAAGGACAGCATTTTCTATTAACTAATCATCAATATTCAAAAAAAACATAATTTGCTGATGAATACCTTTGAGAGGAAAATAGTGTTCACATCACGACTAGTCTTGAATGCCTGGAGAATTTTAGTCCTCTCAAGATGACTGCACATTACAAGGGAAGATTGACACAACAATATAAAAACAATACAAAAAGGATAGAGCAATTGATGCTCACAAATAACCTGGTAGCACCATAGATCATAGGCTTGCGTAGCTTCATTGCATACTCAACCAGTGCAAAAAGATTGTCAGCAAAGAAAATTATCTTATCCAGACTTCAGCGCACTGAACATTTGCTATGAACCCTCCTTTTACTAGATCTAGCCAATTTGCTTAATACAATTTGGGACCAATAAGGAAGTTCAAATCTGTAATTCTTTCATCCACTCTCACAAGTGTGGCTACAAAAAAGGATTTAGATATTTTATTTTAAATATTCACATGTAAGAGGTAGCTGAGAGCTAGAGATGCATTAAAGCAAAAAACAATAGAGTACCAGTAAGCCCCAGTTTGCAATGGGATTTGGTGATACTAATGACTTTCCTAAACATGTGTGCAGGGACAACGTGCACCTACACCTTACATGAAAAGAATTGAATTTGGGTCACCTTGAGCAAAATGAGCAAACAACTCTGTCTGCTGCAAAAGATACTTCAACCGCTCCTTTCCCTTATTATTCTGTCATTCAACCAAACATTAGCAAACCATAAATTACACTTAAGATGAACAGAATAAAAACTTTTCCCGCATACTCACTCGTCCACATCGCGGCATCATCAGCATTATCGGTGTTTTCTTCAGGGACGGCGTCATCATCTTTGTCGGAGTCGTCGGCGGAACGAGCAACAGCTTCAATCTCCTCCTCATCGTCTTCTTCGCCGTTGACATGAGCGTTCATTCGCTCCTCTTCGATGAACTCGAAGCATTGTACCGTTCTTCATCGGAGGACGCTGGCTTCAACGATTTTGCCATCTCTTCGTCAAGTTTATCAGAACGTTTTTTTTTTCCTCTTTTATTTTCTTTCAATGATAAATGAAAATGAAAATGAAAAAAAAAAGAATCAAAGGGACTTCGGCGAAAATCAAAGGTATTTTGATTTGGGGATTTTGGGAAACCGATTTGAAGATATCGAATTGGGGGAAATTTTAGGGGATTTGGAGATTCAAGGTTTGAGGAACCAGACGTTCAGGGGTAATCTGAATTGGGGAAAGTAAAGGGAATTTGGGGCTCCAAAAAATGACGCTATTTTCAATCTATTAAGAGATGTTTGTGGCACTTTTTATGAAAACGACGGTAATTCATATCTTTTGTGGCGTTTTTAAAAAACGCCACTAAGTATGTAGCCCAATAATTTTTTCTTTCTTTTTTTTTCTCTTTTATTATTATTATTATTATTATTATTATTATTATTATTATTTACTAAAATGGTTAAATTTTAATTTGGTCTCTCTAATATATTTAAATTTCAGATTTTTTTGCATATACTTTAATTTTTAATGTCATTTAGTCTATATATTTTTATAATATTATTAATTAATCCAAATAGTTAATATTATTAACTTTTTGATTAAAACATTACATGATAATATATAATTTGAATATTGAATCTTAGAGAATAGAGATTGAAATGTGGTTTCTCATTTTTTAATAAAAATATCATTCAACGTGCACCAACAAAACGTGGCCATTTTGTTTTAAACGAAATCACCTTTAGCGGCGTTTATACCTTAGCGCCGCTAAAAACGCACCTATTGCGGCGTTTTACACAAAACGCCACTAACAAATCCAATAAAACGGAGCTGTTTTGTTTAAAACATAATGATATTTGCAAACCTTTTGTGGCGTTTTCTAAATAAACGCAACTAATGCCTTTTAAAATTAATACTATTTAATATATAAATCAAAAACAATATAAATTAAAAAGCAATCACTTATATACCCAAAAAACTTTAAAATTAATTTAAATAATAGTATTTTAATTTTTTATTTAAATAAGTATTTTTTTAAAATTTAACTAATATTTAAAAGAATTAGATAAAATTTGAAATCTTGAAAATTTTTTAAAATTTTAATTCTTTAAAATTTGAAATTATTTAATATATAGATTAAAAAATAATCAGTCATATACCCAAAAAAACTTTAAAATTATTTCAAATAATAGTATTTCAAATTTTTAACATATATTTTTCACACTAATTATCCTTAACCCTAAACCCCTAACCCTTAACCCTTAACCTTTAACCTTTAACCCCTAACCCATGTCCCCTTAACCCAAAAACCACTAACATCTAAACCCTAAACCCCATAACCCGTAAACCCCTAACTCTTAACCCCTAAACCCTAAGCCATAAAACATAAACCCTAAACTTCTACCCCTTAACCTCTAACCTTTACCCCCTATCATCTAAACTTTAAACGATTAAAGTTTAGCATATATTTTTATAATTTTGAAATGATTAAATAAAAAATTTTCCACTATTCAAAGGGGTGAAGTGCAATTTTACCGTTAAAATTTTTAAAAATTTCAAAAAACTGAAATGGAAAATTTTTCATTTTTAGAGGAGCAGAGACCCTTTCAACCCCCTACTTATGCCCCTAAATATATATTAATTATAGGGCTTAAGATTTAATTATTGAATATGATTCACTTGAGATTAACATACTATAGACCCGTGGCCATTAAACCTTAAACCATAAAACCCTAAACTATAGACCTTAAACCTTAAATATTAAACCCTAAACCCAAAAATAAATTTAATCAATATTAAGTATTGCTTCCATAATTTATTATGAACATAAGCTTTTACATTAATATCTATGTATATACACATCAACATCCATATGATGTTTTTTTGGGGTTTAAGGTTTTAAGGGTTATATTTAGTGTTTATGGTTTTTTAAGGTTTAGAGGTTTAGTGTTTTAGGAGTTATAGATTAGTGTTTATGATTTTTTTAGGGTTTAGGGTTTTAGAGGTTATATGACTTTTAGTGGCGTTTTGACCACAAATGTCACTATTGCTCTGGTTTTTAGCGGCGTCTATTGCTCTGGTTTTTAGCGACTTTTTGGTAAAACGCCGCCAATGCTCTGTTATTTAGCGGCGTTTTACCAAAAATGCTGCTAAAGCCCTATTTTTCTGTAGTGATATGAGCTTAAACTATGCCACACCAAGATACCGAAGTGCAAAGCCCGTATGCATCAAGTATTTAAACATTTTCAATTACATCCCTCCACCACACCAAAGTCTCCGTAGAGATAAATAATACTTAATGATCCGGAACAGATGATGGATTTCGAAATCTGTCATAATCTTTGTATTATCATGGGCATCTATTATACATATTACATTTTCATACCTTGTATCATTCACATTTGCATATCATATCTTGTATTCGGTCACATTTGCATTTCCATATCCTGTAATAATTCATATTTTCACATTTATACCCAGTAATATCACATAACAATCAATCATCGCAATTCATTACAATTCAATCTCATTACTAGCCTTGTATGCCAAATTCATCAATATTTCAACTTATGTTCAAACATAAATATAATGAAGTAAATACAAGGAAAGGTAGTAAGTTCCATGTGAACTTACCTTTTCAAAATGCAAAACGGGTAGATTTTTCAAGGACTAATATATAATTTTTGCTTTTCCCCTATTAGCTCCATTTTAATCCAATTATTGGTCCATACAATATTTTCTATACCAAATTAGTGTCATACATTATCATACAATGTCATGAGAAGCATGATCCTAACTTTTTTTTTCCAATTTCACACATATTTTAAATTTTATTCAATTCAGTCCTTAAACTCGAGATATTTATAACTTTTGATTTCTAACTTCGAATTAAAATTTGATTTCACATACTTTCATTAGGGACCTTATACTTTTTATTGCTAGCGTAATTTCATGAAAAAATTTATATTTATTCAATTTGGTCCTTAATGTTACACAGCTAACAAATAAGCTTAATTCACTTTGCAATTTAGTCATTTTCATAATCTAAGCTCAATATCTATCAATTTCAAGCTTTATTCGTCAATTTATCAACATTGGCAACTTGATAAAACTTTAATAATTAATCAAATTGATACATAGGCTAGCTAAATCAAGCTCATGATCATAAATCTATAAAAATTACAATAAAAATGTTTGATTTTCATACTAACCTAGTAGCTGAATGTTGAAAAGCCCAAAAATGGTTTTTCTCCCTTTTGTTCCAATGGAGGACAGTGGCAAATGGAGGAGACATGAGATGTTTTCATCTCTCTTCCCACTCACCAACATATATATACATTAATTAAGACCTAATTAATCTAATTTTTTAAACTTAACTAAGCTTAATCATGTTGATCTTACTCTTAACTAATATAAGTGGCTAACATCATCAATGTCCATTATCTCATAATAGGAAATGGTTTAATAACCATTTTATCTCTTTGATTAATTGCTATCTAGGTCCTCCAGCCTTTTCTCAATTAAAATTCAATAGTGATTGGACTTTTATAATTTAGTCCTTGAGTTTTAATTAACTATTCTATCAGTTAATTACTTAACCATTCTTTATTATATTCTCATATATTACTCTGTAAATATTCCTATTTTATATTTACAAACTCGATTTACGGAAATGATATTTTAAAATTGTATTTTTTGGTACCACTAAAAATCATATTGTTACACAAGAATCCCTTTGTCTCAAGACATCGAAACATCAAAGCTATGGGTCTAAAATAGGGGAGTTATTCTTGAGAGATAAGAAACCAATTCTCGAGACATTCCAACATTGAGACAAAAATGAAAATCATCATGTCTCAAGACATGAAAGCCATGTATCGAGATACTTAGCTGAATTTTGATCTTTGAGCTTAGATTCAAGTCTTGACTCTGTTTTTTACCCCAAGCAATTTTGAGACATATTAAATGAAGTTGATAGACATCTATAATGTATGTAAATTATTGTGAATGATGATTGATTTGGATTATATGATAACTACATGCTAAACTTTATGAAATTACATCGAGTTAATCAAAGTTACTTCAATAACTTGATGTGACGTGTCTGTAATAGGCAAATTTTGGCCTGGGCCCCCAAAAAATAATAACCGAAACCAAAAGATGCAATCGGTCGGAAACAAGTTAAAAAAAGGCCAAATTAAAAGACAATCATTAAATTGTGGCCAAATAAAAAAGATGGAGAAAGCCAAGGAGTTATCAAAATTTGTTGACTTGGTAAAAGGCTAAAAATAGGAAGATATGATTTTTATTTTATTTTATTTTGTTTTATTTTATTATTAAATTATTTAGGCTATTTTTAGTAAACCCCATGTATATAAATAGGGGTATTTTGTTCTTTGAAAGATGATCAATTACTTTTGGGAGGATTTTGATCGATTACTTTGGTATTCCTACTTCAATTTGGAATTGGATTATTCTCTTTTTTCCTATTTCTATTGAAATTGAGTTATTTTCTTTTCTCTTTCAATTACGTGAGAATTTTGTCCATTTCATTTCAATTTCTTTATTTTTTTCTAAATTCGTCCAATTGCTTTTAGCCATTCCATTTTTTTTATTGTTTTGCAATTAAGTTTTTTTGGCCCTTAAATTTGTTTTGACTGCATTTTGGGGTCCTCCTTGGAGCTGTGCGTTTTGGAGGGCGGGGATTATTTCCCTTTTGGTCCCTCCTTGTTATTTGCACGTTCAAATTAGTCCATTTCCTTTTATTTATTTTTGATTCGCCCAAAATTTTACTTTAATGTTCGATTTAATCTTTTTTATTTTCGCTATTTTATTATCAAATTAACTAATTTAATATATTATTGCTATTATTATGTCCCTATTTATGTTTATTTTGTTATTCTAATACTATTATTATTTATCTAATTTTTATTTATCCATTTATATTTCAACTATTATTATATTTCTATTTATTATATTTCTATTTATATTTATATACTAATATTATTTTCATTATTATTTTTCTTATATATGCTTTTTACTCTTATTATTAACATCCTATTTATTTTTATATTTTATATTTTATATTTTTTGTTATTATCTATTTTAACTTTTTATATAACGTTCGTTTCAATTTTTTATACATGATTTACTTTAATATTTTCATATATTATATATTTCAAATTTTTTTTACACATTATATATTTTGAATTGTTTGTATATTATTTTTAAAGAGTTTTATATATTATTCTATCTTGAATGAATACTAATTTTTTAAAAAAAATTATTTTATATACTTTAGATCGCTTTTATAATCATCCTCATTTTAAAAAACCTCTCAAAATAAGGAAATATTTCGTGTTTGGAAATTTAAGAAATCGTGCCCTACCGTGCTGGGTTTCGATTTTTTTCGTTCAACCGAATAACTGAATATCCTTTTGAAATTTTGTCCATGTTTTCTTAAATTAAAATGAGGCAATATTTTGTGTTTGAAAATTCGAGAAATCGTGCCCAATTGTGTTGGGTTTCGACTTACCGTTTGACCAGATAGCCAAGTGTCCTTTTGAAATTTCAAATGCATGAGTTTTGGAAATTATAAGATGATCTTGTATCGAGGGTTTGAAATGTTGTGTCCTATCGTGCTGGATATGATATTTTATTCCTTCTAAGCGAGAGAATCTCAATATTCAATTCAAATTATCTAAACGTTTTAAAGGAATTGTATTCTAAAATCTTTTCCAAATTTTCAACATTAGGACGTTAATTGATTAATACGGTACCAATTTTGGGCGTTGCGAGGGTGCTAATCTTTCCTCGTGCGTAACTGACTTCCGATTCCGTTTTCTAGTTTTTCGTAGACCAAAAACGTTGTTTTAATAAATCGAAATGTTTTATTAAAATGATCGATCACAAGGTGACCCAATCACACCTAAACAAAAAAGATTAGTGGTGACTCCATTTTCGTTTTTAAAGTCGACCTCTGCTTTTCAAGATAAAAATAGTTTCGACAGTGTCACACTCGAATTCAATGACTGAATCGAGTGTAGGATGTCTCATAAAGTTTCTAATTATTATTATTTATTTGTGATTATTAATATTTTTATGAATCATTTAAAATTTTTATTTTTTCATAGTTAATTCAACTCGTTGAACCAATTTAATAAAAATCAAATCGATTATCGGCCTTTATTTTACTGTATAAAACTTGTTCTCTCCGGATTGAAATGTTCCCAAGTGGACGGGGAAGAAGTCTACCTTTCTATTGGTAATAACGTAAAATTTCTTAAGTAGAAATGGGAAAGGTGAAGTCTTGAACCATAAAAATACAACGGTGACTCGGTGAGTAGTATTTTATTATATTATTTTTTTAACTCTTATTTCGTTTTCCCTTTGTCTAGTCCCAAAAGCCCAAAGCCCCAAACCCTAACCCTAATCTCTGCCTAATAATCTCCTTCGACCTTGACCGGCACCATTGTCCCCCTTCCTCTTTGTTTTCGCTACCAATACCCAATCAAATGAAGCTTTCTCGGTAGTCTCAGAATCCTGTCAAGTAAGTCCTTTCCCTGAAACATCCCTAATTTTCCTTATTTTATTTTATTTTATTTTATTTTGATCAATATTCAAACTTTTTGTTCCCAAGGAAAACGATTTGGTGAAGAATCACGTAGTTTGATGTTTCCGATTTCTTGAATGGCTGTTTATAGAGTTCGATTTTATTTTTTAATGCATTTTTACGGTGTTCGATCCTGTTCCTCTTGTTCATCCTTCAGGTATCTTTGCTAGGACCATCGTTCAAATTCTTCCTAGAGCGTTTTCACCAATAATGCAGCCTCCTTTGCCAGTCCCGCAAGGAGCCTTGTCGAGTTCCGCAAGTTTTTCTTTTACTCCAAATCCTCAGTTGGTTCAGAATGCTCAAATTCAACCTTCTAAATCTGTAAGACAATTATAAAAATACTGAATTCTTATTTCGTTTCGTTGTACTCGGCTTAAATTTTCGAGAATTGCCATGCTCATTAATTTTTGGCGTCAAGCTATACAATTTTGAGAGTTAATAGGACTTCCAGTAAGTGTAGATGGTTTGTAGCGATTGTTTTACTAAGCTTTGTGGGGCCAAGATTAATTGTGTTTTTGCGGAGGAGTGGGAAAGTTATGCATGAAATAATATAAAACAGAGATTTTAATTCTAAAAGATTGACAATTTTGAAGGGGAAGGAGTCGAGGAGGGGGCGTACTTTGAATTTTGCGGAGAACTTGACATATATAGGAATTTGAGAGATTTTATGCCTGGGTAAGGAAGGTGGGTTGTGTATTTGTTTCAAGTTTTTGTTTTTAGAAATGTTCTTGAGCAGCTGTTTGCACAGCAATTATAACATCCTTAAAAATGAATATGTGGACTATGTTGCAACACAAGAGTCTTTGCAGGATCGATCTACAAAATCATCTTTTTTGGTGACTTTAATTAAACAGTATGCCTCAATTTTAGCGTCCATTGTGATCAAATTTCATCGAGTGGATTATGAATGCAGTATTTTCCATACTTGATAGTAACTCATTAACTCCCTAACAAGGTTCCTGTCGAGCATTTGTAATTCTGTGCAGTCTCCTTCAATCCCATTCTCAATTTAGTTCTCTACTGCTTGCGACATGATGTCCAGCATTTGCTTATGCATCTGTGAATTGGTTCTGTTATGGAGCTGTTTGTACGCCATTGTCTTACAAGTTGAACTGTTGAACCTTTTTGCTGTTTGCAGGATACACTAGCTACTGGTACACAAGCTCTGACTGCATCATCTCCATCCACTGTTTCTCAGTGTGGGCCATTGCCTGTTCATAGCTCTTCAGAGTTTACAATGAATGCATCTACTACTCCCAGTTTTGCCCCTGTAACTTCAAGGATGCTCATAAATCCTCCTTTTCCTATGTCTAGCGGATCTTCTGGAACTTCAGGGACATCTGGACACCCTGGATCAGTACCATCTATTCAGATGATTACTGCTTCTGCTGCTGTGGATTCTCCCTCTTCTACAGTTCCTGGACCTGGTGCACCTGTTTCATTAAATCCTGCTGTTCAGCAACAAGTATACCCTCCCTATACATCCTTACCTTCTATGGTTTCTTCCCCTCAAGGGTATTGGACGCAACATCCTCCACTGGGTGGTTTTCCAAGGCCTCCATTTGTGCCTTATCCTACTGTTTATCCTGGACCTTTTCCTTCAACATCAAGTGGCATGCCTCTTCCTGCACCATCATCTGATTCTCAACCTCCTGGTGTTAGACCTCTGGGAATGAGTCCATTTGCACCATCTGCAGCTGCTCTGGCTAACCAGTCATTGGCAATCCAGACAGGATTTCCTCCTCAAGGAATTGGTACGCTCAGGGTTTCCATGCTAGATTACTGATCAACTAACAATGTAAGAGCTGTTTAACCTTCATTAATGTATCATGAAGTTAATTTTTTCTTCATTCGTATTTCATGGGGTTCTGCAGATAATAGGAAACTTGGTCATGATGTTTCCACCAAAGTTGAATCTGCTGTCAATGAACAATCTGATGTCTGGACTGCCCACAAGACTGACACTGGGGTTGTTTATTACTATAATGCATTAACAGGAGAGTCGACTTATGAAAAACCTGCTCGATTTAAAGGGGAGGTACATGTGGATGTGCATTCATATGTTTTATATTTAGTAACTTTGTTTAGGTGTACCATTTTTTTTATTGCAAGCACTTAAATTGGCTGATACTTTTTAGTACTAATTTCCCAAAAATTGGCTGATTAACCTTCTTTGATAGATGCTCTAGGAACTTTCATTTACATTAAAGCAGCCAGAAAAAATTAGAGTATCAAACGCTAATTTTATGATGCCTTGTTAATTAATACCAAGATTCCACATTGTTCAATTGCAGGGAACTTATGGAAATGTTGTATAAAAGTACATAGCTATGCATATTTGCATTTGTTTGTACTTGTGGAGAATATTTGATATTTTCTCTTGCTTTCCGCTAGTTTTCATACCGAAGTTGAAAATCAGTTTCCGTGGTTCTTGTGTATAGAAAATTTTCTATAACCATTTTGTCTTGGCATCTGGATTTTGGTGGCTTCTTAGATGCTAATTGAACTTTTTTATTTCACTTATGTGTGCAGCCTGATCAAGTTACCGTGCAGCCAACTCCAGTTTCAGTGTAAGTTCTTTACTTTCTCCTCCACTAGTTGCTGTGTGGTGTATATTAGCAGTCAGCACTATAATGTTGACATTGCCGAATGGGATATACAGTTTACTTGGTTGGTGGGGGGGGCAATGAAGCCTCAGTTTCCTTCATCTAAAAATGCAAAATAATAAATAGAACTTTTAAATATTCATTTATTTGCTTTTTTTTGGCTGGATAATTTTGTAAATGTCGCTAAGAATAACTGTTATTTGGGAAATGTAACAAGTTACTATTTTAATTTTTTCTTACCTTACTAGAAATTAAAATTATATCACCAGTCTTAACTCTTTAAGTATTGGTAATATATACTGTTGTCTCATTATCTTAGTTATCTTATATTCATATTTTATAAATATTTGTCTTGCTATGGTAGTTAACTTGTACTTTATATGTTAGTTTTTTTATATCTAATATATTATTATGTTATATTATCAATGAAAGGATATAGTGTCAGTTAGATGAGTGCTGATTTACATTGGAAATAATTATTAACTGTGTATACAAATATAATTATTTAAGAACATGATAATACATTTTACTGTTTATTATTCTTTTGAAATTTAAGAAAATTTAAGTTAGTCTGAAATTCTTTTGAACTTTTATTAATCACTATTAATTAATTGGGCATTACTGTATATCTTATAATTATTTAATTTAAACATTAAAAAAATATTATTA
This sequence comes from Gossypium longicalyx, assembly GCA_025698465.1. Taxonomy (NCBI): domain Eukaryota; kingdom Viridiplantae; phylum Streptophyta; class Magnoliopsida; order Malvales; family Malvaceae; genus Gossypium; species Gossypium longicalyx. The sequence goes on from CM046995.1 coordinate 47,842,746, forward strand.
TGAATTCTCTGGGTTACAGTATCTCCCCCCCCCCCCTGCACTTATCCTGTTGAGTGCTTTTAGTTCATCATCAGATGCTTGAGATTCTATAGTACATATAATACAAGTGAATGATCTCTCAAAGATGATTCTTACGCTTATGGCCTGTAAAAGATATAGAGATGTGCTGGATTTTTACAAAATATTACAGTTAACCCCTTTTGCTTTGGATGGAGAAAGTCTCGTTCTTGGTATATTTTTATGTTGAATGCCTTGTCTCTTTTTTACAGGGAGCAATTGGCAGGAACAGATTGGGCACTAGTTACCACAAATGATGGGAAAAAATATTACTACAACAGCAAAACCAAGGTAGTGTGTCTAGTTTAATTCACACCACTAGCCTGTTTTATTCCAACGGGCTTGTTTTATTGAATTGTTTGTCTGAAAATCTTTTTCCAGATAATAGAACAATACATTCACTGATAGGATATGAATGAGTTGTGTCTGGAATTCAGTGGTCTAGAAGTTAAACTATAAGGGGCCTTATGGTTTATGGTTATAAATGACAGAGTTCTGTTTGGGACTTTGATTTGTACTGGGAGAGCTCTAAGAATCAAGAAGTGGCTGCAATGAGGGTTATGGTTGCTGTAAAATTTGGGAAACAGAAGACCCAGGGCTAATCGATATAGTTGTAGCACATTGATCTGAAAAAATGTTGCTGTTTTAGGGTTTTATTTGTTCAAGAGAAAGGGCTAGCAGTATGTGGCTACAATTGGGAAGAATAAGGTTCCTGAACCTTAAAAGAGAAAGAAAGATGTGCAATCAACAGTGGTAGTTTCTTTAGGAATCTTTTCTAGTTGTGCAGTCTATATCTATAAATGTAATATCAAAGAAACTTAAGTTACCAGGACCTTAATATGTGGAACTATATATGGATTAATCATTAATTGCTTTAGTAGTAAGGTGCGTTGCTGTTTGAAGACAAAACATGATAATTAATGGAGTTCACTTATGTCTAAATTGGCACATTCATCAAGCCTTGTGCATTTTCAAATGAACAGATAATGATGTTTATGTTCTGCATTCCTTTTACCTCCATTTCGCTTCTGATAATATGAATCCCATGTTTTATATTGACTTTGTGCTTATAAAGCCTAGTTTTACAATCACCTTTTAGGATGCAAGTAAACTTTCAAGGAAACAAATATTGGATACGGTTAACACTGTTAGTGCTCATTGAACTTATTTATATTTCCTAGTTATTGATGTTTTCCCACTTTGCATGGTGTTTTTATCAATCAGATTAGTAGCTGGCAGATCCCTAATGAAGTAAAAGAGCTGAGAAAGAAACAAGATAGTGAAGTATCAAAGGAGAATGCAGTGCCCCTACCAAATATTGATGTAGTGGCAGAAAAAGGATCTACTCCAATAAGTTTGAGTGCTCCTGCTGTTAACACAGGTGGTCGTGATGCCATGCCTTTAAGAACATCAGTGGTGCTAGGTTCCTCATCTGCATTGGATTTAATTAAGAAGAAGTTGCAGGACCCCGGAGTTCCTTCTTCCTCACCTGTTCAGGTTATGCCAGTAACAGCAATGCATGAATTAAATGGCTCAAGAGCAGTTGATGTTAAGGGCTTGCAAAGCGAGAGCAACAAAGATAAACTAAAAGATGCAAATGGGGATGGTAGCATATCTGACTCCTCTTCAGATTCTGAGGATGCAGACAGTGGGCCTTCTAAGGAAGAGTGTATCATGCAATTTAAGGTATCTGTAGTGCCATATTTTGTTGCATATTCTAGAATTTGGTTATTCTTGGTTTTATTACTTCTATTCAATCTTTTAGCGGGATTCAATTGGTTTATCATGCAAGTGAAATTCACAGGACATGCTTAAAGAACGGGGAGTTGCACCATTCTCAAAATGGGAAAAGGAACTGCCAAAGATAGTGTTTGATCCACGTTTTAAGGTTTGTTGAGACTAAAGGTTATCTATTATTTTTCTCTTGGTAGTTAAGGAACTTACCATCTGCTGGAATTCCATGAACAGTTTTCAGTTATCATGTGAAAATGTTGTTGAATGAGAAAAAAATAGAGCAAAACTAGCCATTGAACCATATGTCAGTTTTAACTATGACAATGAATGGTTTAAGTTTGCAAATGCAGAGATCTTACTTAGCTGTTAATAATTAAATTAACATGTACCATATCTTTGTTGCCCGCTCTGAGTTGGTAACAAATTTAGTTTTTCCTCTTTGATGTTCTGGTGTAATTTAGGGGAGAAAACAACAATAGAAAGAATTAGGGCTGAACAAACAAATAAGAATGAAGAGGGAGCTCTAGAAAACTTAGGGTTTAAAAACCCTCTAGTTGCTTTATATTAATTCAAAGAAAATAATAAGAAGCATAATGATGGCTGTAAAACCTAGAACTTAATTATATAGGCTTTGCTTCTTGCAAGTAAATAGGTTTTCTTGCAAATAAAGTTTTATTCTTGCCCTATATTTAAACCCTTAAGGTAATAATCCTAGCCGTCCATAACATATCTAGTACTCAATAAATAAAACTGAAATAATAAAATATTATCAAATAAATAAAAGCTCCTGCGTCATCCTCCTTGGCTTGGAAAATTGACTCCAATGGGAACTTTCATCACTTCAGCATAAATTTCTAAATCTACACTTTGCAACCTCTTCTTCATTATTAATAACTTTGTTGACTGAACATGTGCCTTTTCATCCAGTTCCTTTTTTATTTATTTTCAATTGGGTCTCCAAACATTGCTTCCGAAGTAACTCCATGTCCCACTGCATTTGAGTAATTCTCTCTCTTTCAGATTCCAATGCATTTGTGTAACTCCATATCCAATCGATGCTGCATGTTTTCATCAATCCCTCTCTAGTGGTTTCAAGTTCCCCTTCCAAGTCCTTGATCTTGTTGCGAAGAACTTTCAACTTTTATGAGATATGTGCCATTTGGACAGAAGATATATGCCCTACTCAAATAGTCCCTTAGCTTCGCGTGGTTATCAATTGGAACAAACTTTGATTCAATTCTTTTCTTCCCTCAACATCACTAACATCTTCATTAACAGTAGCAAAATGTATTACTTTCTTTTCCATTCCAAAGAATTGTAGATCACAACACACAAGATCTTTCCATGAGAATGTCGGTTCCTGTTGCAAGGCAGTAAGTGATATTCGAAAGTGGAGACTGCTGGAAATTTGTGGTTGAGTTCCTATAGCTGATGGATGGTTTCAAATCATTTAAGCAAACAAGTGAGGATGCAACAGCCTTCTCAGTCATAGTGTAGCCTATTGATAGCCTTTTTGCATAATCATTGGCCACGTATTGCTTCTTGGCACCTATAACAACATGATTTGAGCAATAGCCAAGGCATCTACCAATGAGTCTTTATTTGGTCCTGAGTCATTCCTTCCTTTGAAAAATTCGAGCTGTCTTGCTGCCAAATAGTGGCCACTCATTCTAATTAAAGCTGGGTTCTTGTAAAGTATCCTATCCAATAAGCATTTGCACGATCTGGTGGAGGTTCATAATCTTCTGGGAATGCTCCAGCAAAAATCTTAGCATATGAGCCCAGTCTCTTAGAATGCAGACAACCAACTTTAAGACTCATCTTTTTTTTCATTTAATTCTGTTTTGGTAGTCTATGCTGCCAAAGAAACAATGATTCGATCCCAACCTTTGCACCCAATTAGTAAGCCTACACTGCAGATTGTCAAATGGATCAATTTGCCATCTAATTCTTGGAGTGACACCCAACTCCTCTTTTATGGCTAATCCAAACTCTTTTGTTACATCTCTTTCGTTCTCTTGCAGAGTCTTGTACTGATCAACAGCCTTCATATTAGGAGCTGTTCTTTCAATTTCCAACACTAGATCATCAATTTTCTGTTTGAATTCTGTCGCAAGCTTCTCCTGATCAAAAAGCCTTTTATCCTGCATAAGAGATCGATTTAACCAACTAAAATTGAACTTCTTACCAGTTGAAGACTCTACTTCCATCAAGTCTTGAATGAGAGGAAGCTCGTGGAGCTCTAAGCCACATGTATCAATAATTTCCCCCTTCCATTCATCTAGTTGATTATTTTGATTCTCCTTAGAATTTATTTGGTGATTAAGTTTGGGTATGGATGTTGTAGCAGCATGAGCCTGCTTCTCCCAGTCCTAAATTTCCTTCTCACACTCTTCTGACATTAATTTCCAGTCCACTTCTTTCTTCTACTGCTTTACAGCTTGACTACAACCTTTTTTTCATAAACCGATTTTAAATCATTTTCCAAGGGACAGAGTAGGTTCGAGCTTTTTAACTCTTGATTCTAATTGTCATTTAGGCTCATACTCGAACCTTATAAATGCTGCCCTGGAGCATAAATGAACTAAACCCAGATCTTCAAATAGATAATTGTTGTCTGGATGCCAAGGAAAACAGTCATGCACTGTCCCCAAAACAAGTTTTTTGCTTATTAGGTGGAGGATGGTAAAACTATCTTGTTGATTAATGGTTGGCATAGAACCATGTAGAGGCGAATATTCCCAAGAAAGCCAATCACTTTAATCTTGACAAGTAGCTTAGAAGCATCATCTCATCCTATGAGGAAAACAAGAATAGCTTCATCAGCTTCATAGCAGCAAATATTTGTAGATGCGATGTGCTTATATTCAGAATCAATGCTATTTTACTCAAAAAGTGCAAAGCATTTTTCTTTCTGGGAATCCAGTTTCTTCTTTGTGGTTTGCCTTTAAAATTGTCAAACTTAGATTTAATTCTAGAATGAGATTTTGCAATACACCCTCCAAAAATATCACTGCTACTGAAAAGTCAACTGAGATATGTAAATAGTTGGAGCAAATCCCGAAGGTTTAGAAAACAAATCAGCATTGATGGGTGTGCTCATCTAAATAAGACACAAGTTGAGATGTTAAGGAAGATGATCATGCGAAAGTATTAACAAAATGTCCTCGTTCATACCTCTTTCATGAGTTACATCTGGTAGCAACTGACTTTCTCTAGAAATCTTTAGAACCTGATTTCAGCAACAGCTTTCGGAAACTTAGCTTTCTTGTTGAATGCAAGTAGTTTTTCTTTGAAAGGTTGCATCACCTTCATCCTGTGACTTGCCTTCAAACTGTCCAACTTTTTCTCCAGTGAACACTGAGTTTTTTCTTGGCAGTATCTGATTTGATTTTAGAAATTGAATCGATTCTTTTTATTCCAAAATTATCACCCAATGTTGTGTCCCTTGAGATATCCAAGAGATTTTCAACTTGCCTCCAATCCTCTCTTTTTGAGATTTTGGTTGTCATCACTCTATGAACAACCAAAGATTCTTCTTGAACCAGATAAACATAAATTTCTTTGCTTCAGGATATTTATCATAGTTCGTTTCTGACATATCGTAATTTTGCTCTTTCCGCATGCATCTTGCTTAAGAGAATCAGCAACTTCAACGTTAATTCCACCCTCATTTAATTCAAGGGCATGCGGCAACCGATCCTTCAATCCACTTTTTACTGTAGGGTTTGCGGGTCCAGCATCATGAAAGGGGTTTTTATCTTACCAAAATCTGATTTATCAGCAAGACTACCTTTCAGTATGGCCAAACTGGTTCTGGGCACCTTATGTAATCTTCATCAAGGTTCCCTCTTGTTCCTGTTGCACCTCTCTTCTATCGCACTTCGTATTGCAGCCAGTTCTCTCTCTTGGCTCTGATTTCCTCTTTCTCGACCTCTTAGGCATGCAACCATGGCTTAATAGCAATCCCTAATATAACCCATGGGATCTAATCAGGGTTTGATACCAAAATTTGTGTGGTTTAGGGGACAACAGCAGCAATATAAAGAATTAGGGTTGAACAAACAAATAGGTAAGATGGAACTCTAGAAAACTTAGGGTTAAAAAACCTCTAGTTTCTTTCTATCAATTCAAATAAAATAATAAGAATCATAATGATGGCTTAAAACCAACAACTTATTTATATGGGCTTTGTTTCTTGCAAGGAAAGTTATTAGACTTTCTTCCCCATAAAGTTCTATTCTAGCCCTAGATTTAAATCCTAAAAATACTAAATAATCCTAGCCATCGATAATATCTCTAATACTCAATAAATTATATTGAAACAATAAAATAGTATAAAATAAATAAAAGCTCTTGTGTTGCTTCCTAATGAAGTATACTATTGAGTTTTAATTTCTAAAAGTGCATCCTGTTGCAGGCTATTCCAAGTCATTCTGCTAGGAGGTCCTTGTTTGAACATTATGTTAAGACACGTGCTGAGGAGGAACGCAAAGAAAAACGAGCTGCTCAGAAGGCTGCAATAGAGGGATTTAAGCAGTTGCTGGATGAAACATCAGAGGTTTATTTAATTGCCAAAAACTCAATGTCATTATTTGTTAGCTATGGTGAAAATCCTGCTTTGAAATTCTGAACTGTAGATTTTTTACAAGCCCATATTTTTCTCTATAGGATATTGATCATGACACCAGTTATCAGACTTTCAAAAGAAAATGGGGAAGTGATCCACGATTTGAGGCTTTGGACCGTAAGGATCGGGAGCTTCTATTAAATGAAAGGTAATGTTACTAAGATAGACTCGTGATCCCTATTTTTCTTTAGTGTGATCTTTATAGTTGATGCAGAAGGTTGGGCTTTTCTCTCTTTTTAATTTTTGCTGCTAATTGTGCCATCAGATGCGCCAGTTACTTGATTATGGTAGCCAAGTTGCATCTACAAAAGCATGCTTAAAGAAATTAGTGTTTGGGTCTTCATGAGTTTTTCTAATGGATTATAATCTTTTGTACTAGTCAAAATTTGGCTTAAAGAATTTGAATTGCTTGTTGTAGAACAGGGATGGATGGCACAATTTTCTCATTTGACCCTTGCCCTGCTCTCCTTATTTTCTCCCTTCCTTTTTAATCTCTCACGTTTGACAATTAACATTTGGCAGTCAAGTTTTTCTTACCCCCTTTCTCTCTCTCTTACACACACACGCTCACATACACTCATGCAAGCTTATGCATGTGTACCTTTGTGACACACACAACTCTGATCTGGCAGGCATGTTTGAAGATAATAATGCATACCCAGAGAGATTTTTACATGTCTACTTGAGCATTTGTGTTGCTGCAGTTTTAATGATCTGTTTAAGAGCAATTGTTTTTGAGAAAGCAGATTTGATAAATTGTTGGTGAGAAAGCAGATTTGATAAGATTGTATGGAGTGATACATCTAGGTTGCAGTTTTGTTACCCGGTTGATAAAAGTATGATTATTTTGAATTGGCTGGCTGAAGGTTCTGTTTAGAACAAATTTAGAACTTATATGGGTATAAAGCTTATAATAATAAAATTGGGACGCTGGTTCTTTTTTTATAAGTGTCTGGCACTAATGAGAAAGGGGTACTCTGCTATTCTTCTAAGACATCATTGATGTTGTGATGAGGTAGACACTGAAAGCTTGTAGCCTTTATATTCTTCTATTAGCTATTATCCTTTGGTTCTTTGGTAGATTTGTTAAACATGCTCTCTTCTTTCTTTTTCCCATGTGCTTTCATTTTGCATGGAAGTAAGATAAATGTCCTAGTTATATCTGTCGCTCTTATCCAGTTTCTTGTGTTGATCTCCATGTGCGACATGTGTTGTGCTATTAAGATCACATATGTGTGCTTTGATTCCTATGCTTGTTTGAATTTATGTTGAACTTGTTCGGTTGTCTCTAGACAGAAGAGATGGTCTAATGATAACATTGAAAGCGACCTTTGTCAGCAGGTAGTAGGCTAGGGACCAGATTCTATGATTCAGTTTGGGTGTGTCCTTTAGCCCTTTATCTCTTTTGGTTTGAATGGTAAATGCCTAATTTTCTCCTATGTACTTATATCATACTGGTTACAAAATATCGCTGCTTCTGTCTCAGGGTTCTTCTTTTGAAGAGGGCTGCTGAAGAAAAGGCTCGAGCTATACGTGCTGCTGCTGCTTCTAGTTTTAAGTCCATGCTTAAAGAGAAAGGAGATATCAATGTAAATTCCCGTTGGTCCAGGGTATGTGCAATTTAAATTAGGTTATTGGTTTTTCTTTCCTTCTGGGGAGTGTTCCTCAACATTAAGCATCTTGCATATCTTATGTCTTATTGATGGGAATGTACTAGTCAGATCATTCTTTCTTGAGAGGTTTTGCATCTTCACTGGTTGCTCATGTTTGTGTGTCTGCACACATGTAAAAGAGAGATTGGTTCTTATTATTTTCAATGAATACGATGGTAAATATGGCCCACTTTCTTACCTTTGCTTTTTGTTGTTTCAGGTGAAGGATAGCTTAAGGGATGATCCTAGGTATAAGTGTGTTAAGCATGAGGATCGAGAGGTTTTGTTCAATGAGTACATATCTGAACTAAAGGCCATAGAAGAGAAAGCAGAGAGAAAAGACAAAGTGAAAAAGGAGGAGGAGGTATAGATTCTCTCTCGCACTCTCCCTCTTCCTCTCTATCCTTTCTAGCAAAATCAGATTTGCATTTTAAGTTTGTTCACAATCCATTAGTTCTTGCGAATGCAGAATTATTCAGCCATATACTTACAGTTTTGGTTTTTTTCTGCTCATGGATGTTTTGCATATGATGGTATAATGGATAATATTGGGAGTATAGCTTCAAAACTTCTTAGAAGAAGACTATTTTTCCAAGGAGTTCTAAAACCTCAAGTTTATCTTTCAGCTAAAAAGAATGATAGGATCGGCATTTTTTAAAGTTAATTTCTAGTGGTTATTTTATGGCATTACATTCTCATGTTAAAAGATGTGCAAGGCTGTGACATTTCATAATTCCACATTAGAAACATGGCATTACAATGAATGAAGGGGAGAGACGAAATCTCATAAATACTGGCAATTGGTGGACCATTCTCAATAGACATGTCATTACAATGGATGCAAGGGTGAGATAAGTTCTCATAAAAGCTTTCTAGCCATTGGTAGACCATTTCCACATACCAGGCTTCTTTTCCGAAAGCTATAGAAGCCTTTGCTGACTCCTTAGGATTTTCCATGACATCAGATTTAGCTCTTCCAATTATCTTTTGTAGATTTTTTTTTCTATTCTTACAGCCACATCTTTTGCTATTTATATTGATGTGTGACTCTCTCTCCCTGCACATTTGCATATGTAACTTCCTATTTTTGGTTCTTTGGTGGTGTTTGCTTGTGATTTTTTGATGTTATAGATTGTTTAGTTATATTTATGATTGGATGGTCTAAGAAGTGCAATTAGATGGTGTCTATAATATATGAGGATGCCCAGCTATGAAATGGCTGAGCAACGAACAATTGAATAAAAAGTTTCTGATATGTTCCAAGATTATACTCTATAACTTTGTGAATTCTACTTGCTGCTTGCCTTATTCCTTTCATTTCGGCTCTCTTTGCGTGTTTGAAATCCTCTTCCAAGCATAGTGTGAAATGTCTTCCAAGGATCGTTTGATATGTCGGTGGAACATATGGCCCCACTCAAAATTATGCTTGTGGGGAATAGCCAAACAGTTTTTTACTTTAACAAGTTAGACAAAAGAAATTAAAGAGCTCATCTCAGAAGCTTCCTAAATGATAGATCCGTTATATGTAGAAGGCTGTTCTCTTTATACCTTATGTCTTGCAACTATGGGCAATGTGAGAGCATGGTTATGTCATTGTTATCTATTGCTTTCGATTTGTTATTTGTTTCAATAGGACATTGAACAAATATTAGAAAAGATATCCACGTGTATCCAAAACTGCCTCAAGTAAATTTGTTTGCCTTTTATTAATCCAGGAGAAACTGAAGGAAAGAGAGCGAGAGTTGCGGAAAAGGAAAGAGAGAGAAGAACAAGAAATGGAAAGGGTGAGACTAAAAGTTCGCAGGAAGGAGGCGGTTGCATCTTTTCAAGCTTTGCTTGTGGAAACAATTAAAGATCCCCAGGTATGCTTTTCTTTAACAACATATTTCTAGATGATACAATTCTAAAACAATTAAATATGACCTTAATTTGATGTTGAATGATTCAGGACTTTCTATATGCTACTATTTCTATCATGGCATTGCTAAACTAGAAAAATGTCCGCTCATTAGTGTTTGTCTGTTTTATTATCATTTAAAAGAAAATTTCCTGATAACATGAATTTGGTCCCCCATCTACAATACATCAGATGCAACTAATTTTTTCACCTTTTCCTCTGAAGTATGTATTTAAGTTTCTAAGATGTTTAAGATCATTATTCTCAAATGCTTGGTTTTGTTGGCTCATTTGGAATTTGTCAAGTCGTTCATGTCTTTCTATTAATTGTTCTAGGCATCCTGGACGGAGTCAAAGCCTAAGTTGGAAAAGGATCCTCAGGGACGTGCAGCGAATCCTGATCTGGATTCATCTGATATGGAGAAGCTCTTCCGTGAGCACATAAAGATGCTATTTGAGGTAATTTTGCAACTAAAATGATCATCAATATTGTTATGATTTTAACACTAATGCCATCCTGCTACTCCCATTTAGTTACTGCTAAGTAATACATGTTTTACATTAATACGCTAGTAGTGTTCTGTTTGTTTACAAGTTGAAGAAAGGGTTGGACATTGTAACTTTGAAGTGATTTATGCATAAATTGTTTAGGGGCTTTTGAATATTTGTGTCTGACATAACCGTTCTATTTGGCCATTTTGTAGAGATGTGTGAACGACTTCAGAGCTCTGTTAGCAGAAGTCATAACTCAAGATGCAGCTGCTCAAGAGACAGAAGGTGGTAAAACAGCCCTTAATTCATGGTCAACTGCCAAACGTCTTCTGAAGCCCGATCCAAGGTATAACAAGATGCCAAGAAAAGAGAGGGAAGCATTGTGGCGTCGATACGCAGAGGATATGTTGCGAAAACAGAAGTTGGCATTAGATCAGGAGGAAGAGAAACACACTGATTTGAAAGGCAGAAGCTCTGGGGGTGATTTTGGAAGATATTCGTCAGGTACAAGGAGAACTCATGAACGTAGATAGTTCGTTTTGTTGGGAAACTAGGCATTTGTAAAAGTTACTAATCTTTAATATGTATACATATATAATGAGTTAGGCTCTGATTTAGTTTCCCCCTATGCTATTTCCTGTTGAAGGAAAATGGGTTTAACCCATATATTTATTTATTAGATAATCCATCCATTGATTTCTAATATTTGCGTAAATGTCTTACAGTTTCACTAATCAGAATATGTATCTGAGATCCTTGAGTTAGCTGTTCTGATACATTTCAGGATGTGGATATGAATCATGGAAAAATATTTAAACCCCAGGTTCGATAAAAATAAATTCATTTAAAAATACTTGCATATCCTCTCAGTTTTTTATTTTATTTTATAAAAATACACTAATAAGTTTGAAAATTTAAGGATGAATTTCCCTTTGTTTATGTTCATTTTTATTCAATATTTTTAATTGAAGTTATTATTAAATTAAATTATAAACTATTTGTGTTTTAATTAGAGCATATTTTAAACATAATTAATTTTAGGTTAATATAAGAGTTCATTTTCAATAAAATTATGTTTTCTTGTTATATACTCGTTTTTTATTAATTTTAATTTAGGAATGATTTAAATGAAACGTGCGAGGTGTTGTGTATGTACCTGGAGCATAGTTACATGTATGGGTAAAGGAGGTAGATCGAAAGTTAATTCATATTTGTACTAGTGCGGTTGGAGGGTCTTTTTGAGCCATTGATTGTTTCCTCGAAAGATGAAGAAATGTGAGCTTAAGAAAATTAGCAAAGAGATGAAGATTAACTTAGTTACCATCGATTAATGGTTAGAAAGTTTTGAAACGTAATAATGACTTTCAAATCGGAGGAATATTAAGTGTATTATTTTGTTTTAACTCAAAACAAAAGATTATAGCTGGATTTGAAGAATAGTATCTAAGTGTAAAATAAACAAGATTCACGTCGTATAGAACTCATCAAATAATGGGAAGGAATATGAGAACATGAGAGCGGAATCTTATCAAGAAAGGAATATTGAGCAAAGTGATGGTGGATGATAGGTACTATTGTTGGATAAGCAATTTAGAAAAGGAAGAAAATAATATTTTAAGGATTGATTTGGAAGTCGACAATTACTAGTTAATATGACCAGCATTTGGATTCGATGAGATAAACATTGGTATGTAAAGTATTCTACAATTAGAGTTTAATAGATGATTTGAAGGAAGTTGGAAGGATTAGAGTTTGGAAAGAATATTCGGGAACAACATGGGAATAGAATATAAAAGTTTTGTAATAGGATAAAAATTGCGTTTGAGTATTAAGTGTATGATGCAGTGCGTTGAAAAATATGAAAATGATAATTTTGTGTTAGAGGGAGTGTTCACTTTCTAGCCACCAAATCTGTATGGAGGTAGCTTTCATATTTAAGGTGTTGACAATTTATTGAACAATTTATTTGGGCTATGATGAATATATGGATGATATCTAGTTCATTATGAAAGATCATATCACTTGAGCAATCATAATTGGTGATTGGATTAGATCAGATTACCCAGGCCAACCCCTCATGGACATTGGATTGGATTGGATTGTATCAGATTACCTAAGCTAGTCTCATGTAACACCCCTTACCCGTATCCCATGCTGAAATAGGGTACGAGGCATTACTGGACTTATACACAAGCAATCATACAAAATCGAGACATAAATTTCCATCCAAATTTAAAACTTTTCACATATATTCCTATCGTCACTAAAATGAGCCTACGAGGCCCAAAACATGCATTGGAGGTGGTTCGGGACTAAACCGAGAACTTTAGAAAATTTTTTCATCAAAACAGGGTCACACGCCCGTGTGGCTTGGAACATGCCCGTGTCCTTAACCTATGTAATTCTCTGTTTATGACGTCATGCACCAAAGGAAGTCACATGACCAAGTCACACGCCCGTGACAAGCTATGTGGCGAATTTAATTTTTGAAAATTTCATAAAATAGGTGCAGACTTCACACGCCCTGGACACACGCCCATGTCCCTAGGCCGTGTCCTTCACACGGCTGAGACACACGGCCGTGTCTCTGCCCGTGTGGACAAAGCAAGGCTATTTACCAAGCCATTTTGCCACCCTTACTTGCACCAACCTACACAACAACAAGCAACACCAATCCAAGCATATACATACAACCAAACCAGCCACAAACAAGATATCAATACATCATTTGCACATACTAACATCTATCATGCATAAACATCGCATACTTTCTTTTCCACTGATGCCAATTTCATCTTCATGATAAACATCATCACATAAACATACCAATGACCAATAAGATTAATATTAGCCAACTTCTAATGCCCAACACATTTGGCTAAACCAAAATGGCAAATAACAAAATGACCAAGTCCCTATACATGCTGTAACAGCCCGATTTAGACCCTATTCGGAACGGTAGTTTTGAGACCATGAATCCGAGTAAAAAAAATATTTTAAAATTATTTTCTGTGTTTATTATGTGTGAATTTATATGTGTGAAATTTTCATGATTTAATTTTGTTGTTTGAGTGCCCGATTAAATAAAATGGCTTAATCTCATAAAATGAAAACTTGATAGTTTAATGTGTAAGGGCCGAATTGTTGTTGTCTTTTTAAATGGAGGCATTTAAGTTACAATTAACGATTGTAGACAACCATTATAAAGATTTCATATTATATTATAAAGGATAATTATGTAATTTATTAAATAACATATGTTATAATAAAACATAAAAATTAAAATATGGTTTCATAATACTTTGTTTTTGCCGAAACATAAAAGAAAAGAAAGGAAATAAGGGTTCAAGGGTTTGACCATTGTTGGAACTTAATCAAGGTATGTAACTAGCTCGGTTTTTGATAATTTTTACGTTTTTGAGATCGTTGTTATGTTATTTACAAAGCCCAGCTTGAATTTTTGATTTTGATGAATATTTTGAGTTATGCCATTGATGAATATTTGAGCCATGTGATGTTAGTTGATGAAATATGAAAGATATGTTTTGGATTAACATGTTTTGTATTGGAATTTTTGATGATTTTGAGTAATTAGGACTAAATTGCAAAAATAATAAATTGAGGGACTAAAATGTGAAATAAATGAAATTTATGGACTTGTATGAACATAAGGAAGATTTGGCCTAAGCATGCTCTATTGAAAATTTTCATATTTTGTGTTTTGTGAAATTTGGACTAAATTGTAAAAAGTGTAAAATGTCAGGGGTAAAATAGTAATTTTCCCATTTATGTGTTTTTGGACTAAATTGAGTAAAAATATGTTTGAATGAGTTTAATTTGAATATGTTTAGATCAAGAACCAAAGAAATCGGATTTGGATTGGGGAAAAACTAAAGTTGTCGATTAGCCATCTCGTTCTGATTTTCATCGTCCGAGGTAAGTTTATAAGCAAATAAATGCTGTAAATTTTGAATATATGTGAATGTAAAATGCTGATCTAAATTTTATGAGTTTGTATACATAATAGTCGAATGTGTATATACTTGGGAACTAAATTTACAAGTTCAATTCGATCGAGTTACGACATCCGAAAGCCCCGTACGAACCTTAGGAATAGTTAGGATACATATGTCATGACATAGGATCTGATATGTGTTTTTACGTGTAAGACCACGTCTGGGATGTTGGCATCGGTATATGTGATTACGTGTAAGGTCATGTCTAGGAATCGACATCGTATTTGATTCGTGTAAGACCCTGTCTAGGACAGTGGCATCGATATGAGATAGCATGTAAGACCACGTCTGGGACGTTGGCATTGTATGATATATGTCATTGTCCGAGTATCCTAATCAATTCTGAACGGTTCAACGGGCAATGATAGTTGTGATTAAATGTGTAAAATGAGCTAAAGTGACCAGTTATGTGATAGCTTATTCCTTCTTTGAAATAAGGAAAGTAGGTTACTTGATATATGTTGTAAAACATGTATAATGTAAATGAAAAATGTATGTACATATGGAAAGTGTATTCGGCCTTTTGATTATATCATGTGAATATTTATGAAATGATTTATGAATATATGTATGTGGGTTTATGTATATTCGGTTATATGATGGTACTATGGTTTTGAAATTGAATATTTCATTGATAATAGATATATGTATATTCGGCCATGAATAAGTTTATATGTGAAAGTGTATGTTATACATGAAATTATAAGTTTGAGATTTAATGTGATTATTATAGTATAATTTGGTTTAATTAATTGATTATATCAATTAATTGTTTATTTACTTATGACTTACTAAGCTATAATAGCTTACTGTGTGTGTTTCTGTTTACCTCTGTTTTATAGATTTTGGATTCAAGTTACGAGCTCGGGGATCGTCAGCAAAGTCTATCACACTATCGACTGTTTTTGGTACATTATAAATTTTAACTTGGACCTATAACATGTATAAGCTAGGTTATATTTGGTTAAGTTTGTGGTTGTATATATATAAAGCCATGCGAAAATGGCTAATATGTTAAGTGATTATACGACTTAGTCATGTTTATATTGTTAAATGCATTGAAAATGGTTGTTGATTTTTGGATGTGATTAGATTGAATCGGCCATGGTATATTCATAAGTATGATTTAAGCTTGTTATGTTACTCATGGTTAAAATGATTTGGCTATAATTCATGCATAGATAGACATTTATGTGAAATTGGTTGATATATTTAGTTAAGGTGTTATTATGTAGTTTGGTAATAAAGAATATTCAGTTATATATAAACGAGATTGGGGATTATTTTGATGTGCATGTTATATGGTATTATTTTTTTTATGAACGGTTTATTGATTTGTTTTATTAATGGAGTAAAATGACAATGACGTTTATATGTATATTGATTTTATATGATACGTATTGGCTTATTTCAAAGTACTTAGTACTTATATGATTTTCATGGTTAATATTACTACCGAATTGTTAAGAAGCTAATTGGTCTTGAGTTGTATTTTGGTATAATATATAGTATAAGTAATTATCATGATTTGGCATTCATATATATATGTATAGGTATATGATGTAATGGTTTAATATTTATACATTAGTTGAGATAAATTTGTAATAAGTTTGATATGACATAAATCTTAGTAATATGTATATTTATATACTTAATCAATTATATGATCTTTGAATTGGTTATAAATATAATCTTTGTTATATTACTTGCTCGGTAATATTAGCTTGTTTATATATTCGGTTATGGTATGTTAAATGTTAAACAAACTATGTTTGATAAATTGGTTTAGCTCTTTGAAATGCATTGATTTGTAAAGTGATTGAATAAAGTTGAAAATGGACAATTGTTAAAGCATAATTGTATTCGGCTAATGCATTGAAAAATGACCAAATGAATAGTGATTTGTGCATTAGTAAATCATGAAGATTTTATGAGTTTTATGTGATGTATAAATGTCCTTCTTGATTAAAATGGATGTTGAATAGTGTATAGGTTACTCTTTAAATGTTGGTCATAAGTTGATTGGTTTAAAAGTTTGTGCAAGTGTATGCATATGATTGTTCGAAATTTGTGTTTGGATCGATAATGCCTCGTAACCCTAATCTGGCGACGGATACGGGTTAAGGGTGTTACACATGCCACACTCAAAATATTGAAACCAAGTATAGCCAAAACAATCATTCGATAGTGTGAATCGAGCTCCGACGTCCCTCGATCCCCGAGCTAGCTTGGCGACATTATAAGGAATGGGAGTAAGCTTTAAAGCTTAGTAAGTTTGCATGTAGATAACAAGCAACATTAATCATACATTAATCATACATTAATCATATAATTATGCAACATAAGTTGACATAAATATCATCATGCATCTTCGGCATAACTCACTCGTTAGCATTCTTATCAGTGGTTCATCACATACCAAGATTCATACTCATGAGTTTGACATTCATACCTGTACCAACTCGTAACATAGTCACATACTTTGTCATCTTTGACATACTCTTCGGATTACTCGTTGAACACTTGGAATACTATCAGATACACAGAAAGTCTTGCACATAAGTGCCACATATGTAGCCAATGCTACCTCATATCTCATAACACATAGGGCTCGCACACGAGCTAATCACGGGCCTGCTCACACAAGCTGTCAGTCAAGATGTAGCTACACGGGCTGCTCACACAAGCTGTCAAGTATCCGCAACACATACCGGACTACCCAGCCACCGGTAGGACGTACATGACCAGTACTCGAATTCACATAGATCATATAACACATGGTTTCCTAGTGACATGTCACTTGTATCCTAAACTATTCCTAAGGTTCAACCGAGATTTTCTCATCGTCGAAACTTTGTTGAATATTTCCATAGAAACAATCATACAATTTATGCAATATTAAGCATTAAATACATAATATAACATTGCGATATTTACACACAAACTTACCTCGGTACAAAATAGTAAGAAATGTACCTAATCATCAATAACCTTGTTCTTCCCCCGATCAAGGTCCGAACTTTGTTTTTCTTGATCTATATTAAAAAATTTAACTTATTTAATTATCACATTACTCAACGCTATCCAAAAATGGAAAAATTACAATTTTGCCCTTAACTTTTCACATTTTTACAAATTTGTCCTTAGTCTCGTAAAATGAAATGTATCCATTTTATTTGTTAACCAAGCCTAACTGAACATAAATCATGCTCATAACAGCCAACATTTTTCATCAAATCACATTTCTACTACCCATTTTTACAACTTTTACAAATAAGTCCTTTTTATGCATTTTCATTAAAAATCACTCAGTAAAAGTTGTTTATCACACCTTAAACATACAATATCTCCTATCAAACATCAAAATATATGCATTTCACACAGGGGTAAATTTTTAAACATGAACCCCACTTCAAAATAATGGTAGAAATAGGTAAATCAGGTTATGAGGACTTCAAAAATGTAAAAAGTATTAAAAACAAGGCTAGGATGTACTTATAATCAAGCTTAAAAGTTGAAGAAACTCTAGCTATGGTCTCCTTGTAAAATTCAGCCAAGGTTGAAGAAAGATGAACAAATTTTGACTTTATTTTCCCTTTTTATTCTTTTATTAATCAAATGACCAAAATGCCCCTAAAGCCATTCTTTGAAAATTTTTCCTAAACATGTCCATTTTTGTCCATAAAATTAGAAATTGGTCAAATTGATATTTGAGAATCTCTAATTAAGAATCCATAGCAATTTCATACTTAAAGCTTCCAAAACAATCATTTTGCAACTTATTCAATTTAGTCCTAAATATCAAATTGAACACTTTATGCATAAAATTTCTTCATGAAATTTTCACACAATCATGAAATCATGCCATAGACCTAAAAATAATCATCAAATGATTATTTCTACTTCAAATTTGTGGTCTCAAAACCACTGTTCTGACTAGACCCAAAATCAGGATGTTACATCTCAAGCCAATCATGGACTTTGGTTGTTATTGTTATAATGTATTTAGTTTATTTTATTGTTGTACTAGTGGGATTCAGATAGATCTTTATATGTCAGCAAGTCCCAAAATAATCTATATAATTGAGAGACTTGTATAGGTGAATGTACTGAAATAATTAAGCACTTAATATGTTCTTTTGAGGAACTTTATTGTATGAGTGCATTTTGATAATAAAACCTCTGTGTTGTGGTTTTACTTGTTAAATTGATAAGGGGTGAATTTAGTGGTGAGAGTATTGAAGTCTTTAATGTCCAAAAGTAAGAGAAACTATCACAGGGTGTGATAGATTAGGATCACTTGTTGTAATTGTTGAAGAGAGTGGATATTTATCACTAAGTTAGGCTCCACAGACATAAGGAAACCAAATTGTGTAAACAACTTCCTGGTGTTTTGTGTGTTAAATGTTTTTCATATTTGGTGGTAAAGGAATGCCCACTTCCTTGGCACCATTTCACTGAGGTAATTTATTATAAAAAATTGTTTAGTTTCATCAATTGGTATTGAAGTTTACCACTTAAAGTAGCTAATAGAAATCTATAGTGTTGCTAAAATTAAGTTATGGAAGGTTCATAACATCCATGAAGGCCTATATAGTCAATTGATAGGAAAGCAAAGCATGTTGTGTGACTTGTTGAGAGTCACCCCAGATGGACACTGAGAGTGGTAGAGTTGTCAAGCTAGAAGCATAATAGACTACAGAGGAAGAAAAACTAGCTAATGCTAATTCAAATGCCTTGAATGCAATATTTGTTGAGATGCAAGAATTCAGAAGAATTGCTAAATGTACTACTGTAAATAATGCTTGGGATATCTTGGAAACTGCACACACAATTAAGAAATTAAAAATGCAAATGTTGACTTTGAGATTTGAAAGCTTGAGAATGCAAGAGTAAAAAACAATTGGTGGATCTTATGCGAAGTTGTGTGACTTATCAAACCAAGCTTTTGCCTTGTAAAAAGAGGCTAAGAATCTTGAAAGATTGGTCATTGATGAGCTCATTGGTTCTTTACAAACCTTTGAGATGATTTTGGATGATTGAAAACGCAATAGAGGTAAAATGGGAAAAAAACATTACGTTACAAGTTAATGAGGAAGTGCCAACTTTCTAGAATGCTACTATAGAAGACCTTTAGGAGCAAATAGCTTTACTTAGAATTTCAATAAGGCTCTCAAGAAATAGGCAAAATGATTTGAGAAGTTAGAAGCCAATGCCAATATTTCCAAACCTACATAAAAGAGAATTGTAATCAAGGAAGAATATGAGAATGACAAAAAAGAGGGTGTACAATGCTATAAGTGTTAGGGATTATGGTCACATCCAATCTGAGTGTGTTTACATTTGAATAATAAGAAGAAAAAGTCACTCTTTGTAACTTAGAGTAATTAGGACTCTTCCAGTGGATCTGGTTTAGAAGAAGATCATCAAAATTTCATTACCTTTGCTATCAGTACAATATATGATGATTCTAATGAAGATGTAAATGGTGGGACTGATGAAGAATTCTTGAAGACCTATAAAGTAATGCTAGGTAAATGGGGAATGATGTGTAAGATTAACATTAATTTATTTTAGAAAAACAAGGATTTAAAGGACGAGAATGTAGTTTTGGTCAAACAAGTGGCTATTAAAGAAACACTTCTTGTAAAAGAATTGAATAGCATGGAAAAAATTAAAGAACTTGTTGAAACTAAGCTTATGCTTGAAAATTTCTCTTCCAGTAGCAACAAGCTCAATGAGATATTAGCTGTTGGAAGAAGAGATCAAGGCAGGGGATGCTTAAGCTTTGTGAACAAAGGTAAAGCTATTGAAGAAAGCACTATAGTGTTTGTTAAAGCCTCTAGATAATAAAAAATTGGTGACTAATGAGATATAGGCTGCTGGAAGAAGAGATTAAGGCTGGGGATGCTTAAGCTTTGTGAACAAAGGTAAAGCTATTGATGAAAGCACTATAGTGTTTGTTAAAGCCTCTAGATAATAAGAAATTGGTGACTACTCTAAGCTAATGATAGTTAAGCCATTGAAGAAGGATGTTCACACTCACAAAGTGATATGTCACTATTGTGATGCTCCAGGCCATATAAGACCACTCTACTTCAAGATAATCAATTATCTGAGATGGAGAAATATGGTGCCTAAGAGAGTTCCCACTCCCCATGGCACTATTGTTGGAAAAGTGTAGAAGAAAGTATGGGTGAAGAAAGAAGCCAAATGTTTGTTGGTTGTTTTTCATTCTTTGAAATCAATTGTTAATGGAATTCAGTACTTTAATAGTGGTAGTTCACGATACATGGCAAGTAACTAGATCTGCCTCACTAAATTTGAAGATTGTCCTGTTGGAATAATGACCTTTGGTAATGGGAAGAAAGGTTAGATAGTTGACAAACGAACTTTAAATGTGCGAGGTATACCTTAATTGAAAATTTTTTGTTGGTAGATGATCCCAAAGCCAATCTAGTGAATATTAGCCAACTCTATGACAAATATATGCTTGTGAATTTCACTAAAAACAAGTGTATTGTGATTAATGATACTATTGAAATGATCATAGAGGGTGCTTGTACTTTTGATAACTATTATAAGGTGATGCAAGTTGTTTAGTGCAATAAGGCTACAACTTCAGATTTGGAGCTTTGGCATGGGAAGTTTGGCCACATATATTTTAAAAGTGTGTAGATAGTGGTTAGGTATGAAGTTGTTCGATGGATTCCTAAGTTAACATGGAATATTCCTAAAGTTTGTAGCCGTTGTATGAAAGGCAAACAAAATAGAGAGAAGTACCAAAAGATGACTCATGTTCAGACTAAGGCATCTTTTGAACTTATGCACATTGACTTGTTTGGTCCTATGCAAATAGAAAGTCTTTGAGACAAGAGATATGCTCTTGTATGTGTTGATGAGTACTCCAGATACACTTGGAGTAAGATTTTTTTAGAGAAAAACCATATGCTTTTGATGAATTTACGAAACTATGCATAAGACTAATGATTGAACAAGAAATGTAACAGCCCGCTTTAAGTGAAATCGAAACAGTGGTTTTGAGACCACAAATCCGAGTCAGAAATAAAATTTATTTTAATATTATTACATGGTTTGCATCATGATAGGAAAGACGCATGAAAATTTTGATAAGAAAATTTTACTGATTTTATGTTTAATTATAGAAAGGACCAAATTGCATAAAATACAAAGTTTGAATTCTAGTAGCTAGAAGGATTAAATAGCTATGGAATTCAAAATTTGAGGTCCTTATATGTAATTAGACCATTAAGAAAAGTTAGTAGATATTTTTGATGATTCATCCATGGAAAATTAAAATGAATTGAATATGAATTTCATTAAATTGAGTTAAATTTACTCGTATAGATCCGGATAGACCTAGTACGGAATTGGATCGAGGAAAAGAAAAAGTGTCGGATTAGTAGATTTTCATACACGAGCTAATATGGAGGTAAGTTCATGTAACTAAATCGAGTATATTTATATGTTTGAATTGGATATTGTATATATGAATTATGAATTTGTTATAATTATATATTTTACATGCCCGAGAAACGTTAAGTTAAGTTCCGTTTGAATGAATGAAATTTGATGGATACCAGTTTCTCGATTATTTGTGATCTAGCATATGTTGCGGACACACCATAGCTCAAAAGAGCGTCCCGTTATTATCCCTCTCGAGCTTCCCGTATATGGTTCTTTCGGGCTTTCCATTATAGCTCTTCGGACCGTTTCGATAGGTTGTGATCCTACATGTGCTGTGGACACACCTTAGCTCTTATGAGCTTCTTGATATAGGCTCTTCACGAGCTTCCTGTTAAATTAGCTCTTTGTGAGCTTCCCGACAGTGCTCGCTTAAACTTCTTGATATATGGCTATCCGAAGTTTCCTGTTACATGGCTCTTTGTGAGCTTCCCGATTAAAAGTTCTTTGTGAACTTCTCGATTATGGCTCTCATGAGTTTCTCGTTATACAGCTCGGATAAGCTTCCCGATACATGGCTCACATGAGCTTTCTGTTATAAGGCTCGAGAATGTACTTCCTGGTTATATGCTCTAATGAGAACCCCCGTAAATGAATTGACGGATCATTGATAAGTACACCTTGTGTGTACTACCCGAGTATCCATCGATGTTTCAATAATTCAACGAACAAAACTCTTGTTGTGAGAAAATATAAGAATTAAATTAATTATATTTCGAATATCCCTGAACTACCTAGAAATGGCTACGTGATGTGCTCATCTCTGTTTCCTTGATATTCATATAGATTTCATGACTAACTTGTTTGATGAGAGCATGTGTTTATGCAATTGGCGAAAATGTTTTGGATGCATGTTTGTATGCTTACTTTAAATGAATATGATTGGCAAGTTAAATTCTTGTTATACAAACTTACTAAGCATTAAATGCTTACTCTATTTATTTTTCTCTCTTTTATAATACTCGAAAGCTCATAAAGGTTGGAACGGGTCGGAGCAAGATTACACTATCCTTCAACTCAATTTGGTATAATTAGCAAAACTACTTTGGTATAATGGCATGTATAGACTAAGTTAGATTAAATGATGAAATGTTTTGGTTGTACCTAGCCATTGGAATGGCTAAGAATATTATGGCTTATAATATTATGGTCGGAGCAAGATTACGCTATCCTTCAGCTCAATTTGGTATAATTAGCAAAACTACTTTTGTATAATGGCATGTATAGACTAAATTAGATTAAATGATGAAATGTTTTGGTTGTACCTAGCATTGGAATGTCTAATAATATTATGGTTAATGTATATGTATAAGGTTGTACTAAGTTTGATATGTAAGTGTGCATGATTGGTATTATAGTTTTAAATATGCTTAAGTAAGAAT
The DNA here is from genome assembly GCA_025698465.1 of Gossypium longicalyx. Lineage (NCBI taxonomy): Eukaryota > Viridiplantae > Streptophyta > Magnoliopsida > Malvales > Malvaceae > Gossypium > Gossypium longicalyx. Next base: position 47,866,090 of record CM046995.1, read on the forward strand.
ATGTTCAATTGAGTAAGTTGGATGTTTGAATCAATGTCATGATATATCATGCATAAGAATTTGGTTTTGGCTTGGTTTAAATGTCTTGGATTGGTTGGTGAATGTACTTAAATGTGGTTGTAGGTGGAATACCAATTGGGTGAGAAAAGTGGCCTTGACAATGGCCTATTTTCATCTACACTGGTAGACACACGAGCGTGGTCTCAGCCATGTGTGACACACGGCCATGCACACGGGTGTGTAGTTTGGTCGTGTGTCCCCTACATCTTAAAAATTGAGAAACAGAATGCTCAGAATTGATCACACGGGTAGAGACTAGGGTGTGTGTCTCAGCCATGTGAAACATACGGCCCAACACACAGGCGTGTGTTTGTGTCTCAGCCGTGTGAAACACACGGCCCAGCACACGGGCGTGTGTCTTGACCGTGTAAAATCTGCACTTAAGTTTTGAAAATTAAATTGTCCACACGGCCTAGCACACGAGCGTGTGACTTGCCGTGAGACGTAAGTTAGAGAGTTACACGGGCATGGACACGGGCTGGGACACGACCATGTTGCTCACAACAAATGCCCACACGGCTTGGGACATGGGCGTGTCACTTGGTCGTGTGAGCCACACGGCCTACCCACACGGGCGTGTGTCCCCTACATCTAGGAAAATAATTTAAAATCTCGCGAAAAATTCTCTGAGTTCCCGATTTAATTCTGATTTGTTTCTAAGTCATGAATTGGGACTCGAAGGTCCATTTAAGGGACAATATGATTGAATATGTCTAATTTCGGATATGAATAGTAAATGACATGAATTACCTGTTTTTGTTATGTAAAATTTAGTAATGTTTTATAACCATGTTCCAGCGATGGAAATGGGTTAGGGGTGTTACAAGGAAAGGTCATTGGCATAATAAAAAGGGTTCGCATTGGTCATGGAAGAGAATTTGAGAATGATGAATTTGGCCAATTTTGTAATGAACAGGGTATAAAACACGGGTTCTTAGCTTTCAAGACATCTAAGCAAAATGGTGTAGTGAAGCATAAGAATAAGACTATATAAGAAATGGCCAAAGTAATGCACAATTGTACAAACATTCCTCATCAATTTTGGGTTGAAATAGTCAACACTACAACTCATGTTATCAACGTGTGATGATCAGACCAAAGACACATGCAACCCCATATGAGTTATAGAAAAGAAAGAAGCTTACTATGAAGTATTTCCATGTTTTTGGAAGAACATGTTACATCCTAAAAGAGAGAGAACACCAAGGTAAATTCAACTATAAATATGAAGAGGGTATTTTCTATAGTTATTCCAACGATAACAAGATCTATAAGGTGTTCAAAAAACATACATAAAAGGTCATGGAGTCAACCAATATGGTGGTTGATGATGTTGGAGCCCATGAAATGTGCAAAGATGATGATGAAGACAAGACTCCATATTTGGTGCCTTAGAGAGTGCCCACTCTATAATAGCCCGTTTATCGGTCAAATCAGAATAGTGGTTTCGGGACCACAAATTCGAAGTAAAAATATTTATTTTATTACTATTTTAAGGTCTACAACATGATAGAATAATTGTGTGAAAATTTTTTTTAAGAAATTTTATCGATTGAGTACTCAATTTGACTAGAAGGACTAAACTGCAATAGGTGAAAAAACTTGAATTCTATAGATTAAAGGTGCCTAATTGCTATGAAAATTTAATTGGAAGTCCTTGTGTGGTAATTAGACCATTGTTTAAATTGGTGGACAAAAATGGACATGGTTAGGTGAAAATTTAAAGTTATGCATTAAGGGTATTTTAGTAATTTTGTAAATAAAGAAAAAATTAATTAAAATAAAAGTGTCCATCTTCTTCAATTTCATCCCCCATAATCGAAACTTTCAAGGATACCATAGCTAGGGTTTGGCCAACTTTCAAGCTCGATTGTAAGCCCGTTCTTGTTCCGTTTTGAATGATTTCCATGTTTTTGAGGTCGTGGTAACTTGATCTAGCTATTTCAAGGACTAATTTGAGAGCAAGTTCAAGTATAAAATTTTACCCATGTTGAATATGTTTGTATTTATATGTTTGATGGTAGAAAATGCATGTTAGTTGTTAGTTAAACAACATTTGTAAAGTGATTTTTGGTAAAAACTTCAAATAGGGACTTATTTGTAAAAGGTTATAAAATGTTTGGAAAAATATGAATAAAAGAAAAATGTGGGCTATTATGAGTAAGGGTAAGGTTTGGTTAGGCTTGGGTTGAGAAGAAATTGAAAGAAATTCATTTTTACGAGCCTAGGGACTACTTTGTAAAATGGTGAATGTTAGGGGTAAAAATGTAATTTTTGCCATAATGTGTTTTTGGACTATATATAATAATGTGATGATTAAATAAGTTAAATTTGACATTATAGATTAAGAAAAAGTGAAGTTTGGATCTAGATTGGGGGAAAAACAAAATAATTGACGAAGAGATTTCTTTTGCCGTTTTTGCATCTGAGGTAAGTTCTTATGTAGATAAGCTTTATTACAATTGCATTTTAAATGCTTTAATTTTGTATGAATTGTGTAAACGACTCTACTGACATGTTCGACGACGTTTTGGCAAGCAAGGAATCCCAATCGAACCTTAGAAATAGATTAGGATACAAGTGACATGTCACTAGGGTATTATGTTATGTGATCTGGGTGCTGGTCCTGTAAGTCCTACTGGTGGCTGAGTATACCGGCATATGTTGCGGTTACTTGACAGTTTGTTTGAGCAGCATCGTGTAGCTAGTCTTGACTGACAGCTTGTGTGAGCAGGCCCGTTGATGGCTCGAAAGCGAGCATAAATGTGTTATGAGATAGAGGTAGCAATGGCTACATATGTGACACCTTGTGTGAAAGGTTACCTGAGTATCTGATATTATTATTCCGAGTGGTTCATTGGGTATGCCAATGATGAGACTAAGTATTAAATTATTACGAGATGGTACAGGTATGTACATAAAGCTTATGATTATTAAATTCGTGAAATGATGATTTCTTGGTAAGTTTGTGATGGAATGAATTATGGTCATGAGATTATGGAAAATTACGTTATTTATATTATATTAATTAATGTAAAATGTATGGTAAGATTTGCTTATTTGTTTCATAAGAGCTTACGAAGCTATATAGCTTACTCCATTTTATTTTCCCATGCTTTATAGTGTTACCAAGCTAGCTCGGATTGGAGATCATCGGAGATCGCATCACACTGTCAAACTGTCATTTTGGGTATCGATGATTTTAAATATTTTGTGTATATGGCATGTATAGGGACTTGGTCATTTTGGGTATAAGTGTCATTATGAATTTGGCCAAATGTGCTGGTTTATATTTGTTTAAGGTGATTTGGTATTTAGCCATGTAATTGGCTTAACTTGACTAAAATGGTTGTAAGCCTATTTAGATAAGTATATCTGCCAATGCCTTTTGTTTAAGTGTTTTGTAATGGTTCACTATATGTTTATTTTTGGCTATATAGCTTTTTTGTTAAATGATTAAGTTTGGTTCATTGGTATGCTAGAAGATCTATATGATACAATGCATATTAATGGTAGCCATATTGAAGCTTGTAGAATATGAATGGTATGATTTTGTTTGGTAAAATATGATGTTGTAAGTATGTTAGGTACTGAAATGACATGTTTTAGCCTTGATTATGGATGTTTTGGTTGTCTAAGTATGCTATGATTTGTGCAATTCGATGTTGTGTATGTATGTGCAAATGAGGGTGACAAATTGGCTTTGTAGATAGCCTTTATTTTTATCCACACGGGTAGATACACAGGCGTGTGTCTGGGCCGTGTGTGACATATGGCCTGCCCATGGGCATGTGTTTCGGTGGTGTGTCCCCTGCACCTTAATTTTGAGAAATAAAATGCTTAGAATTGAGTACACGGGCGTGTGTCTCAGCCGTGTGAGGAACTCGGCCTCGGACATGGGCGTGTGTCCTGGCCGTGTAAAGTCTACACCTATTTTATGAAATTTAATTAATCACACGGCCTAATACACGGGCGTGTGGCTTAGCCTTGTGACTTCAATTTGTTCATGCCTTGTAAAACAGAGAGTTACAGGGGTTAGGGACACGGGCGTGTGTGACCACACGGCCTGCCCACACGGGCGTCCCAAACCACACGGGCGTGTGACCCCTGTAAATGGCAAAAATCTTCTAAGTTTTGTAAAAATTTCCTAAGTCTTCGGTTTAATCCTGGATCAGTTCCAATGCTTGTTTTGGGCATCGTAGGCTCTTATTAGGGACTTTATGACTGAATGTAAATGGTTTTTAATTTGGTTGAAATTTATGACTTAGAATTGTATAATTGATGCGATGTAAGTCCTGTAACGCCTCATAACCCTGTTTCGGCATCGAATACGAGTCAGAGGTGTTACATTTAATGGTATTAGAGCTACAGTTTAGTTGATTCTTAGGCTAACGTAACGTGTGTGTGAGTCTAGCTATACATGCCATATATAATAGGTGATAGTGCGACGAATCCTGATAATTTAAATTGTATTTTCATATAGTAAATGGATCCCGACCGAGACGTAGCTGATGATGTCAAAAGTAATGTGCCGGCTCCCGCCCAAGGGGCAACGCCATCTAAAAGTAGACCAATAACGGTTAGTCAGGGAGGAGTGGCTAGGGAAGCCTTCGTGTAAAGGATGAATGAGTGGTTTACCGAGTTTATTCAAACAAATCTAACTGTTTAACATCCTCCGCCCCCACCTAACCCCTAACCGGTTCCCGTAGCTCCTCAAGGTGTGGAATTGTTAAGATTGAGCAAGCCTCCAGTTGATAAGATTAGAAAACAAGGGGATGAAGAATTTAGAGCTAATATTGACGATGATCCCGAAAGAGCAGAGTTTTGGCTTGAGAACTATATCAGGGTATTTGGTGAGCTTTCTTGCACATCGGATGAGTGCTTGATATGTGCTATATCACTTCTGAGGGACTCGACATATCAGAGGTGGAATACTCTTGTATCTGTGGTACTAAGAGAAAAAGTTACCTGAGAATTCTTTCAAGATGAGTTCAGAAAGAAATATATCAGTCAACGACTCATTGATCAGAAACGAAAAGAGTTCTTAGAGCTGAAACAGAGCCGTATGACTGTGACTGAATATGAGCGAGAGTTTGTTAGGCTCAATAAGTATGCTCTGGAATGTGTTTCTATCGAGGCCATCATGTGTAAAATATTAGAAGATGGGTTGAATAAGGATATCAGACTGTTAGTTGGGATTTTAGAGGTGAAAGAATTTATTATGCTAGTCGACTGAGCTTGCAAAACTGAAGAGTTGAGCAAAGAAAAGAGAAAAGTTGAGTTTGAGACTAGAGATTCGAGAAAAAGATCACTGAATAAGTCATTTCAATCTTCGCCAAAGAAATTGAGGGATTTGTATACTCGTTCGAATGTTTCAGCTGGGTATTCCAACAGAGATCGTGGGAAGAAATATTCGGGTTCTAAGGCCCAAACTACGTCAATAGCAAGTGTTGGTAATGCTTGGTCTAATAGACCTGATTGTCAACACTGTGGTAGATGACATCCCGGTGAATGTAGAATGAATAACTGGGCTTGCTTTAAATGTGGATCCCCTGATTACTTTATTCGAGATTGTCTTGAAATGCCTGAGAAAGATAATTTTCAGAATGCAAGACCAAGCAACACTACCACTAGAGGGAGGCCACTGAGAAATATGGGAAATGGAAATAGTAGCAGAGGTGTAACAAAAGATTTAACTGTGAGATAAGAGGTCAGAGCTCCTGCTAGAACCTATGTTAATCACGCTCGCGAAGATGCGCCATCCCCTGATGTTATCACTGGTACATTTTTTGTGTATGATACTAATGTAGTTACATTGATTGATCCTAGATCAATTCATTCTTATATTTGCATGAATTTGGTATCTAGTAAGAATTTTCCTATTGAGTTTATTGAGTATGTGATTAAAGTGTCGAACCCCTTAGGCAAATATGTTTTAGTTGATAAAGTTTGCAAGTGTTGTCCTTTAATGATTCGGGGTCGTTGTTTTTCGACTGACTTAATGCTTTTATCGTTTGATGAGTTCGATGTAATTCTTGGAATGGATTGGTTGACTCTACATGATGTTGTAGTGAATTGTAGACGAAAGATTATTGTATTGAAATGTGAAGATAATGAAATTCTTCAGATTGAATCGGATGAGTCGGGTGAGTTGCCTATTATGATTTCGTCGATGTCGGCTCAGAGATATGTAAGAAAAGGGTGTAAAGCTTATCTTGCATATGTTCTCGAAGATAGCCTTGAGATCAGGTTATTACCAGTTGAGAGCTAAAGATTCAGATGTGCCGAAGACCGCGTTCAGAACAAGGTATAGGCATTATGAATTCCTTGTTATGTCGTTTGGATTAACAAATGCTCCTGCAGTTTTTATGGACTTGATGAATCAAATCTTCCGACCGTATTTAGATAAGTTTGTGGTTGTATTTATTGATGACATCCTAATTTATTCCCGAGATGAGTCTGAGCATGCCGAACATTTAAGAATTGTATTATAGACTTTGAGAGATAAGAAATTGTTTGCCAAATACAACAAAAGTGAGTTTTGGCTCCGAGAAGTCAGATTTTTGGGACACATTATTTTAGCAGAAGGTATACGGGTTGATCCGAGTAAGATTACGATAGTTGTTGATTGGAAACCACCAAGAAATATATATGAACTTAGAAGCTTTTTGGGCTTGGCCAGTTATCATCGATGTTTTGTTAAGGGATTTTCGATGATTGCTACACCTATGACCAGATTTTTACAAAAAGATGTGAAATTTGAGTGGTGTGAGAAATGTCAACAGAGTTTTGAACAGTTGAAAGCGTTGTTGACTGAGGCACCAATGTTAGTGCAACCTGAGTCAGGAAAAGAGTTTGTGATTTTCAGCGACGCATCATTGAACGGTTTAGGTTGTGTGTTGATGCAAAAGGATAAAGTGATAGCTTATGCCTCGAGATAGTTGAAGCCACACGAAAAGAATTATCCTGTGCACGACTTGGAACTAGCCACTATTGTGTTTGCTTTAAAAATTTGGAGACACCCTTTATTCAGTGAGAAGTGTCACATCTTTACTGATCACAAGAGTTTAAAGTTTTTAATGACTTAGAAAGATTTGAATTTGCGACAATGGAGATGGCTCGAACTATTGAAATATTATGCATAAGTGATCGACTATTACCCGGGGAAAATGAACATAGTTGTAGATGCTTTAAGTTGAAAGTCTTTGTTTGCTTTGAGGGCAATGAATACATGGTTAACCTTATCTGATGATGGATCGATTTTGGCTGAGCTGAAAGCTAGACCAGTATTTCTTCAACAAATTTACGAAGCTCAATAAGGTGATAATGAGTTGCAAGCTAAAAGAGTTCAATACAAATCGAATAGTGATTTAGAATATCAGATTGGATCCGATGATTGTTTGAGGTTCCGAGGTAGGATTTGTGTACCGAGAGATACTGAACTGATTCAAAAAATTCTTCATAAGGCACATAATGGTTGTCTATCTGTTCATCCTGGGAGTACAAAGATGTATAACGATTTGAAGAAATTGTATTGGTGGTCAGGCATGAAATGAGATATTTCAGAGTTTGTAACGAGATGCTTGATTTGTCAACAAGTGAAAGCTGAACATCAAGTGCCTTCGGGTTTACTTTAGCCTGTGATGATACTCGAGTGGAAATGGGATAGAGTTATGATGGATTTTGTATCGGGGTTAATTCTAACTCCGAAAAAGAAAGATGTTGTTTGGGTTATTGTTGATAGGTTGAAGAAATCGACTCATTTCATTCCGGTACGTACTGATTATTCACTTGATAAACTAGCTAAATTGTACCTTAGTGAGATTGTTAGATTGCACGGGGTGCCTACTTCTATTATTTCGGATAGAGATCCGAGGTTTACGACTTGATTTTGGAAGAAATTGCAAGAAGTGTTGGGTACGAAGTTGAATTTTAGTACCGCATTTCATCTCCAAACTGACGGTCAATTTGAGAGGGTAATTCAAATTCTAGAAGATATGCTTCGCTGTTGTGTTTTAGAGTTCGAAGGTAGTTGAGAGAAATATCTACCGTTGGTAGAATTTGCTTATAATAATAGTTTTCAATCAAGTATAAGGATGGCACCATATGAAGCATTGTACGGTCGCAAGTGTCGAACTTCGCTGTATTTGACAGAGCTTAGTGAGAAACAGATTCATGGGGTTGATTTGGTCAGAGAAATTGAAAAGAAAGTGAAAATAATTTGTGATTGTTTGAAAATAGCTTCGGATCAACAGAAATCGTACGCGCATTTGAAACGGAAGGATATTGAATTTCAGGTTGGTGATAAGGTGTTTCTAAAAGTGTTACTGTGGAAGAAAATTCTTAGATTTGGTCGTAAAGGCAAGTTGAGTCCACGTTTCGTTAGGCTGTACGAGATTATTGAAAGAGTAGGGCCAGTGGCATATCGACTAGCTTTGCCGTTAGAGTTAGAAAGGATCCATAATGAATTTCATATGTCGATGTTGTGATGATATCGATCAGATCCATCGCATGTACTTTCACCGTTAGAGATTGAGATTCGACCCGATATGACATATGGTGAAAAACTGATCAAAGTGTTAGCTCGAGAGGTTAAACAGTTGAGAAATAAAAGCATAGCTCTAGTGAAAGTTTTGTGGCAACGACATGGGGTTGAAGAGGCTACGTGGGAACCCGAGGAAGCTATGAGAAAATAGTACCCTAACCTCTTTTCTGGTAAGATTTTCGGGGACGAAAATCCCTAAGGGGGGAGTATTGTAATAGCCTGTTATGGGTCAAATCAGAATAGTGGCTCCGGGACCACAAATCCAAAGTAGAAATATTTATTTTATTACTATTTTAAGGTCTACAGCGTGATAGAATAATAGTGTGAAAATTTTGTTAAGAAATTTTTTCGTTTGAGTACTCAATTTGACTAGAAGGACTAAATTGCAATAGGTGTAAAACTTGAATTCTATAGATTAAGGTGTCTAATTACTATGAAATTTTAATTGGAGGTCCTTATGTGGCAATTAGACCATTGTTTAAATTGTAGGACAAAAGTGGACATTGTTAGGTGAAATTTTAAAGTTATGCATTAAGGATATTTTAGTAATTTGGTAAATAAAGACAAAATTAACTAAAATAAAAGTGTCCATCTTCTTCAATTTCATCCCCCATGGCCAAAAATTTCAAGGAGACCATAACTTGGGTTTGGCCAACTTTCAAGCTCGATTATAAGTTTGTTCTTGTTCCTTTTTTAATTGTTTCTACATTTTTAAGGTCGTGGTAACTTGATCTAGCTATTTCAAGGACTAATTTGAGAGAAAGTTAAAGTCTAAAATTTTACCCATGTTGAATATGTTTTTATTTTGATGTTTGATGGTAGAAAATGCATGTTAGTTGTTAGTTAAACAACATTTGTAAAGTGATTTTCGATAAAAACGTCAAATAGGGACTTATTTGTAAAATGTTGTAAAATGTGTGGAAAAATATGAATAAATGAGAAATGTGGGCTGTTATGAGTAAGGGTAAGGTTCGACTAGGCTTTGGTTGAGAAGAAATTGAAAGCAGTTCATTTTTACGAGCCTAGGGACTAATTTGTAAAATGATGAAATGTTAGGGGTAAAAATATAATTTTTGCCATAATGTGTTTTTGGACTATATTGAATAATGTGATGATTAAATAAGTTAAATTTGACATTATAGATTAAGAAAAACGAAGTTTGGATCTAGACTGGGGGAAAAACAAAATAATTGACGAAGAGATTTCTTTTGCCGTTTTTGCATCCAAGGTAAGTTCTTATGTAGATAAGCTTTATTACAATTGCATTTTAAATGCTTTAATTTTGTATGAATTGTGTAAACGACTCTACGGACATGTTCGACGACGTTTTGGCAAGCAAGAAATCTCAATCGAACCTTAGGAATAGATTAGGATACAAATTACATATCACTAGGGTATTATGTTATGTGATCTAGGTACTGGTCCTGTACGTCCTACCGGTGGTTGAGCATACCTGCCTATGTTGCGGTTACTTGACAGCTTGTGTGAGTAGCACCGTGTAGCTACATCATGACTGACAGCTTGTGTGAGCAGGCCTGTTGATGGCTTGAGAGCGAGCAAATATGTGTTATGAGATAGAGGTAGCAATGGCTACATATGTGACACCTTGTGTGTAAGGTTTCCCGAGTATCTGATATTATTATTTCGAGTGGTTCATTGGGTATGCGAACAATGAGAGTAAGTATGAAATTATTACGAGATGGTACAAGTATGTACATAAAGCTTATGATTACTAAATTCGTGAAATGATGATTTCAACGTAAGTTTGTGATGGAATGAATTATGGTCATGAGATTATGGTAAATTACGTTATCTTATATTATATTACTTGAATGTAAAATGTATGGTAAGATTTGCTTATTTCTTTCATACGAGCTTACTAAGCTATATAGCTTACTCCATTTTATTTTCTAATGTTTTATAGTGTTACCAAGCTAGTTCAGATTAGAGATCGTCGAAGATCGCATCACACTGCCAAACTGTCATTTTGGGTATAGATGATTTTAAACATTTTGAGTATATGGCATGTATAGGGACTTGGTCATTTTGAGTATATGTGTCATTATGAATTTGGCCAAATGTGTTGGCTTATATTTGTTTAAAAGGTGATTTAGTATTTAGCCATGTAATAGGCTTATTTTGACTAAACTTAACAATTTTTCTAAGCTATAAAGGTCACGTGCCCGTGTGAACAGGCTGTGGCAAAACATAGCATACATACTGACTTATCCACACGGCCACAAGACACACCCGTGTGTTTAGCCCGTAGTCGAAACTGACTTGGACACACGGCCTGGCACACACTCGTGTGTGTGCGACCGTGTGGTTTTCCCAAGCTCATTTCGAAATGGCCCTCGAGCAACACGGAAGAGACACACGCCTGTGTCCCTACCCGAATGGACAAAAATAGGCCATTTACAAGGCCAATATGCCACCCATTTGGGTCCTCTCTACAATTCCGAAATCAAGCATCATATAAGCAATATTTCCAGCAAATTTCAACTCCAAACATGTATCAACCAATCCATAATATCATCAACCAATTTCATGTTCATTCACTATACTAAAACATACCAAAATCACATGTCAAACATTACCAAATTCTCAACTATAAAAATACCAAAATGACCATTTCACTTGGCCATATATATAACTCAAAGTTCAAGCTGAATCATATAATCAATTACACCATACATATAACCATGAAACATACTTCCCAGAATGAGCTTAAAACATAACTGAATATACACAATATTAGCATCATGATTAAGCCATTTTCGCATGGCTATATATATACACAAATCAAAATGAACCATCTCAAAACTAGCCTATACATGCCACATTACCAAAAATCAAAGCTTTTATTTACCGAAGCGATAACCAGATAGTGTAATGACGTCTCCTATGACTTCCAACCCGAGCAAGTCTCTGAAACTTTATAGACATGGGAAAAGCACATAGAGTAAGCTTTGAAAGCTTAGTAAACCATAAGCAAATAAATTATTTCAATGATATTTATAAATCAATATCATTAAACCAAATTTAACAAATCTCAATCATATAAATGAAGCTTGCACATATTTATTACATCGCAAAACAAATCATAGTCATTTATTACAAATCATACATAAAATTTATATCAACTTCTTCATAAACACTTTCGAACTTGAACATCCATAATTCCCTTATTCATGTAAATCAAATTTGCATATATGAACCATATAGCCAACTCAACCATTTTAATTTCATCATCTATTCAAGTTTTCGAACCAGAAATCATATATCAAAACCATGTTTCATATTTCATAAATCTCATGTCCGAAACATAGAACCAAAATTTCATATAACAAGCCTATATAACACATCATTCATTTATATACATTCATATCATTCATTGTCATATATTTCACATATAATCATATGATACATACTCACCTTTCGATTATGAATTTCATAACAAATCACACATATCTGAATAGGATACAATTTCACATGGTTATTCAATTCTTGGAATGCTCGTTGAACCGTTCGGAATAAATAAGGATACTCAGATAGCACATAAGCTCGTACAATGCCAACATCCCAGACGTGGTCTTACATGTAATCAAATATCGATGCCATTGTCCTAGACAGGGTTTTACACGAAATCATATATGATGCCAATGTCCCAGACATGGTCTTACACGTAAATCACAAATCGGTACCAACGTCCCAGACGTGGTCTTACAGGATAACACATATTGGAATCCTATGTCATGACATATGTACCCTAACTATTCCTATGGTTCAAACGGGGCTTTTCAGATGTTGTCACATTATCAAAACTTTCTCAATTTCACCTATTCGAACAATCCATGATTGGAACAGATTCTTCAAAGCTCGATTCAATTAGGCATCACACATATATATATATATATATATGTAGATATATATTTCTTTACAACTCAATTCAGCACATATAATGCACATACATTTCAATTTAACAACATTTATTTACTTATGAACTTACCTCGTACTAACACGTACAGACCGAAACGACTATTCGATAATTTTCGACTTTCCCCGATCCAAATCTTATTTCCTCATTTTTTTTATCTATTTCAATACAAATTAAACTTATTTAATCATATAATCAAATTCATCTAAAAACACATAAATGGGCTAATTACACTTTTGCCCCTGATATTTTACATTTTTTGCAATTTAGTCCCTATTCACAAAACACAAAAATATTCAAAATTTGACCACACCCATGCTTGGCCGAATTTTACTAAGGTCCCTAGCAGCCCATTTCTTTCATTTATTTCACATTTTAACCCCTCAATTTACAAAATTTACAATTTAGCCCAAATTACTCAAATTCATCAAAAATTCAAATACAAAACATATTTATCTATCATCAAGCTTCCATATTTCATCAATTAACAATTCAAAACTCAAAAAATCAACAATGTCATAACTAAAAATCATCATCAAATTCTGAAATTGAGGTATGGACTTGATAAAACACAGAGCAACGATCTCAAAAACGTAAAAATTATAAAAAAATCGAGTAAAAATAAATCTTGAATCAAGCTTGGATCATGGCCGAATATTTGAAAGCTTAAACCCCCTTTTTCTTTCTCAAGTTTCAGCAATGGTGATTAAAAAGATGAACAAATGATGTTTTGTTTTATTATAATACATATTGTTCATAATTTACCTTTTTAACCTTTATAAATTGATATGAAAACTTTATAATCAATGTCCATAACCGTCCATGCTTATGTTCAATGGCTAAATTACAACATAAGGCCCCACATAATAAAAGCCATAGCAATATAGCAATTTAACAATTAGCAAGTCATTTTTGCATTTTACGCGATTAAGTCCTTTTTCACAAATTGACACTAAAACGATAAAATTTTCATACGAAAATTTTACACATATCAATTCACATACTTTAAGCATAGAATATAGCATTAAAATATTTTTTTGACTCGGATTTGTGGTCTTGAAACCACTGTTCTGACTAGGGTCTAAACTGGGCTGTTACAACTCTCCCCCTTAGGGATTTTCATCCCCGAAAATCTTACCAGAAAGTAGATTAAGAATTATTTTTCACATAGTACATTTCAAATTCACACATGGCTTCAAATTTCATATCTACTTAATTTCACAACAAAGATTCTGATCTTTCTTCTGCTATACATCATATCAAGCTGAAACTGTTTATAACTGTACTGATTTACTTTCATTTTCTGCTCAATTTTCATTGATGAATTAAAACCCGTGAATCCTTTTTCTCACAAATCTCTATCCCGAAACAACGGAGTTCGGTAATTGCAACCATACGATACCTCAAATAATGTCATTTTTATAATCACATGATAACTTATCAAACAATAATAGTCTTTCTTAGTTTCTTTCAAACTCTAAAACACCGTGCCAAATAATTATTTTGAAAATTTTCAAAACAACCTCGTATTCACAGCTTACTGTAGTTTCTCCCAGAATTACCAGATAAATTTTAGATTTTAATCTGAAACTATGATGTCTGACACCATGTGCAAACTGACAATCTCTGTACGAATAACTCAGCTGATTTATCAAAAGAGAAATCCATGCGTACAGAAAAACTTATTCAGACAGTTAACCATAATTCATATAACATCTATCTTTTGCAATGATAAGAGATAATTCCAATACAAAATTCATCAAAATCTATTTCACCATTACTCAGATATCAAAACATACTGAAGTAATCCTGAAGATGCTTAATAATTAACTTTAACTTGTTGATAGCTTAGACATTTAAAAGTGAGGTCAGAAATATTACGTTTTATACCAATTATCAATACCACTTTCTCAGATTATCATGCATCTTGTTACTCTTGTATGAACAGTCTAACTGACACTATGAGCCTCTTGCAACAATGGTTATAAAATCTCAGAGCTTCTTGGTATACACACTCTATTTCAAAGCAACAAGCAATCATCAATTCCACATCTGAAGTTCTGAATCAGAAATCAATTTATGTTGAACCCTTTTTTAACTTATAATTTGATAACATATTTCTAAGTTTTACGAATTCACTTAGTAAGCATCAATTTAACTTCTAATCTAGCTAACATATAATTATCCTCTAATAAGATCAATCACGTATTCATCGTTCATAAAGCACCCAAAATTTTCTTATTCAAATCATTCGAAACTATAATCATTTCTCTTAGATAATAATATTTACTTATATACTCAAAAGTTTTTCGATGATTCAAGCTAGCTTTGCTGTGCCAAGTTCGGATCTCACTCTGCAACGTCAAACATTTTAAACTCCTGTAATCATCAATTATGTCACTTAACTCTTTTCATGCAGCTTTAACCATATGGAATCACATGATATCTCTGTACACTCTATTATTAGAACACACTTCAAACTATTCATTGACGCATGACTGAAGATCATAAACTTTTTCTTCAAATTAGTCTGAACCAGTACTGATGTTCCTGTCGACAATATCTCCATGCAAAAAGGAAAACTTCAACAATCAAACTAACTTTAATTTACCACAACATTTCTTAGATAGAATTGTTCCGATAGATATAATTTTGTATCAAGTCTTTAAGAATATGAATTCTTCCTCCAGACTATCCTTCAATTTACACATGTGTGTTCAAAGTTTATGTCCAATCCGGTGGGTAGATTCAAACACATATAACCCAATTAACTCTTCAATTAAATAATTTCAGATTAGATTAAACTACTGAATCGGTCTTTTCGACGAAATATTTTCTTCTGGTTAAAAATAATAACTCAGACATATCATTATATAGATGCCACAATCATCAAATAGAAATCATAATGTCATAATAAAGCCGACGTCTTACCCGTAACAATAGATAATATCCCAACTGTTAATAATGCATTTGAGCCCAGAAGAAAATCAAATATGAATTGAACAGCAACCAATGCAGAAGTACAACTTTTTTAACTCTGATAAAGGTACTACAATACTTCCCAAATTTTAGAACAGAAATTATGATTATAATAGATATAGCCATTTCCATCAAATAGATATCTCTTATAGATAATCACATAGAATCATAAGAAAACCAGAATAGAAAAATTTTCAACATCTGTAGCTACACAGAATATCAGAAAATTACTACCCATATAGAATGATATCAACTCCGATGATATCCCAGAAAATGTCCAGAAAGAACAATATCACTCATAAATACTAGAATCCACAGTAACAAAAGCTATATAATCTTCACATATTATCAACAGAAGAATAGCCAATAGAAATAGAGTATTAGCATCATACAAATTTTACCGTCGACTTTCATATCCACTCAATGGAATAAATACCAGAGAAAGACATAGCAATGTCGAACATAACTCAAATAGACCAACGATACTTTCGTCTATTAGCATGTTTAGCTAATGTTCTCATACGATAATAATTCTTTTTGAAACTAAACCGTCACATATACTTCTAAAGATAAATGTACACATAGAATGTCCAGAAGAAGTCATAATAACCGCCGACTATAACCACTACACTCAGCCATCAATAAAATTCAATCATTATTTAACTGTCTAATTCTGTCATCATTTAGTTCATATTATCCCATCAATAACAAAAATAAATTCAAAAGAATTTTTAGTTAATACCTTTCTTTAGATATCTTACCTGAATACTTTTATTTCTTTGAATTCAACTTCTTTGTTAATAGTGACTTTGCATAATTTGAATAGTCTTCAAAACTTTTCAATGTTTTCTTTAGTACTATCTTCATTTGCTGATTCATTCACTTTTCTGACCACATTATTAATCTTCCAAACATAGACTTCTGTAATTCCACA
Organism: Gossypium longicalyx; assembly: GCA_025698465.1. NCBI lineage: Eukaryota > Viridiplantae > Streptophyta > Magnoliopsida > Malvales > Malvaceae > Gossypium > Gossypium longicalyx. The sequence continues at coordinate 47,882,545 of CM046995.1, forward strand.
CTCATCGGCTTATTCAACCTAGATCTTACAGATTTCATTATAACATTTTACTGATAAGGGGGTGAGGGTAGTAAAGCCTCAAATTTAACTCTTTCATACATGCACTTAACACATACTATCACAAATAGTCAGTTCATTTCTAGTTTCACATTCTCAAAACATTTAATAAACATTTGCTTTTAATCACTTTTGTTCTTAACACATAGTTCATATGCCAACTCAAATCACTAAGATCAAAGCATTTCATATAATAATCATAATCCAATTGTCATAACCTATATACTCATATAATTATAACATTTATCAATAACAGTATGTCATACTCTTTGATACGTACCTTTATGAGTTTCAACTCATAATCAATATATTTCCATTCAAACATTTGAGTACACATTCTGTACTATAAGAATTAGCTCGGTTGAAAAACTTATCTGTCTCATCAAAATAATTTTCGTCAGAGTCGGGAGATATCACACTATTGCAGGTTAAATGTGGCATGTATGGCTAAACTCACATTAGCTATGTTAGTCCTAGAACTGACTAAATCATAGCTCTGATACCAACCAAAAGTAACACCCCTAACCCGTATCCATCGCTGGACTAGAATTAAGAGGCATTACCAGACATATCGGAACATTTCGCAATCATTTCACAATCAAAAGTCATGCATGGTCATATCATAGTCAAACATCAACATTAAGTCCCTTTCTTAGGTTAATGAGACCGTAAACTTGCATTAGGAAGAGGTAGGGACTAAACTGAACACATACAAAATATTTCTAAAACTTAACAATTTTTCTATGTTATAAAGGTCACACGCCTGTGCAAACAGGCCGTGTGCCTCACCCAGTATTAGACACGCCTGTGTGTCTTAAGTCATGGTGAAACAGGGCATACATACTGACTTATCCACACGGCCACAATACACGCCCGTGTGTTTAGCCTGTGGTTGAAACTGACTTGGACACACGGCCTAGCACATGCCCATGTGTGCGTGACCGTGTGGTCTGCTTAGGCTCATTTCGAAATGGCCCCTCGAGCAACACGACAGAGACATACGCTCGTGTCCCTGCCTGAATGGGCAAAAATAGGCCATTTACAAGGCCAATATGCCACCCATTTGGGTCTTCCCTACAATTCCAAAATCAAGCATCATATATGCAACATTTTCAGCCAATTTCAACTCTAAACATGTATCAACCAATCCGTAATATCATCAACCAATTTCATGTTCATTCACTATACTAAAACATACCAAAATCACATGTCAAACATTACCAAATTCTCAACTATAAAAAAACCAAAATGACCATTTCACTTGGCCATATATATAACTCAAAGTTCAAGCCGAATCATATAATCAATTACACTATACATATAACCATGAAACATACTTCCCAGAATGAGCTTAAAACATAACTGAATATACACAATATTAGCATCATGATTAAGCCATTTTCGCATGGCTATATATATATACACAAATCAAAATGAACCATCTCAAAACTAGCCTATACATGCCACATTACCAAAAATCAAAGCTTTTATTTAACGATGCAATAACCAGATAGTGTGATGACGTCTCCTATGACTTCCAACCCGAGCAAGTCTCTGAAACTTTATAGACATAGGAAAAACACATAGAGTAAGCTTTGAAAGCTTAGTAAGCCATAAGCAAATAAATCATTTCAATGATATTTATAAACCAATATCATTAAACCAAATTTAACAAATCTCAATCATATAAATGAAGCTTGCACATATTTATTACATCGCAAAACAAATCATAGTCATTTATTACAAATCATACATAAAATTTATATCAACTTCTTCACAAACACTTCCGAACTTGAACATCCATAATTCCCTTATTCATGTAAACCAAATTTGCATATATGAACCATATAGCCAACTTAACCATTTTAATTTCATCATCTATTCAAGTTTTCGAACCAAAAATCATATATCAAAACCATGTTTCATATTTCATAAATCTCATGTCCAAAACATAGAACCACAATTTCATATAACAAGCCTATATAACACATCATTCATTTATATACATTCATATAATTCATTGTCATATATTTCACATATAATCATATGATACATACTTAACTTTCGATTCTAAATTTCATAACAAATCACACATATCTGAATAGGATACAATTTCACATGGTTATTCATTTCTTGGAATGCTCGTTGAACCATTTGGAATTAATAAGGATACTCGGATAGGACATAAGCTCGTACAATGCCAACATCCTAGACGTGGTCTTACATGTAATCAAATATCAATGCCATTTTCCCAGACAGGGTTTTACACGAAATCATATACGATGCCAATGTCCCAGACATGGTCTTACACGTAAATCACAAATCGATGCCAACGTCCCAGACGTGGTCTTACAGGATAACACATATTGGAATCCTATGTCATGACATATGTACCCTAACTATTCCTATGGTTCACACGAGGCTTTTTAAATGTTGTCACATTATGGAAACTTTCTCAATTTCACCTATTCGAACAATCCATGATCGGAACAGATTCTCCAAAGCTCGATTTAATTAGGCATCACACACACACACACACATATATTTCTTTGCAACTCAATTCAGTACATATGATACACATACATTTCAATTTAACAACATTTATTTACTTATGAACTTACCTCGTACTAACACGAATAGACCGGAATGACTATTCGATAATTTTCGACTTTCCCCGATTCAAATCTAATTTCCTCCTTTTTTTTGATCTAATTCAATACAAATTCAACTTATTTAATCATATACTCAATCAAATTCATCTAAAAACACATAATGGGCTAATTACACTTTTGCCCCTAATATTTCACATTTTTTACAATTTAGCCCCTATTTATAAAACACAAAAATATTCAAAATTCGACGACACCCATGCTTGGCCAAATTTTACTAAGGTCCCTAGCAGCCCATTTCTTTCATTTATTTCATATTTTAACCCCTCAATTTACAAAATTCACAATTTAGCCTAAATTACTCAAATTCATCAAAAATTCAAATACAAAACATATTTATCTATCATCAAGCTTCCATATTTCATCAATTAATAGTTCAAAACTCAAAAAATCAACAATGTCATAACTCAAAATCATCATCAAATTCTGAAATTGAGGTATGGGCTTGATAAAACACAAAGCAACGATCTCAAAAACGTAAAAATTATAAAAAACAGACTAAAAACGAACCTTGAACCAAGCTTGGATCATGGCCGAATATTTGAAAGCTTAAAACCCCCTTTTCTTTCTCAAGTTTCGATAATGGTGATTAAAAAGATGAACAAATGATGTTTTGTTTTATTATAATACATATTATTCATAATTTACCTTTTTAACCTTTATAAATTAATATGAAAACTTTATAATCAATGTCCATAACCGTCCATGCTTATGTTCAATGGTTAAATTACAACATAAGGCCCCACATAATAAAAGCCATAGCAATATAGCACTTTAACTATTAGCAAGTCATTTTTGCATTTTACGCGATTAGGTCCTTTTTCACAAATTGGCACTCATACGATAAAACTTTCATATGAAAATTTCACACATATCAATTCACATACTTTAGGCATAGAATATAATATTAAAATATTTTTCTGACTCGGATTTGTGGTCTTGAAATCACTGTTCTGACTTGGGTCTAAACCGGGCTGTTACAGTAAGCCTATTTATATAAGTAAATGTGCCAATGCCTTTTGTTTATGTGTTTTTATGCTTCACTATATGTTTATTTATGGCTATATAGCTTTGTTGTTAAATGATTGAGTTTGGTTCATTGGTATGCTAAAAGATCTATGATACAATGCATATTAATGGTAGCCATATTGAAGCTTGTAGAATGTGAGTGGTATGATTTGGTTTGTAAAATATGTTGTTGTAAGTATGTTAGGTATTGAAATGACATGTTTTAGCCTTGACCGTGGATGTTTTTCTTGTCTAAGTATGCTATGATTTGTGCCATTTGATGTTGTGTATGTGTGTGCAAATGAGGGTGGCAAATTGGCTTTGTAGATAGCCTTTACTTTTGTCCACACAGGTAGACACACAGGTGTGTGTCTAGGCCGTGTATGACATCCAGCCTGCCCCATGAGCATGTGTTTCAGCCATATGTCTCTTGCACCTTAATTTTGAGAAACAGAATGCCCAGAATTGAGCACACGGGTAGAGACACGGGCGTGTGTCTCAGCCATGTGAGGAACACGACCTCGGATATGGGCATGTGTCTGGTCGTGTGAAGTCTGCACCTATTTTATGAAATTTAGTTAATCAGATGGCCTAGCACACGGGCGTGTGGCTTGGCCGTGTGACTTCAATTTGTTCATGCCTTGTAAAGTAGAGAGTTACACGGGTTAAGGACATGGGCTTGTGTGACCACACGGCCTGCCCACACGGGCATGTCCCAAACCACACGGGCGCGTGACCCCTGTACATGGCAAAAATCTTCTAAGTTTTGTAAAAATTTCCTAAGTCCTTGGTTTAATCCTGGACCACTTCCAACACATGTTTTGGGACTCGTAGGCTCGTATTAGGGACTTTATGACTAAATGTAAATGGTTTTTAATTTGGTTGAAATTTATGACTCAGAATTGTATGATTGTTGCGATGTAAGTCTCGTAACACCTCGTAACCCTGTTTCAGTGTCGAATACGGGTGAGGGGTGTTACACACTCCCATTGTGTAACACTTCTTACCAGACCTGACTGACGAGCCCTGAGTACTGGATGCTATAACAACCTGAATTAACACAACAAATTAATTAGAGTTATTATCTCAAATAGGCTGATACTTTCAATGTACGATTTGAGATGTCAACTATAATCCATGCCATTAAAGAATTGGCCCCTATAGATTTGCTAATTTAACTAATCTAACATTGTTTACTTCTCCACAGAACTTAATACAAAATCTTCCAAATTTTACTCCCTAAGGCATTGCCTCTACGTGTAATGCCCCCTTACCCGAGACCAACGCCGGAGTCGAGTATGAGACATTACTAAACTTATTTTAGCATTTAAACAAGTTCAAACAATTCTCATAGTAAACTGTCCATCTGCGTCACAGTAGCTAAAAAAATCATATCTCGAGTTACAAAACTCGAAATACAATTCCGTTAATTTTCCATGAAACTAGACTCATATATCTACTTAATAATTGTTTTCTAGAATTTTTGGCTCGGCCAATTAGTATAGTTTATTAGTTAAAGTCTCCCCTATTTTAGGGTTTAGCTATTCTGACCCTTGTGTATTACGTATCAAATATATCCTTTTACAGAGTTTCAATGACTATGCGATTTGTTTCTCATAAAACTAGACTCAATAAGGATTTCATACATGTAAAGTAAAACTCCTGATTGTTTTTGTACAATTTATGGTGAATTTCTAAATTCAGAACAGGGGATTCAGAGATCGCTCTGACCCTATTCCACCAAAACTTAAATCTCTCATAAAATATAACTCATTTACGTGTTTCGTTTCTTCCATATGAAACTAGACTCATCAAGATTAGATTCCACAACTTATTCATCATTTAATTCCATTTCTACTATTTTTAGTGATTTTTCAAATTCACGTCACTACTGCTGACTGATTCTGTTTTGTGGCCAATTTTACCTTTCCAAGGATTCTCATGGTTTAGTTAAGACATAAAGCATACATGTTATCATATATAGACTTGATTAGCCAATCCAATAGCAGATCATTCTCAAAAATTTCCATTCCATCCATGGGCCATATCGTAAGATTATACACACAAAATGATTGGAATGCTATACATGCCATATTTCCAAAAATTACAAGTCATTATACCGCAATTGTCCAGTGATGGTGTGAGCGTGCCTCCGACCGTCCCGATCTCCAAATTGACTTGTCAAAACTTCAAAGAATAAAAATATGAGAGTAAGCATAGATGCTTAGTAAGTCCATATGCAAATAACAAATAACTTAACAAAGCAACTATACCAACCAACATTAGCATAATATCACCAAAACATATATCACATTTCTATTCATCATTCATCATCTTACCATATTATTGTTGTCGTATCAAGTCTCAACTCGAGGGTTAAGTACATACCTGTCCAAAGTGCCCATTCCACAACACTTACCAATACGTCACTTGCATCTTGAGTATTCTTCCATTTTACTAGAATTTTACCCGTTGAACACATCGGAATATAATTCAGATACATGGAAAGTTTGGACATAAGTGCCACATATGTAGCCAAGCTACCATGTAACCCGCCCATAAGCGAACTCGGACTCAACTCAATGAGCTCAGGCGTTCGTATCCATAAGTGAACTCGGACTCAACTCAACGAGCTCGGATGCCTAGTTACATCTCACGAACTCGGACTCAACTCAACGAGTTCGGACATTTGCATCCATAAGTGAACTCGGACTCGACTGAACGAGTTCGGATGCCTCATAATTCTCACGAACTCGGAACGCAACTCAACGAGTTCAGATCTCAATTTCCTAGTGACATGTCACTTGTATCCTAATCTATTCCTAATGTTCAAACGGGCTTTTTCTCAATTACACATCTTTGCCGTCTTCCACAGAATGTCGAAACCGATACTCAGTAACAATTCATATTTATCAAGTAGCATACATAATTTGAATATTACTCAATAATAACCACAAAGCATAATATTTCATAATATTAATCATCATATCATATAAATATCATTAAATTACTTAAAATGAAAATTATGTTACCACATTTACACATGAACTTACCTCGGTACAATATGTTAGAAATCAAGCCTATTCCTCGGAAACTTTATTTTTCCCTCGATCACAACTTGAATCTCGTTTCTCTTGATCTATAATAAAAAATTTAGCTTTTTTAATACTCACATTTATTAAAACAGTCCTTGACTCAAACTTTGTAAAAATTACATTTTTGCCCCTAAACTTTTGCATATTTACACTTTTGCCCCGAAGCTCGAAAATTAAAATTCATCCTATTTTCTTATATTTTATGACATGCTGATCATTTTTTTCTTCTATAGCAACATCAAATTCACACTCTATCATGTATTTATGAACATTAGGTATTTTCTGGAGATTTTGTCGCGTTTACTCATTTTCACGTAAAATCGCTTAGCAAAAGTTGTTTATCACAATTTCAAGTTTCATATTCTACCATAAAACATCAAAATAAACACATTTCACCTATGGGTATTTTTCAAAATATAAACCCTAGGTTAAATTATTGCTAGGATAAGCTAAATCAAGTTACCGGGACTCCAAAAACGTAAAGAACATTAAAAACAGGGCTTGGAATCACTTACTATGGAGCTTGGAAGCTTGAAACAAACCCTAGCTACGGAGAACCCTTGAAATTTTGTCCTAATGAAGAAGATGCACATATTTTGCCATCTTTTTCCTTTTTTTAATCTTTTAATTACCAAATGACTAAAATACCCTTCATTACTAAACTTTTAAAATTTCCATCCATGTCCAATTTTTGTCCAAAACTTAGAAATTGGTAAAATTGCTATTTAAGACCTCATAATTAATATTCCAAAGCAATTTCATACTAAAAACTTCTAGAATGCAAGTTTTGCAACTTATTCAATTTAGTCCCTAATTTCAAATTAATCACTTTATGCATAGAATTTCTTCACGAAATTTTCACACAATCATGCAATCATATCATAGACCTAAAAATAATCAGAAAATAATTATTTCTCTCTTGGATTTGTGGTCCCGAAACTACTATTCCAATTAGGCCCTAATTCGGGATATCACAACACTCCCCCCTTTTTGGATTTTCGTCCCCGAAAATCTTACCAGTAAACAGGTGTAGGTATTGATTCCTCATAGTTTCCTGGGGCTCGCATGTAGCCTCTTCTACCCCATGTTTTTGCCACAATACTTTGACGAGAGCTATACTTTTGTTTCTTAGTTGTTTGACCTCTCGAGCTGAAATTTTAACCGGTTCTTCATTGTAAGTCATATTCGGTTGCAACTCGATTTTCGTTGGTGAAATCACATGTGAAGGATCCGAACTATACCGACGTAACATCAATACATGGAACACCTCATGAATCTTCTCTAATTCCGGTGGTAGTGCTAACCGATATGCTACTGGTCCAATTCTTTCAATTATCTCATACGATCTAATAAAACGTGGACTCAATTTACTTTTCGACCGAATTTGAGAATCTTCTTCCATGGAGGCACTTTTAAAAACACTTTATCACCAACTTGGAACTCTATCTCTTTTCATTTCAAATCCGCGTAGGATTTTTGTCTGTCCGAAGCAGCTTTCAAACAATCTCGAATCACTTTTACCTTTTCTTCGGTTTCTTTGATTAGATCAACTCCGCAAATCTGGTTTTCTTTGAGTTCGGTCCAATATAGTGCTGTCTGACACTTGCGACCATACAACGCTTCATAAGGTGCCATTTTCAAACTCGTCTGATAACTGTTATTGTAAGCAAATTCTACCAGCGGTAAGTACCTTTCCCAACTACCTTGAAATTCTAATAAACAACATCTGAGCATGTCTTTAAGAATCTGAATTACTCTCTCTGATTGTCCATCAGTCTGTGGATGGAAATCAGTACTGAAATTTAACTTCGTACCTAATGCCTCTTGCAATTTTTTCTCAAATCGCGAAGTAAACCTCGGATCTCTATCCGAAATAATCGACAACGGTACTCCATGAAGTCTAACAATCTCACTGACATACAACTCAGCCAATTTATCAAGAGAATAATCAGTAAGTACCGGAATAAAATGAGTCGATTTAGTCAATCTGTCGACTATTACCCAAATGGCATCTTTCTTCTTCGGAGTTAATGGCAATCCTGACACAAAGTCCATGGTAATTCGATCCCACTTCCATTCGGGAATCATGATAGGCTGAAGTAGACCCGAAGGCACCTGATGTTCAGCTTTTACTTGCTGACAAATCATACATTCGATACAAACTCGGAAATATCTCTTTTCATTCCGTTCCACCAATACAATTTTTTCAAATCATTGTACATTTTTGTACTGCCCGGATGCATTGACAAACAACCACTGTGTGCTTCGTGCAAGATTTTCTGAATCAACTTATCATTCTTTAGTACACAAATTTGATCTTTAAACATCAAGTAACCATCAGAACCGATTCTGAACTCTGATCCCGTATCAGTTTCACGTTGCTTTCTCTTAGCTTGCAAATCTTTATCATTTTTCTGAGCTTCACAAATCTATTGTAAAAACATCGATCTTGCTCTCAACTCTGCTAGAATCGAACCATCATCAGATACTGTCAACTGAGTATTCATAGCTCTCAAAGCAAATAACGACTTTCTACTCAAGGCATCGATAACCACATTTGCTTTCCCCGGATGATAGTCAATCACAAGCTCGTAATCTTTCAATAATTCTAACCATCTCTGCTGTCTCAAATTCAAGTCTTTTTGTGACATCAAGTACTTGAGACTTTTGTGGTTGGAATATATTCGACGCTTTTCACCATACAAATAATGTCGCCAAATCTTCAAAGCAAACACTATAGCAGCCAGTTCCAAATCATGAGTCGGATAATTCCTTTCATGAGGTTTTAACTGCCTCGAAGCATAAGCCACAACCTTTCCCTCTTGCATAAGTACACATCCCAAGCCGCGTTAAAGAGGCATCACTATACACCACAAATTCTTTACTCGACTCTGGTTGTACCAACACTGGTGCTTGATCGATGAATCGTTTCAATTTCACAAAACTCTATTGACATTCTTCCGTCCACTCGAATTTAACATCCTTTTGGAGCAGTCTAGTCATAGGAGCCTTTCACAAATCGTCGATAATAACCAGCTAGACCCAAGAAACTTCTAACCTCAGTCACATTCTTCGGTGGTTTCCAATCAACAATAGCCGAAATTTTACTGGGATCAACCCGTATACCATCACCCGAAACAATATGACCCAAGAATCTGACTTCTCGAAGCCAAAACTCACTTTTACTAAACTTGGCATACAATTGTTTATCTCTCAAAGTTTACAAAACTATTCTCAAGTGCTCAGCATGCTCTGTTTCATCCTTCGAATAGATCAAGAAATCATCAATAAATACCACAACAAACTTGTCCAAGTATGGCCGAAATATGCGGTTCATTAAATCCATACACACAGCAGGAGCATTTGTCAAACCAAATGGCATAACTAAAAATTCATAATGGTTGTACCTTGTTCTAAAAGCAGTTTTAGACACATCTGACTCTTTTACTCGCAACTGGTAGTACCTTGACCTCAAGTCAATCTTTGAGAGCCACGTCGCTCCTTTCAACTGATCGAATAAATCATCAATTCTTGGCAATGGATACTTGTTCTTGATTGTCACCTATTTAACTACCAATAGTCTACACACAATCTCATTGAACCATCCTTCTTTTTCACAAATAATACGGGAGCACCCTAAGGTGAAAAACTCGATCTCACAAAACCTTTGTCAGTCAACTCTTGCAACTGTGACTTCAATTCTTTCAACTCTGTTGGTGCCATTCTATACGGAGCAATTGAGATCGGAGTTGTTCCCGGTATCAACTCAATACCAAATTCTACTTCTCTGATAGGAGGCAAACCCAACAACTCTTTTGGAAATACATCCACGAATTTACACACAATCGTCACTGATTCCATTTTTTTCTCAGATTCTTTTGTATTCAACACATACGCCAAATAAGCTTCATAACCCTTTTTCAAATATCTCTGAGCCGATATCGAAGTAATCACACTAGGCAATGCCTCTGATTCGTCCAGTTCAACTCGTAAAATTTCACCATTTTCACTTCAATTCAATAACTTTCTGTCTACAATTCACTATAGCATCATGCAATGTTAACCAATCCATACCCAAAATGACATCGAATTCATCAAACAACAACAACATCAAGTCGGCCGGAAAATAATGACCTCTAATCATCAAAGGACATTACTTGCATACTTTATCAACTATGACACATTTGTCTAACGAGTTCGACACTTTAACCATAAATTCTGTAGACTCAATAGGTATGTTCATATTAGACACCAATTTCATGCACACATACGAATGAGTAGAACCAGGGTCGATCAAAGTAATAACATTAAAATCATAAAGAGAGAAAGTACCGGTAATCACGTCGGGAGACGAAGCATCTTCACGCGCCCTTATGGCATAAGCTCTAGCCGGAGCTCTAGCTTCAGATTTAATCGCTGAATCTCTGACTACATTCTTGCTGCTTGCCTTATTCCCAACTCTTCTCGAAGATCTTCCTCTCGAAACTGCACTTTAGGTTTTGCACTCTGAAATTTTTCTTTCTCATTCATCTTCGGACAATCTTTAATGAAATGATATGGAGAAGCGCACCGGTAATAGGATCTATCATTAATTCTACATCGACCAAAATGACTTCTACCACATCTTTGGCACTCGGGTCCAACAAGTCTAGAATTTCCCAAGTCACTTTCTCTTTCGACACCACTGAAATCAATGTCTTCCACCAATAATAAGCCGAATCTCTCAACAAGGATATGTCACATTTCAAGCACTCTTCAGGTGTACAAGACAACTCATCAAATACCCAAATAGAATTCTCGAGCCAAAATTCTGTTTTCTCAAAGATCATCATCAATATTTGCCCCGAATTCTTGGCCCCTTGCTTGCAGTGCATCAGTCAACTGGGTTCTATGAAATCTCATCAGATCCATACATTGAGGCATCGGGGGTACAAGTTGAGGAATCAGGAGAGGTGGGGGAGGTTGAGCATTCGGGTTCGTACAAACGAACTCAGTGTACCATGCATTCATCATCTGGAGAAAGGCTTCTCGAGCCCCTTCTCCTCCTTGACCAACAGTAGGAGGTCGACTTTCAGTCGGCACCGCCCCTTCAGCAGGAGCTGGCGCATTGCTCTCTACATCATCATCCATAGCTGGATCGGGATCCATTTACTATAAAAAAATCATTTAAAAAAAATCAAGAGTCGTCACACTATCACAATATATAAATATGGCATGTATAGCAAAATCCGTAGTTACACCACGTTAGTCCGAGAACCGACTAAACCTACTCTGATACCATCAAATGTAACGCCCCCTTACCCGAGACCAACACCGGAGTCGAGTATGAGACATTACTAAACTTATTTTAGCATTTAAACAAGTTCAAACAATTCTCATAGTAAACTGTCCATCTGCGTCACAGTAGCTAAAAAAATCATATCTCGAGTTACAAAACTCGAAATCCAATTCCGTAAACTTTTCCTGAAACTAGACTCATATATCTACTTAATAATTTTTTTCTAGAATTTTTGGCTGGGCAAATTAGTACAGTTTATTAGTTAAATTCTGCACTATTTCAGGGTTCAGCTACTCTGACCCCTGTGTATTACGTATCAGATATCTCCTTTTACAGAGTTTCAATGACTATGATGTTTATTTCTCATAAAACTAGACTCGATAAGGATTTCATATATGTAGATTAAAACTCGTAATTGTTTTTGTACAATTTATGGTGAATTTCTAAAGTCAGAACAGGGGATTCAGAGATTGCTCTGACTCTATTCCACCAAAACTTAAATCTCTCATAAAATATAACTCATTTACGTGTTTTGTTTCTTCCATATGAAACTAGACTCATCAAGATTCAATTCCACAACTTATTCATCATTTAATTCCATTTATACTATTTTTAGTGATTTTTCAAATTCACGTCACTGCTGCTGACTGATTCTGTTTTGTGACCAATTTTACCTTTCCAAGGATTTTCATGGTTTAGTTAAGACATAAAGCATACATGTTATCATATATAGTCTTGATTAGCCATTCCAATAGCAAATTATTCTCAAAAATTTCCATTCCATCCATGGGCCATATCGTAAGATTATACACACAAAATGATTGGAATGCTATACATGCCATATTTCCAAAAGTTACAAGTCATTATACCGCAATTGTCCAGTGATAGTGTGAGCGTACCTCCGACCGTTCCGATCTCCGAATTGACTTGTCAAAACTTCAAAGAATGAAAAGATGAGAGTAAGCATAGATGCTTAGTAAGTCCATATGCAAATAACAAATAACTTAACAAAGCAACTATACCAACCAACATTAGCATAATATCACCAAAACATATATCACATTTCTATTCATCATTCATCATCTTACCATATTATTGTTGTCGTATCAAGTCTCAACTCGAGGGTTAAGTACATACCTGTCCAAAGTGCCCATTCCACAACACATACCAATACGTCACTTGCATCTTGAGTATTCTTCCATTTTACTAATATTTTACCCGTTGAACACATCGGAATATAATTCAGATACATGGAAAGTTTGCACATAAGTGCCACATAGGTAGCCAAGCTACCATGTAACCCGCCCATAAGCGAACTCGGACTCAACTCAATGAGCTCGGGCGTTCGCATCCATAAGTGAACTCGGACTCAACTCAACGAGCTCGGATGCCTAGTTACATCTCACGAACTCGGACTCAACTCAACGAGTTCGGACATTTGCATCCATAAGTGAACTCGGACTCGACTCAACGAGTTCGGATGCCTCATAATTCTCACGAACTCGGAATGCAACTCAACGAGTTCGGATCTCAATTTCCTAGTGACATGTCACTTGTATCCTAATCTATTCCTAATGTTCAAACGGGCTTTTTCTCAATTACACATCTTTGCCGTCTTCCACAAAATGTCGAAACCGATACTCGGTAACAATTCATATTTATCAAGTAGCATACATAATTTGAATATTACTCAATAATAACCACAAAGCATAATATTTCATAATATTAATCAATAATATTTCATAACATTTACACATAAACTTACCTTGGTACAATATGTTAGAAATCAAGCCTATTCCTCGGAAACTTTATTTTTCCCTCGATCACGACTTGAATCTTGTTTCTCTTGATCTATAATAACAAATTTAGCTTTTTTAATACTCACATTTATTAAAACAATCCTTGACTCAAACTTTGGCAAAATTACATTTTTGCCCCTAAACTTTTGCATATTTACACTTTTGCCCCAAAGCTCGAAAATTAAACTTCATCCTATTTTCTTATGTTTTATGACATGTTGATCATTTTTTTCCTTCTATAGCAACATCAAATTCACACTCTATCATGTATTTATGAACATTAGGTATTTTTACCGATTTTGTCGTTTTACTCATTTTCACGTAAAATCGCTTAGCAAAAGTTGTTTATCACAATTTCAAGTTTCATATTCTACCATAAAACATCAAAATAAACACATTTCACCTATGGGTATTTTTCAAAATATAAACCCTAGGTTAAATTATTGCTAGGATAAGCTAAATCAAGTTACCGGGACTCCAAAAACGTAAAGAACATTAAAAACGGGGCTTAGAATCACTTACTATGGAGCTTGGAAGCTTGAAACAAACCCTAGCTATGGAGAACCCTTGAAATTTTGTCCTAATGAAGAAGATGGACATATTTTGCCATCTTTTTCCTTTTTTTAATCTTTTAATTACCAAATGACTAAAATACCCTTCATTACTAAACTTTTAAAATTTCCATCCATGTCCAATTTTTGTCCAAAGCTTAGAAATTGGTAAAATTGCTATTTAAGGCCTCCTAATTAATATTCCAAAGCAATTTCATACTAAAAACTTCTAGAATGCAAGTTTTTGCAACTTATTTAATTTAGTCCCTAATTTCAAATTAATCACTTTATGCATAGAATTTCTTCACAAAATTTTCACACAATCATGCAATCATATCATAGACCTCAAAATAATCATAAAATAATTATTTATCTCTCGGATTTGTGGTCCTGAAACCACTATTCCGATTAGGCCCTAATTCGGGATATCACACTACGGAAGCCGCTCTATATACTAGAATGACATCCACACTTCTCCCGCATCTGGCGTCATCTGGCTTAGTCCCTCCACTCAATTCTCACGTTAAAGTTTTATCCTGTAATAAGTAGACGATTCATAAGTTCAAATGAACTTGGTGAAATTATGTAATTCAACCTAAAACAAAATACAAGACTTCTATAACGTAGTCTTAAAAAGAGATTTAAACTCCCTGATCATCGTGGATGTTTGCAGGTTTTAATGACGTGGTCGAAATCTTCCCCTCTCCCCGCAACTTACCACTGATGGATTTATTCCCTATATAAGTGAAACGATGGAAATGTGCAAGTGTATACAATCGCAACAAGTAATAAAGTGACAAGTAAATGTCGAGTTATCGTACCGATAGAGACTATGAAAAAAAATTTATGAATGCAATTAAAAACACTTTGGTGAAGAAAAATATTTTGATTTTAAGAAGTGATTAAAAACTAAGTAAAATAAAATAAAATAAAAATAAAAGTTCCAACTCACGATTTTAAAAGATGATTTTAATCAAGATGACATAATTGTGTTAGATTAATTACATTTCTTGACTTATAATTACTAAACTCATGTTCATATTGTTACGAATAAATTCATGGCAATTCGGTAATTTGCTAACTACTGCTCATACTTACCTATTAAATTAACTAATCTTTTGAACATTTTCCAATGTCAATGCAAACAATTAATCAATCTTCATAAGCACATAAAAGATTAAGTGAGGTAACAGTGTATTCCTACCTTGAAACAGTTTAATCACAATAATCTTGCAAGTTATGCAAGACTAATTGTATCGTCTAATACCATTGCTAATTTAACCCTTAGCTACCTTAGAAGATTAAACATGCAATGATTAAGTATTGTTTCAATTAATTACAATTTCAACATGATTAAATAATTAATTCATTAGTTACCTTACAATTATAATGCAAGAATAACTTAATCATGATTTTACTTAATCAAACAACTTACCAAGGCCTATAACAACACAAACAGAATTTTAATAACTTAAGTGGATGAAATGCAATCAACCTAACATGAATTAAATTTAAGCCATATTAATTAAATTAAACATATAAATATAACAAGTATTAATAGACATGTTCACAACAACAACAATAAAAATTAAAGGATAGGGAACTTGAATCAAATTCGGTGTTTCTCTAAAGTTTGACAAGGTTACTCCACTCCTCCTTCTCCGCTTGCTCTTGTTGAACCAAGGCTTCTACAAGCACTTGAATGCTCCTTCCAATGGTGGTTGATAGGATTTTATCCAAGAGGGGAAATTGACAAGGGAATGGAAGGGAAAAAGAAGAGCAAAGGAAGGGTTTTGAAGAGAGAAAAGTGAAGAATGAAAGGATGAGAGGTGTGTTTGAAATGAGCAGCCAAGGAGGGTATTTATAGGTTGAGTAGGATGCTAAAAATAGCAAAAATCAGCAGCCATAGACTCCCCCCATGGCCGGCCACACATGTGTCAAGTTTGAAGGTTTCAAACTTGCTATTTTTAGGTAGGGGCAAATCTAGAAAAGATTAATAAGTGGAGGAGTTCGAATGAAAATTCAAGGAGACTTCAAGGGCTGTTTTAAAAGCCAAATAATCAACTAAACAAGCTGATTGGGTCAGCATGTGGGATGGTTTTGGGCAGCCCATTGCTCGGTTGGATAGATTTTCTCGATTCAGCACAACTGGGCCTCTGTTCATAATTTAATTAATAATAATTATTTAACCCAAAATAAATTGGATTAAAATTAAAATTAATTATATTATGAATTAATATTCATAATTTGGACCATCTTAGGTTGAAAAATTAATTCGCTTCAATGCTTCAAAATCGCTTCTTGATTTTGTGCTTCCAGTAGTGTCTGTCGAGCCAATTTTCGCCCTTTGTGCGAATCTGTCAAAAATAAATCAATATTTATTATAAAATTAATTAAAATTAAACATGTTAATAGTTTGAGTACAATTAAATTATTTTATAATTATTATATATTTTTCGACAAGAATTACTACGAAATTGCATGAATTTGAGTTTAAAAGGCCATGAAAAAGTGTGTATATTTTTGTATTTCCACTAAGACATATGTACGTGCTTTATAGTGACGACCCTCAATGGTATGGGCCTGATTTTTGCCACATTGTAAAGTTTCCTTTTTCCCTTGGCTCGTTTCGCATTCTTGATTAATTATATGGCTAAACCATCTACTAGGTTGCCCTATCGTTAAAGTGGCTTTGCGCTTACTATTTTGTCCAGACTAACCATTTGTCTCGTTCCCAATTATCAATTGATTGATGGTAACATTTAATCCCTACAAATCCATATTTTCTATTACCTTTTGGTGACATTTCACCCCTGTAGTCTTTGGCAGACTTCTATGTAGACTACTATGGGTCACTTATTCCTAGTTAAGTTACTCATCTCTTAGTAGATGTTTGAGCTCCTCTGCTACTTGTCTGTTCGGGCGATCAATATCTTCTAATGGTCCTTAGTGGGTGCTAGATGCCCTTTCTTACCCATGGACCCTCAGTTTTAGGTTCTACTCGAACTTTTCATGGTCATCACCAATCCTAGCTAAATAGCCGAACCTTGAAAACTCAAGCACACCATTTTCATCAACCTTGCTACTGTCTGCTTTAGTTATACCTAAATTTTATTTTTCTCATTCAGACAACTTTCAAGTTCCTGTTCTAATAGACCTTTACTTATTTCCATAGCTGAACTTTGACCTTACACAACCCAATTCTCATATTTAACGTCCTGGCGGACTACTTTGTGTTTAACGTCTCGTTGGAATCTCCCATGTATAAGGTCCCGTTAGAGTATCCCGTGTTTAGTGTCCCATCTAACTATCGAAGGATGCTATAACATATTTTAGCTACGGTCTTAGTTTTATTTATCATGATGCCATAACATTTTTCATCCATGGTCTTGCTCACTTCCATAATGATGCCATAGCGTCTTTCAAATATGGTCTTACTCATTTCTATCTTGATTCCATAATATCTTTCAGCTATGGTCTTACTTATTTTAACCGCATAGTCTCTGATTGGTCCTATGGCCTAGCCATGACCTTTTATTCACCCTTCTTGTCACATTCCATGGATTCCTCCATTCTCCATCCTATACCTTGATGCTCGAACATTGTAGTGTCCCCTCCGCAAGGCCCAGAGCTTTGCCCATCACGGTTTGCACTCAACAATACCATATGCTAGAATCTAATAAAGTTATCCCTTTTCCTATTCCTAACTTCTTCTAATACCTTTTATAATTTTCGCTTTCATATAATACTATTACATTCATGCAATCATTCAACATACTTAGCATTTCAAGGTTGGAGTACAAAAACTCACCTTGCTTTCTTGCCTCTTTAGCTTAGCTTCTCCAAACACCAGTGCCTCCTTCATCTTGGTAGCTAACCACCTATAAATGTGTTATCATTTATTATTAAATAATACAAAAAAATATAAGAAATTAAGAATGACGATGTTCGAAAGTGCACGAGGTCAAATTTTAATATAGTTTAGTACAACAAAATACCTTATAAGTATTCCGAGGATTGTACCCAAGGGAGGATGAAATAAATAATGAAAATAATTTTTACAATAACATGTCTAAGTAGTAATTATTTCTTATATTATGATTAACCATAAAATAGATTAAGAGGAATGAAAAGAAATAAATAATGAGAAATAAACAAATGAACTAAATCAATAAACCAATCAGAAAGATTAACTCACTTCAAGGTTTGTAACTAACTTTAGATTAAGGTTTTGAGTTGGATTAGTAATCGATTAACTAATTATTACCTCCTGACCTCTAATAAACTAATCCATTGGTTGATACTCACTTATCTCCCGACCTCACTTTCTCAACTAGGATAAATTATAATTTACTCGATTCAACTTATCTTCCGACCTCATCTAACCTATGATAACTTATTAGGGTTGTCAAGCCTAACAATTTAAGAACACATAATTTATACCAACTAATTCCTCTCGAGAATTCCCAAATCTTTTGTTAATCACAACCCCATCCACTCGTTAATCTCCCTTAAGGAATTTAGCCACTCATGTTATTCACAATTTCCCTCTCAATTGAATAAAACATGTAAAAACATGATCGATTCAGAGAAGAAAAGAGAATTGAATAGTCGTGGATTGAATATTGAATGGGGAACGAAGTAGCAAA
The DNA here is from genome assembly GCA_025698465.1 of Gossypium longicalyx. Classification (NCBI taxonomy): domain Eukaryota; kingdom Viridiplantae; phylum Streptophyta; class Magnoliopsida; order Malvales; family Malvaceae; genus Gossypium; species Gossypium longicalyx. Next base: position 47,901,651 of record CM046995.1, read on the forward strand.
GCTCTTGATTGGAAGAAAGAAATAAAATGAATGCAAAAGAATAAAAACTGAACTGCTTGTATTAAATAAACAAACTCTTGAATGAAAACTGATTCGAAGAGGAAAACAAGAAAGTAGTAAAAAGCCAAAAATAAAATAAACTAAAACTACTTCTAAGCTATGAGGGTTTTTGAAGGAGTTTAGGACGACTTGATTACATTCAACCTATAATGTCTTATTTATAAAGGTGTTGGCAGCCCAAAGTAGGTCTTCAGTATGTCCTAGGTCTCTATGTAAGTTTGATTGCATGGACAAAAATAACCTTGATAGACTTGGGTAATACACCAACGTGTGTCGCGCCTCATGCCTTGTGTGGCACGATGACACTAAAATTTTGCCTTGTGTCACTTGTTTGGTGCTTTGAAGTTTTGGGAAGCTTGTGCATCACTCGACCTTTGCTTGCACGTCAATTGGGCCTTTATATCTCCATCCTACACACTCAATTGAACCAATTAGCACAACCTAAGGCTCGTTTCAGCTTATTGGGTCACAACACCTACAAAATGTGTTAAAAAAACTTATTTTTTTAAACTTTTATTCCTAAGGCCTAATCACTGAAAACGTAAATTAAAATCCTAATTTGCTTAGAAAACAAACTCCTTAAGTGTGGAATTGACTACTACATTTGATGGCAGGTTAGCAACTAAGCATAACAACCATGTATCTATTAATCTAAAGGTGTTCATCCCTTAAGACCCAAATTCCACAATTACTAGAAACTTTGAGTTTTCTTACTATACTTGTTTTCTTCAATCTTCAAGTTTAGAGGGTTAAGGAAACTTACCAATTCCCAATCATCCTACTTCTAGATTCAAATCTGCACGATGACTGCAACATGCAAAACTTTCTTCAACTGTATCCTCCTCCTCCTCTTCTTCTTCTTCTTCTTCTTCTTCAGGGAAATTGAAGAAGACGATGCTTAGAGAAAAAGGTTTGGGAAGCAGAATTAAGAGGAAATTCGTTCCCACCCACACACACCCACACCCACACCTATATATATACTCCCTTGGCATGGTCTCCATAGACCATTGCCGCCAGTCAATTGTAATTATTAGGTCTCTCACTTTGAAGCCAGCTGGTTATATCCTAACCAAACCAGGGTTGAGATACAACTATTCAACTTTTGGCCACTAATTTTTATCTAATCTCCCATTGGATCCTGACAATTTACTAGTCCTTTTAATTAAATCCTAACTCACCAAAATCCCGAGTTAATTTAGGTAACTGGGTATTACAACTCCCCCACCCTTGTAGAAAATTTCATCATCGATATTTCCCTTCTAACCTAATCTTTTCAAGTTGGTGTCCACTTTAATTTCTTTTGTCTTAGGAGATTCGCTGCACATCTAAGGGCAGTTGCATCTGCCTTCCTTAGGGAGAAGTTGCTACCCTGACATCTTAAATCTCAGTTGGTTCTTACCCTACTTACTGAGCTCTCCTTGATTCTCTATAGGAGGCTTTGTGGCACGAAGACCATTTCGTGCTTATTCTGGCAGATTCTTACTTAAGCCATCTTTTAGTCGTGTCTTAGTGTATCACTATCAGGCGATTTTCGGATTACAATAGTTCATATGGCGGGCAATGTAACGCCTCAGAAATGTAGGGTCTATAATTTTTTGTTTTTGGCATAGGTTGCATGTTGACCTTAATGGCTAGGTGATTTGAGTGTGTTTTAGAGTGTTTGAGAAGTCCTGAGTTTAAGCTTCGACTTTTGAGGAATTTTGATTTTTGCACTTAAAAGAACCTGAACACTGGCACCTAGGTTTTATGAATAATTGTGTTTGATTAATGACACAAAAGAGCTTGTGGCAAGGAGGCAAGTGGCGTGTTGAGCTACTGAGAGGCCTTGGGTTTGAATCCCATGGCAGGCAAGGGATGATTATTTTGCTACTTGGGACGACAAGAGTTTAAAGTGGTTTCAAACTCTGTTGTGTGAGAGTTTGAACTGGTCTTGGTGTTTTTTATGGAGGATGTCAAGGAGGGATAAGGGTAGAGATTCATGGAGATTTTAAGGAGTTTGAGGTGTGAGAGGAGTGTAGCCGAAACTGTGAGTTGTGGGTACCTATTCGGTCATGCCACTTAGTGCCGAATGGGATTTTGGTCATTTTTAGTTTCAAAATTTGTCCTTTTCATCTTTTGGTTTGTGCAATTTTGGTAGCTTAGGTGTTGGTCGAATTTGAGACACTTTGGGGAAGCTTTGGGGAATTTTCTCTTTTCCTTTGGGTGGTGTCGAATTGGTATTTTGTTTCGAGTTTGGTCAAATTTTGTTCTTCGTCTCTGACAACCGTAGTCGAATCACATTAGTCTTTGTTTCCCTCTTCAATCACTTTTCTTCTACTCTCGATATTCCTCTTGCTCTTGGCTGAACTTAGCATCCCTCTTCTACTTTTTATTCATTCTTGAATGAATACGGTTTCACTCCTCCATCTCTATTTGATTTTCTCTTGGTTTCTTTTCTAGCTGAATTCTCTCTTGATCTAGTTACTTCATTCCTTTTTCTATTTCCGTTCGATATACTCATTTTTATTTTAGGCTGAATACCCTTCATCTTTATGACTAATCATTTTCAGTTACTCTGCTATTTGGGGATTGGCCGAATACTTTTCTGTTCTTCTGTAGTTAAACTATTTTGGTTTTCATAAGATTCTCTAACAATCGGTAAGGGTTGAGGTTATGCTTTCTTGCTTTCATTTAAGTCGAATTCTTTTCCTTTTGTTCTTTGGGTATCGATTTATGATTCCTTCCTTATTTCTAGGGCTTCTTCAAGGAGCAGTGGTGTACAAGTGGTTTAGAAGCAACCACAGCCTTTTTCCTCAAGTGTTCAATTAAGGTAATATGCTACCTCATTGTCTCGGGGTTAAGCCGAATATTGTCCTTGTGCTAATGGAATAGTAGTTGATCCTATCTAACAAGATCTGTTTGTAATTTAGATTCTCGACAAAGCGTGTGATCAAGTCTGGGTTAGCGATCTTTGAGGATTAAGTCATCCTCATTCAATCAAGGTTAAATGGTGTATTTTTGGGCTAAATGTTATGATGTGGTTAACTCAAATTGTCAGTTAATTAACTGAAGGTCTTGTTGAGTGTAGGTTTGGTATACATGGGATTCTTCATGCATCTCGCTAAGTAGTTGTGTATTCACACCATTATGTTACTGTGAATCAACAAAAGCTGAAAAGCCAAAATGCTGAGAAGCCAAAACTTCGGCATTTGAGGCCTCGCGAGTGTGCAATTACTCATGGGGTAAGAAGAGCCCATAAATCCTGGGTGACACACTATAAAGGCCACCACGAGCTTTCTCGTGCATTTGGGCCGTTATGGGAATCGATGGGCCGTGTGGGCCCAATGGGCTCGTAGGCCTACATGGATAAAATTTGTGGTAAGTTACAAACATTGGACTCGATTATATAGATTGCATAGTCGTAACTGAATTTGGGCTAAATGCGCCACGCGAGCGTGTGGGCCCACCTGGGCCGAGTAATGGGCACTGGGTCCATTTACACTATTTTGGCCATACTGGTTAGTTGAGTCACTCGAGATGACGGAATACCTTTCGAGAGGTCATTATCTATATCAGACCCCAAAATTATCGAAATGACCAAAATACCCCTAAAGGGGTAAAATTACTATTCTACCCCTAATGGATGGAAATGGCTATTATACCCTAGAGGTAGGTTGACTGATGTGTGTATGATTTATGTATGATTGTATCTAAGTATGGGACCTTGCATACACGTAATATTTATGACATGACATTCTGCATTGGGGTTGGGATTCTGATTTGGAGGATGTACTGTACTAGTGGCCTTGCCACGTTTTTATTATTCTTGTGGCTTTGCCACTTATTTTTGATATTAGTGGCTATGCCACGTTTGCCGTTATTAGCAGCTTTGCTGTGTTACTTTTAGCAACTTCGTTACGATATTGGTGTGTTGGCTGGTTGGGTCGATTTAATCCCCACATGGTGTGTTGGTTGGATTAGGATGGGTTGCATACCTACACTGTACTAATACTATTTTGGGCTTAGGCCCACACTATCACTGTATAGGGCTAAGGCCCAGACTATACTTTTATTCTTGATAGGGCTCGTGCTCGAGACCGCTTACATGCATGCATATTCTTGTTTGATTGATGGGGGATTACACACTGAGTTTTTGTAAACTCACCCTTTTCTTTTAACTGTGCAGGTAATCCCCAACCTTAGACTATTTGGAGCTGCGAGATACTCAGAGGTGGCCACACGATTGTAGATGAATTGATTATGACTTAATTTAATCAAAGATTTTATATTTGGGTTTTAATTATGTAATAAGGCCATTTGGGGAATTTTTAACTTTTATTGGGCTTTTGATTTCGTATGATAAATTGCTAGACTAGGATAACACGAGTTTTCAAATCGACACGGTTTTCTAAAGAACACGAGTTTTCAACAATAAAGTTTTCAAAATGCTTCCGAAATTTAATTTGAATAAAGGTACCTAAGTCAAATAAATTGGTAAACATTTTGACAAGAACTATTTTTAAATAACCATAAAAGGATTTAAACTCAGATACAGATTCTACCTAAAAGACCAATTTTCGAAGGACTCTTTGATGTGACACGCCTGATTCAGCCATAATGTCTGGGCTGGGTTTGGGATGTTACATTTAGTGGTATCAAAGCCTGGTTTGCAAAACTCGACTGTGGAATGGGTTTTTGAAAATTTGAATTTTTAAACGTTGTGATTGGAAATGTGGCACACTGAGTCTCCGGCACCAAATCTATAAGTTTTCTGACACTGTTTATTGTTATAGACTAAAATATATTACTGAGGAACTACTATAGGTAGTAGGACTATACTGAAACTCTTTAGTTAGAGTAAACTGAGCTATAGAAGACTGAAAACTGTAGAAGATTTTGTTTTGCAAAAACAAACCCTAATTACTGTCGTTCATAACAAATTGTTAATAATCACTGAAATTATAAACTGATACATAAGACCTTTAAGCAGGTAATTCATTATCGAAATGAGCACAAGAGGTACTCGCGGTAGGGGTACACGAGGCCGCGATAAAGGCCGAAGAAGTGCTAGTGTTGGGTTTTCAGCATCGGGTCACATGCCTGTTAGGGAGGCACCAGCCTAACCAGTAACTAAGATAGGGTCTCATGACCGAGCAGTTGGGGATGATGTTGTATCCCAAGCAATGCTGCGTGTTCTTGAAAGGGTTGCTGAAGCAAGTACTGGGTCAATGGGCCGAGGGTTAATATCTAAGCGACTCCGGTCTAACGGAGCAGAAATCGTCAGGGGTATTTTTGGTGTAGCCCCAAATGTGGCGGAGTATTGGTTGGAGGCTACCAAATGGATAATGGATGACCTTGACTGTACTGTAGAGCAAAAATTAAAAGGAGCAGTGTCTTTACTGCGTAATGAGGCCTACCAATGGTGGCTCACTGTGAGAGAGGGTACGCAGGCCGACCGCTTGACATGGGATTTCTTCAAAGTGGCCTTTTCAGGGAAGTATGTAGGCGCAAGTTATGTGGACGCCCGAAGGAAGGAATTTCTAAACTTGACCCAGGGGAATAAGACGGTGGCAGAGTACGAGGCAGAGTTTCTACGACTGAGTCGGTATGCTCGTGGGATAGTTGCAATAGAGTATGAACGCTGTGTGCGGTTCGAGGATGACCTCTGGGATGAGTTACGTATGCTAATAGCTCCGCAGAGGGAGCGAGACTTTGCTGCCATTGTTGAGAAAGAAAAAATTGCTGAGGATGTGAAGCGCTCTGAGCACTATAACTGCGAGAAAGAAAGGGGAAAAAATAAGAGGGATTTTGGACCCTCGAGTTCTTTTGGAAGGCCTATGAAGAGGGCCAGATTTGAGGGGCCAGTCCGAGCGGTTCTTGTTATTGCTGCAAGACCGCAACCTTGCACGGATTGTGGAAGAGCTCACCAGGGTGAGTGTTGGAAATGAACGGGGTCATGCTTTCGGTGTAGGTCCATAGATCATCAGGTTAAAAACTGTACTCAAAGGCCTGTTCAGATGCAAGCTGTGGGTCAAGGCTATGTTTAGCCAGGGAGAGGTGGTCAGCAGCCACCGAGAGGTCATGGACAGGCTAGGGGTGGAAATGGTTTTGGGCGAGGTCGTGAAGGATCGGGCAGAGGTTCTTGTAACACTGAGGTGAGACAAGCAGCCTTGGTCTATGTGGTTGTTGCCAAGAGGATGGTGACACCCTTGACGTCATAACTGGTACGTTCCTGATTTATAATGTACCATACACTATTTTGATTGATTTTGGGTCTACACACTCGTATGTTGCATGCACTGTGTCTGGTACGCTGGGTATTCAGTTTGAAAATACTGTTAGTGAGATGACTGTGTTGAGTCTGTTGGGATAGTCAGTTAGGGTGAATAAGTTGTTTAGAGATGTGCCCCTAGAGGTCCAAGGGGTTGTCTTTCCAGCGGATTTGATGGAACTACCGTTCGGAGAATTCGATATTATATTGGGCATGGATTGGCTAGGGAAACACCGTGCGAAATTGGATTGTGCTACTAAGCGTATGAAGTTGATGTCTTCTAAGGATGAGCAGGTGGCTGTGATAGGGGAGTGAAGAGATTATCTTTCTAACGTAATTTCAGTGTTAAGGGCCAAGAAATTGGTTCGCAAGGGTTGCGAGACATTTTTAGCTTATGTCAGCCTTCCTGCATCTAATGGTCCTTCTGTTAGAGATGTCAGAACTGTTAAGGAGTTTCCAGATGTATTTCCTAAAGAGGTTCCTGGGTTGCCTCCAAATTGTGCGGTTGAATTCGGTATTGAGCTCTTACCTGGAACAACTCCGGTGTCCATCACCTTTTACAGAATGGCACCAAAGGAGCTGGTGGAGTTAAAGGTTCAAATTGAAGAGCTACTGGACCGAGGATTCATTCAACTGAGTGTGTCCCCATGGGGAGCACCAGTGTTGTTTGTGAAGAAGAAGGATGGATCCATGCACATGTGCATCGATTATCGTCAACTGAACAAACTGACTGTCAAGAACAAGTACCCTTTACCGAGGATAGATGATCTGTTTGACTAGCTGTAAGGGGCTTCAGTTTTCTCCAAGATAGATATTTTGTCTGGGTACCATCAGTTAAAGGTTAAGGACGCTGATGTGTATAAGACTGCGTTTAGGACTCGTTATGGTCACTAAGAGTTTCTAGTGATGCCGTTTGGCTTGACAAATGCACCAACGACTTTTATGGACCTCATGAATCGGCTGTTCCAACCCTATATGGACCGATTTTTGGTTGTCTTTATAGATGATATTCTAGTGTATTCGAGAATCGAGGTGGATCATGATGCACATCTTCGAATTGTTTTGCAAATTCTGAGAGAAAAACAACTTTACATAAAGTTTAGTAAGTGTGAGTTCTGGCTGCGAGAAGTGACATTTTTGGGTCATGTGGTGTCTGCTGAGGGGATTAGGGTTGATCCTCGAAAAATTTAAGTCATATTGGATTGGAAACCACCAAAGACTGTATCTGAGATTCGAAGCTTTCTGGGTTTGGCTAGGTATTACAGACATTTTGTTGAAGGGTTTTCACTGATTGCCGCACCTCTGACTAAATTACTATGTAAATGGGTACCGCTTAATTGGACTGATAAGCAGCAAGAGAATTTTGTGAAACTAAAGAAAGTTCTAATTGAGGCCCCTGTTTTAAAACAACTAGAGTCTGGAAAGAAGTTCACTATCTACAGTGATGCGTCCCACATTGGATTGGGTTGTGTGTTGATGCAAGAGGGTAAGGTGGTTGCTTACACGTCTCGTCAGCTTAAGCCTCAAGAGGTGAATTACACCACTCAAGACTTGGAGTTAGCTACAGTGGTTTTTGCACTAAAGATTTGGAAGCATTACTTATACGGTGAGAAGTCTAATATTTACACAGATCATAAAAGCCTCAAGTACCTCCTTACTCAGAAGGAGTTGAATCTTAGGCAACGAAGGTGGATAGAGTTGCTTAAGGATTATGATTTTTCAATCAAATATCACCCTGGTAAGGCTAACGTGGTAGCTGACGCACTAAGCCGTAGGGTTGTATCTAATTTGAGAGCAATGTTTGCTCGTCTCAGCCTATTTGATGATGGTAGCTTGTTGGCTGAGCTTCAAGTGAAATTGACCTGAACTGAGTAGATTAAGGGGAAACAATTGTTGGATGAATCACTAGTTCCTCGTTTGCGACAAGCCGAGAATGGTGAGACTACATATTTTGAGTTAAATAGTGAAGGAGTACTATGTTTCCAAAGAAGAGTTTGTATACCGAGTTTGTTTTGAGGAAATCTATACTGCAAGAAGTGCATAGTAGTCCATATGCTATGCATCCTGGCGGAAACAAGTTATACCAAGATCTTCGTGAGCTGTACTGGTGGCTAGGATTTAAACGCGAAGTTACTAATTATGTGAGTACGTGCCTGACATGCCATCAAGTTAAGGCTGAGCATCAACTACCTTCTGGTTTACTATAGCCAGGTAAAATTCCACTCTGGAAGTGGGAGAGGGTAACCATAGATTTTGTGAGTGGGCTACCCTTAACGCCTACTAAGAAGGATTTGGTATGGGTGATTGTAGACCAATTGACTAAATTTACTCATTTTATACCGGTCCGCACTGATTATCCATTGTAGAAGTTGGCTAAATTGTACGTGGCTGAGATTGTGAGACTGCATGGAGTGCCAGTTTCTATCATTTTAGACAGAGATCCTAGATTCACATCTCAGTTCTGGAAGAAGTTACACAAAGCTTTGGGTTCAAGGTTGGACTTCAGTATTGTGTTCCATCCTCAATTAGACAGTCAGTCAGAGAGGGTGATCCAAATACTAGAAGACATGTTAAGGTGCTGTGTAATTGATTTTTAGGGCAGTTGGGAAGATTACTTGCTGTTGGCAGAGTTCGCTTACAACAACAGTTATTAGTCCAGTATTCAGATGGCATCGTACGAGGCGTTATAAGGTCATAGATGTTGTACTCCTACCTGTTGGACGGAACTTAGTGAGCGGCGAGTTTTGGGGATAGAGTTAGTTTATGATACTGAAGGAAAGGTGTAGTTGATTCGAGATCGGTTAAAGGAAGCATATGACAGACATAAGTCTTATGCAGACTTAAAGCGTAAAGAGATCAAGTACTCTATGGGGGATTATGTTTTTCTGAAGGTCTCACCATGGAAGAAAATTTTGAGATTTGGGCAGAAAGGCAAACTGAGCCCTAGATTCATCAGACCTTACCAAGTATTGAAACATATGGGACCGATCTCCTATCAACTCAAGTTGCCTCCTGAATTTGACAGAATTCATGATGTATTCCACGTCTCCAAGTTGAGGTGATACCGCTCTGATCCTTCTCACATAGTACCAGTTGAGGAAATTGAGATTAGACTTGACCTAACTATCAAGGAAGAACCGATACAGATACTAGATCGTGAAGTTAAGGTATTAAGGAGGAAATCTGTCCCACTGGTCAAAGTGCTATGGCATAATCACGGTTCAGAAAAAGCTACGTGGGAACTAGAGGAGGCGATGCGACAGCAATATCCTCACTTATTCTGACCAGGTAAATTTCGAGGTCGAAATTTCTTTTAGGGGGTAGAGTTGTATCGCCCCAGAAATGTAGGGTCTATAATTTTTCATTTTTGGCATAAGTTGCATGTTGACCTTAATGGCTAGGTGATTTGGGTGTGTTTTGGAGTGTTTGGGAAGTTCTGGATTTAAGCTTCGACTTTTGAGGAATTTTGATTTTTGCACTTAAAAGAACTTGGACGCTAGCACCTAGGCTTTATGAATAATTGTGTTTGATTAATGACACAAAAGAGCTTGTGGCAAGGAGGCAAGTGGTGTGTTAAGCTACTAAGAGGCCTTGGGTCGAATCCCATAGCAAGTAAGGGTTGATTATTCTGCTACTTGGGACGGCAAGAGATTGAAGTGGTTTCGAACTCTGTTGTGTGAGAGTTTGAACTGGTCTTGGTGTTTGTTATGGAGGATGTCAAGGAGGGATAAGGGGAGAGATTCATGGAGATTTTCAAGGAGTTTGAGGTGTGAGAGGAGTGTAGTCGAAATTGGGAGTTGCGGGTACCTATTCGGTCATGCCAGTGCCGAATGGGATTTTGGTCATTTTTAGTTTCTATATTTGTCCTTTTCTTCTTTTGGTTTGTGTAATTTTGGTAGCTTAGTTGTTGGCCGAATTTGAGACACTTTAGGGAAGCTTTGGGGAATTTTCTCTTTTCCTTTGGGTGGTGCCGAATTGGTATTTTGTTTCGGGTTTGGTCGAATTCTGTTCTTCGTCTCTGAAAACCATAGTCGAATCATATTAGTCTTTCTTTCCCTCTTCAATCACTTTTCTTCTACTCTCGATATTCCTCTTGCTCTTGGCTGAACTTAGTATCCCTCTTCTACTTATTATTCATTCTTGACCGAATATGGTTTCACTCCTCCCTCTCTATTTGATTTTCTCTTGGTTTCTTTTCTAGGAAAATTCTCTCTTTATCTAATTACTTCATTCCTTTTTCTACTTCCGTTTGATATACTCATTTTTCTTTTAGGCTGAATACCTTCATATTTGTGACTAATCATTTTCAGTTACTCTGCTATTTGGGGATTGGCCGAATACTCTTCTGTTCTTCTGTAGTTAAACTATTTTGGTTTTCATAAGATTCTCTAACAATCAGTAAGGGTTGAGGTTATGCTTTCTTGCTTTCATTTAAGCCGAATGCTTTTCCTTTTGTTCTTTGGGTATCGATTTATGATTCCATCCTTATTTCTAGGGCTTCTTCAAGGAGCAGTGGTGTACAAGTGGTTTGGAAGCAACCACAGCCTTTTTCCTCAAGTGTTCAATTATGGTAATATGCTACCTCATTGTCTGGGGTTAAGCCGAATGTTGTCCTTTTGCTTATGGAATAGTAGTTGATCCTATCTAACAAGATCTGTTTGTAATTCAGATTCTCGGCAAAGCGTGTGATCAAGTTTGTGTTAGCAATCTTAGAGGATTAAACCACCTCATTCAATCAAGGTTAGATGGTGTATTTTTGGGCTAAATGTTATGAAGTGGTTAACTGTAACTGTCAGTTAATTAACTGAAGGTCTTGTTGAGTGTAGTTTCGGTATACGTGGGATTCTTCGTGCATCTCACTAAGCAGGTGTGTATTCACACCATTATGTTACTGTGAATCAAGAAAAAGCCGAAAAGCCAAAATGCTGAAAAGAAAAAACTTCAGCATTTGAGGCCTTGCGAGCGTGCAATCGCTCGTGGCGTAAGACGAGCCCATAAATCTTGGGTGACACACTATAAAGGCCACCACGAGCGTTCTCGTGCACTTGGCTTGTTATAGGCCTCGATGGGTTGAAATAGGCCGTTTGGGCCCAATGGGCTTGTGGGCCCACATGGATAAAATCCGCAGTAAGTGACAAACATTGGACTGGGTTATGTAGATTGCATAGCCTTAACTGAATTTGGGCTAAATGGGCCACGTGAGCGTGTGGCCCCACCTGGGCCGAGTAATGGGCATTGGGCCCATTTACACTGTTTTGGCCATATCGGTTACTTGAGTCGCTCGAGGTGACAGAAGACCTTTCGAGAGGTCGTTATCTATACAAGACCCCAAAATTAGCGAAATGACCAAAATACCCCTAAAGGGGTAAAATTACTATTCTACCCCTAATGGATGGAAATGACTATTATACCCTAGTGTCACGGGTCAGAGTGCAAGGCCCATGACCATGGCTCAAGATGCGCCCTATGGAGGTCTGTTGATAAGATGAGGATCATTTAGCCCACAAGAACTGGCCCGATTCAAGGAGCTGTTGGAGAAGCTTGTCAGATTGAAGCGTAGTTGGCCCGATAGAGAAGATATGGCAACTTAGGCAACTATGGTAACTAATCTTAGAAGATAGAGGGAATCATATCTTGTAAGATTAGATAGGATTTGATATGGCAATATTTTGTAAATCCCTTAAATTATGGGATATGGTTAATCTCGTCCGTCGATGTAAATGTATCTTGACCGTCGGTTTTGGGGGAGCTCAAGTATAAATAGAGAGCCTCCCCCCACTTGTAACTCCGTCCATTGTATTTGAGAATTCTTAAAAGTAATAGAATTCTAAGAGAATTTACTCAAACACTTTTCGAGCGCTCTTTCTGTTGTTCTTTATAAACTTCTTTTTTCATAAGTTTGCTTCCGCTGTACGAGTTGGTACCTTAGAGGAGTTCTTAAGGAATCCTCACTCGAGTAAAGGCTGACTTGGGTGAGTTTGGACGAGCGAATCGCCTAAGGCCGCACGGATTGTGAGACGAAAGGTCTAGCCCCATGACAAGTGGTATCTGAGCTAGTGTTCGAATCAAGTGGTATCCGAGCTGTTGGTTCGAAGGCACCGTTGGGATGTCGAAAGAAGTTGTTGGTCAGAATGAGCCAATGGAGACCCGAGGAAGGTCTAGAAAAGCAAGTCGATCAAGGGACTTGTTGTTAGCTTTGGAGGATCGAGTCGTCACTCTCGAAGAATCCATGGAGGATGTCAAAGAGAGGATTGATGATGTCGGTGATGGTCTTCATGATGGGTTGCAAACTATGCAAGAGCAGCTCAAGGAATATGTGTTGGATACTATCGATTCCTCGGAGAATAAGCTGGCTGGAAAGGATGATGCTCTTGAGGCTATGGTGACAGCTTTGAAGGAGGAGATCAATGAGCTTAAGGGAGAGCTCAAGGTTTTCAAGGCTACCATAGGTAATGGGATGTTGGCTTCGAAACCGAAGCAACAAGCAATGGATGTGCCCAAACCGAAAGCGTTTAAAGGGGCAAGGTTCGCAAGTGGACAATTTTCTTTGGGCCATGGAGCAATACTTTCGTGCGATGGGCATCAAGGATGATGCCACAAAGGTAAACACTGTTGCTATGTATTTTACTAACGTTGCTTTGTTATGGTGGCGACGTAGGTCCACTAATGTGAGATGTGGTGGGACCGAGATTGGGACTTAGGAGGAGTTCCAAAAGGAGTTTAAAGCATAGTTTTACCCCGAGTATGCTGAGAATGAAGCTCGAGCAAAGTTGCGGCGGCTTACGCAATGAGGCACGATTAGGGAGTATGTGCGGGAGTTCAGTGAATTCATGCTTCAGATTTCAGATTTGAGCAAAAAGGAAACATTTTTCTCTTTTACGGATGGGCTGAAACCATGGGCGAAGCAAGAATTGCAACGTCGTGGAGTTCAAGAACTAACCAATGCCATGATGGTGGCGGAGTCTCTAGTGGAACTTGTTCCGAGAAGAGACAGGTTCGAATCTTCCAAGCCCAACGGGAGGGGCAATGGTGGGCACCATGAGGAAGACGAAGAGGGACATAGCTATTATGGCAGGGGTAGTGGCAGTGATGGTGGTAATAGGAAACCACGAAATGGGAAAAGTAGACCCAATAGCCTGAAAGAGAAGAGAGGAAAGTTGAGATGCTACTTTTGTAATGGGCCGCACATGAAGAGGGACTGCCCAAAGGTATCTTCAGTTACGACTATCAAGAAGAGTGATGAGCCGGAAGAGGCAAAGCCTATTGAGAAAAAGACATCGAGGGTCAATTCGATGGTTCTCTTCCTGAAGAAAAGGAATGGTAGGGAAGGGTTGATGTTCGTAGACATCAACATTGCAGGTCGAAAGGGGAGTGCTCTTATTGATACGGGAGCATCAGACTTGTTCATATCGGAAAAGGCTGCAAAGAAACTTGGTCTCTCGTTTAATAAATCAAATAGGAGGATCAAGACGGTAAATTCTGAGGAGGCCCCAACGGTGGAAGTAGTTCGTGACGTGGAACTACAAATCGGCAAATGGAAAGGCAAGGAAGAATTTGAGGTAATCCAATTAGATGATTACGATTATGTGCTTGGATTAAACTTCCTTGACAGGATTCAGATAGTTTTGTATCCATGGGCTGATCAAATTCATATTGTCACTGGTCCATTATCAAAGATTGTTGTGCCAGTGTATCGGGATATGAAGGTTGGGACAAAGGTGCTATTGTCAATCCAACTAGTCGAGGATGTTTCGTATGGAAGGAACATTGACTCAATAGAACGGGATGTTACGAAAGCCCATTCGGAAGTGTTAGTGGCACAAGAGATTGATATGAAACCTACAGATTCGACTGTGGAACTGACACCTTTGGAAATGGTGGGTTGTGCATCGGGCTTCAAGGAAAAAGGAGCGATGCAGAAACAGTCGGGACGAGTAAATGCTACGAGTAAGGTACATTGTGAACACTTTGATAGTGTTTTAAATTCTGACTTGTTGGCTTGGCAAGGTCGTAAGGGCCCTTTCAAAGTTCATAAGCAAGGAGGCCGAGGGACTATGGGCAACACGAAGCCAAGGTGTGAGAATCAAGGCGATTCAAAAGGGAACAAGTCAAAATTGGGGCAAGTTAGAGCGGAGACTTTTTGATAACGAGTGTGATGGTTCAAGATAAGAGGCGACGGAAGCCGAGGGAAAATGTTATAAAGAAGGGACAACCCGATCAGGAAGCGAGTCGGGAGGAAGCCAAGGCAACGAGTGAGATCCAAGGTGAATCAAGTCAGTGCCATTTGGAAGTCGCAACGAGGGCGTTGTGAGAATGGGTGGGGGAGAATGTCACGGGTCAGAGTGCAAGGCCCGTGACCATGGCACAAGATGCGCCCCATGGAGGTCTGTTGATAAGATGGGGATCATTTAGCCCACAAGAACTGGCCCGATTCAAGGAGCTGTTGGAGAAGCCTGTCAGATTGAAGCCTAGTTGGCCCGATAGAGAAGATATGGAAACTTAGGCAACTATGGTAACTAATCTTAGAAGATAGAGGGAATTACATCTTGTAAGATTAGATAGGATTTGATATGGCAATATCTTGTAAATCCCTTAAATTATGGGATATGGTTAATCTCGTCTGTCGATGTAAATGTATCTTGACCGTCGGTTTTGGAGGAGCTCAAGTATAAATAGAGAGCCTCCCCCTCACTTGTAACTCCATCCATTGTATTTGAGAATTCTTAAAAGTAATAAAATTCTAAGAGCATTTACTCAAACACTTTGTGAGTGCTCTTTCTGTTATTCTTTATAAGCTTCTTTTGGAATAAGTGTGCTTCCGCTGTACGAGTTGGTGCCTTGGAGGAGTTCTTAAGGAATCCTCACTCGAGTAAAGGCTGACTTGGGCGAGTTTGGACGAGTGAATCGCCTAAGGCCGCACGGATTGCGAGACGAAAGGTCTAGCCCCGTGACACTAGAGGTAGGTTGACTGATGCGTGTATGATTTATGTATGACTGTATCTGGGTATGAGACCTTGCATACACGTAATATTTATGACATGACATTCTGCATTGGGGTTGGGATTCTGATTTGGAGGAAGTACTGTACTAGTGGCCTTGCCACGTTTTTGCTGTTTTGGTGGCTTTGCCACGTATTTCTGATATTAGTGGCTATGCAACGTTTACCGTTATTTGCAGCTTTACTGTGTTACTCTTAGCAACTTCGTTGCAATATTGGTGTGCTGGCTGGGTGGGTCGATTTAATCCCCACATGGTATGTTGGTTGGATTAGGATGGGTTGCATATCTGCACTGTACTAATACTGTTTTTGGCTTAGGCCCACACTATCACTGTATAGGGCTAAGGTCCAGACTATATTGTTACTGTATAGGGCTCAGGCTCAGACCGTTCTGTATGCACTGTTACTATTTGATTGATGGGGGATTACACACTGAGTTTTTATAAACTCACCCTTTTCTTTTAACTGTGCAGGTAATCCCCAACCTCAGACGATTTAGAGCCACAAGATACTCAAAGGTGGCCACACGGTCGCAGATGAATTGATTATGACTTAATTTAATCAAAGATTTTATATTTGGGTTTTAATTATGTAATAAGGCCATTTGGGGAATTTTTAACTTTTATTGGGCTTTTGATTTCGTATGATAAATTGCTAGACTAGGATAACACGAGTTTTCAAATCGGCACGGTTTTCTATAGAACACGAGCTTTCAATAACAAAGTTTTGAAAATGCTTTTGCGATTTAATTTGAATAAAGGTACCTAAGTCAAATAAATTGACAAGAACTATTTTTAAATAACCATAAAAGGATTTAAACTCAGAAATAGATTTTACCGAAAAGACCAATTTTCGAAAGACTCTTCGATGTGACACGCCTGATTCGGCCATAATGTCTTGGCCCAGTTTGGGGTGTTACAGGCACTCTATTAACTGGTGTCGCTTCTTGGGTGGGAGATCTGAACCATTTCTGGGAATTTGAATTTGAATTTCCCACGAACATTTGATTATTTATAATGATGGAAGATACAGATGAGAGGAAGTTTTCTTCGCTGTATTTTAGGTATCTCATTCCAAATATTTTTGTTGACTCAAAACCTTTAGCGGTTTTTCTACCTTCCTCCCCTTCCCCACATACAATTTCTTATCTACGGATTTACCATTTAGGGTGTTACCTACCTTCTGTGTGGCTCCTCTTCAAATTTTTTTTTTTGCCTCTAACTACCTGTAACATCCTCATCATGTCTTGATTTAGGCAATCATCTTAAGGAAAAAGAAGGGTCCCCCATGATTGGAGTTAGAAAGATCATGGTGAAAATAGACCTTCTTCCATGCACATGCACATGTCACTTGACCAAAAAATAGCATGCTCGTTGAATCACCGTTTTACAAATGTACGACCACCTGTGAGAACATGTGCAAATTGTTATCATCTAATGGATTCAGATTGCCAAATTTTGCCTATGATTTTGAAATTGTGGAAAAAGATTTCTAGTTGAGTGACTCCTAGGATGGGTTCATCCTCCTATTGTACTTACTGGAGGCAGACTTCAATATTCCTTTGCATCCTTTCTTTTGCAAGGTTTTGAATTTTTATAAGATTGTGCCTGGACAGCTTAATGGTCTTGTAACACCCCTCACCCGTATCTATCACCGGGACAAGGTTCGAGACGTTACCGGACTTAAACATTCACAACATGCAAAATCGGGCCACAAAATTTTCGCCAAAAATTAAAACATCTCGAACACATGCATATCGTCCCTTATATAGGCCATCGAAACCTATAACATACATTGGGGTGGTTCGGGACTAAACCAAGAACTTTGAAAATCTTTGGGTAACTTAACTAATTTTCTTGCTTCAGAGAGTCACACGCCTGTGTAGATTGGGTCGTGTGGTAACACATGTTCGTGTGGCTTGGGACACGTCCGTGTAACTCTCTGTTTGTGACATCAGCAACCGTTTAAGGACACACTACCAAGGCACACGTCCGTGGCGAGAGGCTGTGTCCTCCACACGGCTGAGACACACGGCCATGTCTCTACCCATGTGGTAAAAAATTAGGATAATATCCAAGCCTTTTTATCATTTTCACATGTACACACATATATTTGACATTGTCATCTTATTAATCACTTATACCATAAACTTCTCCTACATAGTGAACGAGTACAATCACAAGACAATAACACATATCATGGATAGATAAGCTTACAAGCCAAAATCATTATAAGCCACATCTCATGGCTATAAGCAATAAGTCAATATAAGCCAATACATTTGGCTATTCACAACAATATTCATCATAGAAAAACTAAGTCCCTATACATGCCACTCACTTGAAAACATTTAACTTACGCATGTCAATACTTCAAAGGTAATGGCTTGATAGTGTGATGCTGCCTTCGACGATCTCCAACCCCGAGCTGACCTGACAAAACTAAAAGTAATGGAAAGGAGTGAGTAAGCTTTACGCTTATTAAGCTCATATGAAAATAATATGCAAAGTGATAACATGTTGTTTTCAAATTCTTTCTATTTAATCAAATTCCAGCTAAGCTGTTTTCTTGAGTCACTATCATTAAATTATTTATATATGGAGTTACTAGACTCCAAATCAAGTTTTGTTAATTTTTCTAGAAACTAGACTCATATCTCTTCTTGCCATAAAATTTTCAGAATTTTTGGTCTAGACAATAAGTACAGTTTGTTATTTAAAGTCTTCTCTGTTTCGTTGTTTGACAGCTTCGACCTTTTTTTACTAAAATTTATTTATCTAATAGTACGAGACTTGGATAATGTTACTGTCTCTTTCTCTTTAAAGTAGACTCATTAAGGATTTTATTCATATGATTTATAACTCATAATTATTTTTTTTTACAATTTCTAGTGATTTTTCCAATTTAGAATATGGGATTTCAAAATTATTCTGACTCTATCGCACAATAATTCAAATATCTCATAATAAAAAATTATTTTGCTTACACCGTTTCCTTTATGTGAACTAGACTCATTAAGCTTTAATTCCATATTTTATTCAGCCTCTAAATCAATTTCCACTATTTTTAGTGGATTTTCAAAGTCAAACCACTGCTATTGTCCTAATTTGTCTTAGTGCAACATAATGATAATTATCACAAGCTTGTCATAGAAATTATTCTCATAAATATCACTCATTCATTTGCACTCTTTTCACAAGTCCATTTCATTTCACATGTCAAACATGTATTCATGAGTTTCGAGTATGTACCTGTGCTATCTCTTATCATAACCACTCATGCAAACAGGACAATCATATGCATCATATTAGTATCAACTAAGTATAAATGAGTTTATCATACCATTTTTCTTTATATCATTATGTATGTCATTACCGTTGAATTATTAAATTTTCGATGGACCTTTTCTTTTCCAATTGTACACTCAAGGTGTACGTTTCTTTCTGAGTGGTACACACAAAGTATACCTTTCCTTTTCATATGGTATACACAAAGTATACCTTTCCTTTTCATATGGTATACACGAAGTATACCTTTCCTTTTCAAGTGTACACACAAAGTGTACATAACCTTTTCATGTGGTATACACAAAGTATACCTAACCTTTTCACATTCGATAGCTGAAGCTATCCCTTTTTACATTCGATAGCTGAAGCTATCTCTTTTCACATGGTATACACAAAGTGTACATTTCCTTTTCATAATGAGATCAAAAGATTACCCTTTCGGGACAACCTTTATGCAACATATGTAGGACCTCATTTACACGGTAACCACTCATTTCTTTTAAATATCATATTCCATCAAATTTCTATTAACATCAAATTCAATACAATTATAACAAGATATATTTCATGTATAACAATAATAACATGAATAATAGGCTTATTAAATCACGCGAACTTACCTCGGATCTAGAAATGGCAATTTACCATTTTAGTCCATAACCTTGTATTTTCCTGATTTAAGCCCAAATCTCAATTTCCTTGATCTATAATATCATATTTAGCCTACTAATTAGTCACATTATTCATATGGGTCTAAAAATCATATTATTACAAATTTGCATTTTGACCCCTAAACTTTCACATATTTGCACTTTTGCCCCAATGCTCGTAAAATGATTTTTTATTCAATTTCCTTACATTTTAATTCTATCTGAATCATTTTCATAACTATAGCAGCCTCCAATTCCCACTAAATCACCCTTTTATGATCAATTTTACAACTTTTATGAAACGATCCTTTCGGACGTTTTCATCGAAAACCGCTTAGTAAAAGTCATTTATTTAACACCCAACACTCATTTCCTACCATTAAACATCAAAATACAAGCATGTCACTCATGGGTAAATTTTAAAACATAAACCCTAGCTCAAAATAATGGTAGAAATGAGTAAATCATGTTACCGGGATTTCAAAAATACATAGAACATTAAAAACGGAGCTCAGAATCACTTACTATTAAGCTTGGAAGCTTGGCCAAACCCTAACCATGGCTGCTCTTGGTACATTCTGCTGCAGCAAGAAGAAAGGGACACATTTGGGGTTTAAAATTTGTCTTTTAATTCATTTTATCACTAAATGACCAAAATGCCCTTTTTACTATTCTTTCAAAATTTACCCAACCAAGGCCATTTTTGTCCAACAAGTTATAAAATGGTTTAATTATCATTTAAGGACCTCTCATTTAAAATTTCATAACAATTAGACACCTCTAACATGTAGAACTCAACTTTTGCACTTTCTACAATTTAGTCCTTTTTACTAAATTGAGTGGCCAAACGTCGAAATTTTCAAACGAAATTTTCAAGAAATCATTCTGTGAAATTGTAAACCTTAAAAATATAATAAAAATGAAATTTTCTTCATCAGATTTGTGGTCCCGAAACCACTGTTCCGACTAATCCCAAAATCGGGATGTTATAGGTCCTGCTTGGAAGATCTTGAAAACTTATTTCATCGAGTGCGGTAAAAACTGTAAGCCTCCATTCTTGGGCGTGTTCCGACACTTTTACCAATTAGAGGTCATTACCCAAGGACCCTCACCTAGAACGGTCTACTTTCGCACTCGCGAGGACCAAGGGTCTATCATTCAAAGTTCCTCTTTAATTTTTCACTCAAATCACCACAAGTTCATACGAGTGAGAAGAAAGCTTGAAGGTAGCTTTGGCTTCCCTACAAGGTGATCTATCCTCCACAAGACTATTTTTCTTCAACACCAACCTATTGCCTAAGGTCTCGCCCAGTTGTAGTATGACTGTTTAAGATTGGGATGTTCTTTAAATCTAGACAAGCTCCTAACAGTAAGGAATGTTCTTCCTTCCTCCTTAGAAGAGCAAAGTTTTAATGGCTTTAGATCAGCAGACTTAGTGTTGGGAGCAGACCCTCAAAGAGTCAAGCCTGTTAGCGAAGCATGGCCTTATGGGGCCTTGACGAGTTGGCCCATTCCTTGGTATGGAAAAGAAAAGAGCCTTCCATCCCATAGGTATGCCTCCTTCCTACATACCCTCTCTGTGCTTGAACATGGGGTATCCATTTTGTCATGTCTATAAATTTCCTACTACCAACTCCTAGTTCATTATTTTAGGCTCTCCCTCTCTCCTCACATCGTTGCGACATCCTCTTCACTTGGATGTGGATGCACTTTTGGAAAGTGTGCAAAAGGTCATAGCGACAATTAATAGTTAGGCACGGGCAGTTTGTGGGCCACCATAAGAGGCAAAGGCTAGGATGAGAATCTTCTAGTGTCGGGGAAATGAACAAGGCTGATTTAGGTTACAAAAAACCTAGAAAAGAACATTCAACCCCAAAGAAGGAATCTCATATCTCTCTCTTGGCCATCTTCACCCTTCCCTTTGGGCTCGTTACTTCTAGTTCCACTTCGCCCACTTCTCCAATTGGCGTTATCGATTTTACCCTCCCTTCGGGTGAGGTACAAACCTCCTTCCTTTGGAGAAGGCATATCAGTAAGGATTAGTATCCTTTTTCCCCATTCTTAATTTGTAAAAAACAAGATAGGGTCTTGCCTCCAGAACTAAAGAGATTAACAGACCCCTCTTCTTCTTTTAAGGGCGTCTATAAGCCCACTTTTACGGAGTTAGCAGGCTCTCTATCAATGATAGCCACAAAATGGGAACTTATGAGTTGGGCCCTTTAGTAGGCCTGTATAGAGACTGAGGGTATTTAGGCTGATCCTGAGAGAACTATCCTTCTGGGAGGACAACCACTCTCCCAGCCTCACCAATCCCATAAGTCTTGGTTTTCCAAAACCATAAATTCGCTCAACTCGCCTCTACATGGGAAGCTAAATACCAAGCTTTAGTGGCTTGAAAGAAGGAGTTAAAAGATAAGGTTTGACATCTGGAGGCATTGGAGAGACATTACCTCACCAATAAGGAGCAATTGCAAAAAGAGAGTATTATGGCTTTAGAAAAGTTCAAGGTAGATACTAATGAAGGTATTAAGGCACATTTTCCAATCTTAACATCCAGCTTGGTACTACCCATACAAGTGGCTATGGGTCCCTTCGACCTATGCTAAACGATTGTGGCCTCTTGTTAAAACTGACCTCGATTTTGACATCCTAAATCCCAAAGGGGCTCTATAGAGGGAATTTTAAAGGAAATGGAAAATGTCCGGTGATCTCTTTTACAAACAAGACTCTGACACATCTGAATTAGATTCTTCAAAGGGCACCTTCTCTGAGGATGAAACCTCCGTCGATGCCTCTGCCTATTCAGCCTAATTGAGAAATTAACACATGGGAATTGGCTAGTCGACTGATTGGGGTTTTACTTAATATTTCCCAGTTTTAGAATCAAACTTTCCAAAGTAATGAAAACTCCCAACTTTTCCTTATTACTCGTCACTACACTTATCATTTATCCAATTATAATTCACCAAACTGGCATGCATATTCACATCACACTTTCTTTCTTATAACTCATGAGGGACCAAGACAAATTTGTTGTAACACACACATATATATACAGGGGATACTCCTTAACCATTTACATCTAGAGGATCGGCTAAATCAAAGCTTTGATACCCCTAAATTGTAACACCCCTTATCCGACCCGATTGATGGGCCCTAAGTATCGAATGCTACAATAACCAGAATTAACATAACAAATTACTTAGAGTTATTATCTCAAATAGGTCGATACTGTTAATGTAAAATTTAAGATGTCAACTATAGTCCATGCTATTAAAGAATTGGGCCCATAAAAATTTGCTTATTTAACTAATCAATAGTGTTTACATCTCTACAAAACTTAATACAAACTCTTCCAAATTAATCCCTAAGGCGTTCCCTCTATGGGAGCCCCTCTATATACTAAAACGATATCCATACGTCCCCTACATCTAGCGTCATTTGGCTTGGTCCCTCCACTTGATTCTCATATTAAAGTTTTATCTTGCAATAAGTAGATGATTCATAAGTACAAATAAACTTAGTGAGAATCTGCAATACAACCCAAAACAAAATACAAGACTTTCAGAATGAAGTTTTAAGGAGAGATTTAAACTCCCTAATCATCTTGGATTTTCGTAGATTTTAATGACGTGATTAAAATCTTCCCCTCTCCCTTTAGCTTACCGCTGGCAGACTTATTCTTTATCTAAGACATACGTAAGTGCTTTATGGTGACGACCTTTATTGGATGCTCTTGATTTTTGTCAAATTCCAAATTTCCCTTTTTCCCTCGACTTGTTCAACATTCTCGATTTTGGCTACATGGTTAAACCATTTACTGAGTTACCCTATAGTTGAGGCCACTTTGCATTTTACTATTCTTGTTCCCAGTTATCAGTCGATTGATGGTAACATTTAATTCATACAAATCCATATTCCCTATTGCCTTTTGACAGAATTTCGCCATTGTAGTCTTTGGTGGACTACTTTGGGTTTCTTAGTTTACTCACCTCTTAGTAGATGCTCGAGCCTCCTCTGATACTTGTCTATTTGGGCGGTCAATATCTCCTAGTGGTCCTTAGCAGACCTACTAGGTGTTAGATACACCTTTTTACCTGAGTTTTCAAGCACACTATTTCCATAAACCCTGTTACTCTTTTCTTGAGTTATATCTAAATTTTCTTTTCCCAATTTAGAAAACTTTCATGTTGCTTGTCCTAATGGACCTTTACTCATTGCCATAGTTGAACTTTGACCTTGCACAACCCAATTCTCATATTTAACGTCTTGGCAGACTATTCATTGTTTAATGACCTATAAGACTCTTCCATTTTAATGTCTAGTTTGACTATCCGGTGTTTAATATCCCGTCAAACTATCCCGTGTTTTATATCCTGTTGAATTATCACATGTTTCATGTCTTGTCAAACTATCCCATGTTTAATGTCTCATCGAACTATCTTGTGTTTAATATCTCATCAAAATATCTCGTGTTTAATGTCCCATAGGACTATCGAAGGATGTCATAACGTCTTTCAACTATGGTCTTAGTCTTATTTTCCATGATACCATAGTGTTTCTTAGGCATGGCCTTACTCATTTTTGTCATGATGCCCTAACATCTTTCAACTATGGTCTTACTCATTTTTATCCTGATGCCATAACATCTTTCAGCTATGGTCATACTCTTTTTTGGCGTGCAACCTCTAATCGGCCGCATGGCCTAGCCATGATATTATTTTACCCTCCCCATCTCATTTCATCCATTCCTCTATTCTTTGTCCTATACCTTGATGCACAAACACTACAGTGTCCCCTCTACAAGGCCTAGAGCATCACTCATCACAGTTTGCACTCAGCAATACCGTAAGGAGGTATCTAATGTAACAACCCAATTTTAGTGGTGTCAGAAATAGTGGTTTTGGGACCACAATTCTGATGAGCGAGTTATTATTTTAATATTTATTTAAAATATATGATATTATATTAGGGTCGTATTAAAGTTTCGTAAAGAAACTTTGAAGTTTAAATGGTTAATTAGGTAAAAAGGACTAAATCATAAAGGTTGCAAAAGTGGGTTTCTATTAGTTAAAAGTGGGTTAATTTGCAAAACTATTAAAGGTTGAGAGACTTGCCATGGTTGTTTTCAAATATGTTTTGCAGTTATTTGATAGATTATTAATCTTGGTTGTTAAACAAAGTTGTTTTGTTAAGTGATTTTTGATGAATTTTGAAATAGGGATTAAATTGTTGAAAGTGTAAATCCATGGGTTTGATTGTGAATTGTTAGTAATTATGGGTTGTTCCGAGGCCCTTTGTAGCATTGGTTAATATGGATTTAGGTCAAAATGATTAATATTCAAGTAATGAGCTTAAGGACTAATTTGTAAAAAGTTAAAATATTAGGGGTAATTTCATAATTTTACATAAAGATGACTTATGGATTGAATTAAATACTTGAAGTACTTTATTGAATGAAATTATCTATTTAGATCAAGATAAGCAACAACCGGAGTTAAATTGGGAAAAGCTAAAGCTTTGGACTAGAGTTCAACTTGACTATTACGACCATAGTTATCGAGGTAAGTTCATATGAATTGTAATTGTATTAATGATAGTTAAATTGTTTATCTTCTATATGTGTTAATATAAATGAACTTGAAAATGCGTATATGTCAATGCTTTGAGTAATTAACGGATAAATAATCCCATTTGAACCTTAAGAATTCTTAGGATATGAATGACATATCATTAGGGATTTCATGTTTTGAGTGCTGGTCTTGAATGTCCCACGATGGCTGAGGTCCTGCATTTGTTGTGGATTCTTCATAGCTTGTGTGAGTAGCATCGTGTAGCTAACATTTTGATCTATAGCTCGTGTGAGCAGGCTCATTTCACAGCTTGTGTGAGCACTATTGAAAAGGAAAGGTTACAATTATATGGAAAGGCACACTATGTGTGAGCATTCCTGAGTATTCAATGTAATTCTAGATGGTTCAACGGGTAAGTAAAGGAAATGACATGGTATATATACAATTGAAATGGTTCATGATCTTATGAAAAGGTTGATAAGTTAACGAATGTGTATATGAAATCTACTTATGGAATGTTTGAACTCAAATGTATCGTATATGAAATTACTAACTTGTGAGTTTGATGGTGCTTGTATAGAGTTTTACTAAGCTTATGGTCTTGGTAATGATATTATGCTTATTCTATAAATTTTGCTAAAGAAATGGTAAGTTTCGTTTGAGTTTATACGAGCTTATTAAGCACTAGTTGCTTATGTAATTACTTTCCTTTGTTTTGTAGATTATCAGAAGTTCGATCGGTTGGAAGCTTGATCAGAGATGTATCAAACTTCCAGCAACTATTTCAGTAGTTTTTGATTATTTTGGCCAAGGTTATAAATGGCATGTATAGGACTTTGTGTAATGGTAGTTTTTGACTGTGTTAATGGTCAATTTGGTATGTATTTACTTTTGATGTTCATGTTTTGTTGATGGACTTTAATGCCTTAACAAGTTAGGTCATTTTGGCCACTTTTAGGTACTTGAAATATATGATTCTTGTTGGTATGCTTGTGATGATATGTAAATGGTTATATGTGATGTTATTTGGTAGTTAAAAGGACTAGGTTCTATGCTTGAAAAATGGCTATATTGCTTTAATTTGATCAATGATGTTTTGATATAAATGTGATGCCTTTGAATGGCATATTGTATTGATGAAATAGGGTGTTTGAAATGGTATGCTTATAAGTTTTAGAATGATGCTTAGGTTTATTGAATGTTTGCACCAAAGGGATGGTTGAATAGGTATGTTTTGGCCTTGAAATGGCTTGATTTTAGGGTCAATTTATGGAGCACACGGCCTAGGACACGAGCTACCACACGACCGTGTGCCACACCTGGCTTGGCTACAGGGTCGTGTGTCACTTGAGAATTTTTAGTGTATTAAGTTAGTTTATTGAATGGCCCAACACACGGCCTGCGACACGGTTGTGTGTCACAAGTCAAAGAGTTACACGGTCAGTGATAAACCGTCATTTATACATATTTTTACCCCATACTTTGCGTATTTTATGGATGATTTTTCCTTAGAATTGGTGAATTCGATGCTCCTAATGCCTTAATTTCATGTTTTATACTTAGGTGAGTTTAGGAGAGCGAAAGGAATGCGAAACGGGCCAAAAACGGAGAAAATGGTCCAACGTACGAAATTAACACGGCCTAGACTTCCTCACACGGGTAGGCCACACGGCCGTGCCATTCTAACAGGCTCGAACACAGCCTGAAGTAATCGTACACGGGTGTGTCCCTGCCGAACCCAAGTTGAGTCCAATTCAGAAAAGGCTAATTTTGAGGGCTCTTAGGCATTCCAAAGCCTATAAATACTCCCTAGAAGAGGAGAAAAAGGGGAGGCACAGGGAGGAAGGAAGGAATTACTCGAAGAAAGCCGATTGATCCATCTCGAAAGTCGGATTCATCCTCAAGACTGAAGATCTCCCCTTAATTTCCCTTCAGGAGTTTTGGGTTTTCTTTATGTTTTGTATTCATTATTCTTTTGAGATGTTTTTTCTTTTTAGTTATGAACTAAATCCCCTAAATACCTAAGGGGGATGAAACCTAAGACGAATCTTGTTATTATTTTCTGAATTGTATGATAAATATTTGACTTGTTCTTAATTATGTGTTCCTAATTTTTGTTTTGATATTCTAGGATATTGATTCAAGTTACGCTCTTATTCAGAGGAGGAATAGACCCTGTCTAAGAGTACAATTGTCATAATTAAGTAGAGTTGATTGCGCACCTAGAGATAGGGTGACAAGATTTTGTCAGATTAGGGTGAAACCTAATAAGGGGATCCATAGATCGAGTTAATGCAACCTTAGGGTGATAACTAGAGGAAATTTCAGTTATTCAATCTAGGGATTAGACGTTATTAGTCTTGAATAGGGATAATAACATAACTTAGGGATCTCTACGGAAAAAGTTAAATGAATAAATCGTTCGATTCGGAGTCAGAATAACAAGTAAAGTCTAGGTGGATTCTTCCTTAGGTATTGTCTTAATTCAATCATTTTCCAAAAGTAATCCCCCAATTCTATTTTCTGTGAATTCTTAGTTTAGTTAATTAGTTAATGAAAACAAACCCCCTTATTCTTAGGCTGGATAATGAAAAGACAGTAATTACTAGTACTTTTAGTTCATTTGGGTTCGACAATCCGGTCTTGCTAAAACTATACTACTGTTCGATAGGTACACTTGCCTACATCATGATAATAGTTAGTTTCAAGAACGATTAATTATAAATATTTAAAACCTATCACAAAATCACGATCAAATTTTTGGCGTCATTGCCGGGGAGCTAAGATATTAGGAACACTCAATTTTTATTACTTTAGCCATTTATTTTCCTTGCAAGTTAATTTTATTATTATTATTAATTTACTTTTCTTTCTCTTGGCAGGTTTTTATAGTCTATGACTAGAAGAAACCCGTCAGGACCACTACTTTTTGGCGAAGAAATCGATCACATAGTTCACAGAAATCGAAGAGAAATAAGGCGAAGCCTAAGATACACAGAGGAAGAGCAAGGGAACGATAACTCAACTACAACTGAGGAGATGGTTGAAAATCAATATAATCAGCTACCTCCTGCGATACCTGCTGAACTAATAAATCAAAATCCTGCTCCTCGTACTATATATGATTATGCTAAACCTACTTTAACAGGAACTGAGTCAAGTATAGTTAGACCTACTATTGCTGCGAATAATTTTGAACTAAAACCTAACTCTATTCAAATGATACAGCAATTTGTTCAGTTTGATGGTTTGCAGGATAAGGATCCAAACACTCACTTGGCAAATTTCTTGGAATTCTGCGATACATTTAAAATTAATGGCATTTCTGACGATGCCATTCGTCTTCGGTTATTCCCTTTTTCATTAAGGAACAAAGCTAAACAGTGGTTGAACTTGTTACCACGAGGGTCAATTACTACTTGGGAACAAATGATCGAAAAATTTTTATTAAAATATTTTTCGCCGGCTAAAACAGCCAAATTACGTAATGATATCTCTTCGTTTGTGTAGATGGACTTAGAAACTCTTTACGATGCATGAGAGTGATACAAAGACCTACTGCGAAGGTGTCCTCACCATGGATTACCTCTATGGTTGCAAGTTCAAACATTCTACAATGGTGTGAACCCTCGACAAGATAGATGATTGATGCAACAGCCGGGGGGACCATCAATAGCAAAACACCTAAAAAGGCTTACGAATTTATTGAAGAGATGTCACTGAATAACTATCAGTGGCAAGTCATGAGGACTAAGCCAACTAAAAAAGTAGGCGTTTATAACGTCGATTCAGTTACTATGCTGTCAAATCAAGTAGAACTTCTAAATAAAAAGATTGATGGTTTACTTGGTTCTACGCAGGCTCATTCAGTAATGCACTGTGAAGTCATTGGAGGTGGATCAAGCAATTTAGAATATAAATCCTATGGCCACAGCATGGAGAATGAACAATTAAATTACATGGGTAATAATCCTCGATCTCAAAATAATCCTTATAGCAATACTTATAATGCAGGTTGGAAGAACCACCCAAATTTCTCCTAGAGTGGTCAAGGGAATCAAAGGCCATAGAATCTTCTGGGTTTTCAACAACCACCCTATCAATAGGAAAAGAAATCGAACCTTGAAGAGATGGTATCTAAATTTATCTCGGTGTCCGAAACTCATTTCCAGAACACTGAGATAGCACTTAAAAATCAACAAGCGTCGATCCAAGGGCTCGAAACTCAGATAGGCCAACTGTCCAAACTAATCTCTGAACGACCACAAGGTAGCTTGCCAAGTAATACTGAACCCAACCCAGGGGAACAGCTTAACGCAATTAATGTTCAAGATGAAGAAGGATTTGTTGAGCCTAAGCCAGAACCAAGGCAAGAAACTGCGGTGAGCAGAAGTCAAGGTGAGGTAGGTCATGATAAAAACAAATCAGTGAATGTCGAATATAAACCTCGTGTGCCATACCCCAACACAACAAGGAAAGACCGCTCAGATGAACAATTTGGTAAATTCCTTAAACTCTTAAAAAAATACACATTAACTTACCATTTATTGAAGCTATATCACAGATGCCAAACGCAATGAAATTTTTAAAGGAGCTTTTAGCAAATAAGTGGAAGTTGAACGAGGTGTCGCATGTGGAGCTAAACGCAGTTTGCTTAGCTATTCTATAGAATAAGGTACCCAAAAAATTAAAAGATCCAGGGACTTTTACAATTCCTTGCTTAATTGGTAGTTTGGATGATAATAATGCATTAGCTGATTTAGAGGCTAGTATTAACGTCATGCCTTACAAAATATTCAAACAATTAGGTCTTGGGAAACCCAAATAGACTAGGATGAGTATATAATTAGCAGATAAAACTATAAGATTTCCTAGGGGTATTATTGAAGATGTGCTAATTAAAATCGATAAATTTATATTTCCCATTGACTTAATTGTTCTAGACATAGAGAAGGATAGCAACACTCCTTTGATTTTAGGAAGGCCCTTTTTAGCAACTGCTAAAACGATTATTGATGTTGGCACAGGTGAGCTCACACTTCGTGTGGGAGACAAAACAATCACCTTTCAAGCTCGCAATTCTGGCAACACATCAGAAATTGAAGATGATTGTCTAAACCATTCTACTAAAACTGACAATATGGTGCAACCTACTTTGCAGGAAATGAGTCTGAAGGAAGTACATGAGCCATTCCCAAGCAATAGTAGAGGACATATTCATGAAGATCGAAGGGTACAAATCGAGGAACTAGATGAATGGCAGACGTATAAACCAAGAACACCCGATAAACCAAAACTACACCAGAACGAGCTCAATACCTTTCCAAATCAACTTAAGGTTGGAGATAAAATTTTATTAGAAGCCACAGATCCTCACATTGTCACTACCAAACCGAATGAAGAAGTCCCTCTTACGGTACTTAGCATTTTCCCATTCGGTACAGTTGAGGTAAGTCATCCCAAGTTTAACACTTTTAAAGTAAACAAACCCATCTAAAACCTTATTTTGATAAGATGGGTAGTAGGAATGAGGAGTATAAACTCCTCGAACCACCATGACCATTCAATGGAGAGGTAAGTCGAGATTAGACTATAAATAAGTGCTTGTCGAGAGGCAACCCGAGCACTGACAATATTAATTTCTTTAAATTTTAGTATTTAACACCTAACTTACTAACGGAGATCTTGAATACAGGTTTTCCACACAGACACGTCCAGGCACACGAGCGTGCTGAGGACCGTGTGGAAACAGGGTAGAGATTTTTCCCAAACATGGGCTACAATAAAATGCCATGGCGTGCGACATTGTCGTGGGCGAACCTGCCAAAATAACACGGGCGTTTGCCATGCCCGTGTTGTAGAACCATGGTTAAACCCGAGAAAATAGCACGGGCGTGCGACACGCCCATGTCTAGCACCCGTGGTCGAACCTGTTAAATTAACACGGGCGTGGGCCTACATACACAGGTGTGGGAGAAGCGAACGAAGCCAGACACAATTGTGCGACACGGCTGTGTGCACCCGCATGCACAAGGAACACGGGCGTGGACTAGATGTCAGACGCACCCAAAATTCTAAATTCGTGAATCACACAGGCTGAAATTGGGGAACACGGGCGTGTTCCCTGGCTGTGTGCCCCAAAATCTATATATAGGCTGTACTATTCATTGTCTCCTTCACCATAAAAAAAAACCCCTAACCCTAGCCGCTGCAAGTCCACACGCCGTCCCCGCCATGCCCGTGCGCCGCCTTCAAATCCATTTTTGATGCTCATTCTCCTTTTCCTAGCGTATACAATATCGTCTTCACGAGGAAAGAAAACCGCTGTCCCAGCTTCAAAGAAAAGGAAGGGAGTGTCATCTTCGTCAAGTCCTACCGCAGAAATTCGTCATCCTTTTCTGCAGTTCCCCATCGGGCCCTAAGAAGAACTTTTTCAAATTCTACGGGCCCGACCTTTAGGTGTGGGCCGCTGCATTGACTGGACAGCTCTTGAACAAGTCCAGTTGGCTGACGATGTACGAGCACTCCTGACAACCGATCCATGGGACCTCTTCTTTGTGATCATCGAACTAACGTACCTTGAGCTCACACTTGAACTTTGCTCGACATTCCATGTTCAAGACGTCATGACCAACTTTGATGATTCTGGAATAGTTTAGTTCCGTCTCGGTGGTTTAGTCTGCCAGTTGAGTGTACCTGAGTTCGGTATAGCTTTGGGCCTATACACAGAGGAGTTCATGGATGAGAACGACCTCGACACTCTCTGTCGCCACATCCACTACTCTCCCTCGAAGTGCTGGTATGCTTTAGTCCCCAGTTCAGCCACCTACGACCCGAGCCGCTCCAAAGCATCAGCTCTTTCTCCCTCCTAGAGGTACCTACACGCCATCTTGGCACATACTCTGATAGGACGTCGAGAGAGCACCGGCGTCGTCAACACTCACGACACCTACTTTCTATGGAGCATGGTGAATGGGCATGTACTCAACCTCGCCTACTTTATTGCCCTCGCCATTCGCCACCAAACGGAGTGGCATCAGAGGGGGTTCATCTCCATTGACCTCTACGTGACTCGACTGACACGACACTTTGGGCTCCTCAACACAGTAGCCCAATCATCCTCCCTTACTCTTATGGGCCAGATGTCCCCACAAGGCATTTTGAGCATGCTTAGTATGAGGATGGTCAAGAAGCGCCGAGGAACCCACTCTCCTCAGTATCGCCTTGCCCAATCCACCAAGGAGGAGGCCTCCAAGGACATTACTGATGATGTTCCCCCACAGCACGAAGACCCACCGTCTCAGCCACCACCACCTTCTCGTCTAGTTCATGCAACGGCTTCATATGCTGACATCTCTGAGCGCCTCACTCGATTCGAGCAGTAGTGTTTTCAACGATTCGACATCATTGATGCTACTCTACAGTAGATTTGTCACCACCTCCAGATCTCATCACTAGTCCCACCTCGCGAACCATCCAACGATGAAGTTGTTTAAAAACAATTTATTATTTTATGATTTTAATTTTTATTAAAACTATTTTTTTTATTTTTATTAGATTTTAGAATTTTATTTTATAATTATCAATTTCGGTTATTCTATTAAGAGTAATTATTCTTATTTATATCTCCTAAAAAGTTCCTGATTCTATCACTGTTATATAGAGCTCCTAAGCTCATCATCGCATAAGAACTAAAACTCCATCGAGAAAGGTTCTCCACGACTTCCATGTCCTGCTCGACCACGACCGTAGCTACCACTAGACATAATATTCTTTTAGCATAGGACTTAGGGTCTAGCGAACCTCTACTCCCCACCGGAGTATCCTCCTCCACTCTCGCGTCGATTACTCTCCAAAACTCCAGTTGAAGGAATTCATTCATCATTCAGGAAGTTTCACTTCTCTCCCTATCTAATGATTACAAATTTATCTTTTTCCTATCTATCTTTGTACATTGAGGACAATGTACATCTTAAGTGGGGGGGTATTCATTTCTCTTGAAAAGCTCTCATATCATGTTTAGAATAAATTTTGATTGATTTATGATTTTTATTGATATATCTTAAATTAAAACATAGGCATTCATGCACTGAGTATTGAAACTTTAAGACATTAGGGAAGCAAGCATGATAAGTTGATTTTTTTTTAGAATTTAAAATTTTAGGTTGTTTTCCCAAGTCTAGGTATTCTCTTGATTTGAAATTCACAAGTTTAAACATCAAAAAGCCATAATTTTGTGAGATCTTGAGCCTTCAAAAGCATCTATTAATTCCTTTATGCTCACTTTCATTATGAGTGCGTCAGTATAGAACTGTTATTCTAGAACTTGCTTGATTATGCATGTCAAGATCACACTATTTGATTTGATATGTCAAGATGATAGAGGCACTTAAGATTAACCCACTCATGCCATGAAAAGCCTACCTCCATGATTAACCCTTAGTAAACCCCGTTGAGCTAACAAGCTATTTTTTGTATTACCCTTAACACTAACCCTTAACCCATTATTGTTGAAATCCCCTCAATTAAATTGATCCCTATTTTTGTCGAGATTTGAATTGAATAAATTGCTTAGCTATGTCCTGTTCTAAATAGTTAGTTATTTGACTTGTTCTTAAAAAAAACATGTATACATATAGGTAGTAGTGATCTTTTGAGCTAAAATAGTTAAATTCCATATTCCAAGAAAAAAGCTCTGTTGTACGTAGCTGATGACTAGTTAGTTTTCTAGTTAGGTAATTTTTCAATTCAATCTCGATTCTAACCCTTTCTTCCAGCTTGTGACCACACCCTTTAACCAAAGCCACCTTACAACCCTCTAAAGACCTTTTGATTCATGTTTCATCTCAATTTATAGTGGTAGAGATTTGATTTTCATGCAAGCCTATGGTAATGACTTTTCATTATTGACTATTGAGTGCTTCATTTATTATCCTTAAACACCTCGAGTGATTTGAGTGAATCTTTAGTGAGGATGTGAAACTCTGCGATATTTTGAATCAAAGGTAATTACTTAGATGAGGGGAGACACCTATGTTTTCATGATAAAATGCTCAACTTGGAATGTTTGAAACTTTGATGTTCTTTTAGTCAAATTTTCAATGATTGATTACCTATGGATTATTTTGAGGTATTATCGATAGAAATTATAAGTTGAAAAGAATTTGTTTTGATTATGAGATGAGGATTTTTCTTGAGGACAATAAAATGCTTAAGTGTGGGGGTATTTATTAAACCGTCATTTATACATATTTTTACCCCATGCTTTGCGCATTTTATGGATGATTTTTCCTTAGAATTGGTGAATTCGATGCTCCTAATGCCTTAATTTCATGTTTTATACTTAGGTGAGCTTAGGAGAGCGAAAGGATCGAGAAACGGGCCAAAAACAGAGAAAATGAGCCAACGTATGAAATCAACACGGCCTGGGCTTCCTAACACGGACAGACCACATGACCGTGCCATTCTAACAGGCTCGAACATGGCCTGAAGTAATCGCACACGGGCGTGTCCCTGCCAAACCCAAGTTGAGTCCAATTAAAAAAAGGCTAATTTTGAGGGCTCTTAGGCATTCCAAAGCCTAAAAATACACCCTAGAAGAAGAGAAAAAGGGGAGGCACAAGGAGGAAGGAAGGAATTACTCGAAGAAAGCCGATTGATCCATCTCAGAAGCTAGATTCATCCTCAAGACTGAAGATCTCCCCTCAATTTCCCTTCAGGAGTTTTGGGTTTTCTTTATGTTTTGTATTCATTATTCTTCTGAGATGTTTTCCATTTTAGTTACGAACTAAATCCCCTAAATACCTAAGGGGGATGAAACCTAAGACGAATCTTGTTATTATTTTCTGAATTGTATGATAAATATTTGACTTATTCTTAATTATGTATTCCTAATTCTTGTTTTGATATTCTAGGATATTGATTCAAGTTACGCTCTTATTCAGAGGAGGAATAGACCCTATCTAAGAGTACAATTGTCATAATTAAGCGAAGTTGATTGCATGCCTAGAGATAGGGTGACAAGATTTTGCCAAATTAGGGTGAAACCTAATAAGGGGATCTATAGATCGAGTTAATGCAACCCTAGGGTGATAATTAGAGAAAAGTTTCAGTTATTCAATCTAGGGATTAGACGTTATTAGTCTTGAATAGGGATAATAACATAACTTAGGGATCTCTACGGAACAAGTTAAATGAATAAATCGTCCGATTCAGAGTCAGAATAACAAGTAAAGTCTAGGTGGATTCTTCCTTAGGTATTGTCTTAATTCAATCATTTTCCAAAAGTAATCCCCCAATTCTATTTTTTGTGAATTCTTAGTTTAGTTAATTAGTTAGTTAAAACAAACCCCCTTATTCTTAGGCTAGATAATAAAAAGACAGTAATTACTAGTACTTTTAGTTCCTTTGGGTTCGACAATCTGGTCTTGCTAAAACTATACTACTGTTCGATAGATACACTTGCCTACATCGTGATAATAGTTAGTTTCAAGAATGATTAATTATAAATATTTAAAACCTATCACAAAATCACGATCAGTCTGGCGCACGGTTGTGTGACTTAACTCGGTGAGTTACACAGGTTCAGACACGGGCTGAGACACGGCCGCGTGTCCTTTTGTTCAATTGTTACACGACCTGGGCTATGTCTGTAGCACTCTTTACCCGTATCCGATGCCGAAATAGGGTATGAGGCGTTACCATACATGTAGTCAAACATTTTCGAAAAATACGGATTATGAAATTTCATTTCAAATTAAAACCAATCAAACCACATCTTAGTATCCCTATTATGGGCCTACGAGACCCTAAATATACATTGAGAATGGTCCGAGACAAAACCGAGGTCCTAAGAAAAATTTAAGAAAATTTCTAGGTTAATGTCTCACACGCTCGTGTGGAGACAATGCACACACCCGTGTGGAGACAATGCACACGTTCGTGTCCCCTACCCATGTGGAATTAATTGAATTTATTTTCTACTTTGAACCTACAGGGGTTTTCACATGGCTGAGCATACACCCGTGGCCCTGGCCAGTGTCCTTCACACGGCCTAGACAAGCTCGTGTGGTTTCCCTTGTCCAAAAACTCGAGCATTTTGTTTATGACATCAGCATGCATTTAGGGGCACATAGCCAAGACACACACCTGTGGGCTAGGCTGTGTCCACCACACGATTGAGACACACGGTCGTGTCTCTGCCTGTGTGCTTACAACCATGCATTCTGACCTAAAAATTTTTGGTGCAGAGGACACACGGCCATACCACATGCCCATAGGGCTATCCGTGTGTCACACACGGCCTAGACACATACCCGTGTGTCTACCTGTGTGGACCTTATTAGGCCATTTTTCAAGCCTTCGGTCACCCTCTAACATCCATACACACTTATAGGTTTTAATAACATTTAACATGGCCTAATTATACTTTTAAACAACCTTGATAAACCTCATTGTATGTAAACCTCATCTCATCGGTTTTACACATGCTAGGTTATCCCCTTTGTATAAGGATTTCTATGTCTTATAACACTTTTAAGATTGACTCATTATTATAACTCATTGTCAGTTATGGCCTAGCCATCCCATGTGATTTGGTCACATTACATGTATCTAAATGTGATATACCATATTTCATCCTCACTAGAACAATTGAACATAAACATGCACAAATTTGTAGGTCAAAACCTACATCAAAATGGGCCAATTCCTATGGCCATCTACAAGTGAATATGTATAACTTTACAAGCCTTCATATTGGAAAATCAAATGACACATATAAAAAAATAACAAAAGCCCTATACATGCCATTGAACAAAATGAAAGTATCTATATACCAAAGCTGGACAAGATGATAATGTGTTGACTCTCCAATCGTCTTCCAATTTCTATGAGTCCTCGAGCTCTGTAAGACAGGGAAAAGAGAGGGGTAAGCATTTACATGCTTAGCAAAGCCGAATAACTGGAAAGTAAACTTACCGATTAATTAGCATACAACCATATTACGCAATATAACCAACAAGCATGAAATGGTTTCCCTATCACATGCACTCAATCAACAGGTTAGTCTCATAACAATATATTATGACATTTGTCTTAGATGAGTTCATCATCCAACATTTTCATTTTTATATCTCATGTTAATCCCGTTGATCTTTTTAAAAATCTCGATGGATTATCCGTTTACCGTCAAGTCATAAGAGTGATCATCTTGTGTACGCACTCCCGCGAACCTCACATCTTACAGTGGGATTACCAGTCCAGGCTAAATCCCCTATAATATAAACTCATTGAGTGATGTCGGGATTACCAGTCTAGGCTAAATCCCTTGTAGATATAAACACCCTTAATGAGCTCGGATATGAATTACCAGTCCAGGCTAAATTCAGACCCTAGTCGAATTACCCGTCCGAGCTAAATCCATAATGCACACATATTCTTTGGGAGGCTTGATCACTCAAGGAACACCTGTATGGGCTAAATCCTTTTCTGCAACACATGCAGGATCCCAAGTCATGTAAGCCATGGTTTATCCATCGAATTTCCTTTTTTGACTTCAACCAGGACATTTATTATCATGTCATTGTTATTAACACATTTCATGGATTTTCATACCATCATTATAACTAATTATCATACATTCATAATACATGCAATTAAGCACAATAAGAGTTTACTTTAAGATTTTTTTGACAAGATAGAGTTTACTTTAAGTTATTCGAACTTACCTGGTACTCGTTTTGATTTCGCGTTTTGGTCATTTCGAAACCTTTTGCTTTCCTCGATTGACCTCCTAAATTTGTTCCTCGGGGTCTATAACAATAAAAATGAATTACCAATACCTCAAATTATTCTTTTCGAGCCTAAATCTCACCTTTGGACAAAATGATTGTTTTGCCCCTAACCTTTCACATTATTTACGATTTAGTCCCTAGGCTCGTATGATGAAATGCATGAAATTTCTACATTATCCAAGCCTAGGCAAATGTTTTTCCCTCTTACGGCAGCCCACATTTTCAATTATCTCACATTTTTCTACTCACTTTTTGCAACTTTTACAATCTAGTCCTTTAAGCCATTTCTATGAAAAATCACTTCTTAAAAGTTGTTTACCATCCTTTAAACTCTTATATTCCTCCATAAAACATCAAAATACAAGCATCTCATTCATGGGTAGTTTTCTAAACATGAACCCTAGCATGAAATATGGGTAAAAATGAAGAGAGTAAGCTACCGGGACTTCAAAAATACGAAGAACATTAAAAATGGGGCTAGGGAGCACTTACTATTGAGCTTGAAAATGTTGAAAACCCTACTATGGAGGCTTGAGAAATTTGACTGCATGAGGGAGAAGAATGACTGATTTTTGGCTTATTTTTCCCATTTTATTTCATTAATTAGCTAGATGACCAAAATGCCCTTAAGCCCTTTCTTTCAAATTTTATCCATACATGCCCATTTTTGTCCCAAAACTTAGAAATTGGGAAAATTGATCTTTAGGACATTCTAATTAATAATCTAAAGTAATTTCATACAAATTGCTTCTAGAATCCAAGTTTTGCAATTTATTCAATTTGGTTCTTATTTTCCAATTGGACACCTTTCTCATAGAATTTATTCATGAAACTTTAACACATACATATTTTCATATTTTAGACCTCATAATAATCATAAAATAAATATTTCAATGTTAGATTTGTGGTCTCGAAACCACTATTCCAACTAGGCCCTGTTTTAGGATGTTACACTTCTTCCCCCCTTTGGGGACTTTCATCCTCGAAAGTCTTACCAGCAAACAAGTTTGGATATTGGCTTCTCATGGTTTCTTCTAGTTCCCATGTAGCCTCTTCCACTCCCTGCCGATGCCATAACACCTTTACCAAAGCTACATCTTTATTTCTCAGCTTTTTAACCTCACGAGCGAAATTCTTAACTGGTTCCTCATAATAGGTCATGTCTGGTCTAATCTCAATCTCCATCGATGAATCACATGAGAGGGGTCTGATCGATATTGCCTTAACATCGATACATGGAATACATCATGATTCTTTTCCAGTTCTGGTGGCAATGCCAAGTGATAGGCTAATGGCCCAACTCTTTCAGTGATCTCGTATGGTCTGATAAATCACGGACTCAGTTTGCCTTTCCGGCCAAATCTCAATACTTTTTTCCATGGAGATACTTTCAAGAATACTCTATCTCCGACTTGAAATTCGATCTCTTTTCTTTTCAGATCAACATAGGACTTTTGTCTATCCGATGCCGCTTTTAAATAGTTATGTATCACTTTAACCTTTTCTTCAGTTTCCTTGATAAGATCAACTCCGTAAATCTGACTCTCTTTGAGTTCTGTCCAATACAATGGATTTCAGCACTTTCTGCCATATAAGGCTTCATAAGGTGCCATCTTCAAACTCGTTTGGAAACTATTGTTGTAGGCAAACTCTACCAATGGCAGATATTGTAACAATCCAGTTGTGACCCTAATCAGAATAGTGGTTTCGGGACCACATATTCGAGTTAGAAAAATAATTAAATATTATTTTTTGTGCTTATGATGTGTGAATTAGCATGTGTGAAAATCTCGTATAAAAATTTAATTGTTTCTGTGCTTAATTATTAAAAAGGGATTTAATTGCATAAAAGGTGAAATTAGCATGCTACATGTTAAATGTATGTATTTGAAATGGCTTTGGACTAATAGGTCCTTATGTGGTTATTTGACCATGTAATGTATTAAATGACTTTGTTGGACATTAGTAAATGGTTTATTAATGTTTAAATGCAAGGGTATTTTAGTAAAATGTTTAATATATGTTGTTTAATAAAAACAAAACATAAATGGCCATGAAAAATTTACCTCTTGGCCTATTATGAAGGAGAAAAAGGAAATCCATTGAAGCATTTTTAGATTCGACACTTGCATGCTTAAATTGTAAGTTCATTCGAGTTCGATTTTTGATAATTTCAACGTTTCTATGATCGTTGCTTCGTGTTCTTCAAAACCTATGTCTGAATTTCTATTTCTGTTGAAGATTATGAAATGTTCCATTGATGATTATATGAGTTTTGTAATGTTTTTATATGAATTATGAAAGATCTATGCAAGATTATCACGCTTCTTGAATTTTTGATGGAATAGAGCTATTTGGGCTAATTTGTGAAAATGAGGTTTTAAAGGAATAAATTGTGAATTAAATATGTTCTTTGGGCTTGTATGGAAGCTATGTATATTCGACCAAGCTATAGTCTTAGTGAATTTTGCATATTTGTGATTTTGTAAAAAATGGACTAAATTGTCAAAGTGGGAAAATGTAAGGGCTAAAAATGCAAAGTGCCCTAAATATGTGTTCATGGATTATTTTGAATGAAGTGAATGATTGAATGGTTGAATTTGAATTGTATTAGATCAAGAACAAAGAAAATCAGACTTAGATCAAAGGAAGTCCAAAATAGTTGAATAATCGACTCGTTTCCGTCTGAAATCCGTACGAGGTAAGTCAAATTACAATTACATGTTCAATAACTAAATTCTGCGCATACAAACTGTAATCTGTATTGGATGGCCTTGAGAGCCTGATGAATAAATTTTGAGTAAACTCCGATAATATGCTAGGATCTGAAAAGCTCTGTACATTTTTAAAGGAACGTTGACATCGATCTGAGATATCGTGTAAGACCGTGTTAGGGACACAGGCCTCGATTTGAGATTTACGTGTAAGAACATGTCTGGGACATCGGTATCATATCTGATTTCGTGTAAGACCCTGTCTGGGATAGAGGCATCGATATTGAATTACATATAAGACCACGTCTGGGACATCGACATTGTACTCATTTATGAGTATCTGTATTGTAATATCCCGAATTAGGGCCTAATCGGAATAGTGGTTTCGTGACCACAAATCCGAGATAGAAATAATTATTTTATAATTATTTTGAGGTTTATGATATGATTGTATGATTGTGTGAAAATTTTGTGAAGAAATTCCATGCATAAAATGCTTAATTTGAAGTTAGGGGCTAAATCGAATAAGTTGCAAAACTTGCATTCTAGAAGTTTTTAGTATGAAATTGCTTTGAAATATTAATTAGGAGGTCTTAAATGGCAATTTGACCAATTTCTAAAATTTTGGACAAAAATGGGCTTGTACATGAAAATTTTCAAAGAAAGGTATTAAGGGCATTTTGGTCATTTGGATATTAAATGAAATAAAATGGGAAAAATAACACAAAATGGTCATCTTCCCCATTTAGTTGCTGCTAAAACTTCACTCTCACCATAGCTAGGGTTTCTTCAACTTTCAAGCTTCATAGTAAGTGGTTCTAAGCCCCGTTTTTAATGATTTTTACGTTTTTGAGATCCTGGTAATTCGATAAAGCTTATGTTAGCAATAATTTAACCTAGGGTTTATATTTGGAAAAATACCCATAGGTGAAATTTGTGTATTTTGATGTTTTATGATAGAATATGATGTTTTAAATTATGTTAGACAACTTGCACTACTCGATTTTAAGCAAAAACGAGTAAAAGGGCTTAATCGGTAAAAATACCTAATAGTCACAAGTACGTGTTAGAGTGAGAATTTGATGTTGCCATAGAAGGGAAAAGTGATCAGCATGTTGTAAAACATAAGAATAAGGAATAAAGTTTAATCCCGAGCCTAGGGGCAAAAGTGTAAATATGCAAAAGTTTAAGGGTAAAATTGTAATTTTGCCAAAATTTGAATTAAGGATTAATTTGATAATGTGAGTATTAAATAAGCTAAATGTGTTATTTTAGATCAAGAAAGACGTGGAAACGACCCCAATCGAGGAAAAGAAAAGATTGTGGACTAAATTGCAAAATCTTTGTATTTTGGTACCAAGGT
This sequence comes from Gossypium longicalyx, assembly GCA_025698465.1. Lineage (NCBI taxonomy): Eukaryota > Viridiplantae > Streptophyta > Magnoliopsida > Malvales > Malvaceae > Gossypium > Gossypium longicalyx. The sequence continues at coordinate 47,943,340 of CM046995.1, forward strand.
AAGTTCATGTGTAAATAATGTAGCATAATTGTTATTTTTAAGTCATTGATGTCAATTATGTGATATGCTGATTTTTATCATGAAATATATGCTTTGTGGTTAATTTCGAATAAAATGCAAATTATGTGAATTACTTGTTAAACATAATTGTTACTGAGAGTATTGGTTCCGGCATGCTACGGAAGACGGCAAGGATATGTGTTCGAGGAAAATCCCGTTTGAACCTTAGGAATAGATTAGGATACAAGTGACATGTCACTAGGATGGTTGAGCATCCGAACTCGTTGAGTTGAGTCCGAGTTCACTTATGGATGCGAATGTCCGAACTCGTTGAGTTGAGTCCGAGTTCGTGAGATGTAACTAGGCATCCGAGCTCGTTGAGTTGAGTCCGAGTTCATTATGGATGCGAACGCCCGAGCTCGTTGAGTTGAGTCCGAGTTCGCTTAAGGGCGGGTTACATGGTAGCTTGGCTACATATGTGGCACTTATGTGCAAACTTCCTACGTATCCGAATTATATTCCGATGAGTTCAACGGGTAAAGTTCTACTCAAATGAAGGAATACTTGAGATGAAAAGAGACGTATTGGTAAGTGATGTGAAATGGATACTTCGGACAGGTATGTACTTAACCCTCGGGTTGAAAAATCGATATAACAACAATATGGTGAGATGATAAATGAAAATATGATATGAATGTCTTGGTGATGATTATGCAAATGATGTTTTATGTTTGCTTATATGGTTATGTTACTTGCTATTTGCATGTGAACTTACTAAGCATTTATGCTTACTCCCTCTTTCTTACTCATTTTAGTTTTGGACAAGCCAGCTCAGGAGTCGGGATTGGTCGGAGGATCAGTCACACTATCTGAAGAACATTTCGGTAAATGGTTTGTAAAATTAAGTATGGCATGTATAGCAATATACCTATTTTGTGTAAATGATCTTATGATATGGTGATGGAATGGTTGAGAAAATGCTTGATAATGATAAGTTATGGAAATGATTAGTTTAGATTATGTTTGATGTCATGGAAGGTTAATAGGATATTTTAATCATGAAAACTCATAAAAAGGGATGAAATTTGCCATAAACAGAATATTGCAGCAACACTGACGTGAGTTTGAAAATTTACTAAAAATCATAGAAATTGAATTTTGTGATGGATTAAATATAAAATTGAAGCTTATTATGTCTAGTTTCATATGAAACAAACTAAACAGGTAAAGAAATTATATGTTAGAAGATATTTGAATTTTAGTGAAACAGGGTCAGAGTGATTTCTGGATCTCCTGTTCCAACTTTAAAAATTCACCATAAATTGTACAGATATAATTAAGTGGTGTATTTTATATCCTCAGAATCCTTATTGAGTCTAGTTTCAGGAGAAACAAACCTCATAATCATATGAATTTTTTACAGAGATAAATATGGTTCGTAGTAAACAGAGGTCAGTTCAGTCAAGTCCTGAAACAGGGGTAACTTTAACTAATAAACTTTACTAATTTGCCCAACCAAAAATTCTAGAAAAAAATTAGTAGATAGGCATATGAGTCTAGATTCAGGGAAAATTTACGGATCTTGATTTCGAGTTTCGTAACTCGAGATATGATTTTTCTTGTGGCTGTAACGCAAGTAGCTAAAAAGTTGTGAATTTAGAAATAAATAATTCAAAGTTCTAAAAATGTTAAATTAAGCTTAGTAACACCTCATACTCGACTCCGGCGACGGTCTCGGGCGTAGGGGCGTTACATGTATCATTTCTGAACCGTCTGATGATAGAGTATGAGATATTGGAATGAATATATGAAATGTATAATCTATACATGTACGTTTGTATCGTACTAAATTTCTGAATATGAAAGACTCTATTTCTGCAAAATAATGAATGCGAAGTGTGTATGGAAATTTAAAATGAAGCATGACATGTATGCGAGCAAATGAGCATGGTTAGACTTGTGAACTATTATGTGAAATGGCTATGAATTCTTGTTGTTGACTTGTACTTTATATACTTTAGTAGTTAGACCAATTGTATTTGGCTTACTAAGCTATTTGTAGCTTACTCTGTGTGATTTCTGTCTGCTTTACAGTTATCGTAGCTACTAAAGGCTCAGGGATAGTCGAGGATTGTCACCACACTATCAAACTCATTTTGGTGCTTTTACAAGTGTAAATTTTTGAAGTATGACATGTATAGGCTAGAATGTTTATGTATTTAAGCTTTGATATGTAAATATGTTATGCCATGAGAGTTGGCTAGCAAATGATATGTTTGTGCATAGCTTTGGTAGATGGATTGTGATGCCAAATTGTGTATGCTTGTAATGGTTATATAGCCTTATATGTGGTGGTCATTTTGAAATATGCCAAGTTGAAGAAATGGTAAGTTTAAGCATGAGTTAGAAGGTGCCATAAGTGAGCTATGAAATGAGCATTTTGGCATGTTGTTATAATAAGATTTTTAATGTGTTTTGATATGGATTTGAATAGGTTATTGAATGATGATGAATTAGTTATAATGAAGCATGTTTTGAGCATGGAATTGGCTGAAAATTTTGGTATAAATGTTGTTTAATGTTGCTTGTAGGAATGACCCAAAAAGGGGTGGCAAGTTGGCTTAAACCAAGCCTGCATTGTGCCACACGGTCAGGGACCACAGGCGTGACTTGTGGCTGTGTATGGAAAGCAATAACCTCTTAAAATCACACGGTTGAGACACATGTGCGTGTCATATGGCTGTGGGCTCAAGTCAGTAGCTAACTAAGTATCACACGGCCATAGCAAACGGGCGTGTTTGATGGCCGTGGGTGAAAGTCAGTATATATACTCTATTTTGGCACGGTTGGATCACATGAGAGTGTTTGGTGCCCATGTGAGGCACACGGCCTGGTCACACGGGCGTGTGACCTCAACAAAATTGAAATTTTTTTCTATGTTTTGAAATTTATGAATGTGTTCGGTTTAGTCCCGACTGTCCTTAAAAGTATGTTTTAGGTCTCATAGACCATCATAAGGGATGAATTGTTGATGATTTCTTCTGTATTAATGTTATGTGATATCTGTAATTCTAAATCAGTCTGAAATGTTTTGTCTTTCTGGTAATGCCCCTTACCTATTCCGGCGACAGTTACGGGATGTGGTGTTACATTTTGTTGGTATCAGAGCTATAGTTTAGTCGGTTCTAGGACTACCATAGTGTATGTGATGAATCTTGACATTGAAATGTGCTTTTATATAGCAAATGGATTCCGATAGAGCTGTAGCTGACGATGTAGAAAGTAATGCACCTGCTCCCGCGCAAGGGACGGTGCAAGCTGATTCTTGACTGGCTACGAGTAGCCGTGATGTTGAGGCTAAACAAGCCTTCTATCATATGATGAATGATTGGTTCACCTAATATATTCAAACCAATCTGGCTATACAATAACCTCCACCCCCGGTTAATGCTTCTTAAATTCCTGTTATACCCTCAGTGAATCTGGTTCAGTTAAGTAGACCACCAGTTGATAAGATTAGAAAGTATAGGGCTCTAGAGTTCTGAGCTACAGCGAATGATGATGCTGAAAGAGCCGAATTCTGGTTAGAGAATACAATACGAATGTTTGATGAATTGTCTCTGAATCTTGAGGAATGTGTAAAATGTGCCGTTTCACTGTTGAGAGATATGACGTACCATTGGTGGAGAACTTTAATATCTGTGGTTTCAAGTGAACGGGTTACTTGGGATTTCTTCCAAGCTAAATTTCAAAAGAAATACATTAGTTAGAGATTCATTGATCAGAAACATAAAGAGTTTCTCGAGCTTAAATAAGGCCGTATGTGTGTTATTGAATACGAACGTGAATTTGTGAGATTGAGCCAATATGCTTGGGAATGTGTATCAAATGAAGCAATAATGTGTAAAAGTTTTGAAGATGGACTAAATGAAGATATCCGTCTATTAGTTGGGATTTTGGAAATTAAAGAAATGGTAGTGCTCATTGAGCGAGCTTGTAAAGCGGAAGAATTAAGTAAAGAGAAAAGAAAAGTTGATTCTGAAACTAGAGATGTTAGAAAGAGATCTTCGAATAAATCATTTCAGTCTGTGTCAAAGAAATTCTGAGATGATCATAGCCGTTCAAAGGCTGATGTAGGAAATTCGAATCGAGATCGAGCTAGATCACATTTGAATTCCAGAGCTCCTGCTACTTTTGTTGCAAGTGTCAGGAATGTCCGATCTGAGAAACCTAAATGTAAATACTGTGGTAAAAGACATCCGGGAAATTATAGATTGAATGACCGAGCCTATTTTCAATGTGGATCTCTGGACCATTTTGTAAGAGATTGTTCTGAACCTGCTGAGCAAGAGAATGTACAGAATCTGAGACCGAGCAACACCTTAGCTAGAGGTAGACCTTCTAGAAATACGGGAAATGCAAGTGGTGGTCAAAGAGCTACTACGGATACGTCTGTTAGATTTGAGGCCAGAGCACCTGCCAGAGCCTATGCTATCCGAGCTCGTGAGGAAGCCTCGTCCCCAGACGTGATTACTGGTACTTTTACTCTTTATGATACTTCTGTGATTGCATTGATAGACCCTGGATCAACGTATTTTTATATATGTATGAATTTAGTGCACAGTAAGACTTTGCCTGTAGAGTTTACTGAATTTGTAATTAGAGTATCGAACCCCTTAGGCAAAAGTGTCTAGGTTGATAAAGTCTGCAAGAATTGCCCGTTATTGATTTGAGATGTCTGTTTTTCTGCTAATCTGATGCTTTTGCCTTTCGATGAATTTGATATAATTCTAGAAATGGACTAGTTAACTTTGCACGATGCTATCGTGAATTGCAAGTGAAAAGTCATTGATTTAAGGTGTAAGAATGATGAGATAATTTGAATTGAGTCTAGTAAGAATGGACTACCAGTTGTGATATTTGCAATGAAAGCACAGAAATATGTGAAGAAATGCTGTGAAGCCTACTTAGCTTATGTGTTAGACTCGAAAGTGTATGATAAGAAAGTTGAATTAGTGCATGTTGTCTGTGAATTCTCTGATGTGTTTTCTGAAGAACTACCAGGTTTGCCTTCGATTCGAGAAGTTGAGTTTGGTATTGAATTAGTACTTGGTATTACTCCGATTTCGATAGCTCCGTATAGAATGGCTCCGATCGAGTTAAAGGAATTAAAATCTCAGTTGCAAGAATTGACCGATTGAGGATTTGCTAGACCAAGCTTTTCACCAGAATTGATGACTTATTCAATCAATTAAAAGGTGCTACTGTGTTTTCAAAAATAGATTTAAGATCAGGTTACTATCAGTTGCGAGTAAAGGACTCTGACATTCCGAAAACTGCTTTTAGAACGAGGTATGGGCATTATGAATTTTTAGTTATGCCTTTTGGATTAACGAATGCGCCTGCTATCTTTATGGATTTAATGAATAGAATTTTTAGACCGTATTTAGATCAATTTGTTGTGGTATTCATTGATGATATATTGATTTATTCACGTGATGAATCTGAACATGTCGAGCATTTGAGAATAGTGCTTCAGACTCTGCGAGATAAATAGTTGTATGCAAAGTTCAGTAAATGTGAGTTTTGGTTGCGAGAAGTTGGTTTTTTGGGCCACATTGTGTCAGCATCGGATATTCGAGTTGATTCAAACAAAATTTCTGATATTCTAGATTGGAAGCCTCCGAGAAATGTTTCTGAAGTCCGTAGTTTTCTGGGACTTGCCGATTACTACAGACGATTCGTAAAAGGTTTCTTGATGATTACGACTCCTTTGACAAAATTGATCCAGAAAGATATGAAGTTTGAGTGGTCTGAAAAGTGTCAGAACAACTTTGATCAGTTGAAAGCTTTATTGACAAAAGCTTTGGTTTTAGTACAACCTGAATCAAGTAAAAAATTTGTGATTTTTAATGATGCTTCGTTGATTGGTCTGGGATGTGTTCTAATGCAAGAAGGAAAAGTTATAGCTTATGCCTCGAGAAAACTAAAACCGCATGAAAGGAATTACCTGACCCATGATTTGGAATTAGCTGCTATTGTGTTTGCTCTGAAAATCTAGCGTCACTATCTGTTTGGTGAGAAATGTCACGTGTTTTCTGATCATAAAATTCTGAAGTATTTAATGACGCAAAAAGATTTGAATCTGCGATAGAGAAGATGGTTAGAACTGCTAAAAGACTACGAACTTGTGATTGATTATCATCCGAGAAAAGCAAATGTTGTTGCCGATGCCTTAAGTCGAAAATCGTTGTTTGCTTTGCGTACAATGAATGCTCATTTAGTTCTGTCTGATGATGGTTCAGTTTTAGCTGAATTAAAAGCGAGACCTTTGTTCTTACAGCAGATTATCGAAGCTCAGATGGTTGATAATGAATTAATAGCAAAACGAGCTCAGTGTGATTTTGAATTCTAAGTTGATGTTGATGATTGTTTGAGATACAGAAATAGACTTTGTGTTCTGAGAAATCCGGAGTTAATTCAGACGATTTTGAGTGAAGCTCACAGTAATTGTTTATCTGTATATCTAGGTAGTACTAAAATGTATAATGATTTGAAGTAGTATTATTGGTGGTCCGGAATGAAAAGTGTGACAGCCCTAATTTGACCCTAGTCGGGAAGTAATTGCGGGACCACAAACCCGAGTCACAAAATTTTTAAATGCTCTTTTCTATGTTTATTATATGTGAAGTATCTTGTGTGAAAGTATCATGTCTTAATTTTGTCATTTGGATGTGAAATTATTAAAAAGGACTTATGTGTGAAACTTTGAAAATATGATAGGTTAAATTGTAGCGGTCAAATAATGCATGGTTTAAACAAAAATGTGGACTTGCATGTCAAATTCCCCACTTTTGAGATAGTGGCCGGCCATGATGATATTTGATACAAAATATATGTATTTTATATTAGTATTATAGTAACTAAATGGTTTTATAATATAAAATAAAGATAAGTAAAATAGCTAAAGGGTGAAGAAAACAAAGTGCTAATCGTTGTTTCTTCTTAGTCGAATTTAAAGAAAGAAAAGGGAGCTAAGCCATTCGGTCACCTTTAAGCTTGAATTAAGGTAAGTAATTCATGTTAGTTCTTGAAATTTTAGCATATTTTAAGCTAGTTACTAAGTCCCTTACTTAGCCTATGTCAAAATTTTAAATTTTGTGGTGATATGAGCAATCGGCCATGGAAGAATTTGAAGGGAATGGTTGTTGTCTTTATGTTTTAATGAGTAATTGTGTATGGGTGAAGTTTGAGCTAGTTAAATGTTCATATAGGTGGATTAGATGATAAGGGGAAATCGACTTGTGTGTATGTGTAGTTGCGGAATATGAATTTAGAAAACATTTGAGTAATGTTTGCGTTTTAAAATGATGGAATGGAGATTTAAGCTTGATAAAATTTTGTTAAGAATGAATGAAAGAAATATGTGTATTCGGCTATGGATGATTGGATAATAAATTGGTGTGGATGCTTTGAATGAGATATGCACAATTATAAGTTGAATTTAAGGTTTGTTAAATTTGTCCTTATCATTGCCGAATGAGTTTAGTGGTTAAAGAAAATTGTTAAGTGCTTAGTTAATGTGCATTCGGTCATTTAGGATGAGTATACATTTGATAATGTTTTGATGCTTTGAAATGGAATTTAATTATTAAATGAGCTCTAAGCTTGTTGAATTTTGAGATATGATTGGGAGCAAATTTGACATGAGCATATTTTGCTAATGACATGTTGATAATGTTGAGTTATGGTACCATGATATTAACTTAGTTATCAAGTTGCCGAATGTGCTTATAAGTAAGTGAAGTTATGTTATAATTGAGCTAAGTGTGGCTAGTAAAGCCTATTTAGTTTTCTTGCTATATTTGACCATAAATATGTTTGAGTGATTTCGATTATATCTTAACGTTTAGTTAAGCATGATTGATGCTTTTAATTATATAGTTGTATAACTGAATTTGTTTTGGTTGAGTGTTATTTTGTTAGAGGATTGCTATTGTTAAGCTTAAAGGCATTCAGTCATGAGAAGGATTAAGGTGAATAAATGTTTATTTATTTGCTTGAATTAAGCTCAAGAGCAAAGGGAGCCAAATTCGGATAGGGGGAAAGCAAAAGTAGTCGATTAATCAACCTGTAATTGTTCAATGACATTCAAGGTAAGTTCTTAAGTGTTTAAGCTTGATTCTTTTTATATGCCTAAGAGTTAAATTAATATGGCAAAGAGAATGTTAATTTTATTTAGTTAATGTGCCGAATATGTAATGATTTAAGGCTATAAGCCGATTATGGCTATTATGCTTAAGTTGAATTGGATTTGGAAATTTGATGCACTAAATGAGTGTTACAATGAATAAACTATGTCGTATATGTGCTGGAAGAGATATCACGATTTGTGATTATTGAATATCTAAAGGAAACCATGATGTGTAAAAATTATTATTAGTCATATGTGGTAGCCGAATGTGGCTTGGTACTAAAGTGATTAAATGTGAACTTCGATGAGGTAAATGTTAGTGATCGATGATATAAGTTATACATTATAATATATATTCAGATTTCAAACCTAGCAGGCCTTGTGCCGGTGATGAATTTCGGGCTTTGAGCCTAGCAGGCGTAATGCCGGTGAAACGATATCGGACTTAAAGGTCTAGCAAGCTTTAAGCTGATGAATATTATCGGGCTCCAAGCCTAGCAGGCATAATGCCGGTGAAATGATATCGGACTTAAAGGTCTAGCAGGCTTATTGCTGGTGATGAAATCAAGTTATTACCTAGCAGGCAAATTGCTAGTGAACTATTAAAAGTGTGGTGCTATAAGACTATGGGCTAATACGATATGTGGATTCGTTCCGTATAGTAAATTATTCAGGTACGAACAACCTAATTATGTACATGTGAATTAAATGAATTTGATGATTGATGTGGATCAAACATATGAGAAATGGTTTCATGTTTATGTTCAACTATGAGACCTTGTGTTAGATCGGCAATTGAATTTGTGTAATACATTAAGTTGACCAGGTATATGTTATATACCTATATATGTTAGATTAATCGGAATTGAATCATGGATGTGAAATGAGAAGTTTATGTGAAGATGTTATATATATCTGAAATAGAATTTATGGTGACCTTGTAATCATAGGTCCATGCTTGTAATGAATAAAAATGTGATGAAATTGAATGGTGATATACATGTTTAAATAATATGAATGCAAAGAATGTGTGAAAGAGTAAATTTGTAATAAATCTGCTTGGGACAGCAGCAGTAACGTGATTTTTAAAAATCACCATAAATTGTGGGAGTTGAGTTAGAGGCTGAATAAATTGTGTAATTAAATCTTAATGAGTCTAGTTTCTTATAAAAGAAACTTTGTAAGCAAAATAATAGCCGATAATGAGATATTTGAAGTGATGTGCGACAGAGTCAAAATGACTTCTAGATCCCCTGTTCTGTTTTTATAAAATCATTATAAATTGTACAAAAATGGTCATAAGATAAAATTTATATTATTAGACTCCTTATGAGTCTAGTTTCAAATGAAATAAATGAGAACATATTTTGAATTTTGTACAATGAGAAATTTGATTCGTAGTTAAGAATGGTCAGAATAGTCAAACAGTGAAACAGGGGAAACTTTAAGAAAATCTGGTATTGAATGGCCAAACCAAAAATTCTGAAAATTTTATGGATAGAATATGTATGAATCTATTTTCAGGGAAAATTAACAGCATTTGATTTGGAGTTTCGTAGCTCCAGTTATAAATAATTTAGTGACTGTAGCTCAGGAAGACAGATTGTAGTGAATTTGTGATTATGTTGCAAACATTGATAAAACTTGTTAATGAGTTGCTAATTGTTTTCTTATGAAATTACTAAGCTTTGAAGCTTACTCCCCATTCTCTTTCCCCATTTCTTATAGGTCTGTATAATAGCTCAAGTTGGAAGGGCCGGAGATAACACCACACTATCGAGTTATCATGTGAGGTGAAAAGGATTGTAAATCACTAAGGTTTAAGGCATGTATAGGGGACTCCATTTTTCTAAGTGTGAGTTATGTATAATGATAATGTGTAATCATATGATATAACTTCATTGTTTATGAAGTTTTGAATGTATGAATAATTGTATGAGTGTTTAGGATTGTTCAGGGTGGCAAATGGCTTGTCATATAGCTTAGAAGTGTCCACATGGATAAACACACGGCCGTGTGTCTAGGCCATGTGTGACACACGATCACACCATACGGGTGTGTTCTCAGGATGTGTGTCCCCTGCAACTTAACCCCCTATTCTGTTTTGGTAACACGGTCGTGTCTAATGTCACACGGGCATGTGACGTAGTTAAATGCTAAATTTCTTAAGTGACTGAAGGGTCTCGGTTTCTCTCTGAACCCACTTATATGGGCCCGATACGTAAATAAATAAGAAAATTGAAATCAGATGTATTCCGTGAAGGTAATTTTTGAATGCCACAGCCTGAAATAGTGTAAAAGTGTTCGGTAGCACCTTGAACCCTATTCCGGCGTCGTGGCCTGGTGAGGGGTGTTACAAAAAGAGATATCTCTGATTTTGTTTCTAAATGTTTGATCTGTTAGCAAGTTAAAGCTAAACATCAGGTGCCATCTGGGTTATTACAACCGATTATGATTCCGGAGTGGAAATGAGATCGAGTGACCATGGATTTTGTTTCGAGTTTGACCCTATCTCCGAGAAAGAAAAACGCAATTTGGGTTGTAGTTGATCGTTTGACGAAATCAGCTGATTTGCTGATTTTATTCCGATTTGATTTGATTACTCACTTGATAAATTAGCTGAGTTATATATATCTGATATCGTGAGACTGCATGGTGTGCCATTGTCGATGTCAGATAGAGACCCGAGATTTACATCGCAATTTTGATAGAAATTGCAAGATGCTCTGGGTACTAAATTGCATTTTAGCACTGCTTTTCATCTGCAAACAGATGGTCAATCTGAACGGATTATTCAGATACTCAAGGATATGTTGAGGTGTTGCATTCTTGAGTTTTAAGGTTCGTGGGAACAATATCTACCTTTATTTGAATTTGCTTATAATAATAGCTTTCAATCGAGCATTAAAATGGCACCGTACTTAGCCTTATACGGTAGAAAGTGTAGAACTCCGTTATACTGGTCTGAGATCAGTGAGAATAAGATTTACGGTATTGATCTGATAAAAGAAATAAAACAAAAAGTGAAAGTAATCCGAGATAGTCTGAAAGCTGCCTCTGATCGTCAAAAATCTTATGCAAATTTAAAACAAAAAGTTATCAAATTTGAGATCGGTGATAAAGTGTTTTTGAAAGTATCTCCGTAGAAGAAATTGTTTCGATTTGGTAAGAAGGGCAAGTTGAGTCCAAGGTTCATCAGGCCGTATGAGTTGGGCCGATTGCTTATAGATTGAGGCTACCATTTGAGTTAGAAAAGATTCACAATATGTTTCATGTATCGATGCTTCGACGATACAGATCTGATCCTTTGCATGTAATTTCACCGTCTGAGATTGAAATTCAGCCTAATATGACTTACGAAGAAAAACCAATACGAATCTTAGCTCGAGAGGTTAAAGAGTTGCGAAATAAGAAAATTATGTTAGTAAAAGTAATGTGGCATCGACATGGCATTGAAGAGGCCACGTGGGAACTTGAAGACTTAATGAGACAACAATATCAAAATCTGTTTAACGGTAAGATTTTTGGGGATGAAAATCCCTAAGGGCGGAGAATTGTAACAGTCCGATTTTGACCCTAATCGGAATAGTGGGTTCGGGATCACATATCTGAGTTAGAAAAATAATTAAATATTATTTTCCATGCTTATGATGTGTGAATTAGCATGTGTGAAAATCTCGTATAAAAATTTAATTGTTTATGTGCTTAATTATGAAAAAAGGATTTAATTGCATAAAAGGTGAAATTAGCATGCTACATGTTAAATGTATGTATTTGAGATGGCTTTGGACTAATAGGTCCTTATGTGGTTATTTGACCATGTAATGTATTAAATGACTTTGTTGGACATTAGCAAATGGTTTATTAATGTTTAAATGGAAGGGTATTTTAGTAAAAGGTTTAATATATGTTGTTTAATAAAAACAAAACATAAATGGCCATGAAAAATTTACCTCTTGGCCAATTATGAAGGAGAAAAAGGAAATCCATTGAAGCATTTTTTGATTCGGCACTTGCATGCTTAAATTGTAAGTTCATTCGAGTTCGATTTTTATAATTTCTATGTTTCTGTGATCGTTGCTTCGTGTTCTTCAAAACCCATGTCTGAATTTCTATTTCTTTTGAAGATTATGAAATATGTCATTGATGATTATATGAGTTTTGTAATGTTTTTATATAGATTATGAAAGATATATGTAAGATTATCATGCTTTGTTCTTGAATTTTTGATGGAATAGAGCTATTTGAGCTAATTTGTGAAAATGAGGTTTTGAAGGACTAAATTGTGAATTAAATATGTTATTTGGGCTTGTATGGAAGCTATGTATATTCGGCCAAGCTATAGTCTTAGTGAATTTTGCATATTTGTGATTTTGTGAAAAATGGACTAAATTGTCAAAGTGTGAAAATGTAAGGGCTAAAAATGCAAAGTGCCATAAATATGTGTTCATGGATTATTTTGAATGAAATGAATGATTGAATGGTTGAATTTGAATTGTATTAGATCAAGAACAAAGAAAATCAGACTTAGATTGAGGAAAGTTCAAAATAGTTGAATAATCGACTCGTTTCCGTCTGAAATCCGTACGAGGTAAGTCAAATTACAATTACGTGTTAAACGAACTAAATTCTGCGCATACAAACTTTAATCTGTATTGGACGATCTTGAGAGCCTGGTAAATAAATTTTGAGTAAACTCCGATAATATGCTAGTATCTGAAAAGCTCTGCACGTTTCTAAAGGAACGTTGACATCGATTTGAGATATCGTGTAAGACCGTGTTAGGGACATAGGCCTCGATTTGAGATTTACGTATAAGACCGTGTTTGGGACATTAGCATCGTATCTGATTTCGTGTAAGACCCTGTGATTGTGTTATTTTGTGACAGGTTTTAAATACTTATAATTAATCGTTCTTGAAACTAACTATTATCACGATGTAGGCAAGTGTACCTATCGAACAGTAGTATAGTTTTAGCAAGACCGGATTGTTAAACCCAAAGGAACTAAAAGTACTAGTAATGATTTTCTTTTTATTATCTAGCAAAAGAATAAAGGGGGTTTGTTTTAACTAACTAATTAACTAAACTAAGAATTCACAGAAAATAGAATTGGGGGATTACTTTTGGAAAACGATTGAATTAAGACAATACCTAAGAAAGAATCCACCTAGACTTTACTTGTTATTCTGGCTCCGAATCAGACGATTTATTCATTTGACTTGATTCGTAGAAATCCCTAAGTTATATTATTATCTCTCTCGAGACTAACAACGTCTAACCCTAGGTTGAATAATTGAAATCTCTTTCTAATTAGCTTCCTAGGGTTGCATTAACTCGATCTATGGATCCCTTTATTAGGTTTCACCCTAATCTGGCAAAATTTTGTCACCCTATCTCTAGGCACGCAATCAACTCCGCTTAATTATGACAAATGTACTCTTAGACAGGTTCTATTCCTCCTCTGAATAAGAGTGTAACTTGAATCAATATCCTGGAGTATCAAAACAAGAATTAAGAACACATAATTAAGAACAAGTCAAATATTTATCATACAATTCAAAAAATAATAATAAGATTCGTCTTAAGTTTCATTCCCCTTAGGTATTTAGGGGATTTAGTTCATAACTAAAAGGGAAAACATCTCAGAAGAATAATGAATACAAAACATAAAGAAAACCCAAAACTCCTGAAGGGGAATTGAGGGGAGAACTTCCATCTTGACGGTGAATCTAGCTTCTGAAATGGATCAATCAGCTTTCCTTGAGCAATTCCTTGCTCCCTTCTCTGTGTGTGTCCTCTTCTCCTCCTTTAAGGTGTATTTATAGGCTTTAGAATGCCTAAAAGCCCTCAAAATTAGCCTTTTCCAAATTGGACTCAACTTGGGTTCGGCAGGGACACGCTCGTGTGACACGCCAGTGTACGATTTACTTCAGGCCGTGTTCGAGCCTGATAGAATGTCACGGCCGTGTGTGATTACTTCAGGCCATGTTCAAGCCTATTAGAATGGCACGGGCGTGTGGTCTACCCGTGTGAGTCGTGCTTCGATTCTACCAAATTGACACGGTCGTGTGGTTTTCCCGTGTGAGGAAGTCCAGGTCATGTTGATCTCGTACGTTGGCCCATTTTCTCCGTTTTTGCCCTTTTTGTCATTTTTTTCGCTCTCCTAGGCTCACCTAAGTATAAAACATGAAATTAAGGCATTAGGAGCATCGAATTCACCAATTCTAAGGAAAAATCATCCATAAAATGCGCTAAGCATGGGGTAAAAATATGTATAAATGATGGTTTATCAAATACCCCCACACTTAAGCATTTGCTTGTCCTCAAGCAAAATCCTCAACTCACAATTAAAATAAATTCTTTTCAACTTATAATTTCTATTGATAATATCTCAAAGTAATCCATAGGTAATCATACATTGAAGATTTAACTGAAAGAACATCAAAGTCTCAAACATTCCAAGTTGAGCATTTTATCATGAAAACATAGGTGTCTCCCCTCATCTAAATAATTACCTTTGATTCAAAATATTATAGAGTTCCACATCCTCACTAAAGATTCACTCAAATCACTTGAGGTGTTTAAGGACAGTAAATGAGGCACTCAATAGTCAATAATAAAAAGTTATTACCATAGGCTTGCATAAAAATCAAATCTCCACCACTATAAATTGAGATGAAACATCAATCAAAAGGTCTTTTAAAGGGTTGTAACGTGGCTTTGGTTAGAGCGTATGGTCACAAGCTGGAAGAAAGGGTTATAATCGAGATTGAGTTGAAAAATTACCTAACTAGAAAAATGACTAGTATCAGTTGTGTACAACAGAGCTTTTTTCTCGGAATATGAAATTTAACTACTTTAGCTCAAAAGATCACTACTACCTATATGTATACATGTTTCTTGTCTCTTTTTTTTTAAGAACAAGTCAAATATAAAATAAAATAAAACATAGCTAAACAATTATTCCAACTCAAATCTCGACAAAAATAGGGATCAAATTAATTTAGGGGATTTCAACAATAATGAGTTATAGGTTAATATTGAGGATAAATCAATGAATGGGTTGTTAGGCTCAAGAGGGTTCACTAAAGGTTAATTGTGAAGGTAGGCTTTTCATGGCCTGAGTGGGTTAATCCTAAGTGCCTCTATCATCTTGACATATCAAATCAAATGGTGTGGTCTTGACATGCATAATCAAGTAAGTTCTAGAATAACAGTTCAATATTGGCGCACTCATAATGAAAGTGAGCACGGAAGAAATAATAGATGCTCTTGAAGGCTCAAAATCTCACAAAAATTATGGCTTTTTGATGTTTAAACTTGTGAATTCCAACTCAAGATAGTACCTAGACTTAGAGAAACAACCTAGAAGTTTTTAATTCTTCAAAAATCAGCTTATCATGCTTGATTCCCTAATGTCTTAAAGTTTAAACCATCAATACATAAATGTCTATGTTTTAATTCAAGACATATCAATAAAAATCATGAGTTAATTAAAATTCATTCTAATAGTGATATGAGTAAATCACGTGAGAATAAGACATATTCTAATGGTAAAAGACCCCCCACACTTAAGATGTACATTGCCCTTAATGTACAAAGATATATATATTGAAAAAGATAAATTTATGATCATAAGATAAGGAGAGAAGTGAAACTTCCTGAATGATGAATGAATTCCTTGAACTAGAGTTTTTGGAGAATAAATGGTGTGAGAGTGGAGGAGGATACTTCGGTGGTGGTAGAGTTTCATTAGTCTATAAGTCCTGCGCCGAAAGAATATTATATCTAGTGGTAGCTACGGTCATGGTCGAGCAGGACATGGCAGTCGTGGAGAACCTTTCCCGGTGGAGTTTTTAGTTCCTGTGCGATAATGAGCTTAGGAGCTGTATATATAACTGTGACAAAATCGAGAACTTTTTAGGAGATATAAATAAGAATAATTACTCTTAATGGAATAACCGAAATTGATAATTATAAAATAAAATTCTAAAATCTAATAAAAATAAAAAGTAATTTTAATAAAAATTAAAATCATAAAAAAATAATAAATTGTTGTTTAGACATCTTCATTGCTGGATGGTTCACAAGGTGGGACTGGCGATGAGATGTGGAGGTCCTCGTACTATGAGGGGACATTATCAGTAATGTCCTTAGGGGCCTCCTCCTCTGTGGATGGGGCGAGGCGATACTGAAGAGGGTGGGTTCCTTGGCGCTTCTTGATCATCCTCATACTAAGAATGCTCGAGATGCCTTGTGGGGACATCTGGCCCATAAGAGTAAGGGAAGATGATTGGGCTGCTGTGTTGAGGAGCCCTAAGGGTCGTGCCGGCCTATTTATAGATTTTGGGGCACACAGCCAGGGAACACGCCCGTGTTCCCCAATTTCAGCCCGTGTGTTTCGCGATTTTTGGGCGCATCTGACATTTAGTCCATGATCGTGTCGCACGACCGTGTCTGGCTTCGTTCGCTTTTCCCACACTCGTGTATGTAAGCCCACGCTCGTGTTAATTTAATAGGTTCCACCACGGGTGCTAGACACGGGCGTGTCGAACGCCCGTGTTATTTTCTCAGGTTTAACCACGATTCTAAGGCACGGGCGTGTTGTACGCCCGTGTTATTTTGGCAGGCTCGCCCACAGCCATATCGCATGGTCATGGCGTTTTACCGTAGCCTGTGTTTGGGAAAAATTTTTGCCCTGTTTCCACACGGTCCTCAGCATGCCCATGTGCTTGGCCGTGTCTGTATGAAAAACTTGTATTCAAGATCTCCGTTAGTAAGTTAGGTGTTAAATACTAAAATTTAAAGAAATTAATATTGTTAGTGCTCGGGTTGCCTCCTGAGAAGCGCTTATTTATAGTCTAAGCTCGACTTACCTCTCCATTGAATGGTCATGGTGGTTCGAGGAGTTTATACTCCTCATTCCTGCTATCAATCTCACCAAGATAAGGTTTTAGACGAGTATTGTTTACCTTAAAAGTGCCGAACTTGGGATGACTTACCTCGACTGTACCGAATAGGAAAATGTTAAGTATCGTAAGAGGGATTTCTTTATTCGGTTTGGTAGTGATATTGTGAGGATCTTCGACATCTAATAAAACTTTATTTCCAACCTTAAGTTGATTTGGAGAGGTATTGAGCTTGATCTAGCGTGGTTTTGGTTTTTTGTGTTTTCTCAGTCTATGTGTCCGCCATTCATCTAGCTCCTCGATTTGTAGCCTTCGTTCTTCATGGATAGGTCCTCTACTATTGCTTGAGAATGACTCATGTACTTCCTTTATACTCGTTTCCTGCAAAGTAGGTTGCACCATATTGTCAGTTTTAGTAGAATGATTTAGACGATCACCTTAAATTTTCGATGTGTTGCCAGAATTGCGAGCTTGAAGGGTGATTGTTTCGTCTCCTATACAAAGTGTGAGCTCACCTGTGCCAACATCAATAATGGTTTTAGTAGTTGCTAAAAAGGGCCTTCCTAAAATCAAAAGAGTATTGCTATCCTCCTCTATGTCTAGAACAATGAAGTCAACGGGAAATATAAATTTATCGATTTTAACTAGCACATCTTCAATAATACCCCTAGGAAATCTTATAGTTTTATCTGCTAATTGTATACTCATCCTAGTCTGTTTGGGTTTCCCAAGACCTAATTGTTTGAACATTTTGTAGGGCATGATATTAATACTAGCCCCTAAATTAGCTAATGCATTATTAACATCTAAACTACCAATTAAGCAAGGAATTGTAAAACTCCCTGGATCTTTTAATTTATTGGGTAGCTTATTCTGTAGAATAGCTGAGCAGATTGCGTTTAGCTCCACATGTGATGCCTCGTCCAACTTCTGCTGATTTGCTAAAAGCTCCTTTAAAAATTTCATTGCGTTTGGCATCTGTGATAGAGCTTCAATAAACGGTAAGTTAATATGTAATTTTTTAAGAGTTTAAGGAATTTACCAAATTGTTCGTATGAGCGGTTTTTCCTTGTCACATTAGGGTATGGCACACGAGGTTTGTATTCTTTACTTACCTGTTTCTGTTCTTTGTGGTATATCTCACCTTTACCTTTACTTATCTCAGTATCTTGCCTTGGTTCTGGTTCAGGTGTGACTAACCTTTCCTAATCTTGACTAGAAATCGCATTGAGTTGCTCCCTTGGATTAGATTCTGTGTTGCTTGGCAAACTACCTTGTGGTCGTTCAGAAATCAACTTGGCAAGCTATCCAATTTGAGTTTCGAGCCCTTGGATCGACGCTTGTTGATTCTTAAGTGCTGTCTCAGCATTCTGAAAACGAGTTTCTGACACCAATATAAACTTTGTGAGCATCTCTTCAAGGTTCGGCTTCTTCTCTTATTGGTAGGGTGGTTGTTGGAAGCCTAGAGGGGGTCTCTGATTGCCTTGGCCTCCCCATGAGAAATTTGGGTAGCTCCTCCAACCTGCATTGTAAGTGTTACTGTAAGGATTGTTTTGAGATCGAGGATTGTTACCCATGTAATTTAACTGCTCGTTGTCCATGTTGTGACCATATGGCGAGTATTCTGAACTGCTCGATCCACCTCCATTTGCTTCACACTGCATTACTGGGTGAACCTGTGAAGAACTAAGAAAACCATTAATTTTCTTATTCAAGAGTTCTGCCTGATTAGAGAGCATGGTGACCGAGTCGACGTTATAAACACTAACTGTTTTCATTGGTTTTGTCCTCATGACTTGCCACTGATAGTTATTCAGTGACATCTCCTCTATAAATTCATAGGCAGCTTCAGGTGTTTTATTGTTGATGGTTCCGCCAGCAGCTGCGTCAACCATTTGTCGAGTCAAAGGATTCAGGCCATTATGAAAGGTTTGAACATGTAGCCAGAGTGGTAACCCATGGTAAGGGCATCTTCACAAAAGATCCTTGTATCTTTCCCATGCATCGTAGAGTGTCTCTAAATCCATCTGCACAAAAGAAGATATATCATTTTATAATTTAGCCGTTTTAGCCGACAGAAAATATTTTAATAAGAACTTTTCAGTCATTTGTTCCCAAGTAGTAATTGACCTTCATGGTAACGAGCTCAACCACTATTTAACTTTATTCCTCAATGAAAAGGGAAACAACCGAAGACGAATGGCATTGTCAGAAATGCCATTAATTTTAAATGTATCGCAGAATTCTAGAAAATTTGCCAAGTGAGTGTTTGGATCCTCATCCTGCAAACCATCAAATTGAACAAATTGCTGTATCATCTGAATTGTGTTAGGTTTTAGTTCAACATTATTGGCAGCTACAATAGGTCTAACTATACTTGACTCAGTTCCTATTAAAGAAGGTTTAGCATAATCATACATAGTGCGTGGAGTAAGATTCTGATTTACTGGATTAACAGCAATTGTAGGAGGTATCAGGTTTTCCTAATTTTCAGCCATCTCCTCAGTTTTAGTAGAGATATCGTCCTCTTGCTCTGCCTCTATGTATCTTAGGCTTCGCCTTATTTCTCTTTGGTTTCTGCGAACTGTGCGATCGATTTCTTCGTCAAAAAGTAGTGGTCCTGACGGGTTTCTTCTAGTCATAAACTATAAAAACCTGCCAAGAGAAAGAAGAAGTAAATTAGTAAATAATAATAATAAAATTAACTTGCAAGGAAAATAAATGGCTAAAGTAATAAAAATTGATTGTTCCTAATATCTTAGCTCCCCGGCAACGGCGCCAAAAACTTGATTGTGTTATTTTGTGACAGGTTTTAAATATTTACAATTAATCGTTCTTAAAACTAACTATTATCACGATGTACGCAAGTGTACCTATCAAACAGTAGTATAGTTTTAGCAAGACCGGATTGTCGAACCCAAAGGAACTAAAAGTACTAGTAATGACTTTCTTTTAATTTTCTAGCCTAAGAATAAGGGGGTTTGTTTTAACTAACTAATTAACTAAACTAAGAATTCATAGAAAATAGAATTGGGGGATTACTTTTGGAAAATGATTGAATTAAGACAATACCTAAGAAAGAATCCACCTAGACTTTACTTGTTATTCTGGCTCCGAATCGGACAATTTATTCATTTGACTTGATCCGTAGAAATCCCTAAGTTATATTATTATCTCTCTCGAGACTAACAACGTCTAACCCTAGGTTGAATAATTGAAATCTCTTTCTAATTAACTTCCTAGGGTTGTATTAACTTGATCTATGGATCCTCTTATTAGGTTTCACCCTAATCTGATAAAATCTTGTCACCCTATCTCTAGGCACGCAATCAACTCCGCTTAATTATGATAAATGTACTCTTAGACAAGGTCTATTCCTCCTCTGAATAAGAGCGTAACTTGAATCAATATCCTGGAATATCAAAACAAGAATTAAGAACACATAATTAAGAACAAGTAAAATATTTATCATACAATTCAGAAAATAATAACAAGATTCGTCTTAGGTTTCCTCCCCCTTAGGTATTTAGGGGATTTAGTTCATAACTGAAAGGGAAAACATCTCAGAAGAATACTGAATACAAAACATAAAGAAAACCCAAAACTCCTGAAGGGGAATTGAGGGGAGAACTTTCTTCTTGACGGTGAATCCGGCTTTTAAGATGGTTCAATCGGCTTTCCTTGAGCAATTCCTTGCTCCCTCCTCTGTGTGTGTCCTCTTCTCCTCCTTTAAGGTGTATTTATAGGCTTTCGAATGCCTAAAAGCCCTCAAAATTAGCCTTTTCCGTAGCAACCTCGTCATTGGAGTCGCTATCATGTAGAGTCCTTTCACAAATATTCGGTAGTAATCGGCTAAGCCCAAAAAGCTTCTAACCTTGGTTACATTTTTAGGCGATTTCCATTAGACAATAGCAGAGATTTTACTTGGATCAACTCGGATACCTTTATCCGAAACAATATGACTTTAACACCCCTTACCCATGTCCGAGGCTGGGACAGGATACGAGGCATTACCGGACTTAAACATACAAAATCACATAAAATCAGGCCATAAAATTTTATTCAAATCAAAAACATTCATACATATGTATAACGTCCCTTAAACGGGCTTACGAGGCCCTAAACACTCATCGAAGATGATTCGGGACTAAATCGAAAACTTTGAAAACTTTTGAGAAAAGTTAGAAAGTTTCATCATGAAACAGGGTCACACGCTCGTGTGGCTTGAGACACGCCCATGTACTCAGCCCGGGTAACTTTCTGTTTATGATGTCATCACCAAAGTAGGGGCATAGGCCAAAGTACACGCCCATGTCTACCCGTGTAGACAAATGCTAGGCTATTTTCCAAGCCATTTTGCCACCCTTACAACACATGCACACTCACATATCTCAATGGCATCCAACATGGCATAAATGAACACTTAATAATCGTAAATATGGCTTATGCATGACATTCTCATAACAACTTACGCATACACAAGGCATCATACTTTATCAAGATTAATCAGAACAACTTTCATACTGAGATTATCATTAATACATTTTCACATTTCACACTTATGCTATAATCTATCCATATGCCAATTATGCCAAAATAAATCATCAAGTACTTAAGTCATATGCACAAATTCATCCATATCAAACAACATGATCACACCATAAAACATTGGCAAATACACATGAATAATCATATGATTAGCATAAGCCGATCCTTACCATTTCATACATACAAGTAATGCCGTTGCATCTTCGATGTCTCGCACACTAAGTTCCATACTCAATATCTCACATACCAAGTGCCATTCTTAATGTTTTACACACTAAATGCCATATACATATATAGCCGAAGCTATCTCCAATCACACACCTAGTGCCACATTTAGCCGAAGCTATTTCTAACCGCACACTAAGTGCCATTTTTTTTTGTCGATATATCTTTAAACATAACAATAGTCACATATATACAATTTATATAATACCGAAGCATTAAAAGCATAAATTTAACAATGCTTTTTACATACAAACTTACCTCGATCGTTAAAATGACAAAACGGATCAATTAGTCCGGTACTTTGTTTTTCCCCTGTTCTAGATCCAATTCTCGATTATCTCAATCTATATAATATCAAAATTTACTTATTTAATCAACATTTCATTCAATTTAACACAATTTATACATTTGGAAAAATTACATTTTTGCCCCTATTATTTCACATTTTTGCAATTTAGTCCTTATCACTTAAAATCACAATTTCATGAAATTATACACAAACTCAAGCTAGCCGAATTTTTCATATATTACTATCAGCCCATATTTTCAATTTATTTCACATTTTAACCACTAAATTTTCACCTTATATAATTTGGTCCAAAATTGACATTTTTACTCAAAATCACTTTATAAAACTTCTTAATCTAACAACAATGATTATTTTCCATCATCAACTGTAGCACCCTGAATTTGGGCCTAGAAGTATTGGGCCTTGAGTGCGGGTCCGTAAGGAGGTTGTATATAGGTATTTAATTGTGCAATGAAATGACATAATTAAATGTCTGCTTTGGTGGTTAATGGCCCTAAGAAGTGCTAGAGAAATCTTGGGTTCAAACTTGGGCTTTAGCAAAAATTTTGGTATTAAGTGAAAAAAAAAAAACCTGGATGCTTGGATGAGGGCTTTTAAATTATTGTGTTAAATAAATGACACAAGGAAGCTTGTAGTCTAGTGGTTGTGGCGTCATTAAGGTTGTATGGGAGCCTGGGTTCAAGCCTTGGCTCTTGCAATTTATTTTGGTTTTTTTTAAGGGAACCTGGACTTTGGCCTTTAGACCTTATAGTTAATTGGGGATAAAACATGACACAAAAAGCCTTGTGGCTTAGTGGCAAGTAGCGTGTGGAGCATCTGAGGGGAGGCATGGGTTCGAATCCCAGGGCGTCGGCTAAGAGTGCTCGGAGCGTGGATTAACTCTAGTCTCCTATCAGGTGTGTATTTCTCACTACTCTAGCTGTAGGATGGCTACTTTGGGCCGCGATGGGCCGAAAGGGGCTATGTGGGCCCAATGGGCCTATGGGCCCAATTGGATAAGTTGTTTGATTGTGTAGTAAATATTGGACTAGGCTAGGTGAATCTCATATTCGTGGCTAGATTTGGGCTAAAAGGGTCACACGAGCGTGTGGGCCCATTTGGGCCGAGAATGGGCTTTAGGGCAATTTGTATTGTTATCCCTGTTTAGAATACTTTAGTTTACCAATTATTGAAATGCCCTCGACTTGTAAAATTACCAAAGTACCCTCGATTTATAGAATTATCGTTTTACCTTCGATTTACAAAATTACCATTTTACCCTCGGTTTACAAAATTACTGCTTTACCTCGATTGTGAAATTACTTGAAATACCCACAGTAGAATAGAATTACCAAAATACCCTAGTTTGTAAAATTACCAAAATACCCCTAGTTTGTAAAATTACCGAAATACCACTAGTTTGTGAAATTACATAAATACCCTCAATTTGTAAAATTACCAAAATACCCTTGATTTACAAAATTACAAAAATACCCTTGACTCTCTAAAAATTATAGAAATACCATTGGTTTATAAAATTACTGAAATACCCTTGGTTTGTAGATTTACCAAAACACCCTTGTAGGATGAAATGACTAAAATACCCCTAATAGGTAAAAAGACCGTAAAGCCCCTGTAGGGTAAAGTGACCATAATACCCTTGTATGGTAAAATGACGAATATGCCCTTATGTTCCGTATGACTGATGTGCTTAGGATTTACATATATTAATATTGGATTAGTTAAGTTTGAGTGACAGGTGGTGGTTATCGTAGGTGATTGATTATGGAAACGTTTCAACTTCAACACATAACAGGTGTGTACTAACTCTCGTAGTAGCTTAGATTAATATCTGCTGAGAAGTCGAAATGCTAAAATACCGGCATTTCGGGAACTTGTAATGTTGCGTGTGGGTATAGATGCGATAAATACGATAAGGTCGGTGTTTGGATCGATGGAACGGGTAAGAACTCAATTTTGTGCACGATGGTAAGTTGGGCCTCAATGGGCTGGAATTGGGCCAAATGGGCCCATTTGGGTAAAATTGATAGAAAATGGAATTTGGAAAAGTTGCATGTTAACACGGTTAGTATTATGGTAAAATTTGGGTTAAGTAGGCTTAGTGGGCTAAATCAAAGATTCGTAGGGCCCATTAGGGTTTTGGGCCCAAAAGCCCGAATTTGATAAGTGGGTTAAGGATCATTGTTTAAACACTCGAAATATTGACAAATGTAATGAACATGGAAAACCCGATTTTTGGTAAAATTATGAAAATACCCTTATAATATGAAAAATGACCGCTTTGCCCTTGTGGGCAAGTGACCGACTTGGACCGTGTGTTGACTGGATTTGATTGTGAATATATGTTGGTGATATGAATGACTTGACTGTGATTGTTTGATTCAAATATGGGCATGACATTCTCGCATACATGACATATTGCATGGGATATGGGTTATATTGATGGAGGAAGTGCTAAAGGGGCTCTGCCTTGCATTTCATCGGAAAGGGCTTATGCCCCGCCATCGAAAAGGGCTTATGCCTCGCTTATTAAAAAAGGCAAGGCCTCCAGGTTATATGATAAAGCAACTATCTTTGCCAAAGTGGAGAGTTATGGCGGGGGGTGGGTCGAGTTAATCCCACATGGTGTGTTGGTTGGTACGGGTGGAGAGTAGCGGATGGTGGGTCGAGTAGTCTCCCCAAATGGGCTTGCATACATTCATTGACATTGCATGTGATATTGAAATGGGCTTGCATACATTCATTGACATTACATGTGATATTGAAATGGGCCTAAGGGCCATACCGTTTTGATGATAAAGGCTTGGCCCGATGATATGATTTATGAAAAGGCTTGGCCCAAGAACTGCAGTTAAACGAAAGGCTTGCCCAAATATATGTCAAGACTAAATAGGGCTTTGGCCCGATTGTACTTGATCTGAGTGTTATTTATCGTTTGTTTGTTATTGGGATTACACACTCGAGTTTTCGTAAACTCACCCCGCTTCTAAATCGTGCGGTAATCCCTAAGCTTAGATGGTTTGGAGTTGCGAGGACTCGGAGATGGCCACACTCATCATTTACTTTCTGCTTTTCTTTTAATTGCAATAAGTAGCCGATTTATTTCTTTATAAGTTTTATCTTATTAATATTATTATTTGGTTTTGGGTTGTAATAAGGCGGTTTTAATTATTTTTCTGGGATTATTTTATCTTATACCCTATATTTTTCTGATAACAATATGAGTTAGACCTAGGGCGTGTTTCCAAAATGATAATTGTTTTCAAAATAATGTAACGATACAATTAATCGGTTTATCAAAAATATCTACTTAAATGAATTCCAACTCGTTTTTCTCAAAACCTAACCTAGCACCAAAGTGTAGCAATGGTTGTAGGCATGTCTAGGATTGGATCCAATCAAGAGCTTGGTACTTAAGCAGCCTTCTAGGCTCACCTCCTCTGTTTCGGATACCTACCTGGTGCACAGCTTCCATTCACTTTATTAACTTAGCAAAGACTATCTTGTAAAACACTAAGAAGAACGTTGAAAGAGGCATGGGTTTTCTTAAAAACTTCAATGTGACACGTTGAATCCGGCCATAACTTTTGGGCCGGGTTTGGGGTGTTACATCAACACTCAAAAAGATCAAGCTATCATCAATGGCAACTCACAAAAACATCAAACTTGATAATCCCGCCGTAAGATGTGAGGTTCGCGGGAGTGCATACTGAAATGATCATCCATATGAATTGATGGTGATTGGATAAACCATCAAGATTTTCTAGAAACTCAACAGGACTAAAACGATGTATATGTATAAATGACATGTTGAAAGATGAGCTCATCTAAGATAAGTTACATGATGTTTTGTTATGTGACTAACTCACTGATTGAGTGCATATGATAGGGAAACCATTTTCATATTGTTGGTTTCATTACCTAATAAGAATGTATGCTAAATAATCGGTAAGTTTACTTTCCAGTTATTCGAGCTTACTAAGCATACATATGCTTACCCCTCTCTTTTTCCCAGTTTTCAGAGCTCGAGGACTTGTAAAGATTAGAAGAAGGTTGGAGAGTCTACACACTATCAACTAGTCCGGCTTTGGTATATAGACTCTTATGTTTTGTTCAATGGCATGTATAGAGCTTTTGTGTATTTTGTTATATGTGTTGTTTGAATTGCCAAAATGAAGGCATGTAAAGTTATACTTATCTTTTTGCATATGGCCATGGAAATTGGCTTATTTCGAAGTAGGCACTGACCTACAATTCTATGCATGTTTATTTCTAATATGATGGCCTGGTTATAATCGACAATAAGTTATAAAAACGATCCAATCTTAAATATGTCATGTAGACATGGAATTCCTTAAATACAAGATGAGAATTAACTTAGCATGTATGAAACCAATGACATGAGGTTTACATGCAATGAGGTTAATTAAAGTCTTACATATATAAGTGTATAATTCGACCTTA
This sequence comes from Gossypium longicalyx, assembly GCA_025698465.1. Classification (NCBI taxonomy): domain Eukaryota; kingdom Viridiplantae; phylum Streptophyta; class Magnoliopsida; order Malvales; family Malvaceae; genus Gossypium; species Gossypium longicalyx. Next base: position 47,969,992 of record CM046995.1, read on the forward strand.
TTTTGTGTAAAAGTAATCTATAAGTATAGAGGGTGATCAAATGCTTGGAAAATGGCCTAATAAGGTCCACGCGGGTAGATACACGGGCGTGTATCTTGGCTGTGTGTGACACACAACTCACCGCCATAGGTGTATGGTATAGCCATGTGTCCCCTGCATTTGAAATTTTAAGTCAGTATTGAACTCGGGGTAAGTACACGGGCGTGTGTCTTGGTCATGTGCTTTTAACAGAATGTTGAGTTTGAAGTTAGTGTTGCACACGAGCGGAGGACACAGGCGTGTCCCAAGCCACACGGGCATGTGTGACCACATGGCCCCATCACACGGGCGTGTTACTCTTCAAAGTAAGGGTAAATTTTTCTAAAGTGCCCAAAGTTTATCGAATGCTTTCGGTTGTGTCCCGTACTGCCCCTAGATGTGTTTTAGGCCTTGAAGGCCTGTGTAAGGGTCAAAGTGTACATGTTTGAAAGGTTTTAAATTTGGGCGAAATTTGCTGACCCGATTTGGTAAGTTGGTAAAGGTGAATTACCGGTAACGCCTCGAATCCTGTCTCAGCATCGGGTGCGGGTGAAGGTGTTATATTTAGTGATATCAGAGCTACAGTTTAGTCGATTCTAAGACTACTGTAGAGGGTATTGAGGTTCGCTATACATGTCATTATTCGAACGTTGATAGTGTGATATCTCCTAACTATTTAAATTGTTTCTGAATATAGTAAATGTCTTCCAATCATGCACAAGATGAGTCTGAGGGAGCCGAGAGCCATGCAGCAGCTTCCGTACAACGAGCTGTATCTAGTAGTAGTAGAAGGGTTATGTCTGAAGGTTGGGAAGAGGCCCAAGATGCCTTTTTTAATATGATGGATGAGTCGTTTAGGGATTATCTGAGGAATCACCCCAACATACCACGATCGCTCCCGCCCCCGCCCCTAAACCAACTTGATGAGGATTTTCCACGAGGAATGGCACTGGTAAGAATTGGTAAAGCCCCTGTAGGTAAGCTTAGAAAGTATGGGGCCGAGGAATTTAGAGATAAAATTGAGGATGGTGCTGAGAGAGCCGAGTTCTGGCTCGAAAATACTACACAGGTATTAGATGAGTTATCGTGCACACCTGAGGAGTGCTTAAAGTGTATTGTATCTCTCTTGAAGGACACTGCGTACCACTGGTGGAAGACCGTATCTTCTGTGGTGCCAAAGGAAAATATCACTTGGGAATTAATCCAAGCAGAGTTTAGGAAGAACTATATCAGTCAAAAGTTCTTAGACTCGAAGCGAAAGGAGTTCTTGGAACTCAAACAAGGGAATATGTAACAGTCCGATTTTGACCCTAGTCGGAATAGTGGTTTTGGGACCACAAGTCCAAAAAATATTTTAATATTATTTTTCTGTGCCTGTGATATGTGAATTTATATCTGCTAGATTTCTGTAATTTAATTTGTATGTTTCTGTGCTCGATTTGCAAAAAGGACCAAATCGCGTAAGTTGTAAAAGTTGTCTGCTAGTTGCTAAAGTGCCTAAATGCTATGGTTTGTTAAATTTGAGACCCTTGCATGTCAATAAGACCATTATATGATAGTGGGAGACATGGTTTGGCAATATAGTAAATAGATAAATTTTTAAAGGATGGTTAGGTAATTAGGTAATATATGTTATTAAATAAAACAAATGCATGAAAATTTGTTTATTCATGCACATCCTTGCCAAAAATACAAAAGAGAAAGAGAGAAAAAGAACAAGCTAGGTTTTGGCACTTTGATCCTTGATTAAGGTATGAATTTTTATCCGTTTTTGATAATTTTTACGTTTTTGTGATCGTTGCTTCGTGTTCTGCAAACCCCATGTCTAAATTTCTATTTTTGTTGAAGATTTCATGTAATGCCATTGTTGATATCATGAGCTTTGTGATGTTTTTGGATAAATTATAAAGGCTTGATAGATGATTTCTAAGTTTTGTCTTTGAATTTTGATGAAATAGAGTAAATTGAGCTAATTTGTTAAAATGTTATTTTGAAGGACTAAAATGTGAAATAAATGAAATGTGTGGACTTGTATGAGAGCCATGAAAATTTAGCTAAGCTTGTGTACAAACAAATTATGTGTATTTTGTGATTTTGTGAAAGAGGGACTAAAGTGTCGAGATGTGAAAACATGAGGGCTAGTTTGTAAATTGCCCTAAATGTGTGATTATGGATTGAATTGAATCATATGGTAAATAAAAGGATTAATTTTGAATACTTATAGATCAATAAAAGAGGAGTTCAAATTTAGATCGAGGGAAGTCGAAGATTATAGAATAAACGTTCGAGTTGACAACTTTGAGTACGAGGTAAGTTCGTACTTAAAATATGATGTTAAGTAAGCTTTGATTCCTTAATTATACATGGTTTGTATATAATTAAATTGGATGATATGATGAGGAATCGGAAGTTTTGGCACTAAGTGTGCGATTTAAACTATCTTGGCACTAAGTGTGCGATTTAAATTAGCTTCGACTATTTGAGGCACTAAGTGTGCGATACCGACTTAGTCTCGATTATTTGAGATGGCACTGAGTGTGCGAAAATATTTATTTTACGCTTACCATATAGCACTAAGTGTGTAGATTTTGAAAATACGAATAAGTTATGGAAAGTCTTATAACATTCACAAGAGGTGAGTATGAAAGTGTGTAAGTACGAGAACTTTTAGGTATGTATAATACCTAAGTGGTAAATGATGTTATGTATATGAATTTCATTGAGTTGATATAGATTTATGGATTGAAATTATGCAAATACATATATGTTGTTATATTATGTTTCATATATTATGAACGACTTGAGTACGAGCTTACTAAGCTTTTGAAAGCTTACTTTGTGTGTATTTGCATTGTTTTATAGATATCGTAGCTACTAAAGGCTCGAGGATAGTCGAGGATCATCACCACACGATCGATCTCATTTTGTCACTTTTGAAAGTGTATATATCTTAATGTATGGCATGTATAGGCTAGAAGGATTATGTTTATAAGTTTTGATATGTATATATATGCCATGAGAGTTAGCTAACAAATGATAAGTTGTTTATGGTTTTGGTGTATGTTTGTAATGTGCTAAGTTTTAATGTGTTTTGGTCATTCTTAAACAAGGAATTGGTTGAAAATTTTCGTATGAATGTTGTATATCATTGCTTGTAGGTTTGACCCAATGAGAAATGGCAAATTGGCTTAAACCAAGCCTGCATTGTGCCACACAATCAGGGGACACGAGCGTGTCTTATGGCCGTGTAAGAAAAACAGTATTCATCTAAAAATCACACATCCTTGATATGGGTGTGTCATATGGCCGTGGGCTAAAGTCAGTAGCTAGCTAAATATCACATGGCCATAATACACGGGCGTGCCTATTGGCCGTGTGAAAAAGTCAATATGCATGCTCTGTTTTGGCACGGCTGATTCACATGGGTGTGTCTGATGCCCGTGTGAGGCACACGACTTGGACGCACGGGTGTGTGACCTCAACAGAATTGAAAAATTTTCTATGTTATGAATTTTATGAATGTGTTCGGTTTAGCTCTAACTGTTCTTAAACGTATGTTTTATGTCTCGTAGACCATCTGATGAGATAAATTGCTTATGAAATGATATTAAATAATATCTGTGATTCTGAATTGGTTTGAGATGTCCTGTCTGTCTGGTAATGCCTCGTAACCCTAATTCGATGTGAGTTACGGGTTAGGGATGTTACATTTTAGTTGGTATTAGAGCTATAGTTTAGTTGGTTCTAGGACTGCCATATCGTATGTGAGTCTAGCTATACATGCCATTTAGTTGAAACTGCGATAGTGTGATAATGTGCTTTTGTATAGCAATGGATCCCGATAGAGCTGTAGGTTATGATGTTTAAAGCAATGCGCCTGCCCCCGCACAAAGGACGGTGCAAGCTAATTCTAGACCGGCTACGAGTAGCCATGATGGTGAGGCTAAGCAAGCCTTCTATCAAATGATGAATGATTGGTTCACCCAATACATTAGAACTAATTCGGCTGTACAACAACCTCCACCCCCAGTTAATTCTCCTCAAACTCCTATTATGCCACCAATAAATTTGATACAGTCGAGTAGACCACTAATTGATAAGATTAGAAAACACAGGGCTAAAGAGTTTCGAGCTACAATAAAGGATGATGCTGAAAAAGCCGAGTTCTGGTTAGGTAACACAAGAAGAGTATTTGATGAATTGTCTTTGATCCCTGAAGAATGTATAAAATGTGTTGTTTCTCTTTTGAGAGATACAGCATATTATTGGTGGAAGACTCTGACATCCGTGGTTCGGAGTGAATGAGTTACATGGGATTTCTTCCAAGCTGAATTCCAGAAGAAATATATCAGTCAAAGATTTATTGATCAGAAATGCAAAGAGTTTCTTGAGCTTAAACAAGGCCGTATGACTGTCACATAATACGAACATAAATTTGTAAGGTTGAGTCAATATGCCCATGAATGTGTATATTCGGAAGCAATTATGTGTAAGAGATTTGAAGACGGTTTGAATGAGGATATTCGTTTGCTAGTTGGTATTCTAGAAATCAAAGAATTCATGGTGCTTGTTGAACGAGCATGTAAAGCGGAAGATCTTGGGAAAGAGAAAAGAAAGGCTGAGTTTGAAGTCAGAGATGTAGGAAAGAGATGATCAGGTAAATCATTTCAATCTGGATCCAAGAAGTTTAGAGACGATAGCAGTCGTTCAAAGGATAGTGTGGGATATTCAAACAGAGACCGTGTTAGATCGCAATCGAATTACAAATCTTCAGCCACGTCTGTTGCTAGTGTTGATAATGCAAAGAATGAAAGGCCTGAATGTGATCAGTGTGGAAGACGACACTTTGGTTAATGCTGGGGAAAAAGTAATAACCGAGCTTGTTATAGTTGTGGTTCAAGAAACCATTTTATTAAAGACTGTCCATATTTAGCTGAAAAAGATAATGTTCAGAATCTGAGACCGAGTGGTAATGTTTCTCGTGGTAGACCTCCCAAAAATACGGGAAATGTAAGCGGTAGTCAAAGAGGAATGAAAGACACAGCTGTTAGATATGAGGCTCGTGCACCTGCTAGAGCGTGTGCTATCCGAGCTTGAGAGGAAACTTCATCGCCAGATATGATTACGGGTACATTTACTCTCTATGATACTTATGTGATTGCTTTGATAGATCCTAGATCAACATATTTATATATATGTATGAACTTAGTGAACAGTAAGACTTTGTCTGTAGATTGTACTGAATTTGTAATTAGAGTTTCAAACCCCCTAGGCAAATGTGTCTTGGTTGATAAAGTCTGCAAGAATTGTCCGTTAATGTTTCGAGACAATTGTTTTCCAGCTGATTTAATGCTATTACCTTTTGATGAGTTTGATATTATTCTGGGAATGGATTGGTTAACTTTGCATGATGCTGTGGTGAACTGTAAACGGAAAACTATTGATTTGAGATGATAGAATGATGAAATAGTCAGAATTAAATCTAGTGATTTGAATGGATTGCCTGCTGTAATATCTTTGATAAAAGCTTTGAGTATTGTGAGAAAGAGTTGTGAAGCTTACTTTGTATATGTGATTGATTCGAGAGTATCAGAAAAGAAGGTTGAATCTGTGCCTGTTGTTTGTGAATTTCCTGATGTATTTCCTGAAGAACTTCCGGGCCTCCGGTTAGAGAGGTAGAGTTTGGCATTGAATTGGTACCTGGTACTACTCTAATTTCAATAGCTCCATATAGAATGGCTCCGATCGAGTTAAAGGAATTGAAATCTCAGTTGCAAGAATTGACCAATTGAGGGTTTGTTAGACCGAGTTTTTCACCTTGGGGTGCTCCGGTTCTATTTGTGAAAAAGAAAGATGGTACGATGAGAATGTGTATAGATTATCGTCAGTTGAACAAAGTGACTGTCAAGAATAAGTATCCCCTGCCCCGAATTGATGATTTGTTTGATCAATTGAAAGGAGCTACTGTGTTTTCGAAAATAGATTTAAGATCGGGCTACTATCAACTACGAGTGAAAGATTTGGATATTCCGAAGACTACTTTTACAACGAGGTACGGGCATTATGAATTTTTAGTTATGCCTTTTGGATTAATGAATGCACCTGTTGTACTTATGGATTTAATGAATAGAATTTTTAGACCGTATCTTGATCAATTTGTTGTTGTATTCATTGATGATATTTTGATTTATTCACGTGATGAATTTGAACATGCTGAACATCTAAAATTAGTGCTACAAACTTTGCGAGATAAACAATTGTATGCAAAGTTTAGTAAATGTGAATTTTGGTTGTGAGAAGTTGGTTTTCTGTGTCATATTGTATCAGCCTCTGGTATCCGAGTTGATCCGAGCAAGATTTCAGGTATTTTGGATTGGAAGCCTCCGAGGAATGTATCTGAAGCCTGCAGTTTTCTGGGACTTGCCGATTATTATAGACGATTTGTAAAATATTTCTCTGTGATAACAACTCCGTTGACAAAATTGCTTCAAAAAGATGTGAAATTTGAATGGTTTGAGAAATGTCAGAAAAGTTTTGATTGGTTAAAAGCTCTGTTAACTGAAGCTCCGGTATTGGTACAACCTGAGTCAAGTAAAGAATTCATTGTTTATAGCGATGCTTCATTGAATGGACTTGATTGTGTTTTAATGCAAGAAGGAAAAGTTATAGCTTATGCCTCGAGACAATTAAAGCTGCATGAAAAGAACTATCCGACTCACGACCTCGAGTTAGCTGCTATTGTGTTTGCTTTGAAAATTTGGCATCACTATCTGTTTGGTGAGAAATGTCACGTGTTTTTTTATCATAAAAGTTTGAAGTATTTAATGACGCAAAAATATTTGAATCTGCGACAGAGAAGATGGTTAGAACTGTTAAAAGACTACAAACTTGTGATTGATTATCACCCGGGAAAAGCAAATGTGGTTGCTGATGCTTTGAGTCAAAAATCGTTATTTGCAATGAATGCTCATTTAGTTCTATCTGATAATGGTTCAGTTTTAGTTGAATTAAAAGTGAGACCTTTGTTTTTACAACAGATTATTGAAGCTCAGAAAGTTGATAATGAGATTATGGCTAAACAAACTTAGTGTAATTCTCATTCTGATTCTGAATTCCAGATAGATGTTGATGACTGTTTGAGGTTCAGAAATAGACTTTGTGTTTTGAGAAATCTAGAGTTGATTCAGATGATTTTGAGTGAAGCTCACAGTAGTAGATTTTCTGTACATCCAGGAAGTACGAAAATGTATAACGATTTGAAACAATTATATTGGTGGCTGGGAATGAAAAGAGATATTTCTGACTTTGTTTTGAGATGTTTAATCTATTAGCAAGTTAAAGCTAAGCATCAGGTGCCATCTAGGTTATTACAACCGATTATGATTCTGAAGTGGAAATGAGATCGAGTGACCATGGATTTTGTTTCGGGTTTGCCTCTGTCTCCGAAAAAGAAGGACGCAATTTGGGTTGTAGTTGATCGATTGACGAAATTAGCTCATTTTATTCCGATTTGGTTTGATTATTCGTTTGATAAGCTAGCTGAGTTGTATATTTCTGATATTGTGAGATTGCATGGTGTGCCATTGTCAATAGTGTCTGATAGAGACTCGAGATTTACGCCGTGATTTTGGAAGAAATTGCAAGATGCTCTGGGTACTAAATTACACTTTAGCACTGCTTTCCATCTGCAAATGGATGGACAATCTGAATGGATTATTCAGATACTCGAGGATATGTTGAGATGTTGTATTCTTGAGTTTGAAGGTACGTGGGAACAATATTTACCTTTGATTGAATTCGCTTATAGTAATAGTTTTCAGTCGAGCATTAAAATGGCACCATACGAAGCCTTATACGGTAGAAAGTGTAGAACTCCGTTATACTGGACTGAGCTCAGCGAGAATAAGATTTACGGTATTGATCTGATAAAAGAAACAAAACAGAAAGTGAAAATAATTCGAGATAGTCTGAAAGTTGTCTCTGATCGTCAGAAATCATATGCAGATTTGAAAAGAAAAGAAATTGAATTTGAGATCGGTGACAAAGTCTTTCTGAAAGTGTCTCCTTAGAAGAGAGTGATTCGATTTGGTAGAGAAGGCAAGTTGAGTCCGAGGTTCATCAGGCCGTATGAAATCATTAAGCGAGTTGGGCCAGTTGCTTATAGATTGAGGCTACCATCTAAATTAGAAAAGATACATAATGTGTTTCACGTATCGATGCTTCGATGGTACAGATCTGATCCTTCCCATGTAATTCTTTCATTTGAGATTGAAATTTGGTCTGATATGACTTACGAAGAAAAGCCGATTTGAATCTTAGCTCGAGAGGTTAAAAAGTTACGCAATAAGAAGATTCTGTTAGTTAAAGTGATGTGGCATCGACACGGTATTGAAGAGACAACGTGGGAGCCTAAAGATGCTATGAAACAACAATATCCAAATCTGTTTCATGGTAAGATTTTCGGGGACGAAAATCCCTAAGGGGGGAGAATTGTAACAGTCCGATTTTGACCCTAGTCGGAATAGTGGTTTCGGGACCACAAATCTGAGTCTCAAAAATATTTTAATATTATTTTTATGTGCCTGTGATATGTGAATTTATATTTGCTAGATTTTTGTAATTTACTTTGTATGTTTATGTGCTCGATTTGCAAAAAAGACCAAATCGCGTAAGTTGTAAAAGTTGCCTACTAGTTGCTAAAGTGCCTAAGTGCAATGGTTTGTTAAAGTTGAGGCCCTTGCATGTCAATAAGACCATTATATGATAGTGGGATACATGGTTTGGCAATATAGTAAATAGATAAATTTTTAAAGGATGGTTAGGTAATTAGGTAATATATGTTATTAAATAAAACAAATGCATGAAAATTTGTTTATTCATGCACAACCTTCCGAAAATACAAAAGAATAAGAGAGAAAAAGAACAAGCTAGGTTTTGGCACTTTGATCCTTGATTAAGGTATGGATTTTTGTCCCTTTTTGATAATTTCTACGTTTTGTGATCGTTGCTTCGTGTTCTTCAAAGCCCATGTCTGAATCTCTATTTTTGTTGATGATTTCATGAAATGCCATTGTTGATATCATGAGCTTTGTGATGTTTTTGGATAAATTATAAAGGCTTGATAGATGATTTGTAAGTTTTGTCTTTGAATTTTGATGAAATAGAGTAAATTGAGCAAATTTGTGAAAATGTTATTTTGAAGGACTAAAATGTGAAATAAATGAAATGTGTGGACTTGTATGAGAGCCATGAAAATTCAGCTAAGCTTGTGTACAATCAAATTATGTGTATTTTGTGATTTTGTGAAAGAGGGACTAAAGTGTCGAGATGTGAAAACATGAGTGCTAGTTTGTAAATTGCCCTAAATGTGTGATTATGGATTGAATTGAATTATATGGTAAATAAAAGGATTAATTTTGAATACTTATAGATCAAGAAAAGAGGAGTTCAGATTTAGATCGAGGAAAGTCGAAGATTATAGAATAAACGTTCGAGTCGACAACTTCGAGTACGAGGTAAGTTCGTACTTAAAATATGATGTTAAGTAAGCTTTGATGCCTTAATTATACATGGTTTGTATACAATTAAATTGGATGATATGATGATGAATCGGAATTTTTGGCACTAAGTGTGCAATTTAAACTATCTTGGCACTAAGTGTGCGATTTAAATTAGCTTCGACTATTTGAGGCACTAAGTGTGCGATATCGACTTAGTTTCGGTTATTTGAGATGGCACTAAGTGTGCGAAAATATTTATTTTGGGCTAACCATATAGCACTAAGTGTGCAGATGTCTAAAATATGAATAAGTTATGGAAAGTCTTATAACATTCACAAGAGGTGAGTACGAACGTGTATAATTATGAGAATTTTCAGGTATGTATTATACCTAAGTGGTAGATGATGTTATGTATATGAATTTCTTTGAGTTGATATAGATTTATGGATTGAAATTATGAAAATACATATATGTTGTTATATTATGTTTCATATATTATGAATGACTTGAGTACAAGCTTACTAAGCTTTTGAAAGCTTACTTTGTGTGTATTTGCATTTTTTTATAGATATCGTAGCTACTGAAGGCTCGGGGAAAGTCAAGGATCGTCACCACACTATCGATCTCATTTTGGTACTTTTGAAAGTGTATATATCTTAATGTATGGCATGTATAGGCTAGAAGGATTATGTTTATAAGTTTTGATATGTATATATATGCCATGAGAGTTAGCTAACAAATGATAAGTTGTGTATGGTTTTGATGTATGTTTGTAATGTACTAAGTTTTAATGTGTTTTGGTCATTCTTTAACAAGGAATTGGTTGGAAATTTTGGTATGAATGTTGTATATCATTGCTTGTAGGTTTGACCTAATGAGAAATGGCAAATTGGTTTAAACCAAGCCTGCATTGTGCCACACGGTCAAGGGACACGGGCGTGTCTTGTGGCCGTGTAAGAAAAAAGTATTCACCTAAAAATCATACGGCCTTGACACGGGTGTGTCATATGGCCGTTGGCTAAAGTCAGTAGCTAGCTAAATATGACACGGCTATAGTACACGGGCGTGTCTATTGGCCGTGTGAAAAAGTTAGTATGCATGCTCTGTTTTGGCACGGCTGATTCATATGGGTGTGTCTATTGCCCGTGTGAGGCACACGACCTGGACGCACGAGCTTGTGACCTCAACAGAATTGAAAAATTTTCTATGTTCTGAATTTTATAAATGTGTTCGGTTTAGCTCTAACCGTTCTTAAACGTATGTTTTAAGTCTCGTAGACCATCTTATGAGATAAATTGCTTATGAAATGATATTAAATAATATTTGTGATTCTAAATTGGTCTGAGATGTTCTGTCTGTCTGGTAATGCCTCGTAACCTTAATCCGATGTCGGTTACAGGTTAGGGGTGTTATAGAATAAGACTGTTGCAGAATACGAAAGGGAGTTTGTAAGGTTAAGCTAGTATGTAACTGAATAGGTTCAAGCCGAATCTGAAATGTGTAAACGCTTTGAGGAAGGTTTGAATGAGAAAATCAAGTTGTTGATTGGGATCCTTGAAATACGGGAGTTCACTGTATTAGCTGATCGGGCCAAGAAGGCTGCAGAACTTAATATGAAAGAAAGTAAGAAAAGAGAGAGGCTCGAGTCACGAGCAAGAGATCCGGCTGTAGGACGCTCTCATTTTTTACAAAGAAATCAAGGAGCCAACATGAACATTTCACCACATCTATAGGATATTCGGGTAGAATGAGAGGTTCTAAATGACGAAATCAGAAGTCTTCCTCCCTGATGATGACTAGTGTTGGGAGTGTAGATGACCAAAAGCCGAAGTGTAAGAGTTGCAACAAATTTCACTTTAGGGAGTACCGAATAAAGAGCAGTGCATGTTTCAGATGTGGTTCTCTTGACCACTTTCTCAGGGACTGCCTAGAATGAATTGAAAAAGGAGTGGAATTAACCCCGAAAGCGAGTGCTCCCATGGCATGGGGTAGACCTCCGAGATATCCTGGTAGTGCTAGTGGCAATTGAGTTGCGACCAAAGATGCCGCAAAATCAGAGGCTCGAGCCCCGACAAGAACATATGCAATACATGCTTAAGAGAAAGCCTCTGCTCCTGATGTTATTACGGGTACTTTTTCTCTTTTCAATACATGTGTTATTACCTTAATTGACCCGGGATCGACGCATTCATACATTTGCATGAGATTGGTGTCTAGTATGAACATACCTGTTGAACCTACGGAATTTGTTATTAGAGTGTCGAACCCATTAGGCAAATCAGTTCTGGTTGATAAAGTCTATAAGAATTGTCCTTTGACGATTCATGGTCAATGTTTTTCGGCTAACCTTATGTTGTTACCTTTTGATGAGTTTGATGTAATATTCGGTATGGATTGGTTAGCCTTGCATGATGTAATTGTAAATTGCGGTAGAAAGTATATTAAATTAAAATGCCCAGATGGTAAGATTCTACGAGTTGATCAAAGAGATTTGGGCACGTCGCCAGCTGTAATCACGGCAATGGTCGTTCAAAAATATATGAGAAAAGGGTATGAAGCCTACCTTGCTTTTGTGTTGAACACGAGGGAAACGGAGTTGAAGATTGAGACTGTGCCTATAGTATGTGAATATCTAGACATATTTCCAGAAGAATTACTCAGATTACCTCCCGAGAGAGAGATAGAGTTTGGTATTGAATTGGTGCCAAGGACAGCTCCCATCTCTATTGCCCCGTACAGAATGGCGCCAACCGAGCTGAAAGAATTAGAAGCACAGTTGCAAGAGCTGACAGATAAAGGTTTTGCTAGGCTGAGCTTTTCACCTTGGGGTGCCCCCATATTGTTTGTCAAGAAAAAAGATGGTTCGATGAGATTATGTATAGATTACCGACAACTGAACAAGGTAACTATCAAGAATAAGTATCCTTTGCCAAGGATAGATGATCTATTCGACCAGTTAAGAGGAGCCATTGTGTTTTCTAAGATAGACTTGAGGTCTGGCTACTATCAGTTATGTGTTAAGGAATCGGATGTGCCTAAGATAGCTTTTAGAACAAGGTATGACCATTATGAATTTCTTGTTATGCCATTTGGATTGAAGAATGCTCCAGCCATATTCATCGACCTAATGAATAGGATCTTTCGGCCATACTTGGATAAGTTTGTCGTTGTGTTTATTAACGACATCTTGATTTATTCTAAAGATAAGACAGAACATGCGAAGCATCTGAGAATTGTGTTGCAGACCTTACGGGAAAAACAACAGTATGCTAAGTTTAGCAAGAGTGAATTTTGGCTCCAAGAAGTTGGATTTTTGGGTCATGTTGTTTTGGGTAAAGGCGTCCGAGTTGATCCAAGTAAAATCTCTGCTATTGTTGAATGGAAATCACCTAAAAATGTGACCCAGGTTAGATGCTTTTTGGGCTTAGCCGGTTACTACCGAATATTTGTGAAAGGATTCTCCATGATAGCAACTCCAATGACAAGGTTGCTACAGAAAGATGTTAAGTTTGAATGGACAGAAAGGTGTCAGCAGAGTTTCGAGAAGTTAAAGACATTGCTGACTGAAGCTCCTATTTTAGTATTACCTGAGTCGGGAAAAAAGTTTATGGTCTATAGTGATGCATCCTCGAACGGACTAGGTTGTGTACTTATTCAAGATGGCAAGGTGATAGCCTATGCTACACGGTAGTTGAAGACACACGAGAAGAACTATCTGACACACGATTTAGAGCTTGCCGCCATTGTCTTTGCCTTGAAAATCTAGAGGCATTATTTATATGGTGAAACTTGTCATATATTTACAGACCACAAGAGTTTGAAGTATTTGATGACTCAAAAAGAATTGAATCTGAGACAGCGGAGATGGATAGAACTAATTAAAGATTACGATCTGATCATTGACTATCTCTTGGGAAAGGCGAATGTGGTCGCCGACGCGTTGAGTAGAAAATCTTTGTTTGCATTGAGAGCCATAGATGCTCAATTAGCATTGCTTGATGATGGTTCAGTCTTGGCAGAGCTAGAGACTAGGCCGACATTTCTTCAGGAAATCTATGATGCTCAATCTAATGATAGAGACCTGCAGGCAAAAAGGACTCAATGTGAGTCGAGCATTGAATTAGATTTTTAGATTGGTCCTAATGGATGTTTGATGTTTAGGGATAGAGTTTGTGTACCCAAAGATGATGAACTTATTCAAAAAATCTTGTAAGAAGCACATAGTAGCTGTCTGTCTATTCATCCGGGAAGTACCAAGATGTACAATGATTGTGGAACGACATGAAAAGAGACATTTATGAATTTGTATCGAAGTGCTTAATATGTCAGCAAGTTAAAGCTAAACATCAAGTGCCTTCTGGTTTGTTACAACCTGTAATGGTCCCCGAATGGAAGTAGGACAAAGTTACTATAGATTTTGTGGCAGGATTGCCATTGACTCTGAAAAAGAAAGATGCTATATGGGTTGTAATGGATAAGTTGACAAAGTTGGCTCATTTCATTCCGGTAAAAATAGACTACTCTCTTGATAGATAGGCCGACTTGTACATATCTGAGATTGTGAGATTACACGGGGTACCGTTGTCGATTATTTTAGACAAAGACCCGAGGTTCACTTCGAGATTCTGGAAGAAGTTACAAGAAGCCCTAGGTACAAAGTTGAGTTTTAGTACGGCTTTTCACCCTTAGACCGATGGTCAGTCTGAGCGGATGATTCAGATTCTTGAGGATATGTTACGATGTTGCATCCTCGAATTTCAGGGTAGCTAGGAAAATTATTTGCCATTAGTAGAATTTGCCTATAAAAATAGTTTTCAAACGAGTTTGAAGATGGCACCATATGAAGCCTTGTATGGTAGAAAGTGTCGAACTTCATTGTATTGGACAGAGCTTAAGAAAAGTCAAATTCATGGGGTTGATCTGATCAAGGAAACTGAAGAAAAGGTTAAAGTGATAGGAGACTGTTTAAAAGCAACGTCGGATAGGCAAAGTCATATGCTGACCTGAAAAGAAAAGAGATTGAGTTCCAAATTGGAGATAGAGTATTCTTGAAAGTGTCTTCATGGAAAAAGGTGTTGAGATTTGGTCGGAAAGGCAAATTGAGTCCACGATTTATCGGACCGTACGAGATCACTGAAAGAGTTGGACCATTAGCCTATCATTTGGCGTTGCCACCCAAATTGGAAAAGATTCATGACGTGTTTCACGTATTTATGATAAGGCGATATCGATCAGACCCCTCTCATGTGATTTTTCCAGCAGAGATTGAGATTAGACCAGACATGACCTATGGAGAGGAACCGATCAAGATTTTAGCTCGTGAAGTTAAACAGGTGAGAAATAAAAATGTGGCTTTAGTAAAGGTTTTATGGCATCGGCATGGTGTAGAAGAGGCTACATGGGAACCAGAAGAAACTATGAGAAACCAATATCCGAACTTGTTTACTGGTAAGACTTTTGAGGACGAAAGTCCTTAAGGGGGGAGAAATGTAACATCCAGAAATAGGGCCCAGTTGGAATAGTAATTTCGGGACCACAAATCCGACATGAAAATATTCATTTTATGATTATTATAAGGCATAGAATATGAGAATATGCATGCGTTAAGATTTCATGAAGAAATTCTTTGAGTAAGGTGTCCAATTAGAAATTAGGGACTAAATTGAATAAATTGCAAAACTTGGATTCTAGAAGAAATTTGTATGAAATTGCTTTAAATATTAAATTAGAAGGTCTTAGAGAACAATTTTCCTAATTTCTAAGTTTTTAGACAAAAATGGGCTTGCATGGATGAAATTTCAAAGAAAGGGCTTAAGGGCATTTTGGTCATTTGGCTTTTTAATGAAATAAAATGGGAAAAATAAGTCAAGATCAGCCATTCATCTCCCTCATTCAGCTGAACCTCTAGGGTTCTCCATAGCTAGGGTTTTCAAGCTTTTCAAGCTCAATAGTAAGTGCTCCCAAGCCCTGTTTTTAATGTTCTTTGTACTTTTGAAATCCCTATAGCTTACTCTCTCCATTTCTACCCATATTTCATGCTAGGGTTCATGCTTAAAAATTTACCCATGCATGAGTTACTTGTATTTTGATGATTTATGAAGGAATATGGAAGTGAAGGTGTGTTAAACATCTTTTCCTAAGTGATTTTCATGGAAAACCCCTAAAGGGACCTTTTTGCAAAAATTAATAAATATGTGGTAGAAATGTGAAAATAATGGAAAATGTGGGCTGCCATAAGAGGGAAAAGTGTTCGACTAGGCTTGGGTAAGATAGAAATTGCATGTGTTTCATTATACGAGCCTAGGGACTAAATCGTAAAAATGTGAAAGGTTAGGGGCAAAATGGTCATTTGGACCGGGGGTGAAATTTAGGCTCATATAGTACAATGTGAGGTGTTAATAGTTTAATTTTATCATTATAAACCCCGAGGAACAAATTTCGAAGGTCGACCGAGGAAAACGAAAGGTTTTAGAATAACCGAAACATAACACCGAAACGAGTACCAAGTAAGTTCGGATAACTTAAAGTAAACTCATAATATGCATAATTGTATGATGTATGAATGCATGATAATTGCATCGTTGATGGCATGAAAATGCATGGAATGCATCTTTGATAATGATTCGATGGATAATGTCTCGGTTGAGGTTAAAAAGGGAATTGGATGGATAAACCATGATTGACATGTGAATTGAGATCTTGCATGTGTTGGAAAAAGGATTTTGCCCGGACGGGTAATCCATTGATCTCAAATATAGAAAGGATCTAGCCCGGACAGGTGTTCCTTGGATGATCGAGCCTCCCAAAGAATATGTGTGAATTATGGATTTAGCCCGGACGGGTAATCCGATTAGGGTCTGAATTTAGCCTGGACTAGTAATTCAGATCCGAGCTCATTAAGGCTATTTGTTGTTAGAAGGGATTTAGCCTGGACTGGTAATCCTGACATCACCACATGAGTTTATATTACGGGGGATTTAGCCTAGACTAGTAATCCCGCCGTAAGATGTGAGGTTCGCGGGAGTGCATACTGAAATGATCATCCGTATGAATTGGCGGTGATTGGATAATCCATCAAAGTTTCCTAGAAACTCAACGGGACTAAAACGAAGTATATGTATAAATGACATGTTGAATGATGAGCTCATATAAGATAAGTTACATGGTGTTTTGTTATGTGACTAACTCATTGATTGAGTCCATATGATAGGGAAACCATTTTCATATTGTTGGTTTCATTACCTAATAAGGATGTATGCTAAATAATTGGTAAGTTTACTTTCCAGTTATTCGAGCTTACTAAGCATATATATGCTTACCCCTCTCTTTTCCACATTTTCAAAGCTCGAGGACTTGTAAAGATTGGAAGACGGTTGGAGAGTCTACACACTATCAACTAGTCCAGCTTTGGTATATAGACTCTTATGTTTTGTTAAATGGCATGTATAGAACTTTTGTGTATTTTGTTATATGTGTCATTTGAATTGCCAAAATGAAGGTATGTAAAGTTATACTTATCTTTTTGTATATGGCCATGGAAATTGGCTTATTTTGAAGTAGGCACTGACCTACAATTCTATGCATGTTTATGTTCTCATATGATGGCTTGGTTATAATTAGCAATGAGTTATAAAAACGAGCCAATCTTAAATATGTTAAGTAGACATGGAATTCCTTAAATGCAAGATGAGAATTAACTTAGCATGTATGAAACCAATGACATGAGATTTACATGCAATGAGGTTAATTAAAGTCTTATATATAAGTGTATAATTCGGCCTTATTATGTGTAAAAGTAATCTATAAGTATAGAGGGTGATCAAAGGCTTGGAAAATGGCCTAATAAGGTCCACACGGGTAGATACACGGGCGTGTATCTAGGCCGTGTGTGACACACGGCTCACCCCAATAGGTGTGTGGTATAGCCGTGTGTCCTCTGCACTTGAAATTTTAAGTTAGTATAGAGCACAGGCTAAGTACACGGGCGTGTGTCATGGCCGTGTGCTTTTAACAGAATGTTGAGGTTGAAGTCAGTGCTGCACACGGGCGGAGGACACAGGCGTGTCCCAAGCCACACCGGCGTGTGTGATCACATTTCACACTTATGCTATAATCTATCCATATGCCAATTATGCCAAAATCAATCATCGAGTACTTAAGTCATATGCACACATTCATCCATATCAAACAACATGATCACACCATAAAACATTGGCAAATACACATGAATTATCATATGATTAGCATAAGTCGATCCTTACCATTTTATACATACACGTAATGCTGTTGCATTTTCGATGTCTCACACACTAAGTTCCATACTCAATATCTCGCACACCAAATGCCATTCTTAATGTTTTTCACACTAAGTGCTGTATACATATATAGCCGAAGGCATCTCCAATCGCACACCAAGTGCCACATTTAGCCGAAGTTATTTCGAACCGCACATTAAGTGCCATTTTTTTTAGCCGATATGTCGTTAAATATAACAATAGTCACATATATACAATTTATATAATACCAAAGCATTAAAAGCATAAATTTAACAATGCTTATTACATACAAACTTACCTCGATGTTAAAACGACGGAACGGATCAATTAGTCCAGTACTTTATTTTTCCCCCACTCTAGATCCAATTTTCGATTATCTCAATCTATATAATATCAAAATTTACTTATTCAATCAACATTTCATTCAATTTAACACAATTTATACATTTGGAAAAATTACATTTTTGCCCCTATTATTTCACATTTTTGGAATTTAGTCCTTATCACTTAAAATCACAATTTCATGAAATTAAACACAAACTCAAGCTAGCTGAATTTTCCATATATTACTATCAGCCCATATTTTCAATTTATTTCACATTTCAACCACTAAATTTCCACCTTATATAATTTGGTCCAAAATTGACATTTTTACTCAAAATCATTTTACAAAACTTGTTAATCTAACAACAATGGTTTATTTTCCATCATCAACACTTAAAAACATCAAGCTATCATCAATGGTAACTCAAAAATTCATCAACAAATTCAGAAATTAGGGTACGGGCTAGCTAGAACACGAAGCAATGATCACAAAAACATAAAAATCGTCAAAAATCGAGCTCAAAACACTTACAAACTGAGCCATGAAGATGCCAAACCCTAAAACACAACCATGGCTATTTCTTTTCTCTATATTTGGTGGAAGATGAAGAAATATAACATGGTTTTTCCTTTTATTTTATTTATTATTAACTTTAATTACCTATTTACCTTTTTACCCTTTAAAAATATTACTAAATACTCCAAATGCCACTCCACTAACCTCCACTATCTCATAAATGGGCTATTTACCACATAAGGACCTTGTCTATTTAATTCCATAGCCATTTAATACCTTTAACTTATAGAACTCAACTTTTACGCTTTACGCGATTTAGTCTTTTTTACCGAATTAACCTCTCAAACAGTAAAATTTCTTTAAAAAAGTTTCACACGAACATTATATCATACTGTAAATCTTATCAAAATAATAAAATAAATATTTTTGACTTCAGATTTGTGGTCCCGAAACCACTGTTCCGATCTGACCCAAAAAAGGGCCGTTACAACTCTCCCTTCCTTTATGGATTTTCGTCCCTGGAAATCTTACAAGAAGAAGTTGCGTCCAAATCTTATGAATCACTTTCACTAATTTCTCAGGGTCACAAATCGATTTCAGCCTCACATACCTTTTTCCCATAGCCTTTGAACTTTAACACACAGTGCCGGAGCATATTGTTAAAATTTTGAATTACTCACTCAGAACACATAGCTCAGTTGATCTGTCAAATAAGAACTCTGTATATACTAAATCAACCATGCAGATTTTTGGCCAAACGATCAACCACAATACAAATAACATCTCTTTTATTGGTGATAATGACAACCCCAATACAAAGTCTATAGTGACTCTATCTCTTTATCACACCCTTACCATCATTGACTGTATTAGACCTGAATACACTTGATCTTTGGATTAAACCTGTTGACAATTCAACATCTGAGCACAGAATTAGAAATATCGGGTTTCATACCCGTACACCAAAACATTTACTTCATATAACTATACATTTTGTTACTCTCGGATGAACAGACGCGCTACTATTGAGCCTCATACAAAAACTTCTGAAATTCAGAATCGAAAGTCATTTCACATTGTATCCGTTTAGCTTGCAATTCACTAACATGTTTCTGAGTTTTTCAAACTCGCAAGGAAAACATCACTTTAGCTTTTTATTTAGCTAACATCAGACCATTATCAAATAAGATCAATCGAGTAATCACTCGCACAAAATAAGCAAAGATCTTTCCATTCGACATCTATAACTATATCTGTTTTCTTAGAGATTAATCAACAACTATTTAGAGTCTTTCTATATCTCAAATCACTGATACTGTCTTAATACCAGATCTTTTTTAGTAACATTAGATACTTTAACCCGTTAAGATTAAGGAAGCATATGACATTTTCGGTCGAACACATGATATCATCGAATTCACAACACAGACATAAAAGTGGTCGTCTTTAAATTGCTAATCGAACAGTTCTCTTTTATTGTGACTTTAACCGTCTGAAAGTACAAACTGCTTCTTTACATTCTTGTAATGAAACATATTCCAATCAGTTCAATAGTACATTACTAAAAATCATAAATTCTTTACTTAATCCAAACTGAACTCAGCACTAAAGCTTCAGTTAATAATACTTTCAACATTTTTCCAACTTTGCTAACTTGCATCGATCATTCAACTTTCACGAACATGATAATCTCATTAACTAGAACAACTTTAACTCATAACAACATCATTCGGTTAGAACAATCCAATAAGCATAGTTCTGTATCATACTCTCGAAAATATAAATTTTTTTATTCAGATTATTCGTCTATCTATATACTCATGATTGCACAAAAATTCATTACCATGCCAAAGAATCCTTTAAATACACATAACTCAATTCACATCTCAACAAATCAGTTGACGCCAATATAAACAACTGAGTTGATTTCCACTATCAAATAATAACATATCAAGGTTTATTTTTTTCATTCTGCTACTACAACCCAAGTACATGCACTCGTTCATAATTATCTTATCGTGCAAATCAAAGATCTCACAACCATATTAGCTCAAGGAAACGGAGATATTATGAATAAACTCACTAACCTTAGTCAAGCTTACCCAAGAAAAGAAAACCACTACACATTTCAAGCTTAGGTTTCCATCATTTATGCCTTTGCCAATGATAATTCTTTACAATGAAAATCAGAGAAATCCAGATACTAGAATTTTCCACATTCCTAATACCGAATCCTGAAATACCATCAGAATAAACATAATCATCACAGATAAAAATGTAACACCGTAGTATTCCAATCATTAATGAAAACCAATTCGGAGGAAATTTCAGCAAACATATCTTTAGACCCTATACCCGATTGAGTCAAATAGCCGAGACTAATTTTCTTCTTTAACCATAACATTACATAATCCGTATAATCCTTAAAACATTATGATATTTCACCCAAACTATTTTTACTTTCCAAACTATTCTCATCTCTATATGCATTACTAATTATTTTACCGCTGAACTCTTTAGTTTTCACACTTATGAACTTATTCGACATAATTCTCGTAAATTTTTCGTCACAAAAGCAACACTAGTAATGGGGAGTTGTAAAGCCTCTAACTTGACTCTCATAAATACACACATATGATTCGACATTCTTCGTCAATATAATATCATCATAATCACATAATTCACTCCAAGCAAATTAACATACTTATTTATTTTACAATTGTTTCTGTTATCCACAATTTCAAATAGCAAATTTACTTGAGCCCAATATCAATATCTAATTAAATTTCAACATTTAATTTCAATTTTACTTGCCAATATTTGTCAAATTAGAGAATGTCTTACGGGTCTAAGTACGTCGCTTACTTGATGCCGTAGTCCAACTATGGTCTTACACAAAGTCTCACTTTGATGCCATGTCCTAGACATGGTATTATACGAAATCTCATACCGAAGGCATATCCTAGATATAGTCTTACATGTAATCTCATATCGATGCTGATACCATATCCCAGATATGGTCTTACACAGGATCTCATATTGATATTGATGCCATATCCCAGATATGGTCTTATACAGGATCTCATATTGATGCCATGTCCTAGACATGGTCTTACACGTATCACAATGCCATAGCCCAGCTATGGTTTTACATGTCATCATGATGCCATAGCCCGACTATGGTCTTACAGCAATTACGATGCCATAGCCCAGCTATGGTCTTACACGTACCACATGTATTGCCATCGTCCAATCGTGGTCTTATTCGTCAATTCATCATCGACCGATCGTACTCATTTCTTGCGTTCTACTCAATTTTATCTTCCAACTCAATTTCATATTATCATATTATTTATGATTCCATATCAAAACCATAAAACATAACATTATAATACCTTTAATTTAGCAATTTAAACATAAGAGTCAACCATATGAACATACTGATTATACATTATTCGATAAGTGTACATAAACACACATTCCGTCAACTTGAGTAAATTATCTTATCATATTCACTTAATCAGATAGGTTGGGCACATAACATCATACGAATACCAACACACATGGATAAGCTTATCACAACATAAACTTTCATTTCATTCCATGTTTCCACATTTCTCAAATTATAGTTATCTCATTTCGTATATTAACACATACATATCATGAACTTCTACTCATACCTTTCTAAATTTCGACACATCATAGGCACATTTCAATCATCTCAATATCATTTTCAGCATTATCAAAAAATAGCTCGGTTGGAGGTCATCTCTGTCTTACAAAACAATTTCGTTAGAGCCAGGAGATATCACAGTATCAAGAGTAGTAATATGACATGTATAGCTAGACTCACATATTCTATGTTAGTTTGAGAATCGACTAAAGCATAACTCTGATACCACTAAATGTAACACCCCTTACCCATGTTCGAGGCCGGGACAGGATACGAGGCATTACTGGACCTAAACATACACAATCACATGAAATTAGGCCATAAAATTTTATTCAAATAAAAAACATTCATACATATGTATAATGTCCCTTAAACGGGCTTACGAGGCCCTAAACACGCATCGAAGATGATTCGGGACTAAATAAAAAACTTCGAAAACTTTTGGGAAAACTTAAAAAATTTCATCATGAAACAGGGTCACACGCCTGTGTGGCTTGAGACACGCCCATGTCCTCAGCCCGTGTAACTCTCTTTTTATGATGTCATCACAAAAGTAGGGGCACAGGCCAAAGTACACGCCCATGTCTACCCGTGTGGACAAATGCTAAGCTATTTTCCAAGCCATTTTGCCACCCTCACAACACATGCACACTCACATATCTCAATGGCATCCAACATGGTATAAATGAACACTTAATAATCATAAATATGGCTTATGCATGACATTCTCATAACAACTTACGCATACACAAGGCATCATACTTTATCAAGATTATTCATAACAATTGTCATATCGAGATTATCATTAATACATTTTCACATTTCACACTTATGCTATAATCTATCCATATGCCAATTATGCCAAAATCAATCATCGAGTACTTAAGTCGTATGCACACATTCATCCATCTCAAACAACATGATCACACCATAAAACATTGGCAAATACACATGAATAATCATATGATTAGCATAAGCCATCATTCATGGCTATATATAAATTAGACTATAACCATTATAGGCCAATACATTTGGCCACATTAGCATTGACATAATTACAAAGATAGAGCCCCTATACATGCCATAGACTTAAGTATTTGAATACTTATACCCCAAATGATAGCTTGATAGTGTGATTGAATCTCCGACAATCTCCAACCCGAGCTAGCTATATAAACCTATAAGAGATGAAAAGGGAGGGGGTAAGCTATAAAGCTTAGTAAGTTCATATGAAAATAATAAGCAATTTATTATATGCTTTTTCCAAATTCTTACAATATGTTCTCAAGGTATCACAATTATAATTGCATATTATTCCACTATTTGTTCAAATTCCAGTCAAGCTGTCTACTCGAGTCATAGTCGCTAAATTATTTATTTCTGGAGCTATGGAGATCCAAATTAAGATCCTTTAATTTTATCTGAAACTAAACTTACATCTTCTTACCATAAAATTTACATAATTTTTGGTTTAGCTAATAAGTACATTTTATTCTTCAAAGTTACCCTTTTTTGCTATCTAACAATTCTGATCCCTCTTCACTAAAAATTAATTATATCCTCATACAGAATTCGAATGATGTTGTAGTTTGTTTCTTTAGAAGATAGACTCACAAAATATTCTAATAATATAAACTATAACCCATAATTATTTTTTTACAATTTTTAATGATTTTCCAAAATCAGAACAGGGCATTCCAAGATCATTCTGGCGCTGTCTCACAAAAATTCAAATATCTCATAATTTGAAATTCTTTTGCGTACATCATTTCTTCTATGTAAAAATAGACTCAATCAGCTATAATTTTATATTTTATCCATCCTCTAACTCGATTTGTACAATTTTTGGTGAATTTTCAAAGTTGGATACAACTACTGTCCAAAATAGTTTTAGTACAAAAATGATGATAACTAAGCTCATCACACCTTCACCAATCATTTCAACCATCATGGTATAAATACATATTTATACAACATAAGCATGAACCCATAATCACAAGTTCATCACAAAATCATTCTCATAAACATGACTTACTTATTTACTTCGTTACAAAGATGCATCATAACTCATATACATACCTGTACCGATCCTTACCATTTCAACATACACGTAATGCCGTTGCATCTTCGATGTATCGCACACTAAGTGCCATACTCAATATCTCGCACACCAAGTGCCATTCTTAATTTTTTGCACATGAAGTGCCATATACATATATAGCCGAAGCTATCTCCAATTGCACACCAAGTGCCACATTTAGCCAAAGCTATTTCAAACCGCACACTAAGTGCCATTGTTTTTAGCCGATATGTCGTTAAACATAACAATAGTCACATATATACAATTTACATAATATCAAAGCATTAAAAGCATAAATTTAACAATGCTTATTACATACAAACTTACCTCGATCGTTAAAACGACGAAATAGATCAATTAGTCCGGTACTTTGTTTTTCCCCCGTTCTAGATCCAATTCTCGATTATCTCAATCTATATAATATCAAAATTTACTTATTTAATCAACATTTCATTCAATTTAACACAATTTATACATTTTGGCAAAATTACATTTTTGCCCCTATTACTTCACATTTTGGCAATTTAGTCCTTATCACTTAAAATCACAATTTCATGAAATTAAACACAAACTCAAGCTAGCCAAATTTACCATATATTACTATCAGCCCATATTTTCAATTTATTTCACATTTTAACCACTAAATTTCCACCTTTTATAATTTGGTCCAAAATTGACATTTTTACTCAAAATCACTTTATAAAACTTGTTAATCTAAAAACAATGATTTATTTTCCATCATCAACACTCAAAAACATCACGCTATCATTAATGGCAACTCACAAATTCATCAACAAATTAAAAAATTAGGGTACGAGCTAGCTAGAACACGAAGTAACGATCACAAAAACATAAAAATCATCAAAAATCGAGCTTAAAACACTTACAAATTGAGCCATGAAGATGTCGAACCCTAAAACACAACCATGGCTATTTCTTTTCTCTATATTCAGTGGAAAATGAAGATATATAACATGGTTTTGGCTTTTATTTTATTTATTATTAACTTTAATTACCTATTTACCTTTTTACCCTTTTAAAAATATTACTAAATACACCAAATGCCACTCCACTAACCTCCAATATCTCATAAATGGTCTATTTACCACATAAGTACCTTCTCTATTTAATTCCATATCCATTTAATACCTTTAACTTATAGAATTCAACTTTTACACTTTATGCAATTTAGTCCTTTTTACCGAATTAACCACTCAAACGGTAAAATTTCTTTAAAAAAATTTCACATGAACATTATATCATACTGTAAACCTTATTAAAATAATAAATAAATATTTTGGAATTCGAATTTGTGATCCCGAAACCATTGTTCCGATCTGACCTAAAAACGGGCCGTTACAATGACCCAAAAACCCTACTTCATGGAGCCAAAATTCACTCTTGCTAAACTTAGCATACAATTGTTTCTCCTGTAAAGTCTGCAATATAGTCCTTAGATGCTTCGCATGCTCTGTCTCATCCTTGGAATAAATCAAAATATCGTTAATGAATACAACGACGAACTTGTCCAAGTAGGGCCGAAATATCCTATTCATTAGGTCCATAAATACAGCCGATGCTTTCGTCAACCCAGACGGTGTGACAAGAAATTCATAATGACCATACCTCATTCTGAAAGCTATTTTAGGCACGTCTGACTCCTTAACTCACAACTGATAGTAGTTGGATCTCAAGTCTATCTTAGAGAATATAGTGGCTTCCCTTAGCTGGTCGAACAAATCATTGATTCTTGGCAAAAGATATTTATTCTTGATAGTTACCTTGTTCAGTTTCCGATAATCTATACATAACCTCATCGAACCATCTTTCTTCTTTACGAATAATACGGGAGCACCCCAAGGCAAAAAGCTCGGCCTTGCAAAACCTTTATCCATCAGCTCTTGCAATTGTGCTTTTAACTCTTTCAGTTCGGTTGGTGCCATCCTGTATGAAGCAATAGAAATAGAAGCTGTTCCTGGCACCAATTTGATACCAAACTCTATCTCTCTATCAGGAGGTAATCCAGGTAATTCCTCCGGGAACACGTCTGAATATTCACATACTATTGGCACAGACTCAGTCTTCAACTCTGTTTCCTTAGTATTTAGTACGAAAGCAAGGTAGGCTTCTTACCCTTTTCTCACATATCTTTGAGCAACCATTGATGTAATTACAACCGGTGGTGTACCTAATTCTCTTAAATTAACCTGTAGAATCTCACCATCTGGGCACTTCAATACAATATACTTGCTACCACAGTTTACAATTACATCATGCAGGGCTAACCAATCCATACCAAGCATTACATCAAACTCATCAAATGGCAATAGCATAAGATTAGCCGGAAAATAATAACCCTGAATCGTCAAAAGACAATTCTTACAGACCTTATCAACCAAGACTGACTTGCCTAATGGGTTTGACACTCTGATAATAAATTTCGTAGGTTCAATGGATATATTCGTATTAGACATCAATCTCATGCAAATGTATGAATGCGTCGATCTCGGATCAATTAAGGAAACAACACAAGTATTAAAAAGAGAAAAAGTACCCGTGATAATGTCAGGAGCAGAGGCTTCCTCTCGAGCGCGTATTGTATACGTTCTTACCTGGGCTCAAGCCTCTGTTTTGTAGTGTCTTGGGCTGCAACTCGACTGCCACTAGCACTTCCAGGATATCTCGGAGGTCTAAATGTAATAGCCTAAAATAGGGCCTAAACGGAATAGTGGTTACGAAACCACAAATCTGAGGTCAAAAAAAATTATTCTGATTAAGTTTTAAGGTTTATTCATTGATTGAATAATTGTGTGAAAATTTTGTGAATAAATTTTATGTATAAGTGCCTAATTTGATAATTAGGACTAAATTGTAAAATTAGCAAAATGTGTGTTCTAGACAATAAAGGGGATTTAATTGAAATGGGTTCTTAAAGTGTAGGTCCATATCTAGTAATTAGACCATTATATTTAAGTTTGGACAAAAATGGGCAAGAATAGGGCAAATTTGAAAGAAAAGCCTTTAAGGGAATTTTGGTCATTTAGTAATTAAAAGAATTGAAAAGGGAAAATAAAGCCAAAATTAGTCCATCTTCTTCATGGAGGCCGAATATAGCATGGGGGAAGCCATGGTTAGGGTTTCCAAGCTTTCCAAGCTCAATAGTAAGTCCGTTCTAGCCTCGTTTTAATGTTCTTTACGTTTTTGGAGTCCTAGTAACTTGATTTAGCTTATTCTAGTAATAATTCATGCTAGGGTTCATATTTGGAAAAATACCCATAGGTTAAATGTGTTTATTTTGATGCTTTATGGTAGAATTTGAAGCTTGAAATTATGTTAAACAACTTTTGCTAAGCGATTTTAAGTGAAAACGAGTAAAACGACATAATCGGTAAAAATACCTAATGTTCATAAGTACATGGCAGAGTGAGAATTTGATGTTTCCATAGAAGAGAAAAATGTTCAGCATGTCATAAAACATAATAAAAATGGATAAATTTTAATTTTTGAGCCTAGGGGAAAAATCATAATTCTACAAAGGTTTAGGGGTAAAATTATAATTTTGCCAAAGTTTGAGTTAGGGAATGTTTTGAATAGTACATTAATTAAATAAGTGAAATATGATGTTTTAGATCCTGGAAAGTGAGATTTGGACCTAGAACGGGAGAAAAATCGAAAATCGAGAAAGTTGGTAAAATGGTCGTTTTGGTATCGAGGTAAGTTCATATATTTAATAAGCATTTAATTATGCATATTTTAATGATAAATTGATATTTTGGCCATAAATACTTTAGTATTGAGTTTTAGATATAATGATTAATGTTTGACAATAATTCAATATTGGAAAGAGAACTTGTATAATTTATATGTAAGACCATATTTTGTATTATGGCTTTGTATGATAACAAGAAAGTATTGACTAGTATAGTTTGATGAGAATAAGTTAAGTTGATGATATGATGAGATTGAGAATGTAAGTATGTAAGTTGAGTAGTATTTTATTATTATGCAATTATTGTTATTAGTATTGTTATTATTGATTTATGCGACTAACCTTGAGAATTTGAGCAAGTATGTTTCAACTATGACTTGACAAGGCATTGATATCTCAAAGTCCATGGTTGTACCATGGCAATTAAGGAAGAATTGATGGAAAATTCCATGTTCATAACATGAAATTTAAGGAGGAATTGACGGTTAAGGATACCATGTAAGACCATGTCAAGACATGACATTGGTAAGGCAAGGGTCCCATATAAGACCATGTCAAGACATGGCATCGGCATTGATTAAGGACTCCATATAAGACCACATCAAGATGTGGCATTGGCATTAAGATAAGGATACCATGTAAGACCATGTTTGGAACATGGCATTTGGTAAGACAAGGATACCATGTAAGACCATGTTTGGAACATGGCATTTGGTAAGATAAGGATATCATGTAAGACCATGCCAAGGAATGGCATTGATAAGTTCTATAAGGTAAGAAAATCATGTAAGACCATGCCAAGGCATGGCATTGTTAAGTTTTATAAGGCAAGGAAATCATGTAAGACCATGTCAAAACATGGCATTGATGAGTTACTATAAGGAAAAGGTCCCATGTAAGACCATGCCAAGGCATGGCATTGGGGAGTTCATAAGGCAAGGATACCACGTAAGACCATGTCAAGACATGGCAATGGTATGTTCAAAAAGGAAAAAGGTTCCCGAGTAATCCAAAGAGTAAGTCAAAGAAAAGGCAAGGTGAGAACATGAAGAAAGAGTACAGGTATGCATTTAAGGCTTATTTAATATTGAGATTGTAAGTAATTGAGATTATCAAGTATTAAGTAAGTGATGAGTTTTCATTTATGCTTGTGACACTTTATGACATGATTGGCAATATGCCTATATTATGAAAGAGTACTCATGTGTTAAGTGAGATGTTGCAGGTATGTAAGCAAGCTATTAAGTAAGGTGCCTTTTGTATTCTGACCCTTTGGTAAGGTTACCGATGAGTATGATGGGAAAGTAAGAACTAAACATTATTTAAGCAAATTATAACAGCATAGTAGTAAGCTAAATTGATTGCTAATGCTTATTATTTTACATGTAAACTTACTAAGCTTTATAAGCTTACTTCTTTCACTTTTCCATGTTTCAGAGTACTTAAAAGCAAGATCGGGTTGGAGGTCGCCGGAGATCACTTCACACTATTGACTATCAAGTTACCAAATGGGTATCTTCGTTTACAAACGTTCTAGTTTATGACATGTATAGGGACTTAGAAATTTTGTGTGTATGTACTTATGATATGGATAAATAATGGTATGTAAATATTTGATAATGATTAGATATTGAAATGGCTAATGAAGAACATGATTCGGTGTTATGTATGCCTAAAAGGTAGTTAATACAAAGAAATCATGAAAAAGTGAAATTAGCATTAAAACATTATTGAACAGCAGCAGTGACGTGATCTTGAAAAATCACCAAGAATAGTAGAAATGAAATTATGTAATGAATAAGATATAGAATTAAATCTTATTGAGTCTATGTTCATATGAAAGAAACAGAGTAAGCAAAAGAAGTGTATATTAAGAGATATTTGAATTTTAGTGAGACAGGGTCAGAGCGATTTTTAAATCCCCTGTTTTGAATTTATAAATTTACTAAAAATTTTAAAAAAAATAATTAGAAGTTATAGTTTATATTTCTAGATTCCTTAGTGATTCTTCTTTCAGGAGAAACAAAAGGAATGGTTAATTGAATTCTGTACATGGAGAAAATTGATTCGTAGTGAGGAGAGGTCAGAGTAGTCGAACAGTGCAATAGAGGAAACTTTAAATAATAAAATGTACTAATTGGCTTGACCAACAATTCTAGAAAAAAAATAGTAAGAAGATATATGGCTCTAGTTTTAGGAAAAATTAACGAATTTAAATTTTGAGTTTTTTTACTCGAGTTATGATTTATTTAGTGACTATGATGCAGGTGGGCAATTTTATAAGGAATAATGAAATAAATTGTTTTGATTTGTCTAAGTATTCGGAAAATTTTTAATGTTCCTAGTTCGGTCCCGAAGCATTTCAATTGCATGCTTTAGGGTCTCGAGGGCCCTTTTTAGGGACATATTGAATGAAAGTAAATAAATTAATTTTAAAAACAAATTTTATGCCCCGAATTAGTAAGTTAAGTCAGGTAACGCCTCGTGCTCAACTTCGGCGACGGTGTCGGGTAAGGCGTGTTACATACCTCGTGGAATAGGAGCACTCGACTTCGGGGCTAATTCCACCTCTTTATCAGTTCGCTCTAGGCAATCACTGAGGAAGTGGTCAAGAGAACCACATCTGTAGCACGCACCGCTCTTCATTCGGCACTCTCCGAAGTGAAATTTGTTACAACTTTTACACTTCAGCTTCTGGTCATCTATACTCCCCACACTAGTCACCATGTGGGAAGAAGACTTCTGGTTACGTCGTTTGGAGCTTCTCACTT
The DNA here is from genome assembly GCA_025698465.1 of Gossypium longicalyx. NCBI lineage: Eukaryota > Viridiplantae > Streptophyta > Magnoliopsida > Malvales > Malvaceae > Gossypium > Gossypium longicalyx. The sequence continues at coordinate 48,000,860 of CM046995.1, forward strand.
TACCCGAATATCCTACCGAGGAAGTGGAGCGTTCATGTTGGCCCATTGACTTCTTTGTGGAAAATGGGAGCCTTCTACTGTTGGATCTCTTGTTTGAAACTCAAGCTTCTCTCTTAGCTTGCTTCCTTTCTTTATTGAGCTCATCGGCCTTCTTGACCCAACCTGCTAAAATAGCAAACTCTTTTATCTCAAGGATCCTAATTAACAACTTAATTTCTTCATTCAAACCTTCCTCGAAGCATTTACACATTTCTGACTCTGTTTGAACCCATTCAGTTGCATACTGACTTAGCCTCACAAATTCCCTTTCGTATTCCGATACAGTCTTGTTTCCTTGTTTGAGTTCCAGAAACTCATTTTTCTTCGAGTTAAAAAACATTTGACTAATGTATTTCTTCTTAAACTCAGTTTGGAAAAATTCCCAAGTGATGTTTTCTTTTGGCACCACTGAAGATACAGTTTTCCACCAGTGCTATGCAGTATCCTTTAGAAGAGATACAGCACAGTTTAAACACTCCTCAGATGTACAAGATAACTTGTCCAATACTTGTATAGTGTTCTCAAGCTAAAACTCGGCTCGCTCAGCATCATCATCGATCTTAGCTCTAAATTCCTCAGCCCCATACTTTCTAAGCTTGTCTACAGGGGCTTTACCAATTCTTACAGGTGTCATACCTCATGGCACTTTCTCATCAGGTCGGTTAGAGGGTGGGGGAGGTCGTGGTATGTTGGGAAAATTTCTCAAATAATCCTCAAACCACTCGTCCATCATGTCAAAGAAGGCAGCTCTGGCCTCTTTTCGGCCTTCAGACATAGGCTTTCTACTACTACTAGAAACACCTCGTTGTACGGAAGCTGGAGCATAGCTCTTGGCTCCCTCGGGCTCATCTTGTGCTTGATTGGAAAACATTTACTATATTCAAAGACAATGAAGCAGTTAGGATATGTCACACTATCAATGTTCGTATAATGGCATGTACAACAAAACTTAATACTCTCTATGGTAGTTCTAGAACTGACTAAACCGTAGCTCTGATACCACTAAATGTAACACCCCTTACCCGTATCCGATGTCGGAATAGGGTAAGAGGTGTTACCATACATGTACTCAAACATTTTCAAAAAATACGGACTATGAAATTTCGTTTCAAATTAAAACCAATCAAACTACATCTTAGTGTCCCTATTATGGGCTCACGAGACCCTAAACATATATTGAGAATGATCCGGGACAAAATCGAGGTCCTAAGGAAAATTTAAGAAAATTTCTAGGTTAATATCTTACACGCCCATGTTCCCTACCCGTATGGAATTAATTGAATTTATTTTTTACTTCGAACCTACAGGGGTTTTCACACGGCCGAGCACACGCACGTTTCCTGGCCCGTGTCTTCCACATGGCCTAGACACACCCGTGTCCTTCACACGGCCCAGACACGCCCGTGTGGTTGCCCGTGTCTAAAAACTCGAGTATTCTGTTTATGACGTCAGCATGCATTTGGGGGCACATGGCTAAGACACACACCTGTGGGCTAGGCCGTGTCCACCACACGGTTGAGACACATGGCCGTGTCTCTGCCTGTGTGTTTACTACCATGTATTATGACCTAAAAATTTTAGGTGCAAGGGGCACACGACCATACCACACGCCCATAGGGCTTTCCGTGTGTCACACACGGGCTAGACACATGCTCGTGTGTCTACCCGTGTGGACCTTATTAGGCCATTTTTCAAGCCTTCGGTCACCCTCTAACATCCATACACACTTATAGGTTTTAATAATATTTAACATGGCCTAATTATAATTTTAAACGACCTTGATAAATTTCATTGTATGTAAACCTCATTGTATGTAAACCTCATCTCATCGGTTTTACACATGCTAGGTTATCCCCTTTGTATAAGGATTTCTATGTCTTATAACATTTTTAAGATTGGCTCATTGTTATAACTCATAGCCAATTATGACCTAGCCATCCCATTCGATTTGGTTATATTACATGTATCTAAATGTGATATATCATATTTCATCCTCACTAGAACAATTAAACATAAACATGCACAAATTTGTAGGTCATAACCTACATCAAAATGAGCCAATTCCCATGGCCATCTACAAGTGAATATGTATAACTTTACAAGCCTTCATAATGGCAAATCAAATGACACATATAATAAAATAACAAAAGCCCTATACATGCCATTGAACAAAATGAAAGTATCTATATACCAAAACTGGACAAGATGATAGTGTATTGACTTTCCAATCGTCTTCCAATTTTTACGAGTCTTCGAGCTCTATAAGATAGAGAAAAGAGAGGGGTAAGCATTTACATGCTTAGTAAGCCTGAATAACTAGAAAGTAAACTTACCGATTAATTAGCATGCAACCATATTAGGCAATATAACCAACAAGCATGAAATGGTTTCCCTATCACATGCACTCAATCAACAGGTTAGTCTCATAACAATATATTATGAAATTTGTCTTATATGAGCCCATCATCCAATATTTTCATTTTTATATCTCATGTTAATCCCGTTGATCTTTTTAGAAATCTCGATGGATTATCCATTTACCGTCAAGTCATAAGAGCGATCATCTCGTGTACGCACTCCCGCGGACCTCACATCTTATGGCGGGATTACCAATCTAGGCTAAATCCCCCGTAATATAAACTCATTGGGTGATGTCGGGATTACCAGTCTAGGCTAAATCCCTTGTAGCAACAAACACACTTAATGAGCTCGGATCTGAATTACTAGTCCAGGCTAAATTCAGACCCTAGTCGGATTACCCGTCCGGACTAAATCCATAATGCACACATATTCTTTGGGAGGCTTGATCACTCAAAGAACACTCGTCTAGGCTAAATCCTTTTCTGCAACACATGCAGGATCCCAAGTCATGTAAGCCATGGTTTATCCATTGAATTTCCCTTTTTGATTTTAACCGGGACATTTATTATCATGTCATTGTTATTTACACATTTCATGGATTTTTATACCATCATTATAAATTATTATTATACATTCATAATACATGCAATTAAGCACAATAAGAGTTTACTTTAAGTTATTCGAACTTACCTGGTACTCGTTTTGATTTCGCGTTTCGGTTATTCCTAAACCTTTCGTTTTCCTCGATCGACCTTTGGAATTTGTTCCTCGGGGTCTATAACAATAAAAATGAATTATCAATACCTCACATTATTCTTTTCGAGCCTAAATCTCACCCTCAGACAAAATGATCGTTTTGCCCCTAACTTTTCACATTATTTATGATTTAGTCCCTAGGCTCGTATGATGAAATGCATGAAATTTCTATATTATCCAAGCCTAGCCGAATGTTTTTCCCTCTTATGGCAGCCCACATTTTCCCTTATTTCACATTTTTCTACACACTTTTTGCAACTTTTACAATCTAGTCCTTTAAGCCATTTCTATGAAAAATAACTTAGTAAAAGTTGTTTACCATCCTTTAAACTCTTATATTCCTCCATAAAACATCAAAATACAAGTATCTCATTCATGGGTAGTTTTAAACATGAACCCTAGCATGAAATATGGGTAAAAATGAAGAGAGTAAGCTACCGAGACTTCAAAAATATGAAGAACATTAAAAACGGGGCTAGGGAGCACTTACTATTGAGCTTAAAAATGTTGAAAACCCTAACTATGGAAGCTTGAGAAATTAGGCTGCATGAGGGAGAAGAATGGCTGATTTTTGGCTTATTTTTCCCATTTTATTTTATTAATTAGCCAAATGACCAAAATAGCCTTAAGCCCTTTCTTTCAAATTTTATCCATACATGCCCATTTTTGTCCAAAAACTTAGAATTTGGGAAAATTGCTCTTTAAGAATTCTAATTAATAATCTAAAGCAATTTCATACAAATTTCTTCTAGAATCCAAGTTTTGCAATTTATTCAATTTAGTCCTTATTTTCCAATTGGACACCTTTCTTATAGAATTTCTTCATGAAACTTTAACACATACATATTTTCATATTTTAGACCTCATAATAATCATAAAATAAATATTTTGATGTCAGATTTGTGGTCTCGAAACCACTCATCCAACTAGGCCTTGTTTCGGGATGTTACAATGTCACACCTCTATTTTCAAAATTTGCAACTTTTTCTCAAATCTTCTGATTTGTTTCAAATTAGTCCTGAATTGTTTCTATACTATTTTAAGGCTTCGAAGGCTCAATTTAGGGCCCAAATGCATATGTTTGTTATTTTTGTAATGAGATGTTTTGATGTTAAATGTTGTTTCGATTGTTCGGTAATGCTTTGTAACCCTAATCAGGTAATAAAGACAGGTTAGGGGTGTTACATCTAACAAAATCATCCCTTTTCCCATTCCTAACTTCTTCTAATCCCTTTTATAATTTCCCCTTTCATATGATACTATTACATTGATGCAATCATTCAACACACTTAGCATTTCAAAGTTGGAGTGTAGAAAGTAACCTTGCTTTCTTGTATCCTTAGCTTAGCTTCTTCGAATTCCAATGCCTCCTTCATCCTAACAGCTAAGCATAACAACCATGTATCAGTTAAGCTAAAGATGTTCAACCCTTAAAACCCAGATTCCAAAATTACCAAAAACTTTAAGTTTTCTTACTCTACTTCTTTTCTTCAATTTTCAAGTTTAAAGGGATGAGGAAACTTACCAGTTCACAATCTTCCTATTTTTAGACTCAAATATGCATGATGGCTACATCATGCAAAACTTCTTTCAACTGTATCCTCTTCTTCTATAGGGCGATTAAGGAATACGAGGCTTAGAGAAAAAGGTTTGAGAAGTAAAAGTAAGAGGAATTTCATTCCTACACACACATATAAATACTCCCTTGGCATGGTCTCCATAGACCATTGTCGCCACTCAATTATAATTATTACATCTCCCACTTTGAAGCCAGCTGGTTATATCTTAACTAAACTAGGGTTGTGATACAACTATTTGAATTTTGGCCACTATTTTTTTTTAATCTCCCACCAGATCCTGACAATTTATTAGTCTTTTCTATTGAATCCTAACTCTCCAAATTTCTGAGTCAATTTGGGTAGCCAGGTGTTACACCTTGGTTCTGGTTGGTGTTTTGTGTGGGCAGATAGTTAGATAGGTTAAGCCAAGGAAAGGTTGATTTCTGACTTAACCGTTAGAAGTGTAATTGTAATGACTGTTGAACCATGATTGGTTGACTATTTGGTTGGTTTGGTTGGTTTATAACATTTCAGTTGAAGGGTTCATTTTTGGGTGAATTATAGGTTTGTGGTCGTTATGTGTCATGGTTATTGTGGGAATTTGGACCTAATTATTTTCTGTTTGTATACATGTATTTTCTGTTTAGTTTTAGCAAAAGTCTTTATTGAGATCCAATTAGAAATTAATTAAAGTTTTATGATTATTTTATTATATGTTATACCAAGAATGATTATGTTAACACAAGAGAGTATAAGTTAGCTTTACATGTTAGCCACGTGTTAGTTCTGAGAGAGGGAGCTGTGAGCTATAAATATCTGTGAACTTTGGTAATAAGAGGTTCTTCTTCTCTTTTCTATTGCTTTATTATACCCTGGTATTCTACTTAAGGAGGAGTTCTTCGTTGGAGAGGAATCAGCAAGTGATCAAATAGTAAGAAAAGGTTGTGCGTGTAGCAATTGATATAGTGTAACAACCTCATTGGGATTTTTTGTGGGTATCCAGTCTGTGCAGAACTTCACTGAGTTTTCTTCTAGATCAAGTCTATTACTATGTTTTGGTTGCTATAGTTTAAAATTCATGTGAGATGTCTTCGTGAAGTGTAGTATGCTTCAATGTGTATACATATTCATGTTCTTTTTTGTAACATGAAATGGATGCAACTTCCTTGAGGTGTAAACTCAGCATCCAGATACGATGAGCCACTGGTAGGGCATGTTAGTTGCAAACCAGAATGGTAGATGTACTAAACCATTGGTAGGGCATGCTAGTTGCTAACCAGGTGGAGTATGTGATGGGCCACAAGTAGGGCATGTTAGTTGCTAACCAGATTGGTGTGTATGATAGGCCACTAGTAGGACATGTTACTTGTTAACCAGGCTAGTGAGCCACTGATAGGGTATGCTAGTTACTTACCAGTTGGCGTGAGTGCTAGGTTTTCAGTTGGGCAAGTTAGTTGCTAACCATCCTAGAATTATGGGTTCCCTGAACCCACAAGACCACACATGTGTTTGATATAATAAGAAATGTGATATCTATTCTGATATGGGATTTGGGATCCAAGGTTTAACCTAAAGAAGATGTAACAATCCGTTTTCAGTGGAATCAGAACAGTGATTTCAGGACCACAAATCTGATGTGAAAATATTTATTTTATTAATGTTTTAATGTCTATAGCATGATAGTATAGTCATATGAAAATTTCGTTAAGAAATTTTACCGTTTGTATGCTTAATTCGATAAAAAGGACTAAATTGTAAAAGGTACAAAACTGGAGTTCTATAAGCTAAAGGGATTTAATAGCTATCAAATTAATTGATTGAAGGGTTTATGTTGTAATTAAATTGTTGACATGTTGACTGGAAAAATATGGACATTTATTATGTGATTTTAAAGGTTATATAACAAGGTTAATTAAGTAAATTAGTAATAAAAGAAAAATAAAATAAAAAAAAGGTTGTATCATCTTGAACCTTGAGCATTACCACCAAAAATTGAACAAAAAGAAAGAAAATTAGGGCTTTGAAGCATTCGGTCATATCTCCCTATTGCATGTAAGCATTTTTCATCCGTTTTTAATGATATCTATGCTTTTGGAGTAATTGTAGCTTAATCTAGCTAGCCCAGGGACTAATTTGCAAAGATATTGAGTTTTTTGAAATTTTCTATTGATGTATTGTTAGGGTTTTGAAGTTTAATGGTAGAAAATGAATGCTTGTTGTTAGATAAACAAGTTTTGTAAAGTGATTTCGGTTGAAAATGTCAAATAGGGATTAAATTGAGAAAAGTGAAATTTATGTGGTGAAATGTGTGAAATAATGAAATGTGTGGGCTGCTATAAGGTTATATAAAATACGGTTAGCATGGGTGTGGATTAAATTGTATGAATTTGCATTTTTGTGAGATAGGGACTAAATTGTAAAGAAGTTAAATGTTTAGGGGTAAAATAGTGATTTTGCCATAACATGAATTTTTGGATTGAATTGAATAGAATGAGACTTAAAGTAGTTAAATTTGATTATATAGATCAAGAAAAGACATGTTCGGAATTAGATCGAGGCAAAGATAAAGTAGTGGATTGATCGGTATATTTTCTCCAAACTAATTCGAGGTAAGTTCGTATGTTAATAAGCATTAAAGTAACTATGTTTTAAATGATTTATTATTCCATTCTTGATAAATACGACTTCATGAAAATACTCAATGAAGTTTTGGCAAAGTATGAGATCCCGGTTGAACCTTAGGAATAGATAGGATACAAATGACATGTCAATAAGGGTTACTGTGTTTTTGGGTGCTGGTCCTGTACGTTCTATCGGTGCCTAAATTTTCTGGCATGTGTTGCAATTACTTATTAGCTTGTGTGAGCAGCACCGTGTAGCTATGTATCGACCTTCAGCTTGTGTGAGCAGACCTAATGATAGCTCGAGAGTGAGCATCTATATGAGATATGAGATAGAGATGGTTAGTGTGTTAGATACCCGAGTACCCGATATTATTCGCACAGTGATGTTACGAGAGTATGAGAATTCAATATAAACCAGTACAGGTATGTATGTGAATCATGTAAGAATTGAATCTACGAGATTTGTGATTTCATGTCTAACTTTGTGGATGGATATGTGTTAAGTTTGTAGACTAAATTGAGTTGGTTATATTATGTTTATTTACTTAAATTATGATTAAATGGTAAGCTAAGTTTTATGCTATACAAAATTACTAAGCTTAATTACTTACTCTGTTTATTTTTTCATGTTTTATAGTGATTTGGAAGCTGGCTTGTTTTGGAAGTTGTCGAAGATTGCATCACACTATCGAACTCTCATTTTGGTACTTTTGAACTTTATGTATTTTGGTTATATGGCATGTATAGGTCATTTGGCTAATGGAAGCCTATATGTTTTGTTATGTAACTAGCCATTTAATGTGGCTTGATTTGGTATATGTTGGTATGTATATATATATGTGTGGCTAGCCTCATCTTGTATGAAATATGATTGCCATGGGAATGCTTTGATTGTGTATTAGTATATTTGTACTTAATAGGTGAACTTGATAAATGGTATGCATATTATGTTTAGGCAAGATAGTGCATATATGTAATTGACCATTTAGGTAGTTTTTGGAGGTGATTTTCGCATGTTTTTAAAATGATCATTTGAGATGCCTAAGAGCTTATGATTGTTTGTAATGAAATTGTATGATTTAGACTTGATTGCGATTGGTTTGAATGCCTATTGATGATATGGACATATGCTATTTGGTATGTGTAGGTTGGTACCACATTGGATGAGAAATAAGGCTTGGAAAATAGTCTATTTTTGTCCACATGGACATGTGTCTCAGCTGTGTGTGACACACGACCAGGTGACAAGACCGTGTGTCCCCTAATACCTCTTTAGAAATCAAGTCAATAGCTTCACACGGCCTAGGACATGGGCGTGTGGCTTGGTTGTGTGGTACAAGTTAGTATACTCTTCAATTTTTGCACGGCCTATTGTGCCTGGCACATGGGCATGTGAGGCCACTTCGAAGGGTACACGGCCTGGCACACGGGCATGTGGTCTGGCCGTGTGGCCCAAGTCAATGAGTTACACGAGGTTGGACAAGAGCTGGGACATGGCCATGTGATTCCATTTCGAATGTCCACACAGCCTGTGACACGAGTGTGTCTCTTGGCAGTGTGTCGTGTGTCCCCTGTACTTTGAAAATTCTCAATGTTTTCTCAAAAATTCTCTTAAGTTCACGTTTGAGTCTCGAATTGTTCTAATGTTTGTTTTAGGTATTGAGAGCTCGTGTTAAGGACTATATGCCTGAATTTGAATGACTTTTGTTTGGATATGAGAAATGAATATAAAATGTATGATTGTTTAAGAGATAAGTCTGGTAATGCTCCGTAACCCTAATCCGATGACAGATACGGGTTAGGGGTGTTACATTTATTGGTATCAGAGCTACGGTTTAGTCGATTCTAGGACTAACATAGCATATGTAAGTCTAGCTATACATGCCATATTTAACCTGTGATAGTGTGATGTCTCCTGACAGTTTTAAATCATGTTTTCATATAGCAATGGATTCCAATCGAGCAGACACCGATGATGTAGAATGTAACACCCCTAACCCCAAATTCATCGTCGAATTAGGGTTATGAGGCATTACCGATCATGTAACACCCCTTACTTATACCCGAGATTGGGATAGGGTACGAGGCATTACCAGACAAACATACAAACATCTAACTAAAATACGGGCTATAAAATTTCATTTTTATTTCGAAACATTCATTCATATGCACATAGTCCCTTATTTGGGTCTACGAAGCCCAAAACATACTTTAGAAAGGTTTCGGGACTAAATCGAGAACTTTGGAAAGTTTTGGGAAAACATAGAAAATTTTACCATAAAACAGAGTCACACGCCCATGTGCCTTTGACACGCCCATGTCCTTAGGCCGTGTAACTCTCTGTTTATGACGTCAGCACACAAATTGAACCACACGACCAAGCTACACGCCCGTGTCTCCAGGCTGTGTGCCTCACACGGTTGAGACACATGGCCGTGTCTCAGCCCGTGTAATTAACTCTTAGGCTATTTTCAAAGCCTTTGTCACTCTACATGCACCTACATGGTTTCAATAACATTCAACATTCTCTATTTTGATACAAATATATCACTTGTCTACCATCATGCATGTAATACACATTCTTACATTAACCAGAACTAGACATACCAGATCTTGCTTTCATTTTATACCAAGCCTAGACATACCATCAATTCACATACATAAAACAACATGCTTGACTAAGACATTCCACACCAATTTCATGTTTAACAACAGTATTACTTATTCTTACCTTACACCTTTACATTAAGAATATGGTCACATCTATTGATAATAATCTATCCACCACATAAGTAGGACATATCATATATTCGACCGTATCAAGACATCACCACGCACATATCATAAAACAATGGATCAAGCATGCATAATCAATTAGGTTTAAAATCCAATGATCGAATATAAACCATATCACATGGCTATATACGATTTAACCATAAATACTAACAACTATCATAAAGACTAAGTCTCTATACATGCCACTCACGTGAGAACACTTGAAGTTTATTGACGCTTCACATCAACATTCTGATAGTGTGATGCTGCCTTCGACGATCTCCAACCCCGAGCCAACCTGCCAATACCAGAAGAAATGGAGAGGGGAGGGTAAGTTTTACGCTTAGTAAGTCCATATGAAATTAATAAGCAATTTGCCAACATGTTTCCTTAGGTAAAACAACTATAATTACACTTTTACTCATATTCTGGTCAAGCTATCTACTCAAGTCATAGTTGATAAATTATTTATAAATCGAGCTAAAGAACTCCAAATTAAGATCTGTTAATTTTCCTTGAACCTAGATGCATATATCTTATTACTGTAAAATTTTTAGAATTTTTGGTTTAGCCAATTAGTACAGTTTATTTATTAAATTTCCCCTATTTTGCTGTCCAACAGTTCTGATCTCTCTTCACTGAAAATAATTTATCTCATAATACAGAACTCGGATAATGCTTCCATCTATCTTTCTAGAAAATAGACTCAATAATTATTTTAATCATATAATTTATAACTCACAATTATATTTTTAAAATTTCTAGTGCTTTTCAAAAGCTAAGACAGGGGAGTCTAGAATCACTCTGACTCTGTCTCACAAGAACTCAAATATCTCATTATAAAAAATTATTTTTCTTACAAAGTTTCCTTTATGTGAAACTAGACTCACTAATATTTAATTTCATATATTATTAAGCCTCTAATTCGACTTCCACTAATTATGGTGATTTTTCAAAGTCGGGCTACTGCTGTTGTTCAACACTATTTCGGTGCAAAATCACAATAGCTATCATAAAATTCATTGTTACTTTATACTCATAGGCATGATTTAATATCATACATGTATCTTTCCACAAACCATCATACTTTCATCAAATAATATAACATTAGCGTTCATACATAATACAAAAGGACATATATCGCCATAAATCATCATAGTCATATGAGCACATAATGGCAAATATACAGACCGTACTTAGCTTACGTTCGAATTTCATATATATTACCCGTTGAACAATTGGAATAATGAATAGGATACTCGGATACAAATGCACCGAAGTGCCATAATCATAACATAGCACGCCTCTCAATAGGGCTACATAAGAGCACTCGGACCTAGCATGCATCACATAACCACGCCTTTCAATAGGGCTACATAAGCTCCCGGACCTAGCGTGTACTACATAATTACATGCCTCTCAATGAGGCTACAAAAGCTCTCGGACCTAGGATGTATCATGTCATCAAATGAGCTCATACATACATAGCTATCCTAGTGACATGTCACTTGTATCCTCACATATTCCTAAGATCAAACGGGATTTTCGGACTTTCATCTCTTGGTTGAACATTCTCGGAATGTTGGCCTCATATCATATGGAATTACCATATACAAATACTAACATGGAAACACTTATAACATAAGCATAAAACATCAAAACATATTATAGCAACAAAGTAACCAAATAACATATTAATCATATAAATGTTATTTAAACATTTAAAACATCAATTAAGATATTTATTTGTACATGTACTTACATCTCATGTACTATTAAAGCAATAACATTAAAATACACATTGCATTATTAAAAATCATATGAACTTACCTCGTATACGAAAATGGTCATTTTTACCAATTAAGTCCACTACTTGATATTTTCTCGATTTTAGCCCGAATCTCGATTTCCTTAATCAAACATTACAAATATACCTCATTTATTACACACATTATTCAAATGGGTCCATAAATCATATTTTTACAAATTTGCATTTTGACCCCTAAACTTTTACATATTTAGACTTTTTCCCCAAGGCTTAGAAATTAAACTTCATCCTATTTTTTTATGTTTTATGACATGCTGATCATTTTTCCCTTCTATGGTAACATCAAATTCACACTCTAACATGTACTTATGAACATTAGGTATATTTACCGATTATGACGTTTTACTTGTTTTAACGTAAAATCGCTAAGCAAAAGTTGTTTATCTAACATCCAACACTCATTTAATACCATTAGAAATCAAAATGTATGCATATTACTCATGGATAAATTTTTAAACATAAATCCTAACTCAAAATAATGGTAGAAATGAGTAGATCATGTTACCGGGACTTCAAAAAATGTAAAGAACATTAAAACAGCGTTCGGGATCACTTACAAATCAGCTTGGAAAGCTTGAAAACCCTAGCCATGGTGTTTTTCATGAGACATTTGGCCATGAGGAAGAAGATGAGAAAATTTGGCTTATTTTTGGCTTTTTAATTCATTTAATTACCAATTTACTAAAATACCCTTAATAAAAAACTTTTAAAAACCTATCATACCATGTCCATTTTTGTCCACAAACTTCCAAAATGGTCTAATTACCATTTAAGGACAATTAATTTAAAAACTCATAACAATTAGATACTTCTAACATGTAGAACTCAACTTTTGCACTTTTTACAATTTAGTCCTTTTGACCAAATTGAGTGCCCAAATGTCAAAATTTTCGAACGAGATTTTCACAAAATTATTTTGTGAAATCGTAGACCATAAAAATATAATAAAAATAAAATTTTCTTTGTCGGATTTGTGGTCCCGAAACCACTGTTCCGACTAAGCCCAAAATCAGGATGTTACAGATCAAAAGCACAATTTTAAACATTAATATATAATCACTCAAGATATCACATACATATTCTTATAATTTAATAGGCCATAATACTCATAAATAAAACTACCAACATATGCGGCTTAGGTCAAGATAAATTTTAAACTTTCATGCTTAACGCTTAAATATAGGTTGAAATATCCACTTGACAATAACCATGCATTTCCATACAATTTATTTCGAGTATTAATCATCAAGGACTATACATACCTATTCTTAGTCATTAATAATGTGCATTTAGCCTTAGTAAAATTTAATCAAGTTAAGAACACACCACCAAAAGTACACCTATTACATATATCAACTAATATGTCCAAAAATTTCATATACAATGACTAAATCACGGTCAATATTCGGACATCTTAATCTATAGGTCACTTATTTCCATACATGACTCAAATTTAATAACAAAATCATGGTGACCAAGTTTAAGCATGCAATCATAATCTAATGAAGTTTGACAAAAAATGCTTATCAACTAAAGGAGATTATTTTTATAATTACAAGGCGTTAACCAAAATAAAAATATTCAAAACATAAATCTTAAATACTATATATCAAACAAATCAAGTCAAATTATCATATGCATGAATATTTATATAAGCAATATCGAATCATGACTTAAACATAACCATCTTATTCAATTCCATCCTATGTCCGAATGTACCAATACATTATTGAAATAAGATTCAAACCAATTCACATATGTTTTACCTAAGCAAAACTTTAGCTGAATCAATTAATCATGCTATGAAATTGTATACATACAATGATCATTACATCAACCATTTCCAAATTCACCAATATCATTAAGCCATTTCCACGCATATAACATTTATCACATAGACCATTCATGCATAATATATAGCAATATAATCAAAAGTGAACTCAAACCATAACCAAACCATAACCGAAATTAACATGGAGATTAAGCCATTTTCGCATGGCTAAAGTTATACAAGCCAAAATCCATTGATTCAAAACATATTCCAGCCTATACATGCCATAATTCGATATGATTATTTAAATACCAAAGACGGTTGATAGTGTGAAAGACTTTGCTGACGATCCCCGAGCTTGTAACTTGAATCCAAAATCTATAAAACAAAATAAACATAACACACAGAGTAAGCTAACTTAGTAAGTCATAAGGAAATGAACATTCCAATGATATTATTAACTTAATTTAATCAAGCTAAATTATAGTATCATAACACATTAAGTCCAAATGTATGAAGTTCACGTTATATACATTGGTATATACATTCATTCTCAAATAATCACTTTGGCCTAATGCACATGTAGTCAAATTGTCATTATTATCATTTAACTTCCACAACCGAGTAATCATTATAACCTAATTCACATACTCATAAACATATAAGCTCATGTGTTACAGCATAGTTTCACATTCATATATTATATATGAAACCGAATACTTATAATCATGCATGCATATAACTAAGTTTAATTTCAATGATAATCTCAAGGCCGAATACATTTACCTTGTTTTAAGTAAACAACAAGCAAATCCGTACCTGACATTTAGCTTATTTAATGTATTCATTTACCACACCCACATAAAGTCTTTTAGGCATAAAATTATAATAATTCACCGGCATAAAGCCTGCTAGGCATAAAGCCCGTATCACACACCGGCACGAGGCCTGTAAGACTCAAAGTCTGATTTTATACACCGGCAATAAGCCTGCTAAGCATAAAGCCTGATTTAATTCACCAGCACAAGGCTTGCTAGGCTCAAAGCCCGAATATCACCATTATAAACCTGTCTCATAAACAATCCATATATCGAACATTTCAGATATTCAATATAGTTCATACGGAGTTTCAAATGTTATAACTTAATCGAGTTAAACTCAAATACGTTATTTCTATACTTTATCAAATTCGGCTAACTATACCATAAATCCATTAATTCCAAATCAGCATATTAAACTAAGTTACACTCAAAATTAACGATGTTTAATTGCTTAAAGACTTACCTCGGACGATGAAAAACCGGTACGGATCGGCTAGTCAACAACTTTACTTTTCCCTTGATCTAAATCTGATTTTCCCTTTTCTTGATCTAAATTAATATAAATTAAACTTATTAAATCAAATATTCAACCAAATTCATCCAAAAACACACAAATGGGTAAATTACACTTTTACCCCTGATATTTCACATTTTTCACAATTTAGTCCATATTGCATAAAACACAAAATGTGCACAATCTCACAACAACATTGTTAGGCCAAATATTCCTTATACTCATACAAGTGCATACATTTCATTTATTTTACATTTTAGTCCCTCAAATTATTATTTTTACAATTTAGTCCTAATTACTCAAAATCATCAAAAACTCCAATACAAAACATGTTAATCTAAAACATATCTTTAATATTTCATCATCAAACATCACAAAACACAAATATTCATCAATGGCACAACTTAAAACATTCATCAAAACCAAAAATTCTAGCATGGGTCGGATAGTATTCGAAGCAACTATCTCAAAAACGTAAAAATTATCAAAAACTGAGCAAAGTCCATACCTTAATCAAGCTTCAATGTTGCCGAATACCTAAGCTTTCTTTGTTTCTTTTCTTTTTAATGATTCGGTCACCAAGAAATAAAATGAACACTTATGTTTATTTTATGTTTTGTGATAACATGTATATTATTTATTATTTTACATTTTTAACCTTCAAAATAAAATATAAAACCATTATGTTTAATGGCTATAACCGTCCACTTTAAGCTAACATGGTAATATTTCATTATAAATGCCTCCATTTTTAAAGACAACCACAATTCGACCCTTTCACAATTAACCACCAAATTTTTTTTTACGCAATCAAGTCCTTTTATTAAATCGAGCACCTAAAAGATAAAATTAAATCACTAAAATTTCACACATACTAATTCACACATGATAGACACTGAAAATAATTTTGAAATATTTTTTTGACTCGGATTCGTGGTCCCGAAACCACTGTTCCGATTAGGGTCTAAACTGGGCTGTTACAACTCTCTCCCCTTAGGGATTTTCGTCCTTGAAAATCTTACCGGTGAATAGATTCGGATAATGCTCTTTCACTGCATCCTTTGGCTCCCATGTTGCTTCTTCAACTCCATGTTTATGCCACAATACTTTAACCAATAGAATTTTCTTATTTCGCAACTCTTTAATCTCCCGAGCCAGAATACGAATCGGTTTTTCCTCGTACGACATATCGGACTTAATCTCAACTTCAGTCAGACTAATCACTTGTGAAGTATTGGATCGATATCTACGAAGCATCAAAACATGGAATACATTGTGGATCTTTTCTAATTCAGGTGGCAACAATAATCTATAAGCAATCGGCCCAATCCACTCTATAATCTCATACGGCCCAATAAATCTCGGGCTCAGTTTGCCTTTACGGTAGAACCTGAGTATTTTCTTCCACGGTGAAACCTTCAAAAAGACTTTATCTCTGATCTGAAACTCTATATTTTTACGTTTCAAATCCGCATATCATTTTTGACGATCTGATGTTACTTTCAGACTTTCACGGATCACTTTTACCTTCTATTCTGTTTCTTTGATTAAATCGACCCCGTGTATCTTATTTTCACTGAGCTCAGTCTAATACAATGGTGTACAACATTTACGGCCGTATAAAGCCTCGTAAGGTGCCATTTTAATACTTGATTGAAATATGTTATTATATGCAAATTCAATCAAAGGTAGGTATCATTCCCACGTACCTTCAAACTCGAGAATGCAACATCTCAACATATCCTCAAGTATCTGAATGATTCGTTCGAACTGGCCATCTGTCTGGGGATGAAAAGCAGTGCTAAAATATAGTTTAGTACCTAGTACATCTTACAATTTCTTCCAATACCG
The DNA here is from genome assembly GCA_025698465.1 of Gossypium longicalyx. Taxonomy (NCBI): domain Eukaryota; kingdom Viridiplantae; phylum Streptophyta; class Magnoliopsida; order Malvales; family Malvaceae; genus Gossypium; species Gossypium longicalyx. The sequence goes on from CM046995.1 coordinate 48,017,759, forward strand.
TGATGTAAATCTCAGATCTCTATCTGAAACAATAGATATAGGCACACCATATAACCTCAAGATCTGAGAAACATACAATTCAGCCAGTTTATCAAGCGAGTAATCTATACGAATCGATACAAAGTGAGCAGATTTAGTCAATTTATCTACAATAACCCAGATTGTGTCTTTCTTGCTCGATGTCATTGGTAAACTGGATACAAAATCCATCGTCACTCTATCCCATTTTCATTCAGGTATCATGATCGGCTGTAGCAATCCAGAAGGTACCTGATGCTCGGCTTTTACTTGCTGACAGACTAAATATTTCAATACAAATTTAGAAATGTCTCGCTTCATACCTTGCCAGCAATAGTGCTATTTCAGATCATTATACATTTTCGTACTACTCGGGTGAACAGATAGTCGACTATTATGAGCTTCGTTCAAAATCATCTGAATCAACTCTATATTTCTCGAAACGCATATTCAGTTTTTGAATCTCAAACAGTCATCAGCATCAACTCGAAACTTTGAATCAGCATTTGAATCACATTGAACTCGTTTTGCTATCAACTCATTATCAACCTTCTGGGCATCGTATATTTGTTGAACAAATAATGGTCTTGCTTTCAATTGAGCTACTATCAAACCATCATCAGACATAGCCATATGCGCATTCATTGCATGTAAAGGAAACAGTGATTTTTGGCTTAAAGCATCAGCAACAAAATTAACCTTTCCCGGGTGATAGTCAATCACAAGTTCGTAGTCTTTTAACAATTCTAACCATCGACATTGTCTCAAATTCAAATCTTTCTGAGTCATCAAATATTTCAAACTTTTGTGATCAAAATAAACATGACATTTCTCACTGAACAGATAGTGGCGCCATATCTTTAATGCAAATACAATAGCTGCAAATTCTAAATCGTGTGTCGGGTAGTTCCTTTCATGTGGCTTCAACTGTCACGAGGCATAAGGTATAACTTTGCCTTCCTGCATCAAAACACAATCCAAACCATTTAAAGATGCGTAACTAAATATAACAAATTCTTTACCCAATTTTGGCTGAACTAGTACTAGAGCTTCGGTCAAAAGGGCTTTCAACTGACCAAAGCTTTTTTGGCACTTTTCTGACCATTCAAACTTAACATCTTTCTATAATAGCTTTGTCATTGGGATTGCAATCATAGAAAAACCTTTCACAAACCGTCTATAGTAACCAGCAGGTCCCAAAAAGCTTTAGACTTCAAAAATGTTTCTCAGAGGTTTCCAGTCAAGTATAGCTGAAATTTTGCTCGGGTCCACCCGAATACCTGATGCTGATACAACATGGCCCAAAAAACTGACTTTGCTTAACCAGAACTCACATTTACTGAACTTCGCATACAACTGTTTATCTCTCAAAGTCTGTAGCACAAGTCTCAAATGCTCGGCATGTTCAGTTTCACCACGGGAGTAAATCAAAATGTCATCTATAAACACAACTACAAATCGATCTAGATATTGTCTGAAGATCCGATTCATCAAATCCGTAAAAACAGTAGGTGCATTAGTAAGTCCAAAAGGCATAACCAGAAACTCATAATGTCCGTAACTCGTTCGAAAGGCAGTCTTTGGCATATTAGAGTCTTTAACTCGCAACTGATAGTAGCTAGATCCCAAATCTATCTTCAAAAACACTATAGGCCCTTTCAGCTGATCAAACAAATCATCAATCCGTGGCAATGTATACTTATTCTTTATAGTCACCTTATTGAGCTATCTATAATCGATGCACATTCTCATAGTTCCATCTTTCTTTTTCACAAATAACACAGGCGCACCCTAGGGAGAGAAACTTAATCACGCAAAACCTCTATCTGAAAATTCTTGCAACTGTGCTTTCAACTCTTTTAATTCAATAGGTGCCATTCTGTACGGAGCTATCGAATTCGGAGTCGTCCCTGGTACTAACTCAATACCAAATTCTACCTCTCGAATAGGTGGCAAACCCAACAATTCTTCAGGAAACACATCCGGATACTCACACACAACTGGTACGGATTCAATCTTATTTTCAGTCACTTTACTATCAAGCACATAGGCAAAATAGGCTTCACAACCTTTTCTCACATAGTTTCGAGCTAACATCAAAGATGTTACTGCTGGTAAACCATTCAGATCATTAGATTCAATCTGAATAATCTTGTTGTTTTGACATCTCAAATCAATGGTCTTCCTTTTGCAATTAACAACGACATCGTGCAAAGTCAGCCAGTCCATACCCAATATTATATCAAACTCATCAAAGGGCAACAACATCAAATCGGCCGGAAAACATAAATCTCGAATCATCAAAGGGCAATTTTTACACACTTTATCAACCAGAACACACCGGCCCAGGGGGTTTGCTACTCGAATCACAAACTCAGTAGACTCAACAGGCAAAGGCTTACTAGATACTAATGTTTCACACACATATGAATGACTCTAACCAGGAGCAATCAATACAATAACACTAATATCATAAAGAGTGAAAGTATCGGTAATAACATCTAGGGAAGAAGCTTTCTCGCGAGCACGTATAGCATATGCTCTGGTAGGTGCATGAGCCTCAGATCGTACTACTGTATCTTTCGTTCCTCTCTAACTGCCACTCACATTACCCGAATGCTTGGGTGGTCTGCCTCGCACTGACATATTACTCGATCTCACATTCTAAACAGTGTTTTGCTCGGCTAACATCGGGCAATATCGAATAAAATGATCCATGATTCACATTTAAAACAAGACCAATCATGCAATCTACAATTTCCAGAATGCCATTTACCACAATGCTTACACTCGAGTCTATTTTGTCGAACATTGCTAACACTAGCAATCGAAGTGGCTCGTGAACTCACATAAGGTCGGTCTCGATCTCGTATAGTAAAGTCTGAAGTAGCTTTAGATCGACCAGAATCATCTCTGAACTTCTTCGATGTGGACTAAAAATTTTACCTGATGATCTTTTACGGGAATCTCTAGCTTCAAAATCACCTTTTCTTTTCTCTTTTCCGAGATCTTCGGCTCTGTAAGTTCTCTCAACAAGTACCACGAACTCTTTGATTTCAAGTATGCCAACCAACAATTTAATGTCTTCGTTCAAACCATCTTCGAGTCTTTTACACATGATAGCTTCGGTTGAAACACATTCATGAGCATATCGACTGAGTCTCGCGAATTTCTGCTCATACTCGGTTACGGTCATACGACCCTATTTCAATTCTAGAAATTCTTTGTGTTTCTGGTCGATAAATCTCTGGCTGATATATTTCTTATGGAACTCACTTTGAAAGGATTCCCAAGTCACTCACTTTTTCAAAACCACCGATACTAGTGTATTCTACCAGTGATATGCAGTGTCTCATAATAAAGATATAACACACTTTAAACATTCATCCAGAGTACAAGATAGCTCGTCGAACACACAAATAGTATTATCAAGCCATAACTTAGCCTTCTCAGCATCATCATCATCAGTAGCTTGAAACTCATCGGCACTGTGTTTTCTAATTTTATCAACAGGTGGTTTAAGCAATCTCAACGGATCACTCACTTGAGGTATAGCACGTATCGAAGATAGATTAATCGGGGGTGGAGGTTGTTGTGCAGCCGGATTAGTTCGGATATATTGAGTAAACCAATCGTTCATCATTTGGTAGAAGGCTTGCTTAGCCTCTCTCTCTTGGTTACTCAAGGTCGGTTGAGAATCAACTGGTGCTGTCCCTTGCGCGGGAGCAGGTGCTATGCTCTCGACATCATCAGCTACAGCTCTGTCAAGATCCATATACTATACGAAAACACATTTTCAAATGTCAGAAGTCATCACACTATCGTAGTATAAATTATGACATGTATAGCTAGAATCACACACGCTACGTTAGTCCTAGAATCGACTAAACCGTAACTCTGATACCAATCAAATGTAACACCCCTAACCCCAAATCCGTCGTTGAATTAGGGTTATGAGGCATTACCATCAGAATCACAATTTTAAACATTAATATATAATTACTCAAGCTATCACATACATATTCTTATAATTTAATAGGCCATAATACTCATAAATAAAAGTACCACATATGAAGCTTAGGTCAAGATAAATTTTAAACTTTCATGCTTAACGCTTAAATATAGGTTGAAATATCCACTTGACAGTAACCATGCATTTCCATACAATTTATTTCAGGTATTAATTATCAAGGACTATACATACCTATTCTTAGTCATTAATCATGCGCATTTAGCCTTAGTAAAATTTAATCAAACTAAGAACACACAACCAAAAGTACACCTATTACATATATCAATTAATATGTCCAAAAATTTCATATACAATGACTAAATCACGATCAATATTCGGACATCTCAATCTATAGCTCACTTATTGCCATACATGACTCAACTTTAATAGCAAAATCATGGTGACCAAGTTTAAGCATGCAATCATAATCCAATGAAGTTTCACCAAAAATACTTATCAACTAAAGGAGATTATTTTTATCATTTCAAGGCATTAACCAAAATAAACATATTCAAAACATAAATCTTAAATACTATATATCAAACAAATCAAGTCAAATTATCATATGCATGAATATTTATATATGCAATATCGAATCATGACTTAACATAACCATCTTATTCAATTCCATCCTATGTCTGAATGTACCAATACATTATTGAAATAAGATTCAAACCAATTCACATATGTTTTACCTAAGTAAAACTTTAGCCGAATCAATTAATCATGCTATGAAATTGTATACATACAATGATCATTACATCAACCATTTCCAAATTCACCAACATCATTAAGCCATTTTTACATATATAACATTTATCACATAGACCATTCATGCATAATATATAGCATTATAATCAAAAGTGAACTCAAACCATAACCAAAGCATAACTGAAATTAACATGGAGATTAAGCCATTTTTCCATGGCTTAAGTTATACAAGCAAAAATCCATTGATTCAAAACATATTCCAGCCTATACATGCCATAATTCGAGTTAATTATTTAAATACCAAAGACGGTTGATAGTGTGAAAGACTTTGCTGATGATCCCCGAGCTTGTAACTTGAATCCAAAATCTATAAAATAGAATAAATATAACACACAGAGTAAGCTAACTTAGCTTAGTAAGTCATAAGCAAATGAACATTCCAATGATATTATTAACTTAATTTAATCAAGCTAAATTATAGTATCATAACACATTAAGTCCGAACGTATGAAGTTCGCTTTATATACATTGGTATATAAATTAATTCTCAAATAATCACTTTGGTTGAATGCACATGTAGTCAAATTGTCATTATTACCATTTAGCTTCCACAACCGAGTAATCATTGTAACCTAATTCACATACTCATAAACATATAAGCTTATGTGTTTTAGCATAGTTTCACATTCATATATTAGATATGAAACTGAATACTTATAATTATGCATGCATATAACTAAGTTTCATTTCAATGATAATCTCAAGGCCGAATACACTTACCTTGTTTTAAGTAAACAACAAGCAAATTCGTGCCTGACATTTAGCTCATTTAACGTATTCATTTACCACACCCACATAAAGTCTTTTAGGCATAAAATTATAATAATTCACCGGCATAAAGCCTGCTAGGCATAAAGCCCATATCACACACCAGCACGAGGCCTGCTAGACTTAAAATCTGATTTTATACACCGGTAATAAGCCTGCTAGGCATAAAGCCCGATTTAATTCACCAGCACAAGGCTTGCTAGGCTCAAAGCCCGAATATCACCATTATAAACCTGTCTCATAAACAATTCATATATCGAACATTTCAGATATTCAATATAGTTCATACGGACTTTCAAATGTTATAACTCAATCGAGTTAAACTCAAATACGTTATTTCTATACTTTATCAAATTCGGCTAACTATACCATAAATCCATTAATTCCAAATCAGCATATTAAACTAAGTTACACTCAAAATTAATGATGTTTAATTGCTTAAAGACTTACCTCGGACGATGAAAAATCGGTACGGATCGACTAGTCGACAACTTTACTTTTCCCCTGATCTAAATCTGATTTTCTCTTTTCCTGATCTAAATTAATATAAATTAAACTTATTAAATCAAATATTCAACCAAATTCACCAAAAACATACAAATGGGAAAATTACACTTTTACCTCTAATATTTCACATTTTTCACAATTTAGTCTATATTGCATAAAACACAAAATATGCACAATCTCACAACAACATAGTTAGGCCGAATATTACTTGTACTCATACTAGTCCATACATTTTAATCCCTCAAATTCTTATTTTTACAATTTAGTCCTAATTACTCAAAATCATCAAAAACTCCAATACAAAACATGTTAATCTAAAACATATCTTTAATATTTCATCATCAAACATCACAAAATACAAATATTCATTAATGGCACAACTCAAAACATTCATCAAAACCAGAAATTCTAGCATGGGTCGGATAGTATTAAAAGGAACGATCTCAAAAACGTAAAAATTATCAAAAATCGAGCAAAGTCCATACCTTAATCAAGCTTCAATGTTGCCGAATACCTAAGCTTTCTTTGTTTCTTTTCTTTTTAATGTTTCGGTCACCAAGAAATAAAATGAACACTTATGTTTGTTTTATGTTTTATGATAACATGTATATTATTTATTATTTTACATTTTTAACCTTTAAAATAAAATATAAAACCATTATGTTTAATGACTATAACTGTCCACTTTAAGCTAACATGGTAATATTGCATTATAAATGCCTCCATTTTTAAAGATAACCACAATTCAACCCTTTCACAATTAACCATAAAATTTTTATTTTACGCGATTAAGTCCTTTTATTCAATCGAGCACCTAAACGACAAAATTAAATCACGAAAATTTCACACATACTAATTCACACATAATAAGAACTGAAAATAATTTTTAAATATTTTTTTGACTCATATTCATGGTCCTGAAACTACCGTTCTGATTAGGGTCTAAATCGGTCTGTTACATAGAAAGTAATGCGCTAGCCTCCGTTCACAGAGTAACGCAGTCTGGTTCGAGACCCGTATCTGAGGGTCGTGGAGGAGAGGCCAAGGAAGCCTTCTTCCAAATGATGAATGAGTGGTTCACTGAGTTTGTTCGAACAAATTTGGCTGCTCAGCAACCTCACCCCCAACTATTCCCCAATCAATTCCGATAGCTTCTCAAATCTTGGAACTCGTGCATTTAAGAAAACTACCTGTGGATAAAATTCAAAAGTATAGGGCTGAGGAGTTTGGAGCTACAATTGATGATGATTTGGAGAGAGCCGAGTTTTGGCTTGAGAGTACAATTCAGGTTTTTTATGAACTATATTGTACACCAGCGGAATGTGTAAAATGCGCCGTATCCCTTCTGAAAGATGCCACATATCATTGTTGGAGCACAGTAATATTTGTAGTGCTGAGAGAACGGGTTATGTGGGAATTATTTCAGATCAAGTTTGGGAAAAAGTACATAAGTCAGCGGTTTCTTGATAAAAAATGCAAGGAATTTCTAGAGTTAAAATAGGGTCGTATGATCGTAACTGAGTATAAAAGAGAATTTGTAATACTGAGTAAGTATGCTCGAGAGTGCGTTTCCATTGAAGAAATTATGTGTAAACGATTTGAAGATGGGTTGAATGAAGGCATTAAGCTTCTAGTCGAGATTCTTGAACTAAAAGAATTTGTTGTGTTAGTTGATAGAGCACACAAAGTCGAGGAGCTTAGCAAAGAAAAGAGAAGAGCTGGTTTTGAGGCTAGAGATTCGAGAAAGAGGTCAATGAGAAAATCATATCATCCATCGTCAAAGAAAGCAAGGGATTCTTATAACTGTTTGACTGCTTTAGTGGGTTATTCCAACAGAGATCGTGGGAAGCAACACACGAGTCCAAAAACTCAAGCCACTTCAGTATCGAACGTTGGTAATGTCAAAACCGACAAACCTGAGTGTCAACAATGTGGAAGACAACATTTTAGAGGTTGTTGGATGAATAATAAAGCCAGTTTCAGATGCGGCTCACAAGAGCATTTTATTCGTGATTGTCCCGAGTTACTTGAGAAAGACAAATTTCTGAATACAAGGCCGAGTAATACAACTGCCAGAGGGAGACCACCTCGAAATACTAAAAATGTGAATAGTAGAAAAGGTGCAACAAAGGATTTTTTTGTGAGATCCGAGGCTCGAGCTCCAACCGGAACTTATGCTATTCGCACCCACGAGGATACATTGGCACCAGATGTTATCACCGGTACTTTTTCTCTTTATGACACTGATGTAATTATTTTGATTGATTCTGGATCGACCCATTCATTTGTTTGTACAAATTTAGTGTCTAGTAAGAGTTTTCCTTTTCATTCCACTGAATTTGTGGTTAAACTATCAAACCCCTTGCCAGCATGTCCTTGTAACAGCCCGATTTTAGCTAAATCAAAACAGTGGTTTTGGAACCACAAATATGAGGTTAAAAAATTATTTTAATATTATTTTTTATGTTTATAGCATGTGATTATATATGTGTGAAAATTTCGTGAAATAATTTTAGTGTTTGAGTGCTTAATTTGAGAAAAGGACTTAATCGCGTAAAATGCAAAAGTTCCATTCTATATGATAAAGGTGTCTATTTGCTATGGCTTATTAAATGAAAGACCCTTATGTTGTAATTAGACCATGGATAGTAGATATGGACATAAATGACCTTATATTTGTTGATTGAATGGTTTATTAATTAAGGGTAAAATGGTAAACAATGAATTAAGATATATTAATTATAATAAAAACAATTTTAATGTTAAATGTTCATCTTCCTCAATCAAAAATAGAAGAAAGAAGAAGCCATATCCATGTTTTAGGGTTTGACACTTGATGTTTTGTGATTAAGGTATGTTTTGAGCTCTATTTTTGACGATTTTTACGTTTTTGTTATCGTTGCTTCGTGTTCTAGCTAGCCCATGCCTTAGTTTTTGAAAGTGTTGATGATTTTGAAAGTTTCCATTGATGAATGTTTGAGTTCTTGAATGTTTGATGATGGAGAATGAGTATTTGTTGATAGATTATCATATTTTGTAAAATGACTTTTAGAAATTGCCATTTAAGGGCTAAATTGTGAAAAGTGTAAATTGAGGAATTGAAATGTGAAATAGATGAAAAATATAGGCTGCTAGGGGCACTATGGTAATTCAGCCAAGCATGGGTTAAATTGAATTTTGTGAATTTCGTGTATTTGTAAAATAGGGACTAAATTGAATAGATGTGAAGGTTTAGGGGCTAAAGTGCAAAAATGCCAAAATGTATATTTTTGGATTAAATTGAATGAATAGGTGATTAAATGAGTTAATTTTGAATACAATAGATCAAGAAAAGAGGAACTCAGAATTTGATCGAGGCAAGAACAAAGTACTCAATTAATCGGCTAGTTTTGTTGTTTCTACGATCGAGGTAAGTTCGTAGGTGTTAATTTCATTATAAATGAATGTTATATGCTTTGATATTGCATAAAAATGTGTTTATGAGATTGTGGATAATGTTTGAATTGTGAATATGACTATACGGACAAGAAAAACTTCCCGGTTAAACCTTAAGTACAGTGATGATGATAGTGTAATGTCATTAAGTTAATGCATTAGCTTCGAGCCATGATAACGTCACTTCAGGTGTGAATAATACCTTGATTTGGCTACAGACCATGATATAGGTATTTTGAGAGGAGTTACCTTGATCTGCCTATGGGCCATGGTATAGGTACTCAAGGATAAGTTACCTTGATTTTGCTACGGGCCAAGGTATAGGTACTTATCAATTGTGATTCGTGAGTATCCAATTTCTATCCCTAATGGTTCAACGGATAAATGAATGTCATGGTTGAGAAAGAGGTTAGTACGAGGTGATACGGGTATGTACGGAACCTATTCAAGTACTACATTGAGAAAGTTTAATGAAATGGTATTTAATCATGTTTGAGACATGAATAAGGTTTGTATTAATGTAATGTTGATTTGGTAATGTACAAATGGTTGAATTATATTATTTGATGAATTGAATTTCTTAACTACGAACTTACTAAGCTATGAAGCTTACTGTGTGTTATTTGTCTATGTTTTATAGATAATCAAAGCTAGCTCGGACTTGGGGATTATTGAGAAACATCGTCAGACTATTGACCATTTGTTGGTAGTTTTGAAGCTTGTATATATGGTATATGGCATGTATAGGTTAGAGTCATTTTGGTATGTTTTGAGCTATGATGTTAGCCATGTGATTTGGCTTGTTAATGATGTAAATATTGGTATGTTTTTAGCCATTTAAGTTGGCTTAAGTATGTGCTTGATAAGTGATATATGTGATGCATATGTTGGCTTGTTTTGGTATGTTTGCCACAGTTGTGGATATAGTTAAATGGATGTTGATTTGGTTAGTTATCAATGTTTGAGGAATGGTAAATTTTGATGGTTTTGGTATATGGATTTGGTATATTTGTATATGGAATTTAGTAGTTGAATTGGCTGATGATATATATAGCTTGGTATGTGATTTATTTAGCATGTTTTTGGTTGCCTAAAAATGTGTTGAAATGGTGCTAATTTGGTTGATTTGTATGCTTGTGGAAAGGGTGACAAATTGACTTTTCAAATGGCCCATTTTTGTCCACACGAGTAGAGACACGGGCGTGTGTCTAAGCCGTGTGCGACACACGGTCATGTTACTCGGCCGTGTGTCCCCTGGGGTAGCCCTACGAATTAAGACAGTATACCCTACAGGTTTGACACGGCCTAGACACATGGCCGTGTCTACTGGCCATGTGTGTCACACAGACTCACACACGGGCGTGTGACTGACTGTGTGACATAAGTCAGTATACCCCCTAAATGGCACATGGCCTAACACACGGGTGTGTGTGGCCATTTCGAAGGGTACACGGGCTAGACACATGGGCGTGTGTCAGCCGTGTGACCCAAGTCAGTAACCTTCCTAGTTTTCTCACAACCATGGCACACGGGTGTGTCTTCGACCGTGTGGTATAAGTCAACATGTATGCCCTGTTTTCACACGGCCTGCGCCACGGGCATGTCTGGTGGTCGTGTGAGGTACACGGCCTGTTCACATGAGCGCGTGACCTATGATTTCATGAAATTTTTCTAAGTGTTCGAAAATTTTTATATGTGATCGGTTTAGTCCTGAACCACTCTTAAGCATGTTTTAAGGTCTCGTACACCTATTTAAGGGACTTTGTGTATATGAATGAATGATATGCGATATTGAATGTTTGATAAATGTTATATTGTCCGGTAATGCCTTGTAACCCTATTCCGACAATAGATACGGGTTAGGGGTGTTACAGTCCTAGTTGATAAAGTTTGCAAAAGTTGTCCTTTGATGACACAGGGTTACTATTTTCTGATTGATTCGATGCTTTTACCATTTGATGAGTTTGATGTGATTTTGGGTATGGATTGGCTGACTTTGCATGATGCTGTTGTAAATTGTAGATGAAAGACTACTGAGTTGAAATGTCAGAATAGCGAAATGCTTCGTATTGAATCCGAAGATTCGAGTGGGTCGCCTATTGTGACATCGGCTGTGCCAGCTCAGAAATATGTGAGGAAACATTACGATGCTTATCTTGCTTATCTACTAGATACAAAAATGTTTGAATTGAAGATTGAATCAGTGCCAGTGGGTTGTGAATATCCAGATGTGTTTCCAGAAGAGTTACCTGGGTTGCCACCAGTTAGAGAAGTTGAATTTGCTATTGAGTTAGTACTGGGAACATCTCTGATATTGATAGCTTCGTATAGAATGGCTCCAACAGAATTGAAAGAATTGAAAGCTCAGTTGCAAGAGTTAACAGATAGAGGTTTTGCACGACTGAGTTTCTCACCCTAGGGTGCACTAGTTTTATTTGTAAAAAAGAAAGATGGATAAAAGAGACTATGTATTGATTATCGATAGCTTAACAAGGTTACGATTAAGAATAAGTATCCTTTGCCGAGAATTGATGATTTGTTCGATCAGTTGAAAGGGGCAACAGTATTTTCAAAGATCGATTTACGATATGGTTATTATCAATTGAGGGTTAAAGATTCAAATGTGTCGAAAGCTGCATTCAAAACCAGGTACAGGCATTATGAATTTCTTGTTATGCCGTTTGGATTAACTAATGCTCCTGCAGTATTTATAGACTTGATGAATAGAATTTTTAGACTGTATTTAGACAGATTCATTGTTGTATTCATTGATGATATTCTTATCTATTCTCGAGATGAGTTTCAAAATGTCGAGCATTTGAGAATTGCATTACAAACTTTGAGAGATAAACAACTATTTTCTAAATTCAGCAAATACGAATTTTAGGTCTGAGAGGTTGGATTTTTGGGACACTTTGTTTCAACGGAAGACGTTAGAGTTGATCCGTTCAAGATTTCAACAGTTGTTGATTGGAAACCACCAAGAAACATTTTCAAGGTCAGAAGTTTCTTGGGGTTAGCAGGCTATTATCAAAGATTTGTTAAAGGCTTTTCAATGATAGGTACACCGATGACTCGATTATTGTAGAAAGATGTAAAGTTTGAGTGGACTAAGAAATGTCAACAGAGTTTTAATCAGTTGAAAGCACTACTAACCGAAGAACCAGTTTTAGTTCAGCCTGATTCAGGTAAAGAATTTTTGATTTTTAGTGATGCATCATTGAACGGTTTGGGATGTGTTTTAATGCAAGAAGGAAAAGTGATAGCTTATACTCCCAGATAGTTAAAATCGCATGAAAAGAATTATTCGACACATGACTTAGAGTTGACCGCTATTGTATTCGCATTAAAAATTTGGCGACATTATTTGTTCAGTGAAAAATGTCACATATTTACTGATCACAAGAGTTTGAAGTATTTGATGTCACAAAAAGATCTAAATTTGAGATAGCAAAGATGGCTCGAACTGTTGAAAGATTATGAGTTAATAATTGATTATCACCCGGATAAAGCAAATGTTGTCGCGGATGCTTTGAGTAGAAAGTCTTTGTTTGCTTGAAGAGCAATGAATATATTGTTGACTTTGTCTAATGATGGCTCGATTTTAGCTGAGTTAAAAGGTAAACTGATGTTTCTCCAACAAATCTGTGAAGCTCAGAAATGTGACAGTGAATTAAAAGCTAAACGAATACAGTGTGAGTTAAATTCTGATTTAGAGTTTCAAATTGGAACAGATGATTGTTTATTGTTCCGAGGTAGAGTTTGCGTACCAAAAAATCCAAAGCTTATACAGAAAATTTTGCATGAAGCTCGTAATGGTAGCCTGTCTATTCATCTGGGGAGTAGCAAGATGTACAATGATCTGAGACAAATGTATTGGTGGACGGGTTTGAAACGTGATATTTCTAACTTTGTGTCCAGATGTTTGATTTGTCAGTAAGTTAAAGCTGAGCATCAAGTACCTTTAGGACTATTACAACCAGTGATGATACCTAGGTGGAAGTGGGATAGAGTTACGATGGATTTCGTATCGGGATTACCCCTATCTCCAAAAGAGAAAGATGCTATCTGGGTTATTATTAATTGCTTGACAAAGTCTGCACACTTTATTCCAGTACTTACAGACTTTTCACTTGACAGATTAGCTGAATTGTACATTTCAAAGATTGTCAGATTGCACGGAGTGCCAGTCTCTATTATTTTGAATAGAGATCTGTGGTATACATCACGATTCTGGAAGAAATTGCAAGAAGCTTTGGGTACACGATTATATTTTAGCAATGCATTTCATCCTCAGACTGATGGTAAGTTTGAGAGAGTGATCCAGATTCTCGAAGATATGCTTCGTTTCTGTATTTTAGAGTTTGAAGGCAACTGGGAAAAGTATTTACCATTGGTTGATGTAACACCCCTAACCCGTATTCGTCGTCGGATTAAGGTCATAAGGCATTACCAATCATATTACATTTCATACAATTTTGCATTATAAATTACAGTCCGACATTAATATCACATCAATGGGTATAATCATTTCATATATCAAAACCTAAAAATTTTATCATTCATCTCATAATATAAATAAAATATATTTCAAAGTACAACATCATAACTTATACATATACCAAACATATGACTCATCACTATCTTTGTTGTTGAATATTAGACCTAACCTTAAATAAGCCGTGTGCTTGCATAGGTTATACATTAATAGAAAATAAATTTCATTATTAACCTCTTTATTCCTACATGAAACATCATACTATTAGTTTATATGAAATTCATATCTTGTACATTAATAAAATTTAATGAATCCATTCGAACATGTATATATGTACATGCATAAATAAGACATCTATCATTTTCGAATAGAACTTAATAGCATTTCATACTTGTGGTTAAATAGATAACTAATATATAAGAGATATAACATGTTACGTAAAGGTCAAGTACATTACAACATTTTAACTATACCACCTTTGGACACAAATAACAACTTCAGATCAAACTCATAATATAACTAATTGAAAACTTTATTTCATAATTTAGAAAACAATTACACATACAAATTAATTCAATATAACATAACCGAATATGCCTTAAGGTTTAAATACTAGTGCGCATTTACCCTAGGTTCCAAAGCCACACTTTAATAATTGAATTCATACCAAGTAAATAACAAAAACAATTATGGAACATTTTCCTTATTTAATACCATGCAAAGCTGAATTACAATTTCTAATCCACATACCAATCCAAAATTTCCATCACCGAATTATTAAAACCAATCTAATAAATCATTATTACTAAAAAAAGCATATTAGGTCAAAACTAAGCATAATAAACAAAGTTCACATGCATACTTTATTTTAGTATAATACACATCTAAGCTAACCACATTTATACCACATCCAAGATTTATAATCAAATTCAATACTCAAAACGTATATCATAATTACTTTCAATCCATGGCACATAACATAATAGTTGAAAACGGGCTCAAACCAAAGTCTAGTCGAACCAAACTCAAACATAACACTTAGGCCATTTTTGTGTGGCTAAATTATACATAACCAAAAATCTAATATTTCAAAATGAAATCCAGCCTATACAAGCCATAGTTCGAGTTCAACTATTTAAATATCGAAACAGCAAATAGTGTGATAGACTTTGCTGACGATCCCCGAGCTTGTAACTTGAATCCAAATCTATAAAATAGAGTAACAAAGATACACAAGGTAAACTATCTTAGCTTAGTAAGCTATAAACAAATAAACAGTTCAAGAATATATTCAACCTATTTTATCAAACCAAATTTATATTATCATGACCAATGCTTAACCTTAAACCTGCATATAAGATACAATGATACACTTCCATATACCATTTCTTTTTACCTTGATCAAATACTTACATAAAATAATTAATCATTTTCATTCAACTTTCGGGCCCAAAATGTCACCAAATAATCAAGCATACTTATACCATTAAAATAAGTTCAAGAATCACAATATAACATTATACACACATAATCCTTATTTGGTCGAATACTCATATCGTCACTTATCATGTTAGTAATAAACTTTTAAAGGCAATAGTCATATTAAAATTTAGTACATATTCACTCAAGTGCATAATCTCCAATACTGAAATAATATTTCATATACATACATTAATTATATAACCGAAAATACCTCAACATATATATACATATATAAAGGTTATTCATGACATACTAACTATTCATTCAATAAGCCAAATACATATATAGCATACACATTTTCTTCTTTATTCGTACCATACAAGATTTATAATAAATAGTCAAGGTGATTACTTAACTTACCTTAAGTAAGTAACATATTAGTTCATACCTGACACATAGCTCAATTGACCCATTCGAACTCAATTTACCTTTGCCCGATGAACCATTGGAATTGGATAGGACACTCAGATAATCACATAAATCATACAATGCCAACGTCCCAGACGTGGTCTTACATGTAGCCACATATCGATGCCACTGTCCCAAACAGGGTCTTACTCGTAAACACATATCAGAATCACATATCGATGCCATGGTCTTACTTGCACACATATATCGGAATCCTATCTCATGACATATGTAACCTAGCTATCCCTAAGGTTCATACGGGGCTTTCGGACGTCGTAACTCAGTCGAAACGAATGCTTGAACATGATTACCAAGCTTATATATATTCGAAAATTGCATTTATAATATCATATATTTCAATTTAGCATCTATACTTTACATTTAATTATAATTAAGTACGCCTATTTTCTTATAAACTTACCTCGGACAACGAAAAATCAGTACGGATCGACTAGTTGATAGCTTTTGTTTTCCCCCGATCCAAATCTGATTTCTTTGGTTCTTAATCTAAACATATTCAAATTAAGCTCATTCAAACATATTTTCATTCAATTTAGTCCAAAACCACATAAATGGACAAATTACCATTTTACGCCTGACATTTACAATTTTTACAATTTAGTCCCTATTGCTCAAAACACAAAATACACAAAATTTCCCTATACTTGTAACAGCCCGATTTAGACCCTAATCAGAACAGTGGTTTCAAGACCACGAATTTGAGTCAAAAAATATTTAAAAATTATTTTATATGTTTATTTTGTGTGAATTTATATCTGTGAAATTTTCATGATTTAATTTTTTCGTTTGAGTGTCCGATTAAATAAAAGGACTAAATCGCGTAAAATAAAAATTAGGTGGTAATTTGTTTAAGGGCCGAATTATTAGTGGTTTTCTAAGTTGGGGTGTTTATGTTGTAATTACTCCATTTGCATGTTGTTTGGACGATAAGAGCCATGTATATTATGATTTTATTATTATTTCATAAAGGTTAAAATTGTAAATGAAATAATATGTATAATATATCTTATAATAACATAATTAAAAACCATGTTTTATTTTGCTTCACTATTTCCGAACCATAAACAACAAAGAAAAGAAAAAGAAAGCTACGGTTCGGCCTTGTTCAAGCTAGATTAAGGTATGTGTTCAGCTTAGTTTTTGATAATTTTTACGTTTTTGAGATCGTTGCTTCGAGTACTACAAAACTCATGCTTTAATTTTTGATTTTGATGAATATTTTGAGTTGTGCCATTGTTGATAGCTTGTGATTTTTATTGTTTGATGATGAAAAATGAAAGATATGTTTAGACTAACATGTTTTGTATTGGAGTTTTTGATGATTTTGAGTAATTAGGACTAAATTGAAAAAATAATAATTTGAGGGACTAAAATGTGAAATAAATGAAATATATGGACTTTTATGGTAATGGGTAAGATTCGGCCAAATATGAGTACTTTGAAATTTTGCATATTTTGTGTTTTGTGCAATAGGGACTAATTTATAAAAATTATAAATGTTAGGGGTAAAATGGTAATTTTTCTATTTACGTGTTTTTGGACTAAATTGAATGGAAATATGTTTGAATGAGCTTAATTTGAATATGTTTAGATCAAGAACCAAAGAAATCAGATTTGGATCAGAGGAAAACGAAAGTTGTCGACTAGTCGATCCGTACCGATTTTTCGTTGTCCGAGGTAAGTTTATAAGCAAATAGACGTACTTAGTTTTAAATAAATACAAAATATATATGCTGAAATGAAATTTATGATTTTATTTAAGCTATAGCCGAATATGTTAAAGCTTAAATACTATGTTTCTGAATTGCGATTTATGTGTGCGAGTAAGACCATGGCATTGATATGTGATTTCGATACGTGTTTACGAGTAAGACCCTGTCTGGGACAGTGGCATTGAGATGTGATTAGATGTAAGATCACGTTTGGGATGTTGGCATTGAACGACTTGTGTGATTATCCGAGTGTCCTATCCAATTTCGAATGGTTCATCAGGCAAAGGTAAATCGTGATCGAATATGTAATTGAGCTAAAAGGCCAGGTATGGTTAGTTTATTATCTATTGGTAAAAAGGTAAGTGTGAGACTTGAAAGTTGATAAGTTTTATGTGATGCAAAGAATAAATATGTATGAATTGAACAAGTATATTCGGTTTGAACTAATGGTATGAATATTATGGAGTTAATTTTGGATATGTATATATATATGTGATCATATATGTTCGGCCATACAAGTAGTATATGTACATGACATTATAATTGGATTCTTGAGCTTATGTGAATAAGTATATGTGTGTTTGATTGTATAATGATGTTTTAACTTAAAAAGTTGATTGACATTCGGTTAATATGAGTATGAGAGCATTCGGCCAAGGTAGTATTGTGCATGAAAATATAATTATTTATCTCACTTATAAGTTTGGGATTAAGTTTAGTAATGTTAATATTATTAGGTTTAGCTTTAAACGAATCGATTATATCTTCGAATTATTTACTTGCTTTGACTTACTAAGTTCTAATAGCTTACTCTGTGTGTGTTCTTGTTTACTCTGTTTTATAGATTTTGAATCAAGTTACAGCAAAGCTCATCACACTATCTACTGTTTTGGTACCTTTATAAATTAAACTCAAATTATGGCATGTATAGGCTGGTTTCTGTTTGGAAATGTTTGATTTATTTTTGGTTGTGTATAATTTGAGCCATGCGAAAATGGCTAAATTTTCATGTTTGATTTCAGTATGTTTGCTTATGATCTGAGTTCATTTCGGTTTTAATGTTACATGCTATAAAAGAATGATGGTTGTGATAGGTGTTATATATTTCAGAAATAGCATGATAATGGTTGGGTCTTGGAGGTGGTTGATGAAATGATTATGGTTTATATATCTTTCCTTAACATGCTTAGTTGATTCGACTATTGCTATGTATAGATAATATAAATATGAAATTGGTTGTTATGATAATATAAGCATTAAATTTTGAATTGGTATTAAATGTTGTATGGCTAAGTTCGAATGTGGTAAGGGTTTAACGAAATATGTTTTTTCTTATGAATGGTTTACTAAATCGGTTTAATGTTGGAGTGAAATAATTATGTTATGTATATGTGAATAGGTCAAGGATATTAATGTAATGAATTGGGGAAGTAGAAACAAGTTAAATTAGCTTTTTAATTTAGTAGTTATGTTGTGAGTATGATTCAGAAAATGTATTATTATTATTAGGTTGACATATGTATGTTTATAAGTTCATGGTACAAAGGTGGTATTAATTATTTGTGGTTAAAAATAGGTTTATATATCTGATTTACAAATATGATATTTGTGCCATTTTAGTTGAGGCACGCAATTTGGATGTTGGGCATGGTTCATTAGTGTACCTTAATTAACAAAGTTGGAAGTGAACAATTGTCAAAGCTTAGTTATTAAACATATTTATGTTCGGCTAAATGCATGGAAAAATGACCAAATGAATAGTGATTTGAGCAATACTAAACCATAGGAATTATATGAGTTTTAGTGTAATGTATAAATGACTTATTTGATGTTAAATGAAAGTTGTATAATGTATATGTCAGTAATTTAATTACCATTATAAAAATTGATTGTACATGTTATAATGTACAAATGCCGAATATAAGTTGATCAAATTGAGTGACTATGTGTATATAGTTTTGTGGGTTCTATTAATGTATAATTTTGGTATGCTTTTGTACATGGCGTGGCAATGATATGTATAAGTGCATGACTTCTAGATATATATGTATATAATATTCTTTGAACATATGTTTTAGTTATAAAATAAAAATGTGCTTGATTATGTGGCTTGTTAATTAACCGAAATTAATAAGTTTGTATAGGTAAATTTTGGGCAGTCGAATAATTAAAAGATTAATGTGGTTTTTTGTTCGGCTCAAAATAGTACATTATTTGTAAATTTTGTTTTAATTATTTGAATAGTTTAATTAGTTGATTTAATGAGATACCTGTATATATATGAATATGAACTGTGTTAACATGAGAATATTTTAAAATTGTACTTATGTTCTGTAATGCCTCATTACCCTAGTCCGGTGACGGATACTGGTTAGAGGTGTTACAATACTCATGTTTGGCCGAATCTTACCCACTACCATACAACTCCATATATTTCATTTATTTCACATTTTAGTCCTTCAAATTATTATTTTTGCAATTTAGTTCTATTTACTCAAAATCATCAAAAACTCCAATACAAAATATGTTAATCTAAAACATATCTTTCATATTTCATCATCAAACAACAAAAATCACAAGCTATCAACAATGGCATAACTCAAAATATTCATCAAAATAAAAAATTAAAGCTTGGGTCTTGAAGATTACTAAGCAACAATCTCAAAAACGTAGAAATTACAGAAAATCGAACAAAAACGAACCTTGATTGAGCTTGAATATATGCCGAACCTAGCTTAGTTTCTTCCTTTTTCTTTTGTTTATATTCGGCAAGAACAATGAAGAAATAACACATATGTTATCTTTATTTTATGTTTTATTATTTATATTATAACTTAAGTTTAATTTACCTTTTTAACCTTAATGATTTAATGTAAAAACTTTATAACATAAGCCTTATACCGTCCAACTATATTAAAAATGGCACAATTACAATTTTGAGGCTTCAATTTAGAAAGCCACTAACAAGTTAACCCCTTTTAGAAATAACCACTGAATTTTCATTTTACGCGATTAAGTCCTTTTATTTAATCGGACACTCAAACGACAAAATTAAATCACGAAAATTTCACAGATATAAATTCACACAAAATAATCAAAGAAAATAATTTTTAAATATTTTTTTGACTTGAATTCGTGGTCCTGAAACCACTGTTCTGATTAGGGTCTAAATCAGGCTGTTAAGTTGAGTTTGCGTATAATAATTTCAATCGAGTATAAAGATGGCATCGTATGAAGCTTTATATGGTCATAAATGTAGAACTCCATTGTACTATACTGAGCTTAGTGAGAAAAGGATTCACGAGGTTGAATTGATCAGAGAGATTGAAGAGAAGGTGAAAGTAATTTGTGATAGTTTGAAAGCAGCTTCAGATAGACAGAAATCATATGCGGATTTGAAACGTAAAGTTATTGAATTTTAAATCGGCAACAGAGTGTTTTTGAAAGTATCACCCTAGAAGAAAATTTTTCGATTTGATTGCAAAGGAAAGTTGAGTCCGCGATTTATCAGGCCATATGAGATTATCGAGAGGATAGGGCCAGTAGTCGGCTAGCTTTACTGTTAGAACTAGAAAAGATCCATAATGTATTTCATGTATCCATGTTACGACAGTATCGATTAGATCCATTGCACATAATTTCTCCAATAGTGGTTGAGATTCAATCTGGTATGTCGTATAGTGAAGAACCGATTAGAATTATAACACGAGAGATTAAAGTGTTAAGAAACAAAAGCATAGCTCTAGTGAAGGTACTTTGGCAATGTCACGGTATTGAAGAAGCTAGGTGGGAACCCGAGGAAGCTATGAAGAAATAGTATCCTAACCTATTTTCTGGTAAGATTTTCGGGGATGAAAATTCCCAAGGAGGGAGAGTGGTAACAGTCCGTTTTTAGTGGAATCAAAATAGTGGTTTTGGGACTACAAATCTGATGTGAAAATATTTATTTCATTAATATTTTAATGTCTACAGTATGATAGTGTAGTCATATGAAAATTTCGTTAAGAAATTTTACTGTTTGTATGCTTAATTCGATAAAAAGGACTAAATTATAAAAGGTACAAAACTAGAGTTCTATAAGCTAAAGGGATTTTATAGCTATGAAATTAATTGATTGGAGGGTTTATGTTGTAATTAAACCATTGACATGTTGAGTGGACAAATTTGGGCATTTGTTTTGTGATTTTAAAGGTTATATATCAAGGTTAGTTAAGTAAATAAGAAAATAAAAGTAAAATAAAATAAAAAAAAAGGTTGTATTATCTTCAATCTTGAGCATTACCACCAAAAATTGAAGAAAAAGAAAGAAATTAGGGCTTTGAAGCATTCGATCATATCTCCTTATTGCATTTAAGCATTTTTCATCCATTTTTAATGATTTCTATGTTTTTGGAGTCGTTGTAGCTTAATCTAGCTAGCCCAGGGACTAATTTGCAAAACTATTGAGTTGTTTGAATTTTTCTATTGATGTATATGTTAGGATTTTGAATTTTAATGGTAGAAAATGAATGGTTGTTGTTAGATAAACAAGTTCTGTAAAGTGATTTTGGTTGAAAATGTCAAATAGGGATTAAATTGAGAAAAGTGAAATTTATGTGGTGAAATGTGTGGGCTGTTATAAGGTTGTATAAAATTCGGTTAGCATGGGTGTGAATTAAATTGTATGAATTTGCATTTTTTTGAGATAGAGACTAAATTGTAAAGAAGTTAAATGTTTAGGGGCAAAATAGTAATTTTGCCATAACATGAATTTTTGGATTGAATTGAATAGAATGAGACTTAAAGTAGTTAAATTTGATTATATAGACCAAGAAAAGCCACGTTCGGAATTAGATCGAGGTAAAGATAAAGTAATGGATTAATCGGTAGATTTTCTCCAAACTAATTCAAGGTAAGTTTGTATGTTAATAAGCATTAAAGTAATTGTGTATTAAATGCTTTATTATTGCATTCTTGATAAATACAACTTCACGGAAATACTTGACGAAGATTTGTCAAAGCATGAGATCTCGGTTGAACCTTAGGAATAGATAGGATACAAATAACATGTCATTAGGGGTTACCGTGTTTTTGGGTGCTGGTCCCGTACGTTCTACTAGTGGCTGAGCTTTTTGGCATGTGTTGTGATTACTCATCAGCTTGTGTGAGCAGCACTATGTAGCTACGTCTCGACCGTCAGCTTGTGTGAGCAGACCTAGTGATTGCTCGAGAGTGAGCATTTATATGAGATATGAGATAGAAATGATTTTGACCATGTAATTGACAATTAGTATGTGAGATACCCGAGTATCTGATATTATTCCAAATGGTTTAATGGCCACAGTGATATTACGAGAGTATGAGAATTCAATATAAACCATTAACACCCCAAACCCGGCCCAGAAGTTAGACCCGAATCTGGCGTGTCACATTGAAGTGTTTTTCGAAAACCATGTTTTCATTAGAAACCCTTCTTATTTAAAACGTCGTACATTGAAAAATTTTTAATTTTATTTCCAAAATTCTTTTTTTACTTTGCGGAAGCTAATTCTAAAAGTAACCGATTTACGAAAACGTGATGTTTAAAAGTTAAGTTGTGAAAACGTAGTGTTTTGAAAATATTTGTTGTTTTGGAAAACTGTGTCCTACTTCCAACAGATATTAGACATACTAAATAAACTTTCCAAATAAAAAGTTAAGGAAATAAAGAGGCCTTATTACAACCCAAATCAAAAACCAAAGTGCTTAACTAAATAAACGAAATAGAAAAACATGTACAGTTGTGTGGTCGTCTCCGAGTACCTCTACGACACTGATCTACCTAACGCTGGGGATTACCTGCACAGTTAATAAACGGGGTGAGTTTACGAAAACTCAGTGTGTAATCCCCTTACTTAGAGTAACAGTCAATATACAGAAACAAAAATAGAAACAGTCTGGGCCAGAGCCCTTTAACAGTAACAGTACAGTCTAGTTCAGAGCATACATGGGCCAAAGCCTATCATAATATCATTTGGGTCACAACCCATAACAGAATCAATTAGGCCCGGCTCAAACCAATAACAGAACAGAATGTGTGAATACATGGATGCATGCTATCCCATCCCAATAATCCAACCGTTACACATCAACTCTGTCCCCCGGTACATATCATGTGGGGATATAAATATCGACCCACCCATCCGATACACATCAATGGTAGCCCGATTGCAGTACTACCTTCATTACAACAAGAAAGTCTATAATCATATATTAGGCTTAAAAGCCTTGATGCGATATTATAATTGGCACAAAGCCATCGGTAATCAGTATTATGTTTGGTACATAGCCATCAGCGACGGTAATATAATCGGCACACAGCCTTCGGTAAATATGATCCACACAGAGTCATCCATAAGTATATTAGGCACATAGCCACAGGTAAATATGTTTGGCACAAAGCCATAGTTAAGATGGCACAAAGCTATTTTTAGGTTGGCACAAAGCCACAATTAGAATAATTGGCTTTAAGCCATCGGTAGCTGTTTCATGTTAGGCACATAGCCATCAGCGACGGTAATACAGTCAGCACACAGCCTCGGGTAAATATGGTCAACACAGAGTCGTTAATAATCATATATTGGGCTTAAAAGCCACCGGTGGATCCACAATCGTCAAGCAACCATGCGATCCTTAATCAGTGGATCCACGGTCGTCAAGCAACCATGCGATCCTCAATTTCTTCCTCCGTTTCACAATTCCAACCCCATGCAATATGCCGTGTATGTCATGCTCAATCATCACACGTGTATGCAAAATGGCCATGCTCAGTAACAATCATTTAAACATATATTAAAAATATATCAGTTTTACAACCACAGTCAAGTCAGCTAAAACACAATCATACAATCACAGTTAATCAGTCAAATTCATAGTCCAAGTCAGTCATTTACCCACAAGAGCAAAACAATCATTTTACCCTACAAGGGTATTTTAGTAATTTTACACTACAATGGTAATTCGATAATTTCACAAACCGGGGGTATTTTGATAATTTTACAAATTAGGGGTATTTCGGTAATTTTACAAATCAGGGGTATTTCGATAATTTTACAAACTGAGGATATTTTGACAATTTTACAAATCGGGGGTATTTTAATAATTTTACAAATTGGGGGTATTTCGATAATTTTATAAACTGGGGATATTTCGATAATTTTACAAGTTGGAGGTATTTCGGTAATTTTACAAATCGGAGATATTTTGATAATTTTACAAATTGGGGGCATTCTGGTAATTTTACAAATCGGGGGTATTTTAGTAATTTTACAAATTGGGGGTATTTTTGTAATTTTACAAACTAGGGGTATTTCGATAATTTTACAAATCGAGGGTATTTCAATAATTTTATAAACTAAGGGTATTTCGATAATTTAACAAATCGAGGGTATTTTAGTAATTTTATAAATTGAGGGTATTTTAGTAATTTTACAAATCAAGGGTATTTCAATAATTTTACAAATCGAGGGTATTTTGGTAATTTTACAAATTAAGGGTATTTCGATAATTTTACAAATCGGGGGTATTTTGATAATTTTACAAATCGGGGTATTTTTGTAATTTTACAAATTAGGGGTATTTGGTAATTTTGCAAATCAAAGGTATTTCGGTAATTTTATAAACTGAGGGTATTTCGATAATTTTACAAATTAAGGGTATTAACGTCCTAATAAAAAGTCCATCATCGCCTCGAGCGACTTAAATAACCTAAACAAACATAACGGTGCAAATGGGCCTAAGGCCCATTACTCGACCCAAGTGGGCCCATACGCTCGTGTGGCCCATTTAGCCCAAATTTAGTTATGACTTTGTGGCCCAACTACTTCCCACCTAGCAGTTAGATTTACAGAAGCGGGCCCGCGGGCCCATTGGGCCCATCGAGGCCCAAAATAGCCCCAACACACGAGAACGCTCGTGGCGGCCTCTACAGTCTATCGCACATGGTTTGTGAGCTCGATTTACCACACGAATGATCGCACGCTCGTGAGGCCTCAAATGCCAAAGTTTTGGCTTTTCGGCTTTTGCCAACTTCTAACAAAGAAGGGCGTGAATACACACCTGTTAATGAGAACGCGCCGAAGTCCACGATCACCAACCTTGGCACATCCTACATTGAGTCTTCTTCCCAAATCATCTGGTTCGCTCTATTTAAAGCTAGCTTCTCACCAATTCTCATGTTAGCTTTCTGATGTGGGATTACTTTCAACCATTAGAAAAATTCATCATTCTTATGACCACTTCAACCACAGGGTTCCAATCCAACTCCACCTCCTACACAGCTCAAATAGCAAAATAAATACTCCACTGCGCATCCCAAGACTTGAACCTCAGACCTCACAGTTACACAACATGCCACTTTGTCACTCCACCACAGGCTCTTTCTATGTTAAAAACGTCTATAATTAACCTTAAGACATATGTGCCAGCATCCAGATTTACTTAAGAGAAAAACCAAAATGAATTGTAAGAGCCAAGACTTGAACCCAAACACCCTTGCAACCTTAATGACGCTACAACCACTAGTCCACAAGCTTCCTTGTGTCATTTATTTAACACAATAATTTAAAAGGCCATCATCCAAGCATCCAGGGTTTTATTCACTAGACTACAACTCAGGTTTGAACCCAAGATTTCTCCAACACTTCTCAGGGCCATTAACCACCAAAGTAGACATTAAATTGTGTCGTTTCCTTGCACAATTAAATACTTATATACAACCTCCTTACGGACCCATACTCAAGGCCCAATACTTCTAGGCCCAAATTCGGGGTGTTACAAAACCAGTACAGGTATGTATGTGAATCATGCGAGAATTGAATCTATGAGATTTGTGATTTCATGTCTAACTTTGTGGATGAATATGTCTTAAGTTTGTGGACTAAATTAAGTTGCTTTATATTATGTTTATTCTTAAATTGTGATTAAATGGTAAGTTGAGTTTTATGCTATACAAACTTACTAAGCTTAATTGCTTGGTCTATTTACTTTTTCATGTTTTATAGTGATTCAGAAGCTCGCTCATTTTAAAAGTTGTCAGAGATTGCATCACACTATCGAACTCTCATTTTGGTACTTTTGAACTTTATGTATTTTGGTTATATGGCATGTATAGGTCATTTGGCTAATGGAAGCCTATATATTTTGTTATGTAACTAGCCATTTAATGTGGTTTGATTTGGTATATGTTAGTATGCATATATATGTGTGGCTAGCCCCATCTTTTATGAAATATGATTGCCATGGGAATGCTTTGATTGTGTATTAGCAGATTTGCACTTAATAGGTGAACTTGATAAATGGTATGCATTTTATGTTTAGGCAAGATAGTGCATATATGTAATTGACCATTTAGGTAGTTTTTGGAGGTGATTTTGGCATGTTTTTAAAATGATCATTTGAGATACCTAAGAGCTTATGATTGTTTGTAATGAAATTATATGATTTAGACTTAGTTGTGAGTGGTTTGAATGCCTATTGATGATATGGTCATATGCTATTTGGTATGTGTAGGTTGGTACCAAATTGGATGAGAAATAAGGCTTGGAAAATGGGCTATTTTTGTCCACACGGGCAGAGACACAAGAGTGTGTCGTAGACGTGTGTGACACACGACCAGGTAACACAACCGTGTGTCCCCTAATACTTCTTTAGAAATCAAGTCAGTGGCTTCATACGACCTTGCACACGGGAGTGTGGCTTGGCCGTGTGGTGCAAGTCAGTATACTCTTCAGTTTTTGTATGGCTTGGCACACGGGCGTGTGAGTCCATTTCAAATGGTACACGACATAGCACACGGGCGTATGTATGTATGTATGTATGTATGTATGTAAGTATGTATGTATGTATCACATCTAGGACATCCCCGTCTTCTCGGCGATGAGTAGCATAAACCAAAGCTGCTTGTCTCGCCTCAGTAGGGCCTGTATTTCCGCCTGGTGCTCTACGTCCACACCTATTGCCGTTACCACCCCTGGCTGGCCCACGACCCCTTGGCGGCAGCTGACCACCCCTTGGTGGCTGAGTACCATCTTGGCCCAAGACTGGCACTCGACCTAGCATTCGGAGGCCATCCTTGATCCTATGCTCCATAGACCCACAAGCGAAACAAGCTCCCATCCTCTTCCAACACTCGCCCTTATGGTTTCTCCCATAATTAGCACAAGGTGGCACCCCTGGATTAGCAGCAGGGGGCCCTACTCTAACTGGCCCATTATTTTTGGCCCTGGCCCTAACCCTAGGCCTCTGTCCAACACTCGGAGTCTCAGCTCCCTCTTATTCTTACCGCTTTCTTTCTCTCGATTTAAGCGCTCAGTGCGCTTACCTCCTCCGCTATCTTTGCTTTCTCCACCCATTCCGAGAAAACTCGCTCCCTTTGTGGAGCTATCAATACTCTAAGGCTATCTTTAAGTCCATCCTCAAACCTAACGCAACGCTCATATTCTGTTGCCACCATTACTCTTGCATACCTACTAAGGCGTAAAAACTACACTTCATACTCCTCCACCGATTTGTTTCCTTGGGTCAAGTTTAGGAGCTCCTTCCTTCTAGCATCCACATAGCTTGCACCCATATACTTCCCTTGGAATGCAGCTTTGAAAAACTCCCAAGTGACCCGCTCCGGTTGGGTTCCCTCTTTCACTGTCAACCACCACTGGTAGGCTTCTTCCCTAAGTAGTGACACTGCCCCCTTTCAGCTTTTGTTCCGGTGAACAGCCCAGGTCCTCCATTATCCTTTCAGTGGCCTCCAACTAGTATTCTGCCACGTTAGGAGCCACACCAACCACGCCCTTAAAGATTTCAGCCCCATTCGATCGAAGTCGTTCCGGAATGGACCCTCGATTTTCAGTGCCATTATTGGGCCCAACGACCCTTTCTAGAATTCTCAGCATTGCTTGTGACAATGCATCTTCTCCCGTGACCCGATCATACGGTCCATTCCCAGCCACAGGTGAGGCCGAAGCCTCTTCTACTCAAACATCGAGCATATGGCCTGATGCCGACGATTCAGCCCTAACACTTTCGCGGCCTCGGCCACGGCCTCTTGCACCTCTTCTAGCACTCATCGTCGATTCGCGTATTATATGGATCAGAATTTTATGAAGTTTTAGTTAGTTTAATAATTACACCGATGTTTTATGAAAATATTTAAAGAGAAGATTGTTTTCGAAAATCCTCTACAGTTTCAAGTTCCTACGGGCTTCAGTTCCACTCTAACAAAATCATCTAAAGTAGCCCTCTAACTATCTACTGTATCACAATTTAAACATACTTAAGAATAAGAGTACTTACTTGGTTCGACGCCAGAGGCTCGGTGTGCCGCACAACAAGATTTCCCTTTTTCCAAAAACATTGTGATTCAAAATATTTTATTTTTTTAAATCCAAATAATAAGTAGAAAAAGAAACTAAATAATAATAAGGCCCACTTCATAGCCCAAGTTTTGCAACTTGGGCTCTGATACCAATAAATATAACACCCCAAACCCGGCCCGGACGTTATGGCTGAACTTGGCGCATCACATTGAAGTGTTTTAGCAAAAATCATGTTTTCATTTAAAACCCTTCTTAAAATAAAAGAAAGCTTAGTTAACTTATAAAAACTCTTTTTATTTTTCAATCACGAAAACCTATTTTAAAACATATGATTTTATGAAAACCTGTCATTTTAAAATTCTGTTGCGGAAGCGTAGAAAAACATGCTATGATTTAGCAAACCCATATTCAACATTTCGTAATTACAACGCATGAAAATAAAAACCCAAATAATAAAAAAATGGAAGCCTTATTACAATCTGGCCGGAAAAGTACTTAATAAAATAGACACTTGTATGCTTTTAAGAAAAAACACGTCCATGTTGCCTTGCTAGCTTGCCACCCAGAGTCCCTCCAAATATCGAATCTTCTACTGAGCATCACCTAAAAATAAAATAAAAGAGGGGGTGAGTTTTCACAAACTCAGTGTGTACAACCCTCGACTAGCAACAAACATTCAATAAACACTATACATCACATGCAATGCAATCCCATCCCAATAATGCATCTGCTACACACCAGCTCCGTCCCCCGTCACACCATGTGGGGATATAAATATCGATCCACCCATCCGTCACATCTATGGTAGCCCGATTGCGGAACTACCTGCATTTGCACATTGGGCTTAAAAGTTTTCGGTGGATCCATGATTGTCAAGCAACCATGCGATCCTCATATACTTCCCCCGTTCCATGATTCCCAGCCCCTATGCAACCTAAGCAGAATATCATGTGTATGCATGTCACATCTATAAAACTTACATTCAACACCGAGGGGTATTTTGGTCATTTTCGCCCTTAGGGGCATTTCGGTAATTTTTCCTTTATTACGGTTTTCACTTACCTTGGTCCTTTAACAAATCCCGTGAGCTAAGATGAAGAAATACTATGCACCAAGTAGGATTCCAGAGAAGAGGAGGTGAGTCATTAAGACCGCTTAAGTACCAAGCTCTCTCTAGATCCAATCCTAGACATGCATATACTCGTTGCCATACCTTAACCCTTTGACTTGTCCACAGTCACAATTAATTAATTAAGTTTTATGTAGTCATCATATACTAGGCCCAAAACCCCTTTACAAAGCCCAGTCAAATTCACATACCTGCATATGGTCTACTAAGCCTAATCATATTCATATGGCCCATTAAGCCCAAATCAACTATATATAGCCCATTAGGCCCAAATCACATTTTTATGGCCCATTAGGCCCATATCACATTTATATACATGCTCACATGCGAATTTTCCATCACATGGCATCAAATATCAATTTTTCCTATTATAGGCCTAGTAGCCCATCAGGCCCATTAAGCCTATTCTGGCCCGGTTGGCCAATTCACAGCCCAAGCCCATGGAATTGCCCATGGGCCTCAGACAACCTATTGATTTCCTCCTCACGAGTGTTTACGCACTCGCAAGACTACCGTAGCCCAACTTTCAGATTTTCGGCATTTCGACTTTTCTGCTTTTCGGCATTTCGGCTTTTGTCAATTCATTGTATGTGTGCAGTGTATGTACACACCTGGTAAGCAAGCGTGCTGCGATTCCCTTAGTCACCAACCTACAAACGATATCACCCTTCAATTCATCACATGCTTAATACATATCTTTACTAAAACCGAAACCTCACCTTAACCTTACCTTGCGCGATAAATATAACAGCCACTTCTTAAATCACTAACCACGATCAACTCCTAGATATGCACCAATCTTAACTATTAAAACCAGAATAATTGGTGACTCGTATCCACACAAGTCCCCTTACCTTAACTATGACAATTTAGCCACTTTAGCCAATGGAAGATGAATACCTACCAAAATCACAAACACCTAATGAGCAATTTCGACAGAGAGCTAAGATCCGAGATCCGATACTAATTCCCTACCAAAATTGATTATAAAGAGTGAGGAAAGAATAGCGTAATAGATTCTTAGCAAAATCGATTGGGAAAACAACACTTACACTAGATTTGACCGAAGTAGAAGGAGTAGTAATTGCACCAAGGGTATTCGGCCAAAGAGTATTCGACCAAGAAAGTTTCTGCCCTTTGCAATTTTTTATGGAAAAAGAGAGTTATTCAGCTTCAAGGAAAAAGAAAGAAAAGTTGTCAATGAAGTAGAGGAAGAATGGAAATCGGCACAAGAAAAGAAAGAAAGAAGTAAGGCTTTTCAGCTTTTTGGATCTTGAAGAGAAAAGGGTTTCCGGTAACAAGGTGAAAAAATATTTTGACATTAGCCTGGCAACCTTACATTCGGCACCTATTTATAGCCATTATATCCAAATTCCTCATGGCTAAATTCCCCATTCGGCTCCATCACTTTCCCCTTCTCATCTCCTCGTTTTTCTTCCTGATAACTCCCTAATCTGTTTCTTAACTTTTCTCTTCTGAACACTCCCCATGGAGTCCATCTTCACGCCACTTCCACTCTTCTAGAAGGCCAAAATTAAACTTCTAAAAATACTAAGCTAGGATTCGAACCTTAGATCTTCTTGCTAGCCATTAACGCCACCTCCCTACACTCTAAGTGGGGTCACTTAGCCACTCCTCCATTTGGCTTTTTGATGCCCTTTTTCCCTTATATTTATTTAAAAGCCCAATTTCTTGCCAATAATTATACTATAATTCATTCTACCCCTAGATTCAAACTCAACCCTTGACCCAGACCTACCTTCGCGTAATTAACACTTAACCTAAATTGCTAAGCACAAAAAGAAAAATTTGAGATTTCGAGATTTTTGGGGCGTTACATGTAAATTATCAAGTTGGTATTAAGCGTACTTTAATTTTGGGAAATATGAAGAGGCAATGTAAGAGAGATGAGAAATGAGGATAGATAAAATCTTCATTTAGAATAGGATAGGAAGTTTTTACAATATGAATAATTTTCCCTAGAGTCGAATCTCTGGGAGATTCGGGGTGGATTGCTTCTGAGTATTGAACATGGAATAGTACTCCAAATTCCCTCCACCCCTCTGGAATTCCTCCTAGTTGGCTACAAAAAGGTTGTAAATGTCAAAGCCAAGATCAGTGGGGGCATATTGGTGAATACATATGAAGTTTACTTGATTTAAGTTAAGGGAACCCACGATGACTTGTGTGTGTAGGATCAGGTTAGCCCTTAACATAGGCAGAAAATCTTGAATACCTTGCTGAGTGTCAACCTTGAACTTTGCCAACACCTCTTCATTCTCCTCTTAGATGCGCTCCATATTGACAAGGTGTCATTGCTCAAGGGTCTCTAAATAGTGAACCCTCTCCTCTAACTTCATTATACGGGTTTCCAAAGATTGACATTAAGATTCCTATGAGGAGGCAGACTTGGAGAGTTTGGTAGTCCTCTGAACATAAGTTTCATATGACTGTCAAAGTTGGGTAAGAGACTTCTTTCTAGAAAGAAGGGCCTTTTCAGAGTTAGCCTGTTTGCCTTCAGGGTTAGTACAGGCCTCTTAGAGAGCCCAATTCACAAGGTTACTTTTTGCAGATAACATGGCAAGAGAGACTGCCAGCTCAAACAAAAATAGCTTTAAACTGCTAGAAGAATGGGAGGAAGGATAAACAATACCCTTCAGTTCTGGGGACAGTACCCTATCTTGATGATGCTAGATGGTAAAGTGTGAGATATTAGCCCATGTAGATATGAGGTCGCCATGATAAGAAGGTTTGGACTCCACTTGAAAGGGGAGTGTGAATGAGGGTGCTTAGAGGCAAAGTGAAAAGAGTTGAGGAGAAGTAAAGGGACTCGCAACATTGACAGATTCAACAAGAGGATCAGAAAGGTTTGAAGGAAGAAGAAGAGGGCATATTGGGGAGTTGAGTTTTTAGATAGATGGCTTGGGCATGAGGAAAGGAATAATGAGTTCTTCCTCAGGGAAAATGGGTTGTTTACCAAGCCTGTGGTAGGATGACTCTTGGCTGCTACTTTCCCCAGCATTGGAAGACCCCTCTTCGAATCTCAATCTGTTGTGACTACTGTTGTTGACTCAGGCTCTCAAATCTACAAAATCTAGGACTTGTTAGGCACTCTCAAACAAGGCTACCACACCCATGAATTTGAGTTAGGACACAGGTGTCAAGGGAAAATGATGAGAGGAACCTATAAAAGGAACAATGGGTTCAACAATACTTTCAACTAAGTCTCTATCTGCAGATTCGCCTAGGGAACCTAGAGTTGAGGTTAGCCAGCAATGGGGAGGAATATTGCAAATAGAGTAAAAGAAATCAATGGGCTCGCACCATTTTCCAATAAGAGCCCCAGCTAACTCACCCTCAGCCCCAAATGGCCATGCCTGCTCTGCACATTGAACGATTCTAGGGTTCACGCCAAGATGGCGGTCCGAGGCTCGCCAACCATTTGGGCTCCTCCTATCTAAATAGTAGCTAAAGATGTTTCTAATAGTAAAAAGCCTTTTTAACCCTTGAATACACCCCAGATTTAATCTTTCAACTTGTGCCATGGAGAGCTCTGTGTGTAACATCCCGAAATAGGGCCTAGTTGAAACAGTGGTTTCGAGACCATGAATTCCATGAAAAAAATTCATTTTTATTATATTTTTATGGTCAACAATTCTATGGAATTGTTTTGTGAAAATTTCGTCCGAAAATTTTGACGTTTGGGCACTCAATTTAGTCAAAAGGACTAAATCATAAAAAGTGTAAAAGTTGAGTTCTACATGCTAGAGGTGTCCAATTGTTATGAAATTTTAAATTGGAGGTCCTTAAATGGTAATTAGACCATTGTTTAATTTGTTGGACAAAAATGGATATGAAATGGGTGAAATAGAATATTTTTAAGTTAGGGGCATTTTGGTCATTTAGTAATTAAAATGAATTAAAAACAAAATTAAAAGCCAATTTTTGTCCATCTTCAACCCCATGGCCGAAACTTGCATGGAGAAGACATAGCTAGGGTTTTTCAAGCTTCCAAGCTTGATTGTAAGTCCGTTCTAGCCCCGTTTTTAATGATTTCTATGTTTTTGAAATTCTCGTAACAAGATTTACCTATTTCTACCATTTACTTGAGTTATGATGAAGGTCTAGGGTTTGACCCATGTTAGAAATTTTTGCATTTTTATATTTAGTGGTAGATTATGCATGTTTATGGTTGGAGAAACAACTTTTACTAAGTAGTACTAAATTGTAGAAGTTATAAAATTTGTCTTAAAGGTGTGTTTTGATAAGAATTGTAGTTTGCTATAGTTATGAAAATGGTTCGGCTAGGTTTAAAGAGTGAGGAATTTCTCGGTTGGACCTTTGGAATAGAAAAGATACGAATGATCCGTTGTCAGAACACATGTGTAGTACTATGTGTAGGCTACTATGTGTTTAAGATGGTTTTAGGTCACGTGTGTAGTATTAAGTGTAGGCTACTACATGTACTAGATGGTTAGGTCGCATGTGTAGTACTAAGTGCAGGCTACTATGCGTACTCGATAGCTTCGATCATATGTGTGGTACTAAGTGCAGGCCACTATGTGTATCCAATGGTTAAGTCACGTGTGTAGTACTAAGTACAGACTACTATGTGCACCAGATAGCTTCGGTTACAAGGGTGGTAATAAGTGCATGCCATTGCATATCTGTTATTATTCCGATGAGTTCAACGGGAAATTGACTAAGTGAAAATACATGTGATCATGTAATGATTAAGTGTAAATGAATATGACTATGTGGTGAATAAGTGCAGGTATATTTGTGTGAAAATTTATGAGCAATGTGCTCGATAGTTGATCGAACTTTTGGTAAGATGAAATGGAGTAAGTGAGATTATGTAAGACTGAAATTTGTAATAAAATAGTTTTGGACAACAATAGTTGTATGACTTTGAAAAATCACCAAAAATGGTGGAAATCGAATTAGAAGTTGAAAAAGATATGAAATTAAAGCTTAATGAGTATATTTTCACATAAAAGAAATGATGAAAGCAAAATAATTTCATATTTTGTGATATTTGAATTTTTGTGAGATAGGGTCAGAATGATTTTGGAATCCCCTATTTTGACTTGGAAAAATCATTAAAAATTGTACAAATATAATTATGGGTTATAATTTATATGATTAAAATTATTAATGAGTCTATTTTCAAGAGAAATATACAAGAACATTATCTGAATTTTGTACCATGAGATAATTAATTCTTAATGAAGAGAGGTCAGAACTGTTAGACAGCAAAATAGAGGTGACTTTAAAGAATAAACTGTACTTATTGGCTAAACCAAAAATTCTGAAAATTTTAAGATAAAAATATATATGAGTCTAGTTTTGAGAAAATTAGTAAATCTTAATTTGGAGTTATGTAGCTCTGGATATAAATAATTTAGTGACAGTGACTCGAGAAAATAGCTTGACTGGACTTTGAATAAATAGAGAGAATTTGAAAATAGCATGTTAATACATTGCTTATTATTCTTCATGTGAGCTTACTAAGCTTTAAGCTTACTCCCTCCTTTCCATTTCCTTTATTATTGTCAAGTTAGCTCAGGGTTGGTGATCGTCTGAGGCAGTATCACACTATCAAGCCAATACCCTTGGAATATTGATACATATGTTAGAAATATCAAGTGAGTGGCATGTATAGGAACCTAGTTTTATAACATGTGTTATCATAATTTGGCCAAATGTATTGGCCTATATTGAGCTATTGTATATGGCCATGAGGTGTGGCTCATATTGATTATTACTAGTAAATCTAGCTATTCATGTTATGTCTAATAATTATGATGTGAATATGTTTGTTTGCCATGCATGGTTGATAAAATGTTACGTGTGTTGAATGAATGCTTTGTGATCGGTCGAGGTGGTCATGATCATGAGTTAAATGTGTAATACGGTAATAAGATGATAATTCCTTGAACATGGAGGTTAGATGGATAAGTTGGTAAGCATGGTATAATGGTATAAAGTGAGAATAAATAATAATGTTAATTAAATATGAAATTGGTGTGGAATGTCTTAGCCAAGCATATTGTTCTATGTATGTGAAATATCAATACTCTATAAAGACATAACTTGGCTAGAATATGTATTCTTAATGATAAGTTAGAATTAATTAGTAAGATGATAACTATGGTATAAAAGTATAAGTTGTAAGGTATTTGGCAAAGCCAAATGAATAAGGTATGGTATGTCTAGACTTGGTTTAATGTGAGAAAGGGGTAATACATGTATGATGATTTGTAAATGTTATGTTTGTTTCATAATTGAGAATGTTGAATGCCATTGGAATCATGTATGTGTGTGTGCATGTAAGGATGACGAAAAGGTGTGGAAAATAGCCTAAGTCTTGGCCACACGGGCAGAGACGCAACCATGTGTCCTAGCCGTGTGGAGGACATGACCTTTGGCCATGGGCATGTGCCTTGATCGTGTGCCCTTAAATGGTTGTTGACGTCATAAACAGAGAATAACACAGGCTGAGGACACGGGCGTGTGACTCTCCAAAATATGAAAAAAAATTCCTAAGTATTGTAAAACCTTCAGAAGTTTATGGTTTAGTCCAGAACCACCCCTGAAGTTTGTTTTGGGCTTCGTAGACCCAAATAAGGGACTATGTCTATGTGATTGAATGTTTCGAAATATGAATGAAATCTTATGGCCCAATTTTATGAAATTGTGTAGTTTAAGTCCAGTAACGCCTCAAACCCTGTCCCGACATCGGATATGGGTAAAGGGTGTTACACTGTGTCCAAGGGTAGGGATCGACAGCAAGTGGACTTGGTAGGAAGCGAACACTTTATGGGAAATTCAAAACTACGAGAAAGCTTATCTTTCACCAAAATTAATTTATTACAGTTCAAACATAAGTTTGAAACCTATTCCTTAAGGATAGGTTCGCGACGTGGGCGAACACTGAAGTGTACCACCCCAATTGAAGGACCTTGTGTCAGAACCTTCAATTGGTAAAAGTTTTGGAAAATGTCAAGAAAGGGCGGATTGTTACAGTTACTGCAATGCAAGAAGTACACCATTAAAGTGCATCAGGATAGACCAATTAGCTTCCCTGGCGCAACTCCGTACTCTTTGAGTACGACATCAAAAAAAAGTATGTAAAGGGACATGAAAGCCAAGTTTCAACAAGTAGAAAGGTAGAATGAAGCCCTCGTTAGAATCACTTAAGCGTCTTCCTCCCAAAACAATATTGAACTGGTAGGCAAAGTTAGGTATCCAGATACCCCAGGCTACCAAATGATGTACCATCTCTACCGTGGTGGTTAGGCAATTGTATACAGGAGTTTTCACTTAAGTAACTATTTTCTAAGACAGAGGAGCATTTTTGTTCTCAACAATAGTGGTCCTTTGACGACATATTTAACTTCGGGAATAGGTGCCTCTGACCTTTTCTCTCAACACGGGAGTAGTTTCAAACATAGTAGTATAGTATAAGATGAAGAAAATGAATGGTGAAGGATTTCCTGGAAATTGAGAACTGATTACAACGAACAGGTAGCCATATGAAGGGAGAGAGGGATGATAGGAAGGGATGAAGAAAGAAAGCTTAAAGCCCAGAAAGGAACTTGAACGACAGAAGGTTGGAAAGGAGAGGTTAATCCCTCCTCCTGATGCCTTGGATTAAGTAATTAAGTGTTCCGGGGAAGTTGGAATTCCAAGTCTAACAAATTATTCTAGTCCCCGAATGTGATCCTGACAACTATCGACAAGGAGAGGAGTTCTCCTAAATCCCTTATAGATCAAATGTAACACCCCTTACCCGTATTCAACGTCGTAATAGGATACGAGGCATTACCGAACTTACAAAGCGAGCAAACGTACAATTCTGGGTCATAAATTTTCATCCAATTTAAAACCATTTGCATTCAAACATAAAGTCCCTAATTCGAGCCTACGATGCCCAAAACAGGCTTCGGAAGTGGTTCAAGACTAAATCGACAAATTAGGAAATTTTTACAAAATTTAGATAATTTTTGCTATGAACAGGGGTCACACGCCCGTGTGGCTTGGGACACGCTCGTGTAGGCAGGCCGTGTGGTCACAAACGCCCGTCCTTAACCCATGTAACTATCTATTTTACAATGCATGAACAAATTGTTGTCACAGGGCCAAGACACACGTCTTTGTACCAGGCCATGTGGTAAATTATATTTTCATAAAATAAGTGCAAACTTCACACGGTCGGGACACATGCCCGTGCCTAAGGCCGTGTCCCTCACACGGCTGAGACACACGCCCGTGTCTCTACCTGTGTGCTCAATTCTGAGCATTATGTTTCTCAAAATTAAGGTGCAGGGGACACACAGCCAGAACACATGCCTATGGGGTAGACTGCGTGTCACACACGACCTAGACACATGCCCGTGTGGACAAAATAAAGGCTATTTACCAAGCCATTTGTCACCCTTATTTACACCTACACACACATAAGTTCAATGGCATAATCCATGGCATGTTTAAACAACCCAAAACATCCATAATCAAGACTAAATCATACCATTCATTACTAACACTTAACATATTTACTATAGCATAATTTACCAAATCAATTCATACCAAACATTCACAAGTATCAACATGAATACTTTCATCATGAATAATTTTACTTAGATTTCCTAGCGCACCAAAGGACCCGTCTCACCCATTTCACAACAAGTCATTTAACCATAATAAACACATAGCAACCCATTACAAAACACAAAAACAGGAAGGCAATAACACATATGCTTATATAAATGGGCTTACGATCATTTTAGCCAAAATGAGCCAATTACATGGCTAAATACCAAATCACCGTAAACAAATATAAGTCAATACATTTGGCCAAATCAAATGACACATATAACAAAATGACCAAGTCCCTATACATGCTATACTCTCAAAATGTTTTAAATTCATCAGTACCCAAAGGACAGTTTAATAGTGTGATATGACTTTCGACAATCTCTAATCCCGAGCTAGCTTGGTGACACTATAAAACATTGGAAATAAAACGGAGTAAGCTATATAGCTTAGTAAGCTCGTATGAAGAAATAAGCAACCTTACCATACATCATGCAAGTAATATAACATAGGATAACATAATTTACCATAATCTCATGATCATAATTCACTTCCATCACAACTTACCTTGAAATTGTCATTTCACGAATTTATAATCATAAACTTCAAGTACATACCTGTACCATCTCGTAACAAATTTAAACTTATTCTCATCTTTGACATACTCGTGAACCACTTGGAATAATAATGTCAGATACTTGGAAATCTTGCACACTAGTGCCACATATGTAGCCAATGTGTAACACTCCTAACCCGTATCCGTAGCCAGATTAGGGTTACGAGGCATTACCTGACAAAACACAGTTCAACACGTTCATATAATTGATTTCATGATTAAAAATATATCAACTTCTTTTTAAAACTTTTCGATCAAATATCATCCATATATTCATTCATATAAGTAAAATTCTCATATACGGACCACTTAGTCAACTAAAACCAATCATAATTTATTTCTTATAATTCATAAACAATTCATGCTTCAAATTTCAATTACATCATTATCATCAACTTATGCCATTATTCGAATGCTCAACTATTATCTAAGCATATATCATTAGATAACATATAACAAGCATATGTTAAAACAGCTATTTCATTAGTTGAATAGTAACATATTAATTCATAATTTCTGCACTTATGCATATTATAACCGAACGGACTACATATACCTAGCCATTTATTTCATAAACTATTCGGCTAGTACATTAACTTATAAAATTTATGCCCATTACAAATAATATAAAATTTGGTCATTCAAACATATACCTATTCAGTTATATCACATGATTGAATTTTCAATAACATAAAAGAAAATAACTAGCATCATTTCTAGATTAAATATACCTCTCCTTACATTACAAATTTATGCGCATATGACATAATAATCTAAACAATTTTTTAAACATCCATACTAAAGTATATCATGTCTATTTCACATACTATAATTATATATAAACATCACTCTTACAACATCAATTGGGACGTATAAAATCTGAACCTAAATACGAACCATTTAATCATGATATATATATACAAACTTGCCATTACAAACCAAAACTAAAAAGCCAACTCACAAATGATTGTCTCATAAGCATATACGTATTTTAACTAAGTTAAGTCAAATATAATTATGCATTGTATAACCTAATTCTTATCTCACAAAATGATCAAAGCAATTATACACACATACTTAATCAAAATATAATGTACCATAACTAAAACATGCATTCATCATTCACATCATTGCCTAAACCGAATGAACCCATTCTTACCATTTCCCATTACCGAATCCTATACCTAAACATCACAAATTGATAAACCAAATATCAAGCTTACTAAAGTGAGCTAATTTATAAGTCATTCGTGACATACCCATTCAATACATTTAACCAAATTACCCTAATCAAATATACTTGGACTTAAGCTTCATGAGCACATATGCATTATAGCAAAAACACACCCATCAATCAAATCATTACTCAACTAAAACATGTAATCAAGACACCATACATACATACTATGAAACATACTTCCCAAAATAAGCTTATACCATGCCCGATTATACACAAACATTAACCTCATTAACAAGCCATTTTCACATGGCTACATATATATTTACTAATTTCAAAACCAAATATATCAAAACTAGCCTCTACATGCCACATAACCAAATCTCAAAACATTTATTTACCGAAGCAAAAATTGGATAGTTGGATGAGGTCTCCTACGACTTCCAACCCAGGCAAGTCTCCGAAACTCTATAAACATAGGAACAACACACAGAGTAAGCTTTAAAAGCTTAGTAAGCCATAAGCAAATAAATAACTCAATGACAATATCAATTCAATTATCAAACCAATTCATACTATCAAAATCACATTTAATTTCAAACTTACAATTTCATATAATACATATACTTTCATTTTGCCAAATATACATACATCCAATATCAAAATTTCATTCAAACTCAAAGCCATAATATCATTATTTAACCGAATATACATAAACTTATATACATATATTCATGGATCATTTCATAAATATTCTTATTTTATATCCTTAAGGCCGTACATAATCATTTATATATGTTTGCACATAGGTTACAAATATGATATCACTATACATAACCTTTGGCCGAATGTACTATATCTATTATCAAGGTAACATTCGATTTCAAAACCATAGTACCATTATATAATCAAATATATACACACTCATAAACATATATTCTTGAATCAAACTTTAAGATCTCATACTTATACTTATCATGTAGCCAAATATACTTCACAAATACACTTACATTTACATTAGCATCATGTAATAAATTGCATCACATATCAAATAACTAACTTACCTTATTTCGAATAGGTAATAAGCTATTACATACCTGATCACTTTAATTTGTTATACACATTCAATCATAACTTATGGTTGCCCGTTGAACCATTCGGAATTGAATAGGATACTCGAATAATCACACATATCGTACAATACCAACGTCCCAGACGTGGTCTTCCATGCTGTCACATATCGATGCCACTGTCCCAGACAGGGTCTTACACGAAACAAATATGATGCCGATGTCCCAGACATGGTTTTACTCGTAACCATATATATCGATGCCAACGTCCCAGACGTGGTCTTACATGTAATCACATATTGATGCCAACATTCCAAACATGTTCTTACACGTACTCACATATATCGAATCCTATGTCATGACATATGTATCCTAGCTATTCATAAGGTTCGTACGGGGCATTTGGATGTCGTAACTCGGTCGAAACGAATTCATAAACATAGCTCCCAAGCTTATTCACATTCGGCTAACACATATATTTTCACATAATTTAATTTCAGCATATAAACTTGTATATAATTAAAATTAACAATATCTATTTACTTATAAACTTACCTCGGACAACGATAATCGGAACGGGACGACTAATCGACAACTTTGGTTTTCCCCCTATCCAAATTCAATTTCTTTGGTTCTTGATCTAAACATATTCAAATTAAGCCCATTCAAACATAATTTGACTCAATTTAGTCCAAAAACACATAAATGGGCAAATTACTATTTTACCCCTGACATTTTACGCTTTTTACAATTTAGTCCAAATTGCACAAAGCACAAAACATGCAAAATTTGCACACACCATGCTTAGGCCGAATGCTACCCATGTTCATACAAGTCCATACGTTTCATTTATTTCACATTTTGGCCCCTCAATTTACAAATTTCTCAATTTAGTCCTTAATACACATTTTTATCAAAAATCACTTAATTAAACATGAAAATCAAACATCAAAGATTTATTATTCGTCATCAAACAACAATTTCATCACATTATCAACAATGGCATATCTCAAATTCATCATCGATTCCGAAAATTGAAGCATGGGCTAAGTAATATTTGAAGCAACGATCTCAAAAACGTAAAAATTATCAAAAATCGAGTAAAACACATACCTGAATTAAGCTCCCTAGTTGCCAAACTTAAAGGCTTCATCCATGGCTTCTTTTCTATTCAAAAATCGGCCATGAAAAGATGAACACCACTATCTTATTGATTTTATTTATTTATTACTAATTATTATACCAATTACAAAATTAACCTTTGTAATTTAATTATAAAACCATATAACTAATGTCCATTACCATCCATCAACCATAATAGTGGCATAATTCCATTTTAAGGACTTAGCAATTAATAAACCATAACAATTTAGTGCTTTAACAATTAAATTGCCACTTTTATATTTTACGCGATTAAGTCCTTTTTATCAAATCGGCACTCAAACGACAAAATTAAAACACGAAAATTTCACAGATATAAATTCACACATAATAAACACAAAAAATAATTTTAAAATATTTTTTGACTCGAATTCGTGGTCCCGAAACCACTGTTCCGACTAGGGTCTAAACCAGGCTGTTACAACGCTTCTCCCATAGGGATTTTCATCCCCGAAAATCTTACCAAAAAGTAGATTAAAGATTTGCTTCCACATAGTATATTTCAATCTTACATAGGCTACCAATTTCTTATCTATTAAATCTCCCAACTAAGATTCTAATCTGTCTTCTGCTATACATCATATTAAGCCAAAACTGTTTATAACTATACTGAATTACTTTCATTTTCTGTTTTATTTCACTGATGGTATTAATCTCATGAATCATTTACTCACAAAGCTCGATCCTGAACAACAAAATTAGATAATTGCCACATAAAATACCTCATACAATATCACTTTTATACTCACCTGATA
This sequence comes from Gossypium longicalyx, assembly GCA_025698465.1. NCBI lineage: Eukaryota > Viridiplantae > Streptophyta > Magnoliopsida > Malvales > Malvaceae > Gossypium > Gossypium longicalyx. Next base: position 48,061,227 of record CM046995.1, read on the forward strand.
ATTTGTCAAATAGCAACAATCTTTCTCAGTTGCTTTCAAATTTTAAAACATAGGCAAAAATAAATATTTCAAGAATTTTTGAAACAACCTCGTACTCACTACAATTTCTTCTAGAATTACCACAAAAATTTTAAATTTCAATCTGAAACAATGATGACTGGCACTCTGTGCAAACTAACAATCTCTGAAACGAATAACTCAATTGATTTATCAAAAGAGAAATCTATACTTACGGAAAGACTTATTCAGACAGTTAACAATAATTCAGATAACATCTATCTTTTCAATGATAAGAGATTATCCCGATACTAAGTTCATCAAAATATTCTATTTCACTCCTACTCAGATATCAAAACATGCTGAAATAATCCTGAAGACGCTTAATAATTAACTTTACTATGTTGGTAGCTCAGACATTTAAACGCGAGGTTAGAAATATTACGTTTTATACTTATTATCAATACCACTTTCTCATATTATCATGCCTCTTATTACTCCTGTATAAACAGTCTAATTGACACTATGAGCCTTTTGGAACAATGGTTATACAATCTCAGGCTTCTTGGTTTATACACTCTATTTCAAAGCAACAAGCAATCATCAATTTCATATATGAAATTCTGAATCAGAAATCAATTTATGCTGAACCCCTTTTTAACTTATAACTTGGTAACAGCTTTCTAAGTTTCACAAATTCACTTGGTAACACCTATTTGTCGTTTTTATTTAATATCACTTTACAAAAGTCGTTTAACAAACAACAAATATGCATTTTCTACCATCAAACATCAAAATACATACATGTTCAACATGGGTAAAATTTTGAACTTCACCTTTCTTTCAAATTAGTCCTTGAAGTAGCTAAATCAATTTACAACGATCTCAAAAATATAAAAATCGTTAAAAACGGGACAAGAACGGACTTACAATCGAACTTGGAAGTGGCCAAAACCCTAGCTATGTCTTCTCCTTGTAAAATTTGGCCATGGGGGACTAATTTGAAGAAGATGACATCTTTTATTTGTTAAATTTTGTCTTTATTTACCAAATGACTAAAATGCCCTTAATGAAAAACTTCAAAATTTTACCTAACCATGTCCATTTTTGTCCACCCTAGACTATAATGGTTTAATTACCATTTAAGGACCTCTAATTTAAGGATTCATAGCAATTAGACACTTTTAACACAAAGAACTTAAGTTTTGCACCTATTACAATTTAGTCCTTCTAGTCAAATTGGACACTCAATCGATAAAATTTCTTAACGAAATTTTCAGACAATAATTCAATCATACTGTAGACCTTAAATTAATAACAAAATAAATATTTCTACTTTGGATTCATTGTCTCAAAATCAATATTTTGATTTAACCCAAAAACGGGCTGCTACAACTCTCCCCCTCTTTAGGGATTTTCATCCCAAAAAATCTTACCAGAAAAGAGGTTAGGGTATTGTTTTCTTATAGCTTCCTTAGGTTTCCATGTAGCCTTTTCAAACCCATGTCGTTGCCACAAAACTTTCACTAGAGATATGCTTTTATTTCTCAATTGTTTAACTTCCCGAGCTAAAATCTTGATCGATTCTTCACCATAAGTCATATCGGGTCGAATCTCAATCTCTGTTGGTGAAATTATGTGCTAAGGATCTAATCGATAACAGCACAACATCGATACATGAAACACATTATGAATCCTTTCCAATTTCGACAGCAAAGCTAATTGATATGCCACTAGCCCTATTCTTTCAATAATCTCATACCGCCCAATGAACCGCAGACTCAACTTGCCTTTGCGACCAAATCTAAGAATTTTCTTCCACGATGATACTTTCAGAAACACTTTATCACCAACATCAAATTCAATATCCTTTCGTTTCAAATCCGCGTACTATTTCTGTCAATCCAAAGCTGCTTTCAAACTATCACAAATTACTTTCACCTTTTCTTCGGTTTCTCTAACCAAATCAACCCTGTGAATCTGTCTCTCATTAAGCTTGGTCCAGTACAATAGAGTTTGACATTTTCGGCCATACAATGCTTCATATGATGCCATCTTTATACTCAACTGATAACTGTTGTTATAAGCAAATTTCACCAACGTAGTTATTTCTCCCAACTACCTTCGAACTCTAATAGTGAAGCATATCTTCGAGAATTTGAATCACTCTCTCAGACTGACTGTTGGTTTGCGGATGGAACGCAGTACTAAAATTCAACTTTGTACCCAACGCTTCTTGTAATTTCTTCCAAAATCACGACGTAAACCTCGAATATCTATCCGAAATAATAGAAGCAGGCACCCCGTGCAATCTAACAATCTCAGCAATGTACAATTCAACTAGCTTATCAAGTGAATAATCAGTATGTACAGGAATAAAATGAGCCGATTTTGTCAATCTATCAACAACAACCCAAACAACATCTTTCTTTTTTGGAGTCAAAGGTAACCCCGATATGAAATTCATCATAACTCTATCCTATTTCCACTCGGGAATAGTCACAGGCTGAAGTAAACCCGAAGGTACTTGATGTTTGGCCTTTACTTGTTGACAAATCAAACATCTCGATATGAATTCAGATATATTTCGTTTCATACCCGACCACTAATACAATCTCTTCGAATCATTATACATCTTCGTACTTCCTAGATGGACAGATAAACAACCATTATGTACCTCATGAAGAATTTTACGAATCAGCTCAGTATCTCTCGGTACATAATTCCTTCCTGGAACCTCAAACAATCATCGGATCCAATCTGATATTCAGAATCACTAGTCGATTTGCATTGAACTCTCTTAGCTTGTAATTCACTGTCACATATTTGAGCTTCGCAAATTTTCTGAAGAAATACCGGTCTAGCTTTTAACTCGTCTAGAATCGATCCATCATTAGACAAAGTCAGTCACGTATTCATTGCTCTCAAAGCAAACAAAGATTTCCTACTCAAAGCATCGGTGACTATATTCACCTTCCCAAGATGATAATCGATTACCAACTCATAGTCTTTCAACAATTCGAGCCATATCCTTTGTCAAAAATTCAAATCTTTTTAAGTCCTCAAATACTTTAAACTCTTGTGATCACTAAAGATATGACACTTCTCCTTGAATAAATAGTGTTGCCAAATTTTTAAAGCAAACACAATGGCAGCCAATTCCAAGTTGTGCGTCGGATAATTCCTTTCGTGCAATTTCAACTGTCTAGAGGTGTAAGCTATCATTTTGCCCTCTTGCATCAACACACAACCAAGATCATTCAGTAACGTGTCGCTGTAAATCACAAACTCTTTTCCCGACTCAGGTTGCACTAATACCGGTGCCTCAGTCAACAAAGCTTTCAGCTGTTCAAAACTCTTTTAACATTTCTCAGACCACTCGAATTTCACATCTTTTTGTAACAATGTAGTCATAGGTGTAACAATCATCGAAAATCCCTTAACAAAACATCGATAATAACCAGCCAAACCCAAAAATCTTTTAACTTCAGATACATTTCTCGAAGATTTCCTATCGACAACTGCCTAAATCTTACTTGAATCAACCCGTATACCTTCCGCTTAAACAATGTGTCCCAAAAATCTGACTTCTCAGAGCCAAAACTCACTTTTGCTGAATTTAGCAAATAATTTCTTATCTCTCAAAGTCTGCAATACAATTCTTAAATGTTCGGCATGCTCAGACTCATCTCGTGAATAAATCAAAATGTCATCGATAAAAACAACCACATATTTATCTAAATATGGTCGGAGAATTTGATTCATCAAGTCGATAAAAACTGCAAGAGCGTTTCTTAATCCAAATGGTATAACAAGAAATTCATAATGCCCATATCTCGTTCTGGACGCAGTCTTCGGTACATTCGACTCTTTATCTCTCAGCTGATAATAGCTTGATCTCAAGTCTATCTTCAAGAACACTGTTGCCCCTTTCAACTGGTCGAGCAAATCGTCAATTCTCGGTAATGGATACTTGTTCTTTATCATAACCTTATTAAGTTGATGATAATCAATACAAAGTCTCATGGATCCGTCTTTCTTCTTGCAAATAACACTGGTGCACCCCAGGGCGAAAAACTCAGTCTTACAAAACCCTTATCTGTAAACTCTTGCAACTGATATTTCAATTCTTTCAATTCAATTAGAACCATTATATACGAAGCTATCGATATCGGTGAAGTTCCCGATACCAAATCAATAGTAAACTCAATCTCTCTAATCAATGGTAATCCAGGCAACTCCTTTGAGAACACATCCGGATATTCACAAACTATCGGCACAGATTCAATCTTCAATTCAGACACTTTCCTATTCAGTACATACACAAGATAATCTTCACAACCTTTTCTTACATACCTCTAAGCCGACATCGATGAAATTACAATAGGCAACCCACCCGACTCTTCCGATTCAATCCGAAGAATTTCATTATTTTGACATTTCAATTCAATAATCTTTCATCTACAATTCACTACGACATCATGTAGAGCCAACCAATCCATTCCAAGAATTATATCGAACTCATCAAATAGTAAAAGCATTAAGTCGGCTGAAAAATAGTGACCCTGAATCATTAAAGGACAACTCTTACAAACTTTATCAACTAGAACATATTTGCCTAAAGGGTTCGACACTTTAATCACATACTCAGTAGACTCAACAGACAAATTCTTACTAGATACCAAATTCATGCAAATATAAGAATGAGTTGGTCTAGGATCAATCAATGCAACTACATTAGTATCATAGAGAGAAAATATACTAGTGATAACATTAGGGGATGGCGCATCTTCACAAGCGCGAATATCGTAAGTTCTAGCAGGTGCTCTGACCTCTAATCTCGCAGTTAACTTTTTCGTCACACCTTTACTACTGTTCTTACTCCCAATATTTCTCGGTGGCCTTCCTCTAGTGGCATTGTTACTTGGCCTTGCATTCTGAAAATTATCTTTCTCAGCCATTTTAGGGCAATCTCAAATGAAGTGATCTGGGGAGCCACATTTAAAGCAAGCTCGGTTATTCATCCTATATTCACCGGGATGCCGTCTACCATAGTGTTGACAGTCAGATCTATTAGACCTAGTATAACACCCCTAACTCGTATCCGTAGTCAGATTAGGGTTACAAGGCATTACCGATCAAAACACAGTTTCAAACAGTAATATATTATAATTTATGCACAAAGTAATAACATTTATTTTATAAAATTTTCAAACTCAAATACCAACCATCCTCTTATTCCCTATAAGACAAATTCACATATTCAAGGCACATAACCAATCTAAAACAATCATACTTTACTAACAGCATCTCATGTACGAACTATGCTTCAAAACTCAACTATTTCAATTTCATTTATCTATTCAAATTTCGAACCAAACTAACATACATCAATACCATATTTCATTCTTCTCATAATCAATCATATAATCAACAAGAAATCCCTAATAATTTTGCCAAATGCATACGACATCACAAAACATATATATATACATACCATATACCAAAATCTTATACTTATCAAAATGAGCCAAATACCATAACTGAATATACAACCACATATATAACACATTTCGTAATCTAGCATTAAACCAACAACTTGACCTTTAAATATCAAACCACAAACAAACACGTCATAGGCATATGTATTTATTTTACTTATCATTAGCCGAATGTAAATATATATGTCATATATCATAATTTATCTCACAAAATGACCAAAGTAATTTTCATCATTCACAAACCCATTCACAAGGCAATTTATACATCAAAACATAGGTCATTAATAAGCCACACCAAATAGCCAAATTCACATGGCATAGCATAGTCATTACATAGCAAATATGAAAAAAATACCAACATTAACATCTAACCAAATAATTAACCACATTACCATCACTCAAACCAAATTGTAACTATCCACAAATGTAAAATATATAATCAAACATACTTCCCAAAATGAGCTAATTAACAAGGCCGATTATTCACAAACATTAACATCATTATCAAGCCATTTTCACATGGCTATTTATACACAATTCAAAACTAACTGTATCAAAACTAGCCTATACATGCCATATGTCATAAGTACAAGCTTTCAAAGTATCAAAATAGCGATTGATAGTGTGACGATGATCCTTGACGATCCCCAAGCTCGAGCTAGCTTTATATATCTATAAAACAATGAAAGAATTCACAAGGTAAGCTTTGAAAGCTTAGTAAGCCATAAGCAAATAAATCATCACAAGAACATTAATAATTCAATTCAAATAGGCCACATTTAACTAATCTAATACACATATACAATCACTCTTCTCATATAATCCATATTACCACGTTAAGTAACTTCACTTACCTTATTTTTTAATGAACATATAAACTTCATACATACCTAAATCATTTAGCTCAAATTCACATTCGGTCTTCTTTTGACATTTCCCGTTGAACCATTCAGAATCATTAAGGATACTCAGAAACACATATATCACATACAATGCCATATCCTAGATATGGTCTTACATGTTATCACATATCGATGCCTCTATCCTAGACAGGGTCTTACACGTAATCTCATATCGATGCCAATGTCCCAGACATGGTCTTACATGAAATCACACCTTGGAAGTCCTAATGTCATGACATCAGTATCCTATACTATTCCTAAGGTTCATATGGGGCTTTCAACTTCGTAACTTAATCAATTCATGCTCGAAACAAGTCCTCCAATGCTCAATTCAATTCGGCAACATATATAAATATACAATTCAATTCAACAATTTATACATTTAAATTTTAAAAACATTTATTTGCATATGAACTTACCTCGTATGGAAACGAACAGATCAGAACAATTATTCAACAACTTTCGACTTCCCCCGATCCAAATCCGATTTCTTTCTTTCCTGATCTAAATAAACTCAAATTTAACTTATTTAATCACATATTCATTCAATTTCACCCAAAAAACATAAATGGGCATTTTGCACTTTAGCCCCTAACATTTCACATTTTCACAATTTAGTCCCTATTTCAAAACAACACAAGATAAACAAAATTTCATCAAACCCAAGCATGGCCGAATCTTCCCTAGGTCCCTAGGTCCCTATCGATTTCCTCCTTACAAGTGTTCATACACTCGCAAGACTACCGTAGCCAAACTTTCGGCTTTTTGGCATTCTGGCTTTTCGGCATTTCGACTTTTGCTGGTCTCCTTTGTGTGTGCAGTGTATGTACACACCTGGTACTAAGACGTCCTACAATCTCCTTAGCCATGAACTTACAAATGGTGTCACTCAATGATTAATCACACACTTATCAAATACGATCACCAAAAACAAAAAATCTCACATTTGCCTTACCTTGAACGACAAGCCTTAACAGCCCTTCCTTGATTACTAATCACAAGTATTTCTTAAATCTGCATCCATCTTAATCATTAAAACCTAAACAACAGGTGACTCGCAAACATCTTAAGTCACTCTTAAATCATCCATAACCATTCAGCCAACCTTAACCAATAAATGAGGAACACTTACCCAAAACCCCAAAACGCCTAAGGAGTAATTCGGTAGAGATCTGAACTCCGAGATTCGATACTAATCCCTTACCAAAACTGATTTAGAAAAGGTGAGGAAGAGAAGAAACTGATACTAGGAAAACTGATTGAAAGAGCAAAGCATTCACACAAGAATCAGCCAAAGTAGAGGGAGTAGTGGCGGCATAGAAGATTTTGGCCAAAAGATATTCGGCTTAAGAGAAAGTAACTAGGAGCAAGAAAGAAAATAGTTTGATGAGAAAGGAAGGGAAGAAATCAGCACAAAATAAAAGAGAAAGAATAAGGGATTTCAGCTTTTAGATATTTGGAGAGAAAAGTGTTTTCGGTAAAATAGAAAGGAAGAATTCGTCATTAGCATAGAATCCCCAAAATCGGCACCTATATATACTATAGCCGAATTTACTTATCCCCAAATTCCTAATTTCTCTCCACTTCTCTACACCCCTTATCTCCTAACGTTTCTCCCCGATAACTCCTTAATCCCTTCCTTAAATTTCTTCTCTGATCACTCCCTTCAGAGTTCACATCCAATGCCACTACTGGCCATTTATTGAGTAAAAATAAATCCTTCTTTTGAGCAAGGAGGGATTCGAACCCCAAACCTCCTTGCCATGCATGTGGCGCTACTTGCCACTCCAACACAAAGCTCCATGTGTCCAATTCCTCCTCCATTTAGTTAAACACCAACCTACTTGCCATCAAGGTTCTTTTAATTATTAAACTATAATTTCCTTCACCCCAAAGTTCAGACTCAAACCTTAACCAAGGCCTATTATCACATAAATAACACTTGACTAGAAATATTAAGCACACCTTTTATCAAAATCGAAAAAAAAAGTTCAGGATTTTTAGGGCGTTACAACTCTACCCCCTAAAAGAAATTTCGTCCTCAAAATGTTACCTGATTCAAACAGTTGAGGATATTGATGTCGCATCACTTCCTCAAGTTGCCAAGTAGCCTCCTCAGCCTTGTGATTACGTCAAAGCACTTTGAGTAATGGGACGGACTTCCTTCTCAGTACCTTAACATCACGACTAATTATTTGTATGGGCTCTTCCTCGAAAGTTAGGTCTGGCCTAACCACGATATCCTCAACCGACACGACGTGTGAAGGATCTGAGCAATATTGTCTTAGCATGGAAACATGAAACACGTCGTGGATTTGGCTTAGTTCAGAAGGTAATTCCAGCTGATAAGCGACTAGCCCAATCCGCCTCACAACCTGATATGGCCCAATGAACCTTGGATTTAGCTTCCCCTTCTGTCCAAACCTTAATACCTTCTTCCATGGAGAGACCTTAAGAAAAACTAAGTCCCCCATTGCATACTCTATCTCTTGACGCTTTAGGTCAGCATACGACTTCTGCCTATTCGAGGCCTCCTTTAACCACTCCCGAATCAATTTTACCTTACCCTCAGTATCTGTTACTAACTCAGGGCCCAAAATTCTTTGCTCACCCAATTCCGTCCAACATGTTAGAGTTCGACACCTTTGCCCATACAGTGCTTCATACGGAGCCATCCCAATACTTACTTGATATCTATTATTGTACGGAAATTTGGCTAACGGAAAAAAGTCTTCCCAGCTACCTCGAAACTCAATTACACATCCCCTCAACATATCTTGCAAAACTTGGATCACCCTTTCCGACTGCCCATCAGTTTGAGGGTGGAATGCTGTACTGAAGTTCAACCTAGTACCCAACGCCTCGTGCAACTTCTTCCAAAATCGCAAAGTGAAACGTGGGTCCCTATCAAATATTATGGCAACTGGCACTCCATGTGTAACACCCCTTACTCATGTTCGATGCTGGAATAGGGTACGAGGCATTACTAGACTTAATCACTAATCATCGTATAAAAACCGATTCATAATTTCACTCTAATTTAAAACTTTTTCAAACACATTCAAGCTGTCCCTTAAAAAGAGCTTACAAGGCCCATATCATGGTTTAATTCAACCACACACATAGGCAAGCATGCACATTCATAAATTGCATCATTTAATTAATAACATAATTAAGACTATCTACATTAAATGACTTTATACAATAGAGACCTTCAAATAACATAGGTCAGTATTTTAGGCCAATTCCTAGCAACTTAGTAACAATTAAACGAGTCTCCATACATGCCAAATACTTAAAAATACTTTAAAACCTTTATATATCGATCAATAGTTTGATAGTGTGATTTAACCTCCGGCGACCTCCAACTCGAGCTAACATCTGAGACACTATAGGAAAAAGGAAAGGAAGGGAGGAAGCATTATAACTTAGTAAGTAAGTATGTAAATATTAATAAACAATATATTATCATACTTTAAATGAAGTCACAATATGTCCCCGGAATATTACCATCACAAACACACACATACTTTCACTATTACAATCATAAACAGGTTTAAAATAAGCTGTCTAGCAGAGTACCAGCAGCTAAATTATTTATTTCTGGAGCTACAGAACTCCAAATTACAAACCGTTAATTTTTCATGAAACTAGATTCACGTATATTTTTACCATAAAATTTTCAGAATTTTTGGTCTAGCCAATTAGTACAGTTTATTCATTGAAGTTACCCCTGTTTCACTGCTCAACTGTTCTGACCACTCTTCACTACGAATCAATTTTTTCCTCGTACAGAATTAAAAGGATGTTCTCGTTTATTTTATTTGAAACTAGACTCATTAAGGATTTCAATCATATAAATTATATCTCCTAATTATTTTTTTACAATTTTTAATAATTTTTCCAAGTCAGAACAAGGTATCACGTAGTCATTCTGAACCAGTCTCTCAAAAACTTAAATATCTCATAATATAGAATTCCTTTGCTTTCTCTGTTTCTGTTATATGAAGCTAGACTCATTAAGCTTTAATTTGATATCTCATTAAATCTCTGATTAAATTTCTACTATTTTTGGTACATTTTTAGATTCACGTCACTGCAACTATCCATAACAGTTTTATTGTCAATTTTGATCTTCTACACTTCAATTGTATTCATCACTTACCCATAACAATCTTTCCAATTTCCAATCACATATCGAGCATATTGCTCATAAGTTACACACGTATATACTTACACTTATCATCACAAAGTCATACACAATTTCATTTAATCAATTTCCAAGTTGAACGCTTCGGAATAATAACAGATACGCGATGGTATCGCACACAGCCCACCTTTAAAATCGGAGCTCTCTTGTACACAAGTGGCCTTCACTTAGCACCACTCATGTGACCTAGCTCGATTGTACACATAATTTTGGCTCTCTTGTACACATGGTGAACACTTAGTACCACCCATGTGACCTAGCTAGTTTATCTCGTAGCTCTCTTGTCTACATGGTGTCCTTCACCTGGAACCACGCATGCGACCTAGCTACATCATAGTGTCTCGTAGCTCTCTTGTACACATGATGTGCACTTAGCACCATACATGTGACCTAGCTACATACCATCTGTATCATCCAATCTTTCCGAAGGTTCAACCAGGATTTCTCTCTTTCTAATACTTGATTCCATACTTCCAATAGTCAATTATGATTCAAAAATCAGCTACAATACATAAAATATGCTGAAATATAAAAACATAATAAAGATAATGTATTATTTACATACAAACTTACATACTTTCTCATTTCCATGTCGAATTAATATTGAACATTTAAATCATCATAATTATACTTACTTTCAACACCTCGGAAATCATAGTAAATATATCAATTTTACATTGAAACATGCATAAATTAATGCTTATTATACATATGAACTTACCTCGATACTAAAACGGCCATTTTACCAACTTTCTCGATTTTCGATTTTTCTCCCATTCTAGGTTCAAATCTCATTTTTTGGGATCTAAAACAGCATATTTTACTTATTTAATTAATGTACTATTCAAAACAGTCCTTAACTCAAACTTTGGCAAAATTACAATTTTGCCCCTAAACTTTTGCATATTTACACTTTTGCCCCTAGGCTCGGGAATTAAACTTCATCCCTTATTCTTATGTTTCATTACATGCTGATCATTTTTCCCTTCTATGGCAATATCAAATTCTTCCTCTAACACATAGTTATTAACAATAACAACTTTTACCGATTAAGCCGTTTTACTCATTTTTGCTTAAAACCGCTTAGCAAAAGTTGTTTAACATAATTTCAGCCTTCATATTCTACCATAAAACATCAACATAAACACAATTCAACTATGGGTATTTTTCCAAATATGAACCCTAGCTTAAATTATTGCTAGAATAAGCTTAATCAAGTTACCGGGATTCCAAAAACGTAAAGAACTTGAAAAACAGGGCTAGAACGGACTTACTATTGAGCTTGGAAACCTTGAAAACCCTAGCCATGGATTCCCCCATGCTAATTTCGGCCTCCATGAAAAAGATGAGTCAATTTTGGCTTTATTTTCCCTTTTTTATTTCTTTTAATTACCAAATGACTAAAATGCCCTTAAGGTCTTTCTTTACACAATATTTTAATCAATAAATAAACCTTAAAACTTAATCGGAATAAATTTTTTGACTTCGAATTCGTGGTTCTAAAACCATCGTTCTGTTTAGGCCCTAAATCGGGTCACATACAGACAACTTCGCAAATAAGCACTAATAGGCAAATTAAACATGCAATCTATAAAATTTCTTATCAATACTCTAACACATACATCTAATCACTCGCTAAATCATAAAAATTAATTGAAATAAACTTTTCTATCTCAGATTTGTGGTTTTGCAACCACTATTCCATTTAGGCCATATTTCGAGATGTTATATTTCTCCCCCCTTTAGGGATTTTCGTCCCCGAAAATCTTACCGGTAAAAAGATTCAATATCTTTTCTCAAAATTTCTTAAACATCTCCAAACAAATTTTCTTCAAAGTAGTACTTTCAAAATCACCCCACTATCAAATTGAAATCCAATATAACTAAGTTTCAACTCGGTATGACCTCTATATTAATCGAAAACTATTTCCAATTCTCACATTTGCTTTCACCTTTTTTTAACCAAAAACTCGCATTCACTATTATTAATACAGCTCAATCATTATTCTTCTGTCTAATTTTATCATTACTAAATCCACATTATCTCATTCACAATCAATTTTTTTTTTAAAATACAACAATCATATACTTTAAGTATCATACCTGGATGAGTTAATTAACTAAGTCTAATTTTTTCTTTAATCTGTAACATTTCGTAATTCGTAAAATCTTCATATTAACCTAACATCTTTTCTCAAATCGAGTTCATTTATTAAACCATTCTCAAATGCTATCACATTGTCAATTAATCTTATTGGAAGGGGGTGAGGCTGTAACACTTCTAACTTGCCTCTTATATATTCATGCATATAACTTAACACTCATCAATATATATATAATTTGCTTCAAATAACTCAACGTGCATATTCATTTTACACAACCCTCCTATCATCTTATACAAACAAATACACTTATACATGCGTTCATAATTCTCAAATAGAATTACTCATAACATTCATTTAATTTCACAAGTTACACTCATAGCATCACACAATTGCCAATCAATATGAACACTTATCATAATATAAACTTTCCCTTCATCTCATCTTTCATATTCCAAGAGAAATTCTTATTCAGACTCATTCATTATCACATAAACATTATGAACTAGTACTCTTACCTTTTACGAGTTTCATTTCATTTTAATATTATCACAGTTATATAATTCACTTTAGATAGACTTACACACATAATCATATTTTAAAACAAATGCACTCAAACATACATTCCACAAATTTGAGTAAATCTATTTATCACATTCACTTAGTCAAATAAGTTAGACACATAATATCATGTCAATGTCAAACGAACATAGATGAGTTTATAACGAGGAAAACTTTCATTTCTTTTCACTTTTCTATATTTCTCCACTTATGTCTATTTCATTTTACACTTGATCTCACACATATCATCACAAGTCACCAAGATCAATTTAAGTACACCAATATATCCACCAAATTATACGAACTTACTTAACATCTTTTTACACTGTCGATGGTAGCTCGATTGAAAAACACTTCTGTCTCAACAAAACTATTTCATCGGGATCGGGAGGCATCACACTATCACAGGTAGTAATATGGCATGTATAGCTTAACTCTTACACATACTAGGTAAGTTCGAGAACAGACTAAACCATAGCTCTGATACCACTAAATGTAACACCCCTTACCCGTGTTCAACGCCGGAACAGGGTACGAGGCATTACCGGACTTAATCACTAATCATCGTATAAAAACCGATTTATAATTTCACTCTAATTTAAAATTTTTTCAAACACATTCAAGCTGTCCCTGAAAAAGAGCTTACAAGGCCTATATCATGCTTTAATTCAACCACACACATAGGCAAGCATGCACATTCATAAATTGCATCATTTAATTAATAACATAATCAAGACTATCTACATTAAATGACTTTATACAATAGAGACCTTCAAATAACATAGTCTAGTATTTTAGGCCAATTCCTAGCAACTTAGTAACAATTAAACGAGTCTCCATACATGCCAAATACTTAAAAATACTTTAAAACCTTTATATATCGATCAATAGTTTGATAGTGTGATTTAACTTCCGGCGACCTCCAACTCGAGCTAACATCTGAGACACTATAGGAAAAAGGAAAGGAAGGGAGTAAGCATTATAACTTAGTAAGTAAGTATGTAAATATTAATAAACAATATATTATCATACTTTAAATGAAGTCACAATATGCCCCCGGAATATTACCATCACAAACACACACATACTTTCACTATTACAATCATAAACAGGTTTAAAATAAGCTGTCTAGTAGAGTACCAACAGCTAAATTATTTATTTCTGGAGCTACAGAACTTCAACTTACAAACCGTTAATTTTTCATGAAACTAGATTCACGTATATTTTTACCAGAAAATTTTCAGAATTTTTGGTCTAGCCAATTAGTACAGTTTATTCATTGACGTTACCCCTGTTTCACTGCTCAACTGTTCTGACCACTCTTCACTACGAATCAATTTTGTCCTCGTACAGAATTAAAAGAATGTTCTCGTTTATTTTATTTGAAACTAGACTCATTAAGGATTTCAATCGTATAAATTATATCTCCTAATTATTTTTTTACAATTTTTAATAATTTTTCCAAGTCAGAACAGGGTATCACGTAGTCATTCTGAACCAGTCTCTCAAAAACTTAAATATCTCATAATATAGAATTCCTTTGCTTTCTCTGTTTCTGTTATATGAAACTAGACTCATTAAGCTTTAATTTGATATCTCATTCAATCTCTGATTAAATTTCTACTATTTTTGGTACATTTTTAGATTCACGTCACTGCAACTATCCATAACAGTTTTATTGTCAATTTTGATCTTCTACACTTCAATTGTATTCATCACTTACCCATAACAATCTTTCCAATTTCCAATCACATATCGAGCATATTGCTCATAAGTTACACACGTATATACTTACACTTACCATCACAAAGTCATACACAATTTCATTTAATCAATTTCCAAGTTGAACGCTTCGGAATAATAACAGATACGCGATGGTATCGCACACAGCCCACCTTTAAAATCGGAGCTCTCTTGTACACAAGTGGCCTTCACTTAGCACCACTCATGTGACCTAGCTCGATTGTACACATAATTTTGGCTCTCTTGTACGCATGGTGAACACTTAGTACCACCCATGTGACCTAGCTAGTTTATCTCGTAGCTCTCTTGTCTACATGGTGTCCTTCACCTGGAACCACGCATGCGACCTAGCTACATCATAGTGTCTCGTAGCTCTCTTGTACACATGATGTGCACTTAGCACCATACATGTGACCTAGCTACATACCATCTGTATCATCCAATCTTTCTGAAGGTTCAACCAAGATTTCTCTCTCTTTCTAATACTTGATTCCATACTTCCAATAGTCAATTATGATTCAAAAATCAGCTACAATACATAAAATATGCTGAAATATAAAAACATAATAAAGATAATGTATTATTTACATACAAACTTACATACTTTCTCATTTCCATGTCGAATTAATATTGAACATTTAAATCATCATAATTATACTTACTTTCAACACCTCGGAAATCATATTAAATATATCAATTTTACATTGAAACATGCATAAATTAATGCTTATTATACATATGAACTTACCTCGATACTAAAACGACCATTTTACCAACTTTCCCGATTTTCGATTTTTCTCCGATTCTAGGTTCAAATCTCATTTTTCGGGATCTAAAACATCATATTTTACTTATTTAATTAATGTACTATTCAAAACAGTCCTTAACTCAAACTTTGGCAAAATTACAATTTTGCCCCTAAACTTTTGCATATTTACACTTTTGCCCCTAGGCTCGGGAATTAAACTTCATCCCATATTCTTATGTTTTATGACATGCTGATCATTTATCCCTTTGATGGCAACATCAAATTCTCACTCTAACACATAGTTATGAACAATAACAACTTTTACCGATTAAGCTGTTTTACTCATTTTTGCTTAAAACCGCTTAGCAAAAGTTGTTTAACATAATTTCAGCCTTCATATTCTACCACAAAACATCAAAATAAACACATTTCACCTAAGGTTATTTTTCCAAATATGAACCCTAGCTTAAATTATTGCTAGAATAAGCTTAATCAAGTTACCGGGATTCCAAAAACGTAAAGAACTTGAAAAACGGGGCTAGAACGGACTTACGATTGAGTTTGGAATGAAAACCCTAGCCATGGCTTCCCCCATGCTAATTTCGGCCTCCATGAAAAAGATGAGTCAATTTTGGCTTTATTTTCCCTTTTTATTTCTTTTAATTACCAAATGACTAAAATGCCCTTAAGGCATTTCTTTAAAATTTTGTCCTATTCATGCCCATTTTTTGTCCAAATGAAATATAATGGTCTAATTAACATTTAAGGACCTCCTCTTTAAACCCCCATTTCAATCAAGTACTTATGAATTAGAACATATATTTTGTAACTTTTGCAATTTAGTCCTAGAAGTCCAATTAAGCACTTTATCAGTAAAATTACTTAACGATATTTTTACACAATATTTTAATCAATAAATAAACCTTAAAACTTAATCGAAATAAATTTTTCAACTTCGAATTCGTGGTTCTAAAACCATCGTTCCGTTTAGGCCCTAAATCGGGTTGTTACAGCAACTTCTGCAAATAAGCCCTAATAGGCAAATTAAACATGCAATCTATAAAATTTCTTCTCAATACTCTAACACATGTATCTAATCACTCGGTAAATCATAAAAATTAATCGAAATAAATTTTCTATCTCAGATTTATGGTTTTGCAACCACTATTCCATTTAGGCCTTATTTCGAGATGTTACACCATGCAATCTTACAATTCTGCCACATACAACCTAGCCAGCTTATGTAACGAGTAATCGGTGCGGACCGATACAAAATGGGCAGACTTTGTTAACTGATCCACTATAACCCATATCGAGTCTTTCTTAATAGACGCCAAGGGTAGCCCACTAACAAAGTCCATAGTGATCCTTTCCCACTTCCAAAGTGGAATCTTTACTGGCTGAAGCAATTCTGAAGGCAACTGATGTTCCGCCTTCACCTTTTGACAGATCAAGCATTTACTTACAAACTCCATAACCTCGCGCTTAAGTCTAGGCCACCAATAAAACTTACGCAAATTCTGATACATCTTGTTTTCGCCAGGATGCATAGCATAGAGACTGCTATGCGCTTCCCGTAGAATAGACTGCCTTAGATCATCGTCCTTTGGTATACACATCCTTCCACGGAAACACAATTTATCCCAAAGTCTGATGTCTCCCCATTTTCTACTTGTTTAAAACGAGCAACCACCCAAAGTCTTGTCCACCAAATACTTACTCTTTATCTGCTCGACCCACACTGGATTTACTTGAAGCTCAGCCAACAAGCTACCATCATCCAACAAGCTTAAACGGGCGAGCATAGCCCTCAAGTCTGACTTAACCCTACGACTCAACGCGTCGGCTACCACATTTGCTTTTCCAGGGTGGTATTCAATCGTACAATCATAATCCTTCAATAATTCCACCCACCTATGCTGCCTAAGGTTTAGTTTCTTCTGGGTAAGGAGGTATTTCAAACTCTTATGGTCTGAATAAATTATGCACCTCTCTCCGTATAAGTAATGCCTCCATATTTTTAGCATGAAAAGCACCGCAGCTAGTTCCAAGTCATGGGTTGGGTAATTCACCTCGTGAATCTAACATTGGCGTGACGCATACGCAACCACCTTTCCTTCCTGCATCAATACATAGCCCAAGCCCACATACGACGCGTCACTATAAACCGTAAACTCCTTCCCACGCTCTGGCTGAATCAACACAGGGGCCTCAGTTAAAACCTTCTTAAGCTTTCTAAAACTCTCTTGTTGCTTGTTCGTCCACTCAAACGGTACCCTCTTCCTCAACAACTTAGTTAAAGGTGCAGCAATTAATGAAAAGCCCTCAACAAACCGCTTATAGTACCTTGCCCATCATAGAAAACTTCAGATTTTCGACGCTGACTTAGGTGTTTTTCAGTCTAACACTGCTTCAATTTTTTGAGAATCCACCTTAATCCCTTCAGCTAACACCACATGTCTTAGAAAAGTAACCCCCCTTAGCCAAAATTCGCACTTACTGAATTTGGCATACAACTGCTTCTCCCTCAAAATCTGTAACACAATCCTTAAGTGTGCATCATGCTCATCCTCATTTCTTAAGTACACTAAGATGTCATCTATAAAAATCACCACGAACCGATCCAAGTAGGGTTGGAAGACCCGATTCATGAGATCCATGAAAGTGATAGGTGCGTTCATCAGCCCGAATGGCATCACCAAGAACTCGTAATGCCCATAATGAGTTCTGAAAGTTGTCTTATAAACATCTACCTCTTTAACCCTCAAATGGTGACACCCCGAATGCATATCAATCTTCGAGAAAGTGGAAGCTCCCCTAAACTGATCAAAAAGATCATCGATTCTCGACAAATGGTACTTGTTTTTAATAGTTAACTTGTTCAACTGCCAGTAATCGATGCACATTCGCAACGTCCCATCTTTCTTCTTTACGAATAACACCGGTGCGCCCCACAGAGACACACTTGGTCGGATGAATCCAAGATCCAACAAGTCTTGAATCTGTTCTTTAAGTTCTACCAACTTCTTTGGTGCCATCCGATAAGGGGCGATGGACACCAGAGCCATACCAGGTAACAACTCGATTCCAAATTCTACTTCTTTGTTGGGTGGCAATCCTGGCAGCTCCTTAGAAAAAACATTAGGAAATTCCCTAACTGTTCTCAACTCCTTAACAGTAGGGCTCTTAGCCTCTGTATCGCTAATATAAGCCCAATGGGCTTTGCATCCCTTTCGTACCAACTTCTCAGCCCTTAATGCTGAAATCACATTCAATAGATAATTCTGGCATTCACCAATCACCACCACCTCCTTATCCTCCGCTACTCTTAACACTATTCGCTCTGCAGCGTAATCCAAGGTTGCTCAGTGTTTCACCAGCCAATCCATACCCAAGATTAAATCAAACTCACTAAACAGCAGTTCCATCAAATCCGCTAAAAAGGTAACTCTTTGGACTACTAAGGGTACCTCCCTAAACAACTTATTCACTCCTACTGACTGACCTAACGAACTTATCACAGTAATCTCATTCGCAGTAATTTCAAACATATCACCCAAAGGTTCAGTCATATTGCATGCAACATATGAATGTGTCGATCCAATATCAATCAATGCAGTGTATGGTAACTCATGTATAAAAAACATACCTGTTATCACATCTGGGGCATGCCCGTCTTCTCAGCGACGAGTAGCGAAAACCAAAGCTGGCTACCTCGCCTCAGCATGGCCTGCATTTTCGCCTGGTGCTCTACGTCTACGTCCAATGCCATTACTGCCCCTGGCCTACTTATGGCCCTTGGCAGCAGCTGACTCCCCTTTGGTGGCTGAACACCACCTCGGCCCATGACTGGAACCTAACCTAGCCTTCAAGGGGAACTCTTGATCCTATGCTCCATAGATCCACAAGCTAGACAAGCTCTTGTCCTTTTCCAACACTCGCCAACATGACCTTTCCCACAATCAGCACAAGGTGGCACCCCTAGATTAATAGCAGGGGGCCCTGCTCTAACTGGCCCATTAACTCTGGCCCTAGCCCTAGGCCTCAGTCTAACGCAAGAAGTCTCAGCCTTCCTTTTAATCTTACCCCCTTCTTTTTCTCGATTTAGGTGCTCAGCGCACTTCACCTCCTCTGCTATCTTTGCTTTTTCTACCAACTCCGAGAAAACTCGCTCCCTTAGTGGAGCTATCAACACTCTAAGGCTATCCCTAAGACCATCCTCAAACCTAACGCAGCGCTCATAGTCTGTTGCCACCATAACTTTTGCATACCTACTAAGGCGTAGAAATTTCGCCTCATACTCTGCCACAGATTTGTTTCCATGGGTCAAGTTCAGGAACTCCTTCCTTCTAGCATCCACATAACTCGCACCCACATACTTCCCTTGAAATGCAGTTTTGAAGAACTCTCAAGTGACCTGCTTAGGTTGGGTGCCCACTTTCACTGTCAACCACCATTGGTAAGCTTCTTCCCTAAGCAGTGACACTGCCCCTTTCAACTTTTGTTCAATTGAATAGTGCAAGTCCTCCATTACCCTTTCAGTGGCCTCCATACATTATTCAGCCATGTTAAGAGCCACACCAGCCACACCCTTAAAGATCTCAACCCCATTTGATCGAAGTCACTCCAGCATTGACCCCTAATTTCCCGTGCCATTATTGGGCCCTGCGACCCTTTCCAAAATCCTCAGCATTGCCTGCGACAATGCATCCTCCTCCGTGGCCCAACCATACAGTCCAGTCTCAGCCACGGGTGAGGCTGGAGCCTTTCCTACTCAAACATTGGGCATATGGCCTGATGCCGACGATTCAGCCCTAACACTTTCGTGGCCTCGGCCACGGCCTCTTGCACCTCTTCTAGCGCTCATTGTTGATTCACGTATTATCTGGTTTAGAAATTTTACGAAGTTTTAGTTAGTTCTAGTAATTAAGCTGATGTTTTATGAAAGTATTAAAAAGAAAGTCATTTTTGTAAATCCTCTACAATTTCAAGGTCTTACGGGCTTCAGTTTCACTCCAACTAAAAGCCTCAGTGTAATCATCTAAAGTATCTCACTAACTATCTATACTATATCAAATTAAAAAATCTTAATAATAAAAGAACTTACTTGGTTCGACGTCGGAGACTCGGTGTGCCGCACAGCAAGATTTTTTTTCCAAAACATTGTGATCAAAATTTTTTTTAAAACAAACCCTAATAATAAGGCCCACTTCACATCTCGAGTTTTGCAACTTAGCTCTAATACCACTAAATTGAACACCCCAAACCCAGCCCGGACATTATGGCCAAATCCAGCGTGTCACATTGGAGTGTTTTATTCGAAAACCTTGTTTTCATTGAAAACCCTTCAAGAGAAAGTTAAGTAACATTCAGTCTGTATTTAGTTTCCAAAGCGTAGTAATGGCAATGAAATAATATCTAGCAAAAAGGCCTTATTACAATCCGAACGACAATAAGTTTAAATACTGAAAATTATAGGCTTAAGAAAACAAGTCCAAGTCGTCTTACTAGCTGGCCACCTTGGAGTCCCTCCAACCGTCGCACCACCTACTGAGGATCACTTGAGAAAAATAAAAGAGGGGGTGATTTTCCGAAAACTCAATGTGTACAACCCTCAAAGAGTATTAAGCAATCATCAATCACCATAATATCATACATACAATGTTGTGCAACCCACCCCAATAATCCAACCGATACACATCAACTCCGTTCCCTGGTACACATCATGTGAGGATATAAATATCGACCCACCCATCCAATACACATCAATGGTAGCCCGGTTGTGGTACTACCTTCATTGCAGCAAAGCTGCTAATCATATATTGGGCTTAAAAAGCCATTGGTGGATCCACGGTCGTCAAGTAACCATGCGATCCTCATATACTTCCTCCGTTCCATAATTCCCAACCCATATGCAACCTAAACAGAATATCATATGAATGCAACAGGTATACATGTAACATCCATAGGTCTTACATTCAACATAAATGAGTATTTTAGTCATTTTTTGCCTTTAGGGGCATTTTGATAATTTCTTTTTTATTATGGGTTTATTACTTACCTTGGCCCGTTAACAAGTCCTCGTTGGCTAAAGTGAACATATACTATGCACTAGGTAGGATTCCAGAGAAGAGGAGGTGAGTCAATAAGAGTGCTTAAGTACCAAGCTCTCCCTAGATCCAATCCTAGACATGCATATACCCATTACCACACCTTAACCTTAAGACTTGCCAACGGTCACAATTAATTAATTATTTAAGTTTTATGTCTGATTGAGTAGTTACCAAAAACTAGGTCCACAACCCCTTACTAAACACTAACATATCCACACTTATTCACTTGGCCCCTTTAGGCCTAATCACATTCATATGGCTCATCGGCCCCAATCACATTCATATGTCCCATCAGGCCCAATCACATTCATAGTCATGCAATCATATAATTTTTAGTTACTATCAAATTACCAATTTTGCCTATTATAGGCCCTATAGCCCATCAGCCCATTTAACCCATTCTGGCCCGATTGGCCAAAACACGGCCCAAGTCCATGGAATCGCTCATGGGCCTCTGATAACCTATTGGTTTCCCCCTTAGGAGTGTTCGCACACTTGCAAGACTACCATAGCCAAACTTTCAAATTTTCGGCATTTCGACTTTTGCTGGTCTCTTGTGTGTGTGTAGTGTATGTACACACCTGGTACTAAGACTGTAACGCCCCAAAAATCCTGAAATCCTAAACTTTCTTTGTTTTCAGTTTTGATAAAAATTGTGTTTTATATTCCTATTCAAGTGATAGTTATAGTAGGTCTTAATTAGGGTTTGAGTTCGAATCTAAGGGTAAAATAAATTATAGTTTAATTATTAAAGGAACCCTGATGGCAAGTGGTTGGGCTTTTAAATAATTATAGGGGAAAATAGCATCAAAAAGCCTTGTGGATGAGTGGCTAAGTGATGCCACTTAGGGTGTAGGGAGGTGGCATTAGTGGCTAGCAAGGAGATCCAAGGTTCGAATCCTAGCTTAGTAATTTTTAGAGTTTAAATTTGGCCTTCTAGAAGGTTAGAAGTGGCATGAAAATGGACTTCAAGAGAAGTGTTCAGAAGAGAAATTTGAGGAAAGGATCAAGGGGTTATCAGGGAGAAAAACGAGGAGATGAGAAGTGAGGAGCAAGTGGAGCTGAAATTGGAACTTGGGCTTGAGGAATTCGGCCATAGGGGTTATATATAGGTGTAGAATGCAAGGGTATGAGGCTAATGCCAAATTTCTCCTCACCTTGTTGCCAAAAACCCTCTTCCCTAAAAGTCGAAAACCCTTTTGTTTTTCTTTCTTTTCTTTTTGCCAATTTCTATTCTTCTTTATACAGTTTTTTTTGTTTCACTTAGCTGATTTCTTCTTCTACTCTTCTTCTTTAATCTGTGCCAAATAAACTTTATTCACCATACTAAGTTTGAAAGCCAAGAAGCCGATTCCCCTAAGGGCCGAATACTCTTTGACCGAATCTAGTGTAAGTGTTGCTCTTCCAATCAGTTTTCTTTGCTAAGTATCGATTATTATCCCTCACTCTTTCTAATCAAATTTGGTAGGGAGTTAGTATCGGATCTCGGATCATAACTTATTGCCAAATTGCTCCTTAGGTGTTTGCGGTTTTTGGTAAGTATTCCTCTCCTATTAGCTAAGGTGGCCGAATGTTCATAATTAAGGTAAGGGGACTTGTGTTGGATATGAGTCATCTATTATTCTGGTTTTAATAGTTAAGATTGGTGCAGATCTAGGAGTTGATCGTGGTTAGTGATTTAAAAAGGGGGCTGATCGCGCAAGGTAAGGTTAAAGTGAGGTTTCGATTTTAGTAAGGATATGTATTAAGCATGTGGTTAATTAAAGGGTGATATCATTTGTAGATTGGTGACTAAGGGAATCGCAGCACGCTTGCTTACCAGGTGTGTACATACACTGCACACACAATAAATCGGCAAAAGCTAAAATGCCGAAAAGCCAAAAAGTCGAAATGCCAAAAAGCCAAAAGTTTGGCTACGGTAGTCTTACGAGTGCACAAACACTCGTAAGAGGGAGACCGATAGGTTTCCTGAGGCCCACGGACGATTCTGTGGACTTGGGTTGTGATTTGGCCATATGGGCTAAATTGGCCCAATGGGCTGTTGGGCCCATAATAGGTAAAACTGAATATTGATGCTATGTGATAGGAATTTGTATGTGAGCATGAATATGAATGTGACTGGGCCTAACGGGCCATATAAATGTTATTTGGGCCTAATGGGCCATATACAACTGATTTGGGCCTAATGGGCCATATGAATATGATTGGGCCTAGTGGGCCATATATAGGTATGCGAATTTGTCTGGACTCTGTAAGGGGTTTTGGGCCTAGTATACGATAACTACATAAAACTTAATTAATATATTGCAACCATGGACAAGTCAAAGGGTTAAGGTGTGACAACGGGTATATGCATGTCTAGGATTGGATCTAGGGAGAGCTTGGTACTTAAGCGGTCTTAATGACTCACCTCCTCTTCTCTGGAATCCTACCTGGTGCATAGTATTCATTCATTTTAGCTCGTGGGATTTGTTAACGGGCCAAGGTAAGTGAAGACAATAATTAAAAGGAAAATTATCGAAATTCCCCTAAGGGCAAAAATGACCAAAATACCCCCTAGATGTAAAATGTAAGTTTTATGGATGTGACATGCATACATATGATAACCTGATTAGGTTGCATATGGGTAGAAATTATGGAACGGAGGAAGTATATGAGGATCGCATGGTTGCTTGACAATCTTGGGTCCACCGACGACTTTTAAAGCCCAATAAGTAAATGAAGGTAGTTCCGCAATCGGGCTACCATTGATGTGTAGGTTGGGTGGGTCGATATTTATATCCTTACATGGTGTGACGGGGGACGGAGCTGGTGTGTAACGGATGGATCATTGGGATGGGATTGCATTGCATGTTTGATGTATGATGGTTTTTGAATGCTTGTTTGTTTTTCGTTGAGGGTAGTACACACTAAGTTTGCAAAAACTCACCCCCTCTTTTATTTTATCTTCAGGTGATGCTCAGTAGAAGGTTCGATGTTTGGATGGACTCTGGGTGGCCAGCTAGCAAGATAATTTGGACTTGTTTTTTTTTTAAATAAAGCATATAAGTTTTTATTTTATTAAGTATGTTTCAGACCAGATTGTAACAAGGTTTTCATTATGTCGTTATTACTTGAATTATTACTATTATTTTCATTGTAATTACGAAAAGTTGAACATGGGTTTCCTAATTTATAGTATGTTTCTACGTTTCCGCAGCTAATTTTTTTTAATGATAAGTTTTCTTAAATCAAATGTTTTAAACCAAGCTTTCGCAACTGAAAGATGTGTCTTTTTAAGTTAATTAAGGTTTCTTTTATTTTAAGAAGGGTTCTCAATGAAAACACAGTTTTCACTAAAACACTTCACTGTAACATGTCGGATTTGGCCACAATGTCTGGGTCGGGTTCGGGGTGTTACAAAGACGTGTTGCGATCTCCTTAGCTAAGAACCTAAAAATGATGTCACTCAACGATTAATCACACACTTATCAAATACAATCACCAAAAATAAAAAATCTCACCTTTGCCTTAGCTTGAATGACAAGCCTTAATAGCCCTTCCTTGATTACTAATCACGAGTATTTCTTAAATCTATATCCATCTTAATCATTAAAACCTAAACAACAAGTGACTCACAAACATCTTAAGTCACTCTTAAATCATCCATGACCATTCGGCCAACCTTAACCAATAAATGAGAAACACTTACCCAAAACCCCAAAACGACTAAGGAGCGATTCGACAAAGATCTGAACTTCGAGATTTGATACTAATCCCATACCAAAACTGATTTAGAAAAGGCAAGGAAGAGAAGAAACCGGTACTAGGAAAACTGACTGAAAGAGCAAAGCACTTACACAAGAATCAGCCGAAGTAGAGGAAGTAGTGGCGGCACAGAGGATTTTGGCCAAAAGATATTCGGCTTAAGAGAAAGTAACTAGGAGCAAGAAAGAAAAGAGTTTGATGAGAAGGGAAAGGAAGAAGTTGGTATAAAAGAAAAGAGAAAGAATAAGGGATTTTGGCTTTTAGATATTTGGAGAGAAAAGTGTTTTCGGTAAAATAGAAAGGAAGAATTCGACATTAGTGTAGAATCCCCAAAATCGGCACCTATATATACTATAGCCGAATTTACCTATCCCCAAATTTTCAATTCAGCTCCACTTCTCTACACCTCTCATCTCCTAACTTTTCTCCCCGATAACTCATTAATCTCTTCCTTAAATTTCTCCTCTGATCACTCCCTTCAGAGTTCACATCCAACGCCACTACTAGCCATTTATTGAGCAAAAATAAATCCTTCTTTTGAGCAAGGAGGGATTCAAACCCCAAATGCATGTGACGCTACTTGCCACTCCAACACAAAGCTCCTTGTGTCTAATTCCTCTCCATTTATTTAAACACCAACCTACTTGCCATCATGGTTCTTTTAATTATTAAACTATAATTTCCTTCACCCCAAAGTTTGAACTCAAACCTTAACCAAGGCCTATTATCACATAAATAACACTTGACTAGGAATATTAAGCACATCTTTTATCAAAACCGAAAAAAGAAAGTTTGGGATTTTTGGAGCATTACAAAATTAGAGGTCATTAGTGTGCAAATAGACCAATAAAAATTAGTGGCTGAACATGGAGACAAAGAAATTGAAAAGTCAAAGTTTGATGGGCATTAGGTGACTTATTTAGTAATAAATAAAACAAAAAGGAAAAAGGATGTCATCTTTTCATCTTTCTTCTTCATCCACCGAAAATGGCAGCAAACATGGGGGTTTTGAGAGCCCAAACTTTCAGCGACTTAGTTCTCTTGCAAGTAAGTGTTTTTGAAGGTCTTTCTTGATAATTTTTGTATCTTTGTGACCCTTGTAGCTTAAGCTAACTAATTAAGGGGCTAGTTTACAAAATGGTTGAGAGTCTAGGGTTCTACCATATGGATACTCATGTTGTATGTTGAATTTTTATGAAAGAAAATGAATCTTGGTTGTTTAATTAACAACTTTTGTGAAAGGATTTTTCATGAAACCACCTAAAATGTACCTTTTTGTAAAGGTTATAAAATAGGTGATAAATGTGTGCAATAATTGAAATTGAGAGTTTCTATAAGCTTAAATCAGTTTTGGCTAGGCTTGGTTAATGAGGAAATTCGATGAAAATTATTTTATAGGCCTAGGGGCAAAATTGTAATTTTGTGAAAGCTTAGGGGAAAAACTGTAAATTTGTCAAAGTATGTTTTATGGGCAGCTAGTAATGATTATAAAAATGCGGCTAAGCTTGGGTTGTGTTTAATTTTATGAATTTGCACTTTTATGTGATAGAGACTAAATTGCAAGAATGTGAAACATTAGGGGCAAAAATGTAAAGTTGTTCTAATGTGAATTTTTGGACTAAATTGCATAAATTGATGACTAAATAAGTAAAATTTTTTATTATATAGATGGGGAGATGAGATCTGGACAGAGAACGAGGGAAAACAAAGTATTGGGTTAGTCGACTTAATTTGTTGTTTTAGTGAACGACGTAAGTTCATATGGTTAGTTGATAGTGATCAACTATTAAATTAGAAATGATATAATGTATTATTATTACGTACAATTTTTATTGAATCATGATAATATGAGATTGAATTGAAAGATCAATCTAAGAAAAATGCAGGGCCGAGTACAATCGAACTAAGACTCGTAATGTATTGACGGAAAAGACCATGGTTGGACCATGGCGATATGAGAGCCAGTGTAAGACCATGTCTGGGACATGGCATTGGCCTCGATATGTGTCAGTGTAAGACCATGTCTGGGACATGGCATCGACACCAGTATATGCGAGCAAGTGTAAGACCATGTCTGGGACATGACATCAGCCTCAATATGCGAGCCAGTGTAAGACCATGTTTGGAGCATGGCATCGACATTGTTATGTGAGCCAATGTAAAACCATGTCTGGGACATGGCATCAGCCTCAATATGCGAGCCAATGTAAGACCATGTTTGGAACATGGCACCGGCATTGTTATATATGTTAGTGTAAGACCATGTATGGGACCTGGCATCGGCACCGATGTGTAAGAGCTAGTGTAAGACCATGTCCGGGACATGGCATCAGCATTTTACCCTTTTGTATGAGGCTTATCGGGTATCTTTTAGTATTCCAACTTCTTCAATGGGTGATTTAAAGATAGTGTCATGATTGAGAAAAGTTATGATTATGTTGCAAGTGGTACAGGTATGTGTGCAAAACTCATGAGAAATAATTTCGGTTTATGATGCACCTTTGGTAAGGATGCAAATAAGTAAGTCATGCCCATGAGAATGATTTTATGATGACCTTGTGATTATGGGTCTATGCTTATGATGTATAAATATGTATTTTTACCATGATGGTTGAAATGATTTGTAAAGGTGCTATAAACTTAGTTATCATTATTTTACACTAAAATAGTTTTGGATAGCAGCCGTAGTACGGCTTTGAAAATCCACTAAAAATTGTGGAAATTGAGTTAGAAGTTGAATAAAATATGAAATTAAATCTTATCAAGTCTAGTTTCACATAGATGAAATCATCTAAGCAAAAGAATTTAATGTTATGAGATATTTGGATTTCTATGAGATAGGGTTAGAGTGATTTTGGGTCCCCTTGTCTTAACTTTGGAAAATAATTAAAAATTGTATGAAAATAATTATGGGATAGACTTTATATGAATAAATCCTAATGAGTATATTTTCAAGAGAAATAGCCAGGAACATTATCTGAATCCCGTACTGTGAGATAATTAATTTTTAGTAAAGAAAGGTCGAAGCTGTCAAACAGCAAAATAGGGGTAACTTTTAAGAATAAACTGTACTTATTGAATAATCCATAAATTCTGAAAATTTAATGGTAGAAAGATATATGAGTCTAGTTTCAAATTATTTTAACGGGATCTTAATTTAGAATTCTGTTGCTCAAGATATTAATAATTTAGTGACTATGACTCGCGTAGACAGCTTGGCTAGAATATGAATAAATAGTGGAATTATGTGCAATTATGATTGTGTTACCTTGAGAACGTGTTGTACGAATATGGAAAAAACATGTTAATAAATCTCTTATTATTTTCATATGGATTTACTAAGCTATATAGCTTACCCCTTCCTTTTTTCTCATTTTATAGGGTCACTAAGCTAGCTCGGGTTGGAGATCGTCGGAGATTCTATCACACTATCCATCTATTGAAGGGTATAAATAATTTCAAGCACTTTAAGTGTATGGCATGTATGGGCACTTAGTCAATTGGGTATGTGTCATTTGATTTGGCCAAATGTATTGGCTCATAATGGGAATATGATTCATTTTGTATATGGCTATGTGATGTGGCTCATATTGGTTATTGGGTTGTAAACCTATTCATATATGCATGCATGTGTTAAAGGTTTCATATGGTGTGGTCAAGTGTGTTTAGTATGGATAAATTACGAATGTGCCCTTGATTACTTGATGATTTTAAAGTGACTAAATTGGCTTATGGATAGACCTTAGCATAAGTATGAAGTGTAAGAATGTGTTAACGATAACCATGGCATGAAGTTTATAAGTTTAAACTAGGTAAAGTACGGTGCCTTTTGCATGAATAAATTGATATGAAATTGCCACAAAAAGTGCCATTGAAGTTATGTTTAAGTAAGTGCTAACGAGGGTGCCAAATGGCTTGGTAAATAGCCATTTTTTAGGCCACACAGGCAGAGACACAGCTGTGTGTCTCATCCGTGTGGAGGACAAGGTCTAGCACACGGGTGTGTGACTTGGCCGTGTGACTCTATTTGTAACGCCCTAAAAATCCTGAAATAAAAAATCCTGAAATCTTGAATTTTTCTTTTTGCGCTTAGCAATTCCAGTTAAGTGTTAATTATACGATTGTAGGTCTTGGTCAAGGTTTGAGTTTGAATCAAGGGGTAGAAGAAATTATAGTTTAATTACTAAAAGAATCAGGGCTGACAAGTAGGTGGGCTTTTGAATAAATGAAGAAACAATTGGACACAAAAAGAGCCAGTGGTGGAGTGGCTAAGTGACGCCACATAAAGTGTAGTGAGGTGGCGTTAGTAGCTAGCAAGGGGGTCCAAGGTTCGAATCCTAGCTTAGTATTTTTTTAGAGTTTAATTTTGGCCTTCTAGAAGGATGGAAGTGGCATGAAGATGGACTCCAAGGGGAGTGTTCAGAAGAGAAAATTAAGGAAAGGATCAAGCGATTATCAGGGAGAAAAATAAAGAGATGAGAAGTGAGGAGTAAGTGGAGTCGAATTGGGAACTTGGGCTTGAATAATTCGGCTATAGGGCTATAAATAGGTGCCGAAAGGGAGGGTTGAAAAGCTAATGATGAATTTCCCTTCACTTTGTGCCAGAAACCCTTTTCTCTAAAACGCTGAAAACCCTTTTTTCTTTTCTTTCTTTGTGCCGAATTCTTATCCCTCCTCTACTCGATATTTTCTTTGCTTTAGCTGATTCTTCTTCCTCTATTCTTTGGTGCTGAGTAATCAATTGTTGCCATTCAAATCTCTAAGAGTCGAATACCCTTGGTGCTGCCACTAGTCTTTCCACCCAGTCGATTCTAGTGTAAGTGTTCTCTCTCCCAATCGATTTTTAATAAGTATCGAGTATTCGGTCCCTCACTTCTTTCTAATTTTGGTAGGGAATTACTGTCAGATCTCGGTTTTGGATTCCTGCCAATTTGCTCTTCAGATCTGAGAGATATACGTGATTAGTGACCAAAGTAGAAGCTAGTAAAGGCTTAGCGTTCAGGTAAGGTTAAGGTGAGATTTCGTCTTTTGGTAAAGTATTCGATAAGTATGTGAGATTAATCTTTGAGTGATATCAACTGTAGGTTTGGGCTACAGAAATCACAGCACACTTACTTACCAGGTGTGTACATACACTGCACACACACAAAAGCCGAAAAGTAGAAAAGTCGAAATGCCGAAATGCCGAAAGTTTGGCTACGGTAGTCTTGCGACTGCGCAAACACTCGTAAGGGGGAAATGGATAGGTTGCCTGAGGCCCACGGGCAATTCCATGGACTTGGGTTGTGATTTGGCCATATGGGCCGAAATGGGCTAAATGAGCCCGATAGGCTGTTGGGCCCACAATAGGCAAAAACTGAATATTGATGCTTTGTGATAGGAATTTGTATGTGAGCATGAATATGAATGTGATTGGGCCTAACGGGCCATATAAATGTGATTTGAGCCTAATGGGGCATACACAGGTAATTTGGGCCTAATGGGCCATATGAATATGATTGGGCTTAATGGGCCAGATACAGGTATGTGAAATTGTTTGGGCTTTGTAAGGGGTTTTGGGCCTAGTATATGATATCCACATAAGACTTAATTAATATATTACTACCATGGATAAGTCAAAGGGTTAAGGTGTGGCAACGGGTATATGCATGTCTAGGATTGGATCTAGGGAGAGCTTGGTACTTAAGCGGTCTTAATGACCCACCTCCTCTTCTCTGGAATCCTACTTGGTGCATAGTATTCATTCATCTTAGCTCACAGGATTTGTTAATGGGCCAAGTAAGTGAAAACCATAATAAAGGGAAAATTACTGAAATGCCTCTAAGGGAAAAATGACCAAAATACCCCTAGGTGTTGAATGTAAGTTTTATGGATGTGACATGCATACATATGATATTCTGCTTAGGTTGCATATGGGTTGGGAATTATGGAACAGAGGAAGTATATGAGGATCGCATGGTTGCTTGACAATTGTGGATCCACCGACGGCTTTTAAAGCCCAATATGTAAATGAAGGTAGTTCCGCAACTAGGCTACCATGGTGTGTGGGTTGGGTGGATTGATATTTATATCCCCACATGGTGTGACGGGGGACGGAGCCGGTGTGTAGCGGATGGATAATTGGATGGGATTCCATTGCATGAATGATGATTTTTTTGAATGCTTGTTTTCTTCGAGGGTTGTACACACTGAGTTTGCAAAAACTCACCACCACTTTTATTTTATGTTTAGGTGATGCTCAGTAGAAGGTTCGATGTTTGGAGGGACTCTAGGTGGCCAGCTAGCAAGATGTTTTGGACTTAGTTTTTTTTTTAAAGCATTTAAGTTTTTACTTCTTTTTAAGTATGTTCAAGACTAGATTGTAATAAGGTTTTCATTGTGTTATTATTACTTGAATTATTATTATTTTCAATGTAATTGCGAGAAGTTGAACATGGATTTCTTAAATTATAGTATGTTTTCTACATTTCCGCAACTAAGTTTTTTTTTTAATTAGATGTTTCAAACAAGGCCTTCGTAACTGAAGGTGTTCTTTTTAGTTAATTAGGGTTTCTTTTATTTTAAGAAGGGTTTCCAATGAAAACACGGTTTTCACTAAAACACTTCAATATGACACACCAGATTCGGCCATAGCGTCTAGGCCGGGTTTGGGGTGTTACACGATTTCATTACTAACGTGATTAACAGAGAGTTACACGGGCTGAGAATACGGGCATGTCCCAGGCCACATGGGCGTGTGTGACCACATGGCCTAACCCACACGGACGTGTGACTCTCCAAACATGGAAAATTTCCTAAGTGTTGTAAAAGGTTAATAAGTTCTCGATTTAGTCCCGAACCACCCCCGATATATGTTTTGGGCCTCGTGAGCCCATATAAGGGACATTATGAACATGAATGAACGTTTTTATTTTGAATGAAATTTTATGACCTAATTTTACATGTATGTGTACGTTTTAGTCCGGTAATGCCTCGTACCCTGTCCCGGCCTCGAACTCAGACAAGGGGTGTTACAGAATGAGTATACAAATCCTTCGACTTCTTTGATGGAGATTGAAATGACTTGTTTATCGATATTTGTCTTGAGTCTCTAGCCTCAAATTCAGCCTTTCTCTTTTCTTTGCTCAACTCTTCGGCTTTGCAAGCTCGACCGACTAGCACGACAAATTCCTTCAACTCTAAAATCCCAACTAACAATCTGATATCCTCATTCAGCCCATCTTCAAATCTCTTGCACATGATAGCCTTGGTAGAAACACATTCCCAAGCATACTTACTGAGCCTAACAAACTCTCACTCGTATTTAGTCACAAACATACGGCCTTGTTTCAGCTCTAGGAACTCTTTGCGTTTCTGATCAATGAACCGCTGACTGATATATTTCTTTCCAAACTCATCTTGAAAGAATTCTCATGTAACTCTTTCCCTCTGTACCACGGATACAAGAGTATTCCACCACTGATATGCTATGTCTCTCAAAAGTGATATAGCACATTTCAAGCACTCATCTGGTGTGTAAAAAAGCTCATCAAATATCCAGATCGAGTTCTCAAGCCCAAACTCTGCTCTCTCAGGATCATCATCAATATTAGCTCTAAATTCTTCGGCCCCTTGCTTTCAAATCTTATCAATTAGAGGCTTGTTCAGTCTTACCAATTCCACACCTTGGGGAGCTACGAGAACCGGTTGGGGGTTAGGTAGGGGTGGAGGATGTTGGGAAAACGGATTTGTTCGAACAAACTTGGCAAACCACTTATTCATCCTTTGAAAGAAAGCTTCTCTAGCCTCTCCTTCTTGACTAACCATTACTGGTCTACTTTTCGATGGCGTTGTCCCTTCGGTGGGAGCCAGCGCATTACTTTCAACATCATCACCTACCCCTCGATTGGGATCCATTTTCCATATGAAATCACAATTTAAATTGTCAGGAGTCATCACACTATCACAAATTAAATATGGCATGTATAGCTAGACTCTTACACACTCTACGTTAGTTTGAGAATCGACTAAACCATAGCTCTAATACCACTAAATGTAACACCCTTTACCCGTATTCAACGTCGAAACAGGATACGAGGGATTACCGAACTTACAAAGCGAGCAAACATACAATTCCGGGTCATAAATTTTCATCCAATTTAAAACCATTTGAATTCGAACATAAAGTCCCTAATACGAGCCTACGAGGCCCAAAACATGCTTCGAAAGTGGTTTGGGACTAAACTGACAACTCGAGAAATTTTTACAAAACTTAGAAAAAAATTTCTATGAATAAGGGTCACACTCGTGTGGCTTGGGACACGCCCGTGTGGAAAGGCTGTGTGGTCACACACACCCGTGTCCTTAACCCGTGTAACTCTCTGCTTTCCAATGCATGAACAAATTTATGTCACACGGCCAAGTCACACGCCCATGTGCAAGGCTGTGTGGTAAATTATATTTTCATAAAATAGGTGCAGACTTCACACGGTTGGGACACATACCCGTGCTTGAGGCCATGTCCCTCTCACGGCTGAGACAAACACCTGTGTCTCTGCTCGTGTGCTCAATTCTGAGCATTCTATTTTTGAAAATTAAGGTGCAGGGGACACATGGCCAGAACACATGCCCATGGGGCAGACCGTGAGTCACACATGGCCAAGACACACGCCTGTGTGTCTAACTATGTGGACAAAATAAAGGCTATTTACCAAGCCATTTGTCACCCTCATTTACACCTATACACACACAAGTTCCATGGCATAACCCATGGCATGTTTAAACAACCCAAAACATCCATAATCAAGACTAAATCATCTTATTCGTTACCAACACTTAACATATTTACTATAACATAATTTACCAAATCAATTCATACCAAACTCATATTCACAAGAATCAACATGAATACTTTCATCATGCATAATTCTACTTAGATTTCCTAGCACACCAAAGGACCCATCTCATCCATTTCACAACAAGTCATTTAACCATCATAAAAACATAGCAACCCATTACAAAACACAAAAATAAGAAGGCATTAACACATATGCTTATATAAATGGGCTTACAATCATTTTAGCCAAAATGAGCCAATTACATGGCTAAATACCGAATCATCGTAAACAAATTTAAGTCAATACAATTGGCCAAATCAAATGACCCGTATAACAAAATGACCAAGTCCGTATACATGCCATACTCTCAAAATGTTTTAAAATCATCGGTACCCAAAGGACAGTTTGATAGTGTGATGCAACTCTTGACAATCTCCAATCCCGAGATACCTTGGTGACACTATAAAATATTAAAAATAAAACGGCGTAAGTTATATAGCTTAGTAAGCTCGTATGAAGAAATAAGCAACCTTACCATACATTAATCATGCAAGTAATATAACAAAGGATAACATAATTTACCGTATTCTCATGATCATAATTCAATTCCATCACAACTTACCTTGAAATCGTCATTTCATGAATTTATAATCATAAGCTTCGAGTACATACCTATACCATATCTTAACAAATTTACAGTTATTCTAATCTTTGACATACTCGTAAACCACTCGAAATAATAATTTCGAATACTTGGGAATCTTGCACACTAAGTGCCACATATGTAGCCAATGCTACCTCAATCTCATATCGCATAATTGCTCGCTCTCAAGCTAATCAACGGGCCTGCTCACACAAGCTGTCAGTCAAGACGTAACTACTCGTGCTGCTCACACAAGTTGTCCAGTAACCGCAACATGTGTTGGTATAC
Source organism: Gossypium longicalyx (assembly GCA_025698465.1). Classification (NCBI taxonomy): domain Eukaryota; kingdom Viridiplantae; phylum Streptophyta; class Magnoliopsida; order Malvales; family Malvaceae; genus Gossypium; species Gossypium longicalyx. Next base: position 48,096,598 of record CM046995.1, read on the forward strand.
TCAACCACCGGTAAGACGTACAAGACCAGCACTCAGATCACATAATTACATAACACATGGTAACCCTAGTGACATGTCACTTGTATCCTAATCTATTCCTAAGGTTCAAACAGGATTTCTTGCTTATCGAACCATCATCGAACTTGTCCGTAAAGTTAAACTCATCCACACAATCAATCATATAGTTCATTCAATATTAAAACATTTAAATACAATTATATTAAAGCTTATTTAACATACGAACTTACCTCGGTTACAAAAACGGCTATTAGTTTGATTTAGTCCAAAACCTTGTTCTTTCCCCAGTCTAAACTCGAACTTTGTTTTTCTTGATCTATAATATCAAATTTAACTTATTTAATCATCACATTATTCAATTCAGCCCAAAAACACACTATGGAAAAAAATTACATTTTTGCCCCTAACCTTTTGACATTTTTTTAATTTAGTCCCTAGGCTCATAAAATGAATTTCTTTCAATTTCCTCATAGCCCAAGCCTAGCCAAACCTTTTTCATGCTCATGACAGCCCACATTTTTCATTTATTCACATTTTTGTACTCATTTTATAGACTTTTACAAATAAGTCCCTATTTGTCATTTTTACCTAGAATCACTTTACAAAAGTCATTTAACAAAAAACAAACATGCATTTTCTACCATCAAACATCAAAATACATACATGTTCAACATGGGTAAAATTTTAAAATTCACCTTTCTTTCGAATTAGTCCTTGAAATAGATAAATCAAGTTACAACGATCTCAAAAATATAAAAATTGTTAAAAACGAGACAAGAACAGACTTACAATCGAGCTTGAAAGTGGCCAAAACCCTAGCTATGTCTTCTCCTTCTAAAATTTAGCCATGGAGGACTAATTTGAAGATGATGACATCTTTTATTTGTTAAATTTTGTCTTTATTTACCAAATGACTAAAATGCCCTTAATGAAAAACTTTAAAATTTCACCTAACCATGTCTATTTTTGTCCACCCTAGACTATAATGGTCTAATTACCATTTAAAGACCTATAATTTCAGGATTCATAGCAATTAGACACTTTTAACATAGAGAACTTGAGTTTTTCACCTATTGCAATTTAGTCCTTCTAGTCAAATTGGACAATCAATCGATAAAATTTCTTAACTAAATTTTCACACAATCATTCGATCATACTGTAGACCTTAAATTAATAACAAAATAAATATTTATACTTCAGATTTGTGGTCCCAAAATCACTATTCTGATTTGAACAAAAAATGTGTTGTTACATCAAATGAAGGAAAATTCAACGAAAGAAAGAAGTCGTATTGTATCTGTCCGTTAAGGTATATTTTCATGGGAAACATCCAGTACTAGGATTAAGCCAAAGGCCTTCCAGGGAAAATATTTATTTCGCCTTAAGACTTAATTCCACTATGAATGGTGAATGGGCAGACCTACTACTCTAGTGGAACATGTACAAAGAAACATGTTGGGATAGTGAGTAGTACATAGGTAATAGGGATATGTGTAGCAATGACCATCTTGACTACATGAAATAAGTACAATCGGAGTCCACTTCTAAATGCAAAGACAAAGGGAAATTTCGGGGGCAAAATTTTTTTAAGGGTGGGGTAGTTGCAACACCCGAACATCACTATTTAGACCAAAACTAAGGAAATTATGAATAAATTGAGAGGATTAGTGAATCACAGGACCCGACCGAGTAAATTAGCAATTTTAGTTGCTACAATTCAAATAGGTGTATCTCAACCCTGGTTTGGTTAGCATATAACTAGTAGGTTTCAAAGTAGGAGACATGCAATAGTCTGTGGGGATCGTGCTGAGGGAGTATATATATAGGTGTAAGGGGAACGAAATTCCTCTTAATTATGCTTGCTAAACCTTTTTCTCTAAGCATCGTCTTCTTCAGTCACCCTGAAGAAAAAGAGGACATAGTTGAAGAAAGTCCTGCATGGTGTATGTTGGGTCGTTAGGACTTCCCGTGGCGTAATGAAAAAATTATTCCGAGATCCAAATAAGGAATCCATGCATGAGGAATGAATCAGGAAGAAATTTTTTGAAAAATATACCTTTCGTACTCTAAAAAATAGGAAGGAACCACTGCACTTTTAATCCCCTCCGCACGCTATCGATCCAAAGCTGCAACAACCTCGTCCCAACCTCTATGTAGTCCACCCTATTGCGACCGAACAAAAACTCTCAATGAACGTTTTAGAGAGTTTTTTTTGAAAAGAAATGCAGCTACTAGACCTAGGTTCTTTTTCTTTTTTGTGGTTAATATTGGTTAACACTCTTCTACACCCTAGGGTTTTATTTTATGATTCTTTTCCTTTTTTTTAATATTCCCTAAAAAAATGGAATCCCCTTTTTGGGGCCAAAATATATATGAGAATACAGTGTAATATTAATTTCCATATATATTTTATGTTTGATCAAAATTAATTATTATAATACATTATTTTAATAATTTCGGTAAACAAATCATAATTACTAATTTATATGAACCAAATTCATATATTTGTTTTAATTATGTTCTTTATTCTTGTACAATGAATTTGTACATATATATAGTGTTTATTATGTAACTTTCAAATTAAATTAATTCAATAATTAACATAATTCTCGTGACAGTTAAATTTAATACCAACTGTGTTTAGGTTCTATTCGTTTCAACCATAGGGTGTGACCCTGTAGGCTCTTGTAACATTGGTAGTAATACTAGAACACTTCTAACGTTACAAGCAATGAGTGGCATCTAGCAATTCATCATCACTACCTAAGTTACAAGAAGTCGTGGTTCAACATAACATTTTTGTGGTAAATTTTCATGTATTATATCCTTTTGTCCTTTATATCTCGATTAGACACAAGACATGGAACACTCACACTTGCAAAGTTCAATCTCATGTTTCTTGATACCCGAAGTAGACTACAATAAACAAATAAGTGTAATATCTCATATTAACTTATTTGAGCGTGGTCATGCATTTCTAGTCTCAGTTCATCAAGTGGCCTAATATATTGCTCCCATTATGTAAGAGGGACAAATCCTATCTTGATCAATCATATCCCACTACATAGATTGTGGCATACCCAACATTATTATAGTACAACCTGTTATAGTAGATGTTTGACTATATCAAAATATACGACTCACTATGTTGGGATAATGATGATCTCAAGTCTATGGATCGTATACATAGTTATCACTATGAGTAATGTTGTGACTATTATATAATAATCCAAGAAACATACTAATGATGAGTCAGTCCAATATGTTATTCTCTAGCATATACTCATGTATTAATTTTGACATCCTTATGTCAATGATAACACTTTGTCATCAATCAACTACATGTTAGTCTTAATGTATTATTGTTGTCCAAGCCCACAATAATACTCGATTAAGGACCTTTTAAGAATAATCATATTATTCTCAAGACATTATTATAAAATAGTTTATTTATATACACAAAAAAGAAACTTAAATACTAATGGAAATGCCTTATATTAATAAAATAAGGTAAAATGATTATGTTATTACAATCATCTCATGATTGGTCTTTAGGCATACTCTAACACTACACCCATCGTGCAAATTTGAGTCTAGAAGTAGAAAGATTGGGATTTGGTAAGTTTCCTTAACCCTCTGAACTTGTAGATTGAAGAAAAGAAGTAGAGTAAGAAAACTCAAAAGTTTTGGGTAATTGTGGGATCTGGGTCTTAAGGGTTGAACACCTTTAGATTAAACTATACACGGTTATAATGCTTAGCTGCCAGGATGAAGGAAGCACTGACATTCAAGAAAGCTGAGCTAAAGAGGCATGAAAACAATGTGACTTTCTGCACTCTAACCCTAAAATTCTAATTATGTTCGAAGTCTGCATGAGTCTATGAGTATCCTCCTTTCTAGTTCAGTAGGCATAATCCATGATATTTTATATAAAAAAATGCATGAGATGCATGTGTATGGTGGTAGTGTGAAAAGGGGATTAACATCGAGCTAGACAAAGTTAGGAATGGAAAAAGGGGTGACTCTGTTAGATAACTCCATATGGTCTTACTGAGTACAAACCGTGATGTGCAAAACCTCGAGCCTTGTGGAGGGGATACTACGGTGTTCGAGCATCAAAGTGTAGGACAAGGAATGGAGGAATGGATTGAATGTGACGAGTAGAGTGAATAAAAGATCATAGCTAGGCCATGGCACCGATTGAAGGTTATACACTTAAAATGAGTAAGACCATAGTTGAAAGATGCTATGGCATCATGATGGAAATGAGTAAGATCATAACTAAAAGATGCTATGGCATCATGCTAAAACACGCCAGAATGGCTAAATAGGACTAAGACCATGGCTAAAAGATGTTATGGTATCCTTTGAAAGTCTGCTAGGACACTAAACACGGGGAAGTCCATTGGGACACTAAACATGGGGAAGTCCGTCGAGACACTAAACACGGGGACGTTCGTCAGGACACTGAACATGGGGAAATCCGTAGAGACACTGAGCATGGGGAAGTCTACTGGGATACTAAACATAGGGAAGTCTATCGGGACACTAAACAGGACGAAGTCCACAGGACACTAGACATGGGGAAGTCTGCCAAGACACTAAACACATGAAGTCTACTGAGATACTAAATGAGGGGAAGTCCATCAGGACACTAAACATAGGGATTCTGCCATTGATTAAAGACATAGGGTTTATAATTGGAAAGCCCTCTGTTTACAGAGAATGTCAAGGGGAAAACGGAGTTCGCAGGAAACTTGAGTGATAAATCTTATAAAGAATTGAGTTGGTGCGACCAAGGCATATATAGACTACCAGAATAATGAGGGAAGCCAAGGTTATGTCTCAACCTAGATAGGGTGGAAAAAAAGGAAACTCCCTTGGAAAAAAGGGTATTCCTAATATGTGCATATATTAGTCTACTAGGAAAGCTGTAGATTCCATGCCAAGTAAACAGGTGTGGCCAAGTACGCATTAGTACACACTTGTGTACATATCATGGAAAAAAGGTCAATCGAAGGGTTTAATAAGAAAAATTAGGTCCTTTTAAGAGGAAGTGAATGCCAAGGCCAGATGACCAGCAAAGTCCACCCAAAGATAAAGGATAGCATAGGATAAATCTAGTCAAGATAGGACCATTGATTTCATTAAGCTTCCAAGACCGGAGTTGTATGCATTAAGAAGCCTTCTTTAGAGATATTGTGGCAAAGGTAATGGCCTCGATAGTAATAGTGATCCTAGGTGCTCTGAGGCTATGAAGACATGGAACTTTTGAGGAAGACTGCAATTGTGGAAATCAGCTGGGTAGTCGGCAATTTTTGGTTGTCAGAAAAAACGAATATAGTTATTAGGGAGTTAAAATATAAGTTGAATGCTTCATATTTGTTTTTACCTTTTTTATGTGGATTTCATTATGTTCTCTCGAACGTATAAGTTTTCACCTTAAATACGGGTTACTTAAAAATCCAGAAAAATGAGAAGGACCAAGCCAGTTTTTGTTGGGAGCTAGGTGGAACACAGTAGTTATATATGCATATAGAGGGGCTTCCTTAGAGGCAATGCCACAGTTATTAATTTGGAAAAGTTTTGTATTAAGTTTTGTTGAGTTGTAAACGTTACTAAATTAGCTAAATTAGCAAATATGTAGGAACCTAATTCTTTAATGGCATGGATTTTAGTTGAGATCTTAAATTGTACATTTATAGTATCAACCCATTGGAGATAATAACTCTAAGTAATTTTTGTGTTAATTCGGGTTGTTGTAGCTTCCTATAACACCCTTACCCGACCTAATCGTCTGATCCGAGTATGGGCATTACAATCAAATTGGTTTATTGTTCAGACCAAATTCTCACTAAGTTAAAATAATTTGTATTACCTATTAAAATAACTTACAACTAGTCTAAATTTTAATACAAGTTTTACAGTCTGAACTTCAAACTCAAAGAAGTTTAATGGAATACAACATAATTGCCCCACATGGAAAATTTCCTAAACGTGATCCCTAACCTATGTGCATGACATTTCTTTGAATATCCCTGTGATTGCTCAAGTTCTAGCTTGGTTCCTCCTCTAGTCTCTTATCCCGTAATTCTTGTATTCACAGAACAACCCTTGTAAGTTCATTTGAATTTAGTTAGTTCCTTTAATCCATAAAAAACTCCCTACCTTGATGCTAGTCATCTAGATCAATTCTCTTGAACCATCACGATGGACTTGATGCTAGTCCCACTCTTATCCACTGGCAAATAAGCCCTTGAGCAATTGCCTTCAAGCCATTCTACCAGCCTTTGATCGGCCTTGGCAGATTCTCTAATCGCTCCACCATCCTTATGGACTCTATCTTTCCTTCCTTCAGTTTGACTAACAAGATGTCATGCCATCCTAGCAAACTAAACCCTGTTTATCTTAAATAGCATTCGTATTACTTTCTTATTAATCCGCCTTAAACAATTTTGTCTTACCCTTCAGTGTAGCGCATCTTCTCGCTACTGGCCACTAAAGTCTAAATCACTCAGTCACTATCTTTGAGTCCATCCATATTCACAAGTTTTCTCTCTTACTGTATTCTCACCTTATTCACGATACCCGACTTGTAAGATGGCATGCCTGTTTGTGGTGGCCTACTTCTCCCTTCAATACCTAGCAGCCTATCATGTTGATTCCCTATGAAACTAGTCATTTGGTTGGTACCTTCTTAATGGTTTTCCCCTTCAAGAGGAATGGTCTTGATAGACATATATGTCATCCCATATATTTACCTTTACTAATGAGTTCTAACCACCCTTCCCTTCGTCAGGGGCTAACTGGCGTACATGTAATATATCACTAGTCTAAATGGTCTCTCTGAGTGCCCTCGACATTCCTTAATAATGGATCCTTGTCCAAAATCCCTAGTTAAACCATTTCTGATTCGCTTATATATCAGCCACCACTAGTACATTATTTCCTGTGTTCGATCCTCACCAAGTTATTACCCTTATACTCTATTGGTTTGTATGACAACTATTCTAGTGGCCCTTTCTCATTTTAATTATGTTCCTATTTGTTGGCGGATTCCTTTAGCCCACTGCTTGTCTGTTGCTGGTTCATACTTCTATTTCCTTTCAACCCTTTTTCCCATTGGTGGGTTGGCTTATGATCCTGTTCTATATTCCTTCTCGAGTTTATTATCCCAGTGAACTTTTTCTCCTTCTTTATCCATGATGCCATAATCGAGCTATGATTTTTGCAAATACCCTATGTTTAATGTCACGGTGACCGCCTCCGGGCGTACTAGCGTCCAGAGTGTGAATACTATAGCAAAATATATATATAAATGAGGCGATATTCGCAAGCATACGATTCAAGTTGTAATATAGTGACAACAGAGTAGGTGAGTACTCTGAGGATCGTACACAATAGAGTCTAGTACTAGATCAATTCTAGCCTAAACACCAAACAATTTAATTGGTACTTGAAATAGGTTATATTATGAAAATATAAATAAAAGGGATTTTTAGGATCTTTATAATAATAAAATATAATAATTAAAAAAATCAAGAGATTGAAAAGTGGAATTAATAAAATCTAATTATAGGTGATTAGCTCACTTCGGTAATCTTCATCAATCGTCGCTTCGAGTTCTTCGTCAATCAACTAGTCATCAATCAACTAGTCAATATCCTAGTAGGATCTTTTGATACATTCACTAGAAAAATGAGTCAACAAGGACTACTTATCTTCTGGCCTCACAGTCCAAACTAATTTAGGGTTTAGGTGTTCACAGATAATCCATACCAATTGTGGGTTAATTCCCACCTTGATAACTTCTTAGGGTTGTCATGCCTAGGATTTTAGGTTCTTCCTTTCCCAAACAGTTAATTTGTTGAGTATCACAACAAAATAGTTAATAAATCATACCTCCACTCATTAATCCCCCATAGAGGGATTAGTTTCTCATGATTTTAATAAACAATATAGAATCAGTATAAATCATAAACATGATAATTGAATAGAAAGTATAAGGTTTAAGAAAAAGCTTGATCTATATTACAAAGAAGAATGAATCCACCAAGTTTAATTGCATCCACAAATCATATCTCACAAGATAAAACAAAGAACAAACTGAAAGTAAATCTAAAACCTAAGAAAAGAGAAAAGCTTAAACTGAAATTAAAAGAAAGATTCTAAAACAAGTAATTGGTACCTATAACATGTGACAAATGAGCCTATTTATAGATTTTAGGTGGCCATCGTCCTTAACCCTAGCTCATATTAATTTTCGTTCAAAAGTCAATGTAGCGACACACCAGAACATGTGTCACGACATAAAAGTCAGTATACTTTTATTTGGGATGTCTTCAGGGGTTTGTCGTGACACCCTTAAGCTATGTCGCGATGTCGGAATTAGTCTCCAAATTTCTCTATTCTGTTCTGTATGTTGCGACATTGAACCCTCCGTGTTGTGACATAGTGACCAATATCAGTTTAGCACACCTTCTAACGGCCTCCTGTACACTTACAAATTTATTAGCTCACCCTTAAGCCTTATTTGGCCCCTAAGGTCAATAAATGACTCAAATTTCACATTTTATTGAATTTAGTTAAACTCACTAACACATAATTAAAACCAAATGATAATACTTGTTTTCAAGCTCCTAAAGTGTGAAAATTAGTTTAATCTACTACACCGTATTATGGCAGATCACCTGGTAGACTCCAATAGTTGTCTTGGTCAGATTATGGCTTTTCTCTTTTGTATTCCCATATTTAGAGTCCTGTCAAATTCTCCTATGTTTATCGTCCCATAGGATTATCTCTGATGTCATAGTATCTTTTAGCTATGGTCTTTGACCGCCTTCAGACGTACCAAGATTCGGAGTGTGAATACTGTAATAAAATATAGAAATACGAGGCGGTATACACAAGTATACAGGTTGAGTTGTAATATAGTTTTACAACAGTTTAGATGGGTACTCCGAGATAGTACCCAAGAGAGATGAGAGATAAATCAATTCTAACCTAAGCACTAAAATATCTAATTATTTCTTTAAATTAGTTATAGTATTAGAACATAGTAAAATAGTTTTTTAATATTTTTATAATTATAAAATAAAATAAAAGAAATAAAATTGAAGAGATAGAAGAGTAGAGTGAATCAAATCTTGATTATGGGTGATTAGCTCGCTTCAATAATACCAATCATTTACCGTTTTGGGTTTCTCGTCACTAAACTTGTCGCTACCCTAGCAGGATCTTTCGATCTTCCACTAACATAATGAGTCAACAAGGACTACTTATGTTCTGACCTCATAGTCCAAACTGGTTTGGGGTGAAGGTGTTCACAGATGGGCAATACCAATTCTGGGTTAATCTTCACCTTGATGACTTCCTGGGGTTGTCAGGCCTAGGGTTTGTTTCATGTTCTTCCTTTCCCAAATAGTTGATCCATTGTGTAACCCTACAGAACAATTAATAGATCATACCTCCACTCGCTAATCCTCCATAGGAGGATTAGTTCCTCATGACCTTCATAAATAATATGGAGTTGATGTAAAGAGAAAACATGATAAATGAATTAAAGTGTAGAGTTTAAGAAAGCATATGATTTGTATTAAAGATAAAAAATTAATCCACAGAGTTTGACGATCTCCGCAAATTAGATCTCTTGCAAACAAAGAACAACTGAAAATAAATTATAAAAACCTAAGAAAGAAAGAAAACTACACTAAGTTTAAAAGAGAGAATCTAGGCTAAGTGAATGGTGTCTATAACATGTGCCAAAGGAGCCTATTTATAGATTCTAAGTTGTAACAACCCATTTTCAGTGAAATCAGAACAATGGTTTCGGGACCACAAATCTGAGTCGAAAAGAAATTTTATTTTAATATTATTGCATGGTCTACATTATGATAGGAATGTCATATGAAAATTCTGATAAGAAAATTTTACTGATTATGTGTTTAATTATGGAAGGGACCAAATTGAATAAAATGTAAAAGTTGAGTTCTAGTAGCTATAAGTATCAAATAGTTATGGGATTCGAAACTTAAGGTCCATATATGGTAATTAGACCATTAAAGAAAAGTTAGTAGAAATTTTTGATGAATCATCCATGGAAAATTAGAAAAAGGAAAGGACTTGATTGGAAAGTGAAAAAATTATTGGATGATAAATAATTAAATAGAAATATTATCATTATATATCATCTTCATCCCCAAAATATACATGGAAACCTTAGGAAAGAGAAAACAAGCATTCTTGGCTTAATTGGGTAAGTATTCTTGTCTCGTTTTTAGTAATTTTTATATTTTTGAGATCGGAATAGCTTAATTTATCTATTTTGGGGATTAATTTGAAAAGTTATCAAAGTATAGATGTTTTTCCATGGCTAAATATATTGAATATCCATTTCATACTAAAATTTTTATATGGCTGAATAAGCTGTAAAAGTTATATGAAAATTTTAGTTAGGCTTGGAATAAGGATTAAATTGCATGAATTTCATTTTTCGAGCCTAGAGATGGAATCGTCATTTATGAAAAATATAGAGGCAAAATAGTAATTTTGCCTAAGATGTGAATTAAATTAAATTGAGTATGAAATGGATTAAATTGATGTTAAATTTATTTATATAGATCTTGAAAGACCTAATACTAAGTTGGATCGAGGAAAACAAAAAGTTTTAGATTAGTAGATTTCGTATACGAACAAGTATCGAGGTAAGTTCATTTAACTAAATTGTGTACATTTATATATTTGAATTAAATGTTATATATGTGAATTGTATAAATGTCATGTATGTAAAATTGATTGGATATCCGATAATGCCTAAAAAATGTCAAATCCCGTTAGAATAAATGAAAGTTGATGTAACACCCCTCACCCGTATTCAATGCAGGAACAGGGTTCGAGGCATTACCAGACTTACATCACAAACAATCATACAATTTCGAGCCATAAAATTTGTGTCCAAATTAAAACCATTCACATTCAATCATAAAGTCCCTAGTACGAGCCTACGAGGACCTAAACATGCTTTGGAAGTGGCCCGGGACTAAACCAAGAACTTTAGAAATTTTTCTAAAATCTAGAAAATTTTTGCCTTAAACAGGGGTCACACGCTCGTGTCTCGACCTCGGGTAACTCTCTGACTTGGAACCCATGAACAAATTGAGATCACATGGCCAAGTCACATGTCCGTGTGCTAGGCCTTGTGGAAAATTAATTTTCATAAAATAGGTGCAGACTTTACACGGCCAGGGTACACGCTCGTGTTTGAGGCCGTGTCATCCACACGGCTAAGACACATGCTCGTGTCTTCGCCCGTGTGCTCAATTTTGAGCATTCTGTTGCTCAAAATTTAGGTGCAAGGGACACACGCCAAGTCACATGCCCATGGGGCAGACCGTGTGTCACACATGGCCTAGACACACGTCTATGTGTCTACCTGTGTGGACAAAATAAAGGCTATTTACCAAGTCATTTGCCACCCCTATTCATACATACACTTACACAACTCTGATGTAATATAATATAGCATATTTGGACAACCAAACATCCACAATCATGACTATTACATATCAACGCAATACCATCCACTGTCATGCTCACAACATTAATTATGTCCCAAATCAATCATGCAACTTTCACATTCATCAAACCTTAATTAACTATTTTCAAGATACCTAATTGTACACAAATTCATCATTTCATCAATAGATCACATTACCAAACATTTCACATTCAAGCCTTAAATCACATTTCCATCAATCACAAACATATCATGACATATCGACAAAGACATTGGGACATATATGAATATACTTAGGCTTACAATCATGTTAGCCAAAATAAGCCAATTAGCATAACAAGGTACCAAATCAACCAATAGCTATTACAAGCCAATACATTTGGTCAAACATAATGACACATATAACAAAAAGACTAAGTCCCTATTCATGTCATACTTTCAAATTGCTAAGATCATCAAATACCCAAAATAACAATTTTGATAGTGTGAGGCAAATCTCTGATGATCTTCGATCCGAGCTAGCTTGGCGATACTATAAAAACATGAAAATAAATGGAGTAAGCTATATAGCTTAGTAAGCTCGAATGCAAGAAATAAGCAACCTTACCATACGGGTCACATTCAAATAATATAACATAATTAAATGTACATTTACCAGGGTCTCATAATCATAACTCATTCCATCAAAAACTTACCTCATAGTCATCATTTCTAGCATTTAAGATATATGAGCTTCAAGTACATACCTGTACCATCTCGAAATGAAATTACACATGATCTCATCTTTGACATACTCGTGAACCACTCAGAATAATAATGTCGGATACTCGGGACATTTTGAACACTAATTGCCAAATATGTAGCCAAAGCTACCCAAGTCTCATATCACATAGTTGCTCGCTCTCGAGCTGTAACACCCCTTACCCGTATCTGATGCCGGGACAGTGTTCGAGGCATTACCGGACTTACATGTAAACTAACATACAATGCCAAGCCATAAAATTTCAACCAACTTTAAAACTTTTCAAACACATGCAAATTGTCCCTTATAAAGGCCTACGAGGCCCAAAACATACGTTGGGAATGGTTTGGGACTAAACCAAAAACTTTAGGAACTTCTACAATACTTAGAAAATTCTTATACTTTAGAGTGTCACATGCCCATCTGGGTAGGCCGTGTGGTCACACACGCCCGTGTGGCTTGGGACACAGCCGTGTAACTCTCTGACTATGACATCATCAATAAAGTAAGGTCACACGGCCAAGTCACACGCCTGTGTGCTTAGGCCGTGTGGTGAATTAAATTCTCAAAATTAAGTGCAGACTTCAGACGACCTAGGCACACGCCCATATCCTGAGGCCGTGTCCTCTACACGGTTGAGACACACGGCCGTGTCTCTGCCCGTGTGTTTACTACTGGGCATTCTGTTTGCATTAATTAAGGTGTAGGGGACACACAGCCAGATCACACGCCCATGGGACAGACCGTGTGTCACACACGGCCTAGACACATGCTCGTGTGTCTAACTGTGTGGACAATTTCTAGGCTATTTTCCAAGCCATTTGCCACCCTTAATCACCTACATACTTACACTCACTTTAGAGCATGCAACATGGCACATTTGATTATTCAAGCATTCATATTCATGATTAAATTATGACTTGGAAATGTCTAAATATCACCTATTCAAGCTATCATGCTTTCATATGGCATTCCACACCAATTTCATATGGCATCACTTTTATTGTTCTACACATTAAATCATGTTTCATACTGTAACACTCTTAACCCGTATCCATCGCCGAACTAGGGTTAAAAGTGTTACCCGATGAAACTGAACATTTAACTTTCATTTCAAAATCATCAATGCATCAAAGATCAACATCAATATAGAGTCCCTTATACCTTAAACATGCATTAGAAAAGGGTCGGGACTAAACCGAACTAGTATAAAATTTTCCAAAACCTAAACATTTTTCAAACAAGAACAGGTCACACGTCCGTGTGAACAGGCCGTGTGCCTTGCACGGCATTAGACACGCCCGTGTGTCTAGGTCGTGTCAAAACAACGCTTACATACTGACCTATACACATGGCCACAAGACACGCCTATGTGCCTTGGCCGTGGTCGAAACTGACTTGAGCCACATGGCTAGCCACACGCCCGTGTGCCTTGGTCGTGCTCAAGGTTGACTTACAATTGTAGGGTACCCCAAGGGACACACTACCTTGTAACATAGCCGTATGTAGCATACTGCTGAGGCACACGCCCGTGTCTCTACTCTTGTGGACAAAAATAGGCCATATGAATAGCCAATTTGCTACCCTAATTTGGGTCAACGTACAAGCAAAGGAACAAGCATATTTAACTATCTAATTCAGCCAAATTCAATACCAAAACATAAGCAATTCATATCATATAATAGTCACCCAATTCCACACTCATAAGCCTTACTAATCTATGTCAAAACTTGTGTCAAAAGCACATCAAGCATTTCTTTTATCTCACTAAAACATACCATATTTACACATTAGCAATACATACCATAAACCATTATCAACTATGACTTCAATCACAAACTAGCCAAATCACATGGCTAAGTATATACATCACAAATCATAATCTTACAACTACTAGCCTATACATGCCATACTTTAATATATACAATTTCAAAAATACCAAAATGAGGTTCGATAGTGTGGTGGCAATCCTCGATGATCCCAAGCTCACAGTAGCTTCGATATCTATAAAACAATGCAAACACACACAAAGTAAGCTTTCAATAGCTTAGTAAGCTCGTACTGAAAATCATAAACATTATATAAAATGTGAAACATCAACACATAAGTATTTATAAATTCTCAAAAAATCTATAAATTCAATGCCAACACAATTCATATATTCATACAAATTCAATGAACTTCACATAAATAATATCATCTACCACATAGGTATTGTACATACCTGAACCGTCCCGTACTTATTAATTTTCATTCTCACATTCTGTTTGGATATTTTAAGACTCTCTGAAGATGACCAATACTTTAAACATCCGCACACTTAGTGCTTTAAAGATCAGCCGAAGCTATAATAATTCCGCACACTTAGTGCCTTCTCACTTAACTGAAGCTATTTCAGTATCGCACACTTAGCGCCTCAAGTAGCCGAAGCTAGTTCAAATCTCACACTTAGTGCCAAATACTAATTATTCATCATCATATACATCCAAACCAAATATATATACAATCTATGTCTAATCAAAACATCAAAATATAATTAATATCATGTTTCAAGTATGAACTTACCTCGTACTCGATATTGTCGACTCGGACTATTTACTCTTCAATTTTTGACTTCCCTCGGTCTAAGTCTGAATTCCTCTTTTCATGATCTATATGTATTCAAAATTGACCCTCTTATTTACCAAATCATTCAAAACAATCCATAGACACATATTTAGGGCATTTTGCAAACTAGCCCTCACATTTTCACATTTTCAACACTTTAGTCCCTAAATTACATAATCACATAATACACATAATTGCTTATACACAAGCTTAGCCGAATTTTCATAGCACTCATACAGGTCCATACATTTCATTTATTTCACATTTCAGTCCCTAAAAATAACATTTACAATTTAGCCCATATTATTCAAATTCATCAAAATTTCAAAGACAAAACATGTAAACCCAACATTAAACTTTCATAATTCAGCAATTAACAACATAAAACTCATGAATTCATCCATGGCACATTTCAAAAACACCATCAAAATCAGAAATTGAGGCATAAGCTTGATAAAACACAAAGCAACGATCTCAAAAACATAAAAATCATCAAAAACCGAGTCAAAACCATACCTCAATCAAGCAAAGTGAGTGCCAAAATCTCAAACCCTATTTTTAGCTTCTTCTTTGCTTCATTCGGCCATTAATGGATGATAATGAGATCATTTTTTTTATTTTGTTTTTACTTAATATAACATTAATCATCAATTACCAATTTAACCTTTAATAAACCATATAAAAATCACATAATATAAGCCCATATTTGTCCACTAGCTTTAATAATGGTCCATTTACCTTTTAAGGACCTCACAAATATAAAGACACATTAATTAAGCATTTTAGCAAATAGAAGGCAACTTTCACATTTTCTGCGATTAAGTCCTTTTTCAAAATTAAACACACAAACGATTAAATTTTCATACGAAATTTTCACACAAACTAATTCACATATAATAAGCATGAAAAATAATATTTAAACATTTTTCTCACTCGGATTTGTGGTCCCGAAATCAATATTCTGACTAGGGTCTAAACCGGACTGTTACAATTCTCCCCCCTTAGGGATTTTTGTCCCCGAAAATCTTACTGTTGAACAGATTCGGATACTGCTATCTCATAGCATCTTCAGGCTCCCACGTGGCCTCTTCAATACCTTGTCGATGCAATATCACTTCAACTAATGGAATTTTCTTATTTCGCAACTCTTTAACCTCTTGATCTAAGATACATATCGGCTTTTCTTCATAGGTCATATCAGACTAAATTTTAATTTCAGACTGAGGAATCACGTGCGAAGGATCGGATCTGTATCATCGAAGCACTGATACGTGAAACACATCATGAAACTTTTCTAACTCTGGTGGTAACAACAATTTATATGCTACCGGCCCAATACACTCAATAATCTCATACGGCTCGATGAACCTCAGACTCAATTTACCTTTTCTACCGAACCGAAGCACTTTCTTCCACGGAGATACTTTCAAAAACACTTTGTCGCCGATCTCAAACTCAATGTCTTTTCTTTTCAAATTCGCATAAGATTTCTGACGATCAGAAGTTGCTTTCAAACTATCTCGAATCACTTTTACTTTCTATTCTGTTTCTTTTATCAAATCAACCCCATGAATCTTATTTTCGCTAAGCTCTGTCCGATACAAAGGCATACGGCATCTGCGACCATATAAAGCTTCGTAGGGTGCAATTTTAATGCTCGATTGAAAACTGTTATTGTACGCAAATTCAATCAAAGGTAGATATTGCTCCCACGTACCTTCAAACTCAAGAATGCAACACCTCAACATATCTTCAAGTACCTGAATAATCCATTCAGATTAACCATCCGTTTACGGATGAAAAGCAGTACTAAAGTGCAATTTAGTACCTAGGTCATCTTGCAACTTCCTCCAAAATTGTGATGTGAATCTCGGATCTCTGTCTGATACTATAGATAATGGCACACCGTGCAATCTCACAATATCGGAGATGTTAAACTCAGCTAACTTATCAAGCGAGTAATCAGATCGAGCTGGAATAAAATGAGCTGATTTTGTCAAACGATCAACTACAACCCAGATTGCATCTTTCTTTCTTGGAGACAGGGGCAAACCTAAAACAAAGTCCATTGTCACTAGATCCAATTTCCACTCCGGAACCATAATCGGTTGTAACAAACCAGATGGCACTTGATGCCCAGCTTTAACTTGCTGACAGATTAAACATTTAGAAACAAATTCAGAGATATCTTTTTTCATTCCAACCCACCAATAATGTTGTTTTAGATCATTATACATTTTCGTACTACCCGGATACACAGATAATCGACTATTATAAGCTTCATCCAAAATCATCTGAATTAATTTTGAATTTCTCGAAACACAAATTCGATCTTGGTATCTCAAACAATCATCTTTATCAACTCTGAATTCTGAATCAGACTCTACATCACACTAAACTCTTTTAGCTAAAATCTCATTATAAATTTTCTGAGCTTCAATAATCTGTTGTAAGAATAAAGGTCTTGTTTTCAATTCAACTAAAACTGAACCATCACCGGACAGAACCAAATGAGTATTCATCACACGCAAAGCAAACAATGAATTTTGACTCAAAGCATCAGCAACAACA
The DNA here is from genome assembly GCA_025698465.1 of Gossypium longicalyx. Lineage (NCBI taxonomy): Eukaryota > Viridiplantae > Streptophyta > Magnoliopsida > Malvales > Malvaceae > Gossypium > Gossypium longicalyx. The sequence continues at coordinate 48,114,051 of CM046995.1, forward strand.
TACCTGGATGATAATCAATCACAAGTTCATAGTCTTTTAACAATTCAAGCCATATTCTCTATCACAAATTCAAATCTTTCTGAGTCATCAAATACTTTAAACTCTTATGATCAGAATATACTTGACATTTCTCACCAAATAGATAGTGGCACCAAATCTTTAAAGCAAATACGATCGTAGCTAACTCAAGATCATGTGCTTTTCGTGCGGTTTCAACTACCTCGAAGCATAAGCAATGACTTTGCCTTCTTGCATTAAAACACATCCTAGACCAATCAACGAAGCATCACTGTAGATCACAAATTCTTTACTCGATTCGGCTTGTACCAATACTGGGGCTTCAGTCAACAAATTTTTCAACTGTTCAAAGCTGTTCTGACACTTTTCAGACCATTCAAACTTAAGATCTTTCTGTAGCAGCTTTGTCAACGGTGTCGCAATCATAGAAAAGCCTTTCATGAACCTTCTATAATAACCAGCGAGTCCCAGAAAACTACAAACTTCAGAAACATTTCTCGGAGGCTTCCACTCCAAAATAGCTAAAATTTTGCTCGGATCAACTCGGATACCAGAGGCTGATACAATATGACCCAAAAACCAACTTCTCGTAACCAGAATTCATATTCACTGAACTTCGCAAACAACTGTTTATCTCGCAGAATCTGTAGCACTAATCTCAAATGCTCGGCATGTTTGGATTCATCACATGAATAAATCAATATCATCAATGAATACAACAACAAATTGATCTAAATATGGTCTGAAAATTCTATTCATCAAATCCATAAAGATAGCAAGTGCGTTAGTCAATCCAAAAGGCACAACTAAGAATTCATGTGGCCATACCTCGTTCGAAAAGTGATTTTCGGAATATCTGAGTCTTTTACTCGCAACTGATAATAGCCTAATCTCAAATCTATTTTGAAAAACACAGCAACTCCTTTCAATTGATCAAAGAAATCATCAATTCGAGGCAGAGGATACTTATTTTTTATAGTCATTTTGTTCAACTTATGATAATCTATACACATTCTCATCGTACCATATTTCTTTTTCACGAATAAAACCAGAGCACCCTAAGGTGAGAAACTCGGTCTAGCAAATCCTTTATTTGTCAACTCTTGCAACTGAGACTTTAATTCTTTTAATTCGGTCGAAGCCATTCTATACGGAGCTATCGAAATCAGAGTAGTACCAAGTACCAATTCAATGCCAAATTCAACTTCTCTAACTGGAGGTAAACCCGGAAGTTCTTCAGGAAACACATCAGGGAATTCACACACAACAGGCACTGATTCAACTTTCTTTTGTGATGCTCTCGAGTCGATCACATATGCAAAATAAGCTTCACACCCCTTTCTCAGAATACTTAAAGCTTTCATCGAAGATATAACAGCAGACAATCCACTCAAATCAGTAGATTCAATTCCAGCTATTTCATCATTCTTGCTTCTCAAGTCAATAGTTTTCTATTTGCAATTCACAACAACATCATGCAAGGTTAACTAATCCATACCCAAAATTATATCAAATTTATCGAAAGGCAACAACATCAGATTAGCCGAAAAACAAGTGTCTCGAATCATCAACGGACAATTCTTGCAGACTTTATCAACCAGAACACATCTGGCTAGGGGGTTTTAAACTCTAATTACAAACTCAGTAGACTCTACAAGCAAAGTCTTATTGTTCACTACATTCATGCATATATACGAATGTGTTGATTCAGGATCTATCAAAGCAATTATAGAAGTATCATAAAGAGTAAATGTACCCGTAATCACATCTGGCGATGAAGGTTCTTCACGAGCTCAGATAGCATAGGCTGTGGTAGGTGCAAGAGCCTCAGATCTGACAGCTGTGTCTTTTGTTCCTCTCTGACTACCGCTTACATTTCTCGTATTTCTAGGAGGTCTACCACGAGAAGCGTTACCACTTGGTCTTGGATTCTGAACATTATCTTTTTCAGCTAAATTTGGGCAATCTTTTATAAAGTGATTTCGTGATCCACAACTGTAACAAGCTCGGTTATTACTTTTTCCCCAACATTCTTCAAAATGTCATCTTCCACACTGATCACACTCAGGCTTTTCATTCTTTACATTACCAACACTGGCAATAGACATAGCTGAAGATTTGAAGTTCGACTGCGATCTAGCACGATCTCTGTTTGAATATCCCACACTAGCTTTTGAATGACTATTATCATCTCTAAACTTCTTTGATCCAGATTGAAATGACTTGCCCGATGATCTCTTCCGTACTTCTCTAGCTTCAAAATTAGCTTTTCTTTTCTCTTTTTTGTGATCTTCAGCTTTACACGCTCGTTCAACAAGCACTACAAATTCTAATATTTCCAGAATCCCAACTAACAAACGAATATCTTCATTCAAACCTTCTTCAAATCTCTTGCACATTATTGCTTTCGAAGATACACATTCACTCGCATACTGACTTAACCTTACAAATTCCTGCTTGTATTCTGTAACAGACATATGGCCTTGTTTAAGTTTGAGAAACTCTTTGCGTTTCTGATCTATGAATCTCTGACTAATGTATTTCTTTCAAAATTCAGCTTGGAAGAAATTCCAAGTAATTCGTTCACTCGGAATCACAGATGTCAAAGTCTTCCTCCAATGGTATGTTGTATCTCTCAGAAGGGAAATGACACATTTTATGCATTCTTCTAGACTCAAAGACATTTCATCAAACACTCTTATCGTGTTCTCTAACCAGAATTCGACTCTTTCAACATCGTCATTCGTTGTAGCTTGAAACTCTTCAGCCCCATATTTTCTAATCTTATCAACTGGTGGTCTACTAAATTGTACCGAAATCACTGGTGGCACAACAGGAGTTTGCAGAGATTTAACCTGTAACACCCCTAGCCCGTGTCTGATCGCTGATTTAGGCTATGAGGTATTACCAAGCTAAACATTTAATTTCAATCACGTAATCTACCAACACAAGCATAAATCGAACTGAAAACATACAAATTTATAAGTCATAAATGCCATTTTCATACGGCCAAGATATTTACAATTACAAAACATATTTTTGTCAACAGTCCAACCTATACATGCCATATCGAGACCAAAATAACTGTACCAACAAGATCGATAGTACGATGAACTGCTGACGATCCCTGAGTCGATGGCCAAAATCAACAATCTATAAAACAGAGAGATAAGAAACAGAGTAAGCTTTCGAGGCTTAGTAAGTTTTAAGCATTTCAACAATTAAAACAAGTCATTTAAATAGAACAATGAATATTACCAAATTTGTATTTTAATTACAATCACTAGGCCAAATATACATAAGTGTACCACACATAAAGACTATTGGCCGAATATAATACACAAAGAAATTTTTAGCACATGCTTCACTTTACTATATAGCTCATACAACTAATTTAATTCACATATTTTCATATAATGACAGACATCAATCGAATAGGTCATTTCTCTTATTCATAGATATATTAATCATTCACATAATTATATCATTGTTTGATTCTAATGACTCACTTTGCAATCAATTCACATAACAGTATATAATACATACCTGGTCATTGCCATGTACCATACAAATTTGATAATAGTTTACTTTAAACAATCGAATTTGTAATCTCATTCGAATCACCGGCGTTAAGCCTGCTAAGTTTCAAAACTCGAATCCAGTTACTAGCTCAAAGTCTGCAGAGCTTTAAACCCGGATATAGTACCAGCACTAAGCCTGCGGGATTTGACCCGGATATACATTACCGGCACGAAGCCTGCGGGATTTAACCCGGATATACATTACCAAAGACGAAGCTGCAGAGATTTAACCGGATATACATTACCAAAGACAAAGCTGCATGGATTTAACCCGGATATATAATATATCGAGAGCTAAGCATATTTACCCACATGATAATTCGGCTCATATAACATATCACATTTGTACTTCACTTTTTTTTTCATTCGAGTATGAGCACACAACGAAAATACATATTCAATATAACTTTCGGTTCAACACTTTTACGCAAGAACATATAACCATTTCACTATCTCAAACAACTCTTACTATCCATTCGATTACATTCCATATAATCAAGTTATTTATTAAACAACCTTATTCAAGTAAAGACAATAGATTGCAATTCATTTATCATGCTTATCTCATTACATCAATTATCTAATAACTGTAATTACTCAAAACTTACCTCGGATATTTTTGAACAGTTGCGGATAGGCTATTCAATCGCTTTCTCCTTTCCCTTAGCTGGTATAGTTCCTCTTTGCTCTTGAGCTTAATTTAAACAAATGAATTTGTTTAATCATTTCGAACATCAAAGGCCTTTTAAAGCACTTAACCCTTATACTTAATAATGAAACCAAACTATATACCTAATTATTTTTTCACATCACCTTAAGCACACATATTAACTATCATACACCCATTTCACATGCCAAGTTACAATGAATAAAAATACATACACACCAATAATTTAATTACCCATTTCGACCTTATAGGGTAACTTCAATACATCATGTTTATACAATTTGCCATACGCGTACCACATATTTAACAAGTCGAAATTACTCTTACATATTATTTAAGCATGTATATCACCAATCGATTTCATCATATATATCTATAAATTTACTTAAACATAATATCAATACAACACATTGAGCTCAAATCATTATTCAAGTTCAATTTCGGCTAATACACATATAAACACTAGCAACTAAATATTAACATTTGTATTTCACCATAATAGCCAATTGCCATTAAGAAATTAAGCCACAATTATTCAATTTTACCAAGCTTCAATCTAATTCAACCTATAATAGTTCATAACACATTTAAAGCACATACATTACTAAATTTTATCCAAGTCCACAATCGACCATAGTACACCCAACATATTAGCCGATTTCCTACTTAGCATTTAATGCACATATATGCTTAATTTGTTTAGCTCAAATTCACCTATCTAACATTATTCATCAAAAGAACATGAAACAACAACCATTTAACCATCCTTAAAAAACAAACCACAACATTTTAAATTCATCTTATTACTCCTAATGACCGAATACACATACACATATATATATATAAAAGAAAAGTCAAATAACTCAAAAATCTTCTTTCCAAAGTGCATATATACATATACATACGACAACTTCCATTCTTACCTCCCAACAATGAATTCAACTTATTCAATTAAGCTACTTTAACATATAAAAAAAAAAACATCTTCCAAAAACTCATCAAATTAACACAAATTTATCTACTTGCCGAATGGTTTTATTTATTCAAGAATTCATGAATCTAAACTATGGGTTAACTAGACTATACACTTATCAACTTAATCTCATAATCAATTAAAATAAAATCACAATGCATACCTTTAAATTGGAAAAGCCATGGCCGAATGCCTTGGTTTCCTTTTCAATCTTTTCTTTCTTAATTTCGGCAATGAAGAAGAAAGATGAGCATTCTTTAATTTTATTTTCTTTACCTTATTTTACTAATTATTATTTTATTTCAAAATAATGCAAATTCTTATTATAATATTTAATTAAACATATATTACCCATTAACAATCATTATGGCTGGCCACCATAATAAAAAATTAGATATTTGACATGCAAGTCCAAACTTTTTGTGACATGCATTAATAAACCCCTTTTAAATTTATCTATCACCTTTCATAATTATTTCACATAAGTCCTATTTAATAATTTCACATACAAATGACAAAATTAAAGCATGAAACTTTCACATATGCATGTACACATATAATAAGCATAGAATATAACAATTAATTATTTTTATGACTCGGTTTTGTGGTCCCGAAACCACTTCCCGACTAGGGTCAAATTAGGGCTGTCACAACTCTCCCCCACTTAAAGAATTTTCATCCCCGAAAATCTTACCAGTAAATAGATTTCGGTATCGTTCTTTCATAGAGTTCTCGGGCTCCCAAGTAGCTTCTTCGATCCCGTGCTTGAGCCATAACACCTTTACTAACGGAACCTTTTTGTTTCGCAACTCTTTCACCTCGCGAGCTAGGATACGAATCGGTTCTTCTTCATAACTCAAATCAGATTGTATTTCAACCTCTGATGGGTTAATTATGTGCGATGGATCGGATCTATAACGTCGAAGCATCGAGACATGAAAAACGTTGTGAATCTTTTCAAGTTCAGGGGGCAAAATTAATCTGTATGCGACTGGCCCAATTCGTTCGGATATTTCATATGGCCCGATGAACCTCGGACTCAATTTGCCTTTACGACCAAATCTGAGCACCTTTTTCCAAGGTGAAACTTTAAGAAACACTTTGTCTCTGACCTGATATTCAATGTCTTTTCGTTTTAAATCCACATACGACTTCTGACGATCTAAAGCTGCTTTCAGACTTTCACGGATTACTTTTACTTTCTGCTCAGCATCTTTAATCAAATCAACCCCGAGGATTTTACTTTCACTAAGCTCGGTCCAAAACAACAGTGTACGGCATTTACGACCATACAAAGCCTCGTAAGGTGCCATCTTAATGCTTGATTGAAAACTATTGTTGTAAGCGAATTCAATTAAAGGTAAATACCTTTCTCATGAACCACTAAACTCAAGGATGCAACATCTCAACATATCCTCGAGTATCTGAATGATCCGCTCGGATTGGCCATCAGTCTGGGGATGAAAAGCGGTGCTAAAATGCAACTTGGTACCCAATGCTTCTTGCAATTTCTTCTAGAATCGCGATATGAATATCGGATCTCTATCCGACACAATAGAAATAGGTACCCCGTGTAACCTTACAATCTGAGAAACATACAACTCGGCTACCTTGTCAAGCGAATAATCCGTACGTACAGGAATAAAATGAGCCGATTTTGTCAATCTATCAATAACAACCCAGATCGCATCTTTCTTGCTTGACGAGAATGGCAATCCGGATACAAAATCCATCGTGACTCGATCCCATTTCCATTCAGGTACCATAATCGGCTGAAGTAATCCTGAAGGCACTTGATGTTCCGCTTTCACTTGTTGACATACCAAACACTTCGAAACAAAGTCAAAAATGTCTTGTTTCATACCAGGCCACCAAAACTGACATTTCAGATCGTTGTACATTTTCGTGCTACCAGGATGGATTGACATTCGGCCATTATGAGCTTCGTTCAAAATCATCGAAATAAGTTCTGAATTTCTTGGAACACACAATCGACTTCTGAACCTCAAACAATCGTTGTCGTCAATTTGAAACTCTAAATCCACATTCGAAACACATTCAGCTCGTTTAGCCACCAATTCATCATCAACTTTCTGAGTTTCACATATTTGATGAATCAATAACGATTTGGCTTTTAATTCTGCTACTAACACATTATCGGACGAAACGGACAAGTGAACATTCATCACTCGCAAAGCAAACAATGACTTGCGACTTAAAGCATCGGCAACCACGTTAGCCTTTCCAGGGTGATAATCAATAACAAGATCATAATCTTTCAACAATTCAAGCCAACGTCTTTGTCACAGATTCAAATCTTTTTGATTCATTAAATATTTGAGGCTTTTATGATCCGAATATACATGACATCTCTCTTCGAACAAGTAATGTCGCCATATTTTCAAAGCAAATACTATGGCAGCTAATTCGAGATCATGAGTCGAATAGTTTTTCTCATGTGGCTTCAATTGCCTCGATGCGTAAGCTACAACTCGACCCTCTTGCATCAATACACAACCCAGCCCATGTAAGGACGCATCACTGTAAATAACAAACTCTTTACCGAATTCGGGCTGCACCAACACTAGGGCTTCCGTCAAAAGCGTTTTCAGTTGGTCGAAACTTTTCTGGCACTCTTCTGACCATTCGAACTTAATATCTTTCTGAAGTAGCTTCGTCATTGGTGTGGCTATCATCGAGAAACCTTTTAAAAACCATCTGTAGTAACCAGCAAGTCCCAAAAAGCTCTGAACTAGGGTTAAAGGTGTTACCGAACTTCAATATAGAGTTCCTTATATAGGTCATCGAAACCTTAAACATGCATTTGAAAAGGTTCGGGACTAAACAGAGCTCGTACAAAATTTTCCAAAACCTAAACATTTTTCAAACAAGTACAGGTCACACGCCCGTGTGAATAGGCCATGTGCCTCGCACGGCATTAGACATGCCCATGTGTTTAGGCCGTGTCAAAACATGGCTTACATACTACCTTATACACACGGCCACAAGACACGCCCGTGTGCCTTGGCCGTGGTCGAAACTGACTTGAGCCACATGGCTAACCACACGCCTGTGTGCCTTGGGCATGCTCAAGACTGACTTACAATTGTAGGGTACTCCAAGGGACACACGACCATGTAACATAGCCGCGTGTCACACACGACTGAGACACATGCCTGTGTCTCTGCCCATGTGGACAAAAATAGGCCATATGAATAGCCAATTTGCTACCCTAATTTGGGTCAACTTACAAGCAAAGAAACAAGCATATTTAACTAACCAATTCAACCAAATTCAATAACAAAACATAAGCAATTCATATCATATCATAGTCACCCAATTCCACACTCATAAGCTTTACTAATCTATGTTAAAACTTGTGTCAAAAGCACATCAAGCATTTCTTTTATCTCACTAAAACATACCATATTTACACATTAGCAATACATACCATAAACCATTATCAACTATGAATTCAATCACAAACTAGCCAAATCACATGGCTAAGTATATACATCACAAATCATAATCTTACAACTACTAGCCTATACATGCCATACTTTAATATATACAATTTCAAAAATACCAAAATGAGGTTCGATAGTGTGGTGGCAATCCTCGACGATCCCCGAGCTCACAGTAGCTTCGATATCTATAAAACAATGCAAACACACACAAAGTAAGCTTTCAATAGCTTAGTAAGCTCGTACTAAAAATCATAAACATTATATAAAATGTGAAACATCAACACATAAGTATTTATAAATTCTCAAAACATCTATAAATTCAATGCCAACACAATTCATATATTCATACCAATTCAATGAACTTCACATAAATAATATCATCTACCACATAGGTATCGAACATACCTGAACCATCCCATACTTATTAATTTTCATTCTCACATTCTGTTTGGATATTTTAAGACTCTCTGAAGATGACCAATGCTTTAAACATCTGCACACTTACTGCTTTAAAGATCAGCCGAAGCTATAATAATTCCACACACTTAGTGCCTTCTCACTTAACTGAAGCTATTTTAGTATCGCACACTTAGCGCCTCAAGTAGCCGAAGCTAGTTCAAATCACACACTTAGTGCCAAATACTAATTATTCATCATCATATACATCCAAACCAAATATATATACAATCTATGTCTAATCAAAACATCAAAATATACTTAATATCATGTTTCAAGTACGAACTTACCTCGTACTCGATATTGTCGACTCGGACTATTTACTCTACAATTTTTGACTTCCCTCGGTCTAAGTCTGAATTCCTCTTTTCATGATCTATATGTATTCAAAATTGACCCTTTTATTTACCAAATCATTCAAAACAATCCATAGACACATATTTAGGGCATTTTGCAAACTAGCCCTCACATTTTCACATTTTCAACACTTTAGTCCCTAAATCACAAAATCACAAAATACACATAGTTGCTTATACACAAGCTTAGCCGAATTTTCATAGCACTCATACAGGTCCATACATTTCATTTATTTCACATTTCAGTCCCTCAAAATAACATTTTACAATTTAGCCCATATTATTCAAATTCATCAAAATTTCAAAGACAAAACATGTAAACCCAACATTAAACTTTCATATTTCATCAATTAACAACATAAAACTCATGAATTCATCCATGGAACATTTCAAAATCGCCATCAAAATCAGAAATTGAGGCATGGGCTTGATAAAACACAAAGCAACGATCTCTAAAACATAAAAATCATCAAAAACCGAGTCAAAACCATACCTCAATCAAGCAAAGTGAGTGCTGAAATCTCAAACCCTATTTTTAGCTTCTTCTTTGCTTCATTCAGCCATTAATGGATGATAATGAGACCATTTTTTTATTTTGTTTTTACTTAATGTAACATTAATCATCAATTACCAATTTAACCTTTAATAAACCATATAAAATCACATAATATAAGCCCATATTTGTCCACTAGCATTAATAATACTCCATTTACCTTTTAAGGACCTCACAAATATAAAGACACATCAATTAAGCATTTTAGCAAATAGAAGGAAACTTTCACATTTTCTGCGATTAAGTCCTTTTTCAAAATTAAACACACAAACAACTAAATTTTTATACAAAATTTTCACACATACTAATTCACATATAATAAGCATGAAAAATAATATTTAAATATTTTTGTAACTAGAATTTGTGGTCCCGAAACTACTATTTCGACTAGGGTCTAAATCGGACTATTACACATACACCAACATACATGCCATCCATCACACTCCTCAACCATAAGCAACCATAACCAAATTAAAGCCTAAGCACATTTGTATGCATGCACCAATAATTAGGGTTACAACCCAATAATCAATATGAGCCACCTCTCATGGCCATATACAAAAAAATCGTAATACCTTCATGAGCCAACACATTTGGCTAATCAATATGACACTTAACAAATAGACCAAGTCCTTATACATGCCATACTCAAAATGTTGAGGCTAACTATACCCAAATATGCAGTTGATAGTGTGATTGAGCCTCCGACGTCCTTCGATCCTCGAGCTAGCTTGGCGATACTATAAGAAAATGGAAAAGAGAGGGGAGTAAGCATAAAGCTTAGTAAGTTCACATGCAAATAAATAGCAACATAATCATATATATAAATACCAATGACATAACATTGTTTACTTATGTGTTATCATAAACTCATAGGTTTAACTTACACAATTTCAATCTTACCAAAAGTTCATCACATACCGTGCTTATTCATATAATTTTTTTTGTACATACCTATACCAACTCGTAACACATTGTTACATTTCCTCATCATTGACTTACTTGTCGAATAACTCATAGGTTTACCCATTGAACACTCAGAATACTATTGGATACACGGAAGACTTACACATAGTGCTTCAAACATAGCCACATGTTGCCTCATATTACAATCACACATTGCTCGCTCTCGAGCTAATCATGGGCTTGCTCACACAAGCTGACAAGTACCCGCAACATATGCCGGGCTACGCAGCCACTTGTAAAATGTACAAGACTAGCACCTGGATTTACATAATCATATATACACATAATCTCATGAGCTCACAATCACATAGTTCCTAGTGACATGTCACATTGTATCCTAAATTATTCCTAAGGTTCAAATGGGATTTTCTCAATGTCACATCTTTGTCGAACTCGTTCACAAAGTCATTCTCATTGACCATTATGTCATTCATACACTCATCATAACAGTTAAACATAGAAATTCATACATTAATAAATCATTAAAACATGATACGACATTGCATTATTTACACATGAACTTACCTTGGTACAAAATATGAACAATTAATTCAATTTAGTCCAAAATCTTGTTCTTTCCCTAATCTAGGTCCAGACTCTATTTTTCTTGATCTATAATGGCAAATTCAACTCATTTAATCATCACATTATTCAAATTAGTCAAAAAACTATATTTAGGAAAAATTATGATTTTGCCCTTAAACTTTTACATATTTACAAATTAGTCCCTAGGTCCGTAAAATGAAATTTGTTCATTTTCTTTGTTACCCAAGCCTAGCCGAACCTATTTCATGCTCATATCAGCTCACATTTTCCTTTATTTCACATTTTACTACTCATTTTTGTACCTTTTTAGAAACAAGTCCTTTCCATGCATTTTTATCAAAAATCACTTATTGAATGATGTTAAACAGACATCAAACTTTCATATTCTTCCATTAAACATCAAAATGAAAACATGTCACACATGGGTGAAATTTCGTACATATTCCCTAGCTCAAAATATGGCTAGAAATGGATAGATCATGCTTCAAGGACTTCAAAAACAGAAAGAACATAAAAAACGGGGTTAGGAGCACTTACAATCAAGCTTGAAATGTTCAAAACCCTAGCTATGGAGAGCATGAAATTTTCGGCACCCCTTGGAGAAGATGGACACAATTTTGACTTGGTTTTTCCCTTTTTATTCTTTTATTTACCAAAAGACAAAAATGCCCTTATAGCCTTTCTTTCAAATTTTATCCATACATGCCCATTTTTGTCCATAAAAAATAAAAATTGGGAAAATTGCTATTTAAGGACCTCTAATTAATAATCCAAAGCTATTTCATACTAAAAGCTTCTAGAAACACATACTCTTCCACTTATTTAATTTAGTCCATAAAGTCATATTGGACCATTTACTATTAAAATTTCTTCATGAAACTTTCACACAAGCATGGAATCATATCATAGACCTCGTAATAATCATAATATTTATTTCTGTTTCAGATTTCTGGTCTCAAAACCATTGTTCCGACTAGGTCCTAATTTGGGATGTTACAATTCTCCCCCTTAGGGATTTTCGTCCCCGAAAATCTTATCGGTGAAGAGGTTTGGGTATTGGTTTCTCATGTTTTCCTCCGTCTCCCATATAGCCTCTTTAACCCCATGTCTTTGCCATAAAACTTTCACAAGGGCAATACTTTTTTTTCTTAATTGCTTGACTTCCCGGGCAAAAATCTTAATCGGCTCTTCGCCATAAGTCATATCCAGTCGGATCTCGACCTTTGTCGATGAAATCATGTACGAAGGATCAGATCGGTATCGGCGCAACATAGATACATGGAACACATCATGAATCTTTTCCAATTTGGATGGTAAGGCTAACCGATAGGCAACTAGCCCTCCTCTCTCGGTGATCCCATGCGGTCCAATAAAGCGTGGACTTAATTTTTCTTTCCTACCAAATCTCAAAACTTTTTTCCATGGAAACACTTTCAAAAATACCTTATCACCGACCTAAAACTCAATCTCTTTCCATTTCAAATCCACGTACGATTTCTGTCTATCCGAAGCAACTTTCAAACAATCACATATTATCTTTACTTTTTCTTTGGTTTCTCTGACTAAATCAACTCTGTGAATCTGATTCTCTCTGGGTTCGGTCCAATACAATGGTGTTCGACACTTACGCCCATACAATTCCTCATAAGGCACCATTTTCTAACTCGACTAAAAACTGTTGTTGTAGGTAAATTCTACCAATGGTAAATACTTTTTCCAATTACCTTGGAACTCAAGAACACAACACCGCAGCATATCTTTAAGAATTTGAATTACTCGCTCAGACTGACCGCCGATTTGCTAAGGGAAAGCGGTACTAAAATTCAATTTTGTACCTAAAGCCTCCTGCAACTTCTTCCAAAATCACTAAGTGAACCTCGGATCTCTATCCGATATAATCGATAAAGGCACTCCGTGCAACCTCACTATTTTAGAAATATATAACTCGACTAGCTTGTCAACTGAATACTTGATACGTACTTGTATAAAATGAGCCGACTTTGTCAATCGATCTACAATAACCCACACAGTATCTTTCTTTCTAGGTGTCAAAGGTAAACCTGTCACGAAATCCATAGTAATACGGTCCCATTTCCACTCGGGAACCATCACATGCTGAAGTAAGCCTGAAGGTACTTGGTATTCAACTTTAACTCATTGACAAATCAGGTATCTCGAAACGAACTCAGAAATATCTCCTTTCATACTCAGCCACCAATACAATTTCTTCAAGTCATTGTACATTTTCGTACTACCCGAATGCATAGACAAACGACTACTATGAGCCTCAAGCAAAATCTACTGAATCAGCTCGGTATTCTTAGGAATAAAAATCCTATCTCGAAACATCAAGCAACCATTGGAACTAAATTGCAAATCTGATTCCATACCCGATTCACATTAGACTCTTTTGGCTTGCAAATCACCGTCATTTTGCTAAGCTTCATAAATCTCTTGAAGAAACATTGGTCTAACTCCTAACTCAGCTAGAATCAGACCATCATCTAACAAGGCCAACTGAGTGTTCATAGCTCTCATTGTGAACAAAGATTTCCTACTCAAGGCATCGACGACCACATTCGCTTTTACCGAGTGATAAACAATCACTAACTCATAATCTTTTATCAACTCTAACCATCTCTATTATCGTAGGTTCAACTCCTTTTGAGTCATCAAGTACTTTAGACTTTTATGGTCAGTGTACACATGACATTTCTCGCTATACAAATGATGTCTCCAAATCTTCAATGCAAACAAACTAGCAACCAATTCCAAATCGTGTGTTGAATAATTCTTCTCATGTGATTTCAACTGCCTCGAGGCATAAGCTATCACCTTGCCTTCTTGCATAAGTACATAGCCTAATCCATTCAATGATGCATCACTATAAACCACAAATTCTTTTCCCGGTTCAGGTTGTACTAAAATTGGAGCTTCAGTCAACAATGCCTTTAGTTTCTCAAAACTCTGTTGGCATTTTTCCTTTCATTCAAACTTAACATCTTTTTGTAACAATCTTGTCATCGGAGTAGCAATCATGGAAAATCCTTTAACAAACAGTCTGTAATAACTGGCTAAGCCTAGAAAACTTCTAACCTCTGACACATTCCACATAAGTTTCCATTCAACAATAGCCAAAATCTTACTCGAATCTACTCGAATGCCATCACCCGAAATAATGTGGCCCAAGAATCCGACTTCTCGAAGCCAAAAATCACTTCTACTAAACTTAGCATACAACTGCTTATCTCTCAAGGTTTAGAAAACCGTTCTCAAGTACTCGGCATGCTCGGCCTTATCACGAGAATAAATCAGTATATCGTCAATAAAAAAACCACAAATTTATCTAAGTTTGGTCGGGAAATATGGCTCATTAGATCCATAAATACCGCGGGAGCATTCGTTAAACCAAAAGGCATAACCAAAAATTCATAGTGACCATACCTCGTCCGAAATGCAGTCTTCGGTACGTCCGAGTCTTTAACTCTTAACTGGTAGTAACCGGACCTCAAGTCTATCTTTGAAAATATTGTGGCTCCTTTCAATTAGTCAAACAAGTCATCGATTCTTGGTAACGGGTACTTGTTCTTTATGGCTGCCTTATTGAGCTATCTGTAGTCAATGCACAATCTCATTGAACCATCTTTCTTTTACACAAATAGCACTGGTGCGCCCCACAGAGAATAACTGGATCTCGTGAAACCTTTATCCGTTAACTCTTGTAACTGGACTTTTAACTCCTTTAACTCTGTCGGAGCCATCCTATACAGAGCTATCGAAATAGGTGCAGTACCCGAAACTAATGCTAAACTCAACCTCCCTAATTGGAGGTAATCCAGGCAACTCTTCCGGCAACATATTTGGATATTCGCATACTACCGACACTGACTCAATTTTCAACTCAAGCTCCTTCGTATTCAACTCAAAGGCAAGATAAGCTTTATAACCCCTTCTCAGACATCTTTGAGCAGTCATAGAAGAAATCACTACAAGCAAGCTATCCGATTCATCTGCCTCAACTCGAAGAATGTCACCACTTTCATATTTAAATTCAATGATTTTCCTTCCACACTTTACTACTACACCATGCATGGTCAACCAATCCATACCAAGTATTATATCAAATTCATCAAATGACAAAAGCATGAGATTAGCTGGAAAACAATGACCTCTAATCATTAAAGGGAAATTCTTACATACTTTGTCAACTATCACATGCTTGACTAAAGGGTTCGACACTTTTATCACAAATTTTGTAGACTCAACGGGCATATTCATGCTAGACACCAATTTCACACATACATACGAATGGGTACATCCCGGATCAATCAAGGCAACAACATAAGTATTATAGAGAGAAAAAGTACCCATAATCACATCAGAGGATGAAGCCTCTTCGCGAGCGCGAATGGCGTAAGTCCTCGCATGTGCTCTACCCTCAGATCTCACAGTTGGATCCCTAGGTGCACTCTTACTACTTGCTCTATTTCCCGAGTTCTTCTGTGGCCTCCCTCTAGAAGTAGCATTGCCCGACCTTGCACTCTGAAATTTTTCCTTTTCAACTGTCTCAAGACAATCCTTGATAAAATGATCGTGTGAACCACACTTGAAACATGCCCGACTATTCATCCAACATTCACTAGGGTGTTGTCTGCCACAATGTTGAAATTCAAGTCTATTAGGTCGAGCGTTACCTACACTCGCTATCGAAGTAGTCTGAGCCTTATGACCCGAATACTATTTCCCATGGTTCCTGATTGAAAACCCAGCTGAAAGTTCGATCGAGTATTAAACTCTCTTGGTTTCTTAGTTGAGGACTGAAATAATTTACCCATCTGTCTCTTCGTTGAATCTCGAGACTCTAACTCAGCTTTTCTCTTCTCTTTAGCCAATTCTTTGGCTTTACAAGCTCTCTCCATAGGTACAACAAATTCTCTTAGTTCAAGGACACCCACTAACAATCAAAAGTCTTCGCTTAATCCATCTTCAAATCTTTTGCACATGATGGCCTCAATCGATACACATTCTCGAGCGTATTTGCTCAGTCTCACAAATTCATGCTCATATTTTGTTGCCGTTATTCGACCCTGTTTTAAGTCGAGAAATTCCTTCCTTTTCTGATCAATAAATCTCTGGCTAATGTATTTCTTACAGAATTCTTCTTGGAAGAATTCCCAATTAACTCTCTCCCTTGGTACCACTAACACAAGGGTGTTCCACAACTGATAAGTTGAGTCTCTTACAAGGGACATAACACACTTCATGTATTCCTCAGGTGTGCATAATAACTCATCAAACACCCTAATAGTATTCTCGACCTAGAACTCTACCCTCTTATGGTCATCATCTTTACTAGCTCAGAACTCTTCGACTCCTTGTTTCCAAATCTTATCAACTGGAGGTCTATTCAGTCTCATGAAGTCCATACCTTGGGGTGCTACAGGAATAGGTTGAGGAATAGGTGGGGGTAGAGGGGATTGAGCATTCTGGTTCGTTCGAACAAACTCCGTGTACTAGGCATCCATCATATAGAGAAAGGTTTCCTTGCCTCCTTCTCTTCGACTAGCTGTAGGGGGTCTACTATCAAACAGCTCTACTCCTTCGGCGGGTGTAGGCGTGTCACATTGAACATCATCCGTCACTGCTCTGTCGGAATCCATTTACTATATGAAAACACATTTCAAAATCGTCAAGAGTCGTCACACTATCATATTATATTTATGGCATGTATAGCTAGACTCATACACATGCTACGTTAGTCCGAGAATCGACTAAACCGTACGTTAGTCCGAGAATCGACTAAACCGTAGCTTTGATACCACTAAATGTAATACCCTATACCCGTATCTAACGCCAGGATAGGGTTCGAGGCATTATCAAACTTACACGTAAACTAACATACAATGCCGAGCCATAAAATTCCATCCAAATTTAAAACTTTTCAGTCACATACAAATTGTCCCTTATAAAGGCCTACGAGGCCTAAAACATACATTGGGAGTGGTTTGGGACTAAACTGAAAACTTTTGGAACTTCTACAACCCTTAGAAAATTCTTATACTTTGGAGTGTCGTGTGGTCACACACGCCCGTGTGGCTTGGGACACGCCCGTGTCCTCAGCCCGTGCAACTCTCTGACTATGACATCATCAACAAAAATAAGGTCACACGGCCAAGTCACACGCCGGTGTGCTTAGGCCGTATGGCAACTTAAATTCTCGAAATTAAGTGCAGACTTCACACAGCCTGGGCACAAGCCCATATCCTGAGGCCATGTCCTCCACACGGCTGAGACATATGGCCGTGTCTCTGCCTGTGTATTTACTACTGGGTATTTTGTTTGCATTAATTAGGGTACAGGGGACACACGGCCAGATCACATGCTTATGGGATGGATCGTGTGTCAGACACGGCCTAGACACATGCCCGTTTGTCTAACCGTGTGGACAATTTCTAGGCTATTTTCTAAGCCATTTGCCACCCTTAATCACCCACATACTTACACTTACTTCATAGCATGCAACATGACACATTTGATTATTCAAGCATTCACATTCATGATTAAATTATGACTTGGTAATGTCTACATATCACCTATTCAAGCTATCATGCTTTCATATGGCATTCCATACCAATTATATATTTGTATATCATCTTTACTAACCTACTTTCAAGTTATCCACTTGCATCACTTTTATTGTTCTACACATTAAATCATGTTTCATACACCAACATACATGCCATCCATCACACTCATCAACCATAAGCAACCATAACCACTTTAAAGCCTAAGCACATTTGCATGCATGCACCAATAATTAGGGTTACAACCCAATAATCAATATGAGCCACCTCTCATGGCCATATACAAAAAAATCGTAAGACCTTCATGAGCCAACACATTTGGCTAATCAATATGACACTTAACAAATAGAGCAAGCCCCTATACATGCCATACTCAAAATTTTGAGGCTAACTATACCTAAATATGTAGTTGATAGTGTGATCGAGCATGCGAAGTCCTTCGATCCCTGAGCTAGCTAGGAAATACTATAAGAAAATGGAAAAGAGAGAGGAGTAAGCATAAAGCTTAGTAAGTTCACATGCAAATAAATTGCAACATAATCGTATATATAAATACCAATGACATAATATAGTTTACTTATGTGTTATCATAAACTCACAGGCTTAACTAACACAATTTCAATCTTACCAAAAGTTCATCACATACTGAGCTCATTCATATAATTTTTTTTGTACATAACTGTACCAACTCGTAACACATTGTCACATTTCCTCTTCATTGACTTACTTGTCGAATAACTCACAGGTTTACCCATTAAACACTCGAAATACTATCAGATACATGGAAGACTTGCGCATAGTGCTTCAAACACATGCTGCCTCATATTACAATCATACGTTGCTCACTCTCGAGCTAATCACGAGCCTGCTCACACAAGCTGAGAATCACGACATAACTACTCGGGTTGCTCACACAAGCTGACAGGTACCTGCAACACATGGCGAGCTACACAGCCACCGGTAAAATGTACAAGACTAGCACCCGAATTCACATAATCACATTTACACATAATCTCATGAGCTCATAATCACATAATTCCTAGTGACATGTCACATTGTATCCTAAATTACTGCTAAGGTTCAAACGAGATTTTCTCGATGTCACATCTTTGTCAAACTCGTTCACAAAGTCGTTCCCATTGACCATTATGTCATTCATACACTCATCATAACAATTAAACATAGAAATCCATACATTAATAAAGCATTAAAACATGATATGACATTGCATTATTTACACATGAACTTATCTTGGTACAAAATATGAACAATTAATTCGATTTAGTCCAAAATCTTATTCTTTCCCCAGTCTAAGTCCGGACTCCGTTATTCAAATCAGTCCAAAAACTAATTTCAAAAAAATTATGATTTTGCCCCTAAACTTTTACATATTTACAAATTAGTCCCTAGGCTTGTAAAATGAAATATGTTCATTTTCTTTATTACCCAAGCCTAGCCGAACCTATTCCATTCTCATATCATCTCACATTTTCCTTTATTTCACATTTTACTACTTATTTTTACACCTTTTTAGAAACAAGTCCTTTCCATGCATTTATATCAAAAATCATTGAGTAAAAGATGTTAAACACATATCAAACTTTCATATTCTTCCATTAAACATCAAAATACAAACATGTCACACATGGGTCAAATTTCATACATAAAGCCTAGCTTAAATATGGCTAGAAATGGATAGATCATGCTTCAAGGACTTCAAAAATGCAAAGAACATAAAAAACGGGGTTAGGAAGCACTTACAATCAAGCTTGAAATGTTCAAAACCCTAGATATGAAGAGCATGAAATTTTCGGCACCCCTTGGAGAAGATGCACACAATTTTGACTTGATTTTTTTCCTTTTTATTCTCTTCTTTACCAAAAGACAAAAATGGCGTTTAAACCTTTCTTTCAAATTTTATCCATGCATGCCAATTTTTGTCCATAAAAATAAAAATTGGGAAAATTGCTATTTAAGGACTTCTAATTAATAATCTAAAGCTATTTCATACTTAAAGCTTCTAGAAAAACATACTTTGCAACTTATTCAATTTAATCCCTAAAGTCAAATTGGACACTTTACTCATAAAATTTCTTCATGAAATTTTCACAAAAGCATGGAATCATATAATAGACCTCGTAATAATAATATTTATTTCTATTTCAAATCTATGGTCTTGAAACCACTGTTCTGACTAGGCCCTAATTCGGGATGTTACACAAGCTATCGACGGGCCTGCTCATACAAGTTGTTAATGAAGACGTAGCTACTCGTTGCTGCTTACACAAGCTGTCAAGTATCCACAACATATGCCGATATACTCAGCCACCGGTAGGATGTACAAGACCAGCACCTGGATCACAAAATCACGTAACACATAATGACCCTAGTGACATGTCACTTATATCCTACCCTATTCCTAAGGTTCAAACGAGATTTCTTGCTTGTCGTTTCGTCATCGAACTCGTTTGTAGAATTATACTCATTCACATAATCAATACAAATCATGCAATATTAAAGCATTTAAGTACAATTATTCTAAAGCTTATTTTTAACATACGAACTTACCACGGTACAAAATGGCTAATAGTTTGATTTAGTCCACAACCTTGTTCTTTCCCCGGTCTAGGTCAGGACATCGTCTTTCTTGATCTATAATACCACGTTTAACTTAATCAATCATCAAATTATTCAATTTAATCCCAAATACACCTTATGGAAAAAATTATATTTTTGCCCCTAACTTTTCAAATTTTTACATTTTAGTCCTTAGGCTCGTAAAATGATTTTCATTCGATTTCTTCATTACCCAAGCCTAGTCGAATATTATTAGTACTCATATCAGCCCATGTTTTTTATTTATTCACATATTTACAGACATTTTACAACTTTTACAAATAGGTCCCTATTTGACATTTTCATAAAAAATCACTTGGTAAATGTTGTTTATCTAACATCAAACATACATTTTCTACCATTAGTGTAACGCCCCAAAATTGAGCCTAGAAGTATTGGGCCTTGAGCATGGGAGCGGTTAGGAGACTGCTCATAAATGTTTTAGTTAAGTAAGAAAGTGACACAAATTACATGTTTGCTATATTGCCTTAGTGATTTGGGTGTGTTTGGGAGTATTTGAGAAGCTTGGGTTCAGGTCTGGGCTTTTTATAAAATTTTAGTTTTTCCCTTTAAGTGAACCTTGGCTTTAGCTTGTAGGCCTTATAAATATTTGTTGGTAAAATATGTCACAAAAGAGCCTTGTGGCTTGGTGCCAAGTGACTTGTTGAGCAACTAAGAGGGCTTGGGTTTGAATCCCATTACATGCAAAAGGATATTTATTTTGCTACTTGGGGCGGCAAGTGTTTGTGGTAGACTAAAACTCTATTGAGTGGTTGTGGACTTGGTAAAAGGGGAGGGGATCAAGGGATAAGATATTGGTTGTTGGGGATTTGAAGGAGTGGATTATGGAGAAAAGGGTGGAGTGAATCAAAGAATTGGAAGCTTGGAGAGTTGTAGCTAAATTAGGTAGCTTGTATGTGCAAATTCAGCTAAGGGGTTTGGAGAGTGGATGTACGGTAACTTGAGAGTGTATAGTTGTCGAATTCTCTTTTTGACATTTCAGGTTGTTTTCCCCTTTTTGCGTTTTGGTTTCTTTCAATTCTTTTGGCGATTTCGTGCTTTACCTTTGTGACCATTTGGAAATTTTTTTTCTTCTTTACTTTCTCTTCTAAAAGTCAAATCTGGTATCTCCCTCTCCTCAATTTTAGTTCACCATTCGATCAAACTTTAACTTTCTTCTTCTTCCCCTCTTTTATTCTTTCGATTTTACTCGCATAGCTGAACCTTTTATTTCCTTTTCTCAACAAATCTTCTATGGTTCCTAAGGTTTGACTAAGCCGAATTTAATTTCTTCTTTACCCTTCTACATTTTCTATTCTTTTCAAGTTAGCCAAATACTTCTCCCTTCTCAATGCATTGGGTTTGTGTCTATTTAGGAATTTAGGCTCTGACAGTGGCCGACTTTTACTTCGTTATTTCATTCCTATCAGTTGAGTTTGGGCGTTCAAGTCTTTCTTTAGGCATTAAATCAATAATCGGGCCTTTCGGCAGGAAGGGGTATAGATATCTTTCAATTAACATCATAAGTGGATTAAATCACATACTTGGGTGAAGGTTCAACATTCGTGGGTTAATCGTGCGAGCAGCGATAAAGGTGTGTAATCACACCCCCTTCCAACTGTAAAGCGGAAAAAGTCGAAAAGTCGAAAGTATGGCGTTTGAGGTCACACGACCATGCGATTGCTCGTGTAGTAGGCCAAGCCCACGAATCATGAGAGTAAGATTGTAGAGGCCACCATGGGCGTTCTCATGGGCTGAGGCTGTTTTGGGTCATATTGGGCCGCAATGGGCCATGTGGGCTCAACGGACTCGTAGGCTCCACACAGACAAAATCCACAAAAAGTGATAAATACTGGACTGGGCTATGGAGGTCACATAACCGTAACTAAATTTGGGCTAAATGGGCCACACGAGCTTATGGGCCCACTTGGGCCGATTAATGGGCCTTGGGCCCATATATGCCGTTATGATCATTTAGGTTATCTGTGTCACTCGAGGCGACTGTAGACCTTCAGAGAGGTCGTTATTTGAGCTGAAACCCTAAAATAGGTAAAATGACCAAAATACCCTTATAAGGTAAAATGACTATTTTATCCCTCGAGGGTAAATGACTGATTTGTGCTTTTATATAACTATACTTTTTAAGTATGACTTTGCATACACGTAATATTTATGACATGACATACTGCATGGGGTGGGGATTTTGATATGGAGGAAGTACTGTACTAGTGACTATGTCACATTCACTGTTACTAGTGGCTATGCCACAATTACTGATACTGGTGGCTTTGCCAAATTTACTATTTCTGGTAGCTACACTGCATTATTATTACTGGCAGCTTTGTTACAATATTGGTGTGCTGGCTGGGTGGGTCGATTTATATCCCCACATGGTGTGTTGGTTGGTACGGGTGGTGTGCTGGCTGGATTTGGGTGGGATGCATAATTGCATTACAAATACTGATATTGTATTGGGCTTAGGCCCACACTGTTACTATATAGGGCTAAGACCCAAACTGTATTGATACTGAATAGAGTGCATGCCCAGACTATTACTGCATGCACTGTTTACTATTTGACTGATAGTGGGCTACGCATTGAGTTTTCGTAAACTCACCTAGTTGTTCTAACTGTTCAAGTAATCCCTAGGCGGATCAGTGCTATGAGGGACTCAGAGATTGTAACGCCCCAAAAATGTTAATTTTTTTTTAATTTGAATGAAATGACATAAATTGCATGTGTTTTAGTGGTTAAGTGATTTAGGTGTGTTTGGAAGTGTTTGAGAAGCCTGGGTTCAAGTCCTGGCTTTTGCAGAAATTTTAATTTTTGCTCTTAAATGATTCTGGATGTTGGCACATAGGCTTTATAAATAATTGCACATGTGTTATGTCACAAAAAGCCTATTGGTACAGTGGTAGTGGCGTTACAAGTGTGGCAAGGGGGTCAAAGGTTCGAGTCTTGTGTTGAGCATTGGAGTGTTTATTTTGCAGCTTGGTTTGGCTAGTGGTTGAGTTGTAGTGGAATTCTAATGGATGAAAGGTTGAGTGATTTGAGGAGGGGTTAGTGGAGCAAATCTTGGAAAGAATTGTGGAGAGGATTGTGGTGAAAGTTGAGGAGTTTGAGTTGTTGAAGGATGTGCCGAATTGGTATGCTTGTGTATGGGAAATTCGGCTATGAGATGTTTCTCCTCTCATTTTGGTGAGTTTTGGTCTTTTTTTTTGTTTGTGACACTTAAGTGCTGAAATATGTCTCTTTTTGCTCTCTGTTTTGGGTTATTGGTGTGTCGCGGAATTGACCATTTGGGAAGCTAATTGGTGTTGTCGAATACAACCTTTGTTGATGGTTTTCTTCGTTCACTTTTGTTTCTACTTCTCTTTTTCTTGACTGAATATACTATCTTTGTATCCTTTTTGCCTTCATTTTCTTTTCTTTCCATTTTCTTGAGTAGTAGCCAAATATCTCTTCTTCATCTTTTGTCCCAATCGCTTCCCTTACCATCATCTCTTTCACTATACTGATTTCTTTTTAGTTCTCCCCCAATCGATTGCCCTTATAATTGCTTCATTGCTTTTCCTTTCGGCATACCCTCTGTATTCAGTTCTTGGCCAATTGATTTTCTCTTCTGCTAGTGACATACGATTTCAGTTTACAAGGGTTCTCACAGACTGGTTGGTACTCGGGGGTTCTCTCTTGTTTTTCTGTTATAGTTATATGTGTTCAAACACATTCTTCTATCTTTTCTAAAACCCGATTACCTGTTTCTCTTCATGTACCTAGGTTGTCGAAATCTTGATCCCTTCTTTAGGGGGTGGTGGTTGTTGGAATCTAGGTTTTCGGTGAAACGAAAGAGTTTCTGAAGGTAGTCACCAAAACTGTTTTCTTACCACGCGACTTAAGGTAAGCATTTTGTTTAGCACTTTGGGGTTGGCTGAATGCCCTATCTTTGGATTTGGGTTTTTATTAAGCAATTAAATAGATTCAAGTGCTAGATCATGTATTTGTTGATTAATGGATTCCTTTGTTATTACAACATTTCGGTAGGGAACGGTGTAGTCATCTTTCGATTAACATTACAAGTGAACCAAATCACACACTTTGGTTAAGGTGACTGTCAGTGCCATTCTTTTGGGATTAAGTGTTAGTAAAATGTATTAACATTAACCGAAAACATTGATTGATGTAGGGTTGGTACTTAAAGATTTCTCGCGTGATTCTGCAAAAAGGTGTGTAACTGTACACCGTAAACCATTACTACCGAAAAGCCGAAAAAGGTGTGTAATCACACCCCTGTTAAACTGTGAATCGGCGGAAGCCAAAAAGTCGAAAAGCAGAAACTTCGGCATTTGAGGCCTCGCGAGCGTGTGATCGCTCGTGTGGTAAACCAAACCCATAAATCTTGGGCGATAGACTGTAGAGGCCACCATGAGTGTTCTCATGCACTTGGGTCGTTATAGGCCACGATGGGCCAAAAATGGGTCGTGTGGGCTTAATGGGCTCGTGGGCCCACACGAATAAAATCCACGGTAAGTGACAAACACTGGAATGGGCTATGTAGATTGCATAGCGTAACTGAATTTGGGCTAAAAGGTCTACATGAGCGTGTGGGCCCACTTGGGCCGAGTAATGGGCCTTGGGCCCATTTACACTATTTTGACCGTCTAGGTTACCATAGTCGCTCGAGACAACTGTAGGCCTTCAAATGTGTTGTTATCTGTACCGAGACCCCAAAATTAGGAAAATGACTAAAATACCCCTAAGGGAAAAATTACTGTTTTACCTCTACGTAATGGAAATAACCATTGTACCCTTAGAGGTAGGTCGACTGATGATTGTGTGGTATTTATATGACTGATACTGAGTGTAACATACTGCATACATGTATTCCATATGACATGACATACTGCATGGGGTTGGGACTTTGTATGGAGGAAGTACTGTACTGGTGGCTTTGCCACATTCACTGTTAGTGGTGGCTTTGCCACATATACTGTTACTGGCAACTCTGCTGCGTTGTTATTGCTGGCAACTATGCTGCAACATTGGTGTGCTGGCTGGGTGGGTCGATTATATCCTCACATGGTGTGTTGGATGGTACGAGTGGTGTGATGGCTGGTTTGGGGAGGATTGTATATTTACTTTGTATTGATACTGCATTGGGATTAGGCCCACACTGTTACCGTATAGGGCTAAGGCCCAAATTGTACTGATACTGAATAGGGTCAGGCCCAGACTGTTACTGCATGCACTGTTTACTGATAGACTGATAGGGGATTACACACTGAGTTTTCGTAAACTCACTCTTTCTCTTAACTGTACAGGTAATCCCCAGCCTTAGACGATTTGGAGCCGCGAGGGACTCGGAGGTGGCCATACGATCGCTGGTGTTCTGCATTTGACTTTATTTATTATAAATTTCATATTTGGGTTTTAAAATTTATAATAAGGCCATTTGTGGGATTTAGTTTTTAATGGTGCTTTGGATTACTTATTTTAAACTTCTAGTCTAGGAAAAGACGAGTTTTCAAAACAAATTATGTTTTCAAAAAACACACATATTTAACTTCATTGACTTATACAGCTTCCGCATTTTAAACCAATCTAAAATAACACGGATAGTGAATAAGGCAAAACGTTTTGACGAGATATTTTGATAAATAATAATAAAAGAATTTAAACCAAAAATGGATTCTTAACGACAAATCCAATTTTTGAAAAACACTTTGATGTGACATGCTAGATTTGCCTGTAACGTCTAGGCCGGATTTGGGGTGTTATAGAGATGGCCACACTACTGCTCTTTTTTTTTTTTTTGGTGTTTTGTTTGCTATTAGATTTCATCTTGGGTTTTGAATTTTAATCAGGCCTCTCTAATTTTCTAGCTTTTAATTTGGGTTTTTATTTATTATGATTTATATCTGTTAGAAGTAGAACGCGGTTTTTTTTCCAAAATGATAACTATTTTCAAAACACTGCGTTTCCGCAACACTTTTAAGATGCTTCCGCAACAAACAATGTTTTAAAAGTAATGACAAATTGAAGTGAATAGAAAATAGCTAGAATGATTTGAGTTTTAACAAAGAGGCTTTAAATTTCAAAACGGGTTTATCATCACCAAGAACAAATTTTTGAAAAGCACTCCAAGGTGACACCGATTAGTCCCTGAAATAGCTAGATTAGGTTACACCGATCTCAAAAATATAAAAATCATTTAAAATGGGATAAGAATGGACATACAATCGAACTTGAAAGTGGCCAAACCCTAGCTATGTCTTCTCTTGAGAAATTCGGCTATGGGGGACTAAATTGGGGGAAGATGACATCTTTTTATTAGTTATTTTTGTCTTTATTTACCAAATAACCAAAATGCCCTTAATGCCAAACTTTGAAATTTCACCTAGCCATGTCCATTTTTTGTCCAACTTAAAGTATAATGGTCTAATTACCATTTAAGGACCTCCAATTTAATATTTCATAGCAATTAGACACCTCTAGATTCTAGAACACACATTTTGCACCTATTGCAATTTAGTCCTATTAGTCAAATTGGACACTCTATCGATAAAATTTCTTAACAAAATTTTCTCACAATTATTCAATCATACTATAGAACTTAAAGAAATAATAAAAATAAATATTTCTACTTCGAATTTGTGGTCCTAAAACCATTGTTCCGATTTGACCCTAAAACGGGCTGTTACAACTCTCCCCCTTTAAGGATTTTCATCCCCGAAAATCTTACCGGAAAAGAGGTTTGAGTAATGTTTTCTTATAGATTCCTCAGTTTCCCACGTAGCTTCTTGTTAAAATAGTTTACCGCTAATAGTACTAATAATTTTGCAGCTTAGCCACCAAGTCCGTATGAAGTAATTTCCTGTGTGTACTGTGGGAAAGGTTATTCTTTTGAGAATTGTCCATTAAATCTTGATTCAGTGTACTATGTAGGGAACCAATACCAAAATAGGAGTAGAGAAGGACCCCAGTCCAACTTCTATAATCCTTCATGGCGTAATCATCCTAACTTTTCTTAGAGCAACCAAGGAAATGGACCGAACCACAACTCATTGCAGCATAGACCTAACCAATCTCAAGGGTTTAATTAGCAAGCTCCAAAACCACCTCAAGCTGAGGCATTAAACAGTTTGGAGAACTTGTTGGAAGTGTACATGGCAAAGAACGACTCTTTGATCCAAAGCCAAGCAGCAACACTTAAAAATTTGGAAAACCAAACGGGTTAGTTAGCTACAGAGCTTTATAATAGACCACAAGGAACCTTGCTGAGCGATACTGAGAATCCAAGAAATTTAGGTAAAGAACATATCAAAGTAGTGGCATTGCGAATGGTAAAATTCTGGAACCCTGATTGATTGATGTCGAAGATAAGCCCATTGAGAAGAATCAACCAGCTGTTGAAATTCCTACACCAAAGGAATCAGAATCTGTAATGGCTAACAAGGTAAATCCTAACTTAGTAAATTCAAATACTTTAACATCTTCTTTGGATGTAGATTTACCTACTCAAAAAAGTTTTCTGGTTCAACCCAAAGTTCCATCACCTCTATATTCGCAAAGATTGTAGCAACACAAGCAGATATATGAGGTGCAATTCAAGAAGTTTTTGGATGTTCTGAAGCAGTTACACATCAATATTCTGTTGGTGGAGGCTTTAAAAAAAAGCCAAATTATGTGAAGTTTATGAAGGATATACTATCCAAGAAGAAACGACTTAGTGAGTATAAGACTGTTGCCTTGACAAATAAGTGTAGTGCGTTCCTGTAGAACAAACTGCCACCGAAATTGAAAGACCCAAGAAGCTTGACTATACCCTGTAACATTGGTTAATCTTATTATGGTAAAGCTTTGTGTGATTTAGGAGCGAGTATCAACTTGATGCCTATGTCTATTTTCAAGATGCTAAGGATAGGTGAAGTAAGACCTACAACTGTGATGCTTCAGCTAGTAGATCGATCTTTAGCATATCCCGAGGGAAAGGTCGAGGATGTTTTTGTAAGAGTCGATAAATTTATTTTTCCTACTGATTTTATTGTCTTAGATTTTGAAGCAGATAAGGAAGTGTCGATCATCCTTGGAAGACCTTTCTTAGCCACAGTAAGAATGTTAATTGATGTGTAGAAAGGTGAACTCACCATGCGAGTTCAAGATGATCAGGTAACCTTTAACATTCTTAAAGCAATGAAATGTCCCGATCCGGTAGAAGAGTGTTCAGTTATGGAAGAGATAGAAACCTTGGTTTCTATGGAAAGCAATTTTGAAGAAGATCCATTGGAGAAAGCCTTAGATCTTGGCCCTTTGGAGGATGAAGAAGGTGAAGAAAACATGGTTTTGATGGAAGTCAATTCGAGAAATTTTATTTAATCCACACGATTTGAACCTTTGGAGTTGGAAGTCAGGGAATTTGTGCAACCCAAGTTGTCAATCGAAGAACCACCTAAACTCAAACTAAAGGTACTTCTTTCCTATTTGAAATACATTCATTTAGGTGACTGTTCTACTTTGCCTGTGATTATTTCTGCAAAACTAACGAAAGATCAAGAGGAGCAACTAATTGCTGTTCTAAAGAAATTTAAGAAAGCAATTGGTTGGACCATAGCTGATATTTGAGGTATAAGCCCTTCTTTTTGCATACATAAAATTATTTTGGAAGAAGGTGAAAGAGCTCGAATTGATGGGCAAAGGAGGCTCAATCCTATTATGAAAGAAGTTGTGAGAAAGGAAGTGATCAAATGGTTAGATGCAGGAATCATCTATCCTATTTTAGATAGTTCGTGGGTAAGTCCGGTACAGTGTGTACCGAAGAAAGGTGGGATTACGATTGTCAAAAATGAACGTAATGAGTTAATTCCAACGAAAACTGTTAACGATTGGAGAATCTATATTGATTATAGAAAATTGAACAAAGCCACTCGGAAAGACCATTTTCCGTTGCCCTTTATAGATTAGATGTTAAATCGACTGGCAGGAAATGAATTCTATTATTTTTTAGATGGCTATTCGGGATATAACCAAATAGTTATAGCCCAGGAAGACCAACATAAAACAACATTTACTTATACATACGGTACATTTGCTTTTAGGCGAATGCTTTTTGGTTTATACAATGCACCTGCAACCTTTCAACGATGCATGACGGCAATATTCACTGGTATGGTTGAAAATTTTGTTGAGGTTTTCATGGATGATTTTTCTATTTTTGGTAACACTTATGATATTTGTTTGAGTAATTTGGCTAAGGTACTGAAGAGATGCGAAGAGATGAATCTTGTCCTTAACTGGGAAAAATTCCATTTTATGGTCAAGGAAGGGATTGTCTTAGGACATAAAATCTCAAAGAGAGAAATTGAAGTCGATAAAGCAAAGGTGGACGTAATTGAAAGATTACAGGCCCCAATGAATGTGAAAGGAGTCAAAAGTTTCTTAGGCCATGCCAGTTTTTATCGAAGGTTTATCAAAGATTTCTTAAAAATTTCTAAACTATTGTGTTTGTTGTTAGAGAAAGATACAGTGTTTGATTTCAACAAAGCATGTTTGGAAGCTTTTGAAGATCTGGAAAAATTGTTAATCTCAGCGCCAATAATCGTTACACTTGATTGGAACTCACCTTTTGAGTTGATGTACGATGAAAGTGACTATGTTGTTGGAGTTGTGATGGGTCAAAGAAGAAACAAAGTGTTTCACCCTATTTACTATGCAAGTAGAACTTTGACGGGAGCCCAACTCAATTATACGGTAACCAAAAAGGAACTCTTTGCAATAGTTTTTTCTTTTGAAAAATTTTGCTCATATCTTCTAGGTACCAAATTTACAGTATTTACTGATCATGTGACCATTAAATACTTGCTTACGAAGAAAGATGCGAAACCGAGGCTAATTCTTTGGATACTGTTGCTTCAAGAATTTGACCTTGCGATCCAAGATAAAAAAGGTGTCGAAAATTAAATAGTTGATCATCTGTCGAGGTTGGAACGAGATGAGGGAACTCAATCATGTGTGCCTATCAACTAGAATTTCCCAGATGAGCACTTATTTGAGGTAAAACGAATTCATGAAACACCTTGGTTTGCTGATTTTGCCAATTATCTTGCACGTGGAATAATTCCTCAAGAAATGACATACCAACAAAGGAAAAAATTCCTTCACGATAGTCGGTATTATTTTTGGGAGGATCCATTTTTGTTTAAACAATGTGCAGATAATATAATCCGAAAGTGTGTAGCTGAAAGTGAGATTGTTGAGATCTTGTATCATTGCCATTCATCTCCAAGTGGGGGACACTTTGGTAGTTCACATACTGTAGCAAAGATTTTGCAAGCAGGTTTCTTTTGGCCTACGCTATTTAAAGATGGTTATGCTTATGTGAAGAACTTTGATAAATGCCAAAGGACCGTAAATATATCAAGGAGGACTGAGATGCACTTGACAAACATTTTAGAGATTGAATTATTTGACGTATGGGGCATTGACTTCTTAGGCCCGTTTCCTTCTTCATATAGGAACAAATACATCTTAGTTGCTGTGGACTATGTATCAAAGTAGGTTGAAGCTGAAGCATACCCTACGAATGATGCCAAGGTAGTCATGCGATTCCTACATAAGCATGTGTTTACACGATTTGAGACACCAAGAGCTATTATTAGTGATGAAGGTTCTCACTTTGTGGACAAAATGGCTTAAGTGGTTTCTTGAAAAATATGATGTGAAGCACAAGATTGCTACTGCCTATCACCCCTAGTCCAATGGGCAAGTTAAGAGAGTGAACCGTGAAATCAAAGGTATCCTTGAAAAGGTAGTACACCCTAGCAGAAAAGATTGGTCTCGAAGGCTCGATGATGCATTATGGGCCTATCAAACAACATTTAGGACACCGTTAGGAAAGACTCCTTATCAGTTAGTTTTTGGGAAAGCTTGTCATTTGCCATTAGAGTTGGAGAATAGAGCTCACTGGGCCTTAAAGCAATTGAACTTTGATCTTAAGCAAGCCGATGAGAGAAAGAGGTTACAACTGGATGAGTTGGAAGAGTTGAGGTTGTTTTCCTATGAGAATGCCAAAATGTGTAAAGAAAGATAAAAAAAGATGGCATGATAGTCATATACAACCTCGCAAGTTTAAAGAAGGTCAAAAGGTTTTGTTGTTTAATTCAAGGATGAAGTTATTTCCTGAGAAGCTTAAATCCCGATGGAAAGGACCCTATACCATCTACTGAGTGTATCCTTATGGAGTTGTTGAATTATACGACAGTCATAGAGGTACGTTTAAAGTTAATGGTCAACATCTCAAACATTACTGGGATGGTGAAGTTGAGCAAGTTGAATCCTCATTCAAATTAACAGACCCTTGATTTTTCATGAACTTGTTTTGTAAATAAATAAATAGTTATAATTTATTTTTTTAATTCAGTACATTTAATTAATTCTGTCTAAGGAGATTGGAACTTAAGTGGGACCGCTGTGACCCCTCCAACCTTTCCTGGGAATTAATTTAATGTAATTTATTGAGAAGAAATTTTCTAATTGAGATTTAAATATTTTTATTTTAATTTGTTTTGTTTAAATTTTTTATTTTTAAAGGGGGTCAAATTTGGCCCAAGTACTAATCAATTTTTTTTATAGAGGAAATAGATGATACCTGAGATGATAACGAAGTGAGGGCGTCAGCTTCATGAACTCCGGCTACACGTCTTCTTAAAGCTGTTCGATTTGTTGGCCATTGATAGTTATTACTCGCGATCCTCTCAATGATCTCATAAGCCTTATTATAAGACTTAGACAAAATTGCACCATTCACAGAAGCATCTACGACCAATCTTGTATGTGCATTGAGACCATTATAGAATGTCTCCAACTGGATACAATGAGGAATCCCGTGATGAAGATACTTACAGAGTAACCCCTTCAATCGCTCCCAAGCCTCATAGAAAGACTCGTCATCCAATTGTTGGAAGGTTGTGATCTCGTTCCTCAACTTAGCGTTTTTGCTATGCTAGAAATACTTAACCAAAAACCTCTCTACTAATTCTTTCCATGTAGATATGGAACTTGGTGGCAATGAATTGAGCCATGCTCGTGCTCGATCTCGCAATGAGTATGGAAACAACTTCAGCCTCAGTTCATCTTCAGTCACACCGGCTATCTTGAATGAATCACTCACCTCCATAAATAGTCGAAGGTGGAGATGTGGATCTTCTGTGGGCATGCCACTGAATTGGCCCACCGTTAGAGCGTTTGAAACATCATTGGTTTCAATTCAAATTGGGTTGCCTCAATATCTGGCCTTCTAATTCCTAGGTTTAACTCATTGAAAAGTGGCACAACATATTGTCTGATGCATCAATCTCTATCATCAGCAATGAGGATAGGATTTCATACATGATCGGCTTCATTACCTTGGTCTTGATTTTGATTTCCAAGGTCCATCTTGACTTGTCTTTAAGCTGTTTGCTCACATATTCTTTGTTTGAAAATTCGCTCAATTTCAGGGTCTACAGGGAGTAAATTGATAATTCGATCTATGCTCATAAACACCTGAAAAGAAAATCACAAAATTAAAAAGAATAAGTTAGTAATGTTAGAAATAAATTGTAACACCCCTAACCCGTATTTGTCACTGGATTAGGGTTACGAGGCATTATCGAACAATACACAGCTTAGGAGAGTCATTCATTACTATTCATGTTTAAGGTAATATAAACTCAATTATACGAATCATATGTACATCTCTTTTATAGCATTCAAATAATCAAATTATAACATAGTTTAATACATGAAAAATTCCATGTGCATACATTAAGACATTCAAACATATATCGAATACATGCCAATATATCTATTTATTTTGAAAAATATCAAACATATCATTTCCTTAACTCTGCATGTGCGTATGTTAAAAACCAAACAATCTATTACACACCAATTATTGTCCAACACATATGCAACCTTAGTATCATTATCATATGGCCGAACATAACTTTAATGCAACATATATATAATGCGCATTTTAACCTATCACTATGAACCATTATATGAGCACAAAATACAGACCATAGTACAACCCATTCGCATGCTAATTATCATGCATAAATTGCACTCACGTAACCAATCCCATTCTCACCTATTTCGGCTATCAAATTTAGGTTCAGAAATATCATAAAAAAATTTTTACCATTCAATATTAAACTAACTTTACCATTACAAATCATTATCATTATTAGCCATCACAAGCCGAATCTAAATAACCAATTACACATGATCATATCGTTGGCATGTACACTTAATTTACTTATGACTAGCCGATTAAAAACATTAACTTAACATTTTTAACTATCCAAATGGTCATAATTTCAATCATCAAATATATACATAATAATCATACCATTCCATCACATAAAATACGCCATAAACACACTTCTAATTAATTAGTATCATGGCCTAATAAACATTATGCTTATCATTACCCCTTTACCGAATCATATAACAAACATCACAAACATATACTTTGTATTAAGCTTACTAACTTGAACTAATTCATATACAAATCATACATTCCAAATAAGTCAATATTAAGCAACAATCAAAATGTATATCTATCAACCATGTTTACTTCGTTTGAGCCTAATCATAAAAATCAACAAATGCAAAACATACCAATATGTCAAGCTTACCATAATGAACAATCATAAGCCATACATATCATTAGTTTAAACTGTAAGCATATACCAAGCACATCACACATATATGACATGCATATTACTTAACTAATATATTACATACTATAACTCAACAAGCATCCATCATTTACCTCATTGCCAAAACACATGACCAAATTTACACAACCATTAGCATTATAATCAAGCCATTTTCGCATGGCTAAATACATGCATACTTCAAGATCAAACATATTATCTAGCCTATACATGCCATAGGTTCAAAGTTCAAACTTATAAAATACCGAAAAAGCGATTGATAGTGTGATGAAGTTCCTTGACGATCCCCGAGCTCGTAACTAGCTTCGAAAATCTATAAAACAACTAACGAGCACACACATAGTAAGCTTAAATAGCTTAGTAAGTCATAAGAAAATAAAATTATTAAATGAACATTAGCATATAATTTCAACTAGGTCAAATATGAACAATCTCATATATATATAAATCACTCTTTTAACATGCATAGTTTATATCATCATCTCAAGTACTATACTTACATTATTTTCATGAACATATAACTTTGCACATACCTAAAACATTTAGCTCAATTTCACATTCGATCTTATCTCAACATTGCCCATTGAACCATTCAGAATCAATAAGGATACTCGGATAGTTCGAAAAGCTCGTACAATGCCAACGTCCTAGATATTGTCTTACATGTAATCAACTATCAATGTCAACGTCCCAGACGTGGTATTACACGTAATCAACTATCGATGCCAACGTCCCAAACATGGTCTTACAAGAAATCACATATCAGAGTCCTATGTCATGACATATGTATCCTAACTATTCCTAAGGTTCGTACAGGGCTTTCGGACGTCGTAAATCGATTCATGCTCGTAATAAATCATTCCATGCTAAATTTAATTCAGCAATGTAGTTATACATACATGCAATTCAATTCGGCTATGTACATAATAAATACATTCAATTTAACATTATTTATTCACTTATGAACTTACCTCGTACTGAGATGAACAGATCGGAATGACTAATCGACAACTTTTGATTTTCCTTGATCCAAATCTGATTTCCTCTTTTCTTAATCTAAATTAATACAAATTTGACTTGTTTAATCATATACTCATTCAAATTCATCCATAAACACATAAATGGGCAAATTACACTTTTGCCCTTAACATTTCATATTTTCACAAACTAGTCTTTATTTCACAAAACAAAAAATATTCAAAATTTCACCACACCCAAGCATAGTCGAATTTTACTAAGGTCCCTACTAGCCCAATTCTTTCATTTATTTCACGTTTTGACCCCTAAATTTTCAAATTTCATAATTTAATCCTTAATACACATTTTTACAAAAAAATCACTTAATTAAACATGATAATCTAACAACATATATTTATTTTTCATCATCAAACAACAAAAACCACAAGCTATCATCAATGGAAATTCATGAATACATTAACAAATTCAAAAATTCAAACATGGACTAGCTAGTATTCGAAGCAACGATCTCAAAAACGTAAAAATAAAAAAAAATTTGAGCAAAACACATACCCGAATCAAGCTTCCAAAGGTACTGAATATTCAAATCTTTCAAAGCTTTATTTTCTTCTTATGTTTCGGCCAGAAAGATGAATGCATGGCCATTTTAGTTTTTGTTTTATTTTATTTCATGTTATTTTAGTTTTTACTATTTTAACCTTAAGTATTTAATTAGAAACTATATAATGGTTGTCCATATTTGTCCACTCAAATATTTAATGGTCAATTTACAACATAAGGACTCCACATAATAAAAGCCATAACAATGTAGCACTTTAACAAATAGCTAACCACTTTTGCATTTTACGCAATTAAGTCCTTTTATAAAATTGAGTACACAAACGATAAAATTTTCATACGAAACTTTCACACATATTAATTCACATATTGTAAACACTAAAAATAATATTAAAATATTTTTTTGACTCAGATTTGTGGTCCTGAAACCACTGTTCCGACTAGGGTCTAAACCGGGCTGTTACATAAATCAAACTGAAAATAAATAATTTCACAAAAGAAATGACTATGGCAACAGTTGACAATCCTCGACAACGGCGCCAAAAACTTGTAACACGTAGGTTTGTGCAAGTGTACACAATCGTTATCAAGTAATAAGTAAGTATCGAGTTATCGTCTCCACAGGGACTGTATTTGTGCTAAGTCACTTAATTTGTAAAATTATATTAACAATTTGGTAAATAAAAACACAATTTAGTAAATAAAAACACAATTTAGTTGAGAAGTGATGATTAAAATATATTAGACTAAATGCAATGATTCCTAATGCAAATTAACCTAAGTATGCAAACTATATGAATGAAATAGATTTTAGCAAAATTAAACACAGCTTGCAACAATTATAACATAAATAAACTAGGACAATTACTTTAATTAAACTCAACTTATTATCAACATGCTTAATAATATTCAGAAAAGCATTCCATGGCAACTCGGTCTTTCATGAGTTTGGAAACCACGTTAGGTCCTTTCGGAATCCTTTACTTAGTAAATACACATTTTACTGATCCTTATTTACTAAGGGTTTCTTTGTATTCATGCTAGGTAATAGGGACGTGTTAGGTTTGAAACAGTTTAATCACACAAATCTAAAAACTATGCAAATAGCAGAGCCTTGTTAGGGTTGTTATGCAACCTGCAATTTAATCGGGTTAGGATCTAAATTGAGCATGCACATTTCAATTATGCATCCACTAGCCATCGTCTGGTTAGGATCGCTCAGCTAATTCAGGTGCATTTATGAACGAAATACAGACTTGATTTTAGTTGAAAACACGATCGATTGAGGCAAAAACATTAGAAGCATGAAACTAATAAATATTATTTAATCAAAGCAATCATCCTAACTTAAATAAAATTAAGCTAACATTGTTGTAATTAAGAACAAAGAACACATAACAAATGTCTTTAAATTAAATTAAAGAAAAGAAAGATTAAACCCAATTCAGAGTGGCTATCACCCAAGACTCTGACTGACGAGGCTCCTTTGTTCCTTTACTTCGCTCCTTTGCTGATGGCTCTCCAAGGTGGTCAACCAAGGGTTCTTTAAGAGGTTCAAGTGCTAAAATCTTTATGAAAATATGATAATATGTATGGGGAGAAAAGAAGAATGCTAAGAGAATTTAGAGAGGAGAGAATGATGAATGATGAGGGATGAGGGATGAGGGATGAGTAGAAATGTGAGAATGAGGTCTTATTTACAGGTGAGAAGAGGGGGATAGTTTACTAAAAATAGGAGTTTTCATCTTTTGAAGCATCTTCCATGGGTGGCCGGCCATAAATTGAGGAAGTTGAGCTGATTTTTGCTTGATTTTTGGTCAATTTGAGTGGCACAACAACTCGGGACTCAGACTTGATCAAGTGCAAATCTTCAGGTAAATCTCTAATTTCTTTAACTCTTCAAAGACCTTGTGCAATTAAACCAAAAAGTGGCATATGGACAGCCATGTGCAGCCAATTTTTGGGTTGACTTGGTCCCAATTTGGACGATTTTGTAATCCAGCAAAGCTATCAAACTTGTCTAGAATAAATCAACAAGTTAAAGGACCAAAGAATAAAATTTATTCAATTTAATTAATTAACTTAAAATCCAAATTATTAATGAAATATTTAAAATTAATTATTAAATATAATTTTATATTTTATTATTTAATTTAATCATGCATGGCCCACTTTATGTCTTAAAAAAATATATTCAAATTAATATAAAATAAGCCATTTATTGCATGAAAATTATATAATAAAGCATAAAATCACATTTTAATAATTTCTATGTCCTAATTTCATACTTCCACATATTTATATGTCCTAATGACATAGGAAAAATCATATATATTTTTCCGTTTACACTTCTTCGACCCCATGTCTTTGCCACAGAACTTTCACCAGGGCTCTATTTTCATTTCTCAACTATTTAACTTCCCGGGATATGATCTTGATTGGTTCTTCTCCATAAGTCATATCAGGTCGAATCACAACCTCTGTTGGTGAAATTATGTGTGAAGGATCTGATCGATAACGTCACAACATTGATACATGAAACACATTGTGGATCTTTTCTCGCTCTGCTGGTAAAGCTAACCTATACGCCACCGGCCCTATTCTTTCGATAACCTCATACAGACAGATAAAGCGTGGACTCAACTTGCCTTTGCAACCAAATCTAAGGATTTTCTTCCACAGAGATACTTTCAGAAACACCTTATCAACGACTTGAAATTCAATTTCCTTTCATTTTATATCCGCGTACGATTTCTGTCTATCCGAAGCTGCTTTCAAACAATCAAGAATTATTTTCACTTTTTCTTCGATTTCTCTAACCAAATCAACCCCATGAATCTGTCTCTCACTAAGCTCGATCCAGAAAATTGGAGTTTGATAGTTATAGCCATACAATGCCTCATACGGTGCCATCTTTATACTCGACTGAAAACTATTGTTATAAGCAAATTCGACTAAAGGTAGATATTTTTCCCAACTACCTTCGAACTTTAAAACACAACAATGGAGTATCTGAATCGTCCTTTCAGATTGACCGCCAGTCTGCGGATGAAATGCGGTACTAAAATTCAACTTTGTGCCCAAAGCCTCTTGCAACTTCTTCCAAAATCGTGAAGTAAATCTCAGATCTCTATCCAAAATAATAGAAATAGGCACTTCATCCAATCTAACAATCTCAGCTATGTACAACTCAGCTAGCTTGTCAAGTGTATAGTCGGTACGTACCGGAATAAAGTGAGCCAATTTCGTCAATCTATCAACAACGACCCGAACAACATATTTCTTTTTTGGAGTCAGAGGTAATCCAGTTATGAAATCTATCATAATTCTATCCCATTTTCACTTGAGAATCATCATAGGCTGAAGTAAACCCGAAGGTACTTGGTGTTCGGCCTTTACTTGTTGACAAATCAAACATCTCGCTACGAATTCAGAAATATCTCGTTTCATAGCTGACCACCAATATAATTTCTTCAAATCATTATATATCTTTGTATTTCCTGGGTGAACAGACAGACAACCACTGTGTGCCTCATGAAGAATTTTCTGAATCAACTCAGTATCTTTCGATAAACAAATTCTACCTCGGAACATAAAACAATCATCGGCCCCAATCTGAAAATCTGAATCACTAGTCGATTTGCACTGAACTCATTTAGCTTGAAGTTCTTTGTCATATTTTTGAGCTTCACAAATTTGCTGAAGAAAAACCGGCCTAGATTTCAACTCAGCTATAGTCGAGCCATCATCAGATAAAGTCAGTCACGTACTCATTAATCTCAAAGCAAACAAAGAATTTCTACTTAAAGCTTCGGCAACTACATTTGCCTTTCCCGGATGATAATCGATTACTAACTCATAGTCTTTCAACAACTCGAGCAATCTCCATTGTCGTAAATTCAAATCCTTTTGAGTCATCAAGTACTTTAAAATCTTGTGATCGATTTAGATGCGGCACTTCTCACTGAATAAATGGTGTCGCCAAATCTTTAAAGCAAACATAATGGCAACCAATTCCAAGTTGTGCGTTAGATAATTCTTTTCGTGTGGTTTCAACTATCTCGAGGCATAAGCTATCATTTTTCCCTCTTGCATCAACACACATCCAAGACCGTTCAATGACGCGTAGCTAAAAATCACAAACTCTTTTCCTGACTCAAGTTGCACTAATACTGGTGCTTAAGTTACCAATGCTTTCAACTGTTCAAAACTCTTTTGACATTTCTCAGGCCACTTTAACTTAACATTTTTCTGTAACAATTTTGTCATAGGTGTAGCAGTCATCGAGAATCCCTTAACAAAACATCGATAATACCCAGCCAAACCCAAAAAGCTTCTAACCTCGGATACATTCCTCGGCAGTTTCCAATCAACAATTACCGAAATCTTACTCGGATCAACTCTTATACCTTTCGCTGAGACAATATACCCTAAAAATCTGACTTCTCGAAGCCAAAACTCACTTTTGCTGAATTTAGCAAACAATTTCTTATCTCTCAAAGTCTGCAACACAATTCTTAAATGTTCGACATGCTCAATCTCACTTTGGGAGTAAATCAAAATGTCATCAATAAACACGACTACAAACTTGTCCAAATACTGGTTGAAGATCCGATTCATCAAATCCATAAAAACAGTAGGAGCATTAGTTCATCCAAAAGGCATAACAAGAAATTCATAATGCTCATATCTCGTTCTAAATGCGATTTTTGGCACATTCAAGTTTTAACTCTCAGCTGATAGTAATTGGATCTCAAACCTATCTTCGAGAATACTGTTGCCCCTTTCAACTGGTCAAAAAAATCATCAATCATCGGTAAAGGATACTTGTTCTTTATCATAACCTTGTTGAGTTGATGATAATTGATACAAAGTCTCATGGATCCATCTTTATTCTTGACGAATAATACCGATGCACCCCATGGTGAACAACTCGGTCTCGCAAAACCCTTCTCTGTCAACTCTTGCAACTGAGACTTCAATTCTTTCAAATCGGTTGGAAGCCATTCTATACGGAGCTATCAATATTAGTGCAATCCCCGATACTAAATCAATAGCAAACTCCACCTCTCTGACCGATGGTAACCCTAGTAACTCTTCTAGGAACACATCCGAATATTCACAAACTACCGGCACAAATTCGATCTTCAATTCAAACACCCTAGTATTCAGTACATACGCGAGAAATTCTTCACAACCCTTTCTTACATACCTCTGAGCTGACATCGACAAAATCATTCACATTCAATCATAAAGTCCCTAGTAAGAGCCTACGACCGAGAACATTAGAAATGGCTTGGGACGCCCGTGTGGGCAGGCTATGTGGTTACATACGCCTGTTTCCTGACCCCATGTAACTCTTTGACTTGTAACCCATGAACAAATTGAGATCACACGGCCAAGGCACACGCCCATGTTTGAGGCTGTGCCATCCACAAGGCTGAGACACACGCCTGTGTCTATGCCCGTGTGCTCAATTCTAAGCATTTTGTTTCTCAAAATTTAGGCGTAGGGGACACACGGCCAAGTCACATGTCCATGGGGCAGACTGTGTGCCACACATGGCCTAGACACACGCCTGTGTGTCTACTCGTGTAGACAAAATAAAGGCTATTTACCAAGTCATTTGCCACCCTTATTCATATATAAACTTACACAACTTTGATGTCATATAATATAGCATATTTGGACAACCAAACATCCACAATCAAGAATATTACAT
This sequence comes from Gossypium longicalyx, assembly GCA_025698465.1. Lineage (NCBI taxonomy): Eukaryota > Viridiplantae > Streptophyta > Magnoliopsida > Malvales > Malvaceae > Gossypium > Gossypium longicalyx. The sequence continues at coordinate 48,155,807 of CM046995.1, forward strand.
ATCAATGAAATACCATCCACTACCATGCTCACAATATTCATTATGTCCCAAATCAATCATGCAAATTTCACATTCATCCAACCTCAATTAACTATTTTCAAGATACCTAACTGTACACAAATTCATCATTTCATCATTAGATTACATTACCAAACATTTGACACTCGAGCCTTAAATCACATTTCCATCAATAACAAACATAGCATGACCATATCTGTAACACCCCTAACCTTGTCCCATTATTGGAATAGAGTTACAGAGTATTACCAGTCGTTATAGTACATTTGCATATAAAACAAGTATAAATACAATATTATCCACTTAAATTTAACTTTAATGGGTCCATAGCACTTTACGAGTATAATTGAAACAAACCGAGACTCGATTGGAAGCTTAAGAAAATTTTCGTGAAGTTTTATAGTTTCTTTTTCAAAATAGTACCACACACCTGTGTGGCTAATATGACATGCCCGTGTTATCGTGACACGCCCGTGGAGGGCCGACCATAAGGTTCACATGGCCAGGATACGCCCGTGTCCCCCGTGGAGCATTCTGATAATTTCACACGGCCAAGGTACATGCCCTTGTGCTCAGCCCGTATGACAACCTGTTTGTAACATTTTAGGTGCAGGGGACACACGGCCTAACAACATGCCCGTGTGCAAGTCGTGTGTCTCACACGGTCTGATCATACGCCCGTGTGACAAAACATGTGGGCTCAAAACGAACCTCACATTTCAAATTTATTAACCCTGCAAACTAAAGACTACAAGAAATTTTAATATTCCTCCATTCAACCAGTCCAAACATGATTAAATAGATTTAATACTCATTAAAACATTATATTATAATCTAACACATATATTCAATAATACCTTGTACTATACCATTTCAAAAGTTTCACCTAGGTGCCAAGACATTCAATTAAAAAGGACTACACACTATTACAATCTCATTACAAGCATTAACTATCTATTAACATTCTTCATTAGCATGGCTTATAACCAAAATAACATTAAACAACCTAGGTACATACCATTCTTCAAAGATAGGTACATCACCAAGTATTTGAGTTCGGGAGTTGGCTTGGATGCTGAGGCATTATATACTTTGTACCTAACATGTGCACAGAAACAAACTGTACGCTGAGTATGCACTTAGTGGTATTTCTATAAACTAATACTTAAAACAATAATAAACCATATATATATTGTAACTTAAACCTTTTACATTCATAATCTTAACAGCTTAATCTTTTATCTTCATTTCATAATTCTTTCATGTAGTTAAGCAATTCATATATATATATATATTCATCATTTGATAGCCTTCAACATCGTTTTCCAATCACAGTCACATAATCAATAGTAAACAGTCTTCAGTACTTTCATTTACCACAATTAACATAACTCGGACCTAGACAGATACATAGATCCAACCCACACACCGAGGATAATGTACAGTGTTTCATCGGCCGAAGCCTGAATACATCGTAAGGGTAACAGTAACAGTAATAGTAACAGTAATAGTCAGGTACAAAGTACCTCTTTGGAATGAATCTGTAACAGTCACAATAGTCAACACATATAGTGTCTCATCGACACACAGTTGAAATATCCCTGAACACTTCAAATCCTATGGCATGCCAATTATATCCGACTAGCTCGACACTGTTAATAGGGTACTCAAATTATTTCATTTCAATTACAGAAACAGTAACAATTTCTATCATATCTTTCATTATACTTCTAACTATTAAAAATAGCCATTACATTGTATTAAATTATTAAGCATAGTTTATAGAAATACAAACCGTAATTCTCGAGTTTACTCGATATCCTCGTTCTCTTTCTCCTTTCCCTTTTTCGATGACGTTTCCGGGGCTACGTTGGCTACATAAAATTTAACATTTAAAAATTATCAATGCATGTTATTTAATAATATACTCTTTTATTTCCATGTAACTTTTTCTATATTTCCAATTAGGTCCTTCCACCATAACCATTCTTTTTCCTCAAATAAACCTTATAATTTTCACTTTATACCTACTTTAAACAAGTTTCAACTCTTAATATTCAATATAAAACATCAATTTTACAATTTAAACAATTTAATCCCTACTATGACAAAACTTATATCTCTCTTTACAATTTAATCCATCTCCCACTTCTAACTTGAATTTCTATCACTTAATATCATAATTCATCAATTTATTCAACTTAATCAACATTCAAAAATTCAATGACTTCCTAAATTTCAACATAACTCAAATAGTATTTCTTCCTAGGATTCCATAGACACTAAAATTACAAGAAAAGGGATTAAATTGACTTACCAATCAAGCTTGAAATCTTAAAACCCTAATTTTCCTTTTTCTTTTTATTTCCCTTTTTCCTTCTTTCTTTCCCTGCTAATCATGCCTTCTTTCTTTCTTTCTTTTTTATGTTTTCTTTCTTTTATTTTTCTTTATTTAATCAATATGTTATAATTATATAATATAATATATTTTACTTTATATTACTATTTACTTATATAATAAGTTAATACATATATATACATACATTTGTACCAATTGAAATAATACACATGTATTATACTTACCACACACTTATCATATAGGCTTATTTTCTAATTTAGTCCCTTGACTCTTCTATAGTTTATAATTAAACCTTCACACTTTATTTAATTTAGTCCTTTCACTTAATTAACCTCAATTAAACTAGATTTACTTAACTAAAATCTAATTAACCTCTCACTTAACTTCGTAAATATTTCTAATAAATATTTACGAATCTAATTTTCAGAATCGAAGACCCAAAAACTCATTTTTCTAATGACCTTAAAGTTTGGGTCGTTACATTTCTCCCTCCTTAATAAAATCCGTCCTCGAAATTTACCTAAAAAGAGATGGGGGTACTGTGATCTCATTGTATCTTCCGGCTCCCATGTTGCTTCTTCAATATTATGACTTCTCTGTAATACTTTTACTAAAGGAACTTGTTTATTACGTAATTCCTTTACTTCATGTGTTAGTATCTTAACCGGTTCTTCTTCATATGATAAATCAGGTCGAATCTCTATATCTTTAGATCTGATCGGTATCTTCTTAACATAGAAACATGGAAAACATCATGAATTTTCTGTAACTCAGGAGGTAGAGCTAAATGATATTCCACTAGTCCAATTCTTTCTATAATCTCATACGGTCCAATATATCGTGGACTCAATTTACCCTTCCAACTGAATCTCAAAATTTTCTTCCAAGGAGAGACTTTAAGAAGTACTTTGTCTCTAACTGAGTACTCAATGTCCCGTCGTTTCAAATTTGCGTATGATTTCTGCCTATTGAAAGCTACTTTCAATCGTTCTCGAATCTTTCTAACAATATTTTTCTTTTCTTGAATTCACTCTGGACCAACCACTTTTCTTTCATTCAGTTCTGTCCAATACAATGGTGATTGACATTTTCAACCATACAAAGCTTCATATGGTGCCATTTGAATACTTGATTGGAAATTATTGTTATACACAAATTTAGCTAATGGTAAATAAAGTTCCCAACTTGATTCAAAATCAATAATGCAGGCTCGGAGCATGTCTTCCAAAATCTGTATTACCCATTCAGATTGCTTTTCAGTTTGTGGACGAAAAGCTGTACTAAAATGAAGTTGAGTACCAAGAGACTCATGTAATTGCTTCCAAAACCTCGACGTAAACCACGGATCTCTCTCAGAAATTATTGATTTGGAAATACTGTGTAGTCTCAATATTTCCCGGATATAAGTTTCTGCCTACTTTTGAAGTGACCAATCCGTTCTGACTGCTATAAAGTGAGCTGACTTTATGAGCCGATAAAAAATCACCCAAATATCATTTTTCTTACTTCCTGACAACAGTAACCCAGTTACAAAGTCCATTGTGATACAATCCCATTTCCATTCAGGAATATTAATAGGCTAATGTAAACCAGTTGGAACTTGATGTTCAGCTTTGACTCGCTGACATGTTAAACATTTAGCCACATATTCCACTATATCTTTCTTCATACCTGGGCACCAATACAATTCTCATAAGTCACGACACATTTTTATTCCTCCAGGATGTAATGTAAACTGACTATTATGAGCTTCTCGAAGAATCAATTCCTTTATTTCAGCAGTAGTTAGAATACAGAGTCGATTCTAAAATCTCAGACAATCATTTTCATCAATACTAAAGTTCTTTACTGTACTGTTCTGTACCATCTCTCTCTTCTTCATTAGTTTGCCATCTGTCAATTATGCTGACCTGACCTAATTAAACATTATTGGCTTTACTCTTAATTCAGCTAAAAGACCTCCATCATCTGTAATACTGAGCTGTGCAAACATTGCTCACGATTTTATTACAGCTTTTCTACTCAATGCATCAGCTACAACATTAGCTTTACCTGGGTGATAGTCTATGACACAGTCATAATCTTTCAAAAGCTCTATCCACTGTCTTTGTCTCAGGTTCAGTTCCTTTTGAGAAAGCAGGTACTTCAGACTTTTATGATCAGTATAAATATAGCACTTTTCACCGTATAGGTAATGTCTCCAAATCTTCAAAGTAAATATTACAACCGCCAGCTTCAAATCATGTGTTGGATAATTACTTTTGTGTGGTTTCAGTTGCCGTGAAGCATAATCAATTACCTTTCCATTTTGCATCAATACACATCCGAGTCCGTTCAATGAAGCATCACTATACACAACAAAATCTTTTCCTGATTCCGGCAAAGTCAACACTAGTGCCTCTGTTAACATTTGCTTCAACATTTCAAAACTTTCCTAACATTGTTCATTACTGATAAACGTGACATTCTTTTCCAGCAACTTTGTCATCGGTAAGGCTATCTTTGAAAATCCATTCACAAACCTTCGATAATATCCTGCCAAACCAAGCAAACTACGTACCTCTGACACATTTTAGGAACTTTCCACTGAAGTATGGCTTCAATCTTCTTTGGATCTACTCTAATCCCTTCTGCTAATACTACATGACCAAGAAATACAACCTTCGATAACCAAAACTCACACTTACTCAATTTCCTATATAATTGCTTCTCTCGTAATATTTGCAAAACAATTTGAAGATATTGTTCATGCTTAGTTTCAGACTTCGAGTATACCAAGATATCATCAATAAAAACCACTACAAATTGATCCAAATATGGTTGGAAAATCTGATTCATAAGATCCATAAAAGCAGCTGGAGCATTAGTTAATCCAAATGGCATCACCATGAATTCATAGTGTCCATACCTTGTACGAAATATCGTCTTCGGTACATCACTCTCCTTTACCTTCAACTGATAATATCCCGACCTCAAATCAATTTTTGAAAACGTAAAAGCTCCCTTTAATTGATCAAATAAATCATCAATACGAGGTAACGGGTATTTGTTCTTGATATTCACTTTATTTAATTATCGATAATCAATGCACAACCGCATCAAACCATCTTTCTTTCTAACAAATAACACTGGAGCTCCCCACGGTGAAGTACTAGGTCATATAAAACCTCGTTCCAACAAGTCTTGCAGTTGTACTTTCAGCTCCTTCAATTTAATAGGTGACATATGATATGGAGGTAGTGACACTGGATCTGTACCCGAGTATACTTCAATCCCAAATTCAACTTCCCGATCAGGAGGTAATCCAGGCAATTCTTCAGGAAACACATCAAGAAATTCACATACAGTTTGGATTTTACTTCACTGACTCTCAACTAAATTTGAATTGATAACATAAGCTAGGAAAGCTGTACAACTTGATTAAGAAGCTTAGTAGCTTTAACTGCAGAAATGATTTGAGGTGAACCACTAGTCCATATATCATTTACTTCAATCCGACCGCCATCTTCATTTTGAATAGTAAATCTCTTTTTATAACAGTCCAAAATTACTCCATGTTCTGACAGCCAATCCATACCCAGTATAATATCAAAGTCGCCAAATGGCATAATCAACAGAACAATAGAAAAGATTCTATCTTGAATCATTAATTGACATCTTCGACATATCTGATTCACTAACATAGTTTGCCCCAATGGACTAGACACTTCTATCGCTACTTTAGACAATTCAGGTTTTAAATTTCCAGTCTCAACCAATTTTGTACTGACATAAGAATGTGACGATCCTGGATCTATCAAAACTTAAACAGGTTCTGAATATAATAAGAATATACCAGTCACCACATCGTGGGCATCTCCCTCATCTCGAGTTTTTACAACATATGCTCGGGCCGGAGCTTTTACTTCAGATTGTTGGGTAGCATTTTCACTTATTCTTCTAGTACCTCCTCTAGCAACTGGACCACTTCGACCTAAGCCTCGACCTCTGGAAGTAGATTCAGATCTTTATGATACCATTGGTGTTGCTTTATTAAGCTTCGAGCAATCCTTTTCAAAATGATCAGTAGATCCACAATGGAAACAACCTCTAGTTAATTTTCTACATTCTTTTCTATGTTTGTTTCCACAATGTTCACATTCTGGAACTTCAGTATTCTGGGCTAGGCTTCTAACACTGCAAGTAGATACAGTAGTTTGTATTTTTCGACTTCTGTCTCCTCTTTCTGATCTTGTACTGAATTTTCCACTACCACGAGATTCTTTTGATTATTTGAATTGTGAACTTGAACTAGCAGTTCTAAGACTTTTTCCAGCTGAGTTGGTAGTTTCAGACTTCTTACTCTTTCTCAGCACTTGTTCAATCATTTTAGCTCTTTCTATTAAGTCTGCAAACTCTGTAATCTGTAGAGGCATCAATTGCAGTTGGAATTCATCTCGCAGTCCTCTTAGAAATCACTTACATCTATCAGCTTTAGTCAGTACAAATTCGATTACATATCTACTCAGTCTCAGAAATTCTCGTTCATAATCCACTATGGACATATCTCTCTGTTTCAACATTAAAAACTCATGTTTCCGGTCTTTCATATATGTATCTCCCAAATACTTCTTCTGAAATTCCCATTGAAACAATTCCCAATTTTTCTATTCTTCCAGTATATTCTGAGTCATTGATTCCCACCATATGTAAGCCTCTTCTTGTACCAAAGAAACAACACATTAAACTTTCCTGTGGTGTGCATTCTAACTGTTTCAAAATTCTCTTGGTAGTCTCTAACCAATTTTCAGCTGTGATTGAATCATTTCCCTTTGATCCCAGAAATTCTATAGCTTCATACTTTCGCAGTTCCTTAATAGGGGCTCTTCGGGTAGTAGCGGTAAAGGTAGTAGCAGGCATACTTCCTACCGCTTTTTGAAGAGTTTCAGCAATCATTCTAAATAGTTGCAGATTCAGATTCATTTACATCAGATGATTCATCTCTACTGTACATTTCTTGATCAGTCCCCTCGATACTTTCGTCAGACATCTTTTATACACTATAAAATAGAATCAATTTATCAGTATATAAAAATTAGCATCCAATCCCGACTCAAAATTTAACATAAAAATGGCATGTACCTCTAGACTCTTTTCATACTTGACTTAATTCTAGAATCGGCTAAACCCGGTTAGCTCTGATGTCACTAAATGTAACACCCCTAATCTTGTTCCGTTACCAAAACAGAGTTACAGAGTATTACCAGTCGTTACAGTACATTTGCATATAAAACAAGTATAAATACATTATTATCCATCTAAATTTAACTTTTATGGGTCCACAGTACTTTACGAGTATAATTGAAACAAACCGGGACTCGATTGGAAGCTTAAGAAAATTTTCATGAAGTTTTATAGTTTCTTTTTCAAAATAGTACCATATGCCCATGTGGCTAATATGACACACCCGTGTTATCGTGACACGCCTGTGGAGGGCCGACAATAAGGTTTACACGGCCAAGCCACGCCCGTGTCCATTACCCGTGGAGCATTCTAATAATTTCACACGACTAAGGCACATGCCCTTGTGCTCAGCCCGTGTGACAACCTGTTTGTAACATTTTAGGTGCAGGGGACACACGGCCTAACAACATGCCCGTGTGCAAGCCATGTGTCTCACACGGTCTGATTACACGCCCGTGTGACAAACCATGTGTGCTCAAAACAAACCTCACATTTAAAATTTATTAACCCTACAAACTAAAGACTACAAGAAATTTTAATATTCCTCCATTCAACCAGTCTAAACATGATTAAACGCATTTAATACTCATTAAAACATTATATTATAATCTAACACATATATTCAATAATACCTTGTACTATACCATTTCAAAAGTTGCACCTAAGTGCCAAGACATTCAATTAAAAAGGACTACACACTATAAAATTCTCATTACAACCATTAACTATCTATTGGCATTCTTCATTAGCATGGCTTATAACCAAAATAACATTAAACAACCTAGGTACATGCCATTCTTCAAAGATAGGTACATCACCAATTATTTGAGTTCAGGAGTTGTCTTGGATGCTGAGGCGTTATATACTTTGTACCTAACTTAAGCACGGAAACAAACCGTACGCTGAGTATGCACTCAGTGGTATTTCTATAAACTAATACTTAAAAAAATAATAAACCATATATATTGTAACTTAAACCTTTTACATTCATAATCTTAATAGCTTAATCTTTTATCTTCATTTCATAATTCTTTGATGTAGTTGAGCAATTCATATATATATATATTCATCATTTGAAAGCCTTCAACATCGTATTCCAGTCACAGTCACATAATCAATAGTAAACAGTCTTCAGTACTTTCATTTACCCCTATTAACATAACTCGGACCTGGACAGATACATGGATCCAACCCACACACCAAGGATAATGTACAGTGTTTCATCGACCGAAGCTTGAATACACCGTAAGGGTAATAAGATAACGATAGTAATAAGAATATCGGTACAAAGTACCTCTTTGGAACAAATCCGTAACAGTCACAATAGTCAACACATATAGTGTCTCATCGATACACAGTCAGAATATCCTGGAACACTTCCAATCCTATGGCATGCCAATTATATCCAACTAGCCCGACACTGTTAATAGGGTACTCAAATTATTTCATTTCAATTACAGAAGCAGTAACAGTTTCTATCATATCTTTCATTATACTTTCTAACTATTAAAAATAGCCATTACATTGTATTAAATTATTAAGCATAGTTTATAGAAATACAAACTGTAATTCTCGGGTTTACTCGATATCCTCGTTCTCTTTCTCCTTTCCCTTTTTCGATGACGTTTCCGGAGCTACGTTGGCTACATAAAATTTAACATTTAAAAATTATCAATGCATGTTATTTAATAACATACTCTTTTATTTCTATGTAACTTTTTCTATATTTCCAATTAGGTCCTTCCACCATAACCATTCTTTTTCCTCAAACAAACCTTATAATTTTCACTTTATACCTACTTTAAACAAGTTTCAACTCTTAATATTCAATATAAAACATCAATTTTACAATTTAAACAATTTAATCCCTACTATGACAAAACTTATATCTCTCTTTACAATTTAATCCATCTCTCATTTCTAACTTGAATTTCTACCACTTAATATCATAATTCATCAATTTATTCAACTTAATCAACATCTAAAAATTCAATGAATTCCTAAATTTCAACATAACTCAAATAGTATTTCTTCTTAGGATTCCATAGACACTAAAATTACAAGAAAAGGGATTAAATTGGCTTACCAATCAAGCTTGAAATCTTAAAACCCTAATTTTTCCTTTTCTTTTTCTTTCCCTTTTTCCTTCTTTCTTTCCCTGCTAATCGTGCCTTCTTTCTTTCTTTTTTTTATGTTTTATTTCTTTTATTTTTCTTTATTTAATCAATATGTTATAATTATATAATATAATATATTTTACTTTATATTACTATTTACTTATATAATAAGTTAATACATATATATACATATATTTGTACCAATTGAAATAATACACATGTATTTATACTTACCACACACTTATCATATAGGTTTATTTGCTAATTTAGTCCTTTGACTCTTATATAGTTTATAATTAAACCTTCACACTTTATTCAATTTAGTCCTTTCACTTCATTAACCTTAATTAAGCTAGATATACTTAACTAAAATCTGATTAACCTCTCACTTAACTTCGTATATATTCCTAATAAATATTTATGAATCTAATTTTCAGAATCAAAGACCCAAAAACTCATTTTTTAATGACCTTTGGGTCGTTACAATATCAACAAAAACATTGGCACATATATGAATATACTTAGGCTTACAATCATGTTAGCCAAAATAAGCCAATTAGCATAATCAACCAATAGCTATTACAAGCCAATACATTTGGCCAATTATAATGACACATATAACAAAAAAATCAAGTCCCTATACATGCCATACTTTCAGATTGCCAAGATCATCAAATACCCAAATAACAGTTTTGATAGTGTGAGGCGAATCTCTAACAATCTCCGATCCGAGCTAGCTTGGCGACACTATAAAAATATGGAAAATAAACGGAGTAAGCATAATAGCTTAGTAAGCTCGTATGCAAGAAATAAGCAAGCTTACCATACGTGTAACATTTAAATAATATAACATAATTAAATGTACATTTACCATGGTCTTATAATCATAACTCATTCCATGACAAACTTACCTCAAAGTCATCATTTCAAGCATTTAATAGATATCAGCTTCAAGTACATATATTTACCATCTCAAAATGAACATACACATAATTTCATCTTTGACATACCCGTGAACCACTCGAAATAATAATGTCGGATGCTCGGGAAATTTTGCACACTAAGTGCCACATATGTAGTCAAAGCTACCAAAGTATCATATCACATAGTTGTTTACTCTCGAGCTATCAACGGGCCTGGTCACACAAGCTGTCAGTCAAGACATAGCTACGCGGTGCTGCTCACACAAGCTGTCAAGTATCCGCAACATATGCCGGTATACTCAGCCATCTGTAGGACGTACAAGACCAACACCCGGACCACATAATCATGTAACACATAATGACCTTAGTGACATGTCACTTGTATCCTACCCTATTCCTAAGGTTTAAACGGGATTTCTTGCTTGTCGTTTCGTCGTCGAATTCGTTCGTAGAATTATACTCGTTCACATAATCAAACATACAAATCATGCAATATTAAAGAATTTAAGTACAATTATTCTTAAGCTTATTTTTAACATATGAACTTACCTCGATACAAAATGGCTAATAGTTCAATTTAATCCACAACCTTGTTCTTTCCCCAGTCTAGGTCAGAACCTCATCTTTCTTGATCTATAATACCACATTTAACTCATTCAATCATCACAATTTAATCCCAAAAACACCTTATGGCTTTTCAAATTTTTACATTTTAGTCCCTAGGCTCGTAAAATGATATTCATTCAATTTCTTCATTACCCAATCCTAGCCGAATATTATTAGTACTCATATCAGCCCATATTTTTCATTTATTCACATTTTTACACACTTTTTACAGCTTTTACAAATAGGTCCCTATTTGACATTTTCATCAAAAATCACTTGGTAAATGTTGTTTACCTAACATCAAATATACATTTTCTAACATTAGACATCAAAATACAAAAATATTCTACTTGGGTAAAATTTTAGACTTTGATTTTCTTTCAAATTAGTCCTTGAAATAGCTAAATTAGGTTCCATCGATCTCAAAAATATAAAAATCATTAAAAACGGGACAAGAACGGACTTACAATCGAGCTTGAAAGTGGCCAAACCCTAGCTATGTCTTCTCTTGAGAAATTTGGTTATGAGGGAGTAAATTGGGGAAGATGACATCTTTTTATTATTGTTTTGTCTTTATTTACCAAATAACCAAAATGCCCTTAATGCCAAACTTTGAAATTTCACCTAACCATGTCCATTTTTGTCCAACTTAAAGTATAATGGTCTAATTACCATTTAAGGACCTCAATTTAATATTTCATAGCAAGTAGACACCTCTAGCTTCTAGAACACACATTTTGCACCTATTGCAATTTAGTCCTATTAGTCAAATTGGACACTCTATCGATAAAATTTCTTAACGAAATATTCACACAATCATTCAATCATACTTTAGACCTTAAAAATAATAAAAATAAATATTTCTACTATGGATTTGTGGTCCCAAAGTCACTACTTTGATTTGATCCTAAAACGGGCTATTACAGTTAATGGATATAGGATTTCCCATATTGATAGCAGTCAAGCATATGTTGCGGACACACCATAATTATAATGCCCCAAATTTGGGCCTAGAAGTATTAGGTCTTAAGCATGGGAACAGTTAAGAGGCGGCACAAAAATAGTTAGTTGTGCAAGAAAGTGACACAAGTGTGTACCTACTTCAATGGTTAAGTGTTCTGAGTGTTCTAGGAGTGGTTGAGATGTCTTAGGTCCAAGCCTTGGCTTCCACAAAATTTTTGTTTTTTAAGGATAAAACCCCTATCTTTAGTCAGTAGGGTTATAAGTAAAACTTGTTAAAAACCTGATAGAATGGGCCTGCTGTCTAATGGATAGTGGCGTGTAGAGTGTGCTAATGGTCTGAGGTTCGAATCCCTGCTTGTGCAAATGGAGATTATTTTTACTGATGGCCGTGGAAGGAGGTTGTGTTTGACCAAAATATCGAAAGTTTGAATTGATTTGTTGTTAGCCGAATCTGATGAGAGAATTATGGGAGATTTTGATTGTTTGAATTGGTGGACAGGAGGAAATTAAGGAGAAATCGAGGAAGTTCGAATTGGAAGCAGAGTTGTACCAGTTGTGAACTTCTGCTTCTCAAGAATTCAGCCAGGCAATGGTTTCTCTCCATTTTCAGTTTTGTGATTGCTTTTGGTTCTTTTTCTGCACTTCTGGATTGCTGAATTCTGGTAGGGCTAATTTGGATACTCTTTATTTTGCTCATTTTGATTTTATCCTTCATTTCCAGTACCCTACTGACTGATTTTGCTCTTCTCCCTCTACTTCTTTAGCAACCGTTTTCCCTTGTTGCTATTGAGTCGAATTTTGTCTTTGGATTTTACTACTTCTCCACCTTTCGTTTTTCTCTCTATTTTTGAGACTGATATTTGCTTAGAAACCATTCGAGTAGTTCTCGTTTTGTTGTTTTGACTTTATTTTTCCATACAGACTTACTCTGCTTCGATTTTCTTTCTTCCTCTACTCCTCTAACTGGCATTCTTTCCCTTTTCTCTCTGGCCGAATGTCCTATTCTCTTCCTCTCTCTCAATTCTTTTAGTTTAACATATCCCACTCTTTTCATCTTATTATGATAGTCGAATACTTCATATCTCATTGTCTCTATTTTGTTTTTGATTTTGACAATTGAGAATCGACCAATTAGTGGGTGCACTCAATTTTTCTCTATTTTCTCTCCCTCTCCCTACTGTAATAAATTGTCCTTCTAATAAACTCCTTTGCTGTCGTTTATTGCTAGGGGTGGGGTGTTGCTAGCCTTGCTTCAGGAGTATCATGTGACTAATTGGGAGTAGACTGATTGTTCCTTTCCTCTAAGCATGGGTTGCATTTTGGTAAGTGATCATTCATTGGTTCAATCTGATCGTATGTTAATCGGTGTTGGGTGGATTGTAGGTTATCATTAAGGAACAAGCGATTAATCTCTTGCAACAAGTTAGGTGTGCAAACCCCAATCGATTGAGATAGGCAAGTGATGAGATACCGTTTTGCTAAATGATATAGAAAGGGACTGTTAATCCTGTTGTTAATGACATTAATGGTGTTTTTGAATATAGGTTCTCATGGGTTAGTCGCGCACATTCGCAATCAGGTGTGTAAACACTGCTCTAAACTGTAAATCGAAAAAAGCCGGAGATTATGATTACTAACACTACACGAGCGTGCGTTCGCTCGTGTGGTAAACTAAATTCGTAAAACATGGGTGTTTGAGGTAGAGGCCACCATAAGCAATTTCATGGGTCGAAGCTGTTTTGGGCAACGTTGGGCCGAAATGGGCTATGTGGGCCTACGGGCTCATGGGCCCTACACAGGTAAACCTCACAGTCATGTGGATATTTTTGGGCTAGGTTGTGTAGTTTGTACAGCCATGGCCATTTTTGGCCTTTTTAAGCCACACGAGCGTGTGGGCCTACATGGGCCCCATAATGGGCCTTGGACCCATTTTGACTATTTGACTGTTAAGGTTACATGGGTCGCCTGAGACAACTGTGGACCTATTGTTGGGTCGGTAAGTATATCTAGACCCCAATTTGTTAGAAATGACTGTTTTGCCCTAAAGTGGTAAATGACTGTTTTGCCCTCATGAGGTAAAATGACTATTTTGCCCTTATGTGGTAAATGACTATTTTGCCCTTATGAGGTAAAATGACTATTTTTCCCTTATGTGGTAAATGACTGTTTTGCCCTTATGTGGTAAATGACTATTTTGCCCCTATGTGATATATGTTTATATTTAGCATGTTATTTGTAACTGTATTGAATACATGTATAATGTTATGATATGACATGACAAGTTGCATGATGCATTGCATGGGGATGGGTTTTTATATGACTGGAGGAAGTGTACTGTACCGGTAGCTCTACTGCAAATCACTGATGGCTCTAAGCCTATTATATTGGCAGCTCTGCTGTAAATACTATTTAGTGCCGCAACGGGTGCTATTTTGGAGTGTAGGGATGGGTGGGTTGATTTTATCCCCACATGGAGTGTAGGGCTGGATGGAGTGGAGTGTAGAGGCTGGTTGGGTAGGACTTGCATGTTGTTTAAAGTGCTACTGCACTGATTACTGTTGCTACACTGATGATGTTACTGTATTAGGCTAAGGCCCTAACTGGAACTGCTACTAATTCGGGCTTAGGCCAGACTATTTTTGTTCACTGTATGATTGACTGCTTGTTTACTAAGGTATTACAGACTGAGATTTTGTAAACTCACCCATCTATTTATCCGTACAGGTAATCCCCAGGCTTAGGCGGATCGGGGCTGCGAGGGACTTAAAGGTGGCCACACAACCGCTTTTGCTATCATATTCGCTTTATTTTTATAAGTAATTTTATTTTGGCTATTTTGTGTGTAATAAGGCCTCTTTAAATTTTTAATCTTTAAATTGGGGATTTTTATTTTCTTTGGTTTATAACTGCTAGTGTTAGGAAAACACAAGTTTTCAAAAGAAATAATGTTTTTACAAAATGAACGTAAGTACGCAACTATTTTAAAAAGCTTCCACAAGAAAATGTTTTTGGAAACGAATAACGATTTTTAATCAAATACCTTTTGACTAGGATGTAAGATTTTATATAAACGACAAGTTTTTAATTCATTTAAGATTACACAAAGAGTTTAAATAGAGAATGGTTTTCTTCAACGACATCTCGCTTTGCTAAAAACATTTCAATGTGACATCGCCAGATTCGGCCATAACGTCTAGGTCGGGTTTGGGGTGTTACAATAACACGAAAGAGCATCCCGTTATTTTCCCTCTTGAGTTTCCCGTTATATGGTTCAGTGAGCTTCCTGTTATAGCTCTTCGGAGTGCTCTAATAGGTTGTGATTCTACATTTGTTGTGGACACACCTTAGCTCTTATGAGCATTCCGATTAAAAGCTCCTGGTGAGCTTCCCTTTAAATTGGCTCTTTATGAACTTCCCGATAATGCTCGCTTAAACTTCTCGATAATGGCTATCCAGAGATTCCTGATGTGGTTCTTTGTGAACTTGGCAAAAAGGTTCTTTGTTAACTTCATAAAAAGGTTCTTTGTGCACTTCTAGATTATGGCTCTTATGAGCTTTCCGTTATATAGCCCAGATAAGCTTCCCGGTATGGCTCTTTATGAGCTTCTCGAAATGGCTCTGTGTGAGCTTTCTGTTACAAGGCTCGAGAATGTGCTTCTTGATTATGTGCCCTAATTGGGTACTCCTAGAAATGAATTGACGAATTATAGTAGTGTACACTAAAGTGTACTATGTGAGTGTATCCATCGACATTCAAATAAATTCAACGGGTAAAGTTTTGACATGGCTAAACTGAACTTGAAATGATTTGTCATTAAAATGCACATGTAATATGGAATAATATTATGGAAAGCATGTATATATGAAAGATATTAATGATGATCTCATTTATGTTCTCGATATTTTGTGAATTACTTGACTAACATGATTGGTGAAGTTATGTTATAAGCTATAAGTCAAATTGCTTGGATGCATTATTGTATGTTTATCTTAAATGGAAATATATGGTAAGTTCAATTCCTATTATACAAACTTACTAAACATTAAATGCTTAATAGGCTTTCTTTTCTCTATTTTATAGTGCTCGGAAGCTCGTAAAGGTTGAAAATCAATCGGAGTATCATCACACTATCCTCCAGCTTGTTTTGGTATAAATAGAAAACTTATTTTGACATAATGGTATGTATAAGCTAATTTTACAAATGATAATATATAAATGGATATTTGTAGTCTAGCCATTGGAATGGCCAGTAATGGTATATTTTGGTATGATAATATAAAGTTATATCATGTTTAATACATACATGTATAAGGTATGATTAGATTGAATTAGGGTAAAATATAAGTCTTTATTAAAAGGTACGTTTGATCATATGAAATATGTGATTTTATTTCATATATGTTATTGACGTTTGATTGATTTATATGACTTAAATTGGTTGGTAAATATATGAAAATCTTGTTGTAGGTTGAAGGCTAAATTTGGGTGAGAAATAAGGCTAGGAAATGACCTTATCTTGCCACACGGGTAGACACACTGGCGTGTGTCTTGACCCTGTGTGACACACGACTGGCACATGGGCATGTAGTTTGGCCGTGTGTCCCCTACATCCTAAAATTAAGAAATCGAATGCTCAGAATTTGGCACACGGGCGTCTGTCTCAACCGTGTGAGATACACATCTAGAACACAGGCTTGTGTTTTGGCTGTGTGAAACCTGCACCTAATTCGTATTGTAACAGCTCGATTTAGACCCTAGTCAGAATAGTGGTTTTACGACCACAAATCTGAGTCAAAAAATATTTTAGTATTGTTTTTTGTGTTTACAGTATGTGTTTAAGCATGTGTGAAAGTTTCTTGTGTTAATTTTATCAATTGTGTGCTTAATTTGATAAAAGGACCTAATCGCATAAAATGTAAAAGTGACTTGCTAATTATTAAAGTGTCTTTTTGCTATGTCTATCTAAATGAAATGTCCTTATGTTGTTATTTGACCATTGGAAGTTTGAGTGGACATTAATGGCTGTTATAAATGTTATTTTATAATGTTTTAACCAAGGTTAATTTTGTAAATTAGAATTATAAGTTAATAAAAATTAAACAAACATGAAATTAGGCCATATTCATCATCTATTGCCAAAAATTGAAAGAAAAAAGAATAAGAATATCCAAGCTAGGTTTCAACCATTGTTCCCTTTGAATTAGGTATGTATTTTGTTCGGTTTTTGATAATTTCTATGTTTTTGTGATCGTTGCTTTGTATACTATGTAACAGCCCGTTTTTGGGTCAGATCAAAACAGTGGTTTCGAGACCACAAATCCTAAGTCAAAAATATTTATTTTATTATTTTAATAAGGTTTACAATATGATATAATGTTCGTGTAAAAATTTTTTAAGGAAATTTTTCCGTTTGAGTGGTTAATTCGGTAAAAATGACTAAATCGCGTAAAGCGTAAAAGTTGAATTCTATAAGTTAAAGATATTAAATGGCTATGGAATTAAATAGAGAAGGTCCTTATGTGGTAAATAGCCCATTTATGAGATAGTGGAGGTTAGTGGAGTGGCATTTGGTGTATTTAGTAATATTTTTAAAGGGTAAAAAGGTAAATAGGTAATTAAAGTTAATAATAAATAAAATAAAAGCCAAAACCATGTTATATTTCTTCATCTTCCACCGAATATAGAGAAACGAAACAACAATGGTTGTGTTTTAGGGTTCGGCATCTTCATGGCTCAATTTGTAAGTGTTTTGGGCTCGATTTTTGATAATTTTTATGTTTTTGTGATCGTTGCTTCGTGTTCTAGCTAGCTCGTACCCTAATTTCTCAATTTTTAAAGAATTTTTGAGTTTCCATTGATGATAGCTTGATGTTTTTGAGTGTTGATGATGGAAAATAAATCGTTGTTGTTAAATTAACAAGTTTTATAAGGTGATTTTGAGTAAAAATGTCAATTTTGGACCAAATTATATAATGTGGAAATTTAGTGGTTAAAATGTGAAATAAATTGAAAATATGGGATGATAGTAATATATGGAAAATTCGGCTAGCTTGGGTTTGTGTTTAATTTCATGAAATTGTGATTTTAAGTGATAAGGACTAAATTGTAAAAATGTGAAATAATAGGGGCAAAAATGTAATTTTGCCAAAATGTATAAATTGTGTTAAATTGAATGAAATGTTGATTAAATAAGTAAATTTTGATATTATATAGATTGAGATAATTGAGAATTGGATCTAGAATAGGGGAAAAACATAGTATCGGACTAATTGATCCGTTCCGTCGTTTCAACGATCAAGGTAAGTTATTATGTAATAAGCATTGTTAAATTTATGTTTTTAATGCTTTGATATTATATAAATTGTATATACGTGACTATTGTTATGTTTAATGACATATTGGCTAAAAAAATGGCACTTAGTGTGCGGTATGAAATACCTTCGGCTAAATGTGGCACTTGGTGTGCGATTGGAGATAGCTTCGGCTATATATGTATATGACACTTAGTGTGAAAAACATTAAGAGTGACACTTGGTGTGCGAGACATCGAAGATGCAACGGCATTACGTGTATGTATGAAATGGTAAAGATCGGTACAGGTATGTACATGAGTTATGATGCTTCTTTGTAACAAAATAAATAAGTAAGTCATGTTTATGAGAATGATTTTGTGATAACCTTATGATTATGGGTCCATGCTTATGCTGTATAAATATGTATTTATACCACATCATTTTTGTACTAAAATTGTTTTAGACAGTAACTGTAACCAAATTTGAAAATTCACCAAAAATTGTGGAAATCTAGTTAGAGGATGAATAAAATATGAAATTAGATATTATTAAGTCTATTTTTACGTAAAAGAATTTCAGATTATGAGATATTTGAAATTTTCGTGAGATAGGGTCAGAATGATCTCGGAATCCCCTATTCTTATTTTGGAAAATCATTAAAAATTGTACAAAAATAATTAGTGGTTATAATTTATATGCTTAGAATTTTTTATGAGTCTATTTTCTAAAGAAACAAACGAGAACATCATTCGAATTCTGTATGAGGATATAATTAATTTTTAGTGAAGAGGAATCAGAACTGTCAGACAACGAAAAAGGGATAATTTTGAAGAATAAACTGTACTTATTAGCTAAACCAAAAATTATGTAAATTTTATGGTAATAATATATGTGAGTCTAGTTTTAGGTAAAATTAACAGATCTTAATTTGGAGCTCCATACCTCCATAAATAAATAATTTAGCGACTATGGCCCGAGTAGATAGCTTGACTGGAATTTGAACAAATAGTGGAATAATATGCAATTATAATTGTGATACCTTGAGAACATGTTGTAAGATTTTGGAAAAAGCATATTAATAAATTGCTTATTATTTTCATATGAACTTACTATGCTTTATAGCTTACCCCCTCCCTTTTCATCTCTTATAGGATTATATAGCTAGCTCGGGTTGGAGATCGTCGGAGATTCAATCACACTATCAAGCTATCATTTGGGGTATAAGTATTCAAATATTTAAGTCTATGGCATGTATAGCGGCTTTATCTTTGTAATTATTTCAATGCTAATGTGGCCAAATGTGTTGGCCTATAATGGTTATAGTCTAATTTATATATAGCCATGAATGATGGCTTATGCTAATCATATGATTATTCATGTGTATTTGCCAATGTTTTATGGTGTTGTCATGTTGTTTGATATGGATGAATGTGTGCATACGACTTAAGTACTCGATGATTGATTTTGGCATAATTGGCATATGGATAGATAATAGCATAATTGTGAAATGTGAAAATGTATTAATGATAATCTCGGTATGAAAGTTGTTATGATTAATCTTGATAAAGTATGATGCCTTGTGTATGCGTAACTTGTTATGAGAATGTCATGCACAAGCCATATTTACGATTATTAAGTGTTCATTTATGCCATGTTGGATGCCATTGAGATATGTGAGTGTGCATGTGATGTGAGGGTGGCAAAATGGCTTGGAAAATATCCTAGCATTTGTCCACACGGGTAGACATAGGCATGTACTTTGACCTGTGCCCCTACTTTGGTGATGACTTCATAAACAGAGAGTTACACGGGCTGAGGACATGGGCGTGTCTCAAGCCACACGGGCGTGTGACCCTGTTTCATGATGAAATTTTTTAGGTTCTCCCAAAATTTTTCAAAGTTTTCGGTTTAGTCTTGAATCATCTTCAATAAGTGTTTAAGGCCTCGTACGCCCGTTTAAGGGACGTTATACATATGTATGAATGTTTTTGATTTGAATGAAATTTTATGGCCCGATTTTATGTGATTGTGTATGTTTAAGCCCAGTAATGCCTTGTATCTTATCCCAGCCTCGGGCATGAGTAAGGGGTGTTACATTTAGTGGTATTAGAGCTATAATTTAGTCAATTCTCGGACTAACCTAACATATGTGAGTCTAGCTATAACGAAATTGTTTTGTAAGACAGAGATGACCTCCAACTGAGCTATGTTTCGATAATGCTGAAAATGATATTGAGATGATTGAAATGTGCCTATGATGTGTCGAAATTTAGAAAGGTATGAATAGAAGTTCATGATATGTATGTGTTAATATACGAAATGAGATAACTATAAGTTGAGAAATGTGGAAACGTGGAATGAAATGGAAGTTTTTGTTGTGATAAGCTTATCCATGTGTGTTGGTATTCGTATGATGTTATGTGCCCAACCTATCTAATTAAGTGAATATGATAAGCTAATTTACTCAAGTTGACGGAATGTGTGTTTATGTACACTTATCGAATAATGTATAATCAATATGTTCATATGGTTGACTCTTATGTTTAAATTGCAATTAAAGGTATTATAATGTTATGTTTTATGGTTTTGATATGGAATCATAAATAATATGATAATATGAAATTGAGTTGGAAAATCAAATTGAATAGAACGCAGGAAATGAGTACGACCATTCGATGATGAATTGACGGATCAAACCATGGTTGGACCATGGCAATACATGTGGTACGTGTAAGACCATAGCTGGGCTATGGCATCGTAATAGCTTGTAAGACCATAGTTGGGCTATGGCATCGTGATGACATGTAAGACCATAGTTGGGCTATGGCATTGTGATACGTGTGATACCATAGCTGGCTATGGCATCGTGATGACATGTAAGACCATAGCTGGGCTATGGCATTGTGATACATGTAAAACCATGTCTGGGATATGACATTGATATGAGATCCTGTGTAAGACCATATCTGGGATATGGCATCAACAACGATATGAGATCCTATGTAAGACCATATCTGGGATATGGCAAGTGTAAGACCATATCTGGGATATGGCTTCGGTATGAGATTTCGTGTAAGACCGTGTCTGGAATGCGGCATCGATATGTGATTTCGTATAACACCATGTCTGGGACATGGCATCGAAGTGATACTTTGTATAAGACCATAGTTGGACGATGGCATCAAGTAAATGACGTACTCAGACCCGTAAGACGTTCTCTAATTTAACAAATGTTTGTAAGTAAAATTGAAGTTAAATGTTGAAATTTAATTAGATACTGATATTGGGCTCAAGTAAGTAAATTTACTATTTGAAATTGTGGATGACAGAAACAATTGTAAAATAAATAAGTATGTTAATTTGCTTGGAGTGAATTATGTGATTATGATGATATTATATTGACGAAGAATGTTGAGTCATATGTGTGTATTTATGAGAGTCAAGTTAGAGGCTTTACAACTCCCCATTACCAGTGTTGCTTTTGTGATGAAAAATTTACGAGAATTATGTTAAATAAGTTCATAAGTGTGAAAACTAAAGAGTTCGGTGGTGAAATAATTAGTAATGCATATAGAGATGAGAATAGTTTGGAAAGTAAAAATAGTTTGGGTGAAATATTAGAATGTTTTAAGGATTATACGGATTATGTAATGTTATGGTTAAAGAAGAAAATTAGTCTCAGCTATTTGACTCAATCGGGTATGGCGTCTAAAGATATGTTTGCTGAAATTTCCTCCGAATTGGTTTTTATTAATAACTGGAATATTACGGTGTTACATTTTTATATGTGATGATTATGTTTATTGTGATGGTATTTCAGGATTCGGTATTAGGAATGTGGAAAATTCTAATATCTGGATTTCTCTGATTTTCAGTGTAAAGAATTATCATCGGCAAAGGCATAAATGATGGAAACCCAAGCTTCAAATGTGTAGTGGTTTTCTTTTCTCGGGTAAGCTTGACTAAGGTTAGTGAGTTTAATCAGAATATCTTCGTTTCCTTGAGCTAATATGGTTGTGAGATCTTTGATTCGCACGATAAGAGAATTATGAACAGGTCCATGTACTTGGGTTGTAGTAGCAAAATGAAAAAAAAATACCTTGATATGTTATTATTTGATAGTGGAAATCAACTCAGTTGTTTATATCGACGTGAACTGATTTATTGAGATGTGAATTTAGTTATGTGTATTTAAAGGACTCTCTGGTATGGTAATGAATTTTTGTGCAATCATGTGTATATAGATAAATGGATAATCTGAATAAAGAAATTAGATTTTCGAGAGTATGATATGGAACTATGCTTATTGGATTATTCTAACCGAATGATGTCGTTATGAGTTAAAGTTGTTCTAGTTAATGAGATTATCATGTTCATGAAAGTTTAATGATCGATGCAAGTTAGCAAAGTTGGAAATAGTTGAAAGTATTATTAACTAAAGCTTAAGTGCTGAGTTCAGTTTGGATTAAGTAAAGAATTTATGATTTCTAGTAATGTACTATTGAACTGACTGGAATATGTTTCATTACGAGAATGTAAAGAAGCAGTTTGTACTTCTAGACGGTTAAAGTCACAATAAAAGAGAACAATTTGATTAGCAATTTAAAGACGACCACTTTTATGTTTGTCTTGTGAATTCGATGATATCATGTGTTCGACCGAAAATGGCATATGCTTCCTGAATCTTAATGGGTTAAAGTATCTAATGTTACTGAAAAAGATCTAGAGTTGAGACAATATCAATGATTTGAGATATTGACAGACTCTAAATAGTTGTTGATTAATCTCTGAGAAAACAGATATAGATACAGATGCCGAATGGAAAGATCTTTGCTTATTTTGTGCGAGTGATTACTCTATTGATCTTATTTGATGATGGTCTGATGTTAGCTAAATAAAAAGCTAAAGTTATGTTTTCCTTGCGAGTTTGAAAAACTTAGAAACATGTTAGTGAATTGCAAGCTAAACGGGTACAATATGAAATGACTTTCGATTCTGAATTTTAGAAGTTTTTGTATGAGGCTCAGTAGTAGCACGTCTGTTCATCCGAGAGTAACAAAATGTACAGTTATATGAAGTAAATGTTTTGGTGTACGGGTATGAAACACGATATTTCTAATTTTGTTCTCAAATGTTGAATTGTCAACATGTTTAATCCGAAGATCAAGTGTATTCAGGTCTAATACAGTCAGTGATGGTAAGGGTGTGATAAAGAGATAGAGTCACTATAGACTTCGTATTAGGGTTGTCATTATCACTAATAAAAGAGATGTTATTTGTATTGTGGTTGATCGTTTGGCCAAAAATCCGCATGATTGATTTAGTATATATAGAGTTCCTATTTGACAGATCAACAGAGCTATGTGTTCTGAGTGAGTAATTCAAAATTTTAACAATATGCTCCGGCACTGTGTGTTAAAGTTCAATGGCTATGGGAAAAAGGTATGCGAGGCTGAAATCGATTTGTGACCCTAAGAAATTAGTGAAAGTGGTTCATAAGATTTGAATGCAACTTCTTCTGGTAAGATTTTCGGGGACGAAAATCCCTAAAGGAAGGGAGAGTTGTAACAGTCCGTTTTTGGGTCAGATCGGAACAGTGGTTTCGGGACCACAAATATGAAGTAAAAAATATTTATTTTATTATTTTAATAAGGTTTACAGTACGATATAATATTCGTGTGAAAATTTTTTAAAGAAATTTTACCGTTTGAGTGATTAATTCGGTAAAGAGGACTAAATCAAGTAAAGCATAAAAGTTGAATTCTATAAGTTAAAGGTATTAAATGGCTATGGAATTAAATAGAGAAGGTCCTTATGTGGTAAATAGCCCATTTATGAGATAGTGGAGGTTAGTAGAGTGGCATTTGATGTATTTAGTAATATTTTTAAAGGGTAAAAAGCTAAGTAGGTAATTAAAGTTAATAATAAATAAAATAAAAGCCAAAACCATGTTATATTTCTTCATCTTCCACCGAATATAGAGAAAAGAAACAGCCATGGTTGTGTGTTTAGGGTTCGACATCTTCATGGCTCAATTTGTAAGTGTTTTGAGCTCGATTTTTGATGATTTTTATGTTTTTGTGATCGTTGCTTCGTGTTCTAGCCAGACCGTACCCTACTTTCTGAATTTGTTGATGAATTTGTGAGTTGTCATTGATGATAGCTTGATGTTTTTGAGTGTTGATGATGGAAAATAAATCTTTGTTGTTAGATTAACAAGTTTTAAAAAGTGATTTTGAGTAAAAATGTCAATTTTGGACCAAATTATATAAGGTGGAAATTTAGTGGTTAAAATGTGAAATAAATTGAAAATATGGGCTGATAGTAATATATGGAAAATTCGGCTAGCTTGGGTTTGTGTTTAATTTCATGAAATTGTGATTTTAAGTGATAAGGACTAAATTGCAAAAATGTAAAATAATAACGGCAAAAATATAATTTTTCCAAAATGTATAAATTGTATTAAATTAAATGAAATGTTGATTAAATAATTAAAATTTGATATTATATAGATTGAGATAATCGAGAATTGGATCTAGGACTGGGGAAAAACAAAGTACCGGACTAATTGATTTGTTCCGTTGTTTTAACGATTGAGATAAGTTTGTATGTAATAAGCATTGTTAAATTTATGCTTTTAATGCTTTGATATTATATAAATTGTATATATGTGACTATTGTTATGTTTAACGACATATCGGCTAAAAAAATGGTACTTATTTTGCGGTTAGAAATAGCTTCGGCTAAATGTGGCATTTGGTGTACGATTGGAGATAGCTTCGGCTATATATGTATATGGCA
The DNA here is from genome assembly GCA_025698465.1 of Gossypium longicalyx. Classification (NCBI taxonomy): domain Eukaryota; kingdom Viridiplantae; phylum Streptophyta; class Magnoliopsida; order Malvales; family Malvaceae; genus Gossypium; species Gossypium longicalyx. The sequence continues at coordinate 48,181,111 of CM046995.1, forward strand.
CCTAGTGTGCAAGACATCGGAGATGCAACGGCGTTACGTGTATGTATGAAATGGTAAGGATCAGTACAAGTATGTACAAGAGTTCTGATGCATCTCTGTAACGAAGTAAATAAGTAAGTCATGTTTATGAGAATGATTTTGTGATGACCTTACGATTATGGGTCCATGCTTATGTTGTATAAATATGTATTTATACCATGATGGTTGAAATGATTGGTGAAGGTGTGATGAGCTTAGTTATCATCATTTTTGTACTAAAACTGTTTTGGACAGTAACCGTAGCCAAATTTTAAAATTCACCAAAAATTGTGGAATTATAGTTAGAGGATGAATAAAATATTAAATTAGAGCTTATTGAGTCTATTTTTACATACAAGAAATGATGTTCGTAAAAGAATTTCAGATTATGAGGTATTTGAAATTTTGTGAGACAACGTCAGAATAATCTCGGAATCCCTGTTCTGATTTTAGAAAATCATTAAAAATTGTAAAAAAATAATTAGGGGCTATAGTTTATATGTTTAGAATATTTGATGAGTCTATTTTCTAAATATATAAATAGGAACATCATTCAAATTCTATATGAGGATATAATTAATTTTTAGTGAAGAGGGGCAGAACTATCAGACAACGAAAAAGGGGTAACTTTGAAGAATAAACTGTACTTATTAGCTAAACCAAAAATTATGTAAATTTTATGGTAATAATATATGTGAGTGTATTTTAAGGTAAAATTAACAGATCTTAATTTGGAGCTCCATAGCTCCAGAAATAAATAATTTAGCGACTATGATTTGAGTAGACAGCTTGACTAGAATTTGAACAAATAGTGGAATAATATACAATTATAATTGTGATACCTTGAGAACATGTTGTAAGATTTTGGCAAAAGCATATTAATAAATTGCTTATTATTTTCATACGAACTTACTAAGATTTATAACTTACCCTCTCCCTTTTCATCTCTTATAGGTTTATATAGCTAGCTCGGGTTGGAGATCGTCGGAGATTCGATCACACTATCAAGCTATCATTTGGGGTATAAGTATTCAAATACTTAAGTCTATGGCATGTATAATGGCTCTATCTTTGTAATTATGTCAATGCTAATGTGGCCAAATGTGTTGGCCTATAATGGTTATAGTCTAATTTATATATAGCCATGAAAGATGGCTTATGCTAATCATATGATTATTCATGTGTATTTGCCAATGTTTTATGGTGTTGTCATGTTGTTTGATATGGATGAATGTGTGCATACGACTTAAGTACTCGATGATTGATTTTGGCATAATTGGCATATGGATAGATAATAGCATAATTGTGAAATGTGAAAATGTATTAATGATAATCTCGGTATGAAAGTTGTTATAATTAATCTTGATAAAGTATGATGCCTTGTGTATGCATAACTTGTTATGAGAATGTCATGCATAAGCCATGTTTACGATTATTAAGTGTTCATTTATGCCATGTTGGATGCCATTGAGATATGTGAGTGTGCATGTGTTGTGAGGGTGGCAAAATGGCTTGGAAAATAGCCTAGCATTTGTCCAGACGGGTAGACACAGGCGTGTACTTTAGCCTGTGCCCCAACTTTGGTGATGACGTTATAAATAGAGAGTACACGGGCTGAGGACATGGGCATGTCTCAAGCCTCACGGGCGTGTGACCCTGTTTCATGATGAAATTTTCTAGGTTTTCTTAAAAGTTTTCAAAGTTTCTAGTTTAGTCCCGAATCATCTTCAATGCGTGTTTAGGGCCTCGTAAGCCCGTTTAAGGGACGTTATACGTATGTATGAATGTTTTTGAATTGAATGAAATTTTATGGCCCAATTTTATGTGATTGTGTATGTTTAAGTCTGGTAATGCTTCGTATCTTGTCCTGGCATCAGACATGGGTAAGGGGTGTTACATACTATCAAGCCCATGTCTGAATTTTGGAAATTGTTGATGATTTTGAGTTGAGCCATTGATGAAATTATGATTTTTATGAAGTTTGATGATAGTAAATAAAAGATATGTGTTGGGTTAATATATTTTGTCTTTGAATTAATTTGGGTTAAATTGTAAAAATGAAATTTTGAGGGACTAAAATGTAAAATAAATTAAACATATAGACTTATATGAAAACCATGTATATTCGGCTAAGTAAGTGTGTATGGAAATTTTGAGTATTTTTTGATTTTATGAATTAGGGATTAAAATGTCAAAATATGAAAATGTGAGGGCTAATTTGTAAAATGCCCTAAATATGTGTTTTTGGATTGGTTTGAATGAATCTGAGTTTGAATAAGTTAAATTAGAATGTGTTTAGATCAAGAACCAAAGAAAACGGAATTAGATTGGGGGAAAATAAATGCCGTTGAATAGTTGCTTGTTTCCGTTCATTTTCGTACGAGTTAAGTCGATATACAAATAAATGTGTTTTGAATTGAATTATTAATGTTTATATGCTATTGAACAATGATAAATGATTATATGAGTTGAGTATGAGATATCCGAGAAAGTATCGATAAAGTTTCGACGTCCGAAAAACCCCGTATGAACCATAGGAATAGTTAGGATACATATGTCATGACATAGGATTCGATATGTGTTATCGTGTAAGACCACGTGTAGAACATTGGCATCAACTTATGGTTTACGTGTAAGACCATGTTTGGGACATCGACATCGTATTTGATTTCATGTAAGACCCTGTCTGGAACAGTGGCATCGATATTTGATAACATGTAAGACCACGTCAGGGATGTTGGAATTGTACGAGCTTTTTGAGCTATCCGAGTATCTTTATTGATTTCGAAAGGTTTAAAGGGCATTCTGAGAAAATGGATGACTATGTGAATGTGTATCCAATTCAGGTACATTTGAATTGTATATCATGTTTGAGAATGAAAGGTAAGTACATGTACCTTTGTGAAAATATGATTTAAGTATGAGTTGCTTGGAGAATGAGATATGGTGTATATATATATATATATATGTGAATCATGATCATTTAAACTATAAGAGACATATAGTTATGTGAATGTATTTTGCCTTAATTTATATGAATAAGTTGATCTAGATTGATGTTATGTGTTAAGTTTATTTGTATATGGCTGACTAAGCTTTTGGAAGCTTACTTTGTGTGTGTTTTCAATTGTTTTGTAGATATCGCAGCTATCGGGAGCTCGGGGATCATTAAGGATCATCACCACACTATCGACTCTATTTTGGTACCTTTTGAAAGTGTAAATATTGAAGTATGGCATGTATAGGCTAGAAGTATTTGAATATGTTTTGTAATGTGTATATAAAGCTATGTGATATGGCTAGATTATGGTTGAACTTATGGTTTGATTTTGATACATGATATATGATGCAAAAATGGCATATTTGGTGTATATATATGACCTAGTGAGAAATGGTCAATTTGGTAAGTTGGTAATGTGATTTAGTTATATAAATGGTATGAATTTGATATGAGAATGGATGTGAAACTTTATTGTAAGAATATGTAACATTGAATGTGTTTGGTAGGTGATTATGATATAATTTGGTTTAGATAATAAGCATGAAAGTGTTGATAATGATATGGTACTTATGATGTATATATTGTGGTTGAAATTGGTTGAAAATTTGGTATGAAATGTTGTGGTTTGATGCTTGTAGGGAGGACCCAAAAATGGGTGGCATGTTGGCCTTGTAAATGGCCTACTTTTATCTACACGGGCAGGGACACGGGCGTGTGTCTCAGACGTGTTGCTCAATGGCCATTTCGAAATGAGCCTAGGCAGAGCACATGGCTGCACACATAGGCGTGTGCTAGTCCGTATGGCCAAGTTAGTTTCGAGCACGGGCTAGACACATAGGCGTATGACTGGCCGTGTGACTCAAGTCAGTAGCCTCCCTAATTTTCACACGGCCTGGCACACGGGCGTGTCTTTTGGCCGTGTGGACAAGTCAGTATGGATGTTCTGTTTTGCCACGGCCTAGACACACGGGCGTGTCTAATGCCGTGTGAGGCACACAGCCTGTTCACACGGGTGTGTGACCTTTATAAATTTGAAAACTGTTTAAGTCTTAAAAAATTTGTATGAGCTTGGTTTAGTCTCGACCCCTTCTAAAGCATGTTTAAGGTCTTGTAGATCTATATAAGGGACAATTCTGAATAATTATTATATGTTTTGATTATGTTATACTTGAGTATATGTGAATGTTCTGATATGTCCGGTAATGCTCCGTAACCCTATTCAGGCGATAGATATGGATTAGAGGTTTACATTTGATTGGTATTAGAGCTACAGTTTAGTCAATTCTAGGACTAACGTATCATATGTGATTCTAGCTATACATGCCATATTTATGAACTGCGATAGTGTGCTGAATCATTGCAATGAAAATGTGCTTTTATATAGTAATAGATCCCGAACGAGCCGTAGCTGACAATGTCGAGAGTAATACGCCTACTCCCACTCAAGGGACAGCACCATCCGAATCTAGACCTACTACGAGTAGCCACAAGGGAGAGGCTAGACAAGCCTTTTACCAAATGATGAATGACTGGTTCACGCAATATAATAGAACTAATCTAGTTGTGCCACAACCTTCACCCCTGGTTAACCCTCCGCAAGTCCCTATCGTGCCACAAGCTAATCCAATTCAGTTGAATAAGCCTCCTATCCATAAAATTAAAAAATATGGGGCCGAAAAATTCTGTACTACTACTTATAATGATGCCGAGAGAGGTGAATTTTGGTTAGAGAACACGATACGAGTGTTTGATGAATTATCATTGACCCCGGACGAATACCTCAAGTATACCGTTTCGCTTTTGAGAGATACGACGTATCATTGGTGGAAGACACTAATATCTACGGTTAGGAGAGAACGAGTCACCTGGGATTTCATTCAAGCTAAATTCTAAAAGAAATACATCAGTCAGAGATTTATCGATCAGAAACGTAAAGAGTTTCTTAAGCTTAAACAAAGTCGTATGTCTGTTATAGAATACGAGCAAGAATTTGTGAGATTAGGTCAGTATGCACGAGAATGTATCTTAACTGAAGCAATTATGTGCAAGAGATTCGAAGATGGTTTGAATGAAGACATCAAATTGTTAGTCTGGATTCTGGAAATAAAAGAATTTGTAGTGTTGGTTGAACGGGCATGTAAAGTTAAAGAACTTGGGAAAGAGAAAAGAAAAGCTGACTCAAAAGCTAGAGATGTGAGAAAGAGATCTGCAAGTAAATCATTTTAGTCTGTGACAAATAAGTTCTGAGGTTATTTTAGCCGTTCAAATGCTAATGTAAGGCATTCGAGTAGAGATCGTGCTAGATCGCATTTGAGCTTTAGAGCTCTAGCTACTTTTGTTGCTAGTGTTCGAAATGTCCGATCCGATTGACCTGAGTGTAAACACTATGATAAAAGACATCCTAAAAATTGTAGACTGTATGATCGGGCTTGTTTCAGATGCGGATCTTTAGATCATTTTATCCGTGATTGTCCCGAGTCTTTTGAGCAAGAGATTGTGCAAAATCCTAGACAGAGTAACACCTCAACTCGAGGTAGACCGCCCAGAAATATGGGTAATGTGAGTGGCAGTCAGAGGGGAACTAAAGATATGACTGTTAGATTTGAGGTTCGTGAACATGCCAAAGCCTACGCCATTCGAGCTCGTGAGGAAGCTTCGTCTCCAAATGTGATTACGGGTACTTTTACTCTTCACGATACTTCTGTGATTGCTTTGATAAATCGAGGATCGACGCATTCTTATATATGCATGAATTTAGTGAACAGTAAGACTTTGCCTGTAGAGTTTACTGAATTTGTGATTAGAGTATCGAACCCTCTAGGTAAAAGTGTCCTAGTTGACAAAGCTTGCAAGAATTGCCTATTAATGTTTCGAGACATTTGTTTTCCAGCTGATCTGATGTTATTACCCTTTGATGAGTTTGATATAATTCTGGGTATGGATTGGCTAACTTTGCACGATGCTATTGTGAATTGCAAATGGAAAACTATTGATTTGAGATGCAAGAATGATGAAATAGTATGAATTGAATCTAGTGACTTAAATGGGTTGCTGGCTGTGATATCTTTGATGAAAGCTCTGAATTTGGTGAAAAAGTGTTGTGAAGCCTACTTTGCTTATGTGATTGTTTCGAAATTAACAGAAAAGAAAGTGGAATCAATGCCTGTTGTCTGTGAATTCCCTGATGTGTTTCTTGAAAAACTTCCGGGATTACCTCCGATTCGAGAAGTTGAATTTGGCATTGAGTTAGTATCGAGAACTACTCCGATTTTGATAGCTCTGTATAGAATGGCTCTGACCAAATTAAAAGAATTAAAATCTCAGTTACAAGAGTTAACCGATAGAGGATTTGTAAGATCGAGTTTTTCACTTTGGGGTGCTCCTGTTCTGTTTGTAAAAAATAAAGATGGTACGATGAGAATGTACATTGATTATCGTCAGTTGAACAAAGTGACTATCAAGAACAAATATCCTCTACCCAGAATTGTCGATTTGTTTGATCAGTTGAAAGGAGCTAATGTGTTTTCAAAGATAGATTTGAGATCAGGCTATTATCAGTTGTGAGTAAATGATTTAGACATTCCGAAAAATTCTTTCTAAATGAGGTACTGACATTATGAGTTTTTAGTTATGCCTTTCAGATTAATGAATACACCTGCTATTTTTATAGATTTGATTAACAGAATTTTCAGACCGTGTTTAGGTCGATTTGTCGTTGTATTCATTGTTGATATTTTGATTTATTCGCATGATGAAACTGAGCATGCGGAACATCTGAGAATAGTATTATAAACTTTGCGTGATAAGTAGTTGTATGCAAAGTTCAGTAAATGTGAGTTCTGGTTACACGAAGTTGGATTTCTGGGACATATTGTGTCAGCATCAGGTATCCAAGTTGATTCGAGCAAGATTTAGCTATTCTGGATTGGAAACCTCTGACAAATGTTTCTGAAGTCTGCAGTTTTTTGGGACTTGTCGGTTATTATAGATGATTTGTGAAAGGCTTTTCTATGATCTTAACACCGTTGACGAAATTGCTTCAGAAAGATGTAATATTTGAATGGTCTAAAAAGTATCAGAAAAGTTTTGATTAGTTGAAAGCTCTATTGACAGAAGCTCCAGTGTTAGTACAACCAGAATCGGGTACAGAATTTGTAATCTACGGTGATGCTTCATTGAACGTTATGGGATTCATTTTGATACAGGAAGGTAAAGTCATAGCTTATGCCTCGAGACAATTAAAATCGCATGAAAAGAACTATCCGACGCACGACCTTGAATTAGCTGCAATTGTGTTCGCTTTGAGGATTTGGCGCCACTATCTGTTTGGTGAGAAATGTCAATTATTAAGATCATAAGAGTTTGAAATATCTGATGATTGAAAAAGATTTAAAACTGCAACAGAGAAGATGGCTAGAACTGTTAAAAGACTACGAGCTTGTAATTGACTACATCCGGGAAGGCAAATGTTGTTGCTAATGCTTTGAGTCGGAAATCATTATTTGCGTTACGTGCTATGAATACTCAATTGGTTTTGTCCAGTGATGGCTTAGTATTAGCCGAATTGAAATCAAGACCTTTATTCTTACAATAGATATACGAAGCTCAAAAGGTTGAGAATGAGATAATAGCAAAACGATCTTAGTGTGATTTGAATTCTGATTCTGAATTTCGAGTTGATAATGAAAATTATTTGTGATTTCGAGATTGGATTTGTGTTTCGAGAAATCCAGAGTTGATTTAGATGATTTTGAACGAAGCTCACAACAGCTATTTATCTATACCCCCGGGCAGTTCCAAAATGTATAATGATTTGAAACAGCATTATTGGTGGTTAAGAATGAAAAGAGATATCTCTGACTTTGTTTCACAATGTCTGATTTGTCAGCAAGTTAAAGCTAAATATCAGGTGTCATTCGGTTTGTTACAGCCGATTATGATTCTGGAATAGAAATGGGATAGAGTGACAATGGATTTTGTTTCGGGTTTGCCCCTATCTCCACGAAAGAAAGATGCTATTTGGGTTGTGGTTGATCGATTGACGAAATCAGCTCATTTTATTTAGGTACGATCTGATTGCTCGCTTGATAAATTAGCTGAGTTATACATTTCTGATATTGTGAGATTGCACGGAGTGCCATTGTCTATTGTGTAAGATAGGGATCCTAGATTCACATCATGATTTTGGAAGAAACTGCAAGAGACTTTGGGTACGAAATTGCATTTCAGTACTGCTTTTACCCGCATATGGATGGTCAATCCGAGCGAATTATTTAGATACTCGAGGATATGTTAAGATATTGCATTTTTGAGTTTGAAGGTACGTGGGAATAGAATTTTCCATTGATTGAATTCGCCTATAATAATAGTTTTCAATCGAGTATTAAAATGGCACCATACGAAGCCTTATATGGTCGCAAATGCCGTACACCTTTGTATTGGACTGAACTCAGCGAGAATAAGATTCACGGGGTTAATTTGATAAAAGAGACTGAACAGAAAGTAAAAGTGATCCAAAATAGTCTAGAAGTAGCTTCCGATCGTCAGAAATCATATGCAAATTTGAAAAGAAAAGACATTGAATTTGAGATTGGTGATAAAGTGTTTTTGAAAGTGTCTCCGCGGAAGAAAGTACTTCGATTCGGCAGAAAAGGCAAATTGAGTCAGAGGTTTATCGGACCGTATGAGATTATCGAGCATATCGGGCCAATTGATTATCGATTGTTGTTGCCACCTGAGTTAGAAAAGATTCACAATGTATTTCACGTATCGATGTTTCGACGATACAGATCTGATCCTTCACATGTGATTTCTCCGTCTGAGAGTGAGATTCAGTCCGATATGACCTACGATGAAGAACTGATCCGTATCTTGGCACAAGAGGTTAAAGAATTTTGAAATAAGAAAATTTCGTTAGTAAAAGTAACGTGGCATTGACACAGTGTTGAAGAGGCTACGTGGGAGCCTGAAGATATTATGAGACGATAATATCCGAATCTGTTCAACGATAAGATTTTCGGGGACGAAAATCCCTAAGGGGGAGAGTTGTAACAACCCAATTTAGACCCTAGTCGGAATAGTGGTTTCGGGACCATAAATCTGAGTCAGAAAAATATTTTAATATTATTTTTCATATTTACAGTATATGTTTAAGCATGTGTGCAAGTTTCGTGTGTTAATTTTATCAATTGTGTACTTAATTTGATAAAAGTGCCTAATCGCATAAAATGTAAAAGTGGCTTGCTAATTGTTAAAGTGCCTATGTGCTATGTCTTTCTAAATGAAAGGTCCTTATGTTGTTATTTGACCACTGGAAGTTTGAGTTGACATTAATGGCCTTTATAAATGTGATTTTATAATGTTTTAACCAAGGCTAATTTTGTAAATTAGAATTATAAGTTAATAAAAATTAAACAAACATGAAATTAGGCCATATTCATCATCTATTGCCGAAAATTGAAAGAAAAAGAAGAAGAATAAGCAAGCTAGGGTTCGACCATTGTTCACTTTGAATTAGGTATGTATTTTGTTCGGTTTTTGATAATTTCTACGTTTTTGTGATCGTTGCTCGGTATACTATCAAGCCCATGTCTGAATTTTGGAAATTGTTGATGATTTTGAGTTGAACCATTGATGAAATTATGACTTTTATGAAGTTTGATGATAGTAAATAAAATATATGTGTTGGGTTAATATATTTTGTCATTGAATTTTTGATGAATTTGAGTAATTTGGGCTAAATTGTAAAAATGAAATTTTGAGGGACTAAAATGTAAAATAAACGAAACATATAGACTTATATGAAAACCATGTATATTCGGCTAAGTAACTGTGTATGGAAATTTTGAGTATTTTGTGATTTTATTAATTAGGGACTAAAATGTCAAAATGTGAAAATGTGGGTTTGAATAAGTTAAATTTGAATGTGTTTTGATCAAGAACCAAAGAAAACGGAATTAAATCGAGGGAAAACAAAAGTCATTGAATAGTTGCTCGTTTCCGTTCATTTCCGTACGAGGTAAGTCGATATGCAAATAAATGTGTTTTTAATTGAATTATTAATGTTTATATGCTATTGAAAAATGATAAATGATTATATTAGTTGAGCATGAGATATCCGAGAAAGTATCGACAAAGTTTCGATGTCCAAAAAGCCCCATACGAACCATAGGAATAGTTAGGATACATATGTCATGACATAGGATCCGATATGTGTTCTCGTGTAAGACCAGGTCTGGGACGTTGGCATCGACTTATGATTTACGTGTAAGACCATGTCTGGGACATCGACATTGTATTTGATTTCATGTAAGACCCTGTCTGGAATAGTGGCATCGATATTTGATAACATGTAAGACCACGTCAGGGATGTTGGAATTGTATGAGCTTTTCGAGCTATCTGAGTATCTTTATTGATTTCGAAAGGTTTAAAGGGCATTCTGAGAAAATGGATGACTATGTGAATGTGTATCCGATTCAGGTACGTTTGAATTGTATATCATGTTTGAGAATGAAAGGTAAGTACATGTACCTTTGTGAAAATATGATTTAAGTATGAGTTGCTTGGAGAATGAGATATGGTGTATATATATATATATATATGTGAATCATGATCATTTAAACTATAGGAGACATATAGCTATGTGAATGTATTTTGCCTTGAGTTATATGAATGAGTTGATCTAGATTGATGTTATGTGTTAAGTTTATTTGTATATGGCTGACTAAGCTTTTGGAAGCTTACTTTGTGTGTGTTTTCAATTGTCTTATAGATATCGTAGCTATCGGGAGCTCGAGGATTGTGAGGATCATCACCACACTATCAACTCTATTTTGGTACCTTTTGAAAGTGTAAATATTGAAGTATGGCATGTATAGGCTAGAAGTATTTGAATATGTTTTGTAATGTGTATATCAAGCCATGTGATATGGCTAGATTATGGTTGAACTTATGGTTTGATTTTGATATATGATATGTGATGCAAAAATGGCATATTTGGTGTATATATATGACCTAGTGAGGAATGGTCAATTTGGTAAGTTGGTAATGTGATTTAGTTATATAAATGGTATGAATTTGCTGTGAGAATGGATGTGAAACTTTGTTGTAAGAATATGTAAGATTGAATGTGTTTGGTAGGTGATTATGATATAATTTGGTTTGGATAATAAGGATGAAAGTGGTTGATAATGATATGGTATTTATGATGTATATATTGCGGTTAAAATTGGTTGAAATTTTGGTATGAAATTTTGTGGTTTGATGCTTGTAGGAAGGACCTAAAAATGGGTGGCATGTTGGCCTTGTAAATGGCCTATTTTTGTAAACAGGGCAGAGAGACGGGCGTGTGTCTCAGACGTGTTGCTCAATGGCCAATTCGAAATGAGCCTGGGCAGACCACATGGTCGAACACACAGGCATGTGCTAGGTCGTGTGGCCAAGTTAGTTTCGAGCACGAGCTAGACACACGGGCGTGTGACTGGAAGTGTGACTCAAGTCAGTAGCCTCCCTAATTTTCACATAACCTGGCACACGGTCGAGTCTTTTGGCCATGTGGACAAGTCTGTATGTATGCCCTGTTTTGCCACGGCCTTGACTCACAGGCATGCTAATGCCGTGTGAGGCACACGGCCTGTTCACACGGGCATGTGACCTTTATAACTTTGAAAAATGTTTAAGTTTTGAAAAATTATGTATGAGCTCAGTTTAGTCCCGACCCCTTTCTAAAGCATGTTTAAGGTCTTGTAGACCTATATAAGGGACAATTGTGAATTACTATTATATGTTTTGATTATGTTATACTTGAGTATATGTGAATGTTCTGATATGTCTGGTAATGCTTCGTAACCCTATTCCGGCGACGGATACGGGTTAGGGGTGTTACATGTAAAAATTAAATTGACCAAATGGCCTAGCACACGTGTAATGCCCCGATTTTTTTAAGTAATTATATTTATATTGTTGTGTAACGCAAACACATGTCTTCTTCAGTGGTTAAGTGTTCTAGGAAGTGTTGGGGAAATCCTGAGTTCAAGTCTTGGATTGTACAAAATTTTGTTTTTCCTTGAATAAACACTTGCCTCTAGTTAGTAGGCTTTTAAATTATTGTGGGTAAATCATGTCAATAAAATTCCTGCTAGTCTGGGGTATAAAGGCGTGTGGAGTGTTCTAGGGGTCTGAGGTTCGAGGCTTGGTAATGCAAGAGGAGTATTTTATTTTGCTACTGACGCTGGGGAGCTGTTGTAGTTTGATTGAAATTGAATGCTTGAGGTGTGTGAGGAGTTGAAGCCGAATTCTAGGTACTTGTTAGAGAGAATTTCAGCTGGATGGGATATGGATAGGTGGGATGTGGTTGAGTAACCTTAGGAGTGATATGGGGAGAGAAATTAGGAGATTTTGAAGGGAGTGGAGAGGGTGTGCCGAATGGGAACTCTCCCTCTACGCATTTTCGATTTTGTGCAATTCACGGGGGGTTTTGACATGCTTTCAGTTCTTTTCTCTCCTAAGACTAATATTGCATTTTTGGGGCATTCTCTTGCTTTTGGTGATTATTTCCTCTCTTTCTGGGGCCGAGCATTGCATTCGAATTTCTCATGTGTTTGTTCTTTACTGTTGTCGAATAGGCACCTTTCTTGTTTTTCCCGATCAGTTTCCTTTTGATTGATAACTTCTTCTTCTCCTCTCTCTAAAGCTTTGTTGAATACTCTCCCCTCCTTTCCTTCTCATTATTCTTTTCCCTTCTCACTATGCTACCTTGGCCGAACACCTCCACCTCACCCTTTCTATCTTGCTTTCAATTTTCGCAAGTGATCACTGATCTGTTCGGTTTGGGCACACGGTTCTCTCTTCCTCTCCCTCAATTGTCTTCGTTGGCCGAATACTTGTAGGTGAACCTCTATCTTACTCCCTTCTTTTCCCCTTTTGGTTCTCCCTTTTCTAAACATCATCACTTTCTTTCTTTCCCTTCATACCGATTACCCCCTTTTCTTTGTTACTATTGCAGATCAATCCTTATTCTCGTTCTTGTACGATACATCACAGGCCTACAATCTTCTCTGTCATTTTTGGTAAGTGGGTGCAATTGAGATGGTATTATACTTCAAATATGACTCTAATAGTAAGGGGGTGACTTTTGTGTAGGTAGTGGTTGAAGTTGATTGGCACTTTTCCTGAGAGTCAAGGGTGCAATTACTATTGATTTGGGGTAAGAAGCTGGTGATCGTTTTGGAACTCCGTTAGTTTCCCTTTGATGCATGAGTTAAGTACCTGATGAGGTTTCATACTGATTTTTCCTTAGGTATAAAAAGTGTTCGGAGCGCGGATTAACTTCAAATCGCGTAAGAAGTGTAATCACACTACTATACACGTAAATCGACAGAAGTCGAAATAGGTGATCGTTGACCCTACACAAGCGTGCACTCATTTGTGTGGTAATTTGAACGCGTAATCATGGGCGTTTGATCGTAAAGGCTACCATGAGCGATTTCATGGGCTTAGGCCATTTTGGGCCACGTTGGACGGAGATGGGTCGTGTGGGCCCCATACGGGTGAACCACATGGACGTATGAAGATTATTAGGCCAGGCTGTGTAGTCATACGGCCAAGGTCACTCTTGGGCTTAGTGGGCCACACGGGCTTGTGGGCCCACATAGGCCTGCATTGTGGGCGTGGGTCCATTTTCGCTCTTTGACTATTAAGGTTGCACGGGTCGCCTTAAACGACTGTGGACCTACTGTTGGGTCAGTAAGTATACCTAGATCCCAATTTGATGAACTAACAATGTTGCCCCTATGAGGTAAAATGACTAATATGCCCCTATGATAGGTATGACTGTATTGAGCATGCCATTTTATATATGTTGCATACATGCATGATATTATGATATGTTGCATGGGGATGGGTTATTAGGATTGGAGGAAGTGTATGTTCTGGCAGCTTTACGTCAATTTTTGTTTAGTGCCGCCACTGATGTTGTTTTTGCTGTGTAGGGATGGATAGGTTGATTTTATCCCCACATAGTGTGTAGGGCTGCACGGAGTGGTATGTAGACGCTGGTGGGGTAGGATTTCTAATTTCATATATGTACTGTAACTGTTACTGAAACGGGCTTAGGCTCAGACTGTAAATGCCTTTTGTATGTATGTCTGTTGTTAAGGGATTACACACTGAGTTTTCATAAACTCACCCTTCTGCTTTCTGCGCAGATAATTCTTAGGCGAATCGGTGCCACGAGGGACTCATAGGTGGCCACACAACCGAATCTGCTTACATTTTTTTATATTTAAGTTATAAGTTATTTAATTTGGGTATTTGTTTTGTAATAAGGCCTCTTTAAGTATTTATTTTTAATTTTGAGATTTATTTACCTTAATTAATATCTGTTAGTGGTAGGCTGCGGATTTTCAAAAAAAAAATAATAGTTTTCCAAAACATCATGATTACGCAACATATTTCAAAAGCTTCCGCAACAAACAATGTTTTGAAGTATAATAACAACCTAACAAAATTTACATTTTGCTTAAATGACTTGAGTTTTGACAATGAACAAGATATCCTAAATTTTCGTTAAGATCACAAAGAGGTTTTATATGGATCGAATTTTTCGACGAAATTATGTTTTTGAAAAACACTCCAATGTGACATCGTAGATCCGGCCATAAAATCTAGGCCGGGTTTGGGGTGTTATATTTAGTGGTATCAAAGCCAGGTTGCAAAACTCAACTATGGATTTAGGTTTTTCCTAATCACTTGAAATTTTCAAAAAGAACTATTTCAAATGTTTGAAGGGTATTTTAAAATATTTTTACTGAATGTGTGGTACACTGAGTCTCCAGTGCCAACTCTGTAAGTTCTCTGAAAGTACACTTTGTTTAAATTGAAATACTGAAACTATTGTAGGTAATAAACTGTACCGAAATACCCTGTTTAGGTTAACCTAAAATTGTAGTAAAGACTGCGATCTACGAAAATAAAACTCTGAATTACCGAAAATATTTTTATAAAATATCATGTAATAAACATTAGAACTATAAACTGATGCATAAAATTTCTAATTCAGATAATACACAAATCGATAATGAGCACCAGAGGTATTCGTGGAAAAGGCCGCGGCAGAGGCCGTGGAGGTGCTCAGGCTGGGTCTTCGTGATCTGGTCATATGCCTAACATTAAAACTAGAGGGGCACCAGTTTCACCTATGACTGAGACGGGGTCTCATGATCGTGTAGGTAGGGACGACACACTGTCCCAAGCTATGTTACGAATTCTGGAGAGGGTCGATGGGCCAAATTTTGGTACTGTGGGCTGTGGATTAGTTACGGAACGAATTCAGTCTAATGGGGCTGAGATTTTTAGGGGTATCGCTGGAGTTGCCCTAATGTGGCTGAATATCGGATTGAGGCTATAGAGAGAATAATAGATGACCTCGATTGCACCCCCGAGTAGAAACTAAAAGGTGCGGTGTCACTGCTGCGAGATGAAGCCTATCAATGGTGGCTTACAGTTAAAGAGGGAACTTAGCCCGACCTATTGACTTTGGAATTTTTCAAGACTGCTTTTCAGGGAAAATATGTGGGCGCTAGTTATGTGGATGCCCAGAGGAGGGAGTTTATGAATTTGATTCAAGGGAATAAATCTGTTGCTAAATACGAGGCTAAATTTTTTACGACTTAGTCGTTATGCGCACGGGATAGTGACTACTGAGTATGAGCATTGTGTTCGATTTGAGGACGGCCTCAGGGATGATTTTATAGTTTTGATAGCTCCACAGAGGGAGCGAGATTTTGCTACATTAGTGGAAAAGGCGAAGATCGCCGAAGATGTGAAGCGCGGGGAGTACCATAACCGTAAGAAGGACAAAGATAGAAACAAGAGGGATTGGGAGCCCTCAAGTTCAATTATGAGGCCTAAGAAAAAGGCCAGAGTTGATGGGCCGGTCAGAGTTGGGGCCCTTGTTGCTGCAACTAGATCGCAACCCTGTACTGATTGTGGGAGACGCCATCAGGGTGAGTGCTAGAGAAGGGTTGGGGCATGTTTTAGGTGAGGATCTTTGGAGCACCGTATTAAAGATTGTCCACGGAGGCCTGAGCAGAGGCAAGCTACTGGTTTGGGTAATGTACAGTTGCCGAGGGGTGTTCAGTAGTCACCGAGAGGCCGTGGCCAGGCCAGAGGTGGTAATTGTATAAGTCATGGTCATAAGGCACCGAGCAGAGGTGCCGTTCATACTGAGGCGAGGCAGCCAGCTCTGGTTTATGCTACACGTCACCGGGAAGATGGAGACACCCTAGATGTTATTACGGGTACATTCTTTATTCATAATGTACCTTATACTGCACTGATTGATGTTGGGTCTATGTATTCTTATATGGCATGTGCTGTATCTGAGACTTTGGGTTTAATGGTTGAAAGTACCACGAGTGAGGTTACTATTTTGAGTCCATTAGAGCAGTCAGTGAGAGTAAATAAATTGTTTAGAGATGTACCTTTAGAGGTTTAAGGAACCATCTTTTTGGCGGACTTGATGGAACTCCCATTCGGGGAATTCGACTTAATACTAGGCATGGACTGGCTGGTTGGTACTGAAAACCGCAAAGGGTGATGAGGTAGTTGTAATTGAGGAGCGTCAGAGTTATCTGTCAAATGTGATTTCTGCATTGGGGGCCAAAAAATTGGTTCGTAAGGGTTGTGAGGCGTATTTAGGTTACATTGATGTTTCAGATTTTGAGGTTTCTTTGGTTGAAAATATTAGAACAGTTAAGGACTTTCCAAATGTTTTTGTTGATGAGCTAACCAGGTTACCTCCAAACGTGAAGTTGAATTTGGGATTGAGCTTCTGGCTGATACAACTCTGGTGTCCATCGCCCCTTATAGAATGGCACCGAAGGAGCTAGTGGAGCTTAAGGCTCAGATTCAAGAATTGCTAGATCGAGGGTTCATCCGACCTAGTGTCTCCGTGGGGAGCACCGATTTTATTTGTGAAAAAGAAGGATGGATCCATGCGTATGTGCATCGACTACCGGCAAATGAATAAATTGACTATTAAGAACAAGTACCCCCTATCGAGGATTGATGATTATTCGACCAATTTCGAGGAGCTTTGGTCTTCTCTAAGATTGATCTCCAATCGGGGTACTATTAATTGAGAGTCAAAGAGGCTAATGTTTACAAGACAACATTTAAGACTCGTTATGGCCATTATGAGTTCCTAGTGATGCCGTTTGGACTAACAAATGCACCAATAGCTTTTATGGATCTGATGAACCGAGTGTTCAAGCCCTATTTGGATCAGTTCGTGGTGGTTTTTATAGATAACATATTGGTGTATTCAAGAACTGAAGGTGAGCATGATGCACATCTTCAAATTGTTCTGCAGATTCTAAGGGAGAAATAACTGTATGCCAAGTTCAGTAAGTACGAGTTTTGGTTACGAGAGGTAACATTTCTGGGCCATGTGGTATCTACTGAAAGGATTAGGGTTGACCCTCAAAAAATTGAGGATGTTCTGGATTGGAAGCCGCCTAAGATGGTATCTGAGATTCGAAGTTTTCTAGGTCTTACAGGGTATTACAGGCGGTTTGTTGAGGGATTATCATTAATTGCTGCACCTCTGACGAAGTTGTTGCGTAAGGGTGTGCCATTTAACTGGACTAATGCTCAGCAAGAGAGTTTTGAGAAACTTAAGAAAGCTCTAACTAGGGCCCTTATCTTGATACAACTAGAGTCTGGGAAAGAATTCACTGTCTACAGCGATGCATCACATGTTGGTTTGGGTTGTGTGCTGATGCAAGAGGGTAAGGTGGTGGCATATGCATCTCATCAGCTTAAGACTCATGAGGCGAATTATCTGACGCATGACCTAGAGTTGGCCACAGTGGTATTCACACTGAAAATTTGGAGGCATCACCTGTACGGTGAAAAGTGTACCATTTACATGGATCACAAAAGTTCAAGTATCTTCTCCCTCAGAAGGAGTTAAATCTTAGGCAGTGTAGATGGATCAAGCTGCTTAAAGACTATGACTGTTCAATTGAATACCATTCTGGTAAAGCCAATGTGGTGGCTGACGGATCTGAGGGCAATGTTTGCTCGTCTCAGCTTATTTGATGATGGTAGTCTGTTGGCTGAACTGCAGGTTAAACCGACGTGGATTGAGCAAATTAAGGGTAAACAGTTGGGGGATGAGTCACTAGGTCCTTGTTTTCGTCAAGTAAAGAGTGGGGAAACTTCAGATTTTAGACTGAATAGCGAAGGGGTATTGTGTTTCCATAGGAGAGTCTGTGTACCGAGGGATACTGATTTGAGGCAGTCTATACTGCGAGAAGCATATAGTAGTCCTTATGCTATGCATCCCGGCAAGAATAAGATGTACCGAGACCTTCGGGATT
Organism: Gossypium longicalyx; assembly: GCA_025698465.1. Taxonomy (NCBI): domain Eukaryota; kingdom Viridiplantae; phylum Streptophyta; class Magnoliopsida; order Malvales; family Malvaceae; genus Gossypium; species Gossypium longicalyx. Next base: position 48,199,514 of record CM046995.1, read on the forward strand.
TATGTTGGTGGCCAGGTCTTAAGCGTGAAGTTACTGACTTTGTGAGTAAATGTTTGACTTGCCAGCAGGTTAAGCTTGAACATCAGTTACCTTCAGGATTGCTTTAGCCAGTTAACATTCCAATTTAGAAGTGAGAGAAAGTAACTATGGATTTTGTAAATGGGCTACCCTTAACGCCTACTAAGAAGGATTCAGTAGGGGTCATCGTGGATCGGTTGACCAAGTCTTCCCATTTCATACCAGTCCATTCTGATTACTCATTGTAGAAGCTGGCTAAGCTGTATGTGTCAAAGATAGTGAGACTACATGGGGTACCGGCTTCCATAATATCTGATAGAGATCCTTGCTTCATGTCTCAGTTCTGGAAGAAGTTGTATGAAACATTGGGTACAAGGTTAGACTTCAGTACTGTGTTCCATCCTCAGACAAATGGTAAGTCAGATAGGGTTATTCAGATACTGGAGGTTATGTTAAGGAGTTGTGTGATTGAGTTCCGGGGCAGTTGAGAGGAGTACTTGCCGTTAGCAGAGTTTGCATATAACAACAGCTATCAGTCTAGCATACAGATGGCACCTTACGAGGCATTATACGGTCATAGGTGTCGTATACCTTCGTGTTGGACAGAGTTGGGTGAGCTGCGTGTTCTAGGTTCTGAGTTAGTTTCTATACCGAGGCTAAAGTTAGACTAATTCGGGATCATCTAAAGGTAGCATTAGACAAAAGCCGTATACGGATCTGAAGCGTAAGGAGATTAAGTATTCTGTGGGGGACTTAGTATTTCTCAAGGTCTCACTATGGAAGAAGGTGCTGAGGTTTGGGCGGAAGGGCAAGCTAAGCCCTAAGTTCATTGGGCCTTACCGCATACTGAAACCTATGGGACCGGTTGCTTATCAGCTTGAATTACCTCTAAAGTTAGACCAGATTCATGATGTGTTCCACGTCTCTATGTTGAGGCGCTACCGCTCTGATCCCACGCATGTTATTTCAATAGAGGAGATTGAGGTTAGGCTAGATCTAACTTTCGAGGAGGAACCGGTTCAGATTCTAGACCATGATGTAAAGGTGTTAAGGAAGAAGTCTATTCCACTGGTTAAGGTACTTTGGCGCAATCATAGCTCAGAAGAGGCCACATAGGAACCCGAGGAGGCGAAGTGACAACAATACCCTTATCTGTTTTGACTAGGTAAATTTTGAGGCCGAAATTTTCTTTAAGGTGATAGAGTTGTAATGCCCCAATTTCTTTTAAGTAATTATATTTATATTGTTGTGTAACACAAACATATGTCTGCTTCAGTGGTTAAGTGTTCTGGGAAGTGTTGGAGAAGTCCTAAGTTCAAGTCTTGGATTGTGCAAAATTTTATTTTTCTTTAAATAAACCCTTGCCTCTAGTTAGTAGGCTTTTAAATTATTGTGGGTAAAGCATGTCAATAAAATGCCTGCTAGTCTAAGGGATAGAGGCGTGTGGAGTGTTCTATTGGGTCTAAGGTTCGAAGCTTGGTAATGCAAGAGGAGTATTTTATTTTGCTACTGATGCTGGAGAGGTGTTGTAGTTTGACTAAAATTGAGTGCTTGAGGAGTGTGGGGAGTTGAGGCTGAATTCTACGTACATGTTGGAGAGAATTTTGGCTTATTGGGATATGGATATGTGGGATATGGTTGAGTAACCTTAGGAGTGATATTGGGAGAGAAATTAGGAGATTTTGAAGGGAGTGGAGAGGGTGTGCCGAATGGGAACTCTCCCTCTATGCATTTTCGGTTTTGTGCAATTCACTAGGGGTTTTGACATGCTTTTAGTTCTTTTCTCTCCTGAGACTAATATTTCACTTTTGGGGCATTCTCTTGCTTTTGGTGATTATTTCCTCTCTTTTTGGGACCGAGCATTGCATTCGAATTTATCGTGTGTTTGTTCTTTACTATTGCCGAATAGGCACATTTCTTGTTTTTCCCAATCAGTTTCCTTTTGATTGATAACTTCTTATTCTCCTCTCTCTAAAGCTTTGCCGATTACTCTCCCCTACTTTCCTTCTGCTATTCTTTTCCTTTCTTATTTTGTTTTCTTGGCCGAACATCTCCATCTCACCCTTTCTATCTTGCTTTCAGTTTTGGTAAGTGGTCACTGATCTGTTGGGTTCGGGCAGACGGCTCTCTCTTCCTCTCCGTCAATTGTCTTCATTGGCCAAATACTGGTAGGTAAGCCTCTGTCTCACTCCCTTCTTTTCCCCTTTTGGTTCTCTCTTTTTTCTGAACATCATCACTTTCTTTCTTTCCTTTCATACCGATTACCCCATTTCCTTTGTTACTCCTATATATCAATCTTTATTCTCGTTCTTGTACAATACATCACAGGCCTACAATCTTCTCTGTCGTTTTTGGTAAGTGGGTGTAATTGAGATGGTATTATACTTCAAATATGACTCTAATAGTAAGGGGGTGACTTTTGTGTAGGTAGTGGTCGAAGTTGATTGGCACTTTTCCTGAGAGCCAAGGGTGCGATTACTATTGATTTGGGGTAAGAAGGTGGTGATCAATTTGGAACTCCGTTAGTTTCTCTTTGATGCATGAGTTAAGTAACTGATTCAGTTTCATACTGATTTTTCTTCAGGTATAAAAAGTGTTCGGAGCGCGGATTAACTTCAAATATCATAAGGTGTGTAATCACACTACTATACACGTAAATCCGCAAAAGTCGTAATAAGTGATCGTTGACCCTACACGAGCGTGCGCTCGCTCGTGTGGTAATTTGAATGCGTAATCGTGGGCGTTTGATTGTAAAGGCTACCATGAGCAATTTCATGGGCTTAGGCCATTTTGGGCCACGTTGGGCCGAGATGGGCCGTGTAGCCCCACGGGCTCGTCCACACAGACGTGTGAGTATTGTTGGGCCAGGCTATGTAGTTCACACGGCCAAGGTCACTCTTGGTCTTAGTAGGCCACACGGGCTTGTAGGCCCACACGGGCCCGTATTGTGGGCTCAGGTCCATTTTTGTTGTTTGACTATTAAGGTTGCACGGGTTGCTCGAGACGGCTGTGGACATACAGTTGGGTCGGTAAGTATACCTAGACCCCAATCTGATGAACTAACTATTTTGCCCCTGTGAGGTAAAATGATTGATATGCCTCTATGATAGGCATGACTGTATTGAGCATGCCATTTTATATATGTTGCATACATGCATGATATTTTGATATGTTGCATGGGGATAGATTATTATGATTGGAGGAAGTGTACTGTTTTGGCAGCTTGATAAGTTATAATTTATACATATTTTTATCCCATGCTTAGCACATTTTTGGATGAATTATCACTAGGTTTTTGGAATTTGATGCTCCTAATCCTTTAATTTCATATTTTGTACTTAGGCGAGCATAGGAGAGTAAAAAGACCGAGAAACGTGCTAAAAATGGAGAAAATGGGTCAACGTGCGAAATCAACACGACCTGGACTTCCACACACTGGTAGACCACACGCCCGTGTCTATTTAACAGACTTTAACACGGTCTAAGCTGCCTCACACAGGCGTGGCACATGGCTGTGTCCCTATCGGGCCCAAGGCTAGTTCTATTCGGAAAAAGGCACTTTGGAGGGTTCTGAGGAATTCTAAAGCCTATATAAATACCCTAGAGGAGGATTAAAAGACACAATTGATCCATCTCAGAAGCAGAATTCCACTTCGAGACTGAAGATCTCCCTTAAATTTCCTTCAGGGGTTTTGGGTTTTCTTATGTTTTGTTATTATTATTCTTCTAAGATGTTTTCTTTTACAAATATGAACTAAATCCTCTAAATACCTAAGAGGAATGAAACCTAAGATGGATCTTGTTATTATTTTTTGAATTATATGATAAATACTTAATTTTTTCTTAAGTACATGTTCTTAATCCTTGCTTTAATATTCTAGGATATTGATTCAAGTATTGATGTGCTTATTTAGAGGAGAAAAAGTCCCTGTCTAATAGAAGATCTAGCATAATTAAGCGGAGTTGATTGCACCCCTAGACATAGGGCGACATAAATCTGCCGGATTAAGGTCAAACCTGATAAGGGAATCCATAGATCGAGTTAATGCAACACTAGGGGTTTTAATTAGAAAGAGATTTCAATTAATCAACCTATGGTAGACGTTGTTAGTATCGAGAGAGATAATAATATAAATTAGGGATTTCTACAGATCAAGTCAAGTGAATAAATCCTCTAATTCAGAGTCAAATAACAAGTGAAGTCTAGGTGGATTTTTCCTTGGGTATTGTCCAAATCAATTAGTTTTCCCAAAAGTATTTCCCCAATTTACTTCCTGTGCATTCTTAGTTTAGTTGATTAGTTTAGATAAAGCAAATCCTCTTATTTTTAGGCTAGATAATAAAAAGAAGGTTAATACTAGTACTTTTAGTTCCTGTGGGTTCGACATTCCGGTCTTGCTATAAGTTATACTACTGTTCGATAGGTGCGCCTGCCTTTATCGTGATAATAGTTAGTTTTCAAGTATGATCAATTATAAATTTAAAACTTATCATGCACATCAAGTTTTTGGCGCCGTTGCCGGGGAACTAAGATATTAGGAACGCTTGATTTTTATTACTTTAGCCATTTTTACTTTATTGCAACTTACTTTTTATTTTTAGTTTAATTTTTCTTTACTAATTTTTCTTTCTTTATTTCTGACAGGTTTTCATAGTTTATGACTAGAGGAAATCTGTCAGGACCTCTACTTTTTGATAGTGAGATCGAAAGCACAGCTCGCAGAAACTGCAGAGAAATAAGGTGAAGCTTACAATACATAGAGGAAGGGCAAGAGGATGATATCCATAACACAACCGAGGAGATGGCTAAGAATCAGAATAATTAGCTACCTCCTATGGTTGCTGCAGATCCAGTAAATCAAAATCCTGCTCCACGTACTATGTATGATTATGCTAAACCTACTTTAACAGGAGCTAAATCGAGTATAGTTAGGCTTGTTGTTGCTGCAAATAATTTTGAACTGAAACCTAACACGATTCAAATGATACAACAGTTTGTTAGTTTGATGGTTTGTAGGACGAGGACCCAAACGCTCATTTGGCGAATTTTCTGGAATTCTGCGACACTTTTAAGATAAATGGCGTTTCTGATGATGCCATTCGCCTTCGGTTATTTCCCTTTTCATTAAGGAATAAGGCAAAACAGTGGTTAAACTCGTTACCATGAGGCTCAATCACTACTTAGGAATAAATGACTGAAAATTTTTTATTAAAATATTTTCCACCGCCTAAAACAGCTAAATTAAGGAATGATATTTCTTCTTTTGTGCAGATGGACTTAGAAACTCTTTATGATGGATGGGAGAGATACCAGGACCTACTGAGAAGGTGCCCTCACCATGGGTTACCTCTCTGGCTGTAGGTTCAGAAGTTTTACAACAATGTGAATCCCTCAACGAGGCAACTTATCGACGCAGTCGCTGATGGAACATTGAACAAAAAAACACCTGAAGAGGCTTACGAAATTATTGAAGATATGTCACTGAATAACTATCAGTGGAAAGTTATGAGAACGAAGCCGATGAAAGTTGCAGGTGTTTTCAACCTCGACGCGGTTAATATGCTCTCTAACCAGGTAGAACTTTTAAATAAAAAGATTGGCGGTTTGTATGGTTCTACTCAGGTACATCCAGTGATGAGGTGTGATTCAAGTGGAGGAGGAGTACACACAGATTATCCAACCTTCAACCCCAGCACCGAGGAGGAACAAGTTCAATTTATGGGTAATAATAATTCTAGATCTCAAAATAACCCATACAGTAACACATATAATGCAGGTTGGAGGAACCATCCCAACTTCTTGTGGGGTGGTCAAGGAAATCAAAGGTCACAACATCCCACAGGCTTTCAACAACATCATTACCAGCCAGAGAAAAAACTGAACCTTGAAGAAATGATGACAAAATTTATCTCAGTAGCAGAAATTCATTTTCAGAATACTGAAACTGCACTTAAGAATCAGCAAGCGTCGATCCAAGGACTCGAGACTCAGATAGGCCAGCTCACTAAATTAATTTCTTAAAGACCATCAGGAAGCCTACCTAGCAACACTAAACCCAATCCAAAAGAGCATGTGAAAGTAGTTACATTAAGGAGTAGGAAGAAGTTGACTGAACCTGAAAAGAAGCCACCACCAGAAGCAGACAGAAAAGAATATGAAGAGGAAAAACCCAAAAGCGATGAAAAATCGGTAATGAGGGAATATAAACCGCCAATCCCATACCAGTAAAGTTGAAGAAAGACCGCATGGATGCACAATTCGGTAAATTTCTTGAACTTTTTAAACAATTACATATTAACTTACCTTTTGTTGAAGCCATCTCACAGATGCCTACATACGCAAAATTTTTAAAGGAGCTTCTAACAAATAAAAGGAAGTTTGAAGAATTTTTACAGTGGAACTCAACGAGGAATGCTTGGCTATACTCCAAAATAAATTGCCAACCAAACTGAAAAATCCAGGAAGTTGTACTATTCCCTGCCTAATTGGTAGTTTGAATGTTGAGAAGGCACTAGCTGATTTAGGTGCTAGCATTAATTTGATGCCTTATAAAATGTTTAAGCAACTTGGTCTTGGGGAACTGAAGCCCACTAGGATGAGTATTCAACTAGCTGATAGATCTGTTAAATATCCTAGGGGTATTATAGAGGACGTACTTGTAAAAGTAGATAAATTTATATTCCCTGTCGATTTTGTTGTGCTTGACATGGATGAGGATGTTGAGGTGCCTCTAATATTAGGTCGTCCATTTTTAGCCACTACTAGAGCGGTTATTGATGTGGGTGATGGTAAACTTGTGCTTAGAGTAGGTGACGAAGAGATTATTTTTCAAATTTATGATGCCATAAAATTCTCTAGGGAACAGGATGACTCATGTTATTTTATTGACTCTATTGATCATGCTACTCAAGATTCTTTTTAGGAAATCGTGCATAAGGACACATTGGAACTGTGTCTTGCCCAAGAAGAGGAGGTAGATGATGATGATTCTGAGATAGGTAAGGTAAAAACTGAACTAAACTCCAATGAAACCATCTCAAGACAAGCAGAATATGAGGGTATTAAGGCAAACAATGAACTTAAGCAAAAACCTCTATTGAAGAACCTCCCAAACTGGAACTTAAACAATTGCCAATTCACTTGGAATACGCATTCCTTGGAAATAATTCTATATTACCAGTGATTATTGCTTCTAACTTGCAACCCAAGGAGAAAGAGGAATTACTCCAAGTATTGAGAGAGCATAAGAGGGCCATAGCTTGGAAAAATTTTGACATTAAAAGGATCAGCCCTTCTTTCTGCACCCACAAAATTTTAATTGAAGATGAATATAAGCCATGTGTGCAAGCTCAAAAATGATTGAACCCCAATATGAAAGAAGTTGTTAAAGCTGAGGTAATTAAACTCCTAGATGCTTGAATTATTTATCCTATTTCTGATAGTTCTTGGGTAAGTCCGGTGTAAGTTGTTCCTAAGAAAGGAGGCATGACTATGGTAGCCAATGAGAAGAATGAGTTAATCCCAACAAGAATAGTCACAGGTTGGAGGGTTTGCATTGACTATAGGAAGCTGAATGATGCCACGAGAAAAGATCACTTCCCCTTGCCATTCATTGACAAAATGTTGGAAAGATTATCAGGGCACATGTACTACTGCTTTTTAGACGGACTCTCTGGTTATTTTCAAATCCCAATAGCTCCTGAAGATCAGGAAAAAACGACATTTACATGTCCATATGGTAAGTTTTCTTATCATTGAATGCCTTTTGGATTATGTAACGCTCCAGCTACTTTTCAGCGCTGCATGATGGCTATTTTTGACGAACTCGTAGAAGACATCATGGAGGTATTTATGGATGATTTTTTGGTATTCGGTAACTCTTTCCATCTCTGCCTTAAAAATTTAAAACGAGTTTTAATAAGATGTGAGGAAACGAACCTTGTGCTTAACTGGGAAAAATGTCACTTTATGGTTCAAGAAGGTATTGTGTTAGGTCATAAAATTTCTAGTAAAGAGATCGAGGTTGATAAATCTAAAATTAAAACCATTGAAAAACTACCTCCCCCTAGTTCGGTTAAGGCTATTAGAAGCTTTTTAGGACATGCTGGGTTTTATAGAAGATTTATTAAAGACTTTTCTAAAATAGTTAAGCCTTTGACTAAATTACTAGAAAAAGATGTGCCCTTTAATTTCGATAAGGAATGCTTAGAAGCGTTTAATACTTTAAAAGATAAATTGATTAATGCTCAAATTATAATCGCACCTGATTAGAATTTACCTTTCGAACTAATGTGTGATGTGAGTGATTTTGCAATAGGTGCAGTTTTGGGATAGCGAAGAGACAAGCATTTTCAACCTATCTATTATGCTAGCAAAACTTCGATAGCCGCACAAGAAAACTACACCACCACGGAGAAAGAGCTGCTAGCTATGGTTTTTGCATTCGATAAATTTAGGTCATATCTAATATTGTTTAGATTGTCATTTATACTGGCCCTTTTGCTCTTCGCTACCTTTTAACTAAGACTGATGCAAAACCTCAACTCATTCGATGGATTCTGTTATTGCAGGAATTTGACTTGGAGATTTAGGATAAGAAAGTAGCTAAAAATCTCGCGGCTGATCATCTCTCCAGGCTTGAAAATTCAAGTACCAAAGAGCTAGATGAAGTTGAAGTAAATGATTCGTTCCCTGAAGAATAGTTCTTTGCTATATCTGATTTTGAGGTACCTTGGTTTGTGGACATTGTGAATTTTTTAGCTGCTAAAGTTACCCCAAAAGGGTTGACACATCAGCAAAAGAAGCGATTCTTTATTGATGTGAAAAACTACTTTTGGGAAGATCCTTTTCTTTTTCGTATATATGCAGATCAAGTCATTAGGAGATGCATTACAAGGTCAGAAGCATTGCAGATCTTGGAACATTGCCACTCTGGACCGACTGGAGGACATTACAGTGGAACTAAGACTGCACATAAAACACTTGAATCAGGTTTTTATTGGCCCACTCTATTCAAAGACGCCAACAGGTATGTTACTACTTGTGACAAATGCCAACGGACAGGTAATATCTCCAAACGTGATGAAATGCCTCAAACATATATGCTTTCATGTGAAATATTTGACGTTTGGGGTATAAACTTCATGGGTCGATTCTCTATTTCATTTGGAAATAAATACATCGTAGTAGTCGTTGATTATATGTCCAAATGGGTTGAAGCCCAAGCTTTACCTACTAATGATGCAAGAGTAGTAGCGCGATTCCTTAAGAAACTTTTCTCTCAATTTGGAACACCTAGAGCAATTATCAGTGATAGAGGTACTCATTTTTTTAATGCCCAATTTGATAAGACCCTTAAGAAATACAGAGTTCATCACAGAACAGCTACCCCTTACCATCCTCAAACTAGTGGACAAGTCGAAGTAGCAAACCGAGAGCTTAAACGTATCCTAGAAAAGATAGTAGAATCAAACAAGAAGGATTGGGCGATGAAAGTAGATGATGCTTTATAGGCTTATAGAACTGCTTTTAAGACCCCCATAGGAACATCCCCTTACAGACTTGTCTATGGAAAAAGTTGTCACCTACCGTTTGAGTTAGAACACAAGGCATTTTGGGCTATAAAGTTTCTAAACCTTGATCTCAAACTTGCAGGTGAAAATAGGTTGATGCAGTTAAACGAATTAGATGAGTGGCGAACCAATGCATATGAAAATTCACGCCTATACAAGGAAGCAATGAAGCGCTGCCACGATGCTCGTTTAAGGCAATGTAAGCAATTTGAAGTTGGAGATCTTGTCTTGTTATATAACTCGAGGCTCAAATTGTTTCCTGGGAAGCTTAAATCACAATGGTCAGGTCCTTTCGTAGTACAAACTGTCTTTCCATATGGCACAGTAGAGGTAAGTCACCCGTCACAAGGCACTTTCAAGGTAAATGGACATCGTCTCAAACTTTATAACGGTGAGAATTTTAAAGATGATAGAGAGGAGTACGGCTTCACGAACTTCCCTGGATATACCTACAAGGTAGAGTCGAGCTTAGACTCTAAATAAGCGCTTCTCGGGAGGCAACCTGAGCACTAACAGTGTTGATTTCTTTAAATTTTAGTTTTTAACATCTAAATCCTTAACTGAGTCCTTGAACACAGGTTTTCCAAATCCACACGGCCAGGCCCACGAGCGTGCCTTAGGCCGTGCTCATACCACGGGCGGTGACACGGCCGTACGATACGGCCATGTGAAAATAGAGTAAAATTTTTCCAAAACATGATATCCGATACGATCCCACGGCCGTGCGACATGGCCTTAGACAATCCTGTCAAATCTACACGGGCGTGCAACACACCCGTGTCTATAAGCCGTGGTAGAAACTGAGATATTAACACAGGCGTGCGATACGCCCGTGTTCTTTACCCGTGGTCGAAACTGTCAAATTAACACGGGCGTGCGCATATATACACGGGCGTGGGAGAAGCAAACGAAGCAGGACACGGTCGTGCGACACTGTCATGTGCACCAACATGCCCAAAGAAAATGGGCGTGGGCCGAATACCAGATGCTTCAAAATTTGAGAACCACGAAACAAATGGGCTGAAATAAGGGCACACGAGCAGGCCCCATGGCCGTGTGCCCCAATATCTATATAAACCCCCACTATTCATCATCCCTTTCCCCAATACCCTAATCGTAGCCGCCGCTCTCTCCACTATCGTCGCCATCTAACCTCCGACCATCACCCCAAATTCTATCCTTTCACCTCCATTTTCCTCTATACGCATCAAAATCTCAGCACCTTCACATCTCACCGCTACCCTTACCTCGCGAACCATCCAGCGATGAAGATTTTTGAAGACTTTTATTTATTATTTTTATTTTTTACTTTCACCTTTATTTATCTTTTTAAATTACTTTTTATTTCTCTTTGATACTATTTTTACTTCATCTTTAGTTTTTACAATTTATATTAAGCAATTTATATTTTCGGCCATTTCTTTACGAGTAATCATGCTACTTTATATTTCCTAAAGAGTTATTGATTCTATCGCAATTATGAAGAGCTCCAAAGCTCACTACTACTTAGGAATTTGCAACTCCACTGGAAAAGGTCCTTCACGACTGCCATGCCCTGCTCGACCACGACCATAGCTACCACCAGTTATAATATTCTTTTGGCACAGCATTTGTAGACTAACAACCTCTACCACCACCGGAGTATCCTCCTCCAATCTCACCCTTGCCTTAGCCTATTACTTACCATGACACCAATTCAAGGATTCCATTTAACATTCAGGAAGTTTCACTTCTCTCCCTATCTTATGATCTCATATCTATATTTTTCAGTAAATCTATCTTTGTACATTGAGGATAATGTACATCTTAAGTGTGGGGGGGTTATTTATATCATTATCAAAAAAATCCCTGAATTTTGTCTTATTCTCACGTAACTCACTCATATCACTTTTAGAATGAATTTTGATTAATTTATGATTTTTATTGATATGTCTTGAACTAAAACATAAGCATTTATGCATTTATTGTTTAAAATTTAAGTAATTAGAGGATCAAGCATGATAATTTGATTTTTGAGAATTAAATTCATAGAGTTAACATCAAAAAGCCATAATTTTTTTTGAGATCTTGAGCCTTTAGAGCATATATTATTTCTTTCATGCTCACTTTTATTATTGCTATGAGTGCGTCAATATTGATTTGTTATTCTAGAACTTGCTTCGATTATGCATATCAAGACCACATCATTGATTTGATATGTCGAGATGATAAAGGCACTTAGGTTTAACCCACTCACTCCATAAAATTTTACCGTCATAATTAACCCTTAGTGAACCCTCTTGAGCCTAACAAGCCATTCATTGATTTACCCTCAATATTTACCCATAACCCATTATTGTTGAAATCCCCTCAATTAATTTGATCCATATTTTGCCGAGATTTGATTTGAATAAATTGCTTAGCTATGTTCTATTTCTGATAGTTAGCAAAAGTTCTATGTTACTTGATTTGGTCTTAAAAAAATGAAGTTGCTGTAATGTATCCATGATGAAAAGCTCAATTCTAGGATCATCTAATTAGGAATGTAATTTTTCAGTTTAGTATTTTTCTAGTTAGGTAATTTTTCAATTCAATCTCAATTCTAACCTTCTCTTTCAGCTTGTGACCACACCCCCTAACCAAAGCCACGTTACAACCCTTTAAAGACCTTTTGATTGATGTATCATCTCAATATATAGTGATGGATATTTGATTTTCACGCAAGCCTATGGTAATAACTTTTCATATTGACTGTTGAGTGCTAAATTTGTTGTCCTTAAACACCTCGAGTAATTTGAGTGAATCTTTAGTGAGGATGTTAAACTCAGTGATATTTTGAATCAGAGGTGATTACTTAAATGAGGGGAGACACCTATGTTTTCGTGATAAAATGCTCAACTTGGAATGTTTGAAACTTTGATGTTCTTCTAGTTGAATTCTCAATGTATAATTACTTATGGATTATTTTGAGATATTATTGATAGGAGTTATAAGTTGAGAAAAATGAATTCTTAATTGTGAATTGAGGATTTTGCTTGAGGACAAGCAAACGCTTAAGTGTGGGGGTATTTGATAAGTTGTAATTTATACATATTTTTATCCCATGCTTAGCACATTTTTGGATGAATTATCATTAGATTTTTGGAATTTGATGTTCCTAATCCTTTAATTTCATATTTTATACTTAGGCGAGCATAAGAGAATAAAAAGAGCGAGAAACAGGACAAAAACAGAGAAAAAGGGTCAATGTGGGAAATCAACACGACCTGGACTTCTACACATGGGTAGACCACACGCCCGTGTCTATTTAATAGACTCTAACACAACCTAAGCCGCCTCACATGGGCGTGGCACACGGTCGCGTCCCTGTCGGTCCCAAGGCTAGTTCTATTTGAAAAAGGGCACTTTGGAGGGTTCTGAGGCATTCTAAAGCCTATATAAACACCCTAGAGGAGGATTAAAAGACACACATGGAGTAGGAGGCAAGGAATTACTCGAAGGAAGACGATTGATCAATCTCAAAAGCCGGATTCTCCTTCAAGACTGAAGATCTCCTTTAAATTTCCTTCAAGGGTTTTGGGTTTTCTTATGTTTTGTTATTATTATTCTTTTGAGATGTTTTCTTTTACAAATATGAATTAAATCCCCTAAATACCTAAGGGGAATGAAACCTAAGATGGATCTTGTTATTAATTTCTGAATTATACGATAAATACTTGATTTGTTCTTAATTATGTATTCTTAATCCTTGCTTTAATATTCCAGGATATTGATTCAAGTATTGATGTGCTTATTCAGAGGAGCAAAAGTCCCAGTCTAAGAGAAGATCTAGCATAATTAAGCGGACTTGATTGCACTCCTAGACGTAGGACGACATAAATCTGCCGGATTAGGGTCAAACCTAATAAGGGAATCCATAGATCGAGTTAATGCAACACTAGGGGTTCTAATTAGAAAGAGATTTCAATTAATCAACCTAAGGTTAGACATTGTTAGTCTCGATAGAGATAATAATAAAAATTAGGGATTTCTACAGATCAAGTCAAGTGAATAAATCCTCTAATTCAGAGTCAAATAACAAGTGAAGTCTAGGTGGATTTTTCCTTGGGTATTGTCCAAATCAATTAGTTTTCCCAAAAGTATTTCCCCAATTTACTTCCTGTGCATTCTTAGTTTAGTTGATTAGTTTAGATAAAGCAAATCCTCTTATTTTTAGGCTAGATAATAAAAAGAAGGTTAATACTAGTACGTTTAGTTCTTGTGCGTTCGACATTCCGGTCTTGCTATAAGCTATACTACTGTTCGATAGGTGCGCTTGCCTTTATTGTGATAAAAGTTAGTTTTCAAGTACGATCAATTATAAATTTAAAACTTATCATGCACATCACAGCTCTGCTGCAATTTCTGTTTAGTGTCGCCACCGGTGCTATTTTTGGTATGTAAGGATGGGTGGGTTGATTTTATCCCCACATGGTGTGTAGGGTTGGACGGAGTGGTGTGTAGAGGCTGGTGGGGTAGGATTTCTAAGTTCATATCTGTACTGTCACTATTACTGAAACTGGCTTAGGCCCAGACTGTAAATGCCTTTTGTATGTTTGTCTGTTATTAAGGGATTACACACTGAGTTTTCATAAACTCACCCTTCTGCTTTCTGCGCAGGTAATCCTTAAGAGGATCGGTGCCGCGAGGGACTCGTAGGTGGCCACACAACCAAATTTGCTTTCGTTTTTTATATTTATGTTATAAGTAATTTAATTTGGGTATTTGTTTTGTAATAAGGTATGAAATCAAGTCTCGTTTTTAATAATTTTTATATTTTTGAAATCGGGATAGTCTAATCTCTCTAATTAGGGGGTTAATTTGAAAAGTTATCAAGGTATAAAATTTGGGTCATGGATGAATATGCTAAAAATTAGAAATTCATGGTAGAAAATGAAAAGGTATTCATAGATAAACAACTTTTACAAAGCAATTTTTGATGAAAACTTGATTTAAGGATTAAAATGAAAAATGGTAAAAACCCATGGAAAATTCTGAAATTTGTGAAAAATGTGTGCTATAAATTTTGTTTATAAATTTTTACTAGGTTTGGAAAGATGGTTAAATTTCATGAATTTTATTTTCCGAGCCTATGGACGAGATCAAAATTTTTGAAAAGGATAGAGGCAAAATGGTAATTTTTCCTAGGATGCAATAGAATGCGAATGTATATGAAATGTGATAGATTAATAGTTAAATTTATCCATATAGATCCAGAAGAACCAACTACGAAACTAGATCGAGGAAAGCAAAAGGTTTCTGATTAGTTGAAATTCAAAAACAAACCATTTTCAAGGTAAGTTCGTGTAACTTTAAAATGTATGCTAATATGCTTGAATTGAATTGTATGGTTGTGTTGTTATGTGTTAGATGATATAAACATAATGAAATAGTTTAAAGTTATTTAATATGGACAAATTATCGTGTTCCAGTCGAATGTTGAATTTTGATGGGTTGAAAATATTAGTGCATATGTTTCAAATAGAATTTAACTCGGACAGGTAATTCTAATGTAAGCCCTCTTGAGTTAGGTTATAAATTGGATTTAGCCCCGAACGGGTAATCCATATTAAGCTCTTTAGAGCATATACTATGGATAGGATTTAGCCTGGACTGGTAATCCTCTGGTAAAATGCACGACTCAAGGATGTGCCTTTTCATTATGTACCTAATGGGTACTTTTGTACATGTGTATATTACCCGAACATCCATCGAGATTTCAATAGTTCAACAGAAAAGACTCCTGAAGAGTGGAAAGGTGAAATTAATGGAAGCTTGTAATGTGATGAGCTCATCTATGTTTACTTGATATTCATATGAGATTATGTGACTAACTTGTTGAATAAGTGTATGTGTTTAGGTAACTACCCAAAATTTATGGAATATGTATTTATGTGTGCTTATGTTAATAAATAAGACCGGTAAGTTTATTTCCCGTTATACGAACTTCCTAAGCATAAAATGCTTACTCCATTTATTTTTCCCCGTTTTATAATGCTCAAGCTCGTAGAGGTTGGAAGTCGGTCGGAGCAGTCATCGCACTATCCACTATCTCATTTTGGTATAATAGCATGTATAAGCTTAGTTGGTCAATGATGGTTTGTAATGGTTGTTTTGTAACCTAGCCATTGGAGTGGCTAATGATGGTTTAAGTTTGGCTATTTTAAAGTGGTGTTTTGATGATCGTATAAGTGCTTATTATGTGTTGGTTTGATGAAATTGTGTTAGCATATGAGTTTATGACATGAGTAAGTTTATATCTATTGATGCATGAGATAATACTATATGATAGGTGTCAAATTTCTTGTGAATATGATGTTTGATTGGTGGATATATGTTTGTGAGTTTTAGTGTAGGAAAATGGTAAGTTTTTGGTTACAAATGAGGCTAGGAAATGACCTTATTTTGTCCACACGGGCAGACTCATGCGCATGTGTCTTGGCCGTGTGTGACACATGGCTTGTACCATGGGCATGTGGTCCGGCCGTGTGTTCATTGCATTTTAAAAATGAGAAATAGAATGCTCAGAATTGGGCATACGGGTAGAGACACGGGCGTGTATCTTAGCTGTGTGGTTGACACGCCCTGAGACACAGGCATGTTACACGGCTATGTGAAAACTTCAACTAAATTTTGAAAATAGAAATTCGCCATACGGCCTAGCACACGAGCGTGTGACTTCAATTTTTTCATGCTTTAAAAGTCAGAGAGCTACACGGGTTAAGGACACGGGCATGTCCCTAGACCACAGGGGCGTGTGAGCCCAACACCTAAGAAAATTTTTGGAATTTCGTGAAAAATTCTCTGAGTTCCCGATTTAGTCCCGATTTGATTCCCACACTCGTTTTGGGCCTCGAAGGTCCATATAAGGACGATATGTATGATCTCGGTAAATAAATAGTAATTTACATAAATTAATTAAAAATGTTCTCAATGTTTCAGTAATACTCTGAAACCCAGTTCTGACGATGGATACGGGTTAGGGGTGTTACAGCTTCTCCGATGACTCGATTGTTGCAAAAAGATGTGAAATTTAGAGTGGTTTGATAAATGCCAGCAAATTTTTGACAGATTGAAAGCCTTGTTGACTGAAGCACCTGTGTTAGTTCAGCCTGAATCAAGTAAAGAATTTGTAATTTATAATGATGCATCGTTGAATGGTTTAGGCTATGTATTGATGCAAGAAGGCAAAGTAATAGCCTATGCTTCAAGGCAACTAAAACCACATGAGAAGAACTACCTGATACATGACCTTGAATTGGCAGCCATTATGTTTGCATTGAAAATATGGCGACTTTATTTGTTTGGTCAAAAATGTCACATTTTTACTGATCAGAAGAGTTTGAAGTATTTGATGTCAAAGAAAGATTTAAACTTGAGACAACGTAGATGGCTTGAATTATTAAAAGATTATGATCTAATTATTGACTATCATCAGGGAAAAGCCAATGTAGTTGCTGATGCTCTAAGTAGCAAGTCTTTGTTTGCTTTGCGAGCAATGAATACCTGGTTGTCATTATCAGATGATGGTTCAATTATAGCTGAGTTAAAAGCTAAACCGACATTTCTGTAACAGATCTGTGAAGCTCAGAATGATGATAGTGAATTACAAACTAAAAGAGAACAGTGTGAGTTGAATCCTGATTCAAAATTTCAGTTTGGGTATGATGATTATTTATTATTTAAAAGTAAAATATGTGTACCAAAGAATTCAGAACTTGTACAGAAGATTTTGAACGAAGCTCATAATGGTACTATGTATGTTCATCCGGGAAGTAATAAAATGTACAATGATTTGAAAAAGATGTACTGGTGGCTAAGAATGAAATGAGATATTTCTGAATATGTAACTAAATGTTTGATATGTCAGCAAGTAAAAGCTAAACATCAGTTACCTTCAGAATTATTACAGCCAGTTACAATATCAGAATGGAAATAGGAAAGAATTACCATGGATTTTGTACCGGGGTTACCCCTGTCTCCGATGACGAAAGATACTATTTGAGTAATTGTCGACCAATTGACAAATTCTGCACACTTTATTTCGGTACGTATGGATTTTTCCTTAGATAGATTGGCTAAATTATATGTTTCTGAAATTGTTAGATTGCATGGAGTGCCTGTCTCCATTATTTCATACAGAGATCCTCGATTTACGTCCCAATTTTGGAATAAGTTGCAAGAAGCTCTGGGTACATAGTTACATTTTAGTACTGCATTTCATCCTCAAACTGATGGACAATCCGAATGTGTTATACAGATTTTAGAAAATATGTTTCAGTGTTGTGTACTTGAATTTGAAAGTAACTGGGAAAAATATATGTCTTTAGTTGAATTTGCTTATAATAATGGCAATCAGTCCCGCATTAAAATGGCACCATATAAGGCTCTATATGGTCATAAATGTAGAACTCCATTGTACTGGACAGAACTTAGTGAGAAAAAGATAAACGGGGTTGATTTAGTTTGTGAGACTAAAGAAAAAGGTGAAAGTAATTCGAGATAGTTTGAAAGCAGCCTCAGATCGTCAATAGTCTTATGCCGATCTTAAACGAAAAGAAATAGAGTTTCAAGTCGGTGACAAGGTATTTTTAAAAGTATCACCTTGAAAGAAAGTTCTTCGATTTGGCTGTAAAGGAAAATTGAGTCCACGATTCATCGGGCCATATGAAATCATAGAAAGAATTGGACCTATTGCATACCGATTAGCATTACCACCAGAGCTTGATAAAATTATCAATGTTTTCCATGTGTCCATGTTACGATGGCATCAATTAGATCCTTCACATGTTATATCTCTGACAAAAGTAGAGATTCAGCCTAATATGACTTACAGTGAAGCACCGATTGAAATCTTGGCACTTGAGACAAAAGAGTTAAGATATAAAAAGGTAGCTTTAGTAAAAGTTCTTTGGCAACGACATGGGATTGAAGAAGCTACTTGGGAATCGAAGGATACCATGAGAAAGCAATACCCGAACCTTTTTACTGGTAAGATTTTTTAGGACGAAAATTCTTTAGGGGGAGAATTGTAGTAGCCCATTTTCAGTGAAATTAGAACAGTGATTTTGGGACCACAAATTCGAGCCAAAAAGAAATTTTATTTTAATATTATTGCAAAATTTTATCAATTATATGTTTAATTATGGAAAGGACCAAATTGCATAAAATACAAAAGTTGAGTTCTAGTATATATAAGTATCAAATAGTTATGGAATTCAAAACTTGAGGTCCTTATATGGTAATTAGCCCATTAAAGAAAAGCTAATAGATATTTTTGATGAATCATCCATGGACAACTAGAAAAAGGCAAGGACTAAATTAGAAAGTGTAATAATTAATGGATGATAAATAATTAAATAGAAATATTATCATTATAAATCATCTTCATCCCAAAAATATACATGAAAACCCTAGGAAAGAGAAAACAAGCTTTCTTGGCTTAATTGGGTAAGTATTCTTGTCCCATTTTTAGTAATTTTTATATTTTTAAGATCGGAATAGCTTAATTTATCTATTTTGGGGATTAATTTGAAAAGTTATCAAAGTATAGAAGCTTTTTCATGGATGAATATGCTGAAATTTTGAAATTAAGGTAGAAAATTAAAGGTTGCTGATAGATAAACAACTTTTACAAAGTGAATTTTGATGAAAATATGATTTAGGGATTAAATTGTAAAGATGTAAAAGTTATAGAAAATTTTGAATTTTGTGAAATAAATAAGCTGTAAAAGTTAAATGAAAATTTTGGTTAGGCTTGGAATAAGGATTAAATAGCATGAATTTCATTTTCCGGGCCTAGGGATGGAATCGTCATTTACGAAAAGTATAGGGGCAAAAAGTAATTTTGCCTAGGATGTGAATTGAATTAAATTGAGTATGAAATGAATTAAATTGATGTTAAATTCATTTATATAGATCCTGAAAGACCTAATACTGAGTTGGATTGAGGAAAACAAAAAGTTCTGGATTAGTAGATTTCGTATACGAACAAGTATCGAGGTAAGTTCGTGTAACTAAATTGTGTACACTTATATGTTTGAATTAAATGTTATATATGTGAATTGTATAAATGTCATGTATGTGAAATTGATTGAATGTCCGATAATGCCTAATAAATGTCATATCCTGTTTGAATAAATGAAAGTTGATGGATACAAGATTTCCAGTATTGGTTGTAATCCAGCATATGTTGCAGACACACCATAACTCGAAAGAGCATCTCTTTATTAGCCCTCTCGAGTTTCCCATTATATGGTTTAGTGAGCTTCCCGTTATAGCTCTTGGGAGCATCCCGATAGGTTGTGATCCTATATTTTTTGTGGACACACCTTAGCTCTTATGAGCATTCCGATTAAAGGCTCTTTGTGAGCTTCTCGTTAAATTGGCTCTTTATGAGCTTCCCGATAATGCTCGCTTGAACTTCCCGATAATGGCTATCTGGAGCTTCCCGATATGGTTCTTTTTGAACTTCCCGAAAAGGTTCTTTGTGAACTTCCCAAAAAGGTTCTTTGTGAACTTCCCGATTATGGCTCTTATGAGCTTTCCGTTATATAGCTCGGATAAGCTTTCCAGTATGGCTCTATGTGAGCTTCCTGTTACAAGGCTCAAGAGTGTGCTTCCTGATTATGTGCCCTAATTGGGTACTCCTGGAAATGAATTGAAGAGTTATAGTAGCGTACAATAAAGTGTACTATATGAGTGTATCTATTGATATTCAAATAAATTCAACAGGTAAAGTTCTGACATGGCTAAACTGAACTTGAAATGATTTGTCATTAAAGTGTACATGTAATATGGAATAATATTATGGAAAGCATGTATATATGAAAGATATTAATGATGAGCTCATCTATGTTCTTGATATATTGTGAATTACTTGACTAACATGATTGGTGAAGTTATGTTATAGGTTGTAAGCCAAATTGCTTGGATGCATTATTGTATGTTTATCTTAAATGGAAGTATGTGGTAAGTTAAATACATGTTATACAAACTTACTAAGAATTAAATGCTTACTAGGTTTTCTTTTCTCTGTTTTATAGTGCTCGGAAGCTCATAAAGGTTGGAGATCGGATGGGGTATCATCACACTATCCTCCAGCTTGTTTTGGTATAAATAGAAAACTTATTTTGACATAATGGCATGTATAAGCTAATTTTACAAATGATAATATGTAAATGGATGTTTGTAATCTAGCCATTGGAATGGCTAGTAATGGTATATTTTGGTATAATAATATAAAGTTATATCATGTTTAATACATACATGTATAAGGTATGATTAGATTGAATTAGGGTAAAATATAAGTCTTTACTAAAAGGTAAGTTTGATCATATGAATTTATGTGATGTTATTTCATATATGTTATTGATGTTTGCTTGATTTATATGACTTAAATTGGTTGGTAAATATATGCAAATGTTGTTGTAGGTTGAAGGTTAAATTTGGGTGAGAAATAAGGCTAGGAAATGACCTTATTTTCCCCACACGGGTAGACACACGGGAATGTGTCTTGCCCGTGTGTGACACACGGCCTGGCACATGGGCATGTAGTTTGGCCGTGTGTCTCCTGCATCATAAAATTGAGAAACAGAATGCTCAAAATTGGGCACACGGGCGGAGACACGAACGAGTGTCTCAGCCGTGTGAGATACACAATTTAGAACAAGGGCGTATGTCTTGGTCGTGTGAAACCTGCACCTAATTTGTAAAAATTAAATTGACCAGACGGCCTAGCACATGGGCATGTGGCAGGCTGTGTAACACAAGTGAGAGACTTTCACGAGTAAGGACACGGTCTAGAACACGGTTGTGTACCTCACATTGAATACCCACATAGCCTGAGACATGGGCATGTCATCTGGTCGTGTGAGCCGGCCTACTCACACAGGCGTGTAGCCCCTGTATATGAGAAAAAATTTTAAATTCTGTGAAAAATTCTCTAATCTCGACTTGTTTTTAAAGCTTAAATTGGGCCTCAAAGGTCTATTCAGGGGACGAGATTATTATTTTCAAATATGAATAGTAAATGACATGAAATGTTTGTAATCGTTGTGTAAATTCTGGTAATGCTCTATAACTCTGCTCTAGCGACGGATACAGGTTAGGGATGTTACATAAGTAGTAGTCGTCCTTAACCCAATGTTAGGTGACATTCTCAAGCTTTAAGTTTGATTGTGCAGACCAAAACACCCATTTTTCATATTTAATTTATGTTCTAGAGTCTATGTCGCGACACACCAAGACTTGTGTCGCGACATGGCAGTTAGTGTACTCCTCTTGGGATATCTTCAGGGGTATGTAGCGACACACTCAGGCTGTGTCGTGACATTAAAGGTAATCTTGAGATTTTTCTATTTTGCTCTCTATGTTGCGACATCGATCATCCCATGTTGCAACGTAGCAATTAGTATAAATTTAGTATGCCCTCTAAATGTCTCATGCACACTCACAAAGTGCGTTAGCTCACCCTTAGGCCTCATTCGACCCTTAAGGTCAATAAAAGACTCAATTTGCACATTTTATGAACTTATTAAAAAATTAAGAAAACATAATTCAAACCTACTGAAAATGCTTGTTTTCAAGCTTCTAAAGTGCGATAATTATTTTAATACGGTAAATCAAACTCCCCCACACTTAAGTCATTGCTTGTCCTTAAGCAACATGAACAAAAACAAGAAAAAAAAAAGACAACCATTGAGCATATATGATACAATTATTGACTTCGGAGCACATGACTTAGGTATTTCACATTCACTAAAAACTTTAACGTGAAGAATAACTGATTTACCACTTTTGACTTCAAGCATCTAAGTTTAGGATGTTACAAAGTATACAAGTATTAAAGGTCTCACCTGTAGGGATCCATCAATAAATCATACAAGTATTTTGATTATCTGAGCAAAATACAAATAGTCATTTATGCGTATGTCTAGTATGATGTCCATTCCTGTAAAGGATATTTAGGTCACATAAGACTTTTCAGCTTGTAATGTTCTGAGGCTTAGGATAGGTATGGAATTCAAAGATAGTAAGCATCAAGAGGGTTCCAAACACGAAAATATTTTGGCACATTCTATTGGTCTATATTCTTCCCTTTTGAGTGACCCTTACCCGCTCACCGTCTTATTTCTCCTTCTCTCACCTTCCTTGTCTCCCCATGTATAGGAAATCATAGCATGACATAGTAACTACAGCTGGCCTATGAGTTTCTGTGCACTAATGAACAATTTTCTCTTTCTTTTGTGACTTTCTCACTTTCTTTTTTGGCTCATCTCACTCAAGAATGCCTTTTTTACAACTTTTTCTACTCGTATTACTTTTGTTTTTTTGCATTTTTCTTTGTCTTACAGTTTCAGGCTAACTTATAGTTCCCATATCACACTAATTTTTCCTATTTCACTCTTTTTTTTTACAAACTCCACCGTGATGTGTCTACTTAACCCTCAATACATATGGCCAGATGTTTATAGTCGTACAATGTAGGGCCAAAGAAAAAGTGGAAATACAAATTATCATTTTTAGGCTTGTAGTTTGTACTGAGGTTCATCAAGAAGTGTCAACAGGCTCAAAAAAATTGGTACTGAATGTGAACATGAATAGGTCAACTTTTTGGCTCTAGATGTGTTCCAAACAATGCCTTAGGTCATCCCTTAATATCTTAATATGCACAAATTTAATCAACCAAACAAAATCAAATTCAACCATTTATCATTCATACTACCATGCTCGTTTGCTTATATTTCTATATCATTTGGTACAATTGATTGCTTAATACCTATTTACATGTAACATATAGAACATAGTAGTCTGAAAATAAAAAATTTAAAATCACCTACCATCATGCCAATTTTATTTGTAAATAAAAGCAACCTATATACATGCTTCTAACCAATCATTTGTATTTCTACAAGCTCAAGCACACCAAAGACAAGAAAAATAAAAGACAATTGTAGAAATTGAAACAAGTAAAAAAAAATTCTATGTTACCCCCCCACACACACACTTTAGTTGACACATTATCCTCAATGTGTAGCCCCTAAAGATAAGGAAAGAAGTTATTCGATTAAATGTGGTCGCTCCAACTGCTAATGGTGGGTGCTTCCTCCTTTGTTCGTGTAATGCTCAAATTGTTTGTCTCTTCTTTTTTTTTTTTTTTGTGGGGTTCCTACATAGAAAACTTAAACAAAATGCAAAACAACCACTAATTTTTTTCTATCATACTCCTTAAAAATAAAAATGATTCCTAAAAAGAGATATACAATCCTTAAAGGAACTATTCAATTTAGCAATTGAAAACAATTACAATTCCCTAAAAATAATTTAATTTTCCTAAATTCACCTATTCCTACAAATTGAAATTCTACTAAATTACTTTAAATACTATTCATCCTCTTCTTATAATCCTCTTTTTCTCCTTTCCTCTTTCTATTTTTTTTGCAAAAAGAATAACTTGCTTGAATACGTCATCACCTAGTAATTTGTTTGTAGGTTCTTCAGGCAGCAAACAGAATCTTTTCCATTCTCTTTCTATTGTATTCTCCCACATTCCTTTACAATTTCTCATTAGAAGATCGAATCCTTGTTCTTGGATGAATGTATATAGTTGTAGTTGTTGCAAGTATTTATCCATGTTGATTTCTTTGGATTAAACAGCTGGGCTTGAAATGCTTTCACTAAAACTAGCCATCTGATAATCTACTTTTTTTCTTGAAATTCCCTGCACACTTTATTACATTTGCAATTTGATTTATTTCCTTACTTTGTTAGTGGTAAAAGATAGGAGCAATTGTACCTATTTATGGATAGAAAGAAAAGAATAAAATATTTAAGATTTATAATTTATGTCTACTAATCAAGAAGCTAAAAAAATAAGAATCCTAACATAATTATACTACAGAAAGGTCAATAGTTAAGGTTAGTTCAGAAAACAGAGTTACGGAGTGGTGTCACGACATCCCCTAGTGATGTTGCGATGTTGAGGGTAGGTTCTAAAATCAGAATTTTGTTTATCGTTGTGACATTCCGACATAGTGTTGCGACATGCAAGCCAAATTTCTCTATGGTTTGTGAAATCAATACTTTAAGCACCTTCTTCATTATCACTCTTTATATTTGTTGATTTTCCATTGATTCCTTGGAAATCCCAAAGCGCGCTATAGTGTAAAGTTTGTTCATCAACTAATGTATTGATTGTTCCTCCAAAATAATGTTTTACTCTTTGCCCATTAACAAGAAAAGGTTGTCACCCTTTCTCGATCAACTCTATTGTTCCATGAGGAGTTACTTGATGTATCGTATATGGACCTGTCCATCTTGATTTAAGCTTTCCAGGAAATAGTTTCAATCTTAAATTGAACAACAACACTTTCTATCCTAGTAAAAATTCGCGCTTTCTGGTCTTCACATCATGTCGAAGTCTACTCCTTTTCTTATACATTTTAGTATTCTCATAGGCCATAAAGTGGAATTCTTCCAATTCCTGGAGTTGACATAGTCTTTCTTTTTTAGCTAATTCTAGATCCAGATTTAACTCTTTGATTGCCCAGTATGTCTTCCTTGTAACACCCCTAACCCGTATCTATCGCTGGAACAAGGTTACGGAGTATTACCGAAATTTAAAGTTCAATTACAGTTAATTTACGTCATTTACTATTTGTTTTCGAGAATCAATCACAATTAATCATAATGTCCCTCATATGGGTCCTCGAGGCCCAAAATAAATATTAGAATCGTGTCAGGACTAAACCAGAATCACAAAAAAATTTTTGAGAAATCTCAAAATTTTTCTTAAGTGCATAAGACACATACCCGTGTGGCACGCCTGTGTCCCAGGCTGTGTGGGCATTCCATGTGAGACACACAGCCGTGTTCCAACCCATGTCCTTAGGTGCAAAGGTTACACGGCCAATGACTCTCTGACTTAAGTCAAACGGTTAGCCACACACCAGTGTGCTAGACCGCGTGGAAAATTTAATTTTTGAAAATTAGGTGCAGAGGTTACACGACCAGGACACACGCCCATGTGTTGGGCCTTGTGTCTCACACGGCTAAGACACACGCCTGTGTCACTGCCTGTGTGCTCAATTCTGAGCATTCTATTTCTTTAATTTTAAGATGCAGGGGACACACGGCCAAACTACACACCCGTACACATGGTCGTGTGTCACACACGGTTGAGACACACGCCCGTTTCTCTACCAGTATGGACAAAATACCAAGCTATATTTCTCACCCATTTTACATTGCACCTACATCAATACTTTGACACACTTTCAACCTAATTTAGTATATATAAACCAAGCTAAAACTAATCATTTACATTGCATATTAACATCTATACTCAAGTGTTTTAAACTTACCAAATTCGTGCCTATTTTCATGAATAAAATTTATCAATTATACTAATTCAAATCCATTCATCATTTGATTTATATATCTTCTACCTTTCAACCATTTCAACACACTTCAAACATGATATGGCACTATATAAATTCATCAAAATACATATAACACTAGCCATTCCAATGGCTAGTTACAACCAAACATATGCATACCTCCATTGGACACTTTAACCTATACATGCCATTATATCCAAAATAAGTTTGCTATTTATACCAAAACAAGCTTGAGGATAGTGTGATGATGCTCCAACCGCTCTCCAACCTTTACAAGCTTCTGAGCACTATAAAATAGAGAAAAGAAAATCGAGTAAGCATTTCAAATGCTTAGTAAGTTCGTATAATAGGAATTTAACTTACCATATATTTTCATTTAAGATAAGCACACAAAAATGCATCCAAGCAATTTGGCTAATAGCCTAAAACACAACTTCATCAATCATGTTAGTCAAGTAATTCACATAACACTAAGAACATGGATGAGCTCATCATTTATTGATTTTCATGTACATATGCTTTCCATATCATTATTTCATATTACATGTACATTTCAATGACAAATCATTTCAAGTTCATTTTAGCCATGTCAGAACTTTACTCGTTGAATTTATTTGAAATATCGATGGATACGCTCATGTAGTACACTTAAAGTGTACAAAACTGAAATCCGTCAACTCATATACAGGGTTACCTAATTAGGGCACATAATTAGGAAGCATACTCTCGAGCCATATATCAGGATGCTCAAATGAGCCATGTAATAAGATGCTTATCTGGGCTAAACAGGAAAATCCTAAGAGTTTAGAATAGGAAGCTCATTGAGCTTAACAGGTAACTCCAAAAAGTTATTAACAGGGAGCTCCGGATAGCATAACAGGGAGTTCAAGCGAGCCATGTCAGGAAGCTCATAAGAGCCTATATCAAGATGCTCACGAAGAGCTGTGTTTGTATCCACAATAAATGCTGGACCACAACCGATTGAATCGTGTAACAGGACGCTCACAAAGAGCTGTGGTAGTATGCAACACGTACAGGGTCACTACTAATCAGGATGCTTACAAGAACTATATAATAGGAGGCTCGAGAGGGCTTATAACAGGTTTGCTCGTTCGAGCTATATTCTATCTGCAACATATGCAGGACCACATTCAATACGGGAAATCATGTATCCATCGAATTTCATTATTCAAATGAATTTTAACATTTTCCGGACATTATCAAACATGTGAATATTTCATACATTTATAACATTTATATAATTCACATAAGTACATACCACACTGAATTCAATCATAAAAATAAACACAATTTAGTTACACAAACTTACCTCGTTACTTGTTTGTATACAGAAATCTACTAATCCGGCACTTTTTTTTCCTTGATCTAACTTTGTATTTGAGTTTTTCAGATCTATGTAAATAAGTTTAACATCAATTTAATTGATTTCATATTCAATTGAACTCAATTCACTTCTTAGGTAAAATTACTATTTTACCCCTATACTTTTCATAAATGACAATTTTCTCCCTATGCTCAGAAAATAAAATTCATGCAATTTAATCCTTATTCCAAGCCTAACCAAATTTTACATGTCTTAGTAACAGCCCATGAATTTCACAAAAATCAAAATTTTTCCATGGGTTTTACAATTTTTCACTTTAGTCCCTAATCACAATTTCATGAAAATTCTCTTTGTAAAAGTTGTTTATCTATTAACAACCTTTCATTTTCTACCATAAATTTCAAAATTTTAGCATTTACATCCATGGAAAATTTTCTATACTTTGATATCTTTACAAATTAATCCTCAAAATAGATAGATTAAGCTATTCCAAACTCGAAAATATAAAAATTACTAAAAATGGGACAAGATTACTTACCCAATTAAGCCAAGAAAGCTAGCTTTCTCTTTCCTAGGATTTTCATGTATTTTTTGGGAAGAAGATGGTATAAAATGATGATATTAAATATTTATTTAATTTATCATCTTTTATTTATTCCCATTTCCATTTTAGTCCTTTTCTTTTTTTAATTTTCCATGGATGAATCATCAAAAATATCTACTAATTTTTCTTAATGGTCTAATTACCATATAAGGACCTCAAATTTTGAACTCCAAAGCTATTTGATACTTATAGCTACTAGAACTCAACTTTTGCATTTTATGCAATTTGGTCCTTTTCCACAATTAAACATGAAATTGATAAAATTTCCTTAATGAAATTTTCATACATCATTCCTATCATAATTAAATTCATGTAATAATATTGAAATAATTTTTTTTTTGGTTCGGATTTGTGGTCCTGAAACCA
Source organism: Gossypium longicalyx (assembly GCA_025698465.1). Classification (NCBI taxonomy): domain Eukaryota; kingdom Viridiplantae; phylum Streptophyta; class Magnoliopsida; order Malvales; family Malvaceae; genus Gossypium; species Gossypium longicalyx. The sequence goes on from CM046995.1 coordinate 48,227,838, forward strand.
CTATTCCGATTTCACTAAAAATGGGTTGTTACATTCCTTTCCAATTGAATTGGTAAGTGGCAATTCTTACCATAAACTAGCTTATATGGAGACATGTCTAGGGGAGTCTTATATGTTGTTCTATAAGCCCACAATGCATCGTCTATCTTGACTGCCCAATCCTTTCGACTTGGGTTTGCTGTTCTTTCTAGAATCTGTTTTATATCTCGATTAGATACCTCTACCTACTCCATAGCCGGTTGGTGATATGTTGTTGTCCTTTGGTATCTTATTTTGTATTTAGCCAAAGTCGCTTCAAAGTATTTGCTATAGAAATAAGATCCTTCGTCACTGACCAATGCTCGCAGTGTACCAAACCTGGCAACTATGTTTTTTTTCTTAGGAATCTCACTACTAATTTTGTATCATTAGTAGGTAGTGCAATATCTTCGACCTATTTTGAAACATAGCCTACAACCAAAAGGATGTATTGATTCCCAAAGAGCTCGAAAAAGTTCCCATTAAATCAATTCCCCAAACATCAAACACTAGTTCCCATTAAACCTCAATTATCCCTATTTGTGGCATTTCATCCCTTTTTGATATGTTCCCAATTCTTTGACATCTATCACATCCTTGTATGAATTCATAAGCATCTTTCTTCATAGTTGGCCAATAAAACCCGGATTGTAGTACTTTCTAGGTTGTCCTTTTTCCACTAAAATGCCCTTCATAAGGAGATGGTTGACAACCTTGTAAAATATCATGATTCTCTTCCTCTGCTACACACCACCAGACTAATTGGTTCACACATTGTCAAAACACGTATGGTTCCTCCCAAACATAATTTTTTTATTCATGGTTATCCTCTTTTTTTGCATAATTTTTTTATTCATGGGCTATTCTCTTTTTCTGTTGCCAAGATGCCTATGCTAGAAAAACCCCTCTTGCAATATAATTGACATAATCTGCATACCACGGTGTTATATGCTTACCAGGTTTAGGCTGATTAATGTCTACTCTGATTAATGTCTACTTTTAGATTGTTCTCGATTATGGATAAATGACCTACAATTTTATTCTCAGTCCCCTTCTTGTCCATTATCCGTTAATAAAATTCCTCAAGTAATTAAACCCAACTCATTTGTAACAGCCCATTTTCAATGGTGCTAGAAACAGTGGTTTTAGGACCACAATTTCAATGAGTGAGTTATTATTTTGTTATTTATTTAAATTCTATGGGATTTTATTAGGGTCGTATTAAAGTTTCATTAAGAAATTTTGAAGTTTAATTGGTTAATTAAGTAAAAAAGACTAAATCGTAAAAGGTGTAAAAGTTGAATTCTATTAGTTAAAAGGATTAAACGGCTATCAAAAGGTAAATTAATGGAATTAGATGGTAATTATACCATATATGTTGGAAGTGGACAATTTGGACCTGATTATGTTAGTTTTAAGTTATAATATAAGGGTAATTTAGTAATTAACAAAAGAATTGAAAATAAACTAAAGAAAGCATGACCTTCTTCCCCATTCCATTTCTTCCACTAAAAAACACCATTTGAATAGGGTTAGAGCATTCGGCCAAGCTTCTACCTTGCATGTAAGTGAATTCAAGCCCTGTTTTAATGATTTTTATGTTTTTGAGCTTGTCTTAGCTTAATCTAGCTAGCTCGGGCGTTAATTTGCAAAATTTTTAAAGGCGGAGAGACTTGCCATGATTGTTTTTGGATGTTTTTTTATGTTAGTTGATAGATTATTAACTTTAGTTGTTAAACAAACATGTTTTGTTAAGTGATTTTTTATGAAATTGTATCTTGGGATTTATTTGTGAAAATGGTAAAATTTCATGGTAAAATTATGAAATGATGATTTAAATAGGTTGATATGAGTCCCAAAGAAATTTGGTTAGCTTGTATGGGGGATTAAAATGGTTAAATTTCAAGTTATGAGCTTAAGGACTAAATTGTGAAAAGTTAAAATGTTAGGGATAATTTTGTAATTTTACATAAATATGAATTATGGATTAAATTGAATACTTGAAGTACTTAATTGAATGAAATTATCTATTTAGATCAAGGTAAACAACAACCAAACTTAAATCGAGGAAAGGCTAAAGCTTCAAATTAGTTTGCAACTCTACTTCTACGACTATAGTTATCGAGGTAAGTTCGTATGAATTATAATCGTACTAATGTTAGTTAAATTAACTATCTATTATATTCTGTTAGTTACAAATGAATTTGAATATACATGTATTAATGCTATGAATAATTGACGGATAACGAATCTTGTTTGAACCTTAAGAATTCTTAGGTTACGAATGGCAGGTCATTAGGGATTTCATGTTTCAGGTGTTGGTCTTGAATGTCCTATTGATGGCTAAGGTCTTGCATATGTTGCGAATTCTCCACAGCTCGTGTGCAGCATCGTATAGCTAGCATTCCGACCCATAGCTCGTGTAAGCACTATTAAAAAGGAAAGGTTAAGGTTATATAGAAAGGCACACTATGTGTTAGCATTCTTAAGTATCAGATGCAATTCTAGATGGTTCAACGGGTAAGTAAAGGAATGGAATAGTAAGTACACAATGGGATATTGAATCATGATTTATGAAAAGGCTAATGTAATAAATAATGTGCATATGAAAATCTACTTATATTATGGTTGAATTTATATGTATTATGGATGAGCCTATTAACTTGTGAGTTTGATGGTGCTTGTATAGGCTTCTACTAAGCTTATGGTCTTGGTAATGATATTATGCTTATTCTATAGTTTGTGCTAAAGAAATGGTAAGTTATGTTTGAGTTTATACGAGCTTACTAAGCACTAATTGCTTACGTAGTTACTTTCCTTTATTTTATAGATTATCGGAAGCTCGACTAGTTGGAAGCTGGTCGGGGATCAATCACACTATCCAGTGACCATTTTGGTAGTTTTTGAATAATTTGGCCAAGGTTATATATGGCATGTATAGGACCTTTTGTAATGGTAGTTCTTAAATGTGTAATAGTTCATTTGGTATGTATATGCTTTTGAAGTTTATGTTTGGTTTGATGAGCTTTGAAACCTTGTCAAGTTAGGTCATTTTGGCCATTCTTAAGTGCTTGTATATAAGACTCTTTTTGGTATGTTTTTTATGGCAAGTAAATAGTTATATGTGATGTTATCTGGTAATTAAAGAACTAGGTTTTGTGCTTGGAATATGGCAATATTGTCTTGGTTTGGTTAATGATGTTTTGGTATAATGTCGTGCCTTTGAATGGCATATTGGTTAGATAAAATAGAATGTTTGAAATGGTATGTTTAGGTGTGTTTGCATGATGTTTAAATCTCTTGAATGTGTGCACAAATGGGATGGTTGGTCAGGTGTGTTTTGGCCTTGAAATGCCTTGTTTTTAGGGTCAAATTATGGATCACACGACCTGGGACACAACCTATCACATCACACGGCCTAGCTACACGGTCGTGTGTCATTTGTAAATTCTTAGTGTATTAAGTCAATAAGTTACACAGCCTAGCACACAGCCTGCGACATGGCCATGTGTCGCAAGTAAGAGAGTTACATGGTCTAGCACATGGCCTACGACACGGCCATGTAACCCAACACAGTGAGTTACACAGGTGAAGACACAGGCTAGGACACGGTTATGTGTCCCTTTGTTCAATTGTTACATGGCCTGAGCTGTGTCACATGGCTTGGCCACACAGTCGTGTGACCCCTATTTTCAAATTTTACTACTTTTTCTCAAATTAGTCTCGATTTGTTTAAAATTAGTCCTGAATTATTTCTAAACTATTTTTAGGGCCTCGAAAGCTCAATTTAGGGACCAAATGCATATTTTTGATAGGTTTTTTTAATGAGATTAATTTATTTAATGTATGATGTTAAATGTTATTCTAATTGTTCAGTAATGCTTCATAACCCTAACCCAGCGACGGAATCGGGTTAGGGGTGTTACATTATTAATCTGGCTTTTGTTTCTTTTTTCTTCATGAAATATTGTAGCGCTAAGTGATCAGTATACACATATACTCAATTTTCCATTAAGTATAGTCAAAAATTTTTGCAAGCGAACACTACTGCCAACATCTCTTTTTAAGTTGTAGTGTACTTGAATGTGTTGTATTTAGCGTTTTGCTAGCATAATGAACAGCCCTAAATAGACTACTCCATTTTTGTCCCAGAACTGTACCAACTACATAGTCACTAGCATCACACATAATAATAAAAGGTTCCGACCAATTTGGAGTGATGATTATAGGAGAAGATATGAGTTTTTCTTTTATTACCTCGAAGGCTTTGATGCAGCTTTGGTCAAATATGAAAGGTGTCTCTTTCTGGAGGAGCTAATTCAAAGGTTTAGAAATATGAGGGAAATCTTTTATAAAACTCCGGTAAAATCTTGCATGGCCTAAGAAATTTCAAACACCTTTAACATTTTTCTGATCTGAAAGATGTTTTAACCTCAATTTCGGCTTTATCTACTTCCATACATTTTCCCGATATTTGATACCCTAAGACCAATCCTTCTTTCATCATGAAATGGCATTTTTCCCAATTAAGCACTAGATTAGTCTCCTCGCATCTTTTTAACATTTTCTTAAGATTACCCAAGCATTCTTGAAAAGAGTCTCTATATACCGAGAAGTCGTCGATGAATACATCCAATTTTTCTTCTAACATATCAGCGAAGATAGCAATTATACATCTCATGAAGGTTGCTAAAGCGGTACATAGGCTAAAAGACATTATTATAAAGGCATACATACCAAAGGGACATGTGAAAGTGGTTTTCTCTTGATCATCAAGGTGAATTGGGGTTTGATGGTACCCTGAATATCCATCAAGGAAACAATAATAATCTTTTCCTACTAAACGATTGAGCATTTGGTCAATAAAGGGTAATGGGAAGTGGTCTTTTTTTGTTGCATCATTGAGTTTCCTGTAATCGATGCATAATCTTCAACCAGAAACTGTTCATGTTGGAATTGAGTCATTGTTATCATTCTTGACTACAGCTAAACCTCCCTTCTTCGGAATACACTGGGTCGGGCTAACCCATTCACTATTAGAGATAGCATACAGAATACCTGCATCTAACCATTTCAGCAATTCCTTTTTTACCACCTCCTTCATAGTTGGATTAAGTCTATGCTGAGCATCCACCACAGGTCTTTTCGCTCCTAATCTGATCTTATTCTGATAGAAAGCATGATTGATTCCTTTAATAGTAGCAATTGTCCATCCTATCATTTTTTTATGCATTTTTAGGACATTCAATAGTGCCTCCTCCTCTTGTTTTACATCTAAGCAGACAGCAATAACCACTAGAAAAGTATTTTGTTTCCACAGATATCTATATTTTAAGTGGTTGTGTAATGGCTTTAATTCTAACTCAAGGGGTTTGAGATGGCACTATTTTTGACAAGATTGGGATAATTTGCTCTGGGTGTTCCTTTCTTTGTCTCCACCAGTCCATTTGGGTTACCATGTAAACATTCTCTTATTCGTACTATCCCCTTCATTCTTCTGTTTTTTCATCCGTTAATTCTTTTGTACTAAACTCTAACTATTTACCTTCTTACTCTTTACTTCCTACAGGTTCCAATTCCTAACTTTTTACTTCATGACATTCATCCCAAGTTGATTCATTAATGCTGAATTTTTCCAATATTTCTATTACTTCCTCCTGGATTTTTATCCAAATACTATCCACCATTATGATATCAAATTTTCATCTATTCTGACTATCCAATCCGTATTAAAAATGTTGAATTTGAACTACGAAATATATACCTCCACATAATATAGATCTAAATATTATCTTGAACCTCTCCCACACTTGTCCCAAGGTATCAGTGATAGTGTGCTAAAAATAAAATAAATGTGTGTAACTACTTAGTACCTTAGTCATAGGCAATACTTGGCGAAAGAATAGTTAAACAAAGTCGATCCAACTAATAATGGTGTCTGGAGGAAGTCTCACTAACCACATTTTTGCTTTCCCTTATAACGCAAATGGAATCAGTAGTAATTTGATAGTTTCTAGTGGAATTCTTGCGTATCTAATGGTACCGCATATATGGTCGAATTTTCGCAAGAATGCTATGGGATCTTCATTTATATGGTCATTGACTCTAACATTATTAGAGATCTATGTTAAAAAGCAGGATTTAATTCAAATGTGGATAATAGGTCGAGAAATGTTAGACTATAACCAGTTTGTATCAAATAATGTCCCTAGAACCTGTATATTATTAGTGATTTATATATGAATTATGTCTATACCTAAAAAAAATTTATTCTAATTATAACGCAAACATTTAAATCAATCTAGTGATGTTGCCTTCCCGGCAACGGCGCCAACAAATTGACCGCCTCCAGATGAACCAACGTCCAAGTGTGAATATTACAATAAAATATAAAAATACAAGTGGTATCCGAAAGTATACGGGTCGAGTTGTAATACAGTTTTATAATGGAGTAGATGAGTACTTCAAGGATTGTACGCAGGGGAGAAAAGTGCTAGATCAATTCTAACCTAAACACTAAAAGATCTAATTAGTTATTTAAATTAGTTATAGTATGAAAACAATGATAAAATAAAAGAACATAATAAAAGGGTTTTTTAAGATTTTTATAATGATAAAATAAAATAACATAAAAGAAATAAAAGTCAAGAGATCGAAGAGTAGAGTGAATCAAAGCTTGATCATGGGTGATTAGCTCACTTCAATAATCCCAATAAACTGTCGTTTCGGGTTCCTCTTCAATCAACTAGCCACTGCCCTAGAAGGATCTTCCGATCTTCCACTAACATAACGAGTTAGCAATGACTACTTATCTTTCGACCTCATAGTCCAGACTGGTTTGGGTAAAAGTGTTCACGGATGGGCAATACTAATTTTAGGTTAATTTCTACATTGATGATTTCCCAGGGTTGTCAGGCCTAGGATTTCTTTCACGTTTTTCATTTCCCAAATAGTTGATCCTTTGAGTAACCCTACAAAATAGTTAATAAACCGTACCTCTACTCGCTAATCCCTTATAAAAGGATTAGTTCCTCATGGCATTCATAAAAAATATGGCGTTGATGTAAAGAGAAAACATCTCCATAAATCAAACATCTTTGAAACAAAGAACAACTGAAAATAAATTCTAAAAACTTAAGAAAGAAAGAAAACTAAACTAAGTTTAAAAGAGAGAATCTAGGCTAAGTGAATGGTGTCTATAACATGTGCCAAAAGAGCCTATTTATAGATTCTAACTGGACGTCATCTTTAACCCTAGGTTAGCTGACGTTCTCGAGCTTTAAGTTTAATTCTACTAACCAAAACGCCTCTTTTTCGTGTTTAATTTTTGTTCCAGAGTCTATGTCATGACACAACAAGACATGTGTCGCAACATGGCAGTCAGCGTAATCCTCTTGGGATATCTTCAGGGGTATGTCGTGACACCCTCAGGCTGTCTCGCGACACCCTCAAGTTGTCTCGCGACATTGAAGGCAGCCTTGAGAGTTCTCTATTCTCCTCCCTATGTTGCGACATCAATCGTCCCATTTTATGACGTAGCTACCAGTATCAATTTATTATGCCTTCTAAAAGTCTCCTACACACTCACAAAGTGCGTTAGCTCACCCTTAGGCTTCATTCAGCCTTTAAGATCAATAAAAGACTTAGTTTGCACATTTTAAATTATTAAAAACTTAAGAAAATATAATTCAAACCTACTAAAAATTCTTGTTTTCAAGTTCCTAAAGTGTGATAGTTAGTTTAATCTGCTACACCGAATTATGGCAAATCAGTCTTACACAATATCACCTGTGTTTATCGTACTATCGAACTACTTGGATTCACATAGTCCAACTATGGACTTACACCTTATATTCCCCGTGTTTACCATCCCTATGGACTTATTTCAATTTTGATGCCATAACCTCTTTTAGTTATGATCATAGTCTTTGTAGGAGTTGACCGCCACTGGACAAACTAACGTCCAAAGTGTGAATACTGCAATAAAATAGAGAACTAAAAGGCAGTATCCATAAGTATACGGGTTGAGTCATTATATATTTTTTACAATAAATTAGGTGAGTACTTCGAGAATTGTACCCAAGGGAGGAAAGTACTAGATCAATTCTATTTTAAAAACTAAAAGATCTATTTAGTACTTTAAATAAATTATAGTACGAGCACATAGAAAAGGGTTTCTTAAAGTTTTTATAATAATAAAAATAAAATACTATAAAAGAAATAAAATTCAGGAGATAGAAAAGTAAAGTAAACCAAATCTTGATTATGGGTGATTAGCTCACTTCGGTAATCCTTATCAATTGTTGCTTCAGGTTCCTCATCAATCAACTAGTCGCTACCCTAATAGGATATTTTGATCTTCCACTAACATAATGAGCCAGCAAGAACTAGTTATCTTCTTACCTCACAGTCCAGACTAGCTTGGGGTGAAGTTGTTCATGAATGGGCAATACCAATATTGGGTTAATTCCCACCTTGATGACTTCTTGGGGTTGTCATGCCCAGGGTTTGTTTCATGTTCTTCCTTTCCCAAACAACTAATCTATTGAAAAACCCTACAAAATAGTTACCACTCGCTAATCCTCCATAGAGGGATCAGTTCCTCGTGGCTTTCATAGACAATATGAAATCAATATAAAGAGAAAGCATGCTAATTAAATTGACAAGATAAAGTAAATGAAAGAGCCTGATTGTATTGAGATTAATTGTGAATCCACAAAGTTTGAATGCTTCCACAATTCAGATATCTTGAAATCAACAAGAACAAAGGAAAGAAATCTAAAACCTAAAGAACGAAAGAAAACTAAACTAAATTTTACACAAAAATTTAGGCTAAAGAAATGGTGTCTATAACATATGCCAAAGAAGCCTATTTATAGATTTCAGGTGGCTGTCGTCCTCAGCCCTCGGTTAGCTGACGTTCCCGAGCTTTAAGTTTGATTATGTAGACCAAAATGCCTCTGTTTCGTATTTAATTTCCGTCCCAAAGTTGATGTCATGACACACCAAGACCTATGTCGCAACATAGCAGTTAGTGTACATCTTTTGGGATATCTTCAGGGGTATGTCGCGACACCCTCAAGCTATATCGCAACATTGAAGGCAACCTTGAGGTTTCTCTATTCTGCTCCCTATGTTGCGACATCAGTCATCCTGTGTTACGATGTAGCCACCAGTATCAATTTAATGTGCCTTCTAAAGGTCTCCTGCACATTCACAAAGTGTGTTAGCTCACACTTAGGCCTCTTTCGGCCCCTGAGGTCAATAAAAGACTCAATTTGAACATTTTATTGAATATAATAAAACTAAGAAAACTTAACTAACACATAACGAAAATGATTGTATTCAATCTCCCTAAATGTGAAAACTAGTTTAATCTGCTACATTGAATTATGGCATATCAAACTCCCCCACACTTAAGTCATTGTCGATCCTCAACAACATAAATAGAAACAAGAAATAAAAGTGATGACCCTTGAGCAAATATCATACAAGTATTGACTTTGGAGCATATGACTTAGGCATTTCATGCTTACTAACAACTTTACCATGATGAGTAATTTACTTACCACATTTGATCAAAAACATCAAAGTTCAATATGTTATAAAATATACAAGTATTAAGGGTCTCACCTGCAGGGATCCATCAATAAATTATGCAAGTACTTTGATTATTCGAGCAAAATACAAAGTCATTTGTGCGTATCTTTAGTATGATGTCTATTCATGTATAAGGATATTTAGGTCACATAGGAATTTTCATCTTGTAATATGGGAATAGTAAAACTCACAAGGTCTTTCAATTTTTGAGGTACCTATCTTGAAATAATTACGCTAGAGGAAGCATTTAAATTAACTTGTTCTCCTACCTTAATTTTCTTACGTCTTGCCATCATCTCCTTTAAAAACTTAGCGTACTTAGGAACCTTTCCAATTAACTCAATTAAAGGTAGATTAACATTTAATTTTTTAAACAGGTTTCGAAAACTTATAAATTCATCCTCGTCATGCTTTTGTTTTTCTTCAAGTCTCGAAGGGAATACGATCTTTGTGATTCCAG